>OZ017741.1:301816943-304216943 GCA_963969285.1 Odontomyia ornata
ATACAACCGTGAGCTGTATGAAATTTTTGACGAACCGGAGGTCTCAACGATTTTAAAACTGCAGAAACTACAATGGGCACATCTGATACTCAAAAAAGTTTTCGTTGGGAGAACTGAAGGCTGGAGACCAGTGGGGAAACAAAGGAAACGCTGGTCTGACTCGGTCGCGGTCAATGGACCGAGGCAGTTGGAGGCGGTCAATGGACCGAGACAGTTGGAGGCACTATTTGCAGGAAAATAAGGCCCGAGAGGGGCTATAGTGCTACGAAGAAGAAGAATAGCCATACTTCAGTTTTTCGAACTTATTTTGTGGAATCTGTATATGAGCCAAATTTCGATATTCGGAAAACGTCCAAGTTCCTTATCGGTTTAAAAACCTTTTTGACCGCAATCTGCAGCTATATTGACTCGTTTTATCTATTTTCACTGCACTATCATTGATTAGAGCAATAACTTGTAAGGATACTGTATTACTGAGTTCCCTAATAAAAAAATATATCCAAAAAATATTACCAAAAAGTGTTTATTAAATAAATTTTGAACAAAATAAAAACGTTTCCACTTCAAACTGGAAATTTAAAATCAAATTAATGTGAAGAAATAAGTGAAATAAAAATATTGGAAGTTTAAAACAATAATTTTTCTTATCACACAAAGTAAAACAAAAAAGTTTCATTTTGAATAAATTAAATACAATTTATAAACTATTCACTGGAAACTATGCCACATAGCTACTGGCTTATTTCGAACTGCTACAGCTGTTCGCCAATGATCGAGCTGATGTCCAGACGTTCCAGGTCCAATAAAAACAGTCCCTAGGACAATTTTCCTGCCCATTTTATTTTTCGTTGCAACCATACATTTGATCGATACATTATCCAAGCTCGCTGCATTATTGTTCAATGGCACATAAATTGTTGCGCAATTGTGATCCCATCGACTTGAAAGAGATGGTCGAAACATATCACATTTCCACGAATTGGATAGAATGTTGTGTTCAAAAACGGTCGTTTTGACATAAATTTCACCTGTTACACTTTCAAACTCTTCCTTGACTTTGATGGGACAGCGCATCCGAGATGTGGTAACTTTGAGGTGGAGCTCTTTTGGTGTTTTGGAGGTTTTTGATGTGATTTTCTTTTTCACTTCTGACATTTTTGTAAGGCTCCAATGTTTCTTGGATGGGTCTTTAGTATCATTTTCCGCAGGTCTGTCTTCTGACGTAGAAAGGGTGGAAATATTGTCAGGACAATCATCACAGAATTCCAGAATCAGTTCGATTTGACCTTTTGTAGAGGTGGTGATCTGAAAGGTGTATCGAAAATTTATGAGTTTATTAGAATTTATAGCTCTATCTCTATAAATATATTTAATGAGTTGAAGTGATCGCAAGCTTCATTAATCGTAAAACAACGGTTTTTATTGAATAAGAATGAAGGAAGGGGCATGAACTTGAATAAGAGATCTGAAATCTTCTATTGTGCCGCCTTATTTCGCTTTCAAATTAATCATTGACAACGATAAATCGATTTATGCTCTAGACGAAGAGCTACCCACCCAGTGTTCATTGAAAAAGCAAAAAATCAATTGAAATTAATTACGCAAAAGTAGAAATTAATTAGCGAGCATTTTACTTCCTCCCGATGTAGGAAGCAGCCAATTAAAAGGGCAGACGATATTTTCCCACGAGCCCAATGGACATTCTCATTGCTGTACTGCAATTTTCATTTGTTTCTTTATACTGAATGTTATCTTGACCATTAACAAATATCAGCAGATCACTGTAGCCTTAATGCGAAAAGCAAACTTGCAGATGAGTAGCTTACGTTGGAAGATTTTGACGGTGTCACTGTTATGTCTTTGATGGGCAGCCACAGCTCGTCGGTGTGGAAATGACCAGTTCGTAGATTTTCTTTGAATATTTTTGGGTCTAGGAAGCACGTTACAGCACCTGGAATAAAATAAACTATTAATCAAAGGATCTGTTACGAAATTGAAGATCATCTTCTAGCTTACCAATATTTCTTTTGGACTCGCTGGGCGTTAGGGGAACATGTGTCGTTTCGTTCTTTGAATCATTTTCCTTTTTCTTTTCGTTTGTTGATGAGGCGACTTTATTTTTCATTATAAAAGTACTACTTTTGTCCTTCAACGATCGATATGCACCTTTGAAGCGATCAAATCCTTGCTATGATGGAAGAAATACTTTTAAGTTACATTAGTTTTATTGCATTATCGCAACTTACCCCCGGAGGTAATTCTAAGAGGGCGTATACAGTGAAAACTAGAAAATGACCTTCGAATAATTTATGTGGCAATGATTCGTTGGGGCTGCATTCTTTGAAATATTGTTTGATAGAAGACCTGCCAACAAAAAAAGGAAGGTTTTGTTGAAAGGAAAATACAGGAATCTAAAGTTTTCTAAAAACATACGGAAGCCTACTTAAAATTATGCCTTATTGAAATATTCCAAAGCAGTTTTCTAAAACCTGTTATCAGTGATGGTACATGTAAATTTTTGGTTGATGATGAAGGCTATTTAAGCCCTAAGCGTGAAGCTCCCAGGCGCGCAAGACTTCTGAACTCCCCACCAAATGCGTCCCTAGTTAACCTGAGAACCTAGTTTGAAACCATTTGGCACATTACTTCGTGCTAAGCCTTTTGCTACAACGTGAGGCGCCCTTCAATTGGGGAACTCCTTTGACGGGCAGGGAGGGAGCAAGAGGGATTATTAGAGAAGTGATTCTTCAACCCTGACGTCAACGGCTGCTGAACCCTGTTTAGAGTTTAAAAAAAAAATTTTTTAAATACCCTATACAAATATGTAACTATCTGTCTGTCTGTCCGTTTGCCCGTTAGTCTGTCTATCCATCAGTGCGTCACAGCAAGCTTTCTCAGGAACTAGAGTAGCTAAAAGTATCAAACTTCGTAAGCAGCTCAGTAGCTTCTGGTTACTGAAAGTTTTATAGTCCAACAAAATTCACAAGGATTTACAGAGGGGTCTCCTCGTATAAGGATATGACCCCTTAATTTTTTTGCCAAAAATTGTTGCGTAGGATATCAAATGAAAGGTCTTGCTGAGACCTTCTGATATTCGGTATTGAAACTTCATTATTGATAACAGAGTAGGGAAGAGAAGCGAAAAAACATGAAAAAAATGTGTCCCCCTCTCCGCCAATTGGAAACCTGAAGCCCGGAAATCCTAGTGAAAATTGTGGAGATAGCTTTTTATGAGTATAACAATGTTGCACTACCAGCATACCCTATGTATACTGGCACACACTGGGAGCTTGATATGATGTGTATCCTATATAGGGGAAGTACGGACAAAATGACAGAGTGTTTTGTTTTTTAACAATATTTATTTATTTAATGGTACTATAATCAGTCAATCGCTTTTACTCATCTTGTGTTCATTGAATATCAGTAGGCCAGTCTTTTAATTAAGTAGGAACTATAATGAAATATATATTAAGAAAAAATGTAACTAATCACAAAAACCATTTTGTCCATACAGTACAGACAATATGACATACTAATTTTTAAGAACACAGTTCACAAATAAATCGTTTGGTCGTCTTTGGGACATCAGCACATGACCCATGAGTCCAAAAGGGACAAGTTATACATCGTAACCAACCAGAGGTTATTGCAATAAATGCAAGCGCAGTCACTATCGTCGTCTTCGGTCTCGCATAAGAAATCTTCGCTTCTTGAGCTATCATACATCAGAGCAGTTGTACGCTGCCTCGATGCTCTCAATCTCTTCTCTGGTGGTGGAGCGTTTTTGGAAGCAGGAATATTTATTACATCCTCATCAAAAAATTTTCTTTTAACCTGTCTCTTCTTTTTTAACCGGTGGACCCTTTTGTCTGTTTTTAGCAATGATTTCTTGTATTTTTGGAGTAGAAGTTAAAAGCCAATCACCTTTGACAGGTTTCAATTTTCTTTTTCCCTGGCCTCGAATAAACTGCCCCTACGGTGCTGGCGAAATAGTAGCAACTGGATATGTGGGTAATTGGTTTGACGGACCAAGTCTCACACCGTCATTGTACGCTGCTCCAGCTACCTCAACTATATTAGACTCCTCTTCACATGCCCATTGCATCAGAAACAGCAACTCCAATATCATTATTGATGTTGCCTTGCGTTGAGTTTTGTGAAGAATTTACTTCATCGTCATTTGTTGCTGATGGATTTAAAATAGATGCAACATCGTTACTCGGATCTCCTTGGATTGAAGAGGTGTTGATACATTTAGTTGATGGTAAATGTGAGCTGGGAAGTTTAGGTGTACTGTCTACAATCTCCTCCTGATTCAACGGAATATTTGTGGTTTTTGCCGGTTCAAACATGACGTCTGGAAAAATATTAGGATTAACAGGCCAGATGCCTGTCTTTTAACGCCATTACTCGCATTCTGAATAGTTGCGGCTTTTCCATACGCTTCATTAAACAAATACCCGATTTGTAAATGGATAACAACGTGCGCTGGATGTTTTTTTAGCCACTTAGGAATTTCTTGATTAAAACAACTTTTTAGTGGTCCATAGATACAAAAATCCAAGGCCTGCATTCTATGGGTGCAATGTGGTGGTAAACACAACATGTGAACACCATTTTCTTTGGCATAACTCAAACATTCAATGCTTATATGACTTGAGTGACCATCAAAAATAAGTAGAACCGGATCGTCTTTGCTAGATTTCGTATGTGCCTGAAAATGTTTTAACAATTTTACAAACACGTCTTTGTTCATCCATCCTGATTCTTGTGCTAGTCCAAGAGCACCGGTGGGAGCCTCATCAAGTAGTTCATTTTTCATGTTCTTCCTAGGAAATATACATGGCGGAATAAATGAAGCGACGGCAATCGTACAACACACTACTGTCACATTCGCACCTCTCTCAGCACTGGTGAGACAGCCGACTTGCTTCCTGCCTTTAGTGGCCAGAATTTTCTGTGGTTTCTGGACTGTAGTGAGCCCGGTTTCGTCCATATTGAAGATTCGGTGAGGTCCTAAGTTGTGTCTTCAACAATTTTTCATGAATACAGGAAAATTAAGCTACCTGTAGTTTATTAAACGCTTGCGCTCTTGCAGCAGAAGTTGGTTCTGGGTGCGTAGAGAAATTTCGTTATTTCTTCTCAGGAAACCGTCAAGCCATTCTTGTCCAGCACGTTTCTTGTCCTTGTAGAAAGGTTGATCGATACCATTTTTTTCGGCTAGGTCAACGTCAAGCTCTTGGAGTGATGTGCGCGTGAAACCAATAAGTCGTGTTTCTAAAAACTTTATGTGTTCTACTAACTCCTATTCAATTTCAGTTGAAAATGTTTTCTTGAATCTTCCTAATCCTTTAAGAGTTAGAATTCAAGGTTTTGTTCATATTGAGTTCATGTCTTCTAAGCGTCGCCTGAGGAACATCGAATATTTTTGCGGCCAATTTCCATCCCATTTTTTTGCTTCCATGCTTCAATAGCCTTATTCATGGATTCTTGGCTTCAAGACTGCAGATTAGTTTTTCTTTCGTATTTTCGTGACATATCACCTAACAAAAATAATAAATGTTAATTAACATAAACTCTACGGACAAAATGACATACCATGTCGTTTTGTCCATTGTATACGTATGTCATTTTGTCTAAATGTGAACAAAAATGAATAAAAAGTCAAAATTCCATCAAGCACCTGATAATTGCAATAAAATTAATCGAAATCACTTGGTACTGGCATAAGTTCATTGGTTTTGATAGAAATAATTACAAATAACAACAAATAACTCTCCAGAAAACAGGAGAAAACCATCTATAAAATAAACTTTTGAAGGCGCGAAACACGTTCGAACTGGTTACTGCAACGCAACTATGACAGTGACGCTCAACATCTGACAGGATTGTGAATATGGCTGCCGTCACGTGATACAGTCGCGGAGACATTACTAAAGCCCGCCAATTTTTTAATAAGGTGACTATGTCATTTTGTACGTATTTCCCCTACAAATCAAGGCTCTCGGGGAAAGAGATATCCATGTATAATACTTACCTACTACTTCATACTTGTCAATTAGATCAGTGAAAAGGTGTTCGTTTATTTAATGATTTGATTTTTATTTCGTTCTTTATTATGTTATGCAATCACACGTTCAGTTGACTATATAATATTAATACGATATTTTACTAATAAATTCTTCTAATAATTAATTTATTCCAGAGACAATTAATGAGGTTTTATGCTTGCATATGCATAAAGTTGGAGGATTCTCTTAGGACGCTAATTATTGGGACTGACGCCGAGCGTAACTGCCTTGTGGCGCTTATACTAGGGCAGATGGCTTAAGTATGTAGATGAACCTATTCTTAATTCGCTTATCCCGGGCTAAGTACCTTGGGATAGAATAAGCTTGAGCGCACGCCTTGAGCCAGCGAATGGAGAAATACTTCTCGGTTTTTGTTGCTTCTATAATTTTCTTTTATAGCGTAACCATGCTGACTTAATTGCTTACCAACCAAAATAATGAAGACAATTTCAAATAGTCAATTATCAATGCTTTTAAACGCCATCTCTCTGTGACTGCTGCAACGACAAAGCTCAAGCTTCCGCTCAATTCGTCTAATTGCATATGCGTCTACCCGATTTGTTCAACTGAGGCGGTACGTTTGATTGCGAAGTCTTGTGTGTATATGTTTAATACTGAATACGAGTATGGATACACAGCCACTTCTGCTAATGCATGATACGACGCCGCGTTAACAGATGCTTTGATTACAATTCGCAGCTTTTCGCATATGTCGCCCTTGAAAGTACACAGAGGGGAACGACGGCACGTGGACCGGGTAATAATTGCACTGCGGCTCCCGTAACAATAACGATAAATATCTCAGAAATCGAAATTTTCTAAACTTTGTTAGTAATTGTATGATTTATCGGTTTTACATTTTCTTGAATAACCTCGTAAGGGTACCCTTAAATTCAATTAAATTCTATATGCAGGATCACAAGACAAGAGTATTGATCGTAACGCACTCTATCAAATAATGCCAGCCAAATTAGTCCGTCTTAGCAAAATGACAATGACGTTAATAACCTCTGCATCAATAACCAACTCAATGGCCTAAAGCAGGGAGATAGCCTTGCATTATTGCTATTCAATTTGGCTCTGGAATACGTCATAAGAAAGCTACCAGCTAATACACGAGGTGCATTACTATACAAGTCGAGCCAAGTAGTAGCCTATGCGGATGACATCAACATTTTGTGACGGTCATTAACAACTGCCAAAGGACTCTAGTAGGTCTACAATCACTGAAAATTAAACAAAACGACGCGGTTAAAAAAATACCTCAACAAAATACAGCACAGTATAGGAAATTTGAGCAAATTTGTGTATTTAGGCGCCAAAATAACAAGCAACAGCAATGAAAGAAATGAAATACGCCGAAGAATACAGCTCGCAAATGAAATGTCTTTTTTTCAGTTTTGATGGCTTTGAAGCCTAACTGTATACACAGGAAAACAATGCTCCAAGTATACAAACCGGTGATAAGATCCGTGCTATGCTTTGGATGTGAAACATGGACCGTGACCCAATAATCTGCAAACATATTAAACGCCTTCGAGCGTCGGGTCCTGAGGCGAATTATCGGAGCGAATCTAGATCGGAACCAAAGGCGAGTTCGATACAACTATAATCTGTATGAATTTTTGGCGAGCCGGAGGTCTCAACGGTTGTAAGACTGTGGAAGCTTAAATGGGCTGGCCACATGAATCGTATGGAAGAACAACAGATACCCAAAAAGGTTTTTTTTTGCTCAGGTTTCAAAATTAGATGACGCGACCAATGGACCGAGACAGTTGGAGGCGCAATTTGCAGGAAGTGAAGGCCCAATCGGAGTTGTTTTTGTCGTTGGTCTTCAAGATCGTCAAAACTGAATAAAATATTTTATTTGCGAACTGTATCCTTCGTATTTCGTCTCTTTCATTGCCCGTTTTCGTTATTTTGGCGCCTAAATACACAAATTCGCTAACATTTTCGCCAAGTGCCAAGTGTGATATTTGGGTATTTGAGATATTTTTCTTGACCACGTCATGAGCTTTGTTTTATTTTCATTGATTTGTAGCCCTACTAGTTTTGCTTCGCTGTCGAGTTTCAGGGAGAGTTCTGTAGCAGTTGTTAATGACCGTGACAGAATGTTGATGTCGTCCACAAAGGCTACCACTTGGCTTGACTTCTATAAATATGTACCTCGTATATTGACAGGTAGCTTCCTGATGATGTACTCCAGTGCCCAATCGAGTAGCAATGGGCCCAAGACATCTTCCCACTTTAGTCCGATATTTGTGTAAAAGGCATCGATGACTTGGTTATTGATGTGGACTTGGGGGTCGTCGAAGTCATTGTTATTTTAGTAAGATGGGCTAATTTGGCTGGGATGCCAAAGCAAAGCAGTGTTTGGTACTGTACGTAACGAACAATACTGTCGTATGCTTGCTGAAAGTCAACGAAAATTTGGTGTTCGTCTATGTTGAACTCCCAGCATTTTTCAAGTACTTGCTTGACTGTGAATAATTGGTCTGTTGTCGATCTACCTGCTCCAAAATAACCTTGATGCTCCCCAATAAAACTGTTGGCGTATGGTTCGATTTGAATTTCTAAGATCTTTGAAAATATTTTGTTCGTCGCACATAGTATAGATATGCCATAATAATTTTCGCACTATAGCTTGTCAGCTTTTTTTTGGATGGGGAATATAATTGATTGGTTCCATTCTTTCAGCATATGTTCTTGTTGCCAAATGTGCTGGATGACTTTGTGAATAGCTTTGTGAACACTGTTGCCACCATATTAGATGAGCTCTATGCAAATCTCATCGATGCCCGGTGCTTTATTATTCTTTTGGGCTTTGATGGTGGAACAAACTTCATCTAAAATTGGTGCGACCAATGGAAGCTCTCCGCAGTCATCTGTAGGCTCCAATGTGCTGGAGCTGTGTGCAAGGTTAAGGAGGTTCTTGAGGTATGATGCCCATCTTTCCTTAATTTGCATGTCATCAGCGATGACACTGCCGATGTCATCATGGCAGAGCATGGTTTTGGGCTGATAGCCACGTTTGAGGCTTTTCACTGCTTGTCTTGTGTTGTTGTTCACTAGACTTACATCTATACTTCTCAATTTGCTATCATAGTATTTTCTTTTCTTAATTCTAAGTACGTTATTTGCTACTTTTCTGAGATTTTCATAGTGTTCTCTCTTCGTCCAGGTTTTTCTTTCTACGTATTTCTTGTACGCCTGATTCTATTTGTCTAACGCGTTCTCGCACTCAGCATCGAACCAATCATTTCTCTTGCACTGAGCTTGATGTCCAATTGTCTGCCACGGTCTTAATAGCCGCTTTCATTTCCATTCAGAGCTTGTTACCTGTCTTTAACGATGCGTCTGATAAGTTGGCAGCCAGCTTGTTATAGCCGGTCTCCATACCGTTGCAAGACTTTCGATGGCAACATTTTAGGTAAATTTCTCGAGAGAAATTTACCTATATATATATATATATATATATATATATATATATATATATATATATATATATATATATATATATATATATATATATATATATATATATATATATATATGGGATATAACGAAATTTGTGACCACGCTAGAGGTTGCAATTTTGCTTCGATTTTCACCAAATTTTCAGAAAAGGTGTATTGGATAATTATCTCGGTCAAGTTCGTGAACCAGCTATATCGGCCGGGCAAAAACAAAATGGCGGCCATTTTAGGCGAAAAACCGCGATTTCTGTTCTGACCAAAGTGTAGCTCCGATTTGGATGAAATTTGGTACAAAGGTTCATTGATGTATGTGATGAATCTCACAATAAAAAATCCAAAGTCGGTACGGCAGAAACAAAATGGCGGCCGCTCAAAGGTCGAAAAACGTGCAAAATTTTGTTGTTGTAATAGTGGTCAAAGCTTTCAACAGATTTTCATGAAATTCGGTAGTTTGATAGAAATTATAAGTATCTAAAGAATTACGTAAAAAAACTGGAGGTCAGGTTGCAAAAACCAAAATGGCGGCTAGTTGAAGGTCGAAATTTCAAAGGCTTTTAAAAGTCGCAATTTTAATCCGACATATACGAAACTTGGTTTCAAGATAAACATTACTTACACCTACAGTCTTTGATATTTTGGTGATCATGCATGTGCAAATTTCAAAATGGCGGCCGTTTAAATATGCGTTTTTTTCATGTTTTTGTGGCCCTCTAGCGGTCACATTTTCCAGCGGATTTTTATGAAACTGGAGATTATGAATCCCTGTACTATGTTCTTGTATTTTGCAGGAAATTATTAAAATTGAATGAAAAATAAAAAAGTCAAAAATTTAAAGCCTAATATTTTTAGCTGCCATTTTCTTTCAAAATTGAATTATTTTGCCCTGTCTAGAGTCAAACTCCTATTTGAACGAGATAGTACATTGATTTATGAGGTCCTAGCATACAAAGATTTAAAATAATCCAAAATCAAATGCATGCATTCAAAATGGCGGCCCCCAAAGGTCTGAAGGCAAGTGCAATTCGCTATTTTAGTGCCAACTGAAATAATGAATATTTTTCATTCAAACGTTTTAAATGACTTTACTTGAAAGAACTTATAAACCAGATCATTTTTAAGATATTGTATAATATTTTTAACAATACCCTAAAAAATTATAAAGTCGCGACTTGTCTGTCTGTCCGTCCCTCCGCCCGTTTGTTCGTGCGTCATAACAAGTTTTCTCGCAAACCACATGAGCTAGAATGAGGAAATTTTCTACGTAGGTCAAAAGTGGTGCCTCTTGAAATTTGCAGTGCAAGAAAATATTTTTAGGTATTTAAGGGGGGTCTCCCCATACAGGCGGATGGCATACAATTTTTTTTATTTCTGTAGCCCTCTAGCAGCCAAGATTCTCAACAGATTCCGTTGAAACTTGAAATTATAAGTTATTAAGGCAAGTTAATTTAATTTGATTATGCAAATCGAATGACAAATAAAACAGTCGAAAATTTACAGCTTAATATTTTTAGCAGCCGATTTCAATAAAAATCGAAATGACGGCCCTCACAGTTCAGAATAAAATTGAAATGTATATATTAATGGCAATGCAAGTGCTGATTAAACTTTTATGGAAATCTTTTGAAATTAACTATTCGAGCTATTTAAACCTTTGTGTGGTTACCACTGTGAACTGTGTAAACAGCAGATGCGAGAAGGGCGAAACCGGTATTTATATGTTTACAACAATATGTAATCCATACGCATGCAACTCAATTTAATTAGAAAAATATTTGCGCCCCGATAAAAGGTTTCTAAAAACGAACGTGGCCAGATTTTTTTTATGTTAATAAATACCAATGTGGTACTACGAAAATTGCAGAAAGAAGTTTAGAAGTAGGCAAGCCAAATTCTTTTTCGAAACTTCTCGCTACATACGAGAAATTTACCTTTCCGGCTGGTGCTGCCAACGGGGATTTTTTATAGTGGGCTGGTCTTCGTCGAATATGCCCTCGACATACGACATCGATGGGTCAATTTGATCAAGTAATGATCTGAGTTACATTTAGTTCCTCAGTATGTACGGGCGTCAAGTATTCGCGAGGCTCAACGTTGAAGGATCAGAACATGGTCGATCTGATTTTGTGTGTTGCCATGCGTTGAGATCCAGGTCATTTTATGACTGTGTCGATGTGGGAAGCAAGTCGAACGTATGACTAGATTTCTGTTACATGCAAAGTCAACCAGGCACTGGACGTTGTCATTTGTTTCATCGTTGAGGCTATAACCTCCAGTTGTTCCCCGATGAGATAGCTCATTGCAAACGTTAGCGTTGAAATCACCCGGAATTATTTTTGCGTTTTTTATATTCGATGAGTCGACCAGTGTTTCCAGGTGATTGTAGAACGTATCTTCGTTTCTTCGTCGATTTTTTCGGTCGGAGCGTGAGCATTGATCAGCCAGATTTGGGAGAGTTTCGCTTATATACGGATCGCACACAACTGTACATTGACTGCCTTAAAATCAATGTCGTGCGATTTGAATTCCCTATCCCCAATGAAGGCTACTTCTCGTTTGACAGTAGTTTTGAATATTGCGTGTGATCTCATGTCTTGGGTATCATTTCCAGTCCAGTTCATTTCCTGGATTGCCAGTATTTTTAATTTATATGAGTAATATGTAAAAGGTCCTACAACAGCGCCAGGGTGATCTGATATTCCAGGATCCAATGCTATAGTTCTTTTTCCGTTTGCGAGGGCGTTGCGGTGAGCCCAATCCATTCCGAGCCCTGTCTGCAGGTTTCGATACATTTTAGGGTTTCCAGGGACGTAGTTAGCCCGTCGCCTAAACTCCATTCTGGCGGCATGATTATTTCGATTCCGTTATCAGGCGCAGAAGACTCGCCTTTAATGGCTTACGTCCCCACAAAGGAGGCGTAAGTAGGATGTAGTGGCAGAACTGTAGATATATTTACAGTTATTAGCATTTTTTGGTATTTAATGTCCAATTATTGTTGAACCAGTAAACCGAATGTGCGATCCCGAGAGCATTTACTATCTCTATGGTGGCTATATATATATATATATATATATATATATATATATATATATATATATATATATATATATAAATATATATATATATATATATATATATATATATATATAAATATATATATATATATTTATATATATATATATATATATATATATATATTTATATATATATATATATATATTTATATATATATATATATATATATTTATATATATATATATATATATATATATATATTTATATATATATATATATATATATATATATATATGTATATATATATATATATCTATATATATATATATATATATATATATATATATATATATATCTATATATATATATATATATATATATACATATATATATATATATTTATATATATATATATATATATATATATATATATATATATATATATATTGGGTCTATAACTTTTTCAAAATTTGAACGTTCATTTAAGAAAAAAAATTGTACAATATTATTATTCAAAGTATTGCCCATCTGAAGACCTTTTTCCATCTTTCCGGCAATTTGCGAATCCCATCCCAAAAGAACTGCGCCGGCTTGGCAGCCAAGAATGAATCAAGCCAATTTTTGATATCCTGCTCTGATGTGAACCGTATTCCAGTGAGGGCGTTCTGCATCGATCGGAACAAATGGTAGTCAGAAGGGGCAAGGTCTGGGTTTTACCCCACCCACCTTATGGTGGAGTAAAACTTCCCATTCACTGTTTTACAAACAGTTCTTAACCGGAAAAGCAACGTGGGGCGGAGCGTTGTCATGATGGAAAATTATTGCCTCGTGTCTGGTCGCATATTCCAGGCGTTTTTCGGCTACTGCTCTCTTCAAACGGATTTATTGTGTTCGGTAGCGTGCTCCATTGATGATTTCAACTGGTTTTAGCAGCTCATAATACAACACACCTTTCTGATCCCACCAAATACAGAGCATTACCTTCGCGCCATGAATATTCGGCTTTGCAGTTGATTTGGCTGGTTAGCCAGATTTCATATATGATTTTTTGGGCTTGGGGTTGTTGTAATGGATCCATTTTTCATCACCAGTAACAATCCGATGCAAAAATGACTTCCTTTTGTTGCGTTCCAGCAGCATTTCGGACATGCAAAACCGCCTTTCGACGTCTCTCGGCTTGAGTTTATGTTGAACACAATTTCCTTGCTTTTGAATATATCCAGCTGCTTTTAAACGTTTTGAAATGGCTGCTTGAGTGGCACCCAAGGATTCTGCGAGCCCTTCTTGTGTTTGGCAACAATCTTCATCGAGTAATGCTTCCAGTTCTTCATCTTCAAACTTTTTTGGCTGCCCAGGACGTTCATCGTCTTCCAAGCTAAAATCCCCACTTTTAAATCGTGCAGGTGGCAGGTTCGCCCAGCTAGAGCATGTTCACCATAAACTTCCACCAAAATACGATGACTTTCGGCAGCAGTTTTCTTCATATTACAGTAATGAAGAAGAATTCCCCGCAAAAACACCTTTTCAGGAACAAAGTTCGACATATTTGAGTGAAAAAAAATTATTGTTGTTAACGCTTCAAATGAATGGCATACACTGAAAAGACGTACAATGACAGTAGCTTTCCAACGCAGGTTCGGAATATTGGAACGATGTATTGTAATATTATACAAGTTACGCCATCTCTTAGCAAACCGAACGAATTAAGCTATAGACTATATATATATATATATATATATATATATATATATATATATATATATATATATATATATATATAAAATATATATATATATATTTATTTATTTATTTATGTAAATCCATTTAACAGACAGAAATCGAATTACAACATAGACTTAGACAATTAATTGATACAACAAAATCAAGTAGAAAAAAGTTAATTAAAACATGTAAGAAATGAAGTTAGAGTCCAGATCAAAGTTTAAAAAAATTGAAAGAATTGAGTGATAAGGAAACATTAATCACTATTCGCAAAACGTAACGTCTATAGTTTATTTTTAAGAACAAAGTAGGACGTGGATAGAGAACCAAGCTCGAGGCTGTTATGTTTTCCGATGATTCGCGGCATAATTGACTGAAAATATAAATACTTACGGGCGTACGGAACCTCGAGAATGTTATCAGACCAACTACGGCGTGCAAGTCTTCGCTTAGAGTGGAAGCCATTTGTTGGTGGTACAACTTATAAGGGAAACGTTTATCTATAAGGTTCTATGGGACGACAGAGAAGGGAGACGAAGTATGGATAGACGACGCTCATAAAACTCATAAGCTAAGTTGAATTTGAAGAACACAATACGGGTAAACTTACGCTGAACAGCTTCTAGTGAGTGCACAAGATATAAATGTCTAGGGGACCACACTACTGAGCAGTAGTTAAGAAGTGGGCAGAAAAGACATGTGAACAAGCGTACAGCGGTAGCAATATTTGCAAACTTGTGCAAATGCCGCATAATTAAATTCGAAACTTTTGATGCCTTGGTAATTATGTTCAAATGTGGACATCGAATTCAAGCTTGGGGTCAAATATTACACCAAGATCTTTACATGAGTCTGCAGAGGAGAGAACAACATCACATAAGTTGTAGTTAAGAGTTAAAGGAACAATTTTCAAATTAAAAGTCATTTTAAAACATTTTGATGTGAAGGGAGTTTACATTACACCAGTTATAGAGGTTAAAAAGATCAATTTGGAGTTGCTGATAATCTTCAAGGGATCTAGTCATCCGGAATACCTTGAAATCATCAGCATATAAGAGACAAGAAGAGGAAATTACAGAGGGAAGATCATTGATAAACAGTACGAACAGAAGAGGTCCAAGAATTGACTCTTGAGGGGCACCAGATGTAGGATTGAATAGAGAAGACATTGTGCCATAGGGATTATAACGACATGAACGAGAGGATAGATACGATAAAATCCAAGAATGAAGGAAACTGGATATGCTGAGCAAAGCTAACTTTTGACAAAGGAGAAAATGGTTCACGAACTCAAAAGCTTTGGATAAGTCCGTGAATATTGCATATACTTGAAACTGTTTATCTAAAGCTCTTACAATATAATCTTCGAACTCAGCCAAGTTCGTAGAAGTCGAACGACCCTTCAAGAATCCATGTTGCTGTGGTGTGACTAATGAACTCAGTGACTCAAGAAGCCTGTTGTGTACAACTCGTTCCAGCAGCTTAGAGAAACAGGAGAGGAGTGATATGGGACGATAGTTTGAGGCAGATGATGGGTCGCCGTTTTTAAAGATAAGAACAACATTTGCATCTTTCCAGTACGTTTTTTTTTGCTTTAATTAGAACTAGAGCCTCTTCTGACACTTCGCTTAGAGATAGAGTATCTCAAAATCTTGATCGATTGCATCAGCACTCAAGAATACGATATGGACTGTACCATGCTTTCGCCGTATGTCCGTCTACCCAGCGGTGATAAGTTCTGATTTAAAACCAGTGCGTATCGTAGCACCAACTAAATTCAAAGCAGGGACTTTTGGCCTACGCAGCGAGTACTCTAACCGCTGTATGAAATTAAAAGGGTTTTTATAATGATATTTTACAAAACCTTAAAAGCAGGTCAGGTTTGCGGTGTCGTTTCTTTTGCGATTGATGATGTTTCTTGCGTAGATTGCGTGATATCGTATTAAAATAAAGTAAGTTCTGGCACTACGACAGATTTGCAGATTGGTGACGTGGGTGAATATAGTTTGTTTAAAGGTTTTGTTAGAGAATAAATTTTAGAATCGTGCTTAATAAAAAAGTTGAAACGTATTTAAAACTCGGACAAATTCCGGCGGCAGGTACAAAAGTAATGGAGCAGCAAGTATTCCAATAGTCCAATCCGTGACAAAACTCCTTGCTAAACTAGCAAGCTTGCTTACAGGGAAATAGGAGAGCTCTCCCCGGATGGTGTAATTGGAGAAATACTGGCATCGGTTGTAAAATGGAACCATGTAACACATTATGCTCGGCCAGTCCTAATAGATAAAAATGACTCGCAGCAGCAGGAGAGGTTAGAGTAGGGGGACTACTTCTCTATCAATCCCCCTTCCTCACTTTCCTCCTGCTAGAAGTAGGGATCCCCCAACTTGAAAGCGTCCACTGCCTGGTAAAACGAGGCTTAGGCCGAAGTAATGCGTTAAACGGTTCCAGGCCTAGGTTCCCAAAATAAAATCTAGCTAGCTGACAAGCAGCTGTCGATGTAGTAGACTGTTGAATAAACGAACTGGTGAACTTTGTGATATGCTTCGTCGTCATGTCCTCTATACTTCATATTCTGGTCGTTAGATGCTTCCATGAAGCAAAACAGACGGTCGGATAGACAGGTGCCATTTTAATAGGGCATAGTAAATTTTGTTGACAAAACCCGTAAAATCGGTTTCTTCATACAGAAAGGACAAGTTGATGTGACTACCGTAGTTTAAGTACAGTGTACCTACATATTTGCACAGGTTAGATTATTCATTTCTATGAAAAGATTATATATCGTTATTATCATTATATCAGCAGCTCCCAAGCTCAAAGTTTAGCAGCGATATCGAGTTTGAGCCTCTGATGCTGCTGTCGGACTATCAATCTACCCAGCTGTAATGGGTACTGTTTGGAAAATCAGGTAATAATCACATGGTTGAGCGTGATATTGACCATATCACCTCGGATTCAGTTACGGTCATGGAATGAGATACCCTAAGAACAAATCTCAACGGCAAGCTTCAGATTTGGACTGGTGTGCGATAGATTATTATTATAGGGTTATTAAGGTTCGTTTTGAACGAAAACTCTACCTACAGCGTGTTTTTTTGCATAGAGTACCATACGATGATTCGGTTGCTTAGCCATATCAAAACTTATAAATCGTAGAAAAAATGTTAACTATTGAACCAATTGTGAGCTTAGCAAGTCGATGAAAACATGAAACGTTAGACGACTGACGATTTAAAAATATTTTCGGGCCTAACAAAGATTGTTTACCACATTGAGAGTTTATCAATACAAGTAAACGAACCATTGAACAAAAAACAATTGAATTATTCAATTCTCTTAAAAAAGAATACCCCACATTCATCTCAACTTTTTCGGAATTCATTGGGGAAGCGTTTATGGAATTGGCGATAATTTTGCTAATAGTTTGTGACAAAAAATTGAATCAATTACTCGGTTGCCTGTTTTCAACCTTATATGTTTTCTTTTAACACGTTTATTAATAGCTAATCCATAATATCTCATTATTGTACTTACTTCGTCTCAGAACCCATAGGAAATCTGAAGTACTCGTTGAATTTCGGCCATGAGCATGTTTGAATTGAGCTTTCATATCTGGTTGATCCGGGGAATACTTTTACCTGAAATAAAAATCAAATTATTAGTATTCATAAAAGCTCATCACTGGCAATCTTAATTAAGTTTATCGATGACTGAGCTACACAACAACAATGTTACCTTGATAACGTACCCCTGAACGGTTTTTAATCCAAACAACGACGGAAGGTGTCGCGCGCCAATCAAGTGAACGTTAAGTTCCGGCACCCCCGAGCTGTACTTGTGCGATTCGCCACCGCCGCTTCCTTGTGCGCCATTGCCTCGTGCTGTGCCTGGTTCAAGGGTCAACTCAAATCCCACCTCGGGCTCCAAGCTCAGCGAGTGACGATCCGAACGACCTCCAGACACACGATGACCCGGCAAAAACGATCTTAATTTGTTTAATGAGAACGACATTTCTCCGCGCTTAGCCCGTTGGTTCGGGTCGCATTGGCTTTCGAACTTTTGATCACGCCGCCGGTGAAGTTAGTCGAATTTTAACAAAGAATATGAAATTGTGTCGCTATGACTCGTTAGATTATTTCACTTTTGCTCCACTCATGGACGCAGTCACTAAATAGTGCGGTCACGATTTTGCACTGTGGTAAATCTTCACCCCACAATTGGCACTCATAGATTGGCGGTACACTATGAAAAGCTCACGGGAACCTTACAATATAATGCATGAGTACTCCAAGACCGAAATTGGCACACCCCGGACGACTGAGTCTTGAAGATTTGTTTAGGTGTGTTTCCGACTGACTAGCGATGAATGTCTTCTAGGCCTGCAAAATTAAAGATCACAAGATAAGTCATAGCGAATACAACAAATTAAGAATGAATCGCTTCAACAATCATTAGCGTCATTACATTATCGTAGCCGATTGCAAAATGCACGAAGTTCTAATTGGGAGTACACTGCGGGTGATTTATTTCAACACGGTTTGTGTTATTTGTGCGTGTAATTGAGGATTGAATGGGAAAGCGAGCATTACCTACGTGTATTTTCACAGTTTTTGAAAGTCAAAACAGTACCAGTCTAAGTAACACTAGCTAACACTCTATTTTAACTGATTTGTACTCGTATTCACATTGCTAAGACTATCATTTTTTTTAATTTCCTATTCCTAGGCTAAACAGTCAATTTTACGAAGATAAAATTCAAAAGACGAAACATTTTCTAACTTTTTTAAAATTTTATACGAAAGATAAGTAAATACTATTTAAACTGACCGTAAAATAATAACTAGAGACCGGATTATATACATTTGCATATGCATTTGCATACTACGTCTGTTTGAAGCGATCATTGCATATTTTGATCCTAAATTTTTATATGATGCATATTTTTGCTATTTTCATGATATATCTTTTGGAAATTATTTAATGAGTGTAACTGTGCTGGTAGCCCTATTATTTGCACTGCTTTTAGATTTTGCTGAGCACACACGTGGCTTGTTTTTCCAGGAAAACGAAATCAAAGAAATAGCAGGGCTGCGGAGGTGCTTTTTTCACCAGTCCATCAAATCAATCGTTTCACTGGTAATGTGTGTGTCAGTCTAGCTATTTTATTTGAATGATAATTAATTTGCACAATTATTTACAAAAAATTACTAACCATCCTGAAAAAAACTATTAAGGTGGGAAATATTTGAAACAGCCGAGAATATTGCTGCTGTAGCCGAAAATGTTGAATAAACCTAGGTTTGTCCATTCCTCGTCGTTCTTTAGAATTAGGCATTCTACAAGCGTCATTACACCGTATTTTGCATAAAAATTTGGGTCTCAAGGCTTATAAAGTTCAGTTATCACAAGAACTCAAGCCGGTCGATCATCAGCAACGTCGTGTCTTTGCTGATTGAGTCCTTGAAATGCATAAAAATGATCCGGAATTCCATCGAAAAATCATCTTGAGTGATGAGGCCCATGGCAACAAGCAAAATTGTCACATCTGGGGCTCGGAAAACCCAAGAGTTATTGTTGAAAAGCCTCTCTTTCCTCAGCGTGTGACTGTTTGGTGCGGTTTATGGTCCGACGAAGTCATTAGACCTTACTTTTTCGAACATGAGGCTGGAGCAACAGTTACGATGAATGGGTTGCGCTATCGAGGGATGATTAATGATTTTTATAGCCGGAATTGGATGGTATTGATGTGGACAACGTTTACTATCAAAAAGACAGCACTACGTGCCACACAAGCAACGAAACCATTGATCTTTTACGGGAAAAGTTTCCGGGCCGTGCTATATCTCGAAAGGGTAATCACAATTGGCCAAGTGAAAGAGAAGGTCTACCCCAACAGCCCAGCGTCGATTCAAGACCTCAAAGATGGAATTTGTGGAGCTATCGAGGACATAGGGCAGCCAATTTGCGATTTGGTTTTGGAAAATTTCATGAAAAGGATATGATCCTGTAAGCGTGGTCGTGGTGGTCATTTGCGTGATGTTATTTTTCACTATTAACAACATACCTTTCTCTTTATAATGCAATAAGCATCCGATCATTTATATTAAGAGATGGCATTTTTCTTTTAATATCAAAATAACACCTCTTATTGGAAAACCCTGTGAATTTGGTGTACATGTACGCAGATGCTGAAAAAGCTCGTTCGGGCTCGATGGAAATCGGAGAATCGTCAGTAAATATTTATAAATTTGTTCAAAATTATAACCTTGAATGGAACTTTCTTCAAACATACTGATTTCCTGCTTAATGATTTTAGAAAAATTAATCTCTTGATATTTATCTGGAGACAATATTTTCAAGCTGTTATCTATTTCGATCTGAAGCTTTTCTTTTAGTGACAAAATAGTTCTAATTAAAGATGCGGGTTCAATTTGTATATTATGGTCATCCTCTTCAGAATCATTTTTAATGTTCATCCCTTCAGCTAACGAAATAATCTGGTTTTTTATGAACGTTTTGCTTGGAGTTGAAAAAAATCTTTTAAAGCATCATCATCATCCAGGTTATCACTATCATGATTTAGATTTCATAGGTATCTTAACACGCCACTTAACTTACTTCGCCGACGATCATTTATGCAGTGTAATAAAAGTGCTTTCAATTTGGAAGCAAAAATTGAATCATTGTCAGTCAATTGTCGGAAAAGGAACTTAAAAGTAACATCAGCAGCGCTCAAATTAGCATCAAAACAAGAAAGTGCATCTACGAATAATTCAACCGGAGCCAAGACATTAATTATCTCATTGATGAAGTCAAATTCTGATTCTTCGAATTGCACGGGGCTATTTAAGTCGATAAGTGCTTTTTGAACGCTAGAAGCTATTTTTCCCAGTTTTAGAACCAAGCAGCAAATTAAGTTCTTTTCTATATTCCTTTTTCACATATTTTTGCAGTATTGTATCATTTTTCAAGGATGATCTTTTGAAAATAAGAACTACTTTACGAACTTTTTTTATCACGCCTTTAATACTACAATCATCTGTCAATTCCCTGACATTATTTTTTTCAACCACTAATCCCAACTCAAGATCATCATCATTATCTGAATCAGAATTGATAGATTCAATTACGGCAGCGAAAGGTATTGTTTTATATAACAAATCGCAAACAGCTAAATGTATACCGTCCGCAAAACAAACTTGATGCTCTACATTCACAAGTTTTCCAGCTTCAGCATAACGTTCGGACCATCAGTTACGATTGCCACAATATCGCCATCTAATGTGATGCCAAAGAAATATAAAGTGATGGACGCGAAATGAGCTTATTTTTATCCAGACTTGAGTGAAGTACTTTTACTACATACATGCCTTCCTCTCGCATGTGAATTAAAATCCCCCTGCCTTTCACGCCCTAGAGAATCCACACATCCGAGTGGCTCTCTAGTTGCTCTCACGAAAATCCCACTCCTCTTATGCCTTGACCCCCGAATTGTTAACGAAATACCAACCATATGATTGAAAACATATGATTTGTGAAAATTCAACATTGATGGGAAACGTCAAATCAAGTTGAATTTGAAATTGTACACAAAACAATTATTTTAAGATAAACCGCGTTGAATCTAGTGCAAAAGCGTTTCAAATGTGATAATTTATCAAGTTGAAAAGTTTGTTACGGATCGTGAGTGTTTTTGCGTCGAAAGATGAAAAATGTAGTGACGTGTGTGGGATTGCAAAAACAGCTCTAGGAAGCATGTCAGGGACGTATCCTTCGTAGGGTAAGTCATGTTCAATCTTCTATATCGTTCAAGTTAGAATACCCGCACGGGAAATTGATTTAGTTCAAGATGCGATAATTAGTGGGAGACGTCACGTCAAATTTATTTGAAATTCGAATCAACAGCCAATAACGCGCCAACTTCACGCTGCATGATAAAGTGCTTCAATTCTCTCGATGCATTTCGTATCCTCTCTCTGACATCTATGGGTGATGTCAAACTCAGAAAGACGCGCTTTTAAGACACGAACCGAAGTCTCGGCAGTCAATGATAGGTCAATGCGAATGAGCCCCAGATTCCATAATTTTTTCTCGGAATGAATATTTATATTCATATATTTTTTATTCGAATTTGATGTCCATTCATCAAAATTTTAGCTGAATCGATGTGCTTCGTTTTTTAGTGCAGACAATTCAGCCTTTATTTGTTTCCTCAATTTTTGGCTATAATTCACAACATATTTGCGGATTGTTGCAGCAGATTTGGGTAAATCAGTGTAACCTTTTTCTAATAACAATGTTCTTAAATCTTTTGAAGTTGAAAAGACGCTAAAGGAAAACCGTCTAGAGCTGTCATTCTGGTTGAAACATTGTACAATATATAAATTTTCGTAAAAAAGTCTGCCACAAGCGAATTACTTTTACGTTTCGAGGGCGGTTCTCCGTCACTTTGAATAGTTGAATAAGATGGCTTTGTAGAATCAACTTTCGTAGCATGTTTGCGGAAGAGGAGTTTTATATAAAAAAACAGCACGTTATTTCAATATCAACAATCACTACTCGATTGAAAAACTATCAAAAGAAAATCAAATTAACAAACACAATAAAAGTGATGCCGCTTTGCGAAAAGTTGATGGAAATTTTCTATCATTTAAGTTGATGAGGCAACACTGAAGTATACCTACGTGCTTGTATTAATCGCGCTGTTTCTCAAGCAATCTGCTCAAAAACCTTCCTATCCCCTGCTTGTGATTTTATGTGGCAGATTCAGAACCAAAATTAATAATTTCCATTCATAGTCGTCATTTGTAAAATAGTTTTCTTTCTTATTACTATTATTACATATAATTTTTTATCAATTCCCCCTAATATTTAATGGAATTTTATATCAATTTTCCTTTATATTAAATTTAAATGTTTCCCTTTGATCATATTTCTCATGAGATTTAATTTTTATGACTACTTAAAATGTTCTTCATTTTATTTACTTCAGTTAAATTTTGTTTTCAAAATTTTTAATCTGCCACATAAAATTTACAGAGTATGAACACCTTACCGGTGTACCAAATAGGGAATGAAGTGAGATTGATACAAGGTGGACGATTGTCAAATAATTTTTGTGGTTAGGATAAGTGAGGTTTTGCGTCCGTGAGGTGTGCTGGTTGAATATCGCTTTTCCTATCGAATGAATGATTTTTGCATTGAAGCCGCGCTACGCCACCGCATTTATTCATGTCAGCGTATGTATTCGCGAGTATAGTTGTTCGGTGCAGTGGATTATAATTCAATCCTCGATCTTCATTCGATTCGGGAATTTAGATTTTGATCGGCTAGTGAGTGGTCATGTTTTGCTATTTTATGGAATCTTTGTTACTAATAAGGGCTTAACAAAATTCCAGCATTGCGGGATATTACCTGCGCTGCAATTTCAACGTCGGTGGCTGCAAAATCTGCGCACTGTTCAACCGGATGCGTTGTCGTGGTAATTGGATGCATGAAGGAGATTATGGTGCATTTGCATCGGAGGCGTCTTGAAAAGACAACATAATTTCCTTATTTATGATATCTCCACGCATTATCATGTTCAGGTGAGCTAGTGTGAAGAAAAGCCTTCATCTTAGTCGAGAGGAAAATAACTGTACATGTGTTGCTTTCATGTAACAGCGAATCGTTTTGTCGAACTTGCGGGCGTTTTCCGACGAAGGAGAAGCAACGGTGTACTAATCAAAATGCCGGTGGCCAGTTTACATCTGGATGAGATCGGCAAGAATCGTTTGCTGCGATAGAACGAGTTCTGCAGCAGCCGCAATAGTGGATAAAGCATCAAAGGACAGTCCCGTTGAGGTTAGCCAAGACCCAGCAACGTCTACATGAACACCGGCGAGGGCAGCAGCGTTGCCAAGAGGCACAGGCTTATCAATACAAAAGTTATCTCTGCTACTGGCGAACTCTCGTCAACCTGATTGCCACTATAGGATGTATCATCAGCGCAGATCCACGAGATAAGTTGATGCATATTCATAGTTTGTTCAATGAACGAACGAAAATTGCTGCACACCTGTAGTTAGCATAATTTTAAATGAAATTCAAATGTACTTTTCGGTTTTTATTAAGAATCCTTTACTGAAATCTGGCAAAATCAAACATCGCCGTAGGTTGAAACGTCTCCCCTAGCAAATAACTCGACATTTTCATTTCGAGTTGACTTTCGTCACGCATAACTTGCTTTGCAAGTAATATTTCTGCTCAAGACTCTAGAATTACGGCTAGTGCGAACCGAGTTATAGTTTACTTACTTTTGTTACTAAATTTTTGATTAAACTGGTAAATGTCATATATACTGCCCTACTTAACTTCGCGTTCGGTCGAAGAAAATCTCGCAACGGGCTGATGGAATGAAATGTGCATGCAACGAAAGTTCAAATGATCTGCATTGCAATCAAGTCGTTTGAATGTATGAATTAAATGCATTAGTATGTAAGAAGAGAAAAAAAACTGTGAGCGCAAAGTGAAGGTGTTATCGATAAAGAATATCGACAATAGCCTGTTAGCAATTAAGGATCCGGGGTGAATTAAAAAGTAAAAGAAAGTCTCGTCACTGTTTAATTTAGGCCCGGTAATGATTATGAGTCAAATGCGATACATAATATCTAATATTTTAGCTAATACGAGTATGAATGCGATGAATGCAAGTGTGTTAGTCTGTGCGTAAATGCGCGAGTGCTTGATTTATGTGTGAATGTATTCGCTTTTTGGATTTATAGTATTTTATGAAGGAACAAATTGTGAATGAAACTGCGTGAATGAAAATTTTGATCGGAGTACTTATGCAATTTGAATAATAAATTATGAAAGGGATTGTATGGTGATTGGTTATCAAACTGTATGAAACAGGCAATATGAAATTAAATGTACAGAATATCTTTTTTGTTAAATGAACTTTTGCATGTAATCACATCATGGTGATAATAGTAAATTAAACATTAATTGACGGTGACTCCTTGTAAACAATTTGCGCGAAGAAAATGAAGGCTACGCGTCCGGTTCATACTTTCTATATCAGATAAACAGAAATAAATTCATTTGAAAGGTAGACGCGCGTTACCTACCATACCGCCAAAGTCTAGTAATTATAGACAAAAAAATCAGCGCTCATTGAACACTTGTATATTTCCTTTACATGATTTTTGTAATTTTCGTTGAACGAGAATAGAATTTTACTATGAAAAACAAAAAAATAATGACAGTGTTCTTAAAACAGTAGATATTAACATGGAATTTGTGAAATTGCATTTGAATACACGATGAAACATGGAGATTTAAATTCATAATTTTGGTCTTTCCTTTTCTCTCGACCTGACCAGGCATAGGACCCGCATCGATGGTAGGCTCCTCCGCTCAAATGGGCCAGCAATCGGGCGCGCTCCTCCGTTTTTTGCTGTCTAACAGGGACTTTTGCCGGATAGAGTGGCCTTCCGCTCGCGTGCCCTTTTATGGTATAGGGTTATGTGATTCTATCACATAATTCTATAACATAAATTGGTCACGTTTATATTTCTCTATTGATGGGAAAGTTCATGCAAACTATGTTTGCATGAGTTTTCCACTCAAATGGGAAATATATGCCCACGTCTACGTTTGGATCCGGTTGGGAGGATGTGAGGGGGCACCACCTCCATCTGGATGCCCCACTCTTATTTGTGGGTCATAAAAATTGTCGGGTAGCAAAGAAGTCCTTCCCCAAGTCCAGTTTGTCCTTTTTCATCTGCAATCTTAAACCCTTAGTTGGTTACCTCCTTTTTTTCGACTTCGGTCGACCTTTTTATGACCATGAATTCTTGGATGTGAAATTCTTTTGTAGTGAGTCCTTGTGCTGGGGGAAAAGAACCCGCCCCACGACACCCCAACGCTCGGCTGCCAGCGCATTCACGTGTCCCCAGATAAAGCCAATCTTGGCGTGTCCCAACATCTTCTTCCGCTGAGGCAGCAGAGCATCGCTGCAGTCCTTTACGAACATTTATAGCATACCTACTTTCACTCCATGCTATTCTCACTCGCTATCGCTCATGGGCGCTATTAGAAAGGAGAAAAATGTTTGCATGGTTCTCGTTTAGCTTAAACAACTTTTTTTTCAAACTTTTTCTATACCGTGAATCCCGGGACTTGTGAAATTTAATTCCGGGATTTTCGGGGCTAAAAAATGGTCGGAATCCCGGGATTGAATTCCGTAGTTGCAATAGAAAGCGAACAATCGCTTTCATTGGATATTTCAATGATGCCAGCTTTTTGCAAATTGCTCTAATACCTACACCAAAGAAGTTAAGAGAATATGGAGAATACAGCCTCGGTAAGTAAAACAAATTAGTAGATGGCATAATGGCGCCCCAAAGCAAGGCACCCTATGGCAAAGGCGATGTTCACCCCCTCACTTGGGCCGGTACTGTGTACGAACTTTACAATACAGATGTGATTATTGCTCTAGCTGGTTTTCGTAACTCCGGCTTATTATTGAATTTTTGATACTAATAATTTTTTTAACTTGAATTTCATTAAAATATTTATTTTAAAGTTACTTTGAACCACACACATTTTACTATAACGTATTTCCAAAATGTTGTAATCAAGAAATGCTTGAGTGATTTTTAGAATACATATCAACAGTTGAGCTTAACCTCCAGTAACTGAAATACCTATTTATACAGCTAAGATCTAATTATAATAACGATTATCATTTCATTATCAACTCAATCATCAGAAGAGCACATTATCATTTATGAAAAACTTTCCATTTTATCAATCATATATTAAACAACATTATTTAAAGGTAGGCAATTCATAGATAAAGGCTGATTTATCGTATTACCTCATTATACAATAATATATTATTATCATGTAATCATAGGCTTACGCAGCCAATGCTTCATTACTCGATTTGATAAACAACAACAATTCTATCATAGGTTAAAGTAATCCAACCAAAAATATTCTTGGAAATAAATGAACTCAATGTATCTACCAATATCATTTTATCTTCCACTATCTTTTCTACTAAATACTGACCATACACGACCAAAAACGAGCTTAACCAAGTACCCATGAGTGTATTTCTGCTTATTAGGCATAGGAATCATACAAAGCTTTTGTTACATCATCGACAATGGATCGGTAGGGAATTGATTTATAAGTCGTTTCGCTATCTTACGATAATGTTACTCTAAGCGTTCGCTGTCTTAAAGTACTTTAGCCAATATTCGTCGAGTAAACGTAGAACGAATATGTTAGCTTTAATTGAATTTAATAGAATGAATTGGCTGAACAGAGTACTCGTACTGTGATAGTACCGAAAGAATGATACTAGCAGAACCGCAAAGGTACGTTACGACGAGCAATGTGCGCCACGCCACATTCGTGAATTACAAAGTGAGTAACGAATGAATATGAATATGAAGTCATGCTGGAAATGACAATGAACATGGAGTTGTGAACAACAGCTCCATTAATTTGCACATTGGAATTTCTAATTAAAGTAGAATAAAACAAAACAATGCCAAATGGAATGCAATGTGGAGATGGCGTTACTCATGACATTAATGGGATGTGCAAGTGTGAAGAGTAGATTAGAAACCCAAATGCGATGGGTCATCTGAATGAAAAATGAGTTTTGAACTCTTGAACATTAACATGAAACATATAGACTCGACAAGATCATGCAACTACTAGAAGAGTTTGGTATTCAACCAAAACTTAGACACTATAAGTCGGTAGGAGTATGGCCCAGCCAAAAGGGTTTTGCAAACAACGTTTGAAATATTTACCATCATCTTTAGCCATTCATAAACTTGTTGAGTGTATGCTTAACTTGAAGAAAAACTACGCAGATTTGCTCGCACTAAAAGTGGCTGCCATTTTATTTGCAAACTATAATAATACTGCTACTCCCTTAAACCCTTTAAAAAGGAATTGGGACAATATTTTTTCTGGATGCTCCCGGAGGCACTGAAAAACATTCCCTATCAATTTGCTATTGGTGAAACTTAGGAGTAATCTTTGCATTGCCATAACTATTGCATTGTCACGAATCGCAGTAGTACTTTTAAAAAGGAAATGGATGGCTTATTCTGCCTTCAAGCAGCTGCTAAATTTGATTTGTGTCGCATTTCAAAACAGTTTATAGTTTGAGACGAGATTGCAATGGCGCGTATAGGTAGTTTCGACACACTTAATAAAACTTTAAAACGAATTAGAGGGTAAGATGAAATTATGCAGGCTTTCTCCTAACTCTGCCGGTAGTACGTACAGGAGCTCGCCCCACGCACGGAGAATGCCAGTCGACAGAAATACTCTTGGAGGCTAGCATTTTTTGGGGAGTGCCGCTTCCACGGACCCAAGGATATTGAGGCACCAAGAGGTTTCTCCTGGGATGATAGGTAAGAACCCTGATTGAATATGAACGACGCTTTGGACAATGAATTTAAATTGATGCTTTGGACTGGCAGATATGATGGTTTGGACCTAGTTGCTTTGTACTGTAGCTGTAGCAATCGAGCAGACGCCTAAGTGAACTGCTTGGAAACTAACATAATGCTTGATTCAAGTTCAATTGTAAATTCAAAAGAAAAATATTTAAGTTTACAATTAAAATTCGATCACGGTAACCCTTTTGTAATGCAACTTACCAACGAATTGCGTTGTCCTGCAATGCAAACTGCAGTTGATGGCATGAGTGAGCTCGCCAAGAAACTCCCGCTGTGATAGAAGAACTAGCTCTTGTCGAGTATTTGTTCACGGGACTGTCGCGATAAGGACGAATCTTGCGCCCAACGAGATTTTTAATACAAAAGCGAATCTACCGATAGGGTACGGGCAGTCGCATGATTGTGATTTTATATTAGGGGCAATCAATAAATTTGATTACATCTACGAGTGGCTTAACAATCAAAAGGCCTTCCGCTTGGCGATGCATAGCGAAGAATTGATGAGTGTCTCATCTCTGGCTCTACGCGAGTGTAGCGAGTCAAGTGTTTGCATCGAGCAGCTAAGGAACAAAACGTCCGTCTAGTGCATGAGCCGAAAATAAAATCCAATTTATGGCCTAGAGGCGTGACCGCGAATCTGCCGTATATCTTTTGCGAATAGTTGGCTTCAATCTAATAATCACGACACCGTTTTATTTACGCCAGCTGTGCTGATAATTTAATGCTACTGTATTTAAGTGATTTTGTACTGTACTTATCAGCACATTCTTTGGGTGTACGATTATGGGTGCCTTGAGCTCGTTATCTAGCGAAAACACAAAACAGGGCGTTATCGTCATTTCGTCGCTGAAACACTTAAAAAAATTGGCACAGCTAATCATCCGGATCCTATGAATAGACTTCCTTTACCAACGTCGTTCTGTCATTGAAACACTCACAAGCACCGTTTACCGACCCCCAAGGAATTTCTGATTACAAGTAAATTCAGTTGTTACCGCATCATCTTCATAGTTCATATATTGCTTGTACTCGCCGATTTCCCATCATTTGGATTAAAATAACAAAAAAGATGACTGATCGAATGTAGGGGAATCTGCGTGATCGACGTCCAACCGTTTGTTCTCTGGATTCATTTCGGGCAAACGGCAAATGACAAAAGAAACATTCAAATAAGAAGTGATTGCAAGATTTTTGGCACCATTCTACATGCTTATTGGAAGCATAATGCATCGTAACAGTACATAATGTTATAGTTACTTTGTTTTTTGAATTTCAGCTCATTATTGCTACATTTAGTGTTGTTTATTTATGTTAAAAATTAGCGACAGGTTAGGTATATGTTATGTTTATTTCATTAGGTTTAGAGATAAGGTTAAATGCGTAGGTTAGGAATATTGCGATAGCATTTTTTAGTATAAGATAAAGTTTTTTGATTGAATTTTATTAGAGTAAGGTTGTAGCATATTAGGTGTAGGATCAAAGAAGGTCACTGGTGTGTTTAAATTATAAATAATTTTTGAGTAATGTAGGTTGCTTTTTTTCTCCTTTTTCCAATCAAATCATAAAATATGTAATAATCTTAATTAATTTGAATTTGCTATAAATTTTTGGATAAAATGTATTTAACAGATAACGTATAAATTCAGAGAGCTATTTGAGCCATTAAGTTCTTGCATTGTTATTGTTTGGAATTTGTTTTATATTCTTTTAAAATTTATAACGATTAGTATTGAATAAAATGCTTTTGACTTTGACTTTGACTTCATAATGTTATGAAGTGTTTGGGAAGAAATTCGGTCAGATGAAGATTCAATGCGGATGGAAGCTCAACAGCTGTCCCGGGATCGGCAGCAGTTATGAAGATCGCGTGAAATTGGGAATTGTGGGGCTCAGTGGCCGTGATGGAGATTGTCGAGTGCAATTGAGTGATTCCATGTAGCTGAATTCCTGCTTGGAACAGAGTAGAGAAGAAAACGAATTATGAACATGAACTGGATTTGGGTGGTCGCTATCGACTCGATGGAGTAATATTGGCAGGACTTTGGTCCCGCACGGGCTGTATTCAGTGCTTGCGAAGTGCTGTCAAGTTTACACAAACAAATTGACACGATGAAAAGTGCACAAGTGGCCCCATGATATATTTCCTCGTGTTTTCTGCAAACGCATGGACCCTGAATGACATGCAAAGGAAAAAAGTTGTATTTCAGTTCCGTCTGTCTTTTGTGTTGTTTCGTGAGCGTTAGTTGATTTGTTTTAAGCTCGTCTAACCGGTAGTGAAAATATCTAAAATTTATTTTGAGGTTTTTGCGCTTGTTGTGTAGTAACTTTCCAAGATAAACTCGAGCTAATGAAACATTGAAATAAAACTCCTATTTTTTATTGCAATAAAAGATTAACATAATCGCGCGGTGAATAAATTTCATACTTAATATACTATCCACTATCGCTGTCATCGTGGTTAAAATCGAACATACCAAATACGGCAAACTATATAAAGGGTGGTCCAACCATAATGCACGATGTTAATTGTGAGTCACACCTTCACGTCAAGTTTTTCGGACAACTTAATTTGACATTTCTTTGTTTCAGTATTTTACAAATTCAACCATGAAGAGGTACACAATTGAGCAGTGGGTTAAGGTTGTTGAAGCCTTTCACGAAAATGGGCGTTCAAATCAAAATGTATTTCGTGCACTTCGTGATTCTTTTAGTCAGCATAATCGACCAAATGTGTCCACAATCGGGAGGATTGTGCGCAAATTCTGTAGGAAATGTGAAATTATCCAGTTGGTTCTGCGGAAAACAGTGCGGTTGTTCGCCCTAGTGTGGCAGAAGAGCCTTCAATCTCGACTCGTCGTCGTGCCCAACAATTGAACATCTCACGAACATCACTGATGCGAATTATGAATAAAGATTTGAATTTACACGCTTACCAGGGTCAATTGACTCAAGAGCTGAAGCTTACTGACCATTTCAAGTGTCGGCAATACGCCGAATGGTTGGTTGAAAAGACAGAAGGGAATGATGACTTTACAAAGAAAATCATCTTCACCGACGAGGCATCCTTTCACCTCAGTGGACGCTTAACAAGCTGAATTGCCGCATTTGGGCAAAAGAAAATCCACAACTAATTGTTGAAAAGCCGATGTAAAGAGTGACTGTTTGGCGCGGGTTATGGGCTGGCGGCAACATCGGGCCGTAATTCTTTGAAAATCCACATCCTCACTCGCCGAGGTAGCAGATCATCGCTGCAGTCCTTCATGGACATTTTATATCCATAAACTTCACTACATAGCGCTGAGGTGACACTCGTGCATAAAGGGCTCTAATTCAACTATCATGTCGTCTACATCTCGGTAGAACCTTAACAGACCATAGGGTACATTCAAAGTAAGCAACATTGGGTTGTTGGTGTACGTTCGGTTGAGATGAACTCCCCATTTGTGATGGTGTGGCTTTGAATACTTGTTTCTGTAAGGTTTTGTGACAATCTTTGCATGGCCTCCCTGCTTTGTGAAGATAACCATGGGACCAAAAAGGCGACTCAACACACGAATGGAGATAGTGGCTCTGATAGAGACTCAATCAAAGTGGACCCTGCTCAACTAAAAAACTTAAAACGAAAATGCAACCAGTGGCGGCAGCCACAATGTCAACAGCACACGGGGAGCTGTACCAACGACGATCAAAAGACGAAAACCGGAAATCAACGGACAGTCTTTTCCAGACTGAGATTCCTCAAATGTGTAAAGAATGGACCCTTGCAACTAAAGGAGCCCCTAGAACGCATAAGAAATTACTGGAGGAGCTGCCTCAAAGCTGAAGAGGACCAAAAGGCCAAAGAAGAGCAGAAGGTTAAAAACATGCTAAGGGCTAAGCCTAAAGGGCACGCGCAGATAGCTCTACCATTAAACATCAATAAAAGAATGGTGTCTAGCACAACCGAAGATCAGGATAACAGACAGGTGCTTGATGGGCGTGGAGCGCTAGATCAGGGGGTTTATCTAGTTTTGACAAAAGAGGTGAAAAACTATGCAAGGAAGCTCCATCCAAAAGTACCAGAAAATAAAGTTCGCACGGATGCCCAGCAAGAAAAAATATCTAATACCAGACAGAAGATACAAAGCCACAACGAAGACCTCGGCAGCAGGCGCTAATCTCAAAACCCCAAGATGGCCGATCCTACACATAAGTGTGGTGGGATATCAGGGCCCAAAGACACCGGCCCTGCTATTAAAGCAATACGACCGACCCGGTTGGGTCGAATTCAGAGTAGAGGCTGATAATAAGGAAACATTCCGTGACGCAGTAAAGAAAGTCCTCGGCAAGAGCGCAACCGTAGCTTCGCTCGTGTCGATCATAATTACCGAAATAAGAGACATTAATTACGTCACGGACTTGGCCGGGGTAGAAGAGGTCATCAAAAGGGAGTTCACCAGCACGGGCAGGATCAAAGTGAGGCCAACATCAGAAAACATTGGAGACAACGCATGGCTATCTTTGACTGGACCGAAAAAGATACCGAAAAACTTCTAAATAAGGAAAAAGTAAGAATAGGATGGGTCGTCTGCAGTATGCAGCAAAAAGAAGTGCCTCTTAAATATTTCATATTCCCTGGCTATGGCCACATCAAACAAGTATGCAAAGGGCCAATAGAGTCCCTTATGTTACAAATGCAGTGAAATAAAATGAAAGAATGTACAAAGTAGGCACACTGTATTCTTTACAAGGAAGCTGACCCAAGACCGGATCCTGAGATCAGCAAAATGGCTGGTTTCCCAGGAAGTCCTTGCCAAGGCAAAATCAGAACTGCGAGGGACATAAAAAGCCGACTTTTTGTTGCTGAGTAAGTAACACTATAATAAAAGTTCTGCATCATGATATCCTGACAAAACCGGTTATGCTGCCATGTGAGTTCCGAGCAATGCTTTCCAGGTGCAGGGTTGTGGACGGAGGGATAGTTTCATGTGGCTTTGGTGCACAGGGGTATTACATTTCCACGCATAGCTTAATGTTTTGGAGGGCACTGTCTCGAAGGCAGATGGCAACGTGCTCGTTGAAGGAGAGTTTAATGGTAAAGCAATCGAATGGGGCATACCTTTAACAGATCTACGCTGAAAACGGATCCTTGAAACGGCTGAAATATGCTGACCCTCGACTGTATTGGCTATGAAGGAACCATACCGGACGTGAAATTTGCCTCAAAGCCCTTAGTATGGCGGATACACAATCGGAGTGCATTGGAGGACTACCCAGCTAGTGATCATCAATATTTTCTGCATGAGATCCGCGATGTTGTGTCTTTCTCTGTACTCTTGACCTTCTATAGTTGCATGGAACATCGGAAGGATAGGCGTCGAGGGGTTCATTGTGGTGCTCATGGCGGATGCTCTACTTCAGGATGATTCACATCAAGACTGCTTGCAACGCTTCTATGCGTCGACAAAAACTCCGATACGACATCTCCAGTGTACTGTTGGTTGACTAAAATTGCTGAAAAGTGAAGGAAGTGTCTCAAGGTTTGGCGAGCATAGAACCGGGACGAGGTATTAAACCGGGTAGCAGCGTATAAAATGGCCAGGGAGTGCCTTCGCATATTGATTAACACCAGCAAGGCTTGCTTGCAAAATCGAGTGGACAGTATGAACAAGGGCGCGCAGGGTCTTGTTACAAGTTAATTGTGCGGAAACTCGGTGCCGTACGGGTGCCTTGCATACATGAAGTGGAAAAGACCGTGTTGAAGCTGCCTTTGATGAGGCAGCAATCGAGTGCCCATCCTGCACGAAGTTGGCACTGGAAAAGGCAGTCCTATCATTGAAAGCAAGGAAGGCTCGAGGCTTAGATGGTTTTTAGCTGAGGTGCTGGAACTTATATATCACTATTGTCCTGACTTGCTGCTCATTACATCCAACGCTTGCCTACAGGATGGGATTTTCCCGATACGATGGAAGGTAGCAAGGCTCGTCCTGACCAGCAAGTGGAAGGGAAATCACGGATGGCCGTCTGCATACCGCCCCCCTTTATGCATACTAGACACTGCTGGGAAAGTGCTAGAAAAACTCATTAAGGGAAGACTCACTGGCGCAATTCGTGCTACTGGAGACGTATCGCTTGTAGAGGTGGTTGGTGCGATCCAAAAAGCAGAGGCACATAACCACACCAAGCGACGGATAGTCCTGTTGGTGACACTTGACGTTAGGAGTGTCTTCAACCATACTAGATATGTGAATACACTGCAAAGCCCTTTTCAAGTTCAGCTTCTGAGGGACTTTTTCAAGGCCTGATGCTTGGTTTATGACGTGACACAGGGCCAACGAAGAATGAAAGTTACATTGGGTATTGCCCAGGGATCCATCCTTAGTCCAGGCCTAGGCAACGTGTCTTACGACGCGCTTCTGAGATTGGAAATGTCAGATGAGTCAGATGAGTCTTAGCTATGTAAATGATATTGTGGCTTTGATCGCTGGATGCACCGTTTCACAAGCAGAACTTAGGCTACCCATGTTGATGCGCTGAGTCAGAGACTGGCCAACTACTCGTGGGTTCAGCCTAGTACTGGAAAAGACCAAAGTGGTCATTGTGACAAAAAAGAGAATCCTCAGAGTAGAGATGATCAGTATTGGTGATATACGAATCGAATTGAAGCCAGCAGTGAAGTATCTGGAGCTACTCATTAGCTCAAAGATGAGTTTCTCTGAGCAAATCAGGGCAACTATTGAAAAGGCTGCTTCGGGCGTATTAGCTCTGAGTCGATTTATGGTCTACGTAGGGAGACCCAACCCATCAAGGAGACGCCTCGTGATGAATGCTATATGATCACTGCTACCATACGGAGCAGAAATATGGGGCCACGCTCTCGGTAAGGAGGTATACCGAAAACGCTTGGCACAGGTACAGAGAAGAGATGCGCTGAGGATTGCATCTTCATATCCGAGAGTCTTTGATTCGGCGGTGAGAGTTATTGCAGGCGTGATGCCTATTGCCCCCCCCCCCCCCCCTTGCGCGAGAGAGGGCCGGGCTTTTTACTAACGCGGAAACGAGTACGTGAGGGAGATGGTTACTCACGAGTCGAAGGCATGGTGAAACTGACTTCTGTCTGACACAGGCTCTGCGCGGACATGGGTGTTTTCAGTCCCGCACAAGACTAGTAAGTCACGGTTCCCTAGTTGCAGTTTTTGTGCAAGAGAGGAAGACTATATCTGCCACATGTTTTTTGCTTGCAAAAATGGGACTGACTGCGCTGGGACATTTATAGAAAGGCAGGAGAGCATTTCGGATAATATAGTCGTGGTGATGCTTGGATTGGTTCAGAATTAGAACTATGTGGCACATTATGTTTGGGCAGTCCTAAAATACAAAAAGGACTCACAGCAGCCATTGCCGCTGGGGTCAAGAGATCACTTGTCTGGCATTTCTTCTTCTTTTCTCCCTACCCGCTAGCGCTGCGATCCACAGCTTGAAGGCGTCTCATGGCATAAAAACACGAAATTTGGCCCAAAGTAATGTGTCGAATGGGTCCAGGGTGAATTATCGGGTGAAATGGGAGGTATCTAGTGGGTAGTCTAGTGGCTTGCCATCATAGAAGCCCCACATTTAGTATGCAAACGGCAGTCACCTCCAAACCACAAAAAAAAATGCTTCAAAATGAGGTGATAGAAAATACACTGCTGATACAGTTTTCTAGATTGCTCAATATACTTCTTTTGGTGATTAAGCGAGCCAAGCATTAAAATTACACTTCCTCCTGGGTAAGTCAAAAGAGAGTCAGCGGATTAACTAACTTTTTCCATCATTTGAACATATGTATAATTTTTTGGAGGTGTTTTATCATTGATTTCTAATCTTAGATTCCATCCTCTATCGTTTGAAATCAAATGCCAGGAGTTTTCTTAAGAATGATACCAATCCGACTCTCCATCAAAAGCTCATTGGGTTTCTAAAGCATTTTCGCTTTACTCTCCATCTCGATCACTCTTGGTTCGGAACGGCTGTTTCGTATTTCGCAGGTAACCTACAAGTCTGCATGCCATTCATCATCCAAAGCATTCTCTGCAATGGTTGCTTGCAGTAAATGCTTTGAAACGAGGATATAATCTTGGGACTACGATTGACGATTGGCTTCAAATGGCCACCGCGTAATTAACTTTGCTAATGCAAGTGCATTTAGTATAATTCTCTTTATATGCATTGGAAAATCTCCATGTCTTCTCAAGATTCTTATCATTGGTGCAAGTTATTCCCTCAAATAATTTATGTGTGGCAACACATGGATCTATGGTAAGACCAGGATATTTAATTTCTAGCACTCTGCAATTTTTTGCCACTAATTTTTAGGTCAACTTCTATGTCTTCCTTATTCTTCTGTTTAAAAGCAATGTACAATATTTTGTCTTTCTAGTATTTAATACTAGCTTGTTTTTGATAGGCCATGAACGATATTTTTCTAGATCCTCGTTCATGATATTTTCCATGGTAAATTTATTATGTCTCGAACAAAGAAGTACAGTATCATCAGGGTATAATGTGTAGTGACCTTTTGCGTACCTGTAACTAAAAAGATAAAACTCTCGTTGACCAACTATAGTGATCTTCATTTTATTACAGGGTTGCATCTGCACGTTAAAATGTTCGAATAGAGAGAGAGAGAGAGAGAGAGAGCAAGATTGTAGGTTCCGCCAATCTAACTGTCTATGATGCCACCTGGCGGTCAAAGTAGAATATGATGACGAGTATGCCGCAACCTTGAACTGCATCGGCACAGTATTCCCTGCCATGTGTCAATTGGATGACACTGATCATTCGCGCATCGCAACGCACTCACTTCTTCCTGAGTGAGGCGGCGACAGGGGTTTACGACTGCATCCACATGCAGGAAAACATGTGTGCAACTACTGAGTAAAATGTTAACGAAAATCATTCAATCATCACGGTGGGCCATTAGCACTGGCTGGACTTCCGACATATACAATACTTTTGTAGTTTGACAAGAAAATTGCCATCCTCTTTGTAGCTAGCGGGTAGTTCCAATAAGACGGTGGGGAGAATATCCGGCCAGGAAGGGCCGCCACGATGACACATCATTGTGGCCTTTAACGCACGGTGTCAGCACTCGATAGTTCCATTGGCTGCAAGATGATAAGGTAACGTGCTGATTCTGGTACCTCCAGAAAAAGCGGTGTGAGACTTGAATAGAGACAATTCAAATTGGCTGCCCTGACCTATTGTGATCAGGTGAAGTGCGCTGAAACGGGTGATCCAGTCATGGAACAACGCTTTTTCTACGGTTTTTGCTGTCTGATCGGCGATGGCGACAGCGTCTGGCTATCTCGAAAAATGACCGATCATACTGCACTGCACGAGTCCAAAAATGGCTATCCTTCCTCATGTTTGTCCAAACGAACTTTTCTGTGATGGCCTTGTAAGTAGGCTGAGCACTGGGATGGGCCAGTTGGTGAATAGTTTTGAAAACTTTCTTACGCAAAGAAACCGGAACGAAAGGTCCCATCCTGCCTAGAGACTCTTGCTTACACTAAATATGCACTTAGATACATTTATGATAGCCCCGAGACTTGAAAGACGCTGAAACATAATTCATAGATACCGAAAAGTCTCCTTCCATTTTGACGCAATCACTACATCGTCGAGGTAACACACGCAAAAATCTAAACCGGAGTATCTCATCCATGAAGCACTGAAAAGTCTGCACCACGTTACGAAGATCAAGCATCATTACAGTTAATTCAAATAGTCCGAGCAAAGGCATGACCACCGTTTTTGGGATGTCCTCTTCTGCTATTGGGATCTGGTGGAGTGCGCGCAATAAATCAATTTTCAAGAATAAACGCGTGCCATTCAAGTTCACGGTTAAGTCCTCGATGTGTCGCATCGGATATTTATTCGCAGCCGTAACGAAGTTAAGGCAACGATAGTTCCGGTATGGATGCCATGTACCACTTTCATTGAGAAAAGGTGCAGAGGATTTGCCCAGGAGCTCTTGGATGGCTGACCTCTAACTCGCAAAAACTCTTCTCGTGCTGTACTTAGCATTCTTTGGTTCAGTCGGCGTGAGTGGTCTACCGCTAGGAGGCCCGTAGTTGTTAAAAAATGCTTAGTTTGATGTATAGGAAGGCGTGTGGAGACTGCAAGATTGGTAAGGCTCCGAAACTAAACTTCCAACGGTGGTTGAAATGGAAATCTGGTGATGCTCTCTGAACTTCCCTGATATACCCACTTGGCTCATAGGGTCTGAGAGTCTGCAGCTCCTCAGATCAACAAGCAGACCGAAACGTCCATGGAAATTGGCGCCCAAGAGGGGGCACGGCCCATCAGAAACACAAAAATGCCAGCAGAACATGGTTGGTTGTTTCTCCTTTTTTCAATCGAATCATAAAATATGTAAAAATCTTAATTAATTTGAATTTGCTATGGTTTTTATTTGGTCAAATGTGTTTTAACGGATAACGTATAAATTTAGAGAGCCATTTGGGCCATTAAGTTTTTGTATTCTTATTGTTTGGAATTTGCTTTATATTCTCTTAAAATTTACAACGATTAGTATTGAAGAAAGTGCTTTTGGTATTGACTTTGAAGTGAAACTGCGATAACTGGATGCTGGTGAAAAAATGGAATAACAGAGATATCCGCTCTTGTGTTGACTAGAAATTTGAATTTTGATATTGGAGGGAACATTTTGAGAGGACTTCTCGAAGAACTACCGGCTGTCGTCTCCTGGACTAGCGGCTCGAAGCGTTTCCCGATTATTTGTAAATAAAAGAGCATGGCAGCTGACAAAGTCTTGCAGCGGCATCAAAATGGTGATGAAAATAACACATCTGTGTGCAATTTTTATGCGGTGTCAGCAGCTGAAACGAGGAACGACAAGTGCTGCGACCGGATGAATTGCCTTGCTGAGACGACGCTTGGATGCGATTAACCTCCGTTCTTAGTTCGCCGATGCGTCCCACGATCAACTCGCTGTCATTCGCTGGGTGTGTGGCTGGGTTGTTCTGTTGTGTCTGGTGAGTCGACGCTGGCTATACGATCTGCGACGGATGCCATTGTTCCAGGCTGCCGAATAGCGTGGATACTGGGTGGGGGGGGGGGTTGAAGCATAATAACTTGATCAAGTTATTCGGTATGGATTCCTCAGTGGAGCACTGTAGGTGGTGCAAAAATTGGGAGGAGCATAGATCCTCCATTTAGAGTTCAAAAAGCACTTGGCACGTCCTTCCCTCATCTGTGGTGCTACACACAGCTAGAACCCTTTATTTTAGGGCTTCGTATTTACCGACCTCGGGTGGATCTTCCACGATATCAACAACATGCGATAGAATTGGCATATCCAATTGGACACTACCTTGTCTAACCGTGCCGCATTCGAGTTTATTATTTTGCTGCAAAACTGCGCTTCAACACACGTGAAGTAGCAATTTGACAAAATGGCGTTCGCTTCAACATCGATGGCGTTGGAGCCAGCGGAAGCTTAGACGACGTTGCTGTAGTCAGCAACGAAAAACTTGTTCGGCATTTTTAAAAGTAACTCAATTCGGTGTCACCACTTCTGCGTAGCGGTAAATGAAGGGAAAAACTCGTTAACTAAGTATAGCGATCTTTATTTTATTACAGGGTTAAACAGAGCTATGGGAAAATGCACCTGCCCATTAGGAAAATGATATTGTAGGTTCTGCAAACCTAACTGTTTATGATACTACCTGACGGTCAGAGTAGAAGATGACGAGTGTGCTGCAACCTTGAACTGCGTCGGCACAGACCTTTCAGTTTATATACATTCAAATCATTAGTATATATGAAAAATAAGCATGGGCCAAGTATGGAGCTTTGGGGAATACCAGATTTCATTGGTCCTAGATCACTCAAGACATTATTAACTGGCGTTCTTTTGGATTTTCGATTCCAAGAACTTTTAAAAAGTTTTTTTCGGTTTACTTTGAATACCATATGATTCAAATTTTTGAAGGCCTTTTTCAGGTTTACCAAAATGCAATAACATAATCTCCTTTATCAAATCTTTAATTGGTATAACGTGAGACGTCCCCTGGTTCTTTTGAAAACCAAACTGCTTTAGATTGATGAGAAAATTCCCAATTAAGAAAGATTTTAAACGATTACTTACAAGTTTTTCAAATATTTCACTTAAAGCTGTCAGAAGTGCAAACGGAGGGTAATTACTCTGGTCCAGATAGATTAATCCCCTAATGAAAGGACAGTTTTCAATAACCCTTGAGTTTCATATTGCTACCGAATATCAAATTTAGTATGATATATACGCAGTACCTAATTCATTCTAGAGTCTGACGATCTCTATTCGGGCATAACTCTTAAGGTTTTATCGAAAAGTTTTGGTAATTTATTAATTTAGGAATAACGAAAACGTAATCAAAAAGCTGTTCTGTGAGTTAAACAAGTACATTAACTTTTAAGAAAACAACACCAAACTTTACTCACTTGAGTACTCATTAACTTCGATTCAGTCGCATTTCCGTTCGATACAAGTAGCACCAATTTTCACCCTTATCACTTCTTCCTGGGTTGCACCCCTTACTTTCATATATTCACCACTGAAAATTTCATTTCTGCGACAATGAGAATACTTCGACACTTGTGTTAAATTTGAAATTATTTTATCCCGGCAAAATTTTCACAAATAATGTTTTCAACTGAAGTTGAGATTTAGGTCAGCGCTAACTTTTATTCAATTATTCATTTAATGGACTGAAAATATTTTACGTACACAATTGCGAGTTTGTCGGGAATGTTTGCGTATCAAATAATGAGCCGAGCTGTCGTGTAGCGAAAATGTTATTTGTACCGGGGGGCAGGTGGAAATCGTATGTCTGACTAATCTGTTATCACTTGCAGTGAGCGTTCTTGATAAGATAATAATTGAAACGTTCCCTGGCGGTGCTTCCTAAGACCAAGAGCTTGTATACGAACTTCATGTAAATTTTCATGCATATTAGAGTACTCCGTGTTAGCTTATCAATTGTGAATAAGCTCGCGTTGTCAATGAATAAATTTAGTCTAATCAGAAAACAGATAAAAAGTTCGGTTGTTAGTTTCAATATTTTAAATTTTTAGAAAGCACTCGCTGAGCTTGGAATTTTGTTAATTATTTTGAATTCCTTGATTGTATACTTTAGAAAAATTTAATTTTGATAACAAACATTGCCAATATGAATAGAGAAATCTATGATTTGCTTCATGTGTAAGTAAAGAATTAATTTGAATTACTTCAGTGATTATAGATTAGGCCCTTGTTGAAATGAAAATTTTAAGCTTAAGCTGTTTAGAAGCATAACTCATCAGTCACCATTGCCCAAACGTCCTTTTAATATATTAGACCAATTACTCAGTAAATATAGTCACAAAAAATGTATTAATAAATGAAATAGAAGTGGAAATGGAAAAATTAACGATGCTTTGATTTTCCTTTAGCACTACAGCCTCTTTTGGACCTTCGTTTAGGGATAGTTAAAGTACTTCATTATCTTGATCGAATATATCGGCGCTTGAGAAGGTGATATGGTCAGTGCCAGAGTTAACTACACCCAGCATTAAAATATGGTAACAAAATAAGATAGAAAGAACAAACAACTGCACCACTGGACTACCTCTTCAATTTTCAACAAAAATTTTTTGTCATATGCTTGCTTAAAGTCAACAAAAATTTGGTGTACGTCTATGTTGAGCTCCCAGCACTTTTCAAGTACCTGCCTGACTGTAAACAATTGGTTTATTGTCGATCTGCCTGCTCTAAAACCACCTTGATACTCCCTAATAATACTTTTAGTGCATGATCTGATTTTATTTTCTAAGATCTTTGAAAATATTTTGTACGCCGTACAAAGTAGTGATATGCCTCTATAATTTTCGCAGTGTAGCTTGTCACCTTTTCTGTTTTCTGTGTAACTGTGTTTCTTTCGGCATATGCTCTTCTTTCCATATGTGCTGGATGACTTTCTGAGTAGCTTTATGAAGACTACTGCCACCATATTTGATGAGCTCCACTGGAATCTCATCGATGCCCAGCGCTTTATTATTCTTTTTGGCTTTGATGGCGGAACAAACCTCATCCAGAGTTGGTGGGGCCAATGGAAGCTCTCCACAGACATCTATAGGCTCCGATGTCTGGAGCTGCGCGGAGGATTAAGGAGGTTCTTAATATGATGCCCATCTTTGGGTTTACTAGTTCCCCAATAATGTGACAATATATGCGGGGAAATGCTAAAAACTCTAAATACATCTACAGCTCTGCTACTAAATCCTACTTACACCTCCTTTGTGAGTGCCTAAGAGGTGAATCTTTTGCGCCTGATAACGGAATCGACGTAGCAACCATGCCGCCAGAATGGAGGTTGGGCGACGGGCTAACTCCCCGTCCCTGGAAAACCTTTAAATGTTCCGAAACCTGCAGATGGGCCTCGGAATGAATTGACTCACGGCAACGACCTCGCAAACGAAAAAAAAGACTCTGCCAATGGATACTGGAATTTCAGATCACTCAATTACCCTGGCGCCGCTAAGGACCTTATACAATAGGCCAGTCAATATCAATTAAAAATACTGGCAGTCCAGGAAACGAATTAGACTGGAAACGACATTCAAGACATGAGATCACACACAATATTCAAAAGTGGGAAGCCTACTGGAAAACGAGAATTCGGAGTGGTCTTCATTGTGGATAGGCAGTTCAAATCGCACGTTATTGATTTTAAGGCAGTCAATGAACGGTTGGTTGCGATCCGCATAAAAGCGGAATTCTTCAAAATAATTCTGAGTGATTTCAACGCTAAGGTTGGCAATGAGCTATCTCATCGGTGAATGACTGGAGGATATAGCCTCCACGATAAAACAAATGACAATGGCCAGCGCCTGATTGACTTTGGATGTAGTAGAAAAAGTTAAATTTAGGTCTCCTCATTTCCGATCTTTTGACCGGGTATAGGACCCGCCACCGTGGCTAGACACTCCTCTTCTGAGCTAGCCATCGGGCCATAGCTCCTTCCTTTCTTAGAAACTACAGGGATTCTTGCTGGGTAGAGTGACCTTCCACACGGGTTTCTTATACATGTTAACGTGTTATATGATTCGATCTTATAAAATTTAAATATAAATCTGAAACATTTTATTTTTCATTTACTAGGTATGTTCATATAAATTACGTCTACAATGGATCTTAATCCGCATGGCAGGTGTGAGGGGGCACCGCATCCATCTGGATGCCCCACTCATATTTGGCATTCGTAAGTGTTTGGAGTAAGGAGGAAGTCGTCTCGCGTTCCGTACGCGTCAATTGAGCATCGACGTCGTTTTCCAATTGTCATTTCCCGTGGTAGGTTACATCGGCCTTGACACTCAATTCACGATTCGTGAAAGCGAAATTTTTTGTAGTGTGCCCTTATGCTGAGGAAAAAGAGCCCGCCCACGACACCGCAACGCTAGCCTGCAAGTGCATTTACACGCCCTCAGACAAGGCCAATTCCGGCAAGCACTGAAGTTTACGCTCACTAAGGCAGAAGAGTATGACCGCAGTCTATTACAGACCTGTTGAAGATCTTAAAAACACTCCACGTATACCAAATTTTCGATGCCCTTAAGTAAGCATACGACAGTATTGATCGTGACGTATTGTACCAAAAAATGCTTTTGTATCCCAGCTAAATTAGTCCATCGTAGCAAAATTACAATGGCTTTGACGACCTCCCAAGTCCGCATCAATAACCAACTCACCGATGTCTTTGACACAAATATTGGACTAAAGCAGGAAGATCGGCTGGCCCCATTGCTATCCAATTTGTCTCTGGAGTACGTCATAAGGAAGCTACCTGTTTATTTATTTAATAAGCCAAACAAGGCAATCACAAAAAAAGTACTTATATCTAAACAAATCACAAAAAAGTAAATGTATATTTAACAATAACTTATTTCAACTTATTTTAATGCGTCAGTAATCTTTTTTTTTTTGAAGTTATGTATTGATATAGAAGAAGAGTAGTGTTTACTCATAGAATTGAAGATCTTCCAACACCTATTAATTGGCTCGCTGTCTGCGTAGGTGGTTTTATGTTGGTCTTCATGAAGCAAACAAGGGTTCCTAGTATGTTTAACCGTTTCCTTGAACGTGATTTTGCTTGGTAGTGATGCAACATTTACTGTCTTATTGATTACATTCAAAACAAACCAAGAACTTAAGATAGTTCTTCGCGATGAGAGTGAGGAAAGATTCAAAATATTTAATCTTTGCTGGTAAGGAGGTAGGTAGTGATGCAACATTTACTGTCTTATTGATTACATTCAAAACAAACCAAGAACTTAAGATAGTTCTTCGCGATGAGAGTGAGGAAAGATTCAAAATATTTAATCTTTGCTGGTAAGGAGGTAGGTTAGCGAAGTTTCTTGGGTCATAAGTATCACGCAAGGCAAAAAGAATAAACTGTTTCTGCACAGATTCTATCCGGATGCTGTGATTCCCAAGGCATGGATTCCAAATAATACAATATATTCAAGGAGGGGGTGAACAAGTGAGTTGTATAGAGTTTTAGTGATCCATAGGTTTTTGAATTCTTTGGCGCGACGTTTTATGAAACCGAGCTGCTTATATGCCCCAGCAAGAATTGTATCGTATTGAGAATGGAAATTCAACTTTCTGTCCAACAGAACGCCCCGGTCTGAGATCTGGTTAACTTTTTGAAGTGGGGAATCATTCAGGTTATAAGTGCGCTCAAATACTGAATCTTTTCTCGAGAATCTTATAACATAACACTTTCCAACATTTAGATAAAGCCTGTTATCGTTACACCATTTCAATAATGCATTTATTTTGGCTTGCAGAAAAATAGCCTCGGAATCGGAATTGACGGTGTGGTATATTTTGAGGTCGTCAGCACACAGAAGATGAGGTACGTCACTAAAAATTTCAGACAAGTAGGAAATAAAGATGTTGAAAAAAAGGGACCCAGGTGGCACTCCAGAAGAGGCAATAATTTCTCTTGAAAAAGTGCCCTGGAATTTAACAAACTGTGTTCGATTATTTAGGTATGAAGCAATGCAACTCAGTAAGGACCCAGAGATGCCGAACTTCAGAAGTTTGGAGATCAAAATTCCATGATCGACTTGATCAAAAGCTTTGGTGAAGTACGTGTAAACAGCATCAATTTGGTTACCTTTTTCCATTTTACAGAGAATAATTGAGGTAAGAAGCATTAGGTTAGTGGTAGTTGATCGACCTTTGCGAAAACCATGCTGCTGTTCGTTTAAACGTGGTTCAACAAACGTGGTAAGTTTATCACAAAAAATTTTTTCGAACAACTTTAGAATAGCTGATAGTATCGCAATACCTCTATAGTTTGTTATAGACCGCTTATCGCCACTTTTGAAAATCGGAGTCAAATGAGAAAACTTCCAGACAGTTGGAAAAGCCCCTCGTGATAAAGATGCATTGAATAGAATAAACATAGGGGAAGAGATTTGATGTATACACTCAAAAAGAAATCTCGGTGGAAGAGAGTCAGGTCCAGGTCCCTTATTAATATCAAGTTCTTCAATAGCGTTTAAGATGTCTTCACTTGACAAACTCATTTCATCAATGAATGGTGCTGTCGTTGAATGGCAAATTGGTATGCTAGAAGAATTGGTGGCCGGGCGGAGAACCTCTTGGAAATGCTCGGCAAAAAGGCCGCATATAATTAGAGGGCAAATTGAATAACTATCACCGTAATACATTGATGTTGGAAATCCTGTGGCTTTTTGCTTGGTTTTTACGAAATTGAAAAATTCTTTGGGATAACGAATAATATTTTCCCCGGTAGAATTGATGTATTGATCATATGCTTCGCGAGATCTTATAGTGAATTCCATAGCCAGCTCATCATATTTAATCTTAAGGCTTGTATCAAAGTTGTTCTCTCATTAATTTATAGAGCTTGTTCCTTTGATTCCGCAGATGTTGAAGGTCGCGATCAAGCCAGGGCTCAGAAACCTTGGGTTTTTTCTTTTTTTAGGAACATGAGTCTCAATGCATTCGAAGAGTGTTTTATGGAATGAAGAGACTTAATCCTCTAAATCTAAACTTGAAAGATAGTTCCAATCAATATTGGCAAAATAAAATTTAATGCTATTATAATTAGCATTTAAGAAATCAAATACAATACAGTCATTGTACGTTCGGGAAAAAGTTACATCAGATATGGGAAGTTCAACCAAAGAAGCGAAATGGCTTCGTGTGTTAGAGAAAAGGTTCTCTTTGTCATTGGTTGGACTTACCACAACATCGTCATAAGCATTTGTAAAAATAAGATCCAACCAGTTTCCGTTTTGGTTGGGAGTTAGTGATACTTGTTGGAAGTCATTACCATAAAAGGCATTGATTAGATTAAGATCGATGGTATTTGAGAGGTTTATTGGTAGAAGATGGTTATCAGTTTCATCAGGAGTAAAAGATAAATTAGGGCGGTTAAAGTCTCCCAAAATTATAATTTGGTCATGTTCCTCTAGAGATGCAGCAATAGAATTTATAATTTCATATATATTCTCGTAGGACGTTCCGTCAGATTTTGGTGGAATGTAAAATACCTCTATGTATAAAAACTACTTTCCTAAGCGTATTCGAACCAACTTATGTTCAAAAGTTTATAGGAGGTAGTTTCAACGTTTACAAAGGCCATGGAACTTTTGATCGCAATCAACACTCCGCCACCTTTGGTTAGGCCTGTGGATGAGTAGTCACGATCAGCTCCATAAATGGTCCAGGTACTGTCTAGAATTTCTTCGTTTATGTAACCATCATGTAGCCAGGTTTTGGTGAACGTTAATACATTAAAATTGCAGGGCTTGGCATCAAGGTATAATTTATTTATTTTCCCTCTCATACCACTACAATTATGATAAAAGAGCTTAATACCATTCAATGGTAAGTTAGTATAAGGAATGATATTTTTGAAACTCTTCTCTTGCTTTTTGGAGCATAAAGACATGCTTAGATCTCACATGCAAGTGTATGTTTCCAGATCACTATTTACCTGGTCAGCAGAAAATCCGAGCTGCTCGTGATATTTTACAAAAAGATGGCGTAATGGCTCAATCTCAATAGGCAGGCCTTCTTGCTGAATTAGTACTTTGAGATCAATTTTGGTTTTACCATCGAAATAGGTTGATTCAGGCGCTTTGTGCATGTAAGCAAGATAAAGTCGAACGCAATCAAATAATTTGTGGTCCCTAAGTCTAGAAATATCTGCTCTCAAGATTATCCTTCATATCTGTAGCCAACTTCACAGTAGGTAGGTTTAGTGGGTCAACGTGACTGACATTGATAGTAGAGGTCGGAGTGTCTGAAACTGGCGGAACAAGGATTATACCCTCAGAAGATGGAGCCAACGTTTCACCACGGACAAAATTTGAGTAAGGTGTTAGTGTAATTGATTGTGCAGAAAGTTTTTGGGAGAGGCTATTAAAAGGTGCAATTATCGGTTCAATCAGAGGAGAATCTTGCATCTCATAACTTTGAGTAGTTTCAGTGGAAATTTGTCTCTCCAAGTGTCTATCATTTGAAGAGAAAATCGACGTCTGAGAATAAGACTGAATTATATCAGAAGAGTAAGTCCTTGTTGACGAGCCAACTATATTGGATGTTGAAGGTCTTCTACTTCTCATTAAATTTTGAATACATTTTTTATCGGTTTTTAAAAATTTCTAAAAATCATCTTTATTTTTATTTTCATCAACCGTCTTTCTCTTAGTGAATTTAGATTTGGATTTCCATTTCCTAAAAGTCATTCCATTCCAGTTCTGGCACTTGTTATCCTCTTTTAGATCGATGAACATCCAGGCATATTGTGCAGGAATGGATTCTTTGGAGAATTTGTAATTGCGTTGCACCAACTCTACAGAACAGTTTTCAAGTAAGAGCTCAAATTTGAGAAACTTCCTCATCCACACAACATCTGCCGACTTTGGAGCTCCTTTGACGAAAAATACTTGGTATTCAGGATTCTTCCGGTGTGATGCAGGCATTATTTTCAGATGTTGGAAACTCGCCATTTTAATTTTCTCGATCCGTCTGTTCCATTCCTCTTCCGACCAGGGAGCGCCAAATTGGATAATGTTATTTGTACACCGAACAGGAGATTCGGCCGACTGCATATTTGCGACAGGGGTTATTTTCTACATGGGAGATGTAGAAGCATCCTTCACTTCTTTGTGCGAGTATCAGCTCGTAATTCAATGATGGCATTGAATTTTCTTTAGAGTTGATTTTTTCAAGCAAATTTTTTTCCATACTATTAATGGCTCTTAGCAGTTATTGCTCCAAAATTTTCGGCAATTCTGAATTTGGTTTGGAAATTTTGCAATCGATATCAGAAACCATTTTTTCCAAATCACACAGGCGAGTACCGATAGTGCTATATGACAAGGATGCCGATGCATTGAACGGATGATTAATCGATCCATCCTTCACTGCTAAAGCATCTTTCAATTCTTCCAGCTTACTTTCAATTTGGGTCGTCTTGCAAAAATTATCTTTAATTGAAATAAGCGTACTCTTTAGTTCTTCAAGCATTTCGTCGGTTTTGCTAGAACTGATACTAGAGTTATTTATTGTTGAGGCCAATCCGTCAAAACAATTGGCCATTTCTGCAAAACTTTCGTTATTAGACCTAGTCTGCGCTTGTTGCTTATAAAGAAGCTGGTCTTTGTCTGAATTAAGCTCATCAATATAAGCTATGATGCTATCGTACATGCATTTAAGCAGGTTTTCAAAGTTCTGGCAGTCGGAGCAGATGAAATGTGCATCGATGAAAGTGTTGTGCTGATCCCTTGGCGCATCAATGCAGGCCCTGTGGAGTTTTCGATGACAGAATGCTTTGCAAGTGACAAATTTAAATGTATTATCGAACGCGATGCAATTAGGGAGGCTGCACTTTAAACTCATTTTTATCTTTTTGTTAATTTTAAATAGAATTGTGTGAAAAGCGTTTTATACGATCAATGTGATAATGTCCAATATTTAAAAATGGGTCACAGAATTGTTACAATTAATCAATTCAAATAAAAAAAAAATTGTATTTAATGCCCGTTCATCAAAATAAATGCGCTTAACTAGTGTTTATATTGCAATATAACATGTGGGTCACTGAGTTAAAAAGTAAATAGTTAATTGGGACACTGAATTCGAATTTAATTGGGTCACTACGCGATTCTGAATAAATGCACTAAAACAATTTACTGCGTCATGGATATTCACTGGTACACTTAGTAAAATTGTTTATGGTTGCACATTCATTCGAGTTAAAATTAATAAGGGCACTTCAGAAATATAGTATATGAACATAAATCACAAGGTTGATACACGAGGTACATTACCATACAAGTTGAGCCACGTGGTAGTCTATGCGGATGACATCAACATTTTGTCACGGCCATTAACAACTGCCAAAGAACTCGTCCTGAAACTCGACAGCGAAGCAAAACTAGTAGGGCTACAAATCAATGAGAATATGAGTTGTGAGAATTAAGTAATGAGATTGCCGCGCTTGTGGTAAACCTGCAACCTTGAAATTTCCTTCCCCTCTCCATTGATATATTTACCATCGCTCTAGCTTGTTTAGTTTACCTGCTGTGTCGTGTTGAGTAGACGTGTGTTGGTGGTGCTCATCACGAAAATGGAGAAACGAAATCCAGAGCAACGCGTCGCGACAAAATTTAGTGCCAGATTGGGCGAAATAGCTTCGAAAACGTACGCTAAAATTGTAAGAGTGCATGGTGATATTGCCGTTAGTCGTGCGCAGGTGTTTCAATGGCATAAATAGTTTAAGGAGGGGCGTGAAAGCATGGAAGACGAGACTTGCAGCGGGAGACCAGTCGAGGTGCGGACTGACGCGAATGCACAGCGCGTGCGTGCCCTAAATAGTGAATATCGGCATTTAACAGTTCCAATGTTGGCCTCAGAACTGCGTATAAGCCGTGAAATAGTCAGACAAATTTTAACCGAAGATTTTGGGATGAAAAAGTTGTGCGCGAAGATGGTTCCAAAGAACTGCCCTTAGTATGTCCCAGTATTTGGCCTCTAAAGGGATCGCCGTATTGCAACAGCTGCCTTATTCACCCGATATGTCACCCTGTTATTTTTTTTGTTCCCTTGAACAAAATCAGTGGTTAAAGGAACCCACTTTGAGTCGATTACGGACATCTAGGTGGCCGTGACGGGGGAACTTGCGGATATCCCAGTTGAAGCATTCCAGAAATGTTACAAAACATGGAAAACGCGCTGGAATCGTTGTACAGCTGCTCAAGGGAACTAATTTGAAGGGGATGGCAGAGTTGTAGAATAATTTTTAAATATACGGTTTTCATGGAATCAAGTTTATTACTTAATTGTCACACCGCGTATAACAAAGGCCATGGTGCAGCAGAGAAAAATACCTCAAATACACAAAATATCACACTTGGCGAATACAGTATCGATAATTTGAGTGAATTCGTGTATTTAGGTGCCAAAGTAACGAGAACCGGTAATGGAAGAGGCAAAAAACCACCAAAGAATACAGCTCGTAAATAAAATATTTTATTCAGTTCTGACAATTTTGAAGACCAACTGCATACACAAGAAAACAAATCTTCAAGCATACAAATCTGTGATAAGAGCTGTGCTTTGATATGGGTGCTAAACATGGACCCTAACCAAACCAATTACAAATATATTGAACGCCTCTGAGCGATGGATGCTGAGGCTAATAATAGGAGCGAAGCTAGACGGGGACCAATCGCGAATCCGATAAAACCATGAGCTGTATGAAATTTTTGAGAATCAGAGGTCACAATGGCTGTAAGACTGTGAAGCTGCAATAGGCTGGCCACATGAATCGTATAGTCGAACAAAGGATACCCAAAAATGTATTTGTTGGGAAAACTGGAGGGCAGAGAAACTGAGGATACGCTGGTCTGACTCGGTCGACGATGACAGTTCATTGCTGCTTAGATTTCAAAAATGGAGAACGTGATCAATAGACTGAGATAGTTGGAGGGATTGGGGCTGTAGTGCTACAAAGAAATAGAAGAATTGATTGAAGAAAAACGTAGATATGCTGGAACTGACTGCAAAAGGATTTGAAGGGTTATATATTCAAAATTTGATATTGGTTTGCGTATTAAATGCTTTCAAAATTATTATTCTAAATAATAAGGCTAATATTTTCAACATATTCGATTAAATAAATTAAAAAAACTTGTGATTGTATCTCTTATTCTTAAACCGGCAATACACAATTTTTAGTACTCATATCGACCTAGCGTTACCATTTGGGAACAACCTAAAACTCAAAACTGGAGCTATTAATATTTTTTTCTATCAAATTTCTGTTGCCTGGATGTTCTTCAACCTAAAGGATGCATCAGACTACGACTATATAGTCGCACTTCTGTCGCAAGTTACACATGGTTAAATGGGAGCCCGCACACTGCGATTTTCGACAATTTTGTCCAGGTCGGCAATCGCAGGAATTTGCGATTTTTCCTAAAACCAGTTTAGTAGGTAGTTTTTGTGATACTCGCGCAGGCGCACATCATTTGGACATTTGACGCTGACGTGCACGGAAGTTTCTTGCATAGCGCACAAATGAGTTAGCGCATGTGTTCCTGGCAAAGACAAACCTCAAATGAGCATATTAGTTCTGCGCATGCCTGAAGTTCCTTTGCAAATCTTGTCGCAGTGTGTTTGTCTTTGCGTCTGAAAATCGCTGGTTAAAACAGGAAAATCGCTATGTGGCCGAACCCTAAATGTAACTGAAAAACTATTTTCAGAAAAACTATTTTCAGAAACGAAGCCGAAGGCAAAGACGAAGTCATCGCCCAACCAGCTGTCGCGACTTGTTGATCGAGGGAAGTGCACGTGCCATTTCTTTATTTTGCGACCAAAAAGTATTCATATTGGTATATTTCTTCTGATCGACTTAAATATTGTCTGATTTCAATGAAGTAAATGCTAAAATGCTATAAACCTAGTATGTTTTTAATGTGTGTTAGTGATTTGGATATGTTACTATCAGTTTTTGCATAGTCTTACTTTCTTTTCAAACTCTTGGGGTGGTGTTAGTTTAGCAATGGTTGCTCAACTAACCTCACGATTTAGACCGAAAGTAATGTTTTGTTTTTATTATATTTAGAATATGAACTTATAAAAGAAAAACATCAAGAAGTTGCTACCCTCCTCAAAAGTTAAATGATGCTGCAAAGGCTGTGAAAAACGATGGAGAGAGTGTAAATGCGATATCAAACGGATGACGCTCAAAAGATTTCTAAAGAAATTAGAATCTGAAAGTGACGTTTCTTCAATGGGATATACAACAACAAGGCAAGTATTTTCTTGCTCGCAAGAAAATTCCTGGAAGAAATATTTACTAAAAATGGTGGCTTACTTCTATGAATATTCTCCAAAAGATGTTTGTAGCCTTTCTTAAGAGTGTGCTTCTAGATTCGGCATTAAAATGCTACCGTCCTGGATTGAAAATAATATGACTGGAAAACCTGGCTAACGATGTTTTTACAAAGGAATGCGGAGCTTTCTATTCGGAAGCCAGAACCAACTAGTCTTGGTAGAGCAACACCGCTTAAGGCTTAAAATTTCAATGTTTTTTTCGACAAATCAGTTATGTAATGGATGAGCATGGATTCAATACGTCAGACATATGGAACGTAGATGAAACTGGGGTTTCTTTTGTGCTCAAACCAAATATGATTGCAGCTGCCAAAGGTAATCGTAACGTCGGTGCTATGACTTCGGGAGAATAAGAGACTAACGTTACAGTAGTCACTGCTGTATCTGCTTATGCAATGTTTGTGTTTCCTAGAAAAAATTTCAAAGTCCATTTCCTTAACGGTGGTCCATCTGAGTGTATAGGAGCAGGCAATGCCAGTGGGTGCATGCATGATGAAGAATCCTTTGAGATTATCCCGCATTTCATAAAACTGTAAAACAATCTAAGGAGCACCAATTTTTGCTACTAATAGACAATCATTCCTCTCATTTAAATGTTGAGACACTAAATTTCGCTATTATAATGTTGTCGTTTTCTCCACATTGTGCGTAGAAGCTGCAACCATTGGTTGTCTCTGTTTTTGGGCCATTCAAAAAGTATTGCACTACTGCACAAGATGCGTGGCAACGCAATAACCCAGAAAAGACTTTAACCATTTCTGACATACCTTGAATTGTTGCTGATTCATTACCATTCTTCAAACAAGTATGAATATTGTCAACGGCTTCGAAAAGACTGGCATCTTCCCATATAATGCAAATACCTTTAGTGAGGATGAGTATTCACCATCAATTGTACCCACCGTCCAGACCCGAACCAAGCCGAACCAAATCCTAAAACAATTGAGTTGGTAAAAAATCACCTAGAGCAAGCTACACTGTCCGAAACTTACAGACACTCTCGAAAAGAACACCTTGCAAAAAGAACAAAGTAAAGCCGTGAAAAAGTTAGGAAGCCAAAGAAAAAGATTGACAAAAAACAGAAAGAAGCGTGTTTCCAAAAAATTACCTCAATCAAGTGAGGAGAGCAACAATGATGAATATTGTTACATGTACAAATAATTCTGCGAGCTACTGTCGCAATTGTTTTCACAATCATTAAGAACATCAACAAATGAATTTACTCGAAACCACAAGAACCCAAGAAGCATTATCAAAATCTGAAAGTGAGTCGCTGCCCATTCATTCATGCTGGAATGTTCCCGCTTATTCACCAACGTACGAGAACTGAGTTGAATGATTAGAGACCCTATATAAAGGCGAGCTGAATGAATGGGGGGATCAGTCATTACAACCGCGATAGAAAACTGCAATACGCGAAGTACAGGCGATAATGATTGTTTGAGTGTGAAGTGATTTTAGTAGACAATTGCGATAGAAACTTATGGACAAGTGGAAGGTCGAATTTTAATAGTGAAAATTAAAGTTGTTAAATTGTTAGTGAAGTGATTGTGCATTTTTGACAAATTAAATAAACTCTTTTAATTTAATTTAAAAGACATTGCGTTTTCACTTTCCGGAACATTAAATTATTGGCCGCGAACCAAAACACACGACAATATACTTGCCTGCTTTGTTGCAAAGCATCTTCAGATAGTTTACCTGTCGAAACATTTATCCAATCCCGTTTGCAAGGATAGGGCACATAAAAAATTTGTACCAGGTAATGGTCTGACTTTCATTTGCATTCATTGCAACAGCGACAACGATGACTGAGGCTCAAAGATCTCATTAATGTTTCTTAACGTAAGTTTTATTGATGATAAAATAAATGTTTATGTCTGACTTGAAATATTCCAGAATTTTATTTTTTATGTTATTTTTAGAAGAAAATTATGTTTTGTTTTGTTATTATAGGATTAAAAGGCAATTGATAAAGCAATTATTGTCAATTAACATTTCATATATATTTCATTCCTAGTATTTATTGAACCCACAGTTTGAGTAACTGCTCAATTGCCCCATACCCTTGCTCAACATTCCTAACCTATGGAGTAACTTAAACATCTCTGACCTTCGACATTTGAATAATTGTAGCTCCCAAAACGATTTTCAGGAATAAATTTCTATAGACATGTCTGAAGAGGGATAAAGTACTTCCCCGATGGTATGCCTAAGAAGTAATTAAGAGTTATCATTGAGGAGCTATGAGCAATTAAAGAGAAAATTGCTCAACTAGCCCTGCCCTACCGTACTTTGGAGGCTTGCTTTGCTCTTTTTCTACCAGTTTTTGTTTTTGCTTGAAACCCCTTAAAAATGTAATAATTCAAACACCTTTCCTTTTGAAAATATAGAAACAATATTAATAAAATGAAAATGTATTATTATATTTACATTTGAAACAGTCACATGTGCTTAATCTAAAGAAAAAAATTTAAATACAAACTACAATCTCTCATCATCATTGATGCTACTCCCGGGATGCCTGAAATTATTATCATTCACTTCAATATCAATCCTTTCGACAAGCTCATTGAACGTAACAATCGATTTTCTCCTTTCATTCTGACCACGTGAGCCATCAGAGTTATCTGAATTGTTGCTGTAACCTCCTTCTAAGCTATTAGTGTTGCTTTCATCTGAAGTATCAACATTTGTCACCCCAGATATTGGCATAGATGCGCGTTTCTTATAATTGTTAGGATCATAGGCTTCGCCATCTTCGTAGTAATAGTTGCTACCCGATTTATATTTCACGTCATTTTCTAGACTTCCTTCCGATGAAATTGTTTCCGATGTTGTTTCATTTGAAATGGACTTAAAATTATGTGGCCGAAGCCAAATCCACCAAAATATTACAGCTCCAGCTAAAAAAGGATAATTAGAAATATTATTGATGCAAAGTCGAAACCAAAACTACATATTGTTGCTATAAGAAGAACACCCAAAACTGAAATTCCAGCTATGAGACCCACTGCATCCACTGAAAGGGCCTCATTTTCGCTCTTTGTTTCATATGGTGAAGTTTCAAAGCTGAATTTATCTCGAAGGTTTTCGAGTTTCCTGAAATAGTAAGGTAGGCGACAGTCAGTAAATTAATATGAAAATAAAACTGAAAATTGTTCAAATAAATTATTATCTACAAGGTTTGTTAACTGTTGAACAACTTCGCAAACAGCAACACTTTGAAGTAATGTGGGATATAATAAACCCAGTTGCATTTCAAATTATAGGTAAAGAGGGAAAACCAGACTATATAAATGCGTTCCGTTTAAGCTTTTTGATTCAATTTCAAAGAATTATTAAAACTGTTTTAAGTCTTTCTCTACATTAGTGTTGTAATAAGTGTTTCTTCCACTGCCGTGTCTCAAACCGTAGCATACAATAGTAAAAATTTAGACACTATTGGTTTTACCTTTCAACATCGCTACCTTCCAGGAAATCACCTTGTGAATCAATTACATAAATCCAGACGCGAAGCATCATCTGTCTTTGCACCTCTTTCACCGCAGCATTATCTGCTCTTGCATATTGTTCTTCTTCCTCTTCTTCTATTGTTTGTGCAGGAAGTATTGCATACCGAAGGCCATAAACATCGGCTTGTATACTTTGACTAACATTTTTCAATATGCCTTCCAAATTTCTTGCAGATTGATCATTGAGTGTTAAAAGAGTCAATGAACTGGAAAGAAGCAGTTTAACTTTGATTGTTATTTTTGTGCTTCTACCATTGGATGCACCGTCACGATCCTTGGCTATCACAATCAATTCAATACTTTTGAATGGTTTCGTGGATTTGGCCAAGGGATATATAGTTCCACTTTCTGGATCTATTTGAAAGAAATCATTTTCAACAAGGCTATATCTAATTTTCGCATTTAAGCCAGTGTCACGATCTTTTGCGTCTACTTTTATGAGGTATTCGGGCATCAGTTTATAGTAAGCGTCAACTTCCGGATAGCCTACAACATAGCCGTTTTTTGGAGGAAATATGAATTCTGGACTGTTATCATTTATATCTTCAATAATAAGTGTCAGAGTGGTTAAAAGTGGATTGAAAGGAATATCCTCAGTGAGAATGAGTGATTTAGAATCGTCTACTGAGTCATAATTATTCGGTAATGCCCGACGGCTTCTTATGTTTCCAGCATCAGGACAATTCAACTTTAATTGAACGGTTATCTGAGGCATCAACATTGTTTCGAAAATTTTGTCTTCTCGGTCTATTGCTATCGTTGTTAGTTGACTTGTTCGGTTGTCAATTGTGACGTATCCTAAAAAAGAAAATTACTAGATATTCTTGAGAAGATATTGATCAAACTTTTGTCACTAGGGTCCATGCTGAAGATTGTAAATAAACATCGTCCATATCTTGCATTAAGAAGATCCATGTGAGCTTTTTCCTCTGCTATATGTTTTACAATTAGAGTTGATGATACCACAGTTGTACCATTAGGACATGTAATCGCAGTATCAACAGCTAATCTTATTTTGGCATATCCTTTCGCTCCACTTATTGGATTCATTGCCACTGCTTGGAATGTGTAGAGACCAGGACTGATAACCTCATTCACAGCAATTTGGCCAGTTGATTGTTGTAACGATAGGCGTGGCTTAAGATGGTCTATAATTTAGAGAAAAACCACAGAATTCATAAATTGAAAATAAACCTGTGAGTTTACCATTCGATATATCAAGAGAGTAGAGAACTTTGTCTGAAGATCCTGGAATTTTTGCGGAAAGGACTCCAATCACTCCCAAATAATATGGTTGAATTCTGTAAAGATACAGTTTTCGGTCGAAAACAGGCGTACTACTTGGATCAGGTGTTGTTGGTTGATCACATGCTTCACTAGTTGGGGCAATGCATGGTGGACATGTACTACTACCAGTGCCTTTAGAAATAAAAATTTAAAAGAAAAAAGACGAAAAACATTTAATATTAGTTCAGCGCTTATATTAAAAATATATATGTATGTGTTTCTCCAGGGTGAGAGCACTTCTATCAATGCATAATGATAGGAAATTGTTACTAGTGGTGGGTTCAATCCACATCCTGCTATAGGTCAAAAGCAGAGTCCACCTATCATTTTGCAATGGACCCCAAATAGTTCAAAAAACGTTGCTAAATCTGAGTTAGGTGCGGGAACTACTAGATGACTTAGCAGCAATGGCTTTAAACTAAACAGTTGAAAGCAGTTGAACAGATAGAAAGAAAGAGAGGGAAGTGTTTTGATTGGTGTTAATTGTAAAAATTTTTTTTCATTCTTAGTTTGCTGGATTGGTTGTTCTCCAGTTTCTTTATATGTTGCTGAGGTTAGTTTTAGCGTTATAATTATTTTATTATATCTTTTATTCCATGTATTTTAAAGTCTAGCATCAGTGAGCTAAGCACAAAAATATGCATTTTAAAAGTGACAAAGGCACAAAAATTTATAATTTAAAACTATGTTGCCAGAAATTTACTACCTTTACTTCTTGTAAAAACTTTAACTCTACTGTCAAGACACTGATATATGCCAAAATTGTTAGCAGCATGGGACATAAATTAGTATAACGCTATTTGATGGTTTTTTTTAGTAATCGCAAGACAGAGTGCATGAAGAATTCGACGCGCAAATAATTTGTATTGTGAAATATGAATTTCAAATTTGAAGCATATTTTGGCGCGACATATACTCGTATATACTCTAAACGTGAAATTTTTTACTCTACCGTATGTGGTTCCGCTACATATAGAAACGCACAGGCGTGTTTTTCAAGGATTCTACGTCTAGCACTCGTTGCGTACAGACTTGTCTTTAGATCACTTCTGCCAAAAGTTTTCAAAAATTAAATTAATTTTTTAAAACGTCAGTCCAAAATTAATTTTTATTGGAAAAAGCTTATATCGTCGGAGCGATCAGCCCAAGGAATTCATATCGAATATTATTTTACTTCGATACATCAAGGAAAGTAAGCAATCCATAGGCAACTTCGGGATATGGAGGAGCCCGACGACTTCCCGCCGTTTGACGAAACCAGGGAGAAGTCAAATACGAAACTGGCGGTCATCGTCAACAAAGAAGACATGATCAGAGAAACTCCATAGATGGTGGATATAAACTGCAAATAGTTGAAGACAAGGAAAAAGTGATCAGGCTTTGATAACAAAATAATGAGCTGAAGCTACGTTTATACTTGCAGTCCTTCGAAAATTTAGTCAGGAAAGAAATGAATACCGAAACTCGCGACTGCAAAAACAAATACATGAAGAAATAAATGCAAAGAAAACTACAAAAAAACGATTCCAGATAAAATTCCAAGTACTAGAGGAACTATTATGCAGTGCTAGACGGATTAATCGAAGATATGGAAGTTGAAGAAAGTATCGAAGGTAATTCTAATAAGGATAACAATGTAAATGTTATTCAATATTTAAACATAAAAATAAAGAGAAAAAAGTTGCTCGCAGCTCTGCTGGTTCTTCTCAAAAAGCCACCAACAAGGTAGAAAAAGTACCGCCAATCAATGTTTCGGACAAATTGAAAGTTATATGGCTCGGCTATTGGCAGCCGAAAATAAATAAAGTAATCTCGAAATCAGCAGAGATAATGCAGAAAAATTAAGTACCAAAATAAAATTACTGTTTGAATTCAAGTCAGAAAAAGATGCATTGCATTCTGGGGAGGTTCCACTTTTCACACATCCCAAAAAGTGAAAAATCTGACTTTTTGTTGCAGGGACTGGACTGCGGAGAGGATACGGTTGATCTTCTCCAGGTATTCATGGAAGTTGTACCAGAAATTGAATTCATTTCTGTCAAAATCTTTTCAGTAGGAATGTTGACCGTGAAAAAGAAGAATCTACCACTATCAAGCAAAAGCAGTCCTTCAACAAATCTTCTTCTTCTTCTTCGTAGCACTACAGCCTCTCTAGGGCCTTCGCTTCCTCCAAATAGCGCCTCCAACTGTCTCGGTCCATTGACCGCGTCCTCCAATTTCGAAATCCAAGCAGCGATGAACTGTCTTCATCGACTGAGTCTACGGCCTTTAGTTCTCCCTACGAATACCTTTTTGGGTATCCATTGTTTGTCCATACAATTCATGTGTCCAGCCCTTGCAGCTTCTGCGCCTTACAATGGTTGAGACCTCCGGCTCGTCAAAAATTTCATACAGCTCATGGTTGTATCGAATTCGCCATTGTTGCCCGTCTAGTTTCGCTCCAATTATTCGCCTCAGGACCCGTCGCTCAAAGGCGTTCAATATATTTGCGGATGCATGGGTTAGGGTCCATGTTTTACATCCATAGCTAGCACAAGCCTTATCACAGATTTGTATACTTGGAGCTTTGTTTTCCTATGTATGAAGCTGGTCTCCAAGATCGTCAAAACTGAATAAAATATTTTATTTGCGAGCTGTATTCGTCGGCGTATTTCATTCCTTTCATTACCCGTCTTCGTTATTTTAACGCCTGAGTAAACAAATTCGCTGACATTTCCAATACCGTATTTGCCAAGTGTGATATTCTTTGTAACTGAGGTATTTTTCCTTGACTGCGTCATGAGCTTTGTTTTATTTTCATTGATTTGTAGCCCTACTAGTTTGCTTTCGCTGTCGAGTTTCAGGAAGAGTTATTTGGCAGTTGTAAATGACCGTGACAAAATTTTGATTTCGTCCGCATAGGCTACTATTTGACTCGATTTGTATAGTAATGTACCTCGCGTATCGACAAGTAGCTTCCTTATGACAAACTCCAGAGCCAAATTGAATAGCAATATAGCCAGCCCCTTGCCCTGTTTTAGTCCAATATTTGTGTCAAATGCATCGGTGAGTTGGTTATTGATGCAAACTTGGGAGGTCGTCGATGTCATTGTCATTTTGGTAAGACGGACTAATTTGGCTGGGATGCCAAAGCAAAGCATTATTTGGTACAGTACATTACAATCAATACTACTTGGTGTATGTCTATGTTGAACTCCCAGCATTTTTCAAGTGCCTGCTTGACTGTGAACAATTGTGTTATTGTCAATCTACCTGTTCTAAAACCACCTTGATACTCTTCAATAATACTGTTGGCGTATGATCCGATTTGATTGACGCCGTACAAAGTAGTGATATGCCTCTATAGTCTTCGCACTATAGCTTGACACCTTTTTTGTGGATAGGGAATATGATTGATTGGCTCCACTCTTATATTATATATTATATGCTCTTCTTTCCAAATGCGCTGGATGATTTTGTGAATAGCTTTATAAGCATTGCTGCCACCATATTTGATCTCATCGATGCCCGGCGTTTTATTATTCTTTTGGGCTTTGATGATGGAACACACCTCATCCAGAGTTGGTGGGGCCAATGGAGGCTCTCCGCAAACATATAAAAACTCCGATGTACTGGAGCTGTGTGGAGGATTTAGGAGGTTCTTGAAATATGATGTCCATCTCTCCTTAATCTTCGTTTCATCAGCGATGATTTTGGCGATGTCGTCACGGCAGGGGGTGGTTTTGGGCGGATAACCACGACTTAGATTTTTCACTACTAAGTATGCTTGTCTTGTGTTGTTGCTCACTAGGCTTATATCTATACTCCTCAAATGGTCTTCACAGTATTTTCTTTTCTTAATTCTAATGATCTTATTCGCTACTCTTCTGAGGTTTTCATAGTGTTCTCTCTTTGTCCTGGCTTTCCTACCTACGTAATCCTTGTACGCCTGATTCTGTTTGTCTAATGCATTCTGACACGCATCATCGAACCATTCATTTCCCTTTGCGCCGGGCTTGATGTCCGATCGTCCCTTCTGCCACTGTCTTAATAAGAGATGAGGAATCATGGAAGCTGTCAGTTGGGGATCAAGGGGGTTCCCTCGTCCTTTCTCGAACGGGCTTGGGACGGTCCACGGTGGAGTTCAACAAATAAGGCACTGGAGTACACTCCAGTGTCCGGTGTCAAAAATTAAGTCATTCGGCAATAGGATAAACGGTGATCGGGGAGATGGCACCGGAATAGTGGTTTGAAGACCCTTTTGTTTCCAAAATATTGAAAAAGTCGAATTCAAATGCTTTGAATCTTTTGAAGTGTCCGTTATCAAAATTTCACAACCAGATGCGGATACCTTCTTCGTTATCTCTGCCTATGCAACTGATCGAAACGTTCTTAAGCCCAAGGGGGAGCTCAATTCCTTTTTTGAAATATTCGAGAAGAGCAGGCTGCATAGTTATTATATTCCAGTGACCTGAATGCGCTGCATACATCATGGCTGAACGCCGACAATAATCCGAGAGGTGTATTCCTAAAATCGTTGATAACAGAGAACCAAATTTAGTTTATATTTGGACCTCTGCATTGCTGACCTAAGACTTGAGTTCAGTTTTAATAATCCGCAACGCAAACTGCAGGTGCTTCCTTACGATAGCGACCATAACGCAATCGTAATGTAAATCAATCATTAAAGGGATGATGTCTGCCTAATTCTAATTCAACATGAAAATTATTAGTTGAATTTCAAATAAGCGGACTGGGGAGAATTTCAAAAATATTTACATCGGTATTACTAGAAACAATGTCCTCCTGCTGATGATGGCAACGCTTGCTCAATGGTTCCTAATGACAGGAATCTAATTAATGATGAAATAGATCTCTATTTGTTCAGGTTAGAGAAGCTGACACCTGGACTGATTGAGAAAGTAGTTCAGAAAATTAAAAATCGAAAAAATATGGTAGGATGTAAGACATCACTCATTGCAAGTTTGAAAAGATTGAAAAACCTTCATCTCACATGCGCTATAAATATTTGTCGGCGAGATTTGAAATACAACCATCCCTCGTTGACTTTATTGAAATAACACCTGAAGAATGTCCTGAACATAATACGTTCATACTTCAAGAAAGAGGTCAATACTCAATGGGCCGAAAAACTAGGGGTATTAGACCACAGGACTCAGATGGCGTTTTCATGAAAGTCAATAGCTTATTCCGTAAGAAGTCGCCAGTGAAGGTATCGAATCTTGGAGTCACCATTGATGAGATAAATCTTCTCGATAGGGCTGGTATCGAAGTTTATAGTACAACTCTGGAAAGACATGGAAGCAGGATTATATGTGATGGATTGCATAAACTTGCCCTGATTGGAACTTATTTCGAATTGGTTCATCTACTAAACCCTATGAGAAGAGTCAAATATTTTCAGGGGTCATTGAAACAAAAGTTTCCGACTTGAAATCAAGTCAACGCCAAATCAATTCTTGATTTCAATGAAATATTAACATATGACGTCATATCGAGCTTGAATTGTCATAATATCGGCAAGGAGTTTGAAGTGATACCGAACAACGCATTAAACGCTTACATTCGAATATATGATTTGTACTAAATTGCCTTTTTGGTTTTTTGTGCCAGGCAGTCGACCATACATGCGATAACGAAAGTAACCTCAGACATCTGTTGGAAACTAAACAATTGAAAATGTGTTGACGCGTGTCTCATTGATATGGAGAAAGCCTTCAATATGGTGTGGTTAATTGGACTAATTTTGAAAATCCTTCAGGACAGGTTCCTCAGACACCTTGTTGCCATGATGTACAATATATTGAACGGGAAATTGTTTGTTGTATCTGATGAAAATCTGATGATTATGTGCGAATTCAAGTTCTTAAATGGTCTACCGCAGTGAAGAGTTACTGCGCCTCTGCTCTTCTCAATATTCATTTGCGAGTTATTGAACAGGTTTGAATTCAACGTTTGGTAGCGTTTGCTGATGATCTGGTTATTTATACGGCAGAGCAAAAACCTACAAAAGTCCAGAGCAACGCTCAAAAAATGTTTAATGATGTGCAGCTCGGCACCGACAATTGGCGAAAGAAAATCAATTTAGTTAGTACGGCACTATAACGAGGCATGCAACCAGTTAACAGCATATAAGTTGGTCTGGTAATGTCTTTGTAAACTAATTAACAACAGCAAGGCTCACTGCTGGCAAGATTTAGTGGACAATGTGAACAATTATTCATGGGGCCTTGGATACAAGCAGTTTATGCGGTAGCTTGTTACCCTACGGACGCCTTACGTAAATGAAGTGAAAAATATGGAAGAGACAGTGCGGATGCTTTTCGCCAGCCATCTCGGCCATGTAGATGCTGTCCATAGTAAACAGCAATTGAGTGCTTCTTCATCGCATAACCGGAACTGGAAGAGGCAGTCCTTTCAATAAAAGCAAGAATGCCTCCAGGTCTGTTGGTGTTCTAGCTGAGGTTCTGCAACTTGTCTATCACCATTGTATTCACTTATTTCTCAGAACATTCAATACTTGCCTACGGGACGTGGTTTTCCCGGTATGATGGAAGGGGAAAGTCTCGTGCTAAGCAGCCGGGGCAAAGCAAATTCCAGATCACCGTCTGCATACCACCCGTTATGCATGCTAGACACTGCTAGGAAAGTACTAGAGAAACTCATCAAGGGAAGACTTACTTATGCGATCCATGCTGCTGGGGACCTATATTCTTAGCAGCATGGCCTTAGAGCAGTTGGAAGCTCCAACATTGTTGCAATCGCAAAGGTGGAGAGCACGATCCAAATGGCAGAAGCACAGAGGTACTAAATGACAAACCTTTCTGTTGCTGACACTTGACGATAGAAACAGCTTCAACTGACATCCTGGATATGCTGGAACCTTTTTAAGTTCTAAAATTTTTGACACAGCTTCGGAGGAGCTACCTAAAGGACCAACGCCTAATTTATGACACGGAACAATTAACGACGTAAGTTGCATCGAGTATTACTCAGGGATTTATCCTTGGTCCGGGCCTGTGGAACGTGTCTTACAACGGGATACTGAAACTGGAGATATCAAATGAGTTACACTTTATCAGATATGAGGATGATATTGCAGCTCTAGTCACTAGACGCACCATTAAACAAGCGGAATTTTCACTAGGTATACTAATAAGCCGAATGAAAGACTGGGGGCTCGTGAGTTCAGTCTACAACTGGAAAAGTTGGAAGTTGCTATCTTGACAAAACAGGAGAATTCCCAGTTTAGTTATCTTTAAGCAAGCATACGACAGTGTTGACCATAAAGTACTGTACCAAATCATGTTATGCTTTGGTATCCCAGCCAAATTAATCAATCTTACTAAAATGACAATCATGTCAACGACCTCCCAAGCCCGCATCAATATCCAACTCACCTATGCCTTTGACACAAATATCGGACTAAAACAAGGAGATGGACTGGCCTCATTGCTATTCAATTTGGCTCTGGAGTGCGTCATAAGAATTCCACCTGTCAGTACACGAGGTACATTACTATACAAGTCGAGTCAAGTAGTAGCTTATGGGGATAACATCAACATTTTGACACGGACGTTAACAACCCCCAAAGAACTTTTCCTGAAACTCGACGGCAAAGCAAAACTAGTAGGGCTACAAATTAATGAGACTAGAACAAATGCCTCAAATGGGCAAAGTACCATATTCGGCGTGTAAAGTATCAAAAATATAGACAAAGATGTGTATTTAGGCGCCAAAATAGCGAGAACCAGTAATTAAAGAGACAAAATACGCCAAAAGATGTGGGAAACATGGGCCCTAACCCAAACATCCGCAAATCCTGAGGCGAATAATTGGAGTGAAGCTAGACGGGGACCAATGGTGAATTCGATGCAACCATGAAAATTTTGACGAGTTGAAGGTCTCAGCGATTGCAAGACTGCGGAAGCCGCAATATGCTGGCCACATGAATCGTCTAGATGAATAACAGATAATCAAAGACGTTGGTAGAACAGAAGGTCGACTAAAACAGTTCAACGCTGCACGAAATTTTGAAATTTGAAGACGCAGTGAATGAGTCGAGATAGTTGGAGGTGCTATTTGCAGGAAGCGAAGGCCCAGTAGGGATTGTAGTACTACTAAGAAGAAGAAGAAGCGGGAACGCCTTCAGAAAAGACAAGTAGACCAGTGTCAATAATTTGGTCATATGGCTGCCAACTACAACTTGCACTACCGGCGCATAAAACGCTTAGAAATGTATGCCCCCATTGAGTGTGAATTGTTCGAGACGGAGCCTAGAGAAAAACTAAGATGCATCAACTGCGGTATATTTGATTATCCAGTATCATATCAAGGATGCCCTCAGTATCAAGATGGAAAAATTTAAGTTATTCCCAAACAAACATAAATACGCCACAGCACGACAACTTCTAACTCCGTCAAGCTGGGAGTACCATTTGCACTTGTTGCTGGAGGGCCAGTAGGCAATACAGTAAAAAATGTAAATAATCTAAGTGGCGCATATGAGCTGCTTTTTTAAATTACATAACTTCTTTCCTTATCCGAAGGAATCTTCAAACAATATTCAAAACTTAGCTTTGTTTTCAACGTTTAGATCTTTCAAATGCCTCAAAATAACTTGTTATTCAGCCACATTCCCAGGAATGTGCATCGTCTCATGTCGCTTATTCCATTGTTACGCTACTTCGACGTGACTATCTCCTTTAGCTCATTATTTTGTAACTACTTCCTTCAAGATGGTGTAGACATGAGTTTTTTGTGATGCTCGTGCGCCAAGATGATTGATTTGACGAAAAAAGGTTATTGCGTAAATCATAAGAAATTTTCTCTTGTTTATTTTGTGTAAATGTTTTTATCGTGAAATGAGTCGAAGGGGAGATATTATCAAAAAACTGCTTTTAGGTGCCACTTTTCCAATATGGTGCCGCGAGTAGCAAAGGTTCGAGGTGACAATGCTGAACTTCAGAAAGGGCACAACGAAATCTTTAAAATTACCTGCTTTCAAAACTCCCGGGAAGTTTCCAGGTAAAGCTACCAAGTGATTTAGTAATAATATATACAGCAAAAACGATGTATATACAGTATTGTGTATTTATCAACTTACCACAGTTTGCTGGTAGCTCTATTGAAACGGTAGTTTTACCACTCAGTCCGTCCGAGTTTTCTGCAATGACTGTGAAATCCAGCGAAGACCTCCGCGCTAACTCATCCGGATTCAAGGTTTGATCATTTATTTCTAGTACCACGTTAAGAGCATTCAATCTGACGCTGAAAAATTTTGCATCGCTTCCAGCCAAACTAACAGTCATCTCACTATCAAACGAATCAATTTTGAAACTTATTTCTTCCAAATTAAGTTGAAAATATCGATCCAAAGTTCCTTTGTAGAACATTTTAGTAAAATCTGGCGCCACATATGTGGGCATATCAAGTACTATAGATGTTGATGCAGAATCACGATCAGTATTTGTTGCATGCAATACGAGGTTTAGATACTTTTGGTTTTTTAGTATGTATTCCGGTATAGATTGTTTTGTCGTAAGAATGATTATATTTCGTGTAATATTTTTCTCGAAGTAGTCAGCTAAGTCTGTATAAAAATTAATCATTTCAGTTGAAATGCTCAAAAAAATTTATTTACCTCCATCTAATTGAAATACTATTCCATCGCTATAAGTTCTGTTTCGTAAAACCACTTCTTCCAAAACGAGTCTGCTATCTTTCTCCAGTTTCCCCTTATAAACAGCTTTTTCAAAATACGGTACAGGTAGAAAACCTGGAAAATCTATAATAATTTCTGCTGCTCCTTCAACATCTGCACGAGATATTGCAACAATTGTCACTTGAATGAAATTTAAGCTTCGTATCTCCATTTCAGAAAACGGCGACTTTACATCCAATTGCATTTCTTCGCGCGATCCTTTTATAATAAAACGTTCAGACATGTTTCCTCGTAGAACTACAGATTTCACTTCTGAGGCAATATTCACTTCAAAGTGAATTGTTTCCATTGTCAGTTTCCCTTCTTTACTAACTTTACCGAGGTATAGAGTTTTGTCAAATTTAGGGACTATTGGAAGTAAAATTGTTATTCCAGCGTTAGCTATTTCAGTTTCTTCACGAATCGCAGTTAGTAGTATGAAAAGATACCGGCGGTCTTGGAAATTGATACCCTTTATGTCACTGACAAAGTCAATGCGAATGCTGGCTTCTGAATTTGATACTTTGAAAAGGTATGCATCTGGGCCAGTTAGCGTGAAACTTGTATCTGGTGAGTAGTCTTCCAAGTCATATGCAATGTTTTCAAGTGAAAGATTGCCAATTTTACTGAGACTACCGGTATAGTACGATTTAGTAAACCGATGTTCTGTAAAAGTTAATGTGCTTAAAACTGGATTCGATCAAAACATAATTACCCCAGCACCATTGTTAGATTTTCACTTATTTCAACGAGAGCATGGAAGTTCTAAAAGCTTTAAGAAGATAAAGCATTATAGATATTAAAGAAGCCAAACTACAGTGGTTAAGTTTTCATTGCGGTAAATTCTTGCATAAAGCATATTCTGTTTATCTAACTATCATGTCTACACCCAAAAAGAAACTAAAGGATTGATACAAAACCCCACGTATGAGGCACTATGGACATGACAAAAGTCATGAATATTTACACACTAAGTCTTAGGTACTTACCAAACAAATGACGTTGAATCTGGTATTCTCCATAGCCGGCTTCAACTATCATAAAATTTAAAGGAAGTAAGGATTAAGGGTCATTTGAAGTCATGGTATTTTCGGAGAAGGGAGTCAATTATAGTTTTTTATTACAAGAATTACTACTGGGATCTTTTCTTACCTTTATTCCTGAGTCCAAAATGACGAAGGAAGGAATGATTTCGTGTGGACTCGTTGATTCAGCAGAAAAATTCTTTAGCTTAAACCTAATATCAAATAAACTGTCACCATTTTTCAACCAATCTTTGTTTGGTCATAGAAGGCTACATTCTTGTCAGGTGAACTTCAATACTAGAGACGTTGAGCCCTAGAGTTAGCAATTAGGCAGGACTAATCTTTGTTCAACATTGGCTTAGGTTCTTTTCAATAAACCATACTAGATTCACCATAAGCTTTCAAGGCTCAAACTGATGAGTTCTAAAAATCTGATCGGCTAGTGTGCACTACTAAACTGTACTTGAGATCTAAAATGGCACTTCTTGGCACACGGATGTTTAATTTTCAGGTTTTTAGTGAACAGTGACCTATGGGGTCTAGTCTAAAAACAAGTCACATCGAAGCTCAATACCCTTAAGTCTCTGTTGACATGAAACAGAAAAGACTGAGGAGATAGTGTTGGCTCTCTTCCCTTCATATCTCATTGATGATGATGATGATGTCCACAAACAAATGCCAGGTAAGTGCCTAATCTTCATGAGAACTGAAAAAAGCAGTTCTATCCAGAAAGGTAAGGAGTAGACTTCGACCAGATGTTGTTCCAGCTCAGGTATTGAAGCCTTTGTCTTAACCTGCTGCTTAGTACCACAAAGGGTTGTTTGCATAACCGAATCCTCCTGGAGTGCTTGAAGGGGATAAGATTCCTCGCAGGAGGAGTGCTGGTTCACAGGAGTATTCTTTTAGGGTTGCATTCTTTGGGAAATGCCGTCCCCACGTACCCGAGAAAGTAAAAGTTTCCATAAGGTTCTTCTACGGACAGCATCCGACTACAAGTGTTGATCTTACTTTCAATATAATTTCAACTGAGAGCGAGGATGTTACATTGATCCAGACCCTTGGAGTGTTAAGTGACCCATTTTCATCGAAGAAAGTAAGCGAAGTGCAAAAATCGCTATCGCAAAGCTTCGAGGCTTGGCAAACCTTTGAGTATGCCAATGCCCCAGGTAATGGGTAAAACGCTATAGGAAGGAACCCAGAAAAAAAAATCAAGATGAAAGGCGAGAAGGAAAAAAGACTTACTGTGCAACGGGTTGGGTCTCCAGTACCAGCGGCAGAGGGTGGTGAGCAAGCAGATTCCCGACAGTCATCATCCAACAACTACAATACTAAAGAAGTGGTGAACTTGGCTCTGATAATAGCCACACTGCAAATGATCTCGGGCCAGACGGAGAAAATCCATTCAAGCGTGGGCCTTTGTTGGCGCGAACAACTTCAGAACAAGAAAGTAAACTTGCAGAAAGCCACCAAACACAAAAAACTAAGCTGAAGCAAATGTCTTCAAAGACAACGTAGCCTTTAGTAAGGGAGCCGACAATCATGGTGTCATCTTTAGCGGAAACAACGTCAACTAAATTTTCCAACGGATTTAGATGAAACTGGAGATTATGGATAGCAATACTAAGTTATTGAACTGGCAAAAAATCATCAAAATCGAATGAAAAATAAACATGTCAAAAATTTAAAACCAAATATTTTTAGCTGCTATTTTCACTTAAAATTGAATACTGTTGCCCTGTTTGGTGTGAAACTCCGCACATTCACTGAGGAGACTCAAAGGCACAAACATTTAAAAAAATCCTAAATCAATTGCATGAATTCAAAATGGTGATCCCCAAAGTCAAAAGGTAAGCGCAATTCCTTATTTTAGTAGCAACTGAAATAATGAATATTTTTCATGAAAACGTTTTTAATAGTTTAACTTGGACAAATTTCTATAACAGACCACTTTAGGGCTTTATAAAATAGTTTTACAATACCCTACTTAAATTGCAACCTGTCTGTTAGTCCGTCCCTGCATCACAGCTAGTTTTCTCGCAAAAAGGGCAAAAGTTGTGCCCTCTTAAAAGATGAAGTGCAAAAAAAATATTTTAAGGTGTATAAGGGTTGTCTCGCTAAAAAAGGGGCGACTCTTAAACATTTTTTTCACCAAAGGTAGCCACTTTGACACCCATAGTGGCTACCTTTGTTACAAAAATGCCCCGTTTATGATCGCATGTTGCAGCTCGTGATGAGTGTCCGTCATCCGTAATGAAACGCTGGTCTCTATCGGGCCAAGAAAATGTGCTTTCATGGTGATAGCCAAGATGGCCCGGTTGAAGAACAAGTGGTTTTTTCACTTAGGAGACTGCCGCCATTGTACCATACACTTTCGATTTGAGTTGATAACTACAATCAATGGGAAAACCTGCAGCTCAATATAAGTTGCATATTGGGCATGTTCCCACATGCATATGAAGGGTCTAATGTACATTTCGAGACCATGCGGTCAAGCTGGCCCGTGGATTATGGCATGTGGCAGCTCCTGATGAGTGTCCGTCATCCAGGACAAAACTGCAGTCAGTTGGAAGTAAATTTTTTAAAAAACTTAGTGAGTCGTTGCATTATTCGAACAATTATTGAGTGTCTGGATTTTACTTGCGAGGAAGTCTCAAAAAGTTCGAAAAAGAAGAAACTTTTTTTTTCGCCGGGGGCATGGAAGTGTCCAACAGCTTCCCACTGCCGGGGAGCCCGGTACCAGGCATTGCAAATACTACAAATGAAAAAATCATGAAACAAAAAACGACCAAGAAAGCTTTGAGCGTGTTCTAAGCGAAGAATTGGAAAGAGTAGCATAGAAAACGCAAGAGTTACTAAAGAAAATGAGGAGATGAAACTCCGAATTAAAAATTTGAAGGAAATAATCTGGCAATTAACAAACGTCAACAAAACAAACGTGATGAAGCCACAAAATACTCCTGGAAAACCCACAAAAAGCAAGACGAACGAAAAGAAAAGAAGCCACGCAAAAGGCTCAACAAACAAATAAAGCAACATTACAAGATACGGAGAAGTGAACAATCAATGATGCCAATATCATACTAAACTCGGGAGGAGCAAATGACAGCGCAAATTACTATGCAGTACTTGCTGCGATGAACATCGATATGGACATCGAGATGGGGTGTCAACAAAACATAGGTAATATTAATGATTCTAGCGATGATTTTATAGAATACCTAAAATCAAAAAATAAGCAGAAGGAGAAGGAGCCAATCAATGTGTTTGCTGGTTCTGCTATTAAAAATAATAAGATAACTGAGAAAGCTCCTGCGATTGATGTCTTTGGGCAGCGCGGATGGGATATTGTTGGGCTATTGACGGCCGAACAAAAGATATATAATTTCGAAGTTAAGAGAGTGACCGCTGATAAACTCACAATTCAAACAAAAAAATTGGCTGATTTCAAGCTAGAGAACGATGATCTTAATAGTATACAAGCTCCCCAATTCACATACACGCTAAAGGCGGAAAAAATTAGACCTTCCTGTTGAAGGGCTTGGACTGTAGGGAGAATACAGTTGATCTCCTTGAAAGTTACAGGAAGCAGCACCAGCTGTCAAATTCATTAGTTTGAGAATTTTGCTGCCAGAAGATCAACTGTTGAAGGCAAAATATTACCATTTTATTTGCTACAAATTTCTAAAGATAGCACTCCAAGTGCCCTTCAACAGGTAAGGTACTTGAACTTTAGAGTTGTGACCTGGGTGCGTCTCCTAGAAAGTGAGGTCAAACAGTGTTACAGGTGCCAAAGATTCAGTCATTCGGCTGCCAATTGTGTCATGCGCTATCGCTGCGTCAAATGCAAAGATATTCATGCCCCCGGTGAATGCGAATCGACTCAGATGGAGCCAAAAGAAAAACCATACTGTGTTATCTGCGATATATTTGGTCATCCAGCATCCTTTCGAGGACGCCCTCGGTATCAAGATGCAAAAGTTAAATTTCCCCCAAAAAAAACCCAAGTACATCACAATATGTAAGCTTCCAACTTCGTCAAACCTGGAGTATTATTAGCACTTTCTACAAGAGGACCAGCAGACAACAATGTAAATAAAATAAATAATGTAAGTGGCAATAACGAGCTGCTTCTCAAAATTTACCAGCAGCTTGAATTTCTTTTAGAAAGAATAAAATCGATTTGATTTTTCAACGTTTAGGCCAACATTCTTCAAAGTAGTTTGTCATCTGGTCACATTTCCATGGATAGGATTAGTCTGATCTCGATCAACGTCAACTCCGTTGATACTATACACAGACGTGAGTATCTTCTTGAATTCATTGTTAAGCAAAAGCCTGACCTCACAATTGTCACTGAAACCAACCTCAATTCATGACACTCCATGACATTCAAGGATTTTGAATTCGTAAGGAACGATAGGGTAAGCGGTGATGGGGGAGGGGGCAGCGGATATTGGTTAGAAGACCCAGTTGTGTCCAAAATATTGAAGAAGTCGAATTCAAAATGTTTAATCTCTTGAAGCGTCCATTATGAAAATTTCACTGCTCGATGGAGATTACCTCTTCGTTATCTCTGTCGATGCACTTGGTCAAAATGGTCAATTTAAGAAGGAGCTTAATTCCTTGTTTAAAATACTCGAATTGAACAGCCTGCAGAGTTATTATATTCTTGCCGGTGACCTGAATGCCAAGCGTACATCATGGCTGAACGCCACCAATGATCCCAGAGTTGTATTCCTGAAATCGTGGATAACAGACAACCAAACTGAATACAGGTGCAATCTACGAGTATATGGGTCGGAGTTCCCAACATACCCTAGGAAAAATTCATATTTGGATCTCTGCATTGCTGACCCAAGACTTGAATTCAACTTTAATAGTCCTCGGCGGAAACTGCAGGTGCTTCCTTACGATAGCGACCATAACGCAATCGTAATGGAAATCAATCATCAAAGGGATGATGTCTTCCTCATTCCAATTCAACATGAAAATCATTGGTTGAATTTCAAAAAAACAGACTGGGGAAAGTTTCAAAAGAAGTTTAATCGAGAGTACTGTTGCAACTGCGGAAGGTTGCAGACATTTAGTATTAGCAGAGGGGTGAGTATCCCGGGGTGGCGTACTGAGGCCGGCTAGTGTTTAGTTGTGTCGTGGGTCTTCCGGGACACCTTCTGCTCGTGCTGAGCTACCTTACATAAAAACACTAACACGGATGGATAAGGACGGGAAAGGGAAGGTTATCTTGAGAAATGAAAAATGATGGTTTTAAAATGTACGGGCCATTTTTATTTCAAGAAACAAAACGATCCAATATACAAATCAAACCCCCATTCAAATGAAAAAACCAAATTGACTACCAAAAAGAAAATTAAATCCTCTTCGTTCACAAAAAGAAAGGAAATTTTTCAAATCCTCATAGGATAGAAAAAAATTTATTTTGTTATATAATATAAAAGGGTAATCAAAAATATTACTCACTCCCTCCAATAGTGCCAAGTGCTCTGTAACTGGAGAGGGGTAGGGGCACTGAAAAATTTACTTAAACAAAATTCCTGAACATGAATTATATTGAATACACTGAATAAAATGTCGGCCACTAATATGATTTAAACGCTATTTTCTTTTTTTTGTTAAATTAAAGTCGTTTAAACGCTGATTCCACCTTCTTGGATTGACGTTATAGATATGAAACATATATAGCCACTTTAAAAACTGACGCGCTTGGTAGTTTGTTTTTGAATACAGTCCAAATTCTAAAAATATTCACAAAAAAAAAATTCTTTTGCCGAAATGATTTCCACGCGGTACAAATAAAATTTCACCTTTGCACCATTTGTTCTTTAATCCCCTCAATTTCAATGGTTCATAATCGTCTCAATCACTACGCTCATTCCCATATCGTATCGTCCTGACTCCTTTTCGGGAAAATTCATGCGATGTTCGTCTTTCACTTTTTCATAAAGAAAATTTATGCACTTCACAATGCTAAATCCATTTATATCAAAATTCAATTAATAAGTTTTCCCCAATTGTTAATTCCACTTTTTCCTTTGCACCATTCACTGCTGTTGTCGCCACCTCACTTTCTTCTAAACCAAAAATCACCTTTCTTCTCAAGAATCCATAATTCCGCAAGTCACCTCAAAAGCTCACTTTTACTTCCCAAAAACTAAATATCAAATCCTTAATTAAACAAATCAACGCAAAAACTCACTTTTACTTCCCAAATACCAAATACTGAATACCCCAAATCAAAGAACATAATTCGCCCATTCCGCAGTCCCTTCATTTTTTCCATTACCGCTGCCGCATCGAGGTAACGTTATCGAAGTTCATTACACCTCGATTCCGCTACCCACACATCTTTTTCGTACCGACAAACGCAATAATTTCCATTTTGCATATATGGCAATTTGCATAATCAAAGAAGCGTTTGATTAAATGCAAAGTGTCACATATATACGAAAACTATTGATTTTGCCGATACTTCAAAAAGAGTGCCTCCCTGCGTTCGGGGAACTTGAACCCAGGGTTCCAGCAGACCCCCAGTCGATAATCTACGACGCTACCAACGGGGCCACATTCTATTGATTTCCCATGCATCAAATTAGCAACTACAATTCTTTCTTGATGGGCATGAAATTGAAATTTGTTAATAGGGAAATTTGAATAAATTTTTTTGTTAGTATGAAAAATAATATTTGTTAGCGGGAACTAATGAATAGAATTAGTATAGAATGAATGTATACAATGAAATATTGTTAATAGGAATTAATGTATGAAGTGTTGTTAGTGTGAAAATTAAAATCATTATTATATTACTAGTTTTTTTAAATTGAAAATAAGGGAAAACGGTAGGATTGGGATGATGTGGAAATTAACATTATAGGGAAATTGGTAAAATTTTAATAAAATCAAATAAATATAAAGGGAAAAAGGTATAAAGTCCAAAGGAAGGTGGAGATGTTACGGCGGCAATTTGAAGTTACGAATTGGATAATGACGGTACGCCGGAATTCGCAACAGTACTTCTGATGATGATAACGCTTGCTCAATGATTCCTAATGACATAAATCTAACTAACGATGAAATAGATCTCTATTTGTCAAAGTTAGAAAAGTTGACGTTGGAAACGATTGAGAAAGTAGTTCCCAAGATTAAACATCGAAACAATATGGAAGAATATGAAACACCAGCCATTGCAAGGTTGAAAGGGTTGAAAAGCCTTCTTCTCACACGAATCAATAATATTTATCGCCAATTTTCGGACAACAACCATCCCTCGTTGGCTTTGTTGAAATTACACCTGAAGAGTGTCCAGAACTTAATCCGTTCATACTTCACGAGTGAGGTCAACAATCAATGGGTATTAGCCCACAGGCCCCAAATGGTTTTTTCATGAAAGTGAGTAGTTTATTCCGCAAGAAGTCTCGACTGAAGGTATCGAGTCTTGAAGTCGATAGTGATGAGATAAATCTTCTCGATAGGATTGATATCGTAATTGATAGTACGACTCCGGATAGAAATGGAAACAGGATTATATGTGATAGTTTGCATGAACTTGCCTTAATTGGAACTTATTTTGGGTTGATTTATCTACCAAACGTTGAGAAAAGGAATCAAATACTCTCAGAGGTCGTTGAAGCAAAAGTTTCCGACTTCAAATCAACCCTGAATGGTGAATCAATTCTTCATTTCAATGAAACATTAACATCTGACCTCATACCGAGCTTGAATCTTATTGATTATTTTGTCAGCTATGAAGACTTGTGTTCCATATTTGGCAAGATAAACAACAAAAAATCATGTGGTAGCGACGGTGTTCCAAATAAAGTTCTCCGACATTTGCCGGAGGTTGCTATTAGGAATTATTGCATATTGTTCAACAACATGTTGAGCAATTCATATTTCCCAAATGAGTGGAAAAAGGGTAAGGGCTTACTGCCTAACATCAATAATGTGTTTTAATTGATACCAAACAAAGCATTAAACGCCCATATTGAGAAATATGAGCTGATGCCGAGTCGCCAATCCGGTTTTCGTGCCAGGCATTCGACCATATACGCGATAATGAAAGTAACCTCAGATATCTGTTGGAAACTAAATAACAGAGTATGTGTTGGAGCATGTCTCATTGACATGGAGAAAGCCTTCAATAAAGGGATGGACTAATTTTTAGACTCCTCCAGGACAGGATCCCCAGATTGCTTGTCGCTATGATATTCAATATCTTATACGGGAAATCATTTGGAGTTACTGATGGAAATCTGACGACAATGGGCGACTTCAAGGTCTTGAATGGTCTTCAGCAAGGAACAGTTACTGCGCCTCTGCTTTTTATCAATATTCATTCACAAGCTTTTGAATGGCTTTGATTTTAACGTCTCGCCAACGCGATCATTGGTAGCGTTTGCTGATGATCTGATCATCTATACGGCAGACCGAAAAGCTACAATATTTCAGAGCAATCTTCAATTGGCGAATGAAAATAAAATCAATGCGCAGAAGTACGAAACAATTTTGTTTCGGACAACGTTACAGAAGTCCAGTCAAGACCTGAAACGTAATTGGAAGGATTTCCACATTATGGCTGGTGAGGGTAGTTCAGAACGGGTTCCACATAGATCCTGTGTTCGATTCCTCGACGTTCATCTCGATCAGTATCTGTACTATACTTAATATGTCAAAATCATGCTCAGTAAAGCACAAACAGTAATCATGTCTCTTCCATGATTCTTTTATTTCAGAAACCTCGAGGTCAAAGTTATTTGTTACAAGACCCTGGTTAGACCAGTTTCGACATAAGGATATCAGATCTGGTACAAAGAGAGCGCTAGTACTATGGAAATATTATAAGTTTTCGAAAAGATATTTTTTCATGCATGTACTGGTTTGTATAGAAAGCATGAGATGGATTGGAAACACTATATATCGACTAGGAAAATTGATCAAACTGCTAACGTGACGAGAGTCGATATCTTCATATTATGGCTGCTTTGGAATCATATCGCAAGATCTGTAACTGTGAGCGGAAACCCCTGGATTTCACTGCCGTTCCACCCTACAGATGAATATATTGAGACTTGTTTCGCTATTGGCTTTATTCCTCCTGAAGCATTAGTGTATTTGGACATGAAACGATATTTTTTTGATTTTGACGGTGTCCCAATCAAATATCACATTTATAGAGGTGCCTCCAATAAGAAGATAAAATATCCTCCGAATTTGAGTTCACGAGACCAACAATTCTAATGGAGATACTCATTTGCTAGATTTGTTGAGGCTCGTCGAGCTGGGACGGAGCGATCTACGAGTACGTATTGGCTGAATGACTATTTCTAAATTATTTGTGTTTATTTTTTGTTTAGTGTTTTCCGTTGCATAGTTTTAAGTTTCAGCACATTATTGCTGCATAATGTGTTAACGTTTGTTTATGTTAATAGTTAGGAATAGATTTCAATATTTAGGATAGGTATATGTTATGTTGATCATATTAAGTTTACCGATAAGGTTTAACCTTTAGGTTCGGAATATATTAAATGTATTTTTTTGTATAAGATTACGTTTTTTGATTGAATTTGATTAGAATTAGGTTATAATAGATTAGGTATAGGATGAAATTACCGTTGTGTTATAATTATAAATAATTTTAAATAGTGTTGGTTGGCTTTTTTCTTCTTTTTCCAATTTAATCATTGTTTTTTTAATTTAATTCCTTTGATTGATAATATATAAACTTAGAGAGCCATTTGGGCCATTAAGTCTTCGTATTTTTTTTTTGTTTGGAAACAACTTTATATTCTCTTAAAATTTATAACGATTAGTATTGAATAAAACGCTTTTGATTTTGACCATTTATTAGTCATAATCAATGGTATACGATAAGTTAATAAATGAGCTTTTAAGGACAATACTAACAACGTTGTTTACGTTGTATTATAATTTTCTAATGTATAATAAGTATAGTGAATTCTGTACAATAATTGGTCAATCTCCTTTAAGGATGAATGTAAGGTTTGGTGTAAAACATATTAAAAACTATAAATCCAACAAATGAAAATGATTTTGACATATAACACAATAGCCTCGTTAGTGAATGTAATGAAATTATTAGAATTAAAATATTTATACTGCAGCTTTCACGATAAAACATCACTGAAAAATTAGTGTTAAACGATCCACGTCACAACGGAATCTCTTTGCACTCATTCCATTGTGTTACGAGTATAAATGAAGTGACCACAACAAATTCTTTATTTTATAAAATGTAAATTATATGGGCAAAAATTAACCAGTATTAAAATGAATTGCTAACAGAACTAACCTCCTTCCTTTCCAGTATGCGCTCGTTCTTTATCAGAAAGAAATGCAGGCGAAAGGTGAATTCGCCGTCAACGGGATAAGGTTTCGGTAAACTGCTAATGATCGGTTTCGTATTGCGGTCAGTACGCGGTGCCATATTTTGAGTTTTGCGTGTTTGGTTAGAGTAGATTGTTTCAGTTTTAGATTCGAGTATGTTATTTCCGGCACCACGTCGGTGAATATTTGGGAGCACGTATTTTCGGTTAACGGTTTTGTGTGGTTTTTTTCCTCGAATCAAAAGGAAAAGGAACGAAACTAAAGTAAGTTATAGAAGAGTCAGTGAAAGTTGTTCGACGCGTTTTAAATTGGACATTTAAACTGGTGGTCGACGAAGACAGTACATCGGTGCTCGGATTTTGAAATTGAAGGACGCGGTCAACGGGCCGAGACAGTTGGAGGCGCTGTTTGCAGGAAGCGAAGGCTCAAGAGGGGCTGTAGTGCTATGAAGAAGAACAAAGAAGCAACCGAATACGTACCTACTTTCAAAAGTTAACTACAAGTGCTCAAAAATTGAAAAATTATAATCAGAACTAGTACTACAAAACTTATTTACAGTATCTACATTCTACTCTCAAGAGAAAAAGGCTACATTTTCATTGAAACATATAGCAACTTTTATTTAGCAAGTCCTACCAAACTATACGAGTGCGATGCACATATTTTTAAAAAGCTAAGTGAATCAAAGTTATCAACTTCTACAAGCGAATTGTCGCGGATACGGTAATATTTAATTTCAAAACTTTACCTGTAGATTTCTGTGGTATTTCAATAACTACAGAGCACGATCCTGTCATATCGTCAGATCTAGTGGCTATCAGAACGAAACTCAAAAAGGTTCGATCTTCCACATCCGCATCAATCAAAGGACGGGATAGCATTATTTGAACTCGATTATTTGATGATGTCAAAGTGAACAAGTCGGCATCGTTTCCTTCTTTCGAAAATATAACATCAGCAGTCCAGGTTTCAAATGTCACAACTGGTGCTTCAACATTTAAAGCAAGTGTGTCGTTCAGTTCTCCTATGTAAAGGTTCCTCTCAAATTTCGGTGGATGAACAAACGTAATTGTTTCATCAGCTCTTATACGAACTTTAGCAGATGAAAACCGTGCAGGCTGACCACTGTCCTAGAAAATGATAGTTTACATAATCCGTGGTATATTTAAGAAGCAAAGAAGAAATATTTATCATTAAACGCAAACATTTTAGCTAATCATTGTGTTTATTTGATATTCCAAGACAATTCTCGTTTTTCTTGAAAAACTGTCGGAACTTACTTTATAAGCTGTCTGAGTCTGAAGATGAATTAAAGGAGTCGAAACTCATCTGCTCACCCAATACAGAAACACTCGACGGCGTTACAAGAAAATGTAAAGTTATACCTCCTCTTTTAAGAACAGTTGAAACATTTCTTATACATTTCCAATACAGTATTATAATCATGATACTCACCATTGCTGTTATGAAAAACTCTAAAGGTTTTGGGAGTGAAACAAGCGGTGCTGTCAAAACTAACATGGCATAAAATGTCTTTCCATCTTCACCTGCCTCTGATTTTGTTTTCACATCAACGATTCCAGTATAGTTTGTGGAAAATGTGACTTTATTGTCGAAAATATCGATGTCACGAGCAGAAATTTGCTGTGGGAGGAATTGATTTTATTTAACGTTTTTCTTTTTTCAACTTACTTCAAATATTGTTAAATCAAATCCTTTGTAGAGTGGCAATGGTATTGTTAGATCATATAATGGCTTTGTGAATGTCGGTTCGTAAAGATTCTCACGTTTGATATTTATCCTGAAAACCTAGAAACAAAAATTGGAACTATAGAATTATTTTTAAATCAAAAAATTTTATTATCCAGCTGAAATCTATTATGTTCTTCAAATAATTAAGAAATATAATTAAAAGGTTTTTTTTCGACATAACTCAAAGGTGTAGAATCTCAAGGCATTGATTTGTCAAAACCCTGCTGTAACCCTCTAACCGTATGCAGTATACATTGCTGATATTTGGGTGTACAACTTAATAACCCGAATTTAATGCTAGATGACCGTACTAACAAATATCGTGAAAGCTCGAACTTTATATATATATATGTCACTTTGAAGGTACATTTGACAACTATCAAGATCAGTCAACAAAACAATCTTATCTTGTGTGTGTGACAAGTATCACGCCTGCAATAACTCTCAGCGCCGGATCAGAGACTGTCGGATACGAAGATGCAATTCTCAGTGCTCCTGTTCTCTGTACCTGTGCCAAGCGTTTTCGGTATACTTCCTTACTGAGAGCGTCACCCCATACTTAAAAAGTGCCGTTTTGACATCAAAGACAAAGAACGCCCAGAACAGCCGAAAAAGTTTGAAGACGAAGAATTGGAGACGCTATCCGATGAGGATTCATGTTAAATGCAAGACAAACTTGCCAAATTGTTGGGAGTAACTCAACAAGCCAATTCAAAACATTTGAAAGCCGCCGGATACATTCGGAAGCAAGGCAATTGGGTCCCCTATGAGTTGAAGCCGAGAGACGTTGAACGGCGCTTCTGTATGTCTGAAATGCTACTTGAGCGCAATAAAAAGAAATCATTTTTGCATCGGATCGTGGCTGGGGATAAAAAATGGATCCATAATGACAATCTCAAGCGCTAAAAGTCATACGTGAAGCCCGGAAAACCAGCCAAATCAACGGCGAAGCCAAATATCCATGGCGCCAAGGTTATGCTGTGTATTTGGTAGGATCAGAAGGGGCCGTTATATTATAAGTTGTTGAAATCGGGCCAGATGATCACAGGTGACCTGTGCCGAAAACAATTAATACGTTTGAAGCGTGCCATCATCGAAAATATGCGACCAGACACGAGGCCATAATTTTAACATCATGACAACGCTCGGCCGCATGTTGCAAGACCCGTGAAAAACTATTTGGAAAATAGTGGATACAACCATGAACTATCCAGCTCCAGCGCCCTCGGCTGCTGTGAGTCCCTTTTATATTTTAGGACTGCCCGAGCATAATGTGCCACCTGGTTCCATTTGTCAACCGATTCGAGCATCACCGCAACTTTATTATCCGGGTCGAGCTCTCCCGTCTCCCTGTAGAGTTCCCTTCGCAGCCGGACCCATTTTGTACACGCAAAAAATGTGTGGCAGGCATTGTCCTCCTCTCCTGAGCAAAACCGACAATCGGGGGACCGTGACTTACCGATCTTATGCAGGTAAGACTGAAATTACCAATGCCCGCTCAACAGCTGGGTTAGATAGAAGTCAGTTTCACCATGCCTTCAATTTCGCCACGGTCCCACATCCAGAATGAGGCCCACAGCGCACCTTCCCTTCGTGCAGTTGACCCAAAACTGCTGCCAATCGTTGAGGAAGCACTGTCTTTCCTCTCAGGTAAATAGCACGGTGCTCTCTAGCAAGGAGGGTGACAAGTATCACGCCTGCAATAACTCTCAGCGCCGGATCAGAGACTGTTGGATACGAAGATGCAATTCTCAGTGCTCCTGTTCTCTGTACCTGTGCCAAGCGTTTTCGGTATACCTTCTTACTGAGAGCGTCACCCCATACTTCTGCTCCGTACAGTAGCACTGAGCCTACAGCACTCATTAAGAGGCGTCTTCTTGATGGGCTGTGTCCCCCTACGTTGGTCATAAGTCGACTCACAGCCGATATTCCCGAAGCAGCCTTCTCAGCCGTGGCCCTGATTTGCTCAGACAAACTCATCTTCGGGCTTTGATTTGATTCGTATATCTCCAATACTGATCATCCTTACTCTAAGGATTCTCTTTTTTGTCAAGATGACCACTTCAGTTTTCTCCAGTGCTAAACTGAGCCCACGAGCAGTCATCCCGTCCCTTACTTGGCGCATTAGCATACCCAGACGAAGTTGCGTCTGTTCAACGGTGCGCCCAGTGACCAGAGCCGCAATATCATCCACGACTCATCTGGCATCGCGATTCATCTGGCATCTCAAGTCTCAGTAGCCCATCGTAAGACACGTTCCACAGGTCCAGACCAAGGATAGATCCCTGGGCAACACCCGATGTATTTCCATCCTTCGTTGGCCCTGTGTCGGGTCGCAGAGCATACTTCGGTCCTTAAAAGCCGCATTAGATATTCTGGAACTTGAAAAGAGTGAAGTGTCTCCAGATTTTCCTGACACACCCTATATATATATATATATATGTATATATATATATATATATATATATATATATATATATATATATATATATATATATATATATATATATATATATATATATATATATATATATTTATATATATATATATATATATATATATATATATATATATATATATATATATATATATATATATATATATATAAGAATATAAGAATCTATTTTGTTGTGCTAGTTCTTTCTTTTTATTTTCTTCTTTGGACATGTGTGTCAGAATTTACCTTTAGATGTCACTATGGGATACACATACGTATAGGCTTGTAAGTTCGCTTGATAATGGCTGTATTTATGAGATATGTAACTGCGTGCACTCAGTCTATGAAAGGTCGTTGCAAAGTAACAACCATGCTATCTTCTAACTTCATTTATTCATAAAAAAGGATGTGCGTCACCATTTGTTAAATAACTGTTCTCAAAGTGAAGAATACTAACAAACTTTTTTAGTTAAGAGATCCTGCAGTATTATTTAAATTCACCACAGCACTAAATAGATTATTGTAATGACTACTCAAGCAATGATGGCAACATACTTAAAACAAAATGCTGAAAAGTTAAAATACATTATAATCATACATTAATTTTTCGAGCTTAATTCATGGGATATATGTATGAGTCAAGCTTTACTACTCAAAAAACAATATTTGAGTTATTGATTGTTTTACAAAATTATTTTGTAGGAGCACTTTCTTGCTACTTCATTATGTTGATCATAGGTTTTACTACGAAAAAATAATTGCTTCCACCCTTTAAGACTTCAAAAAGATCTGTTACCTTGAAAACATTTTCAAATTTTGGACCATGAACTTTATTTGTGTCACGGAGACTGAGTGATTGGGAGAATAGAGGTAGTCGTTTGCCGGCCGAGGAACGAGTAAGACGTAGAAAGAGCGATCATTGAGCATTAAATAAAACTGTGTGAATTTGTTGAAATGTGTGTTTCTTTTAAATTGCTCGAGACGTAATCCTGATCCCAAGCCATACCTGACAGTCAGAAGTGGGATACGAGTGATTTAAAAAAATGGTGTGAATGATAAGTCCGAACTTGTTCTAAGTGGAACTTTGTGAACGACGCGGTGACGCTTTGTGAAAGACTTGTGTATGCGCTGCCGATTCGTATCTGTGTGCGGGCGTGAAAAGGTTGGATTACGTGGCTACGGGCCTGTACGGTCGACTTAGTGGTAACTACGTGTGGACTTATTTTGCTCGGTGTGCGCGAATTTTTTTGATGAACATTAGTCATTATGGCGAAACAGCATGCTTAAACAAACAAACAAAAAAATACGATGCCGGTCGTTAAAATATGTGAATTAACAGCTAGGGCTATAAAAAGACATCTTAGTGCAATAGAGTTTTCGACGAAGGGAAATAAGAATTATCTCATTCTGCGGCTCACAGAAGCCATCGGAGCTGATCGTATTAACGATATCGACGACGACGAAAATGATGACTGTGACGCTCTCGGAAGGCTGTCCGAAGACGTGAAAAATCTCCGTACGCTAATGGAATCTCTGGCAAACACAGTGAAATGCGTCGACGAGAGGCAAACCCAAGGTACAAGCGGTAAAGTAAGTACGCCGTCAAAAAATAACGAATGCGAGAAATCAACACAAGATGGTTTGGTTAGAGAGACGTGTGTATTGGATCAAAAAGTGGAGCAATCACATACAGTGATGAGGCAATCAAATATACACTGTGTGCAAGATATCATTGACATCCTCCCCACATTCAATCTGTCATTATATGAAGGGCTACGCAAAGCTGTGGTTAGACGGCATCGAAGAGATCCACAACGGATGGGAATCATTTGCAGAGCAGTTGTTGCACGATTTCCCATCGTCGGAAAGCAGTGCTGACGTCCATCTTCGTATGATCGAGACATACTGACAATCAACCGAAAGGATCGAGAGTTTTTATTTCCGACTGGTAGCAATTGGTAGACAAGGCAACCTGTGTGAACCAGACATAATCAAATATTTCCAGAGAAATGTCAAACATCAAGCATTGCAGAACAGCATCGGAAGTATGTATTTCAAAACGACAACAGAATTGCTGTCCGCAATTAAGCAATTTTTAGCGGCTGCAGCAACGGGTGGAGCTACGTGTACAACAACTTCCCGACCACCTGTAAACAACCCAACACAATTGAATACGGAAATTAGGAGCAACGATAGACCGCGAGTATGCTAAAACTGCCGTCAACCAGGACATATATCTCGTGATTGTCCAAGGCCAAAACGACGCGAGAGATGCCAAAAGTGCCAACAGATGAATCACACGACAGCTGAGTGTCGCATGTCAAATGATCGAGTCAACCAAATCAGCAAGGCTACCTCACGAATTGCGCGAATGCAAGTTTGGATCAACGGGCAATCGTTAGATGCAATCATCGATACAGCTAGCGACAGATTACTCGTTACGGAGTCTGTCATACAGAAACTCGAAATATCAACACAACCTGCGTGCACGGTTTTGAATTGATTTGCCGGGGAACGTATCAGCAGCAGCGAAAAGGTCGTGACGAACATCTGTGTGGATAAGGCCTGCGTAGAAGCTGAGCTTTACGTAGTGAAGGACGAGCATTTGGACGTATTGCTGTGCATCGACGTGTTAGGCAAGGATGAGGTACGCTTGGTGATCGATGGCGGAAACTGCTCAATCGTTTTAAATTCTCCGAAATGTCAACATGGTGACATTGAGGACTCCTTGAAGGCACAACTATATGAAGTATTGAGAGGATACCTACGTTGTTTAAGCGATGAGTTATCGCAACTCGGACGGTACAAGTATGCGGATGTGGAAATTGTTCAGTAGCAAGGTAGTATGTCAACGACCTTATTGGATACCATTTGCAAAGCGAGCTGTCGTGGACAAACACGTTCACGAGCTCTTTGAGCACGGAATTATAAGAAAGAGCCGGTCAGAATTTGCATCACCGACGATTCTGGTGAAGAAGGCAGACGGCAGTCATCGTTTATGCATCAACTTCCGAGCATTGAACGCCATCACTCGAAAAGAGATTTTTCCGATGCCCTGAGTAGAAGAAAAACTGCCTCGACTGACTGACAAGTCTTGGTTTAGCACATTTGACTTAATGTGCGGATACTATCAGATCCCGATCAAGGAGGAATCCAGGCAATATACTGCGTTTTGTACGTCAACGGGCCAGTATGAATTTAATTGTATGTCATTCGGGCTTGTTAATGCTCCAGCGGTATTCCAGCGAGTGATGAGCACAATTTTAAGCAAAATGCGTCATAAAGCGATTGGCTATGTGGATGAGGTCATAACTGCCACCGGTAGCATCGACAAAAATTTGGAGACAATAAAAGAGTTTCTGTCTCTTCTCGAGGATGCTGGGTTGACGTTAAGACTCAACAAATGTATTTTTCTAACCAACGAGCTAACGTTTCTGGGACACACCATCTCTGTGCATGGAATCACACCAGGAGATATTAAGACGAATTGTATTAAGGAATATCCAATTCCTACTACGGCTACGGAGGTCCGACGATTTTTGGGATTAGCCAGCTACTTCAGACGCTTCGTGGTAGATTTTGTGACGATTGCTGCGCCGCTGAAGCAGCTCCTGAAGGCAGTAACTTCGTGTGGACGGAAGCGCAACAAGCAGATTTTAACGAGATAAAAAGGGCCCTAATAAACAAGCCAGTGTTGGACATTTACGATCCGAACAGCAACCACGAGGTACACACTGATGCTAGTAGTGTCGGTATGTCAGGGATTTTACTCCAACATATGTATGATCAACATTGAAAACTGGTTATGTATTACAGCCGAACATGTAGTTTAGCTGAACAAAAATATTCCAGCCATGAATTAGAAACTCTTGCAGTGGTGGAGAGCGTGGACCGTTTCAAGACGGACCTATCAGGGAAGCATTTTACCATCGTCACCGATTGCGCTGCGATTAATGCAACCAAGCTCTTAACACCACTCATGCCACGAGTAGCCAGGCGGTGGCTTGGATTACAAGAATACAATTAAACTCTCACTCATCGACCAGCACAACGGATGAGACATGTGGATGCGCTCAGCCGTGCACCCAGCCAACATCTATCGACGCTGCGATCGGTGACGGAAAAGATTCTACGTGCCGAAGTCAGTCAACTGGACTGGTTGGCTGGACTGCAACATTAGGACGAGAAGGTGAGACGCATTGTCAACATCCTGTGTGGTATCGAACACTCCGAACAAGAGAAACAAATGAGAATAGACTATGTGATGAAGAACGGACGGTTATATCGTAAAAACGGAAAAGAGCTGAATATTGTGGTGCCAAATGCGATCAGATGGCGAATACTTCGTACTTACCACGACGAGATGGTACACTTTGGAGAAGAAAAGACTCTACAGAAGCTGCGTAACTTGTTTTGGTTCCCGAAAATGCGCAAAACTGTTAAGGAGTATATTAAGGCGTGCCCGGAATGTTGCTATCACAAGGAGGTTGGTGGTAAACGGGAAGGTGAGCTTCACGGTGAGGAGATCGTACCTATCCCATTCCGAGTTTTACATATTGACCACTTGGGATCATTTCCTAGGAGCAGCAAAGGCAATCAGCACGTGATTGGAGTTCGAGATCCGTTTAGTAAGTATATAGTACTGAAAGTAGTACGAAGCACAAAAACTCAACCTGTAATGTAATGATGAATGAGTTGTCATCATACTTCGGGTTGCCATCAAAAATTGTAACTGATCGAGGGACGGCCTTTACATCTAAAATGTTTGAGGGGTACTGTCGTAATAATGGTATCCAACACACAAAAATTGCGGTAAGGTCACCCCGAGCGAATGGCAAGTTTGAGAGAGCCAATCATACGATTCTGCAATATCTGCGGACGGCAGATAATGACAAATGTCAATATGACACAAATGTTCATGTGATGCAGTTCGATTTGAATAGTCAACAAAATAGTACGACTCGTTTTACCCCTAACGAGATCATATTCGATTTCAAGTTGTTGGACTTGGTGTCGAACCGCATCGTACAGGCGTTAAGCGATGAGAACGAAATGATTAACAACGATGTCCAAGAGAAGCGAAAAGTGGCATTGGAAATCATTCATCGCGAACGATTGAAGTGGAGAGCGAGATTTGACGCAAAACATCGGACACCAACGAAGTATGAAGAAGGCGATTTAGTGGTTGTTCGAAACGCCCCAGCAGCAACGGGTGAATCGAAAAAGTTGGAGCCGACATTTAAGGGCCCATACCAGGTGATCAAGATTCTTCGACACGATCGCTATGTGGTCGAAGATATGCAGCGAGGTACCAGTAAAAAAACCGTATGCGACGGTATTTGCTACAGAGAACATGAAGCCGTGGTGTTCTCTCGCTCCAGGTATTAGTCCGTTTGAAGATTATAACGACGAGGAAGATGATGACCTCGGGACGAGGTCAGTGCAGGATGGACGAGCTGTCACGGAGACTGAGTGATTGGGAGAATAGAGGTAGTCGTTCGCCGGCCGGGGAACGACTAAGATGTAGAAAGATCGATCATTGAGCATTAAATAAAACTGTGTGAATTTGTTAAATTGTGTGTTTCTTTTAAATTGCTCGAGACCTAGTCCTGATACCCAGCCCTACCTGACATTTGAAAAATATAAACTAGTGTATAACTAATTAAATTTAATTTGAATTAAATTTATTATAAACTTACCAATATCGGACGCGATTGATCCTCACAAACAAGCGTTATTGCCAAATTGATTCGTGAACTACTTTGTTCTTCGACATATTTTTTGAAGTTGGGTGTCGTATAAACTTCTAAGACTCCTCGTGCGTAGCGAGCGTCAATGTAGTTAATGGGCCAATTGTTATTTGATGTATCATAAATCCTTTCTGTACCACTCATTAGAAATGACTCGATGACTCCTGTGAAGTTTAGGCTCAACGATTCTTTGAATGTGTACCCATAATCAAATTCATTATTTGTGATGTTTGGACTGGCACATTCTGAAATTATTGAATAATTTTTCAATTGAATTATTAATTAAAGTGGGCACAATTTTAATTATTATATTTGAGTGTGAACTTTGAAAGAATCTTCAAATATTAGTCAACGATTCAATGAATATAACTAGCATACTCTAAAAATTTCTTAAAAATAATGTAACCCAAGTTAATGTATAATTTTGTTTTTCTCATAGTTGGCAATAAACATAATATTGTTACGTGTACAAATAATTCTGCGAGCTACTGTCGCAATTGTTTTCACAACAATTTAGAACATCAACAAAACGAATTTACTCGAAACCACGAGAACCTAACAAGCATGAACAACATCTGAAAGTGAGTCACTGCTCCACTCATTCATGCTGGAATGTTCCCGCTAATTCACCAATGTACGAGAACTGAGTTAAATGATTAGACACCCTATATAAAGGCGAGCTGAATGAATGGGGGGATCATTCATTACAACTGCGATACGCGAAGTACAGGCGATATTGATTGTTTGAGTGTGAAGTGATTTTAAGTAGACAGTTGCGATAGAAATTTATGGACAAGTGGAAGATAGAATTTTAATAGTGAAAATTAAAGTTGTGAAATTGTTAGTGAAGTGATTGTGCTTTTTTGACGAATCAAATAAACTCTTTTAATTTAATTTAAAAGACGTTGCGTTTTCACTTTCCCCGAACATTAAAATTATTGGCCGCGAACCAAAAACACGCGACAATATTTTACCAATGATATTTATTGGCTTCTAAGTTTAGGATAAAAATTAAAACGTCACATACCATATGTCATTAACTTTCAAATGACGTTGGGTTTCATTGAATTAATTATTCAATTTAATTCTTTTTTGGTGAACCAAGTTATCAGTATTGAATGCAGATAATTTGAAGTACTACTTTTTTCAAAAATTATTATTGATAACAATTTATATGTACTCTAAAAATACATCGCATGCAATTGATAGTCTGCAACATAGCCTTGGAATGGATTGGACACACAAGGACGACATTGGCACCGAAAAAAAGTCTATGGTATTGGACCCTAGGATGCCACATCACTGAACAACCCTGGCACCGTTTAGAATGTGCTACTGTAGGCCAGTCCATATAAATTGAACGTACTCAGGAAACGAACTCGACTCGAAGTGATATTTAAGACATGACACCACTTATAATATTTGAAGTGGGAAGCCTACTGGAAACCGAGAAATCGGAGTGGCTTTTATTGCGGAAAGGGAGTCCAAATCGCACGTTATTGATTTTAAAGCAGTCGATGAACAATTGATAGTGATCTGTATAAAAGTGAAATTCTTCAAAAATTGATAAACGAACACGCACCGATTAAAGAAATTGACGAAGAAACATTCCAAAATCACCTGGAAATCCAACTCACTTCTAGGAATGACACAAAAACAGTTCTATCTAATTTCAATTCCAGTGTTGGCAATAAGTTGTAACTTTAGGGAATCACTTGAAGATATAGCCTCCACAATGATAAAAATGACAACAACAAGCGCCTGATTGACTTTGTATGTAATAGAAACCTAGTCAGATATTCGGCTTGCTTTCTACATTGACAAATACACAAAATGACCTGGTTATCACCGGATGGCAACACCGAAAAACCGGATCAACCATGTTTTGATCCAACAACGTTAGACTTTGAGCATACTAGATGTCCGTACGTGTCGGGAAGCCAATTGTAACTTCGATCATTATTTGATCAAACTAATCTATCGAGGTCGGATGTCAAAGGCGTCTTTGGCAAAGATCAGCCCTCTACGAAAATTGGTCATCGAAAGGTACCAAACGACGTCTGTGGCTGAAAATTTCACGGAGACCCTCGACAACGAGCTAGCTCCCATTCTATCAGATATATCGCTGAAAACAATCAACAAGCTATGGATAGAAGTGAAAGTGGAAATTAAGTCCATGGCAGAACTGATGATCGGATATCAAGCCCAGCGCAAAAGAAATGATTGGTTTGATGACGACTGCCAGATGCATTAGACAAAAAGAATCAGACGCGCAAGCGATATTTAGGTAGGAAAAACACGATGATAAGAGAACACTTTGAAAATCTATTAAAAGTAGCAAATAAGATCATCAGAATTTAAAAAAGAAAATACTTTGACGACCAATTGGGAAGCATCGATGTAATCCCAGCGAGAAACAACACAAGACAAGCATACAAAGTACAGAAAGGCTTGGAGCAGGGTTATCAGCCCAAGACCACGCTCTAACGTGATGACATCGGCAACATCAGCGTTGATAAAAACAGGATTAAGAAAAGATGAGTATCATATTTCAAGAACATCCACAACACTCCACATTACTTCAGAGTATAGGAGCCTATAAATATTCTTGGAGAGCTTACATTGGACCGACCAAATTTAGATGAAGTTTTCACGACCATCAAAGCCCAAGAGAATAATAAAGCACCGGGCATCGAAGCGATTCCGTTGGGGCTTATAAAATGTTGTGGCAGCAGCCAACCATAAACTCATTCAGCACATTTCGCAATAGGAATATTTGCCGAATGAGTGGAGCGAATCAATTATATTCCCTATCCAAAAGAAAAGGTGATAAACTGCAGTGCGAAAAATAAAGAGGCATTTACTTTATATGACGTACAAAATATCATCAAAGATTACAAAAAATAAAATCAGTTCACGCATAAGCTAATACTGCCGACTTTGGACAAATATATGAGCGATAAACCAATTGATTTTAGTCAATTAGGTACTTGAGAAATGCTGGGAGCTCAACATATTCATACATCAGCTTTTTGTTGACTTTAAGCAAGCATACGACAGTACTGATCATTTCGTACTGTACCAAATAATGTTTTGCTTTGGCATCCCAGCCAAATTAGTCCGTCTTACCAATATGACAATGACGTCGACGACCTCCCAAGTTCGCATCAATAACCAACTCACCGATGCCTTTGCGACATATATCGGGCTTAAGCCAGAAAATAGGCTAACCCCATTGCTATTCAATTTGTCTCTGAAATACGTCATAAGAAAGCTACCTGCTGATACAAGAGTTATGTTACTATACAAGTCGAGTCAAGCGGGAGCCTATGCGGATGACATCAATATTTTGCTACGGTCGTTAACGACTGCCAAAGAACTCTTCTTGGAACTTGATACCCAAGCAAAACTAGTAGGCCTACGATTCAATGAGGATAAAACTAAGGTCATATTGTAGTCAAAGAAAATACCTCAAAAATACAAGCTATCACACTTGGCAAATACAATATCAAAAATGTAGATACATTGTGTCACTATTGAAAGGGATGGAAGACTCCAAAGAATACACCTCGTAAATAAAAAATTTTGTTCAGTTTTGGTTATCAACAAAACTCTAAGTACAACAATCTGTGACAAGACCTGTCTTATGCTATAAGCAGTAGTAACCCAAGCATTTGCAAACATATTCAGCACCTTGGGAAGATGGGTACTCAGACAAATAATTGGAGCGAAGTTAGATGAGGAGCACTGGCAAGTTCGATACAACTACGAATTGTCTGAATTTGACGAGCTAGAGTCTCAACGATTGTTAGACTATGGAAGCTGCAAAGGACTGGCCACATAAATCATTTGGATGAACAATGGATACCCAAAAATGTGTTCGTTGGGAGAACTGAAGAGCGAAGACCAGTGAGGAAGCCGAGGAAATGCTAGTTTGACTCGGTGGACAAAGACAGTTCATCGCTGCTCGGATTTCAATATCGGAGGGTGCGGTCGATACTCCTAGAAAGTTGGAGGTGCGTTTTGCATCAAGGGTAGTTTGGAGAGGGACTATAGTGCTTCAAAGAGAAAGAATATTTCTCAAAGGCTATTTTCCCATTTACTTCATGAAGTAGGTATAGCATTATCTCTGGATTTTTTTAATTTTTGTAGTGGTAAAAGAAGCTTTGAATATTATTTTATTTTAGGAGTTTGCAAATCGAGATCCTGAGTTTAAACACCAAATCTCAACCTAAAATAACAGTGACCATGATAAAAGTTGCACCTTGGCTGAGAAGGAAATAGCACCAGTAACTCATTTCACTTCTACAGCACTGTCATGCCTAGTTTGAATAACAGGCTGGCGTGCAGCTTAGTAAGAGCAAATCAAGAGAAAAAGGACACGTTTTTTGCAAACACAAGATGGATCAGGTTGCACGAGCACCTCTGTAAGAAAGCAGGTGAGCCTGCTCCCAATAGACAAAAAGCGCTCACTAGAGCAACCGGGGGGTCCGGGTGTGAAAATCACTTTTCAAGCAATCTCTCTCCCTCTCCACGCTCCAATGGAAGGAAAGGATGAAGAAACGAAGGAATCGTACAACAAACACCTGAAAATGCTCGGAATTTCGGCTGGGGCCAAACATTTTACAAAAACCCTCGACAACCAGCTAGTTCCCATTTTATCAGATAGGGAAACCATGACAAAGAGAAAAAGTTCGAAAATCTCAGAAGAGTAGCGAAAAAGATAATCAGAATTAAGAAAAGCGAATTCTATGATAACCAATTGAGCAGTATTGATGTAAGTTTAGCGAGCAACAACACAAGACAAATATAGAAAGTAATGAAAAGCTTGAAGCGAGTTTATCGGCCAAGACCACACTCTATCGTGATGACATCGGCATCTTCATCGCTAATGAAAACCGGATAAGCATCATATTTCATGAACTTCTTTAACCCCTCGCACAGCTCCAGAGCATCAGAGCCTATAGATATTCCCGGAAAGCTACCATTGGTCACAATAACTCTGAATGAAGTTTGCCCCACCATCAGAGTCGAAAAGAATAATAAAGTGCCGGGCATCGATGAGATGCTCCTTAAAAATTGTGGCAAGGGCATTTAGAAAGCCATCCACAAAGTTATCCAGCACATTTGGCAGCAAGAACATACGCGCCTGCCAAACGAGGATAGGAAATCAATATAATCCCTACCAACAAAATAGTGACAAGCAACAGTGTGAAAACTATAGAGGCATATCACTTCTTCGTGGGGCGTACAAAAAATTTTCAAAGATCTTAGAAAATAAAATCAGTTAATATGCCAACAGTATCATAAGGGAGTATCAAGGTTGCTTTAGAGTAAGTAAATCAACTTACTGCCAAGCAGGCATTTGAGAAATGCTCGGAGTTCCAAATTTTCGTTGGCTTTAAGCAAGCATACGACAGTATTAATCGTAATGTACTGTAAAAAAGAATGCATTGCTTGAGTATCCCAGCCAAATTAGTCCATCTTACCAAAATGACAATGACGCCGGCAATCTCCCAAGCCTGCATCAATAACTAACTCACCAACGCCTTTAACACAAATATCGGACTAAAGCAGGGAGATGGGCTGGCCCCATTGCTATTCAATTTAGCTCTGGAATATGATATAAGGAAGCTACCTGTAGATGTAAGAAGTACATTACTCTACAAGTCAAGCCAAATGGTTTCTTTTGCGGACATTAGCATTTCGCCATAGTTACTAACAACCGCTAAAAAACTCTTCCTGAAACTCGACAGCGAAGCAAAACGAGTAAGGCTACAAATTTATTAGAATATAACAAACCTCATGACGCAATCGAGCAAAAATACGTCAAATGCCCAGAACATTACACTTGGTGAATGCAATATCGAAAATGTGGGCAAATTTTTGTATTTAGGCGCCAAAAAAAAACGAGAACTGGTAATGAAGGAGGTCTCAACGATTGTAAGACTGCGGAAGCTGGAATGGGCTGGCAATATGAATTATATGGACGGACAACGGATACAAAAGGGCGGAGCCCAGTTGGAAAACCGAGGCAACACTGGCCCGACTTGGTCGATGAAGATATTTAATCGCTGCTTGGATTTCGAAATTAGAGGACGTGGTCAATGAACCGAGACCTCTTGTTGCAGAAAGCGATGGCTCGAGAAGGGCTGTAGTGCTACGAAGAAGAAGAAACTTACTGAAAACGAAGTTAATGGGAAGGGAATAAACGTGAATGAGTGATGCGGTTAACAAAGGTCTTTTTAGGTAAATTTACATATTGTGGAGTTCACTTTATATATATATATATATATATATATATATATATATATATATATATATATATATATATATATATATATATATATATATATATATATACCATGATATGTACGAGTATATATAGGGTGATTCATTGTGAGATTTGATTTTCAATCGCTTTTTTTGACAGATCACGCCTGAGTCTTGTCAAATTGTCATGTAATATTTATTTAGTATTGTTTTACAAAAATCATCATTAAAACACTTACAGTGCACCAACGTATGCAGGTTGTTCAGTTTTATTACGTAAATCAGCATTCCGTGGGAAATCCGTGCTCTTAAAGCAACTTACCATCCGCAATTTTGAAACCCAACATACATTATTGGATAATACTCAACCGATTGGACCATATCCAATACGTAGTGAAGAGAATATAGCGGCTGTAGCTGAGAGTGTGGTTGAAGACCGTGATGAATCGATTGGTCCGCGTTTTCATCAGCTTGGTGTGTCGTACGCAGCAATTCGGCGTATTTTACGTAAAAATCTTGGTTTTAAGGTATACAAAGTTCAACTCTTACAAGAATTGAAGCCGGATGACTTAGGTTTGTGTCGTGTTTTTTGGTTAATGGGCTTTGAGTCAGCTCAATCAAAATCCGCTGTTTTATCACGAAATTTCGTACAGTGATGAGGTGTACTTTTGGCTCAATGGATACGTCAAAAAACTGCATTGCCGTATTTGGACTGATGAACAAACTACAGAGCTTTAAAAGCTACCGCCACAGATGTGCACAGTTGGGTGTGATATACGGGCCGGTGAAATCATCGGTCCATATTTCTTCAAAAAGGAGCCCGGTCAGAACGTAATCGTCAATGACGACCGCTTTCACACCATGATAACGGAAACTGTAGCCTGTGGTATCGGTGAGCTTTGGTTTCTATAAAATGGCGCTACTACGCATGCAGCGAGAGAAACAATGGACTTATTGATTTAACGTTTCGGACCAATAAATTGGCCGCCTAGATCTTGTGATATCACCACCTTATATTATTTACTTTTAGATTCAGGTCTTCAGGGATAAGCCAGCTTCAATGAAAGCCAACATTACTCGTATCATTCACGAGATACCAGTCGCTATGCTGGAACGCGTCATCTAGAACTGGAACCTCAGGATGGATGATTCACAGTGTCGTCATGGTTAACATTCAAATAAGATAATCTTTAAAAAGTAAATGCAATCGATTGTTTTTTGACCCACAATAAAATGCTTACTATAGGATTCAAGTTTATATGTGATTGAGGTCGGTAGACAATATGTCCAATTGAAATTTAGAAAAGTGTATAAATAAGTAAGTAAATTAATTAAGAATTATAGTCAATTATTTTGTTTATTTGATACCCGTAGACCAATTCTCTTTTTTCGTGCATCTTGATGACAAATACACATTAAAGAACAGCCGTGATCTAGCGAACTCTACCACCTCTTTAACATTTTCTGAACCTTGTTGACTTTTATCACTAGACATCACAAGCCTCTATACGCCTATACCCGTCGATGAAACAGCGACTATGCTAAAGGAGGAACTTTCATTTAATAACAGCTGACGGTTCACAGATCAACTACTCGATCTTATAAAGACCTCAGTCAAGCAGAACTATTTTGGGTTCAATAAAAACACATACATTGCCAATAATAATCAATAATGTCAGAAATACGCTTACAATTTTTGAAAGAAGTCTCGATACCCAAAATTCTCAAAAGATGCAATGTAATATTTTACAGACGATATGTGGACGACTGTTTCATCGTCATTGATTCATAAGAAAATAAACAGGACGAACTATTTACCTGTATGAATGAAATACACTCGAATGTGAATTTTAACAATGGAAAAAGAAACAGACAGACAACTCGACTACATATATGGACCCTACTGTGACACGCGAACAAACACGATTAGATTGTAAAATATACAGAAAACTAACCACAACTGATCATACTATACACGTAACATCTAACCACCCTGCACAACATAAACTAGCAGCATATAGATCAATGCTGCAAGGACTCCACTCCATCCCCTACTTACTACTACAGCAGACTAAACAACACTTACAGAAAAACAACTAATAATGGATACAAACAACGTTTGTATCAAGTTGCAACACCTCAGCAGGAACACCATCTGGACCTGAAGCCTTCTTTCCTTTCAGTGAACGGACTGTCTCTTCCGGTTTCCGCTGTGGAAAGAGTGGATACTTGACTACTGTTTCACCATAGGCAGCGTCAACATGGGCGGGATGAGCGGGGAAGAGTGCCCGTCTATCTTTTTCGCATCATGTATGCAAAGTTTCCGTAGAGCACCAAGCTTCCACATAACTAGCTTATAGCCGAGGCCCCACGGATCCTTGTTCACTTTGCCCACTAGATCTTGCCAGCAATGAGCCTTGCTGTTGTTAATCAATTTGCGAAGGTATTTACTGGCCGATTTATATGCCAGTAAATGCCTTCACAAATTGATGAACAACAGCAAGCACTTCTTCAATAACTGTTTCCTGGGAAAACTCTCTAATTTCAGTGAAGGGGTTGTTGCAGTGTCTCTCCGATTTTTCGGAAACAAAAAATATGTAGCACGCGTCGCTTACCTTAACTGTGCTAAATATTCTGCTGTTAGAATGGAAAAAATCCATGCTCAATCAAGGGCTTGGTCAAGTAGAAATCAGTCTTGCCATGCCTTTGATTGAACCATGGCGTTAAGTCAAGGATCAGACATGTAGTCCCTCTTCCCTCTCTGTCGCCCCCTCTGAGGGAACGAGCGCTTTCTTTCATTCAGAGCAACCACTTCCCTTTTGCCTTCACTTCAGCACAGATAGATACGTGTACACTCTCTGGCAAGGTGGGCTCTTACGATTACCATCACCCTTAACCTGGAGACCGTCCACTATCTTCGTATAGTTTTTTTATGATCAGAATTTGTCAATTTAAACTTAAAGTACAATATTATGAATTCTAACTTGGCAACCCTTTTATTTTGTACCAAACCTTAACATTACTATATTTAATAAAACTAAGTCAGTCCATAGCTGACCGTGTGCGCAAACGGTGTCTCTTTATTATTATACTCCCACGCAACAGGTTATGGGCCCAGACACCCAGACATAGAAGGTCCGTGCATTAAAGTGTTTTGTTTAATAGTCGTGAAAAGTGAAAATTCGGCATAGCAGAGTCGATCCGCATAACGAATTTCAACAACACGAATTACCAAACTTGGAAATTCAAATTGGAGCTAATTCTAAAACGGGATGAGCTCTGGGCGGTTGTGAGGGTTCCGAAGCCCGATACAGTTACCGATGCATGGATTTCGAAAGACGATAAAGCACGAGCGCACATTGTTTTTTCCGTTGAAGATGCCCAGCTCACTCACATAAAACGGAAAGAGACAGCATTTGAAATGTGGAATGCTCTGAAAGCCTTCCATGAGAAAGCGACGTTGTCAAATAAAGTACAACATCTTCGGAAATTGTGTCGTCTGACTCTTCAGGAAGATGGTGATATGCTGCATTTAAACTCCATGGACAACATCATCGACGAGGTGACAATATTGGGGGAGCCGCTTGCTGACGTGCTGACTGTTGCGATGTACCTGAGTAGCTTGCCCGACAGCTACAGAATATTGATTATGCCGTTGGAGTCTAGACCGGAGTCTGATTCAACTACTACATATGTAAAAACCAAACTTGTAGAGGAGTACAATCGACGTTTCAATATGCATGGAAGTGCAAGTCTTGATAAGAATACTGCATTACAAGCAAAATATAAAGGAAAGGAAGTAAAGTGTTTCTTCTGCTAGAAATTTGGACACATAAAAACAGAATGCAGGAAGTATTTGACGTTGAAATAGAAAAAATTGAAGAAGTCTCAAGCAAATACAGTGCAAAAGTCGCAGTCGGATTGTGATGATTGAAGTCTGGTGTGTGTCAACGCTCTTGTTAGCTGTTCAACCAGCAGCGAATGGATTATTGATAATAATAAAGAATACTTTCACGAATTGAATGAGACCGATAAAGGAACAGTTATGTTAGCTGATGGGCGTGCATTACCTGTGAAAGGAATAGGCATTGTTAGGAGCAAAGGTAAACAAAGTGAAATGAGCAAAATAATAAAACTAAATGACGTTTATTTTGTGCCGGACTTAAATTGCAACTTAGTTTCGGTGAACAAACTGACCAGCAAATGATGTGTAGTTCATATTAATGAATCGCTGAAAGAAGCTGCAATTATCACCGTAAGTGCCTATAATAACATTAACAGACTCTCAGTTGATCATAAAATCGTGAGTTCGGTACAGCCAAACAATTAGGAATGTGTTCATGAGTGGCATAAAATATTAGGGATTCGCAACTTAAATGAGGTTCGGAAACTGAATCATTTGGTCTATAACGTAGCGTTTAAAAAATATAAGAATAATAATGTCTGTGAAGTTTGTTTAATGAATAAATCCACACAAGAACAAGTGAAATTCTTGAAATAATACATTCGGATGTCTGTGGTCCTCTGCAATAAGTACGTTCTTAGTTTGATCGATGATTTTAGTGGGTATACGTGTATATGCCTAATGAAACGAAAAGACAAAGTGTCCCACATCATGAGGAACTTCATTAAAATGATGGAAACTCAACTGAATAAAACGTCTAAATTTATCCGATCAGATCGTGGCGATGAGTACATGAATATTGAATTAAGAAACTATTTTAAACAAAAGGGTATTATAACTCAATTAACTGTACCCAAGAGCCTCAACAAAATGGTAAAGTTGAGCGGAAGAACCGCACGCTGATTGAAATGGCGTGTTGCATGCTTAGCCCAGTCATATTAGGTAAAAAAAGGGGTCAACCTCGGAATGAAAGATAATAAGCTGCAAATTGGTATGAACCTTTGTTTTGTCATTCTAAATGTTGTCTCAAAAGTCACAATCGTTATCGTGTTCGCGTCTCAAGATATTCAAGGTCAAAGGTCACAAAAATCGGTTTTTCGTGAATATCTGGCTTCCTATCGGTTAAATGAGATTTGCATTTATTATAAAAGTTGTAGGCTATAAAATTCCCTACAACTTTTGTTTAAACTTTTTTTTCATACGACCAACCGTTTTGAAGGTAGAGCGCGAAGAGTGCACATCGTACAGTCATATACGGCCTAATGCAAAGTCAAGCGTGAGTTATGGTTATCAGTACGTTATAAAGTCAATTATTTACTTGGAAATTATAATTATTAAACAATGCCTATTATTTATGTACTAACTATTAATTATTTATATTTAATTAAAGTAGAACCTAAAGAATGGGGCTGGATGCTTGAAAATGAAATCCTGGAGCCCATACGAACGTTATTACCTCCAGCACCAGCAGAACTACTAAACGTAATATTTTGCAATTGCAAAAATGGTTGTGGTTCCCGCTGTGGATGCAGAAAATCAGGGCTACAATGTTCTTTAGCTTGCGGCCAGTGCAACGGACAAGCTTGCCTCAACGCTTCACTGTATCCAAGTAATCCCGATGAAGAAAATACATATGATCCCGATATTCTGGAAGGTTTGGAGATGAACATGACAGATAATGAGGATGATGACAATGAATTCTTCTTCTTGTCGCTCAAAAATGTTCGATTCATTGTCATCATCCTCATTATCTGTCATGTTCATCTCCAAACCTTCCAGAATATCGGGATCATATGTATTTTCTTCATCGGGATTACTTGGATACAGTGAAGCGTTGAGGCAAGCTTGTCCGTTGCACTGGCCGCAAGCTAAAGAACATTGTAGCCCTGATTTTCTGCATCCACAGCGGGAACCACAACCATTTTTGCAATTGCAAAATATTACGTTTAGTAGTTCGGCTGGTGCTGGAGGTAATAACGTTCGTATGGGCTCCAGGATTTCATTTTCAAGCATCCAGCCCCATTCTTTAGGTTCTACTTTAATTAAATATAAATAATTAATAGTTAGTACATAAATAATAGGCATTGTTTAATAATTATAATTTCTAAGTAAATAATTGTTTTTATAACGTACTGATAACCATAACTCACGCTTGACCTTGCATTAGGCCGTATATGACTGTACGATGTGCACTCTTCGCGCTCTACCTTCAAAACGGTTGGTCGTATGAAAAAAAAGTTTAAACAAAAGTTGTAGGGAATTTTATAGCCTACAACTTTTATAATAAATGCAAATCTCATTTAACCGATAGGAAGCCAGATATTCGCGAAAAACCGATTTTTGTGACCTTTGACCTTGAATATCTTGAGACGCGAACACGATAACGATTGTGACTTTTGAGACAACATTTAGAATGACAAAACAAAGGTTCATACCAATTTGCAGCTTATTATCTTTCATTCCGAGGTGAAAGCCCTAATATGACTGGGCTAGCTTTATAGTTCAAAATTACCTAATCGTTTCTGGGGTGAAGCAATAACAACAGCGAATCACTTATTAAATCGTGTTCCTATGAAAAATGCTGTTATAACTCCGTACGAAATATTTAAAAATAAAAAGCCAGATCTAAGCTCGTGAATTTGGTCAAAAGGTATATGTGCATATCCCAAAGGATCAACGTTGGTAAATTAGAATCGACCGCCGACAATTAGTTTTTGTAGGCTACGAATTGGGCACCAAAGTTTACAGACTATTAGATGTAAGTATAACAAAGTCAAAATCTCTAGGGATGTTCGATTCCCAGCAGATCCATCACCTGATTATAACGATGCGGAAATTGAATTTGGTAGGGGAATGGAATCAGCAAATAAAGATACTGAAAATAGAATTGACAGCCAACTTGATGGTATCGAAGATCATCGAGAGGTACAGGCACATAGATAGTCAACCCGTAGTAATAAAGGCATCCTACCTCAACGTTATAGATAAATATACAAGGTTACATCATTACATCATTTTCGCAAAAGTTTGGACGTGATTATGATGACATTTTTGCTCCTGTTTTTAATCATACAACTCTTAAAATTCTTCCTACTGTGGCGGGAGGAAAGAATATGTTTGTACATCATTTTGATGTAGAGATAGCTTACTAGAATGGCGAACTTTCTCATGAAGTCTACATGCGACAACCAAAAGAATATCATATTGGAGGACCCGATAAAGTATGCAAGTTAGTACGAAATCTATATGGGCTTAAACAAGGTACTAAAGAATGGTATCAAAAATTTGATAAGGTATTGAAAGAAAATGAATTTAAAAATAGTGATAATGACCCATGTCCCTACATAAAACAAATCGGCGATGATTGGATATATTTGTGAACTTATGTTGACGATATAGTTATCGCCTCTTCAAAAAAGCAATTCATCAACGACTTCAAGATAAACTTGGACAAATATTTCAAAATAAAAGGCTAAGGTAATATAAAATATTATTTGGCCATTCAATTGGAACGAGACATAAGCGGTATATTCAAGATGTATCCAACGAATTACATTGAAAATAAATTAAGGGATTGTCTGACGCTGCAAAATCAAAGACTCCTATGGAACCAAGTTACTTGTCTGAAGTAGAAAGCGAATCATTCGAAAATAGGGACGTTTACAGAAGTTCAATCGGTTCGTTACTTTATTTGTAAACAAACACACGACCGGATATAGCTCTAGCAACAGCAGTTTTGACACGAAAAGTAAACAACCGAAGCATTAAAGATTGGAACGAAGCTGAACGTGCTTTTCGATATGTTAAAGAAACTGAGTATTTAAAACTCAAACTAGGTAGTTACATGAACAATCAAGGATTAATATTTTTCGTCAACGCTGACTGGGCCGGAGATCGAATTGATCGAAAATCAAATACTGGTTACATTTTATTCTATTTAGGTTCACCAATTAGTTGGGCAAGTCGTAAACAACCAACAGTAATATTGTCATCCACCGAAGCTGAGTATGTGGCCTCTCGTGAATCGATGTGATAAATAAAACTACTCAAAGACTTCAGTCAACATATAGCAACACCTGTTAAAGTATTTGAAGATAACCACAGCTGCATCTACGGATTATAGAACAAAGGAAGCAGTCAACGTACGAAGCACATCGACACTAAAGATAAATTTGTTCGAGAACTTGTATCTAACAATATCATCGAAGCAGTTTATTGTTCAACTTAAATGATGACGGCTGATATTTTGACAAAACCATTAAATGCTAATAGGTTTATTAAATTAATCAAAAATTTAAATCCAGTTAATATTAATTGTAAAACTGAGGAGAGTTGTTAGATTTTCAATTTTAACTTGATCAGAATTTGTCAATTTAAACTTTTTAAAGTATAATAATATGAATTCTAACATGGAAACCCTTTTATTTTGTACCAAACCATTACATTATTATATTTAATATAACGGAGTCAGTCCATAGCTGACCGTGTGCGCAAACGGTGTCTCTTTATTATTTTACTTCCACGCAACAGTTCTTTGCCTATATATGTGCCTACGATACAACTCGTTGCTGAGAGAGTCGACTTATAGTTCCCATCCATAAAGTTATACGGTCAGTACGGTGGTCATCTCCTTGATAAGACGGGTCCTCCTATGTAGCGCATCAGCCAAAAAATTTTCTACACGCGTGGTGATAAATTATTAGATTACCCTAATTCACTCAATTATATGCCTCTGTCCTTTCACCTGCGCTAACTGCCTCTGCAATTGCATCAATAGAGGAACATCCTGCTCTAAAGCCATACTGCTGAGGAGGTAGGTCCATAGTAGTACAAATCAAGTCAGTGAGTCTTCCCTTGATAAGTTTCTATAGCACTTTTCCAGCAATGTCCAGCATGTATAACGGGCGGTATACAGACAACAATCCTGGATCTTCCTTCCCCAGCACGACCCTCGCCTCCCTTCATCGTACCGGAAAACTCCGTCCCGTAGGCAAGCGTTGGATCTGCTGATGGTGATAGACAAGTTGCAATACCTCAACTGGAATACCATCTGGACCTGTAGCCTCCCTCGCTTTCAATGAAAAAACTGCATCTTCCAGTTTTGGCTATGTGAAGAATAGGCAATCGGTTGCTGTTTCAGCGTGGACAGCGTCAATACGGACGAGATGGTTAGGGAAGAGTGCTCGCACAATCTCCTCCATCTTTTCTGCATCATGTATGCAAGGCACTCGTAAGGTACCAAGCTCCCACATAACTAGCATGAAGCCCAAGGCCCCATGGATCCTTGTTCAGTTCGGCTACTAGATCTTGCCAGCAGTGAGCCTTGCTGTTGTTGACTAATTTGTGAAAGCATTTCCTGACCACCTTATATGCTGCTACTCAGTTGCATGCCTCGTCACAGTTCCATCCCGTAGAGCATCTTGTCAAAGCTTGTGACAGTCAGGGTCGTTACCTGTCATCCCAGAAGGGACTTCATGGTGCCCAACATATTCTCGGCTCCGTGGGGCGGCGCTCTCTAAAGAATGCTAGCCTCCAAGAGTATTCCTGTCGATCAGCTCTCCCCCTGCGGGAATTCTTGGGGGTATATAGGGGCGGCACTACCAAAAGAATGCTAGCCTTCAAGAATATTCCTGTCAGGGTGGGAGGAGGGCAACTTGTGGCAGCTACTTTCCTGACCATATTCTACATTTGAGTAGCTGGAGAAGATTACTTTAATGCTCCCGCCCCTCCCAATTCGAAGCAGTTTTGCTGGTATTCCATCTATGCCAGGAGATTTTTTTTTCGGAGGTCCCGTACTGCTCTGGCTGTACTTCATTTCTAGTGAGACTGAGGCCTATTATTCTGCTTCTGAAATATTTATAGCTTCAGTCATTGGTCGGAGGTGCTATAAAAACAATAGTTTCTGGAATTATTGCAGCCAGTTATTTTGATTCTACTATGTTACCTATGATTGATCTTTGTGCACTTTTGTAAAGACTTGTTTGAGGAATGATGTCATCTCTTAGTTGTTTAATTGAGGCATACGCCATGTCTGACTTCATGTGGAGTCTTGTTTTCATTTATTTGTTGGATCTTGGTCTCGATGGTCTGTCGTTTTTAGGGTTTTCTAAAATAATTTTACAAAACCCTACGAGTTTCGCAACCAGTCTGTCCGTCCGTGTGTCACAGCAGTTTTTCTTGGAAACTATTTAAGCTAGAAACATCAAATTTTGTGTGTAGGTGTAAAGTGGTGATCTCTTCAAAGTTCAACTACAAAAAATTTTTATAAGGTATTTAAGGGGGTCTCCCCATATAGGAGAGTGACCCCCCGAAAAAAAAATTTCATTGAAGGTAGCCGACATGGATGTCAAATGAAAGGTCTTGATGAGATCTTTTCAAAACAGGTCTTAGTTTGGCAAAATTTGGTTGGAGGCGCGCACTGGGAGGGGAAGTACACGAAAAATTTGTGTCCCCCCCTCGCGATTGGACATCTGTGATCCGAAAAATCTGGAAAAAATCAGGAATGTAGGCCTTGGTGAGTACAACAACAACAAATACATTAGAAGTCGCAATTCACTCAACTTTGTTAGTAATAGTATGATTTATCGATTTTATGTTTTCTTGAATAAAATCTTAACGGTACCCTAAAATAATACAAATAACTATTTATAAGATTGATATATCCTGAAAGTTTCATAAAGATTGAATCATATTTAGCGAAGTTATAGTGGTTTGAATTTTCCTGTATTACTATGGAACAATATGCGCTGCATTTATTACTATGGCAACATATGGCTATGGAACAACATGCGCTTTTTACCGACTTAGACACTACAGTTTTGCTAGGATTTGTACGAAAATTTCAGGAATGATAGGTGTCATGTATATCTTTGAGAATTGGTTCAGCTAGTGGTATCAGTAATCGCAAAACAAAATAGTGGCTGTTTTAAATGCGAAGATTGAATAATTTTGAGTTATTTTTTCCCAATTCAACGTTTAAGGTGCATGCTTTGAACACTTGATTCAATTTAATGAATGACTGAAGATGAGTACCTGCAATTAATGCTCATAGATGAAACAAGTCAAGGAAGTGGGAGGGAGCTCCTAGCAAAAGGGTTTTCTAACCATTCTAGGATTCGAAAAAATTGACCATCAATCGATAACAGTACAGGAGAGTGGCCCTGAAAAAAAAATTCATCAAACGTAGCCGATATGAGTATGAAATGAAAGTTTTCATGGGAGCTTTTCAAAATAGTTGTTAATCTGTCAGTTTTTGCTTCAGTGGGGGCACAGGGGGGGAAATACATGAAAAATGTGTTTCCTCCGTTCTAGGATTCGAAAAAATTGACCATCAATCGATAACAGTACAGGAGAGTGGCCCTGAAAAAAAAATGCATCAAACGTAGCCGATATGAGTATGAAATGAAAGTTTTCATGGGAGCTTTTGAAAATAGTTGTTAATCTGTCAGTTTTTGCTTCAGTGGGGGCACAGGGGGGGGGGGAATAGATGAAAAATGTGTTTCCTCCACATCTGAAATAATTATCAAGGGAGATATTTATGAGTATAGCAATACCAAAAACATCAGATGTCGAAATTCGTACAACTTTGTTAATAATAGTATGATCTTCGTATTTCATATTTTCTCCAATAAAATCGTCTTTGACATGTTTCTTGATTTGAATCGATCTGGTGACTGGATTTTGTAAATTGAATACAAAACCCTTGTGACATGAGCGTAGGTCTGTTTACCCAACTTGTTTGCTTCTTCATACCTTTTTGGTTTGTCATCGAAGGGTTTTATAGTGTTCTTAGTTTTCTCAAGTTGGATGAATTTTTTGTACGATTCGTTCGTTAGTTCAAATCTTTCGGCCGCTTTAGTTGCCGCATCTCTTATTTTCTTTCACATAATTTCATGGTATCACTACATTCTCAAGCCTGCAGAGATGTGCTGATACGATTTTCCAGCGCTGACATGTATGTGGATGTTACTGAGCTATAATTTATCCTATGTATTTGGGTTCTTGGGTTAGCTGATCTTAATTATTTACAGCTCTTCAAGATGTGGTAAGGGAATTTGACAATTATAACGACAGGACTATGGACCGAGTGCGTTGTCAGGAATACTGGTGGCTGCTCGTTTTTGTATGAGAACATGGTCGATTTGTTTGAATGTGCGACCATCTGGGAATGCCCACGTTCTCTTGTGGATGTCTCGATGTGGGAAGCTCCACATAGAAAGCACATCTAGGTATAGAAAAACTAGACCTTAAATTAGGCCCACGTAGTGTAATGGTTGGAGTATTCACCACGTAAGCCAAAGGTCCCTGGTTCAAGTCTGGTTGGTGACAACGAGATTTGTTTTGATTGATTTTTCGGGCGAACTATAGGCCCGCTTAGTTATGATACGTACTGGTTTGATACAGAACGTATCGAAGCTGGGTGAACGGCGATACAGCCAAAACAAGATGATGACCGATTCATTCGATCAAGATAATGAGGTATTCGAACTACCTCTAAGCGAAGGCTGTAGTGCTAAAGCAAAAAAAATCCCAAAGTAGTGTGTCAAATCACTCCAGGACAGGGAAGTATTTAGTGGATATTCCAGATACATTCTCTGCATGGAGTCCCACACTTAAGACGTAGACAGCCTCCACCTCCCTGATCACAAAAAAGTATGCAAATTTATCTTAAGACCTGTGTTCGTGAATTAGATGGCGAACAATAACCACGAGTTGTATGAATCATTTGAAGGACAGGAAACCTCTACTATAGTAAAACTAGCTGCAAAAATTTCGACATGTACATATTTAGTACGTGACACATTGTATGAACGACCATTATATCAAAAGGTGCCCATCACCTGGTGGAAAAAATGAATTAAAGAGTTCGTTTCCGACCTGTATTTAAATTTTTTTAGCAATCTTTGGAGAAAAAGAGCTAAAAAATCTTTAAAAATATCAGATTTCTTAAAATAAAAGAACCAGTATTGAATCCAAGTTTTTTTCTTTGATTTTTTAAACTACAACCTTTGGACTAGAAATGTTATGTAATATTCAGCGTTATTTCTACTAATACCATGGGAACAAAGGCGAGCAATTACAAAATCACGTTATATTAAGTTTAATTTTCTATTCTGATTTGACTTCACACTGTTGATTTCGAACTTACTTTGTGCTCTACATTCATTGAAAAATCCGAAAACAAGTATGAACCAAAATAACATTTTCATTTTTTCCCGGAATCCAGTTAACGCCATCACGACTTAAGTGCACTTAATCACTCTCTACAAATACTGAATATCAATTCACTGTGAAGAAGTATCCACTACTTGTTTATTTATATCGTACCATAAAAAAAAATTAGGTAGTAATTTTCATCACTTTTGTAATTAAAATCATTTCTCAGAATTGGTATATGTAATGAACTGCACTTTTAATATTCATTTGCACTTTTCATTCAGCCCAGAACCACTAAATCTACACTCGACTTAATTTTTCGACCGTTACATTTGAATCTTCGCGAACTACTGAGTAATGACTCAAGGAGTATCTTCATTTCCGTTGAGTTTCCTTTTGAAAATTCTTATCGTAGTGTTCATTATTTTCCGATAAGTAAACAGCACGTACTTACTATATATGTGAAGAGCATTTGTAAAAGTATCTATTTTATCTATTTCCAATTTCACCAGCCCTCGCTGAGATGCAGCAATTTCATAATTAATAGAATGTCTATTGCGGGTATCAATCAACAAGACAATGATAAGAAAAGGTTTGATTAGCTTTCATCTTTTTCTTTTACATATCGCGAGAAACGTGCGTAAGATCGTGCAACAAAAGAATTTTATCTTGAAAATTTGGTGTTTAATTTTAAAGAAAACGGTACGTTTGAATATTAAAGAAATTAAATTTAAAGAGAAGCTTCGCAATTCTTCTTATAGCTGTAAAATAATACCCGCGTCTATAATTTAATTAAAATGGTCAACCACCCAAGTGCGTCAGCCATGCAAACTAATCAACAATAGAAAGTACTTTATTACGCAATAAGCTTTATTAAGAGCGTATCGTCCATTTGTGAAGAGGACAATTCTAATAAGTTAATGGCTGCATTTTAAATTGCAATAATTTCACCAAGTGCATCATCGCAGTTTAGCCGTTAAACAAATTAACCGTGACCGTATCTGCAGGGAGGCGAAAAACTATGGCAAAGTCAATTCCTATTTAATCGTTGCAATCTGGGGTAAATCTGTTAAATATGGAACAAAAAATTCAGTCGAAAAAGAGATTCTAACAAGTGCAGTTTAAGGCAGGAGAAAAATTTCAAATCATGCATAGTATTCGGATTATTTTCATTTGTCTATTAGTAACAGAATCCTTGCCAAAAGATTTGAATCACTTACCTCTGCCGCGGATATTAGCTGGTACCGAAGAATGTCCGTTAAATCCTTGTGAAGTATTGAAAATAATGTCGCAATATTTTATAATTGTACAATCGCAAACGCGGCAAAATCAGGAAAAGTCAAATCCGAATTACGTTGAGGAAATTGATCCTTTCGTAAGTGAGCTGAGTTTTGAGAAACGTCTTCGACAAGTCGAACGACGACTTCATGCTGTGGAGCAGCCTGTGTGGAAACTTCGCGAAGGAGTCAGATCCGAATGGACACGCTGTACGGAGAGTATTTGCAGATGCATTCCAGACACAAAAAGCTTCATCTGTTGGAACGCCCATTTAAAGAGTATTCCAACGGGGCAAACCATTCCTATGGATATAGTTAATATGTAAATAACTTGATTTTCTCATATGAAGAAGTGAAGTGAAGATTTAAAGTTATTTATTATCAACTTAGTGATATATCTGGAAACCAATTGGCTACTTTACACAAGGATACATTTAGAGGACTGACGCATCTAGTAGAACTGGATCTTTCAACAAACAAAATCGACTTTTTGCCTTTTAATCTTCTAGAGGATCTGGATAGCTTAGTACAACTGTAAGTACCGACTAGTCTTTAAATTAATAAAAAATATAGACTAGATAATAAAGGATAGTGAAAGTGATATGAAGCAAGCTATTTAATTTCGTAAACGAAAAATGATAAAGCTTCCAAATTATTGACCATAAGTCTTATTTTCCAGGGTAACCACTGGGTGAAAAATGTTACGTGTGTTAGATGCACAGCCTAATACATAGGCTGATAAGTCCCGGAATTTTTAATGAAAGCCAGCATTTTTTTGTACAGAGTTATATTTATTCCTCAACATACTCTTAGCTGCTTTCCCTTTCTGTAGCATGAAATGACCAAATCTTTAAAATACGCCCCGGTACTTGCAATGACTTCCTCATTTAATCTGAATTTCATTCCCTAAGGCCACTTGCAGTAGATAATAGCCACTGGGAGCCAAGTCTGGAAAATATGGTGGGTGAGCAATGTAGTGTTTACGGTGATGTTAAATGTTCGATTAGGTCTGCAGCGGTAGACTGCTGCCTTAGCCAGCAAAAAATTAGTACTTAACTAGAATGGCCTTGCCTGGCGGCGCGTAATCATGCTGGCAGCTAGCGTTGCGGTGTCGTGCGGCGGGTTCTTTCCACCAGCCCAAGGTGTAATGACTTTAATGTCTAAGTCCGGACGAGGAACCGACCTCTCATCGGTTCTAGACGTTAAGTCTGAGTAGTGCCAACGGATGGTACCAACCGGTCAACCAGTCCGTGCACCGTAATCCATTTTCGCGGTGGCTGCTTGTCGGCCAGCTAGATCGGAGAGGATTTCGGTCGCGGGTCTCCAAATGGATTACGCTCATTTACAATCTTCAGCCACCAATACATGCCCATTTCCAAACGCGTCACCAAAACAAAACCATACGGAGAGGAAACCTACTTTACGTTACCCCGTATTTCTTCATACAACCAGTCAAAGGACAAAAATCTAGTCTTTACTTCGCGTTCCCGAATTTCCGCGGCGGTACCGAAAAATATACTACGCTAACTCAACCCGACGAAAGCTACGCTAATAAAAAGGCAAAACCAACAAAGGTACCGCGACGCGGAACCGACCTCAGCGGATTTTCTCAAACCCTACCCTCGCGACGGCATACTTACCATGCACTCTTTTTCCCGCTGAAAGGAAGAAACCACTGGAAAGGAAAGTCGTTGATACTGTTTAGCAATTCATGTTATTTACTCCAAGAAATGTAATTTACGATACAGGCTTCTACTAATGAATAGATATGTAAAGACGCTATAAAGGTATCTCAAATTAATTTATATGATTTAACAATATTTTTGCTTGCTTGGATTAAGGTAAAGTAGATGCAAATTTGTTCTTCAGAAATTGATCGTAATTTAAACATTTAATGCATTAAGGCCAACTTTGAGTGTATTAACAATCAACAAGTTTTTGCTCTCGTCGCTATTACGAGAAAGCTAATAATTTATTTTCTCGTACTCCATAGATGTCAGTATATTCTTAAATAAACGAGTACATTACAGATTATTCTATAGACTATTTCTGTATTCAAATCTTATAGTATATTTTGGCACATATAAAAGCCGATTTTGGGGTTTTTATAATGTATATGCATGCATGCAATTTAAAACCCATAACAGTATGTAGCCCCCTAATAACAATAGATAAAGCACAAACTGAAAATGTTTTCTGATATACCGGTTCTACAATAGGTGCAAAAATGTTTGATTCTGGACACTCGATTTAGGAAATTATTTCTTATTATTATTATTTTATATTATTATTTGTATTATTTTATATTATTATTTGTATTATTTTATATTATTAGTTGGGTTACGGGTTATTTATTAACATGGTTATTTTTAAAATCTTATATCATTACCGTTTTCCTTGATAGTATATTCCCGGGCTTAAATTTAGTTTCGGGTTTCTTTTTTCTTAACATGTCTTCCAACGTTCTTTAGAGAGTGTAAGAATGTGAAGATGCAGATTTACTTGAGCGGCAAGTGTCATTTAACGAAACAAGGATCTGATGCCGATTTCCGTTTCTTGATTAACTAACTCAACTAAGTCGAATTAGAGGTAAATTTAACAGATGTTATTGACCTTTCAGGTTGCAGTGCATCGTGCTATTAATTCTAATTAATAAATAATGAAATAACTTAAAGAGCGACTTTCGGTATATTCTCTTCGTTTCCAACTACTTTCCGCTTATGACTTTGTGAAATATATAATAGTTATAAAATTTATGTTTTATAATTTTCTTCTCTTCTCCTATACTTTATCAATTATTATTTTACAATTGGTCTTTGATCGATGTACCGTTAGTAAGAGTATAAGTCTTGGAAGTATTTTCAAAGATCTCGAAACTTAGAGTACCAGAACCATTTGATAATTTTGAGATTGTTGAAGATTTCATATGAACGAAGTGACGAGCCTGCTTCAATATAAATTTCTGAACAGATCACAGTTACATGTACGAGTAATATGCTTCTTCAATTTGTTAAATCTTATTCATAAAGTAGTGACTTTTGGTACATATATTACGTATTAGATGTACTTTTCAAATCATCTTCAACACAAGCGATTTCACTTATTCACTGATTTATGATTATTGTTATCTTCGGAATTATTTATAAAGAATTATACTGTTTGCTATACTATACTAGCATGCTCAATGCGACCATCATACACAGGTTTGTATAAATTTTACTTACAACGTAATTGTTAAAATATTTTAAATTTAAATACTAGTTTTTTTATTATTACCTATTATTTTCTTGTTAAATAATGGCTCATCCTTAATTTTTATTCATAAAACATTGGAAAATACTTGTACATCCTGATTCTTTGTAGAATTCAGTCCATCGTCAATTGAAACGTGGTCCATTGGCGAAGAGTTCGACACATTACCAACATTCGTATGTTGTTGAGAGTGGTCATTATTATTTGCTGGGGATATATCAGTTTGTGCTGATGGAAGTGAATAAATTTGTAACTGATGTTGCGTTAGAGGATAATACGATACACTATGCGGTAATGTTCCTATATTCAATGCAGGTTGTTGGGGAACGTTACTCGTAGTTCGAATATCACGCAAGGAATTTAAAACTTCCATTCGAAATTGTATCTTCTGTTGCTCATCTAATTTACGTACCATAGGAAGTAATGAATGAAAAAAAAGCTTCATCATCATGTGAACAGTTGGATTTTTGCCTGCCATCATAATACTACGTTAAGTAATCTCAAGTCTTCAACGCGTGAATGATTTAATTCAACAATTTCTGGCAAGTTAATATATAAACAAAATGTTACATGCATTAACTGGTAAAGAAGTTAGCACAGCAAGTATTGTCAAGTCAAATACTAACTGCCTTTGAAAACGATGTGTTCCTTTGTGCCAACATGTTAGGTGAACCAGCTGTCTTCTGATCCTTGTCTTCGCTGTCGTCACCCCTGTTGACCACTTTCAGCTCCAAATTTTCGTAGGACATGTGGAATGGGACGTCATTACTCCCAATAGATTGGGAATGCAACGCGATATGCTCCTTAAGAATGCCCTCATCGGGAACGGAGAAGTCACAGTGCATACACGTCGTTGGATATTTCGTGTTCGATACACAAATGTGACCTTCTAGATGTTGCTTCAATTCAGCAGAGCTCCTGGACGTCTCGTGACGCTCTTATAAAGACATGAATTTAATAACCTAAATCCGCTCGTGTTCCAAATACATTATCCACTTACTTGCTGCACCAACACTCAATTTCTGGGATTGTCTTCCACAATCTACCCTAATTCACGGCCGTATAATCCTGAACGATTTAAGGGAAAGGAACTTCACGCTACAACGACCGGTCCTTTCCGGTTCGTGCCATCTACGACCGCTACTCCTACACTCTCTACTGCCATGTGGCTGTCACTTCACCTTGACATCCCACGACAAAATTGACGTGGGATGTGCGCTCGTCAGAACCAACGTGAAATGACAAGCCACTTAGCAGCAAGGTGTGTTAGTAGTGGTCGCCAGCGGCGTCGCATGATTCATTACAAAGGACCCTCTATAAAAAAATTTTACGCTTACGAATTTTTGTGACGTGACTATGGCACACCTTTGACAGGTGTCGAAGACCAATGTAACCGACCGAGACGCGACGACTTTTCAAGTTTCTCGCGCGAGGCTCGACACGTATTTGTCGTTGACGTGGATATTCAAAGCTTACAAAAAGAGTGAAGCATCCTTCTTAACCAGATCAAAGAAAATGATGACTAGGCTGTGTTGCAAATGGGAGGCATATCATCCCAGGCAAAAGCCCCTGAAACGGCAAAAAGAGAGGAAACTGCGCCCGATGGCTAGCACATTTTCACGGAAGTGCCCGCGAATGTTGATGGTCCCATGTCCATCAAAAGGAAAATGAGAAGACCGGTATTTTCCTATCTAGCAATTCATGATTTATTTGATTTATAAATTAGACCTCAAGAAATAATGGTTTGTTTGTTTGATATCCGCAGGCCAATTCTCTTTTTACTTGAAAATCGGTCGGGCTTTGCTTTGTAGTGTAAGCAGACGCATTTCGACTCCTTTGCGTCATCTTCAGTGTCTAGAGAATGTGTTGAAGGGAATGACTTTTTATAGTCGTAGGATGGGCTAAGCAGGTGGTACTGAATTAGGTCAGGTATTAAATTAGGTCAGGTGCTAAACTTGGTCATGTAGAGGGATATTATGTTTTTGTTTTTTGGATTGTTGGATATCCATTTGTTCTGTTTTTGCCGGAGATTGTGGTCTAGTATTGAGGGAATTGCGTCAGAATTTGTAATAAGTTGTTCGTTGATAATGTTATCGTTTGTTTTCCTATGTTTATTTGTTTCAAGCCTTGCTAGGATGTTAAGTCTCGGTCCTCTGCTTTGTTTGTGTAGTATTGTCATAGAGTTTGTCACAGCATCAGGCTCATGTGCGTGATTTAGTAGGTGCATCATATAATTGGATTCTGCCTTGTTGTGTAAGAAAGATCGTAAGTGCTCTTTGTATCTTGCAGTCCTTGCATGTCAGTTTCCACATGCTGCTCTTCTCATATATTGATGTGTCATTCAGTTTTGGTTTCAGCCTGTTTCCTTAGTTGTTAGTTTTGAGTGCAGTTTGTATTTTCTAAGGAAGTTTGATAGTTTGTATGTCTCTTTGCCTAAATATGTTAACAAAGTCTACTGTTGGTCATTTTTATGAGTTTTAGTTAGTTAGTATTCCTGTTTCTGTTTGTACTGTTTAACAAGTGTGTTTTTGTCACGTTGTTTGTATCCATTATTACTAGCTATTCTGTAAATGTTGTTTAGTTTGTTGTCGTAGTTAGTAGGAGTCTTAGGAATGGAATGGAGTCTTTGCTCCTACCCACACTAGGGAACCCCCTTTTGATGGTCTCTTCTACCTCTGCCAGGTTCGTGACGCAGTCAATGTCTCTTATTTCAATCGATGCCATCGGCTCAAGTGAGGCTATAGTTGCGCTTTTGCCGCGAATTTTCTTTGGTGCGTCGTCGGATGCTTCTTTATTGTCGGCTTTTGCTTCGAATCCGATAAGTATGTGGCCCGACCGCGTAAGTCGTACTACTTTAATGGCAGTGCTGGTGTCTTTGGACCTTACATTTGCACTGATATCCCACAACACTTCTGCAAAGGATTGGTCATCTTGCGGTTTGACGAGCATTGCCTACTGCTGGGGTCTATATTGAGGCTTCTTCTACTCCTGTTTCGCATCAGGTCTTTTTTGTTGGGTGTGCGTTCGTGCTTTATTTTCGAACACTTTTTGATGGAGTTTCATTATGACTTTCTTCGCTCCTTTTAACAGTCTAGACTTCCCGATCTGGCCTTCAACGCCCCTTTGTTCTTATATCCCGATTGGGCTAGACGATTGGAGTTATCTTCGAGTGCCCTTTAGTTTTAGCCCTCCACATTTCTTTAGCATTCAGCTCTTTTTCAGCGTTCTGGTCCTTTTTGGACTTTAACTAACTCTTTGATAATACCCTATGCAGTCTAAGAGCTTCTTCAGCTAAAAGAGCCCATTCTTTACACATTTGCTGATTTTTGACGATTCGTATGCAGATTTTATTCTTTTTAGAACATCTCCCGCTTTTCAGATTTGCTTTACTTCTTCATTTCACTGGACGGTTATTGTACTTTGCGACCACGTTTCTTGGGAGAAGTTTTCGGCTTCCATTTACGAGTACAGTACTCCCGCCACTTTTTTAACGGTAGCGGTAAAATCATACAATAGCGCTTTATTTGTCCGGTCACTCCTTTTTTTTTGGGGTGATCACTTTATGGACGTCAGAATGGATCGTTATTTTTTCGGGATTTGTGACCCTTGCTACGGATGCTTCTGGGGCGATCGCAGCATTAAGTTTATATTTTCCCCCTCCGCTCAAACATCTGGTGCGTCCTGTAGAGTTTTCCACTCTTCCTTTTTGGGAATGTCATTCTGGACAAGAATGCCTCTTAATCCCCGTGTTTGTTTATTTTTATATTTATTCAAAATTCCCTTTAACAGATTAAACACAATTCAATTACAAAATGGAACGAAGAAACAGATTTATTAGAGAAGTATAATTTTCCCGCGTCTAAAATATTCAACGCTGATGAGACCGGAGTATCTACAGTTCATAAAAGTAATTTCTACTTAAGGAAAAAAGCAACTTGGAAAATTGACTTCTGGTGTAAGGAGGCGTAACATAACATTGATGTTTGCTATGAGTCTGACAGGCTATTTTATGCCACCACTTTTCATTTTTCCGAGAAAATGGATGGACAAAAATAGTCGATTAATGATTGATGCACCGCCACAAGGCGTTGCTGTTTCACATGAAAGTGGCTGGATGAATGGTGGGATATTTTTAGTATAGCTCAAGCATGTCAAACTCAAGCATGTCAGCCTTCAAAAGAGAACCCAGTTCTTTTGATTCTTGGTGATATGGAAGTCACAAAGAGTTGGCAGTGATAGCGTATGCCCGTGCTGATAACATCCACATGCTCAATACTGCACTATACACTACACACAATGTTGCAAACTCTTGACAGAGTATTTTTAAGCCATTTAAGGCTACTTTTGCTTCAGAAAGTTCGTCATGGATAAGGAAAAACCCAGGCAGCAGGATCACTGATTATGACATCGCTGGTCTAGTGAATTTGGTCTTTGCCAAGGCTGCCAGGTTGGACATAGCTCGAAGTGGCTTCAAATGCTCCGGGATTTATCCTTTTAATCGTGATATTTTCACTAAATTGAAAAAAAAAACAAAATACATTTAAAATTAAATTAAAGAACAAACAAGTCTAGTATTTTCTCCAATTGAGTTGTAAGGATCAGGCTTCTTAATCTCAATTTAAAAACAAGGTATGAGTCGGAAAAAGGACCAAGCTCAAGCTTATCATGATTTCTTACCATTTGTATAATGGGAGAGTGAAAATATAAATTTGTTCGGGCAAACGGTAGTACGAAAAAAATGTTTGCCCGAAAAGAACGCGATGATTGGCGAAAACGTAAGTCTGCATACAATGTTGATGAAATTTGATTGTGGCAGAGTTCATATAGAAAATACTGATCTAGATACGAGGTGTGTTCAAAAAATATCGCGAATTTTGTTTTTTTCCAAAAATTATTTATTTATTCATGAATATCTATTTTGTCCCCTTCAAAGTAATCCCCATGAGATATTATACACTTGTGCCAACGGTTTTTCCAATCTTCGAAGCACTTCAAAAAATCATTTTTTTTAATCTTGTTCAGCTCCTCCTTCGATGCCGTCTTTATCTCGTCAAGCGTAGCGTAACGTCGTCCTTTCATGGGCCTCTTCAGTTTAGGAAACAAGAAAAAGTCACAGGGGGCCAGATCTGGGAAATACGGTGGCTGCGGCATCGTTAGTGTGTTGTTTTTGGCCAAAAAGTCGCGCACAAGCAACGATGTGTGAGCAGGGGCGTTATCGTGGTGCAAAAGCCAATTTTTGTTCTCCCACAAATCCGGGCGTTTCTGGCGGATTGCTTCGCGCAAATTGCGCATAACTTGCAGGTAATATTCCTTATTGACCGTTCTTCCCTGTGGCAAGAACTCATGATGCACCATGTCCCTGCAATCGAAGAAAACTGTCAGCAAAACTTTCACATTCGACCGAACTTGGCGCGCTTTTTTCGGTCTTGGTTCATGCGGCAGCGTCCATTGAGATGATTGAGCTTTGGTTTCCACGTCATAACCATAAACCCACGATTCGTCACCAGTTATGTCCCTCTGGAGCAAATTTGGTTCGTCGCGGACAGAGTTTAACATCTCATTAGCAATGTTCATGCGTTGCTGTTTTTGGTCGCAATTGAGCAATTTTGGTACGAATTTCGCGGCGACCCGTCTCATGCCCAAATCGTTGATAAAAATCGAATGGCACGAGCCAATCGATATGTTCAGGTCCTCAGCAACTTCTCTAACGGTGATTCGACGATTGGCCAATACCATTTTCTCCACTTCATTAATTTTTTCGTCTGTTGTTGAAGTGCTCGGGCGTCCGGCACGCTCTTCGTCGTTCACATCTTCTCGGCCTTCTAAAAACATTTTGTACCACCGATAAACGTTGCTTCGGTCCAAGGTAGCTTCTCCGTATGCCACAGTCAACATTCGGAATGCATCCGCGCACATAATTTCGTTTTTCACACAAAATTTGATACACGTTCTTTGATCCATTTTTTTGAATAAGTAAAAATCGAAGACGATTGAAAACACGTGCAAGTAAAGCAGCTATCACCAATCAAGTGAACATTCAAAATGGCCGAGCTTGTCGGCATAAGTGACAGACATGAGTACCAACATAACCCCACAAAAAAATCGAAATTCGAATATACGTAACCCGCGAAAATTCAAAATTTGCGATACTTTTTGAACACACCTCGTACATGCCACGGGACGACAGAGTAGGTACACGTAAGAAGGATAAACGACACTCATACGGTTGATATGGGGTTTTGAATTTGTAAAACCAGACACGATTAAATTTTTGCTGGACATTCTCTATCGAGTTAATGAGGTAGGAGTGTCGGGGAGACCAAACTATTCAAGGATAGGATGGACAAGACAGATAAACAAGTGGATGGGGGTAGATATATTGGAAAATTTTCAAGAATGCCTGAAAATAAGTCCCAATATTTTTGAGGCCCTAGTATTCGCGATTAGAATGTGTGCATCGAAATTGAGCTTAGGATCAAAAGAAGCATCGAAACCTTTAGCAGAGCTCACAGCAGCGAGTGGGACTTAATTTAACATATAGGTGAAATACAGCGGAGATTAATTTAGATTAAAAGTCTTTGTATAGCATTTGGCAACATCAAGACAGAGGTAGTTAGACGAACATCAGTTACTTAGTGCAATCAGGTCCATCTGAAGATATTGACAATTTTGTATAGACCTGATAGCTCAAAATACTTTGAAATCATCGGCATACTGTAGGCAATTGGAGGCGATAACCGAAGGAAGATCATTTAAAAGCAATAGGAATAGAAGAGGACCTAAAATGGTACCTTGAGGAACACCAGAGGACGGATAAAATGCAATAGAGGTAGCTCCACAGCAACTAACACAACATATACGAGAAGACAGGTAGGAATCCATCCATGATAAAAGAGGGCCAGCAACCTCAAAAGCTTTCAGTTTGTGACAGAGAAGTTGATGGTTAACCATGTCAAACGCCTTTGAGAAGTCAATGAAGATGACATCAACAATCGATTGTCTAGAGCCTTAGCAATGTAATCGGTGAATTCAATTAAATTTGAGGTCGTAGAGCAACCTTTGAGAAACCCATGTTTTTCCTTCGACAAGATAGGGGTCAATGAAACTGAAAGCGGGTTATGTACCAGACGCTCAAGTGATTTCAGAAAACAGGATATTAAGGAAATAGGACGATAATTGGACAAAGAAGAAAGATCACCCCTTTTAAGAATAGGAACAACAATTGCTCTTTTCCAATAACTAGGGAAAGTACCAGTCTTTAGACTGAGATTGAAGAGAAAAGCCAGAGATATGCAAAGTGAAGACGCTAATAACTTGACAAAAATATTCGGTAAACCATCAAAACTAGGCAATATATTAGGATTAAGTGAATTAATGAGGGACTCAACTTCAATGTAGTCAGTGAAAAGTGAAGAAATGTCAATGGAGTGAAGTACACCTGAACTTCACTCCATTGACATTTCTTCACTTTTCACTGACTACATTGAAGTTGAATCCCTCACCTGTATTAATTGGATCGGAGACATGAGAAGAAGGAATAAAAGTTGATAAGAAGAACTGAGAGAACAAGTTTGAAATATCCTGTGGAGAAGAGCTAACGATATTATTCCAGTGAACTGAAGGAGGGACAGAAGATGAGGACTTGAAGGATCTAATAAATGACCAGAATGGTTTTGCATTATTCGCCATAAGTAAACTCTTCAAGTTACTGAAATAGTTTTTCATTGCAGTCTTTAGTTCTTTTTTTGCTACAACACGCAGATCACAAAAGCGGACTCTGGATTCTTCAGTACCACAACGCTTGGTTAGGCGGTGTGCCTAACTTTTATCATTCAAGGCACAAAGTACTTGTTTAGTTAGCCATGGTTTTTGCTTTACTTTGCGGAGTGCTTGTAAAGGTGTGAAGTGTTTAATCAACTCATAGAGGTAATTATAAAACTTACTCATGACTTCCTCACACTCCAACCAGAGCTTCGTAGTTTGCTTGAAGAAGTTAAATTTTGGAGAAGGAGCAAAAGTACGATGTGTTATAGGAGCAATTGAGAGATCGAGCGATAATAGTGGATGATGACTATCAATGTGCGCAAGAGGATTCAATGCTAGGGAAACAGATAGACAGTACAAGGGAAAATTAGAAAGAGCAAGGTCATGTACCCGACTATAAACATCAGGAATATTAATAAATTGCGTCAGTAAACAGAGTGATCGAAAGGAGGAAGGAGATAAGGAGGATGCATAGGTTGATGAAACAGAGAAAGGAAGGTTCTTCGTCCATTGCACTGTTCCCAAATCAATCACCGCATACTTAAATTAAAGATTATGGACGATGTAAGAAGACATGAGAGGAAAACTCGACAAAGAATGTCTCATACACAAACAAAGGAGAGTAACTAGGTATAAAGACGGAGGAAACTAATAAAGATGTATTGTTAGGAATGAAGATCTTGACAATTACACAGTCCACAACACGGGCAAAGCAAAAATCAGCACAAAGAGACCTACGAACTGTATTACTAACCGCCATAAGGACTCCACCTCCATGTTCTTTATTTGCAGAGGCCAAATCCCAATCACAATGGAAAATGTCAAAATCAAGGGAAATTTCCGAGTTTAAGATGTTACTATTTAACTAGGTTTCCCTAAGACATATAAATACATCTTCGCTGAGCTGTAACGACAAAAAGAGCTTATCAAGCTTAGTCCTTAAATAATTTGAGGGCACTGTAAGCTTGAAAGAAGCTACCGCTCTAACTTTAACAGCTCGCCCAAATTTTCGCAAACAAAGTTTTTTTAGGTAGTCCGCAGTTGTATGGTAACTTAAGCGCGAAATAAAGTTTTCTTTTGGAGGGGATACGATGTCAAGTAATAGGCCAATTGAAAAGTCCCTGGTCTGATATACAGATGGCGGTGTTAGTATTAAATCCATATGATTTTTAATTAGTACCAATCTTCAAACGACACGTGTCAAAATTTGACAGCAGTCCGACCATTAGTTTGTGAGATATTGCGTTGTGAGTGTAGCTACTTTTGTTGTTTGGAAAAAGATAGAAAAAAAGAATTTCGTGTGTTGATAAAATATTGATTTTTGAAGGGAAAAAATACAGTTGAAGCAAAATTTTGGCTTGATGAAGATTTTCCGGGGTCTGCACCAGGAGAATCAACCATCATTCATTGGTATGCTAAGTTTAAACGTGGTGAAATGAGCACCGAAGACGGCAAATGCAGTGGATGCCCAAAAGAGGCTGTCAACGACGAAAACATGAAAAAAGTTCACAAAATAATTTTGAATGACCGTAAAGTGAAGTTGATCAAGATAGCAGACATTGTGACGATATCATCTGAATGTGTACATCATATCATTCACGAATATTTGTACATGAGAAAGCTGTGTGCAAAATGAGTGCCGCGCGAGCTCACAATCGATCAAAAGCAACAACGTGTTAATGATTCTGAGCCGTGTTTGAGCGCAATAAACCTGAATTTTTGCATCGATATGTGACAATGGATGAAACATGGCTCCATCATTTTGCTCCGCAGTCCAATCGACAGTCAGCTGAGTGGACAGTACACGATGAACCGAATCCAAAGCGAGGAAAAACATAACAGTCAGCTGGCAAGGTTATGGCATCAGTATTCTGGGATGCGCAAGGTATAATATACTACATTGATTACCTCCAAAAGGGTCAGACTACCAACAGCGATCATTATATAGCTTTTATTGGATTTTTTAAAGGATGAAATCGTTAAAAAACGTCCCCATTTGAAGAAAAAAAGTGCTGTTTCATCAAGACAATGCAGCGTGTCACAAATCAATGAAAACAATGGCAAAATTGTATGAATTGGGCTTCGAATTGCTTTTGCATCCACTGTATTCACCACATCTGGCCCATAGCGACTTTTTCCTGTTCTTCGACCTCAAAAAAATGCTCGCTGGAAAGAAATTTAGCGCCAATGAAAAAGTAATCGCCGAAACTGAGGCCTATTTTGAAGCGAAAGACAAACCGTACTACAAAAATGGTATCGAAAAGTTGGAAGATCGCTATAATCGCAGTATCGCCCTCAAAGGCAATTATGTTGAACAATAAAACCAACTTTTGCCAAAAAAAAAATGTGTTTCACTATGGTAGACTTGGGACTTTTGAATTGGCCGGACATTGTCATCCGAAATCAGAGTAGCCACAGCCGATGCTTCAACACCTGATGAGGGCAGAAGACTAGGCGAAGGATTATTTTTGGTTTTAGGGATCGCCCCCCGATTGATTGATGAGGGTCCTAGAAAGCTGTCACGTATCACAGGTAATTCATAACCAGCGATGCGCTGAGTTGCTGCTGAAGCCACGGGAGAACTTGAACATGTGTAGTAATCCTAGAGCCAGCAGCATGATTCGGGGTTTTAAGAGTCGATAACTTTGCCAGCGATTTACTTCGAGTTAGGATGTAAGGTCTTTGTACAGGCATATTTAAACCACTAATACATTCCTGCTATGCTGCTGGCGTAAGTAATTGCGTCTGGTTATTTACATCAGTGATATTCACTGAAGCCAGAGTTTTGGGTAATGCGTCCCCTGTAAAACTCAACGGGGTCTCAAATTCTAGACATGCACTTGAGCACTTAGTTTGAAGCTGTTTAAGCTCCTCCGCTAGCGATTTGATTGTTGTGTTATCGTCCGTCATTGTATTCAACGTCATTTTGTCATCGTTAGTACCAACCCCGATATGCAGTAAGCATTATGCCTGCAGCCGATGGTTGCGTCGTCATTGTTGTTTTGCTTTTTTTTTTTAAATTTGTTGATCTTCTTTAGGATTTTTTGCTGCTCCAGCTTTACTGCGTTCCCCTCGGAACTGCTATCTCTATTCGTGTGTGTAGTCAAAGCGTTGGTCCCATGGTTATCTTTGCAAAGCAGGGAAGCCATGCGAGGGTCAGCACAATCCGTTATGGGTACAAGTGCTTAGAGGCAGACCAGTGCTAATTGGGAGTCCGTCTCAACCAACCCTACACCACCGACCCAATGCTGCAAGCTTCGAGCGTACTCCGAGGCCTGCCAAGGTTTTAATATGGATGGAGGCGGTATGATAGTTGAATTAGAGCCGTTCACGCAAGAGTGTCGCCTTTGCGCTACCGTGCACAGTAACTAGGTCCAAACCATCATATCGGCCAGCCCAAAAGCATCAATTCCAGTTTTTTGTTCAAAACGTAGTCCAGATTCAATGAGGATAGTTACCTCTCATCCCAGGAGGAACATTATGGTGCCCTCCATATCCTCGGGTACGTGGGAGTGGCACTACTCAAAGAATGCTGGCCTCCAAGAGTATTCCTGTCGATCTGCATTTCGCTTGCAGGGATATCAGATGGCCATTAGAGTCTCACTCGCAATATAAGCGTAATAAACATCGCAAGAGAAAAAACGTGGAAATTCAATCCTCACCCTCAGATACAATTTGTAAGCTCAAGCTGTTGAACAAAACATTTATGGGATCGTTGAAAACTTACTACAGCGAAGAAATTTGTAAGTGGATAAGAAACATCAATAGACCTTTAAGTCCATTGATGTTGTGAAGCTATTCGGCAAATCTTAATTGAAAGTACAAACTGGCTCTCAGCCAACAGATTTCACATCACAAGATTATGGCCTTTGAATAAAAATGTATTCTGTGAGATTTTGACTACATTTCTGGGCAATAAAATGCTGTCAGAGATGATTGTACAACGAATCTAACCACAATGGAATCTAGAGCTGAAGCTGATCAAGCTTTAACAGAAACATCTGTAACCGACTCAACTCCTAATGCAGAACCTGAACCCTCGACCTCTGGTCTGTTGACTCCGTACGCCGTATGTTTCGTTCCTGAGAAAAGTATCAAATAGGAGAAGAACAGGTGCAGTAGCAGCATTCATAACATCATCACTCTGTAAAAATGTTTTAATAAATAAAAATATGAAGAGAAAAGCAAAGAAAATAAATTGACCAAGACAAAGAATAACAAGGAAACTGCACAGAGACATAAACGAACAATGAAATATAGGCGTATTTTGAAGAAAAAGATTCCGAGAAGCAACATTTTATCCAGTTTAATGCAAACAGTGAGCCTGATGAGCTAATAGGCCAAGAACCTTCTGACTCTGCCGATGCATGTTTTGCCAAAGACTTTTTTGCGAGCATACTAAAGGCGAACCTTGGATCAAGTACATAATTTGTGGGCTCTGGGCACATAATGATTGCGCGGTCCAGAGTTCGATGCATGAATCTGTGACTTTTGCAAGTGAATTGAGCTTCTTTACTTTATGGATCATGCCCAAAACATTTTGTTTTTTCATTAAAACAATGAATTACGCTTAGGTTTCATATTTGGGTACCTATTTCATATTTAGATACTCATTCGTAGTATTGTTTTTGTGCTCGTTTTTATTTTTATAATGAACAATATTTAATACAAGGCTATTTGTGTCTTTCTTAAAAAAATTGTTCATATTATCATACATACATACCTATCTGACGTATTCAATTTTGCTGTACATTAGTCTTGATTTTTCTTGTGTCCAACCGCGATTGTTTTCATACTAACGTACAAGGTTCCAAGCCTAGTTCCTAGTGATTTATAGTGGGGTACTTCTTGGTTTAAGTGATTGTGCTTTCGTACCTTTATTCCATTTTTCCTTCGAGACAAAGGTATTGTTTACAATTTTCTTACTATCTTGTCAAGTTAACAACGCCATCTGTGTGAGAATCGCCCGACTGATTTTGCTTTTGTACTGCGTAGTAGATTTCAATTTTTGCTTGACGGTTGGTGCCTGCCGTTGTTTTAGATGTGCGTTTTATGCCCACTCTTATTATTATTTACTTATACTGCGTAAGCGCCTAATTTAGCATCGACTCAAACTGGGCTAGTGACTTATTTTATACTTTTTCTACTTAAAACAAATAAAGCTTTAGTGCAATTATATACTGTGCAATGTGGTGATTGTGGCTTCTAACTGAAGCATTAAATAACATACGACTTTTTCCCTGATATCATACGTAAGTCTCCTTTTATTCACCAATGGTCTTAACATCCGCATCATGTCGAATTGCACAGCCCGAACTTGTATCGATAGAAAAACAATTTTAGTCACATATTATGGCTTCTGCGGGTTGCCATTTCATACTAAGTGCATAGATTTGTTGGGGCCCACAGCTGACGCAATCATGAAAAAGGTTACCGGTGTCTACAGGTATTGCCGAAAATGCCGAAAATACATATAATATTGCTGCCTACGTAACTAGGCTTCATAAGGCTAAGAAAATTGTCATCCATCAGCCTAGCCTCAACGGAAAGATTAAACTACAATACCTTGATTCTCTCAATTTCTTTTATCAAAATGGTCGCAGTTTGAGAATAAAGCTGAACGCAATAAATCTTGTATCTTACATTGCTAACGATAACATAATCTGTTTTTCTGAGACTTGGCTTACAAATGGCTTTACGGATGAAGACTTTTTCCTCTTCATGCAGTCTTTAGACAAGATAGGGATCGCCTATTATCTGGGAAATCAGATGGTGCGGGTGTGCTTATAGCGGTCAACAATAGCTTTTAGACTTCACGTTGCTTTGATTTGAAAATTTTTCCGCCTGTAGAAAGTATTGCAGTCCAAATAAACTTTTCTACCAATCTTCGAGTCTGCGTCATATGTCTGTACGTTTCCTGTAATATGCCACTTCGCTCCTATGAACGGCTTTTTAGTGAACTTGCCTTATATATAAATAATGCAAATCCTTCTCTCGAAATCTTTATCTATAGTAATTTCAACATGCCATCAGTAAGCTGGATGGCTTCTTTTATAACTTCAGTTAATGAAATTTCCATTGCTCTTTCATCTTTCTTATCCCTTTGCTCCCTCACCCAACTCAATCCTATATTAATGCTAACAAAAAATCCTCGACCTTATTTTATCAAATAATACATCTTCCGAGAGTCCAATATCTCTGGTGGTGTCGCCATATGTTATGCAGGATATTCATCACCCTCTGCTAAAAAGACAGTTAATGGTGAATTGAATACGCTTGCATCGGAACATAAACCCTCGTCGTTTGAACTTTTTTAAAGCAAACTACGAAGGAATAGCATCAACGCTTGCGAACATTGATTGGGTTTCTCTTTTGGATCCAATTAACACTGACCTCGCTGTACAATCTTTCTAATCTACGTTGTTCAACATTATTGCTCAGTTCACGCCATTGACTCGTACACCAAATCATAAGCGTCCAGCTTGGTTCAATGCTGAGGTTGCACAAGTACTGCGGGTAAAAGACAAAGCCCGTAAAATCTACCTTCGATCGGGATCCAATATAGATCTTTTGAGGTACAAACTTCTTCGACGAGTTGATTCCATAAAATCTATTTATCAAGCTTTACTTGCCTATTACCAGTCCATTGAAGACTCCTTTTGCTCCAATAACCTTAAATCCTTTTGTTAATATTTTCATTCACATAAATCTTCCAACACTCTTCCTAATTCAGTATCATTGCTTCATTAAACAGCCTTTAATGACCAAGACTTATGTGATCTCTTTGCCGACTTTTTTCATCCAATTTCAGAGCTTCCTTGCCTTGTTCCATAAATTCCTGTAGTCAAGCTCACCTCGATTTTGGCTTTATTCTACCAATTCTGTAGAAGTGGAAGATATAATCGCCTCAATAGATGCAAGCGGATCTAGAAATCATTCATTAAATCGCTATGCTCTTTTCTGAGTTTTCCTCTATCCTTGATTTTTAATTTGAATCTTTTGACCAGTGCTTTCCCAGATGCATCGAAACGTGCCATTTTTTTCGATTCATAAATCCGGCAACCGCAACTTCGTTTCGAATTATCCTTTGTCAAAATTTTGGAGAGGATTGTCCAATCCAGAATTTACGATGCTTTCCATACAAATCTCTCCATCACTAATCTACTAGAGTGTTCCAATTTCATATCTCTTGCTCTAGATTCCAGTTGCCAAGTTGATTTGATTTATAACGATTTTGCCAAAGCCTTAGACAGCATTGACCACCAAACTTTAATAAACAAACTTAGTCAATACGGATCAGTTCCTTTATTCATAACCATTCTTGCTCGGTAATTGACCTTCTTACTGTTTTTACTTCCAACTATCTTCTCTATGCCGCTGATCTTAAAATCTTCAGGATCACTCCAAGATAACATTAATCTACTGGACGAATGGTGTCGTGTGTTTTTCCAATAAACTTAATACCTTAAGATTTGACTATTCGATTAGCGGCTCAGTACTTTTATCAGTTGACCATTTAAAGTATCTTGGTGTGATGTTTGACCGACATCTCAAAGTCGACTGCCACATTGCCCATATAACATCTAGAGCACCTCGAATCGCGGGCTTTGTTCTGCGTTGTTCCCACACTTCTCTTAATACTCAAACATGTGTCCATATATTTATCTCACTCGTTTGATCTATTCTAGAATACGCATGTCAAATATGGTCTCCCCCACATGCCTTTCGGATGCCGTTGAATCCGTACAAAGAAAATTTCCTCACTCGCTTTTCTGTAAATACAAACTATCTTACCTTCCATATGGTGAACGTCTTATCTACCTTGGCATTTCTTCCTTGGAGATGAGGCGACAATACCTTGACCAATGTTTGCTCTTTAAGCTTACTCGAGGATTTTATCATCTAATATTCAAAACGCGATTTGCATATACTCTCCATCTAGTACTAGATCTTCTCAATTTTACTCGATTCCTTTCGCGCGGATAGATATTTATTTTTATTTCCCATTACTCCGACTCATCCGTGACCATGATTATCTTCAGCTTGGTCCTCATTTGGAGTCGCTCGCAGTGTTCAAGTTCAAGCTGCGTAGGATTCTTGATTTTTAATTTTATTGTGATACCTCATTTAAATTTGTCTGATTATCTTTCGTTCACATCTCTGGTAATAATGTTTATTTTGCCTTAAGTTACAGCTTTCTTTAGAGGTAACTTTCTGTCTTTCTATTTTGTAATTGGAATTTATTCTGTAAAATAGATCTGAAATTAAAAAAAATATGTATGTACTCGTATATACCTATATATATATATATATATATATATATATATATATATATATATATATATATATATATATATATATATATATAGCATATATATTTATATGTTTGATTTGTAATAAGATTGAACTGTTTTCACATCTATTGAGTTTTGTTGATATTTCTCGATAACAAAATGTTATTCCGTATTTAGTTAGTTTCCACTACAATCATTAGTACTAAAATTAAATTATATACATAGTAACCAATCCTCCAAATTATCTCCTCACCTTCTAGGCGCCTTCAGAGCAATGCTTTAGACGATCTTCACGCACTCACATTCTTCAAACTGCGAAATCTAAACTTATTGGATATCAGCAAAAACGATCTAGTATCCTTACCTGACACAATTTTCCATCACAACAGCAAACTCAGTGTAATTAACTTATCTGAAAATAAATTAGAAGAAATACCAGCCGGATTTTTTCGCGAACAAGTAAAACTGGAGGAGCTAGATTTATCACGAAATGAAATTCATCGATTGAAAAATGATTGCTTCAAAAATTTGATCAAGTTAAAGATATTGGATTTATCTAAAAATCAAATAGGTGCATGAATTGAAAATACGAGTAATAGTGAGAGCGTTGATGATTCTTATTTAATTTATAGATAACACAAGCGATACTACTTTTCTGGACTTGATAAGTCTCGAAATGCTTAAACTACACAATAATAAAATCTCAAATATATCCAATCATCTTTTCGTCAATTTAACAAAACTTGTAATTCTGGATCTTACGATGAACCGTATCAGTAAGGTATTAGCCTTAAGTATGGCCTAATTTATAAGGAAACGTAATGATTTCTATTTTCAGATCGAGCCTTATGCATTTTCAACTTTAGTAAGCTTACAAGAACTACTGCTTGGTCAGAATTCATTATCCTTTATCCCAGAGGAACTATTTGCGAAGCTAGAAAATTTAAAACGACTGTTGCTTTTTTCAAATAATTTAACAACGCTAGAAAGTTACTATTTCTTGGGAATGAGAAGTCTGCGGCACTTGCTCCTCAATAATAACATGCTGAAGAATTTCGCGAATGACGTTTTTCAGTCACTAAAAAATTTAGAAAAATTGTGAGCAGATTTGATGATTTTACGATAGATTTTCTAACTTTTTATATAATTTTCAGACGAATCGATTCAAATAAGCTCCAGTCATTGCCAAATGCATGTTTGGATAACCTTCCAAAATTGCGCGCCGTTAAACTGGAGAAGAATCCTTGGCATTGTGATTGTCGCGCCTTATATTTAGCAAGATGGATACGCTCATATCCCAACAGACTTTGGGATGGTCAGGCAGTTTGTCGTGGGCCAGGAGATCTGGGGGGAGTCGATGTTGGACTTCTACGTTACGATGACTTATGTGAAGGTCAATGGGCGAGTATGCTTTCGTTGTCACCTCGACTACCAGTTCGTAAAAATCGAATTTCACAACCGAAAAATTTTACGGATTATGTCAACTTATATTTGAAACATTTGATTACAACAACGACCGCAACCACAGAGGGTGAGCCCGAAGAGACCACAACAATAAGATGGATCGTTGCAGAGTCTTAAGCAATAGCTTGTTTTTTTTTTTTGCAAAATGCAATTAAATCAAATCATGCTTACATTTTAATGTATGGGGTAGCTGTAAGAGGATTTGCCATTTAAAGTGGAAATAAGATAAACAGTCTTCAAAGTATTTGAGTTTATGTTTTAATAAGTAACTTGATTTATTAAGTTCAGGGATGAGATGCTCAGGCAGAATTACTGCTAAACTTAGTGAGTGGGATATTGGTTTCCTGGTATACACCAGCTCTTTTAAATTCTCTCAAAGAAAAAAAATTAAACGCCTGTGATTTACACGGCAACCCTTCATTGCAAGAATTTATGTGATGTCCTTACAATGGTTTGCCTTCATCCTGAATAGTAAGTTGTGCGACTACAACGTATGCGGCAATCGCAGACATTTTTAAATGGCAGAATGTTTTTCAAATCTCGGGTGACATGTTGAGACCGACTAGCGGTCAATCGCTGGAGGACATTCTGCGCATGTTGACATACCATATATCGTATTTGATATAATCTATGCCCAAGAAAACACCAGCCACATAAACAAGATTCAAGATCTTTATTTGGTGATTTCTTATTTTTTACATATAATACTACTGTTACCAAAAAATAAGGTGACATTTGAATTTAAACTGCACGCGTCGAAGGATTTTGAGAAATATTTTTTTTAGGTTGGTAATACTGTCAGCAACATCTATGTCAAAATATTCATTAGTGTTTGTGATAGCCAAGGTTTATCATTTAATAGAGAAGCCCATTGATCCATACAGAGTCAAAAGCTTTCTCCACATCGATCAGGCAACCTACAATAAGCTTATTGTTCCGCCAGCATCTCGTTATATCGGCTTGGAACACGGTCATAGCATCGACCGTGGAGTCAGCTTTTTTGAAGCCAAATCGTCTTTCCGGCAAAATTCTTGCCCCGGCAGAGAATTGTAGGATATCTTCAAGTATTACCCTTTCAAGAAGCTTACCAATATTTGAAAGCAGCGAAATCGGATGAGTAACGACTACGTCAGTACAGCCCAACTTCTTGGGTATGGCGAATATTTTTGCACATTTCCATCGCTGAGGGAAGTAGCAAATGTTAAATTTAGTTATTTGGAATGATAGCGAGGAGAACAAAGAAAACATGGGGAAGCCTTTTAAGCATATAATTGGAGATTTCATCAGCCCCTGCTGATTTTTTGGAATTTCGCTCTAATGCCAACAAATTGAGCCTCTCCGGGCTGACAAATAGACCATGGCCACTAGGTGCGTCAGAGGGATTTGAAACAGAGAACCGAGTCAAGCACACTTCCTCATTGTCCCTGTCCAAATTCGTTGTGATGCTGCTGACTAACGAAGTAACGGAAGAGTCCTCACTTGTTTTTTCTCCTTGAAGAACTTTCGCATAATGTTTTGCGATAGAGTCAGTGATGGATTTGTCATCCATGAGCATGGACCCATCATAACTGAGGACCCCAGGCAGCCTTTTTCTGTCCGTTATCCTACTGATGTGAGGAAACATACAAAGACCAGGTTTGATACTTTCCAGGGCCTGCTTGAATCGCTCGTTAGCAAAAGCCGTGGTTGGCCTCGAGATCATTGGGTTTAGCGACGTAATCACTAGATGAATATGTTCATATTCCCAGTTGACCATGTTTAAATTGCGTTGGTAGATTCTTGCGAGTAGCTTTCTAAGCCGAGTACGTCCACGACGAAGCTCCAAGATGGCTTCTGGTAAATCTCGATAAAAGCAATTTGTCGAGGATTCCTTAATGCAGATATTTGAGATGACCATATCCAGTGTTGAATTTATACATGCCACTCCCTCATCGATTTCAGGAAAAGAAAGATTTTTCAATCTATTGATCGAAATTCCCTTCAATTTCCATCAAGGTCAGCACTTACTGCTGCCCAATCGATTTGCTTGAATGGAATGAAAAGTTGAGGATCTGCAACCTCAAGTTTCACACCCTTTTTCACTCTTAAGGTCAGCCCAGGCAAAAGATGGTCAGACTCGGCGCCAAGAACTCCACACTCGAAATTCCTCCTACTGTGGGAGAGATTTACCAGGTTGGCAGACGAAGAAGTCAATAATAGATGAGCTTCGGCGGAAGGTAGGCCGTTTTGGGGCAATCAGTTTGAGATCCATATTTGATTGAACCCAGTTAGAGATAGCTGTTCCATAGCCATTAGATGCGATATTTCCCCACGAGGGATGCTTTGCGTTGAAATCACCTCCCATGGCATAGAAATCGAATTTTTAGCACAGAGTAATCACTGTTTCCAAGTCGTCAATGAGTTCCCTCACCGAGTATCCACATCGAACATAGATCCCCACGAACGCAAAGGTGCACCTTCCCAGCATGAAGCTTATTATTTCTGCTTCAATACATTTCAGACTTGGAAGGCAGTGCCTTTGGACTTTCAGGTGATCTTTGTGAGCCATTGCAACTCCAAGACTTCACCCCAGATGATCTTGTAATTCCCCAGATGCACTCTGTGTCTTTCTTTGAGTGTTGTTTTCGATATAAACAAGAAGTCTGATCTATGGGCGTTCAAGTATTCTTGAACGAAATTCCTTTTATAGCGTGGAGCTAGTGAACATATGTTGAGGATGGAGAGTTTAATGGAACTCATCACGACAAAATACTTTGAAGGCGAATTCTAAGTATGCAGTTTTTTTCCCACTAAGGTTAGTGAGATTTTTGTGTTGGGGAATAAAAAAGTTCACTTTTCGAATGAGCGTGAACAAGTCAAACCCGGAAAATTATTAGCAGTCAGTGCTCAAAACCATATTTTGGTCATTCTGCGACTGCTGGAGTTGCTGCATTGGTTGCTGTTTTTGTTGCCATATAGGCTGTAGTGCAGGCTGCTTCTTTGCACCTTGCAAAAGGCTAGAGTACGAGACCCCTTCACGTACGGTATTTTTTATAGAGGTGGTGATGAAATCCCTCCTTTCCTCTTTTTTCCTTTTGGAGGTTCTTCCTCCTCTCTTTGACTTCTTTTACCTTAGGACAACCTCTGAAACTCGCAAGGTGCCCCTTAGCATTGCAGTTGACACAGAAGATCTCGTCTTTCGAGATTCCATGGACTTATGCTGCTTGTCGCATTTTACGCATCTAACTTCGAGTCCGCAGTTAGAAGCGACGTGGCCAAATCTTTGGCAGTTAAAGCAGTGGGAAGTGCAGTTTTTCTTTTGACGCTCCCGTTGTTTCTTCTGGTACAATAGGAACTTTATGTCAATTACGTTCTTGATTTCAAAGTCCGGTTTGAAGTGGACTAAGAAGGATGAAAGCGTCCTTTTTTCCCTCCTAAAGGTTATAGTGGAGAACCATTTTGCTGAAACGATATCTTCTCCGAGATGTTCCTTCAGCTCAGCCATGCACTCATTCCCGTCACATGAGCTGTGCACTCCTTTGAAAAGGAGAGTCAATTTTCTCTCTCCTGGGAGGGTGAAGGTGTGGCAAGCCACCTTTGCACACTTTAGAAAATTCAAAACGCTGGTGTGATCCTCAGCCATTTTGGGATGGAGCGAAGTTCGTGAGGAGGTGTTCACCGTTGCGTTGAACTCTGGCTCCTTTTCAAAGTTTCATGCGCAAGCCCTTTTGACGTTATCCCTGAAAGTCTACAGGTCAAGCCTATAGCACACTATGGGAGGCACCCTCTCCTTCTTGGTAGCAGCTACGCTTGGCTGCTGGGGCTTCGATTTCTCTTTATTTCCCTCAAGGCCCGGCCTTCCACCCGGCTTGAGTATGGTCCCCGAGAAACTAGCGGAAGCTATTTTCGTCACCTTTTTGAGCTGGGGAAAATCCCGCTCGTCCACTTCAAGGGTCTTTCCTGCATTGGAAACCCCATCGGCCTCTTTCTAGCTTCCAGCTTCAAGATAGCCTTCAAACTCAACCATCTCCATGTCACTGGAGACTTCTGGCACTTGCAGTCGAGGATGAACTCCTCCTTTATATCCCCCCCAATTTCTCGCAGAAAAGCTGCAAGTTTTTTCTCGCCTTCCGTGTGAAGCTAGATTTAGCGGCGGAGAGCTCCCTATATTCATTACTTTCCTCCATACCCACAGGTTCCAAGACAGAACTTGGAATACTGTCACGGGAAAAAGACAGTAGAAACTGAGACCCTTATTATCTAGTAATTGAAAGACCAAAAAGCAAAACAATTATATTATAAAGAGCAACAGTAACTCTTTAAATAAAAAACCTTAATAATAATGTTTTATTTGTTTCAAACTCCAAATTGAACTCCTTTTCCTCTTCTCCACTTCACTCCACTTGTGCTTGCACTAGGCGCCTTGCCCAGGCGCTTTAACTCCTTTCTACAAATTCCAAAGAAATTTTTCCTCCGAAATTCCTCCAAAAATCCGCAACTCCTGAGATTTCCACATTCCTCCAAAATTCAGTATTCATATACTTCCTCCGTTAATCCTCCGAAAAATCTCCGAAGAAAACTTCCAAAAACTCTCGCTGCTCGACCGAAAAACTCTTGCTGCTCGATCCGTGCTGCCTTGACGACTGCTCGACTCAAACTCTATCATTGGCCTTACCCTCCGAAAAACTCTTGCTGAAAAAATTCCTGCTCTTCCTGCTTGATCCGTGCTGCCTCGACGACCACTCGACCACATAAACTAGCCAATGGAGACTTTTTATCATGCATAATATACTTTTATGTCAAGTCCATCCGAGCGTAATCAATGAATCTCTTTTGTGATTGGGTTGCTCTAGATCCCTTTACAAGACAATACAGTTGACGTCATCTCCCTTGCTCTTCCACATTCTCAAAAAGCTTCAACGCGAGGGATTGAAACTTGCTTGCGCTCGCGGCACGTGGGCCGAGAACATGCCATATACATATACAAGTGAATGGGCCAGCGAATCTTCTACATACTTGCATACACTAAGAACTTTATTAAACTTATATCGAGCTTTTAGAAAAAATCCATCTAGAATATATACGAGGGGCATTTGAAAACTCCGTGCAAAGTCCGAGAGATGCCACCACTGGTGTGTATCAAGGTCATGTTTAGTTAGTAGCATCTCTAGTAGCCATATTGGTATATTTCTTTCTCTTTGGCATTCGTGTGAATCGAGGAAGTCGAGTGATTTTCAAGAAACGCACCAGCACACACCTCAGCAGTTGTGGGCGCCAGCCATTTTTTCAAATTTGGGAACAAATAGTAGTCCGAGGGAGCCAAGTCTGGAAAATAGGGGGGATGTGAAATGAGTAGGAATTCTATTTCCATTAATCGCCGGTGAGAATACACGAGTTTTTCTTTTAAAAAATTCTCACTCGTCTTGCTCTGCTCCCTTTTCATCTGGATGGCGGTACGTTTACATCGTACACTTAGATATTTACGTTTTTAAAACTACTCATTTCAATTCGACCAATTGGTAATTAGGTACACAAAAGAGCTAAACACAATTTCACTGAACACGATGTCCAAAACATGTTGAATAAAGATATACTACGAAAGCCTGCACCAAATATTTACAAGCAGATCGTCAACATTATTGAAAATAAGGAGTTGTATAAATATCCACATATTCTGAAAGTGAATACTTTGAATCGTAATATAATACAGATTGTAAGCCTCGTTTGTCATGGTCCAAGCAAATTACAAACCTGCCTTGGATACATAGAATTTGTTACGTCACCAACCAGCATTAAACACCCGAAATGGATGATATCAGCGAAGTTGTCATAGGTCAGTTGGAGGGTCGCTGATGCAAGCCAGCACCATAATCGAAAGTTTGATTGCCTCGAGGTGAAAAATTAACGGCTCGCCAGTTGGCACCCTGCTGACGGGGAACCTGCGGACAAAGAACGGGTCTCTTTTAGTGGACGAAAATCGACAGCGGAGGATCCACAGTGCGGCGAAGTATCAGGGACGAGTATCCTAATCAGCAACTCAACGGAGAAATAGTGGGCAATTAGGTGGAATTTGTATTAATCGAGCATTCACACTAGCAAACTGCTCGAAAACTTTCCTATTCCCTACTCAAAACTTTATGTAACAGATTTGAAAAAATATGTTATTAGTTTTATTCGTAATCGTAATTTGTAGAATACTTTTTCGTCTTATTATTTTTATTAAATGTTATTTCATATCAATTTTCCTTTATATTAAAATTTAAATGTTTCCCTTTGATTATATTCGTCATGAGATTTAAGTTTTATTACTATTTAAAGTCTTCATTTTCTTTACTTCAGCTAAATTTTCCTTACTTTAGTTAAATTTTGTTTTAAAAAATTTTGAATCTGCACATAAAATTTTGAATTTGGGAACGCTGATCCAATACACCCCAACGGTGTATTACATCACGGAAGGCAAGTGAACTAGGCTGGTCGAGCTCAGCTAATAGGGTTTTTACCGGTTGCTACACGAAAAAGCAAAATACAAGTTTTGGACGGATCGACAAAGGGGGAGTCCGGTTCAAATCACCAAGCACAGCAGACGGGTTCGAGTGGCGCAAATGACCAGTCGGCATGAAATATATCCGGGATTTCCTCATGATTTGGAACTAAAATTATCATCCGGATGAACGATTGCAGAAAACGAGCGCTCAGCTAGATAGTAGTTCTGCCCTGAACAAAGTGAAGTTTATCTGTGCAATTTTAAAATTGTGTCACTTTAATATCTGATTTAAAAACAAAATAGAACTTTGATTCAAACGAAACCTGAAAACTGGGCACAAAAATAAGACAAATCAAAGAGAGTTCGGCTTCGTCGCTCGTGTGTGACTTATGTGGAAAATTTAAAGTGTGTAGTGGGATATATCTTATCAATTGTGTGTTTCAAGTTGAGTAGAAAGTATTAGGACAGCTTGACGCTTCGTTCCCTGTTGCACACAGCAACGAAAACTTATCGTTTTCTCCAATTTTCTTTCTTTTCGATTTCCATCTATATTGCAAATGTGAAATTTTGCAGTAAATACAATCTACGCTGTCATTATTTATCCGAGTAACGAGACGTCAGAAATCTTATAGTCTACAGAGTAATATTCGCGAATGCTTGCGCCATCAAACTTCTTTTATGCAAGCAACTCTTTTGATACGATTTTTGAGCTGAGAGAATTATCTCAAAGAAAAATAAAATAATAATCGCAGACTGTTTGAATTTGTCGCAATAGCAACTGTGGAACGATGAACCCAAAGAGATCAATTTAGTACGAACGCGAAGATGATTATGCACGGCAGATTGTTGCCGACGAAAAATTAACGGACATGATAACTATTATCAAAGGGGAAGTCGAGGACGTGATGTTATAGGCGAATGTCCAAGTACTAAATTTAACGACTATCACCTCGTGGACTGTTTAATTCGTAAAGTAAAAACAAAGCAAAACAAAAAATGTATGAGCATTATTGTTATTGTAGATAACTTCATTGAATTCAAATAATTATCAATAATAAGCTTTTTTATCATTAAAGATGGATAGGCACATCAAATTGATCAATTTGCAAGCATGTTCTATATACATTTTTTTTTCTTCACTTATGCTTATTTGCACAAGAGAAGACCCTAATGTTAAATTATTTAAAAGCAGGTCTTTAATGCTTCAAAGGAAAAATGTATTTATTAATTAGAAAATATTACAACAAGTCTTGTATGATGACAACCACTTGTGTTCAGCTTTTAACTTGAACTAACTGCACTGCACTGTAAGTGCGTTGCTTAGGTATAGGAACATACAGTTGCTTAGGTATAGGAACATAAAAAAGTAAGAGTGTTAGTATAAAGAATATCAAAATTAAAGACGCCTGCTTAACAAAATTCTTTTTGTATTGTACAGTAATAATAACGCATCATAAAAATGGTGATGCGACAGACATTCAAAATAAACGGCTTATTTTATGCTGAAATTCAACACTTAATACAATCCTATGTCGAATTTTGTTTACACTTAAGTACGAAATTGACATTTACTGATAATTTCGACCAGCTAAAAGTTTATATCTATTAAATATTGAACTTTATCAATACAAAGATAACGAAAAATAAAAAAGCATTTATAATTTTTTGACAGCAGTATAAAAAATAATAATGGATAATTAAAACTTGTAAGCAGGGTTTTTCCATTTCATTCACACTGACCAGGTATAGGACCCGCAACGATGGCAGGCTCTTTCGCTAATATGGGATAGCCATCGGGCGCACTCCTCCGTTTTTGTTGTTAGCAAGGGCTCTTGCTGGATAGAGTGGCCTTCCGCTCGTGTGCCCTTTTATTATATAGGGCTATGTGATTTCATTGCATAACTCTATAAGATAAATTGGTTACGTCTGTGCTTCTCATTTGAGGGGAAGAGTCATAGAAAGTGCTTTTGTATGAGTTTTTCACTCAAATGGGAAACACATGGCCACGTCTACGTTTGGATCTTGATCCGGTTGGGAGGATGCGAGGGGGCACCACCTCCATCTGGATGCTCCACTCTTATTTGTGGGCCCTAAGAATCACCAGGTCACGACGAAGTCTCTGTGAGTCCGTCCATTTTTTGCTCAGCACAATTAGTTTTTCGAACAAACTTAGCAACCCTTAGTAGGTTATCTCAGCCTCGACACCAGTCGATCGGCATGCTGACCTGTTAATTCGTGAATGCGAAATATTTTTGTAGTGGGTCCTTGTGCTAGGGGGGAAAGAACCCACCCCACGATACGGCAACACTAGCCTGCCAGTGCATTCACGCATCCCCAGATAAGGCCAATCTCGGCGCGTCTTAACATCCTCTTCCGCCGAGGCAGGAGACCATCGCTGCAGTCCTTTACGGACATTTTATATACCTCATTTCACTACAAATTTTCATCAGCGACATATAGTATTGGATCTGGAAGTTTGACGAGAGGTGCGCTGCAGCAGATAACTTCGTGACCCGACTTAATTTTGGGGGTCTCCAACCAGGAGATTAGATGTAAGGGCAGGTTTAGTGGATATATTGTTCATTTGTACTACAACAAAACGGTAAATTCGATTTTGCGATTTGTTTTCTTTTTAAAACACAGTCTTGTGCATTTGTGCGAAATTATTTTTGTGTGGTTTGTACACTTGGCTCGGATGTATTTCAGTGTCCTGAGTAAACTTTTAGGGGGTTTTCAATTCATCTTACGTAGTATGAACTCATACCGGGTAAAGAGTGAGAAGTGGTTGCCCCGTCCTTGAAGAATTGTTCTTTCTGCGTAGTTCCTATCGGGGAAGCTCTGCTAGGTTAGAGTAAAAGATATTGATTTCAATTTTGTTAGGGGTGTTTCGGTGGCCACGATTCTCGCTTGGCAGTGGTGGAAGGTGGCGAGGCTCGTGCTGATCAGCAAGCGGAAAAAAACCCTGGATCACCGTCTGCATACCACCCGTGATGCATGCTAGACACAACACAATTATGAAGAACTGTCATTGCGTGTCATAACAAATAATTGTCAGAGTGAAAATTTGCTAAATATTTGTTTAAAATAAATTAAATTGTCTGTTTTTAATGAAATTTGATCAAAATCAGCAATTATTATTACATCATATTGAAGTGAACTGAATTTAGTGAGTATATAGTATTGATACGATTGCTTGATTTTCAACCTAACCTTAGCAGTATTCACTTACATATATATTTGGTGCTCTGTTTTTTTTTTCAATATAATGTCGAATAAGTGCGGAATTTGCAAAAAAGTGGTCAACAAAGGCGATTTCGCAATGAAATGCAACAGTCTGTGTGGAAAATGGTTCCACACAAGCTGCATATCAATGCCAGACACTGCCTATAATGCCTTGATGGAGGCGGTAGATTGGTGTTTTTGGGTGTGCCCCAGTGAAAAAGCCACTGCCTCTAAGCTGCTAAAAGCAAAGCAATTAACAGCGAGTCAAAGCCAAGCTGAAATAATGGATAAAATTTCAGGTCTGAATGACACTAACAGAGAAATTGCAAAAAAACTAGAAGATCTGCAATCGCAAATCTCCAACAAATCAGTGTGGCCTGTTTCATATGCAGCAGCATTGTCCCAGAATCCAATAGGAGTAGCGCCGAAATATAATGGAGGGGTTATAATAAAACCGAAAGAAAGGCAAGCTTCTGACAAAACTATGGCAAGAGTAAAGGAAGCATTTAAGCCAGCGGCGGCTAAAATTCCGATTACATACAGCAGGGAAATTACTGATGGTGGCATTTTACTCAAAACTGAAAGTTTATCTAATACAGAGGCTCTTGTCAATTCATTGCAGGAATGCCTAGGTGATGCTTATAAAGTGGTTCCCACTAAGCAGATGATGCCTAGGTTAATAGTGCATGGATTGGAAAGAACATTTGAGAGTGATGAGCTTTTGGATGAGATAAAGGCTCTCAATCCAGGTATTCCTGATTGCTCAATCAATGTAGTCAAGCACTGGCAAAGCAGAAAAACATCTAAATATTCATTAATCTTTGAAGTACCGGGAATTTTATACAAGCGATTGGTTAATACATTTGTTAATATAGATTTTAAATCATATTTTTGTAGGGAAGAATTCAGCATTAGAAGATGCTTTAAGTGTCAAAAATTTGGCCACTCTTCAATAAACTGCAGAAGGAGCATAGAGGTTTGTGCCAAATGTGCTGAGCATCACTACACGAGAAGCTGCAATTCCCAATCTAGTAAATGCTCTAATTGCCTGTCAGCAAAAAATAATCAAATTTCTCATCCAGCATCTCATAAAGAGTGCCCTGAATATCTCAAGGCTATTAAGTCGTTCCAAAGAAGAATCAATTATACATCTGAAAATGAATAAAGCATTAAATATGAATATATTTTATGCTAACATTCGAAGCATTAGGAACAAGTTTGATGACTTTGAGGTGTTTTGTAACTCACATGAGAGTCTGGATGTCATTATATTGAATAAAACTTGGATTTGTAGTGAGGAAGTTAGGTTAAATAACGTAAATTGATTTCAGTCTATACATAATTGTAGGGATCAAAGTAAGGTGGAGGAACTGCTATTTACATAAGAAACAATATTAAGTATAGAGTTCTTCTAGTAGATAATAGATATAATACGATAGTTATTTTCCTTCAGGATGAGAGGCAAAAAATAAAGATTGGAACATATTATAGGGCGCCTAGTGAGAATGTTAATGAATTTATTGAATACTTAGATGATATGTATCAAAGTCACAAAAATTTGACGGTCATAGCTGATGTGAATATCGATACACTTCATAGCAACAGCATTAGTATGAACTATTTAAATATGTTAAGTATGAATGGAGCACGGATGATTAACTATCAACCTACAAGAATAACGGATAACTGCTCTACACTTCTCAATCATATCGTTACTAACTTGAATATATATTCAGTAAACTTCTTGGTTAAATATGAGATTTGGCCGGACTTAGACCATAGCGTCTTATTTGTTACTGTTGAGGGAGTTAGAAAAGTGTTGATACCCATGGCAAAAAAAAAATGTTTACAGCTTAGATAGAGAAAAATTTTTTGAACTAGTAGATAGTAAATTTAAAAACTGCAACCATTGGCTACACATTTCGGAAATTATTAAAACCATCCAAAGCGCGAAAGAGTCAGCTACTACTGTCAAAATGATACGTACTAGAAGTAACACTTGGATTACTAGGGAAATAATTAGAGAAATTAGGAAGAAGCATACTCTATTTAAACGTATGAAGAATAATCCAAATATAGATAACCATATTTTGAACTACAAGAAACAGAAAAATAGGGTTAACTCATTGATAAGAGCTGCCAAAAGAGAGTGTCTTGCTAAGCGAATTGCTTCTGCTGATGGAAATGCTAGAAAAGTATGGCAGACGCTTAATAATGAAATTTTGTCATCAGGTGGGGAAAGCAAACAAAATACTGATATTAGTGCTGAAACCCTTGGGGTACATTTCAGCTCTATAGGGAAAAGATTAGCCGATGAACTTGACCAAAAATTTAAGTTAATGAATTTTAATCGATATCAGATTCCGATTAACGTCAAATCAATTTTCCGCGAACCTACATTCGATAATGAAGTTATATCAATTATAGCTTCGCTAAAGAATTCATCTTCAGGCAGTGATGGTATTTCTGCTAGGGAACTTAAATTGATAAGAGAAATAATCGCCCCACACTTAGTCCTCGAGTTCAATGAATTTATGGCATGTGGTGAGTTCCCATCGGAATTTAGGGATGCAATAGTGATTCCTGCTTTCAAATCAGGATGTGTAAAGGAACCTTCAAATTATAGGCCTATTAGCCTCACGAACACTTTGAGCAAAGTATTTGAAAAAATAATTAATATTCGGATCACTCGATTTATTAATGACTCATTAGGGTTTGATTTGAACCAGTATGGGTTTATTGAAAAAAGTAGCACAATATCTGCTACTACGGATGCCTTACAATTCATCAATAACGAACTGGATGACGGAAAATATGTTGCCGCAATATTTGTAGATCTAGCTAAAGCCTTTGATACGGTCGACCATGACATTTTGCTTTTGTGCCTAAGTAAATTGGGCATCAGAGGCCCTCCGTTGAATTTGATCGGCAACTTCCTGAGTAATAGAACTATTTCAGTTTGTGTTAACAAAAAAATTAGTTCTAAGTATAAGATTAACATAGGTGTCCCTCAAGGTTCGATACTTGGGTCAACTCTTTTCCTTTTATACATACACAACATCTATTTTTCTGGTTTGAAAGGGAAATACATTGTATACGCTGATGATACACTGCTTCTTTCTTCAGATTCATCTGCGGATGCTCTTGAACAAAGAATTAATGCTGATCTTATATCTTTCGGTACTTGGTTATTAGGGAATAAACTTACTATTAATACGAGTAAAACTAAACTTATGATATTTAAACAAAAAAATAAGGTGGACATCAATTTAAATGTTAAAATCTATGAAGACAAAATTGAACGGCGTTCCTCGATCAAGTATTTAGGTGTTGAGGTAGATGAAAAGTTATCTTGGTCAAAGCATATTAGTAATTTAAAATCAAAATTAGTCTTCTGGATAAGAGTGTTCAGGAGTAGAAGCTATTTAGATATTGGTCTCAAAAGATTAATTTATAATTCACATGTTTTGCCTCAGGTAACTTATGGCATATTGAATTGGTGCAATGCGTCGGAATCGAACATTGACTCAATTCATAGAATGCTGAATAAGATTGTCAAGGCAATGCATGGTCTGGATAGGTTGACACCCAGTAATAGCCTTTATTTATTGACTAGAAAATTTAGTATTAGACAGTTGATTTTTATGGAAAAGGCTAAATTTGTATTTAAAATCAGTACTAATAGTCTGAAATCAGGTATAAAACTCATCAAACACAGAGATGTCCACTCTTACAATACGAGAAATAATGATTACCTTAAAGTATCACTTGCGCGGACAAATAGAAGACTCCATGATCCAGTAAGGCTGGCCATAGAATCTTATAACTCATTACCAACTGAAGTGAAGAATGTCAAATCATTTCCCATGTTTAAAAAACTTTTGAAAGAATACACTGCTAAGGTTTGGATGGGTTGAGCTTGCGTTGCTTTATTATATTTAGTTGAATTTCTTTACTTCTGTTTTAATTATTCAGTTCTTTAATTAGTCATCGTAGTTATTATTAACAATTTAATATCTTCCCTTATACCAGCAGCGTTCTGTTGCTGACTGGGAAGTGGGATATATGTGTAAATGATTTTCAAAAATAGAATCTGAACTGGTTTAACTAGATAATTCAAATATAAGCTTCTTCTTCTTCTTTTATGTTTAACAACTAATAATCTTTATAACAAGCTTTATGTCAAGTCCTTCTATCCCATATAAGTAGTTGTACAAGTTTTTTATTAGTAAATGTAAAAAAAGCTAACAAATAAAAAAAAAAATTTTTATATATATATACTAATAATTTGTGATATTGTTAGTGTGGATTTGGAAAACCTTTCCTTAATCCTTTGTCCTGTCGGTAAGTGATGAACATAAGAGGTGCTAATTGCTAGATGGTACCGGTGTTTCGCTGGTCCTACATGAAGAAGCTCACTATCCATATATCTGATCCCATTGTCCATTGAAAAAAAACAGGGAAGGTGCTCGAGAAACTCATCAAGGGACGACTCACTGACGCGATTCATGCTGCTGGGGACCTATCACTTCGGCAGTACGGCTTTAGAGCAGGATGTCCTACCATTGCTGTGATTGCAGAGGCGGTGAGCGCGGTCCAAAAGGCAGAGACATATAGCCACACCAAGTGACGGATCGTCCTATTGGTGACACTCGACCTTAGGAATACCTTCAACTTCGCTAGATGTGTGAATATTCTGGATTCGCTGGAAAACCCTTTTCGAGTTGCAGAATATCTAATGCGGCTTTTGAGGAACTACCCAAAGGACCGAATCCAGCTTTACAACACAAAACAGGGCCGATGAAGAATGGAAGTTATATCGGGTGTTGCCCAGGGATCTATTCTTGCTCCAGACCCGTAGAATGTGTCTTACGACGGACAACTGAGACTAAGATCCCAGATGAGTAGCGCTTGATCAACTATATGGATGATGTTGCGGCTCTGGTCCCTGAACGCACCGTTGAACAAGTGCAACATAGGCTAGGTAAGCTAATGTAATGATTGAGGGACTGGATGCCTGCTTGTGGGTTTCGTTTGACACTGGAGAAAACTGAAGAGGTCATTTTGACAAAAAAGAGAGTCCCTGGAGTTAGAATGGCTAGTACGGGAGTAATACTAACAAACTGAAGCCAGTGGTGAAGTACCTGAGGCTACTGATCGACTTTAAGATGAGTTTCTCTGAGCAAATCAGGGCAACGGCGGCGAAGGCTGCTTTGGGAGTATCGGCTCTGAGTCGACTTATGAACAACGTAGGGGGACTCAGCCCATTAAGAATGCACCTCGTGATGAGTGCTGTAGGGTCAGTGCAGTTATATGGAGCAGAAATATGGGGCGACGCCCTCAGTAAGAAGATATATTGAAAGCGTTTGGCACAGGTACATAGAAGAGAAGCACTGAGGATTGCATCTCCATATCCGATAGTCTCTGATTCGGCAGTGAGAGTTATTTCAGGCGTGATGCCTATTTCCCTCCTTGCTAGAGAGCACCGTGATATTTATCTGCGTCGAAGTGAAGATGCGTGGGAGTAGGTTGTTCGCGAGGAGACAACGCTCACTGAACGGTGGCAGTAGTCTTGGCTGAATTGCACGAAGGGAAGGAGAATGTGGCTAAATCAAAAGCATGGTAAGACTGGCATCTATCTGACTCCGCTTTTGAGTGGACAGAGGTGCTTTCATACTTACCTGCACAAGATTGGTATGCCACGGTCCCTAGATTGTCGGTTTCACCCAGAAGAGGAAGACAATGCCTGCTACACATTTTTTTGCATGAAAAAAATGGGACAGGCTGCAAAGAGACCTCCGCAGGGAGACGGGAGAGCTCACCCCGGATAATAAAGTCGCGGTGATGCTCGAATTGGTTGACAAAAGAAGCCAAGTGGCACATTATGCTCGGGCAGTTCTAAAAAATAAATGGAACTCACAGCAGCCGGGGGCGTTGGGGCTGGGGGAGTGGTTGCCTGGCAATTTCTTTTCGCCTCTCCCTCCCACTAGAAAAGGGATCCCCCAGCTTGAAGGCACCTCAGGGTGTAAGGAAACGAGACGTGACCCGAAATAATATGTCAAACGGTTCCAGGCTGGGTTCTAGTTGCCTTCTTGCGAGCATAGGAATCCTACACCTCCCAACCACAAAAAAAATAGTTCGGGACGGCGATGCCTTCTAGTCAAAAACAACCAGAGAAAAAACCTTACACATCCATAAGATATGATTGGAGAAAATGTGAAATCGGAAGATCACGCTATTATTAAGAAAATTTAGACTTCCAAGGTATTTGGTTTTGTTGTACTCATAAAGGTATACCTACATGACTTTTGCCGTTTTCTTTTTGATATCGGAGAACTGCCTCTTTAGAACCGTTGAAAAATTTATTAATGTGCAAACCTTCGAAAGGTTATCACTCCTGATCCACATAATACAATGTTTGGTGTCTGTAGCTACTAAGTTTTGGAGAAAAAGTGCTTTGATGCACAGGTAGATGGACAGAGAGACGTACGGACAGATAAAACTGATTTCAATAAAGTTTTGTAAGTAGTACAAAGCCCTAAAAAGGGCTGTAAGCTTCTGATTAATATGTTTTAGACGGAGTCATTAAACAGAAAAGATACGTCGTACCTAGAAAGATGCAATAAATATATGTTCTAATAACTACTAACGGTTATCAAAATATAAATAATTGAACAAACAAATTTTCGAGTTCATAACGAAACTTTGCTTCAATGCAATTTAATGCAACAAATACAATAAAACGTTTGCAAATGTTTGCAGCAAGAATGAATACTCAATGTAAGACATTATTGATGTTTCTGTTTAGTTAAACAAGTAGAAATTTTAATTGTATCTAAAAATAAAGTATTTATCATGACCTTGTTTCGAAAAAACGTAGACATATAGACTAAAATAGTTACATTTTTTCTATGTACTGTCATAAAAAATGTTGAAAATAAAAATGTTAAATAAAAGTTACTTTTATCAATCGTTCCATTACTCACTCATCTGTACAATAGACTCAATCAAAGTCAAATACCCAGTACATTAATTTAATTTGAGTTTCATGTTTATCGATAACAAACAAATGTAAGACAGTGATATTGTCAAGGAACTGATAACGTTCGTTTTATTGGTTTTATTGAAAGAATTCTGTAAGTTAAAGCTGTTCATGAGTAGTAGCGCAAAGTTATCGACTGCAAAACTCATTCAATGCAAACGTGAACTCTACAAAATGCACATAACAATTATTGTAATTAAAATCTTCAATGACCAAAAACATTTGATATTTTTGGTCAGGACCGCCACTTTTAATTATTTTAATTAACTAAAGGGTATTTTTGATACTACACGGAGTCTTGGCACTGCCTTCATGAAACAAATGCTCAAAATTTCAGGAAAAATTTTGTTTGTTCTTCACAAGGCCGCCATGATTGCTGATAAGTAAAACAACTGAAATTATTTTTAAAATAAAATTGACTTTATTAAATAGCTTTAATCATTACAACATAAATCCCATCAATACAAATAGGATCACAGATTTGGTAACTTATCCCACCTATAGGCCGGCAAAATACGTACATGATGCGCGGAGTCAAACAAGCAAAACTACGTTAATGTGTATGTGCACTGTAGATAGATTGTAGATTGACAATATTGTGTAAAAGCTCTAAATAACTGAAGATAAGCTTCAGACAAATAAACTTCATTAGTGTACATTTGAATTAAAAAATTTAACTATTAAAAAGGCCTTAAACTTAACAACTTATCAATATAACAATAAAATAAAAGCTTCTTTATTTCGTGTAGTACCTAACTTAGAAACTTAGTAAAATATAAAACAAAACAGGTGAAAAAATCAAGCTCTTAAAAGCACCACTGCAAATAACGCAATTAATAAATTTTTCTTTTTAAGATTGTTATAGCATTTGTTGTAGCCAAAGCTCTCAATAAACCATTGATACATTAAATACAAATGAAATAAAGATTCCCTGTTGAAAAGCGTGGTTGTGAAAATTTTCCTAAATGTGTAAAATGTTGTTTATATTTTAGTCTAGAATTTAATCAACTTCTAATTTTCGAAAACTTCCTACAACTCCGACATCCATATCAGCATCACTGTTGCCTCCGAAATTCGCTGCATCTTTGGTTATTTCGATTTGCATATCATCTAAAGCCAAAATTGCTGCACGTTTTTGCTTGAGTTTCTGCTTGAAATCAGCAATCATTTCACTAAGCGGTACAGTGCCTCCATATTCCAAGGGTAGGATGGCAGGATCAATTTTTGATTTGAGTTCATCGACACTTTTGTGGAGCTGAAAACAAACGTAAATATTATTGACAAATATTGTATTAAGGTGGAAATTTTATTTTATTACAATGTTGAAAGAATTATGAGATGCAATTCTTGTTCTACAAAATACACAATATTGTACTGATAGCAAGATGTGCCAATAATCTTGACAAAAAGCTTTAACAGGAAATGGATGCCGAGATTGATAGACGGGGACTTATCCGATACAACCATGAGCTGTATGAAATTTTTGACGAACTGGAGGTCTCAATGATTGTCAGACTGCTGAAGCTGCACTGGGCTGGACACATGAATCGTGTGCACGAACAACGGATATCCAAAAAGGTGTTCGTTGGGAGAACTGAAGACCGGAGACCAGAGGGAAAACCGAGGAAACGCTGATCTGACTCGGTAGACGAAGACAATTCATCGCTACTCGTATTTCGAAATTTGAGGACGCGGTCAATGGACTGAGATAGTTGAAGGCGCTATTTGCAGAAAGTGAAGGACCGAGAGAGGTTGTAGTGCTACGAAGAAGAAGAAGCGCCAGATATTTCTATTGATTGTTTTGAGGAAGTCTTATACTAAGACGATCCGATAAGTACTTACCCTACAAAAGAAAAACGAAAAGTGGTGATTTATTTCTAAACATAATCTTTTCTGTTCTCGACACACTTGACCCAGCGATGCTCCAACTTCTTTAACCCGTCTGAAAAATACGTTTTCTCGAGGTCTACAAAGTACGCCTCTGTGGTAGCGCTAACCTTTTCATTCGAGTCAAATTTTTGCCCAGTGAGTGACTTTCAAATTTGGAAACAAAAAAAGTCACACGGAGAAAATGTTGAATGGGGTAGCAGTTCGTAGCGAAATTTGACGGATTTGGCCAGGGCAATGGCAAAGATGTAAACAAGTGCGTTGTCATGGTGGAAGAGCAAATTTTTCATCGCCAAATGGGACCTTTCTTTCTGCAATTTGGCGTCGAATTTGCCCAACAATTTGACATAGTAGAGACTTGTGATCAATATTGTGGATCCCAGAAAACGTTGGCTATAACCTTTTCCGATCGATAGGACAGTCTTCGCTTTCTTCGCCGGGTGAAGTCCACTGTTCGACTGCTCCTTGGTTTCTGGCGTATACCAGTAAAGCTAAACTCAGCTTTGGTCTATATTACGAGACACGCAGAGTCCATGACACGTTATTGACATCCACCTATACGATAAGCAGCCTATGCTGGCTGAAAAGTGGTGGCTGTGACTCGAATAGCGTAGAAAGACGTTTCGGGCATACATCAGTTGTATTACGGGTATCCCAAACGGCGGAAAACTTGAACCCCATCATATGAATACGGGGCGCTGATTGGCACATTATATCAATTCCCGTCTAATCGTGACCGTGGGGTAAGACCTATTTCCAGCAGGTACCTACGTTAACCGCGTCTATTTGTATCTCAATTGGTACTGTGATATTGGATAATTTGAAATTAACATTAAATTGTCCATATTCATGGTTCAAATCATTTGTTCCTACAGAAAAGTAAACTAACTAATTTTCAGCAGTGAAAAGTGTGAGCGTAGCTAGCATTTAGTGATGAAAATGCTACTTACTTACTATTATTTACAATATAACCAGAGATCTACGACATACCCTAGGTAATGTTGATAGTCATGGTGTTTCGTTTCTTTTAGTTTTGTTTCTTTAATGCTGCTTAAAGCATTTGAAATTTAACGATCTTCTCTGGGGTTGCGGTAGCAAGGAAGTTTCTAACTGCGACTAAAACAACCAGAGGAAATACTAGTCTGCTTCGGTTGCCGAAGACAGTTCATCGCTGCTTGGGTTTCAAAACTTATGGACGCGAAAGGAACCAAGAAAATGGGTGGCACTAGTTGCAAGAAAAAATGGCCCAGAAAGATTGTAGTACTACGAAGAAGAAGAAAAAGAATCAAATCTGAAGTTAACAGAATTTTTACTTAAATTAAGTAGAAAATTGTTTAGAACTCCGGTTGGGACAATAAAAGGGCCTATATATAAATGTGTGTGTATATATATATATATATATATATATATATATATATATATATATATATATATATATATATATATATATATATATATATATATATATATATATATATATATATATATATGAATGTCCAGCTTCTACTTACGCCAGTGTACAGATATATATATATCTAGTGTCACAGCAATAAGCTTGCATATGCTTTGGAATAAAAATCTAGCAGACCTATATTGATACTCTAAAAACGAGTTGAGTCTTATCGAATGCAAAGCACCAAGATCTGAGTGACGGGTCGTCCTCTTGGTGGCACTCGACGCTAGATGGGTGGGTATTCTGGATACACTGGAAAATACTTTTCAAGTTCCAGAATATCTAATGGGGCTTTTGAGCGACTACCTGAAGGACCGAAACCTGCGTTACGACCCAACACATGGCCAATGAAGGATGGAAGTTAAATCTGGTGTGGCCTAGATATCTATCCTTGGTCCAGACCTGTGGAACGTATCTTACAATGGGCTACTGAAACTGGAAATCCCAAATGAGTCACGTTTGATCAGCTATGCGAATGATGTTGGGGCTTCTAGTCACTGGAGGCACTGTTGAATAATCGCAACTTAGGCTAGACATGCTGGTGCAACTTAGGCTAGGCACGCTGATGCGCTCTTGAGTTCAATCTAGCACTGGTACAAACTGAAGTGGTCATCTTGACACAAAAGAGTATCCCTAGAGTAAGGATGATCAGTATTGGAGACATACTAACGAATCAAAGCCATCGGTGAAGTAGCTGGGGCTACTGATCGACTCGAAGATGAGTTTCTTTTAGCAAATCAGCGCAATGGCTGAGAATGTTACTTCGAGAGTATTGGCTCTGAGTCGGCTTATGGGCACCGTAGGGGAACCCAATCCGTCAAGAAGATGCCTATTAATGAGTGTTCTAGTGTCAGAGCTACTGTACGGAGCAGAAATATAGGGCGACGTTATAAGTAAGAAGGTATACTGAAAACGCCTGGTACAGGTACAGAGAAGAGAAGCACTGGAGATTGCATCTTCATATCTGACAGTCTCTGATTTGGCGGTGAGAGTTATAATAGGTTACTGGCGTTAAAGCAAGTTGTGTGGTTGTCTGCGAGGAAAAATAGCGCTCACTCAACGATTGGCAGCAGTCTTGGATGAATTGCATGAAGGAAAGGTGAACTGCGTGCCTCATTCCGTATCTGAGACCATAGTTAAATCGAAGGCATGGGGAGACTGACTTATATCTGACGCAGCTTTTAGGTGGGCATGGGTGTTTTCAGTCTTACCTGCACAAGATTAGTAAGTCACGGTCCCACAATTGTCAGTTTTGCCCAGGAGAGGAAGACAATGCCTACCACACATTTTTGCGTGTACAAAATGCGACAAGCTGTGACTGACCTCTACAGGGAGACGCCAGAGCTCACGCTTGATAATATAGTTGCGGTGTTGCTTGGTTCGGTTGACAAACGCAACCATGTGGCAAATTATGTTCGAGCAGGGCCTCATAACAGTCGGGGCTGGGGAGATCACTTGTCTGGAAATCCCTCTTCAACTTTCCCCTCTCGCTAGAGGAGGGGTCCCCCAGCGTGAAGGCACCTTTATGTGTTCGAGAGGTGAATGTCATTTATGCACAGAGTGTGGGTTTCCCATGTTCGCAAGAAGGTGACTGGACTACCCACTAAACACCTCCCCTGTCAACCTGAGAACTTAGCCTGGAACAATTTGACAAATCACTTCTAGAATATCTAATGCGGCTTCTGAGGGACTACCTGAAGGACCGAAGACACAACACAACGTTGAACGTGTCTCATGATGGGCTACTAAGACTGGAGATGCCAGATGAGTCGTGCTTGATGCTAATACGCCAAATGAGGGATTGGATGACTGCTACCAGTTCAGTTTAACACTGGAGAAAACCGAAGTGATCATCTTGATAAAGAAAGAGAGTAAGGATGATCAGTATTGGAGACATACTAACGAATCGAGCCATCGGTGAAGTACCCGGGGCTACTGATTGACTCGAAGATTTGTTTCTCTGAGCAAATCAGGGCAACGGCTGAGAAGGCTGCTTCGGGAGTATCGGCTCTGAGTTGACTTATGGCCAATTTAGGGGGACCCAGCCCATCAAGAAGACGCCTCTTGATGAGTGCTGTAGAGTCAGTACTACTGTACGGTGCAGAAGTATGGGGTGACGCTCTCAGTAAGGTGGTATATCGAAAACGTTTGCCACAGGAACAGAGAAGAGGAGCACTGAGGATTGCATTTTCGTATCCGGTAGTCTCTGATTCGTCGGTGAGAGTTATTGCAGGCGTGATACCTGTCACCCTCCTTGCTAGAGAGTACCATGCTATTTACCCGCGCCGAAGCGAGGATGCGAAGGAGATGGTTGTCCGCAAGGAAAGACACGCTCGCTCAACGATCAGCAGCAGTCTTGGGTGAGTCGCACGAAGGGAAAATGGACTGCGGGCCTCATCCTGGATGTGAAACCGTGATTAAATCGAAGGGGTGGTGAGACTGACTTCTATTTGGTTCAGTTTTTGAGCGGGCATGGGTATTTTCAGTCTTACCTGCACAAGATTGGTAAGTCACGGTCCCCCGATTGTCGGTTTTACCCAGGGGACGAAGACAATGCCTGTCACATATTTTTTGCATGCACAAAGTGGGTCAAGCTACGGAGGGCCCTCTACAGAGAGACGGGAGAGCTCACCCCGGATAACATAGTTGCGGTGATGCTCGAATCGATTGACAAATGGAACTCGGTGGCACATTATGTTCGGGCAGTCATAAAAGATAAAAGGGATAAAAGGGGCGTTGGGGCTGGCGGATCACTTTTCCAGCACTCCCTCTTTCCCCCTCCCCTCCCATTAGAAGAGGGGCCCCCAGCTTGAAGCTGCCTCACGGCGTAACAAAACGATACCACCCGAAGTGATTTGTCAAATGGTTCCAGGCTAGGTTCTCATGTTGACAGGGGAGGTGTTTAGTGGGTAGTCCAGTCACTTTCTTGCGAACATGAAAGTCCCACACTTTGTGCATAAATGACATTCACCTCTCAAACACAAAAAAGGTGCCTTCACGCTGGGGGACCCCTCTTCTAGCGAGAGGGGAAAGTTGAAAAGGGTTCTCCAGCGTATCCAGGATATCCACCCATCTAGAGGAGTTGAACGCGACGGTCCGTCGCTTGGTGCAACTATATGCCTCAGCCTTCCGGGCGGCACTCCTCACCTCTGTAATCGCATCAATGGGAGAGAGGTCCCCAGCAGCACTAATCGCGTCAGTAAGTCTTTCCTTGATGAGTTTCTCTAGCACTTTCCCAGCCGTGTCTAGCATGCATAACGGGCAGTATGTAGACGGCGATTCGGGATTTCCAACCGACTTACATATCAGCACGAGCCTCGCCACCTTCCATCATAACGGGGAAACCCCGTCCTATAGGCAATCGTTGTCAAGACAATGGTGATGGACAAGCTGCAACATCTCAGCCGAAAAACCATCTGGACCTGGAGCCTTCCTCGCTTTCTAAAAGGACTGCCTGTTCCAGTTCCGGCCATGTGAAGAGTGGACACTCGACTGCTGTTTCACCATGGACTGCGTCAACACGGACGGGATGGGTGGGGAAGAGTGCCTGTACTATCTCGTCTATTTTTTCCGCATCATGTATACAAGGTTTCCGTAGGGCAACAAGCTTCCGCATAACTACGTTAGCTTGTAGGCAAGGCCCCACGGATCCTTGTTCACATTGTCCACTAGATCTTACCAGCAGCGAAGGCATTTCCTGGCCGACTTATATGCTACTACCCGGCCGCTTGCCTCGCCATGGTTCCATGCCCGTTGAGCCTCACGCCGAAGCTTGTGACTGCCCCTTCATTTTTCAGCAGTTTCAGTTGACCACCAGTACACTGGGCCTTGCCGTGTTGAGGTTTTCGACCGGGCATAGAAGCTTTGCAAACAGTCGTAATGATGCTCATTGTCAAGTTCACCACGTCTTGAGCTGCCAGCTCTTCCGTCCCTCCGAATCTCCCTGCAGTGGTGCACCTGCTGTGAGTACCTCGACAAACCTCTCGACATCCACCCTTCCGATGTTCCATCCAATTGTAGAAAGCCGAGAGCACGGTCGTCGGGATACAACATCACTGATCTCCAGCAGAATGCACTGACGATCACTGGCTGAGTAGTCCTCTAATACTCTCCAATTGTGTATCCTCCGTACTAAGGACTCCAAGGCAAATGCCACGTCCGATATGGTTCCTTCACAGCCAATACGGCAGAAAGCCGGTGTATTTCCGGCACCTTACGGCGTAACAAAACGAGGTGGCCCAAAAAAATGTGTCAAACGGTTCCAGGCTAGGTTCTCGGGTTGACAAGGGAGGTTTTTAGTGGGTAGTCCAGTCGATTGTGAGCATGAGCGTCCCACACTCAGTGCGTAAATAGTATTCACCTCCCAATCACAATAAAAGGTCTGAGCATTCAAAAGTGGCCAAAACTACCATATTGCCCCAACATGAAACATACAAACAAGATGTGTTGTAGTTTAATGAGAGCTTTTTAGCTTTATCACTCCGTGATATGCAGGTTCGATTCTAACCCTGCTCTCAGAGTACATATACAAGTAAATGTAGCAAATAATAAATTTGAATGAATGAATATTTATCTCATATTGAATGGGGTGTAAAATTGCAGTTGGTGGGAGGATATAGGGAGAAAGGATTACGTTAACAGGACCCCTTCACAATGAACATAAAGTTGCAATTTTTAAACAAAGTCAATTGCAACAGGAGCTCTAAACTATGGAAGAACCAGCACCGTTAAAACTATTTTTGTCAGTTAAAGAATAAATACAAAGATTTTTCTTTAAATTAACTACAGGGTAAAATTTCCAAATATTTAAAAATTGTTTGAGTATCTAGTATTATTTTAATCTGTCGTCATAGAACATTGTCATTGAGTTTTTTAAAGCAACACTTTCTGTGACTCCAATAGTACTTGAAAAGGTAATGTTACACTTGAAGTAATACTTACAATAATTCTCTTCTTTAGTTTGTCGCTCAAACAGGATATCGCGAATTCAATAACTTTATTAGCATAAGCAGGAATATTAATAAAGTGTGTTTCCTTATGACGCATGGGAGTGGAGTTCTGAAAATTATGCAAATTAATGTCATATTGTTAGAATGCCTTGAAACTCGACATACCTGTATGCACTTGACAATATTCCTTAAATCCGTAATTGACCATAAACTAACGAATCCCATATTCATGCCAGATTCATCATTCACATAAACGTAACCAGCAACTTGTGATTCTTCATCATCCAAAAGTGCCTCACACACCAATGAATGTATCCTTGCCATTTGCGCCGATGTAAATTTATATGGATCGAATTTTCCAGCAACTGAAATCATAACCTGTCGTCCTTGTGCATCACGTTGTGGCAAAGGAACCAAGTAACCATTATCAAAGATCTCCTCCAAAGCAGGATCTTCAATGTCTAATTTTCTGAACCAATCAGGATACAATTGACGAATGGTCAGGTACCGTTCTAGCATTTCACATGCGGCAGGAACTGAAAATTTTTTAGTACGCAGGAAGCGTAGAAGAAAAACGGCATCCGTACGACATTTCTTGATGTGCGGATGTTTTGAGATCCATTCGCGCAATTGCGCGAGCGCTTGTTTGCGTATGTTATCATCTTCGTGGAGCTCTTCCTTGGCAACTTTCTTCATTTCCGAACTTAATTTGCACACATACGGATCATAGTCATCGGGAGTTGTGGAAAGATTGAAGGGACGAATTGTTTCAGTTTCCAACACTGCAAATTAATTGAAGTTTGAATTTAATATTATTACGTAATAATAATTAAACATTAAATCCTAATTTATAATTAATGATTCTAAGTCATGATAAAAGTCATAATAAATTCCAAGGCGTTAATCATAAGAAATCTCGAGGCATTTATAACCGTGAATTTCTCCTTAAGTACGGTTTAGTTTTCCGCATAGCACTATGCTTTTAAAATGAGACAATTAAATATATTTATATATAAGCAATTAATTCATTTGTTTAATGTATTATTCCTGTGAAAATGGTTTTAGTTACCATAAAATAAGCCTATGAAATAATAAAACAGACAAATTAGAATTTTTATCAGATAATCATTACATCTCTTCATTCAATTGCGTATGAAAGCTCATTTGCATTCCAAATTATTCCTTCCTTAAAATTTCCATAAGAAAGTAGTGGAGCAAATTCCATAACGAATTTGACTGCAATAGCAAACTCATGTACCCTATCTAAGTGTATACGCAATTAAAATATTTCGATACAGTCGTTGCGCTTGTAAATCGTTCAACCTAATGTCAATTTGAGCAATTGTTATTCCAAAAATATTATTACATTTGTGCACACATAATAGTCTCATCAGTTTCGAAATCTATCCACGTACCGGATCCATCGTGTTTTACCAACTTCAAAAATCATTTCTTCATCGAGCTACCACGGACGAACAGTCCAATTTCCAGTGTTATGTATTAAAAATATCTTCTGATATCTTTTCAGCTAATTACTTTCACGCTTTTATTGTTTAACCTGAATGTTCTGTATATGCTGACGACTATGAATTACCAATTGCTCCGTATGTGGAGGAACAATGGAAATCATTGTACAAACTTATTAACATTTACACGCCTGAATGCATTGTACCCACGAATAAACAGTATATTGCGTTGATTTAGCACTTTCACATTTTATTCGAATAATTATATAATGTGATATTCAGGCATAAAAATTAAGTGTAAGCGTCTAGAGGAGATGATTTGGGTGCATAGTCTTAAAATTTTACGGATTTTGCAATCTGATTGTCTGGATTTGCGATAATAAATTTGTTTGGGTAACTGTTATAGGTATAATGGATGAATCAGCTGATTAAAATTGGATTTAATCTAGACGTTTCTCAGAGAAATTCAGCTTTTCCAAACCAATAAGACTAATTTTATGGTAATATTAGTTGTAGGTAGTGTGTTACGATTTAAATAATATGCAACAACTACTTATAAAGAGTTATGCCCAGAATTATAAATAAACTTTGAAAACGTAAATTTCCTTTTGCTTATTTGAAGAACATTGACCCGTACAGTGAAAAGCAACAAATAATATAAGTCTATCCGTATTTGAAGGATTTTCTATGAATTTATTAATTGTTTTAAGATAAAGACCAGAAGAAGTCAATAGTGTTTATCGTATATAGAAAAGAATTAGCTCCGCCGTAGACGGTCGTAGGCCCGTTTCAGAAAAGAGGAAGGAACCCTTTGTCTCCCCAACCCACAGCTTCCATCACTCCTGATCCTTAACCCCACGATTAAATGGTAGCAAATATTCTCGGGGTCACACATTGGGCTGACTGGTTCTCCAATAATGGGTCATTTAATGCTGAAAAATGCCAATAACTGTAAATGCATCTGCAGCTCTGCTACTAAATCTTACTTTCAAGTCCTTTGTGAGGACGTGAGAGGGTGAAGAAGAGTCTTCCGCACCTGATAACGAAATCGAAGCAATAACCGGAATGGAGGTTGAGCGCCGGGCAAACTGGCCATCCCAGGAAAACTTACAACAATCTCGCAACCGAAAAAAGATCAGTCAACTACCCTGGTACTGTTAAGGAACTTTTGCAAGACGCCAGTCAATATAAATTGAACAAACTGGCAATCCAAGAGACTAATTGGACTGAAAATGATATTCAAGACATGAAATCGCATACAAAATTCAAAAGTGGAAAGCCTATTAGAAAATGAGAATCCGGAGTAGCCTTTGTTGTGGATAGGGAGTTCAAATCGCATATTATTGAACAACAGCTGTGTGCGATCCATATATAAGCAGACTTCTTCAAAACCTGGCTGATAAATGTACATGCCCAACCGAAGAAAAGGACGAAAAACATAGGAAATGTTCTACAATCACCTAGAAAGATCTAGGTAGCACCGAATGGCAACAAACAAAACCAAATCACTCATGTTTTGATCCCAAAACGTCGGGCCTCGAGCATACTTGACGTCCGTACATACCGAGGAGCCAATTGTAACTCAGATCATTACATGATCAAATTAACTTATCGGTTTGATATCGAAATGGTCCAAACGATGACTGTGGTCAAAAATTTCATGAAGACCTACGACAACCAGCTGGCTCCCATCTTATCAGACGCATCGCTGAAAACAAGCAACGAACTCTGGATACAAATGGAAGCGGCTATTAAGATCGTGGCAGAACAGACGATCGGACATCAAGCCCGACGCAATAGAAATTATTGGTTCTGGCTCGATGACGAGTGTCAAAATGCGTTAGATAAAAAGAATTAGGTGTACAAGGAATACGTAGGTAGGAAAGCCTGGACAAAGAGAGATCACTATGAAGATCTTAGAAGAGTAGCGAATAAGATAATTAGAACTTAGAAAAGTAAATAATATGGTGACCAATCGAGAAGTTTCAACGTAAGTTTAGCGAGCAACAACACAAGACAAACATACAAAGCAGTGAGAAGACTCAAACAATGTTATCAGCCCAAAACCACGCTCTGCTGTGATAACCTTGGCAATATCATCGCTGACAGGACAAGGATTAAGGAAACATGGGCATTATATATCAAGAATCTCCTTAATCATCCGCACAGCTCCAGAGCATCGGAGCCCCATCTACTTTGGAGGAAGCTTGATTCACTATCAGGGTCCAAAAGAAAAATAATGTAGTGTCAGTCGAGCCAAACGAGTGGTACCAATCAATTATATTCTCTATTCACAAAATAGTGACAGGCAAAATTACGAATGCTCTAGAGGTACATTTCTACTTTTTTTTTGTGGTAGGGAGGTGAATGCCATTTATGCACAGAGTGTGGGACTCCCATGCGCGACTGGACTATCCACTAAACACCTCTCCTGTCAACCTGAGAATCCAGCCTGGAACTGTTTGACACATTAATTTGGGCCAGGCATCGTTTTGTGGCGCCGTGAGGCGCCTTCAAGCTGGGAGATCCCTTTCCTAGCGGGAGGGGAGAGGGGAAGAGGAAGTGCTAGAAAAGTGATTCTCCAGCCCCAACGCCCCCGGCTGCTGTGAGTCCCTTTTATATTTTAGGACTGCCCGAGCATAATGTGCCACCTGATTCCATTTGTCAACCGATTCAAGCATGACGGCAACTATATTATGCGGGGTGAGCTCTCCCGTCTCGCTGTAGAGTTCCCTTTGCAGCCTGACCCATTTTGTACACGCAAAAAATGTGTGGCAGGCATTGTCTTCCTCCCCTGGGCAAAACCGACAATCGGGACATTACTACTTTGTACGGCGTACAGGGACTGTATAATAAGTAACCGGACTGAGCCTGCCCCGTGCCGTCAAAGCGTCTGCTAACCGGTATCTGGTGCTATAGTGGTGGTGGGGGTCTAGGTAAAGGGAACCGGGCTGCAGCAGTTGCCTCCAAGCGCTTGGAGAGATAGCATCGAGCGAGAGCGGAGTGCGTGTTCAGTTACGTCGTCGGAGTGAAAATGGAGCGTACGATCGAATAACGTGTTAGCATCAAATTTTGTGTCAAACTTAAGAAAATGGCCACGGAAACTCTTAAAATGATTCAAGAGGCTTACGGTGAGGATACTCTGTCCAGAACTCAAGTGTTTCAGTGGCACAGAAATTTCCGGGAGGGCCGCGATGACGTCCATGACAAACAGCACGTCGGTCCTCCATCAACGAGCCACACGGATACAAATGTGCAAAAAGTGCGTGATGTGTTGAATAGTGATCGTCGTCAGAGCATTCAGGCTATCGCAGATGAGGTTGGAATTGATAAGATGACCGTTCACATCATTATTAAGAACGATCTGGGCATGAGGAAGATTTGCGCGAAGCTGGTACTCAAACACCTGACTGATGAGCAAAAGGAGCATCGTGTTGCTGTCGCTTCGGAAATCCTTGATCGACTGCAAACCGAAACAAAGTTTTTTAACCTCATTATAACAGGAGATGAGACATGGGTTTTCGAATACGACCCTGAGACGAAGCGGCAGAATTTGGAGTGGCACACACCGGCATCACCACGACTGAAAAAAGCGTGCATGAGCAAATTGAAGGTGAAGTCGATGCTCATTGCTTTCTTTGACGTGAAAGGCATTGTTCACAAAGAGTTTGTGCCACCCGGCTAAACTGTAAATGGCCAGTACTACAGAGAGGTGCTCTGTCAACTAACCACCCGGGTTCGCCGAGTCCCTCCGGAGATTGCCGATCCTCCAGCGCGACAATGCTCCGTAGCACCCCTGCATGCTCGTCACCGAGCATTTGGCAAAACAGTCAAGGGCAACGTTGCCACAGCCTCCTTACAGCCCGGATATGGCACCAGCGGACTTCTTTCTGTTCCCCAAGATCAAGAGACACCTGACGCGGTTCGGGACTCTGGAATACGTTCAACGTGCTACGACGAAGGCTCTAGACAGCATCGAGGTTGCCGACTTCCAGGGAGTGTTCGGGAATTGGAAAATCCGGTATCAGCGTGTTATCGACTACAATGGGGACTACTTTGAAGATTTCTAAAGAAAAATTGTACATATTTTGCCAATAAAAATTTCCTGAGGTCAGTCCGGTTACTTATTAAACAGACCCTGTATATAATTTTTTCAATAATCTTAGAAAATAAAATCAGATCATATGCTAACAGTACTATTGGAGAGTATCAAGGTAACTCTAGAGCAAATCGATCAATAATAGACCAATTGTTGTAACAGTCAAGCAGGTATTTGAAAAATGCTGGCAGTTCAACATATACGTACACCAAACTTTCGTTGGCTTTAAGCAACCATACGACAGTATTAATCGTAACGTACTGTACCAAATAATGCTTTGGTTTGGCATCCCAACCAAATGAGTCCGTCTCACCAAAACGACAATAACGTCGACAACCTCCCAAGTCTGCATCGATAACCAACTCATCGATGCCTTTGACACAAATATCGGACTAAAGCAGGGAGACGGGCTGGTCGCATTGCTATTCAATTTGGTTCTGGACTATGGGACTAGAAAGCTGGCTGCTTTTTTCACGGTCATTAACAACTGCCAAAAAACTGTTCCTGAAATTCAACAGCGGAGCAAAGCTAGTAGGCTACAAGATAACTCAAATACACAATCGAATACAATATCAAAAATGTGGGCAAATTTGTGTAACAAGGAGCCAAAATAACGAGAACCGGTACCGGTAGTCCACATGGTACAGTGGTTAGAGCACTAAGCCCGTAAGCCGAAGGTCTCTGGTTTGAGTTTCGTTGGCGTCAACAAGATTTAGTTCAAGTGATTCTTCGGACGGACTATAAGCCTGCTCAGTTATGATACGTGCTGGTTTAAAATCAGAACGTATCGTAGCTCGACGGACGGATACATGGCCAAAGCGTGATAATGACCATATCACCTTGAAGAGTGCCAATAAATTCGATCATGACAATGAGATACTCTAACTATCTCTAAGCGAAGGCCCGAAAGAGACTGTATTGCTACGAAAAAAAGGTATTACAAGAGAGGAAAAACGCTGAAGAATACAGCTCGCAAAGAAAATATTTTATTCAGTTTTGATGATCCTAAAGACTAACTGCATACACAGGAAAACAAAGCTTCAAGTATACAAATCTGTGATCAGACCTATACTTTGCTATGGGTGTAAAACATAAACCCTAACCCAAGCATCTGCAAACATATTGAATGCCTTTGAGCGGCGGGTCCTGAGATGGATAATTGGAGCGAAGCTAGATGGGAATCAATGTCAAATTCGATATAACCATGAGCTGTATGAAAGTTTTGACGAGATTAGGGTCTCAACAATTGTAAGACTGTGAAAGCTGTAATGGACTGGCCACGTGAATCATATGGATGGGCACAGATATCCGAAAAGGGAATTTGTTTGGAGAATTGAAGGATGGGGACCAGTAGGAAAACCGAAGAAACGCTGGTCTGACTCTGTCGACGAAGACATTTCATCGCTGTTCGAATTTCAAAATTGGGAGACAAAGTCAATAGACCGAGACAGTTTGAGGCGCTTGTTACAGAAAGTGAAGGCCCGAGAGGGGCTGTAGTGCTACGTAGAAAAGAAGGAGGAGAATTGGAATGCAGGTAGCATTAAAAAGATGATAACTGAATCGAATAAAACAAAGCTCATGACGAAGTCGAGGAAAAATACTCCAAATACACAAAATATCACACTTGACGAATACAGTATCGAAAATGTGAGCGAATTTGTGTATTTAGACGCCAAAATAATGAAAACGGGCAATAAAAGAGACGAAATACGCCGCAGAATACAGCTCGCAAATAAAATATTTTATTCAGTATTGACGATCTTAAAGACCAGCTGCATACACAGGAAAACAAAGCTCCAAGTATACAAATCTGTGATAAGACCTGCGTTATGCTATGGGTGTGAAACATGGACCCTAACCCAAGCATCCGCAAATATATTGAACACCTTTGAGCGACGGGTCCTGAGGCGAATAATTGGAGCGAAGCTAGACGGGGATCAATGGCAAATTCGATACAACCATGAGCTGTATGAAATTTTTGACGACCCGGAGGTCTCAAGGATTGTAAGACTGCGGAAACTGCAATGAGCTGGACACATGAATCGTATGGACGAACAACGGATACCCAAGAAGGTATTCGTTGGGAAAACTTTAGGCCGGCGGCCAGTGGGGGAACCGAGGAAACGCTCGTCTGGCTCGGTCGACGAAGACAGTTCATCGCTGCTCAGATTTCGGAATCGGATGACGCTGTCAACGGACCGAGACAGTTGGAGGCGCTGTTTGCAGGAAGCGAAGACCCGAAAGGGGCTGTAGTGCTAAGAAGAAAAAGAAGAATCGAAAAATTTTATTATAGATTTTAATAAAGATATAATGTGGGCTCAAGCCCAAAAATACATATTGCTATGTAAATTATGTAACCTTTTGATCGAATAGACACACTGATGGAGGAGGAGAGGAGAAGGGAAGAAAAGAGTGTTGAGCACAAGCTTATTAAGTGAATTTAAAATAATTGCATAAAAAATATATCATCAAAGTGCATGGGAAATACTATCCCAGTTGCTTATTTTCAAGGCAAATATGCCAACGCAAATAAAAATTAGGAATTCAAAAATGATCTAATGAAGCTCTCTTCCCTTAAAACGTCGTATATATTGAGTGGAAACCTTAATTCTAACTATATCAAGTAGGTATGTCAGGCAAAAACATATGGGGATGCATTATTCATTCCTTTCAGACTTTTTCCTTCAAAGGTATTAGGTCGCGAGGGCGTGGGACACAAATTTTTCATAAATTTTGCCTCCACCCGATGCATAAAAAGACTTTTTTCTTTCAGATTCTGAAAACCCAAATTAAAGCGGAACAACTCGACTACAGTTGAAAACAAGTTGAGTAAGCAGGAGAGTGCTCCTACCGGAAGGTCTTTGTAAACACCCTAGGGTTAGAAACAAGTTTTCTAATAGCGTGAATCGATGACTTGAATTATTTATCCAATACTTGGATATGAAATCGTTCAAATTTATGCTAAAAATGCACAGTTTCTTTCATAAGCACAGTGTAGCCGCCATTTTGATCTAGCTTAAATGATTGTTTTGAATGTTCGGCCAATCGAACATATTCAAGTTCAACATCATTCCTTAAATTTTCATGAAAATTGAAAGAAAATAAAAGTGCCTAGGTCGATTTGAAATATGTATCAACCATATGCACGTGTTATTGTTGTTGTGATTCCATACAATTGAAATCGCTATAACTCACTTGATTATGATTCGATCTCTATCAAATTTTGTGAATGTATATATCTTATATCAGTCTTTATAATTGCAAAATTTCAAAAAGTTTAAAGGTACTGTTTTGATTTTATGGGCGAAAATGTGAAATCTATAACTCATACTATTATTAACAAAGTTGAGTGAATTTCGATTTTTGAGGTATTTGTTGCCCTTGTACTCATAAAGATCCACATTCGTGACAATTTTCAGATTTTTCGGCTCAATGGTGTCCAATCGCGACGGGGGGGGGACACAAATTTTGCATACATTTTGCCTTCCCCTGGACCCCCTAATTCATAAAATGATTTTTTTATTTCTGATTCTAAAAGTTCTAATCAAGACCTTTCATTTGATACCCCACTCGACTACCTTTGGTCAAAAATGATGTGGAGCTGGTAGGGCTTTGTAAAAACAAATTCAGCAAACCCCTAAAAATTACCATTTACATTAGGAAGATTATTTAATTAAGGAAGAGAGAGCGTAAGCATGAAAGAAAGAATAAGGGACTGCTTTTGAGCGGGGCCAGAATTGATCTGATTGTTACTCCGAAGGATGTCCGGGAGATTGAAATCTCCACATACGAAATGGTGAAAGTCTGAAAAACGCATGGTGTAGAAACGTATAACTTCGGAAAGAAACTTATCCTATACAGTAGGGCGGATTTACAAGGGATATAAGAACAGAACACAAGAAAGGAATGACTTGGGGATACAGTTATCTTAGCTGCTACGCATTCGATGGGAAGGAAAACTAGAGATTGACAAGAGGTGTTCCAGGAAGGGTGTTTCAGAATGCAATAAAAGTGCCACCACCATTATAAGCTAAGAACCGATCTCGAACTTTTCTGACGACGATATGATGAAGGAAGATTTCGGAAAAAAATGTCTTAGGCCAACCAAGTTCCCATTAAGCAGATTATTTCTTCGTTCGATAGTATATAACAACGTATGCTTCGACAACTTGGTTCTTAGTTCACGCATATAAACTTTAAAATAAATAATATGCATGGTATTTCATAAATAATAATATATTTAATAAGCAAAAATAGCTACAGTAGGTTGAACAAGTGATTTCCTTTTTTATATTTTGAAATGAAACTGATTTTAATTTAATATGATAATAACCGCTACAAAGATGTAACAGCTGAACCAAGATCCTTGATAGCATTCTGACTATTCACACAAATAGCAACACTCTTTCTTTATGCAAATGATTGATTTTTTAGCCACATGCTTCTCAAATATCCAGTACCTCTTTTTAGAAGACATTGGCCTATTAAGGGCTACATTTTGCCTCCCCTTGGAGCTCCTGATGCATACAATGATGCATAATCAAGACCCTCCATTTGATTCCCGACTCGACTAACTTTAATTTAAAAAAAAAATTGTTAAAGGCTAATTCGATATAAGGGCGACCCTGCTTAAGAAATTTTTCAATTTTTGGCTAGATCTAATCTTTTGAGTGATCATCACTTCTGAGCTTTCCACAAAGTTTGAGCATTATAGCTTCCATGGTTTCTGAGGAAACTTGCTGTGACGAACGGACAGATGGGTGGACGGACGGACAGACAGGTCACAAAACTAGTAGGTTTTTGCAAAAAAATGTTTACAAAGACCTAAAAACACAATGAGCATTTAATGAAAATAGCAAAGTCGATCCAGTCTAGAATTACATAGATGTTTAACAGCGACAGTGTGAGATTGGATCGCTGACAGTTTGAATCGATAATACGTTGTTATATTCATTCTAGTCCGCGTATGTTAGTATTGTCGCGTGTTTTCCGTTCGCGGCCAATAATTTTAATGTTCCGGGAAAGTGAAAATGCAATGTCTTTTAATTTAAGTTAAAAGAGTTTATTTTATTTCAAAAGTGCACAATGATCGATTTAACACTTTCACTAATTTTAATTTTCACTATTAAAAATTAAAATTTAACACTTGTCCATAAATTTATTATCGCAATTGTCTTCTAAATTACTTCACTATTACGAAACACACTTTCGCAGTTCTTATCGCGGTCGAATGAATGATGATCCCCCCATTCATTCAGCTCGCCTTTATATAGGGTCTCTACCTATTCACCCATTTCTCGTTTATTGGCGAATGTTCTACCGAGAGGTACCTGGTAGATTCGAGCAAATTCAATGAATGGAGTGACGTCACTTGCAGATGTTGATCATGCTTGTTGGGTTCTCGTGGTTTCGAGTGAATTCGTGTTCTTCATTGTTGTGAAAACAATTGCGACAGTAGCTCGCAGAATTATTTGTACATGTAATTATTTGTACATGTAACACTGCCCCCACCTCAGTTCTTTTCGCCCCGAAAAGATGTGTCGCTATTTGTAGTCAATTCTCCCTGGGTGTAATATGGGGCAAGACGGTCCAGATGCACGATTTTCATTTTAGCTCTCGGCTTACGATGTTCCTGTATTCGGTATACGACGTCGTTGATTCGCTTTGTAACTCGGTATGGTCCCTCCCAATTATGTTGCAACTTTGGAGACCTACCCTTTCGCCGTTGCGGGTTATAAAGCCACACCAAGTCATCTTGCTGGAAGCCAGTAGAATTAGCCTTTAGATCATACCTGGTCTTCATGCGGTCAGTAGCCGATTCGAGGTGTTTTCGCACTGTCCGATGTATCTGGTTCAACCGTTGTCTTAGATCACTTGCGTACTCCGAGACCGTTTGGGGTTTCTCAGGGGGTGTTCCGAACTTTATATCGGCTGGCAGACGAATAGTCTTTCCAAAAATGACTTTGGCTGGGGCTTGGCCCGTCGATGCATGTTCGGCAGCTCTGTACGCCATCAAAAATAGTGGGATATGTCGGTCCCAGTCCCTTTGGTTCTCGTCAACCATCTTGGCAAGGTGTTTATTGAGCGTGCCGTTGAAACGTTCGACCATTCCATCGGATTGGGGATGCAGCGGTGTTGTCCTCGTTTTCCGTATTCCGAGCAGCTCGCACATTTCGCCAAAAACTAGTGACTCAAAGTTTCGGCCTTGATCCGAATGTAATTCGCAAGGTACGCCGTACCTACTGACCCAATTTAACACTAGCTGTTCAGCTACGGTAGTTGCTTCCTGGTTGGGAATGGGGTAGACCTCGGGCCACTTGCTGAAATAATCGGCTACAACCAGCGTATATCGATTTCCCCAATCGGTTTCAGGAAAGGGTCCTGCGATGTCAACAGCAATCCTTTCGAATGGCACGCCTACGTTATAGGCTTGCATTTGTCCTCTCAGTCGTCGCTTTGGGCCTTTGACGGAAGCGCAAATTGTGCATCTGCGACACCAGTCCTCTACGTCTTCTCGAGCGTGGAGCCAGTAGAACCATTCCCGCAATTTCGCTAAGGTCTTGTTAACACCAAGGTGGCCTCCCGAGGATCCTTCATGCATTTCCTTAACCACATCGTGGATTCGGCTTTTGGGAAGTATAGTTTGCATCCTATAGGAGCTACCATCCGCCGTTTCCCATTTCCGCTTGAGTACGCCACCCTCCACCTGAAGGGAGTTCCATTGTGCCCAATAGCTTTTTAGGGTTGCGCCATGCATTGAAACGTCTTTCCACTCAGGTCGCCCAGTCGTCTCCTTCCATACGAGCAATGGTCCGATGTCTTCATCGGCTAACTGGGCGTTTCGAATCTCCTCCGATGACCAACCTTCATCGAATTCCGCCGTTATCAATCGCAGATCAACGAGCGGTTCCTTTTCCTCAATCCGTCGGCAACGCTTGCAGTTAGCTGGACATGGACGGCGGGATAGGGCGTCAGCATTTCCATGAACTCCGCCCTTCCGATGAACAATTTCGTAGTCATATGACTGCAATCTTTCGATCCATCTCGCAACTTGTCCCTCGGGGTTTTTGAAGTTGAGCAACCATCTCATTGATGTATGGTCCGTTCGAAGAACAAATTTCTGCCCATATAGATACTTGTGGAACTGCTTAGTGGCCTCTATTATAGCCAATAGCTCCTTCCTGGTGACGCAGTAATTCCTCTCACTTTTTGAGAGAACTCGACTGTAATAAGAGAGGACTCTTTCTTCGCCATTGATCTGCTGGGAGAGTACAGCTCCAATACTGCCGTTGCTTGCATCGGTGTCAACTACAAACATTTTTCCGGGTTTCGGATACGCCAGCACGGGTGATTCACACAGCTTTTCCTTCAGGGTCTCAAAGGCTGTCTGGCATTGTTCATTCCAGACATACGGACGATTTTTCTCGGTTAGCTGATGGAGACACTTAGCTATTTTGGCAAAGTCTTTGACGAATCTTCGATAGTAGGTCGCCAGACCCAGAAAACTTCGTAGTTGGCGCTTGTTGTTTGGTGTTGGCCAGCTTTTCACGGCTTCAATTTTCTCAGGGTCTGTTTTGACCCCTTTTGCTGATACGACGTGTCCCAGGTATTTTACTTCATCTGCGAAAAGAGTACACTTCTCGGGACTAAGTTTCAACTTTGCCAGTCGTAATCGGGAGAAAACCTCTTCTAAGTTCCGCACATGCTCTTCGAACGTTCTACCGATGACAATGATGTCATCTAGGTATACCAAGCAGGTTTTCCAGGTTAGACCACGTAGCACGTATTCCATCAAGCGTTCGAAAGTGGCTGGGGCATTGCAAAGCCCAAACGGCATCACAACAAATTGCCACAATCCGGTCCCAACTGAAAATGCGGTCTTCACTCGGTCCTTCTTGTCAATTTCTACCTGCCAGTAGCCACTCTTGAGATCGAGTGTAGAAAACCATTTTGCGTCGGCTAAAGTGTCCATGATGTCATCGATGCGTGGGAGTGGGTAACTATCTTTCTTAGTGACGTCGTTAAGCTGCCTATAGTCGACACAAAAGCGAGTGCTACCATCCTTTTTCTTGACTAGAACTACAGGCGCGGCCCATGGACTGACAGAAGGTTCAATAACGCCTTGTTTTTCCATGTCTGCGATCAGCGCGCTCACTTCTCCTTGTTTGGCTATAGGGAGACGTCTCGGTGCTTGTCGAATCGGCTTGGCTCCCTGTGTATCTATGACGTGAGTTACCATACTCGTTCGGCCTTGGTCATCCGGGCTTGTTGAGAAGATGTCACTGTACTTGGTGACCAGATGAGAGGCTCGTTTGAATAGCTGCACTGGCAATTTGACCTGCTTCAATATTGCAGACGTAGATTCCCGGGCTTTGTCTGTGTCTTGCCTCCTTTCCCAATTATGGTCGTGAGTAGCTTCCAAAGAGGTGATGGTGGAAACAGGCTGGCAGCTGCCGATGACTTCTCCCGCTTTGATGCTCGTGGTTGAGTCTGCGGTGTTAAGGACTCTAACCGGCACATATCCGTTCCATAAAGATCTTACAAGGCATCGTCCTACAATCAAACTGCGTAATGCAGACGTCGTCGTTGGCTCTATCAGATAAGATCGGTGGTCTCCAGAATCACCATCAAGCTTGGCCCATACAATGCTTTCGGAAGAATTCGGTACATCAGTGTCAGTACATACCACTACATTCATCTTGGGAATTCGGACGCTGGGATCCTCCATCAGTACTTCTACATTCTGCCATTTCAATACACGTTTGCCCAAATCCAACGTGATTCCATGTGGTCGCAGAAAATCCATTCCGAGAATGCAGTCATCCATAATGTTCGCGACCAGAAAATTATGTCGGAACACAAGGTCTCCCAACTGTATCTGGAGGTTGACCTCTCCATGAACAGGTGCAGTTTCTCCCGTAGCTGTCCGTAGTGAGAAAATTCTGCCCTTGTGAAGTTGTTGCTGTCTAACTAGCTCTGGTCGGATAATCGATCGGGTTGCACCAGTGTCGATTGTTATGGTGCAGTGTTCTCCGTCAATTTGACCCGGAAGGCATAAGTCTGCTTCTCCACGATGTAGTCTTGACACGGTGATGGTGGTGCTGGGGACGTCGATCCTCCTAGCCAACCTCTGCCCCACGAAGTTGGCTCTTACATGTTTCCCGACCCCTCTGTTTGAAGGGCTTCCATTCTGGGCTCCTGACTCGGTCTGGATCTCCTTCTAGCTGCACACCCTGGACAATAGCTCGGTTTTCTTCGCTTCTTGCAGTCTCTTTGCAGGTGCCCCTTCTCTCCGCAATTCCAGCATCTAGGCGCACCATTTACGTGCGGGTCTCGCTCAATTTCCACGCGCTCACACCTGCCCTCGTCTGTCACTACCTCACGAACCCGGGCAGTGGTACGAGTCACATTTTTCGCTGCCTCAAAGTTCAGACTATAAGCCAGTGTGTCCTTAACCGTTTGCTTTTGAGCTAACCGCACGGCTTGTTGCAATTCCGGGTCCTTTAGTGCGCTGATGAATGCTTCTGTCGCTGCATCATCTCGATGTTCTGGGTCGTAGGCTGGATAAGCCAAAAGTGCCAGCCGCTCAATGTCTTGGGCTAGCTGCTGCAGGGTTTCACCAGACTTCTGCATTCGATGCCTTAGCTGTGACCGATAAATCTGCTTTAGATGATCGTCTCCATAACGCATGTCGAGCGCATTCATTATAGCATTCGGGTTTGAGTGCAATTCAACGGGGATCGTCTGCAACAGCTCGGCAGCTGGGCCTCTTAGAGCGAGAATCAATGCAGTTGCTCGTTCCTGCTCATTCCAGTGATTTATGCGAGCGGCTGCTTCGAACTGGGTTTTGTAAATAGTCCAGACCGTTTGCCCATCGAATATTGGTGCTTGCACATTTCTAGATGAGCTTTGCGCTGCGGTTATAATTGGGGCTGGTGGGGCGGTTACTACTGCCTTTGCTGCTTCCAATTCCTTTTTCATGTTTTCCATCTCATTGTTGATTCTCTCCTCGACCTGGCTGACCTTTTCCTCAACCTGGCTGACCTTTTCCTCGACCTGGTCAACCTTTTCCTCGACGCCTTTAATTTGCTTGTTGAGACTACCGAGCTCCGCTTTTATTGCGGTTGACTGTTTCTCCAGCTTCTGTGTGATGTCTGCCTTGATGTCTGCTTTGATTTCGATTGCTTGTTGGTCCAGCTTCGCTGATTGTTCGTTTGGCTTCGCAGCTAAACTGGATGACTGTTGTCGCTGCTCTTGCTGCATCAGCATCAACATTTGCATCAGCGCATTTTCTGGTTCCTTCAATTTTGGTGTTTCTACTTCTCCACCTTCTGCGCCTTTTTCCGCATCTGAGAACTCACCCGAATCCAGATTCACGCCTTCCAACTCGATCGCGTCACGCAAGCGTGCAATCAGTGTGGCCTTTGTACCTTGCGTAGCCAAGTTTCGCTATTCCAACTCTTCCTTAAGCTCCGACATGGTCAATTCATTAATTTTTAAGTTTAAGCTTCGTGGCATTTTTAATGTTTCTTTAAATTTTACTATTGTGCACTATAAAAATGTTCACATTTTCACTTTCAAAATTTTTCTATCCCACTTCTGACACCACTGTCGCGTGTTTTCCGTTCGCGGCCAATAATTTTAATGTTCCGGGAAAGTGAAAACGCAATGTCTTTTAATTTAAGTTAAAAGAGTTTATTTTATTTCAAAAGTGCACAATGATCGATTTAATACTTTCACTAATTTTAATTTTCACTATTAAAAATTAAAATTTAACACTTGTCCATAAATTTACTATCGCAATTGTCTTCAAAATTACTTCACTATTACGAAACACACTTTCGCAGTTCTTATCGCGGTCGAATGAATGATGATCCCCCCATTCATTCAGCTCGCCTTTATATAGGGTCTCTACCTATTCACCCATTTCTCGTACGTTGGCGAATGTTCTACCGAGAGGTACCTGGTAGATTCGAGCAAATTTAATGAATGGAGTGACGTCACTTGCAGATGTTGATCATGCTTGTTGGGTTCTCGTGGTTTCGAGTGAATTCGTGTTCTTCATTGTTGTGAAAACAATTGCGACAGTAGCTCGCAGAATTATTTGTACATGTAATTATTTGTACATGTAACAGTATTTAGGCTACCGTGTCTAATCTATTTTAATAATTGAAATCGAAACGTATATCGATCAGTTATGTCAATAAATCAGCGTAGAAGTCGAACTTTTTTTCTTTTCAACTGTAAATGCCCTTTGTCATTATCCGATTTTCATGTACTTCCAATCAGACCGAAAAAAATCCAAACAAAATAGTTTAGCGAAAACAAGACTTGTCTAATATCACGGTTCAAAAGTGAACAAACTAACAAAATCCAAAAAAAATGTGTACGAAACTGATAACTTACGCTCCTACTTAAGTTGGTTAAAAATATTTTCTGCCAAAGATAATCTTGCAATCAGCTGAAGCTACATAAATTTATTTCTCCGGTTGTGGAGGAATAAATTTCCCAATAATTAATCGTATTTTATTCTCTGAAAAATCAAAGGGGCGATCTTATTTAGTTTTCTATTTATTTTTTTTTTTTTCTTTTGTATTTGATTAAAGCCCATGAAATACATATTCAAATTGATTTGCAAGATAGTATGCCTAACCGAGGCATACATAAGCTTCTTGCGGGATATTAATATATGTTGAACGGAAGACCGGTCATAATTATCAAAACCGATACCAACTAATACCTTTTCGACAAAATTCATAACAATTTTAAAATACATACATAGATTTATTACGTGCAAAATCATTTCAACCTCCAAATTCAGCACACACGAAAGATAAATTGTTGATTGAAAGCCATTACGTAATCATAAAAACAAGCACTTTAACTCTTATGTACAGCTTCATTTTGTTTGATCGACTTTTAACTATTTATTTAAATTTCCGAGAATTTTTCGCACACTAAAAAGCTTCACAAACACTGACCATGTTTAATAGCACGTGTAAAGCCTCATGAATAATTCATATTACATAATTTTCTTTCTTGTATAAGTTATGACATCTCCACATACGCATATATGAATAAAAATAAATTTGAATATTCAGCGGAAATGATTACCATTATGCAATTACTGAAAAATCTGCAATCTGCGGAGGTAATCAAAAATTTACAGGTAGAAAAGCTAAATTTGGAGCAAATATAAAAGTTTAGATAATTTCATCTAAGCATATACTTGTATCTTCTGTAATTTATTATACTCCGAAACGAAAATGGCAACAATTTGATGCGACTTTAAAAGATTTCACTATTTCGTGCGATTTGTCCACGGCTGAAAGAATTTGCATAGGGAATACGAGTAAATACATAAGTATGTTTATTCATATCAAGCTTTCTTTGCGTCAATGGAATTATTCATATTTGCTTTTCGGGGCAATGTCAATGCCAAAAAGGCATTGTTACCACAGACGATACTTATATGGACTTACATATGTCAGTGCATGTTAATTTAAGAAATGAATAAAATTCAAATCGAATTTATATCTTATTTTAAGAGTTGTTTGAACGTGATTTAAGCATTGTCTGGATTATGCTTGAAGTGGTTAATGTTTCATAGTTATTACTAGCAGAAAAAACATAAAGTTATCTGACTTTATATTTATCACTTAAAATTTCTGATATATGTAGTTAATAGCAGTTACTGTGACTATTTAGTAACCATAAAAAAATTTTATTTTTTGATTGTTTTCTAGAAAATCTGAAAATCTTAAACCGGTAATGAAAAGGATGAAATACGCCGAAGACTACAGCTCGCAAATAAAATATTTTATTCAATTTTGACGAATTTCAAGGCCGCTGCATACACAGGAAAGCAAAGCTCTAAACATTCTGAAACAACCCCTGTGCTATGCTATGGGTGTGAAACATGCAACCTAACTCAAGTAGCCGCAAACATATTGAACGCCTACAAAAGGATTTGAGCGACCGTGAGTTGTAAGAAACTCTTGAACAGCCAGGGAGTTCAACGATTATAAGACTACGAAAGCTGAAACGGACTGGTCACGTGAATCGTATGGGTGAACAATGCATACCCGAAAAGGTATTTGTTGTGAGAACTTGCGTTACCTCGGCCTCAACTCCGGTCGACATTTATTAGACCCCAGAAATTCGTGGGTGCGAAATTTATTTTTAGTGGGTCCTTGTGCCCATCCCACGACAGCGCAATGCTAGCCTGCCAGCGCATTCACGCGTCCCCAGATAAGGCCAATCTCGGTGGATCTCCTCATCCTGTTCCGCTGACGCAGCAGACTGCAGTCCTTAATGGACATTTTATCGACCTCATTTCACTACATAGCTGCTATAGTTTGTGAGAAAACTTACTGTAATGCACAGATAGACATGCAGGTAGACACAGCATTATATAAGGAGGTGCTTAAAATGTTCACTTGACAGAGCCCGAACAAAAAAAACTAACGAGCAAAAACTCTGGCCTCAACGACCTTCTTAATTTTGTCGCAACTAAGACCATGTAGTTCTCGCTGAACAACTTTTATTATATATAAAAATAATAGGCTTCACAGGTCACTTAGTTCGGAGACTATTCAGGCAGAACATACTTTGCTCATTAAAATAGTCACCTACCACATAGATGCAATCACTCCAATGTTTTTCTAGGCTTTTGATGGTTTTCTTACAGAACGCTTTGTCTTTTTCTTCAAAATCGGCTATTACCTCATAATCAAAGCCAAAACTTTTTCTTGGAGCATCTTTGAAGATCTATGAACAATTAAAAGTCAGACGGGGCTAAATCTGGTGAATATAGTGAGTGTGAAAAAAATTTAAATTGTAAATTGTTCCATTTCACCATCGTTTTTATCGACTTGTGAATCGATGCATTGCCCTGGTGAACAGCAGTTCTTTCTTTGTCAGGTGAAGTCCTTTCTATTAGATTGCAGATTATGATCAAAGTAGTCACTGCTAATTGTCTGACCCTTCGGAAAAAAGCCGGTGAACAATATTTCGTACATGTCCCAAAATACATGACTTGCCTGTTGACTACTCTCTCTTCGAACACTTTGTCCGGCTCCCCTCTCCTCTTCACTTGTCTGACACTTTTGTTGACTTCAGCGCAAAGCTGTAAATTCATAGTTCACCCATTGCTCTGTAACATAGTAATGCCTAAATAGCCCAACAAATCATCAATTTGTTGTTATGTTCGAATGTGGCATCCACTTGGCAAAAAGGTTTTTCATACCCAAATTTTCATTCAAAACTTTCAATACGGCGTATTTTGATGCCCTCAAGATGTCAGTTATTTCTCACTTTTTCATTTTACCTTTGGACACAATAATTTACAGAATTTTCTGAATATTTTCGAGCAAACCAAATTCAGGGTACTGGGTACTCCGCGTTTTCGGTGGTTGTTTTTGACATTTTTTAAGGCCGTTTTCGACATTTTTTTAAGGCCATTATTAAGCTTAAATGGTATTTTTCCCATTAGAAAATAATGCTTCATTAAAACGAAACTCGCTTTTATCCATCGTTTAAACAAGAACAAATCTAACGTCACTTAACTTTTAATATCTTGACAAGCACTCAACTGAATAACATCACATTTATGTACATATCTTTCAAAGGTTGATTTGATACTGCCAAAAACAAGTGGTATAGCATTGGTGGCACCATCTATGTATCAGCTTTGGTACTTCATGACCCGTGTGTTAAATGAAAAGAAGAATAATAGGGTCAGTGATGGTTTTTGTGATCAGTTTTTAAAGTAGAATTGGTTCGGATGTAATACGTAAGTATACCCATTTCATCATCCATTTTTCGTTGCTATCCTTGACAACTTAGCCCATTGTTTCGATTCACATCATATAATCGAAGTGTTTCTGGTATTATCGTTGTGAAAGAATTTCGGCAGCCAGCGGTAGTCGTTAATTGGGCTCCATTTGGTTTGACTTTTGACTTTAGTAAGCAATTAACAAGTTTTTAAGGTAGAGTTTCCTCCAATAAGTTAGTCTTCTCCATTTTCTTCTTCACAGGAATCTTCTTCCATCTCTTTGTTTGAGATCTCTTCCTTAATGCAAGGTAATGTCCCATCTTCGGTTAATTTTTTATTTGCAAGACTTTCTTTGCTTAAGCAGCCTCAACAAAAATTTGGCTACTTATTTATTTTCTCTTCTTTGGCTTTTTTTATTTTCTCATCAGAGAAGTATTAATTCATCTAGGCCAATACTAAAGTAAATATAACCATATTAAATTGGCAATGGTGCTTCTAGTTGACACCTTTATTTTGAGAAGAAATAATAGGCAATGGTGCAAAGTTTCAGTAAGCATTCACTCCAATTCCTGCCATAATTTTACAGTAATTAATGGAAATTGCATGCTCAACAGTGTTTTATGATGCCAGAGTGATTATAGCCTGTTATAAAGGGTGATTTATTATGAGGTTTGGTTTTCAATAGGCTTTTTGACAGATCACACGTGGCTCCTGTCAAACTATAATGTAATTTTTATTCAAAATTGTTTGAAAAATCATTGAAAGACAACGGCGTATTACCAAAAACAGCGTTCTGTGTGAAATGTTTTTCGTGCTCTTAGAGCAACTTATGGTGTGCATCGTCGATCCATCTAACCTGAAAACCCGATTTCTCGTTTAGGTGCAGTAAATTCGCCACCTAGATCGTCTGATATCACATCTTTAGATTAATTTCTTTGTGGTTAGACGAAGTCTCTGGTCTTCAGGGATAAGTAAGCTTTGATCGACGCTTTAGAAGCCACCATTACTCGTGTCATTCGCGAGATACCAGTCGTTATGCTGGAAAAATTGGACCCTCAGGACTTACCATTTACGGCATGGTCGCGGTCAACATTGAAACAAAACAATCTTTAAAAAGTTAATGTCATAGATTGTTCTTTTGACTTACAATAAAATGTTTACTATAAAATTCAAGTTTTACCTTTTATTTTAAATTAAAAACTAAACCTCATAATGATTCACCCTATTTAAGCTTCACTTCCAACTACTATAGGAGAAATTAGGCCATTGTGTTTCCGAAGGATATGTAGCTTCACCATATAGCGACATCATTTACTAAGAGCCGGCCCTAATAACGATGACTCCGGAGAAATTTTAGCCCAACAACTGAAACAAGCTCCGATAGGCTTGAAAGGTCACATGCCACAGTATGCCCAAAACTTATCCGTTTTACAAAAAATATTATTTTTACTTCACTTAAAGCAGGTGCCGATTTATTGCAGTGCTACAAATAATATTGACAGAAAAGGATTTGAAAAATATTCATGATATTCATTTTATCCAAGACAATCTGATGAAAATTTTAGTGTCTGGTTCGATGGCAAGCTTATATTGTTGATACATCATGTGTTTTTGTTTTAACGCTGGAAAGTTCAAATGGCTGTAACTTCTGCAAATATTATTCAGTTTTTATAAACTAAAAAATATAAAAATCTCATTTTGGAGTACTTCAATCCAAATCTAATTGCTTATACTGATACGATTTTATTGGAAAAAATGTGAAATTTGAAGATCATACTATTTTCAACAAAGTTGAGTGAATTTTGAATTCTACGGTATATATTTGTGGTTATTTTACCTATAAAATACTGTCTCCATGATATTTAAAAAGCTTTTGGATCAGGAAGAACCGATTTTTCAGACATTTCTCCTCCTCCTAAAATATCCCAATACCGATAACACTGTTTTAAGTCCGATTCTAAATGTTCTCGTTAGTACTTTTCATTTGATACGCTATATGACTATCTTTTGTAAAAAAAAAATATTTATAATTCTGTACCAACCCCTGATCTCCCGGAGCGAAATACGACAGAGATATGTCATCCCCACACAATTACTGATCAGCTGACAAATGATAGATGGCAGATCTCTGCCATTTAATTGCCACTTGACGTCGGCCATGTGGCGGATTGGCGTATTTCGGTTCAGACTAGCGGTTCATCGAGTGACGGTTCAGACTAGCGGTTCATGTATTGCTAAACGATGTATACTGTGACTGTAATTGTCCCAGGTTTCACACGTTTGTGAAAAATCGGTGGGAAAAATAGAAAAAGAATCGGGGATAGTATTTTACAAAATATGAGCATAAGAAAGATTGAAAGATAGTGCTAAAAAGTATTTCGTGTGATTTTCAGATAAGTGTGAAACAATTGCGATCTTTTTTTTTTAACATGGCCACAATAGAAAAAAAAAGATGCTGGTGTAGCAATTGTAAGCATAAAGCAAGCAAATAAACTAAAAATTATTCAAGTCAGTCTGAGTCTCACACATAATTGTCATAGATTCTTCTATTTTAATAAAAAAATTAACATAATTCTTTAAAAGCTTTTTGTTTTATTCACAATTAGCATCGTGCGTTTTGGTTGTACCACCCTTTATATCAAACAACCAAAGCATACATCTTCAGTCAAATTGGCATGGTGAAGGGCGAATTTATCTTTAATGTGGAAAAAGTTCAACAACAAAAACAAATCCTAAAAAACAAAAGATTCACCACAAGTGAGATCCGTTCACAGCAAAATCTTAGATTTATTAAAGTAATTAGAGTAAATAATTTCTCAAAGCAGTTATTAATTGAACTTGAAGATGTTGCATTGCATCTTGACTCAAAGGACAACCCACTTTCATTTAATTATAATACGTATTATTGCTTAAGTATTTAGGTAATAATATTAAATAATTATTAATATTATTCCACTCCTAGTTGAATCTTATTGCTATTATTATATATACTGTCCTTTTGTTTCCTAGCGGAGAGAAAGGGGGAGGTAATTAAAAATTAACATCAAAAGTAAGAAACAAATGAGAATTTTATGAAATTTAATTTATGAAATCATTGTCTTACATGAAATGAAGTGAAAATGATGTTTGTGATAGGAAGGAGTTTTCTTTATGTTTTTAGACTTTATATGTATTGTACTTTTTAACTATGTATAAGTGGCTTCCGAACAATTAGATATAAAATTTTTTTTAAAAAAAAAGCATTAAACTATAAATGAAATTGAATAAACATAAAATGAATTAGTCAATAACTTTGTTTATTTGATATCCGCAGGCCAATCCTCTTTTTTCTTTAAAAGCCGTCGGGCCTTGCTTAGTTGTGTGAGCAGACACGTTTCAGTGTCTAAAGGATGTGTTGAAGGGAGCGACTTTATATAGTCGTAGGATGTGTAGTTAGCGAATAGGTAATTTGGGGATGGGTAATTAGCGGATGGGTAATAAGTGAATGGGCAATGAGGTCAGGAAGTATATTACTCAATTATACCAGGTAGGGGGATATTATGTTTTTGTTTTTTTGCTTGTTGGCTGTCCGTTTGTTCTGTTTCATCTCGTTTCCGTTTTCGTCTAAGAGTGTGGCCAAGGACTGAGAAAATTGCGTCGGAATTGGTAACAAGTTATTCGTTGATAATGTCACCGTCTGTCTTTCTATGTTTATAAATTTCAAGCCTTTCTAGGATGTCAAGTCTCGGTCCTTTGTTTTGTTTGTGTAGCAATTTCAAAGGTGAGTATGCCGCCGAGTAGGGCTTAGATAATCCAAGAATAGTCGATTTCGGGTTGCGGTCGATACGCGATGCCGAAGTTTGGTTCTGCATTTTTAGTTAGATTAGATTGATTCGATTTAAAATTCAAGTTGCTTATTTCGGGTGTCAGTGAATAATTGTGTTGTTCATTTTCTCGGACCGAAAGAAAAAGGAAATTGAAATAAAGTAAAGTCAAGTCATTGGAAGTTGTTCGACGTGTTTGAAATCTGGCATCTGAATCGGTGGCTGATTCTTGTATTTTGGACTTGGTCTGTTCGCGGGAGACCTGCGACCGAATTCCTCTCCGAATCAGCTAGCCTGCCAGCAACCACCTCGGAGTAGACTAATGGTGTCCGTACTTGTTGACCAGATGGGTACAGTCCGTTGACAGACTTCACGTCTATAACCGATGAGAGATCGGGTTAAATTTCCTTCGGGAAGTCTCGAACGGACGAGACGAAGAGTTAAAATCATTAAAATTTACACTCCTATATGGGGGAGTAGTGATACATGGGAGGATCTTGATCTCGAGCTTATCACATACCAAGTTGGCGATTGTAGCCGCTGTGATGGATAGACAAACAGATAGAGAAAACCAATTTTTCAATAGGTTTTTATAAGTTAGTACTGTACCCTTAAAAATAATAAAAATTTTAGCGCTGAAAAACGGTTTTTTCTGAATTTGTATTACCGCCGTAGTTGCTGACCACTCAACAACATCCAAGGAACATGATTTTTTTTTTTCATCATTAAATCCAATATTTTGATCATTGCTTTTTAATGTCTATACCGTATTTATTTTTCAATTTCATAAAACAATCATAAAATTTTATGTATACATTTTTTATCTTGGCCCGCGGACGTAAAGCACAAATTTTTACTATCATAAATTCTTTATTTTTTGGATTAAATTCAAATGTAGCCCAAGTTCAGATGTTTAATTAAAAAATTTACATAATGTTTCACTGATTCATCAGATCGTCATAAATTTTTTGTACATTAAATTTCATCATTTGTAAGTCAAAGTCAAAGTCAAAGGCGCATTATTTAATACTAAGCGTTATAAATTTAAAAAAATATAAAGTTGATTCCAAACAATAACTATACGAAACCTTAATGGCCCAAATGGCTCTCTAAATTTATAAATTATCAATTAAAAACAATAAATTAAAACAAGTTGGGTAAACAGACCTACGCTCATGTCAGAAGGGTTTTGTATCCAACTTCTCAGAAATGCAGTCACCACCAATGAACAACGTCAAGAAATATGTCAAAGGGATTTGCACGTTCAAAGGAAAATCCATTGTTTTTCTACTTTCAACGGTCGCCACTTTGCTGCAAACCGACCAAAATCACTTAAATCATGAATTCTCAAAAATATTAATATTATTGACCTATTTTGACCTAATTGGAAAATTTCAAGAAGTACAAGTCAAAATTGCAGTGACTGATTGGATGGAAAGTCCATAAAATACCAAAATCATGTGTTATTGTTGTTGTATGCGATTTTATTAGGGAAAATGTGAAATTCGAATATCATACTATTATTAACAAAGTTGAGTGAATTTTGACTTCTAAGGTATTTGTTGTTGTTGTACTCATAAACACCCCCACCCCTAATTTTTTTCAGATTTTTCGGATCACAGGTGTCCGATCGCAAGGGGGGACACAAATTTTGCGTGTATTACCCCTCCCTGCGCATCCCTCGAAGCAAAAAGTGTCAAATAAAGACCTGTTTTGAAAAGTTCTCATCAAGACCTTTCATTTGATACCCATATCGGCTACCTTTGATGATTTTTTTTTCGGGGGCCACTCTCCTATATGGGGACACCCCCCCTTAATTACCTTATAAAATTTATTGTAGTTGAATTTTGAAGAGACCATCACTTAACATCTGCATACAAAAATTGATGTTTCTAGCTTAAGTAGTTTGCGAGAAAAAGTGCTGTGACACACGGACGGACGGACGGACGGACAGACGGACAGACAGGTCGTGAAACTAGTAGGATTTTGTAAAATTGTTTTACAAAACCCTAAAAACAATATCAAATTCAAATTAATTAAAATTATTACATATTTCATGATTCAATTGGAAAAAGGAGAGAAAAATCAACCAACACTACTAAAAATTAATTATAATTTTAACACAACAGTGAACTTTTATTCTGTAGTCAATATGTTAACCTAATTCTAATCAAATTTAATCAAAAAACGTTATATTATATTGATCATTTGTCATTTTCACGCAAAATACATTATTCTCAGCAAAATTTTCCTTATGAGAAAATATACTGTTTCGATATTTTCAATCAGCAAATTGTACCTTATTTGTATCCATAGAAAAATTTTTGACTTGTTTGTACTTCAACGTAAATTATTTATGTAAAAAACTCTTGATTTTTTAATAAAGATGAGTTGTAAATTAGACTTCTTGTGGTTTATAGTTCCTTCCATTTATGAAAATTAGAAGCTGAGAAATCGGCGTGGTTATTTCATACGCAACATTTACAAAGTAGAGAGACCTGCTTTTATTCATGCTCAGCGTAGACAACGTTAATACTTTTGATTATAAAAACAAATTTACATACTCGTATATATAGAAATTCAATGTTATTTGAATATAAACTGATGGAACTATTTGTTTTTGTAAATAAAGCACCTAGTCGAAAAGAGAGTCAAATGTTGATTACCACAGGCCAACTTATTTTTTCTTTTTCTATCGCGCCTTGCTATATTTGATTCGAGGATGCATTTCAGCTATCTTTAGGCATCTTCAGAATAAACTAAAGACAACTAAAATGCATCCTTGAATCAAAAATAGCGAGGCCCGACGGAAAAAGCCCCGCTGGCACCAGCGGCTGGAAAGGCAAATTTCTCGTAGGCACCATTAGTTTCAATAAGTAAATAATAATTTGATTGATCACCTCTTCCAAAGTCAAACACTGTTAAATAAAAAAAATTGTATAAATGCTTCTAATGTGTGCCATTTCAAAATATTTCCATGGAAATATATTCAACGCTTTGGTTGCCATTGAAACGACTTTTGCTAGTTTTCTTAAAATTGTGGGGCCACGATTTTGAATTAAAGGGTTTGATATCGTATTGTTTTAAAAGGAGTCCCCCTTAAAACATCATCAAATCTCTTCAAAATTGGAGTTTCACTCCGAACAGAACAAAAACATTCGATTTTTATTAAAAATGGTAGCTAAAAATATTATTTTGAAATTTCAACTATTGTTGTTCGATATTTCATGTCGTGAACTGCATACTCGCATTTCATGTAGTACTGATTGCGTGGCTTATATTATGTAAAGATTAGACTTTAGACTAACATATCTTCAGTCAAAAACTGAGTATCATTAGTAAACAATAAGTTGGTTAAAGATAAACTTGAAGATGGACAAGCTAAGATAGCATTATCGGCATATTTTATTGTTTCACTCCCAAAAGGGTAAAAATGCGATACAAGTTTGAAAGAAATTGTGTGAAGTTTATGATGAGGACTACTTTATTGAACGCCACTGCCAACCTTGGTTTGCTCGCTGTCATTCGGGACATTGTAATGTTCAAGATGCACAATATACTGGTCGTCCAACTACTACTGATGACGACAAAATAAATGAGGTTGTGATTTTCTCATGTTAAATATTAACAGTACTCAAGCAAGCAAGTGAGTCAAGGTTTTGGCCTGTAAAATCGTGATTCATCCGATCATCACATATGGGTGATGATATAGAACGGAGCCTCAAAAACAAAAAGGGGGCAAGATAGGATTAGTGGAGGGAAGAATCCTTCGGGCTTGCACAGGCCTATACAGAAGGGAGGACGGACGGTCTTACCTCAACGAGGTGCTATACCAAGAGACAGGAATGGATCCGATAAATCGTATGCAGAAAAGCAGGTGGAATTGGAAATCAGGAGGGCCCAAGAGCACAAGACGGAAGTAGTGAGGAAACTGACGGACAACCGCTCAATGAACGCAGCGAATGAGTAGTTTTAAGGTAGTCTAAAGGACTTAATTTGAAAGAAATCAATTTTTAAAACTGTGATTATTAGAGCAAATGAATTTATAAACTTTTTTTTTATATTCTATTAATGTGTCAACATTTTAAAGTTTTGTTCTACCGAAAAATTAATATTGTAATCTAATTAAGGTAAATTATTATTGAACTTCGGTAAAAGCCCTAAGGCGAAACCCGCATGAATAGTGTAAGGTTAAATTATTAATGAGTTGCACACATGTAAAAACATTAGAAATCATCAAATAATCATCTTGAATCATGACGTAGGCGTCGACGGCTCAAGTGTTCTATACTTCACTACGGGAAACTTCGGGACGAAACTCACACACAAAGTGTTCGTGAAGTTCATTTCATGACCGCATGCAGCACATCAGTATCACTCTGCTCATTTGCGATGCTTCCATCATAGGGTCCGTTACCTGAAACGGTACCATCGTGCCGTTGCTTGGCTACTTCCCTCTGGTATAACGCTGGGGATTTGCAATAGGTGCATGTTTTGCGAATAAGTTACCCGATTTCTCTTGTTTCCTTGCAGTCAATACATACTGTTGGATCCGTGGAACACATAGCATGCAAAATACAAAAATCGTAAGCTAGCAGACAAGCAAACAAGCTTTTCTTTCAAGAGGCTCACAAACGGGAGCTGTTTCCGAAGCTCAGAAAATTCAAAAAGTGTCCACAAGCGACGTCTATACAAAGCTTTACGACTGACAAAATAGATATTTCACAACCCAAACTCGGCAATGGTGCATTTTTGGAAGTTTTGTTTGTGTGGGTCCGGTTCTTCTTTACATGTACAAATCACATGTGCCCGCACATCGTTTTTCCCTTTCTAAGCTTTACTTTTCTGGCGTGATCATTTCCGTCGTAATCCACGACATATTTTCCATTCACGGTGTTATAGTCATTCACCACTAACTTTTTTTTCAAGTAGGTTTTCTTTTCGAGAGCCTCTGTATTTCGATGTACACACAACACTTGCACTTTGAATTTGAGGAAATTATTTTCTATCGTCTACCGGAGGACAACTAGAATGGTGCTACAAATAGCTGTACTGTCCAAATGCGAAACACACACCATTTACACTGTTCTCCAAAACATGGAAACGAGCATCAAACAGGCAAAATTCGTTCTTTCTATGTGCCGTGAAACGATTCATTTTTTTCAGAACACTCCACACATGAAGTTGTGCTCCAAAACATTATTTTTTAAAAAATCCTAGTTTTCAAGAGACGTGTGCCATGTGCAGGGACTATATAGTGACTCTGTTGCAATCGAACAAATACAACACACTTGTATATACTTACGCTTCATCACTGAAGTAGTTGCGAGCGTATGTACTAGCACTTCGCTAATGAAATAAGGCAAGCAAGCACATACGCCCATTGTTATCGAACCATGTCGTCCAATGATCAAGCGTAAAAGTAAATAAAGCGAGCGGAAATGTAAATAAAAAATATTAACCCGCAATGCGCTTCATATGATTATCACATCTTGAACGGCAAACTTTGGGTGTTCTTCCAAGAGAGTTAAGCTGAAACGAAAGCTGAAAGCTCAGGCAAAAACGCTCTCTTGTTCAATGTCCCCAGTTTTGCTAATTCACTCCAAAAGATCGTGAGAAAGCCGAAAGCTTAAGCGAAAAGCACTCAATTTGCCCAGTTTTGCATATTCACCATCTGAGCAAGCGAGATGGAGCTTATATGAAACGAGAGCGCACATGTTCAGCAACTCGGCACTTTTGAAGAGAATTGAGATTGAAAGCTCACGAAAGAACGATATTTAAAGTTCTCGGGCAAACTATGGCGCCGCGATCCTCAATCGGCATTTTGGTGTTCCACGCCGTGTGGCCACCCCAATCCATTAGCTCGTCTACTTCATTCCCTCTACAGGCTGGTGCTAACCTGTGAAGCACGACTCGTCTAGGTAAAAGTGAGAAGCGCTTTACCCTATACTGATAGTTCGAGGTATTCGACAACATAATACGTGATAATGTAATTAAAAAATGTTTAAAAAAAAGTGAACAGCAAAATAAAATAACTAATAAAGTTAGCTCTCGGCTTTGTTGTTCTATTTTGGTTGGTTATAGTAGCAGGTAAGTGTCATACAGAGAGATCTCTCCCCGGGAGCCTTGATGATGTATACAGGATACACATCAAATCGAGCTCCCAGTTCATACCAGTATACATAGGGTATACTGGTTATGTAACGACTCCTCTCTTTTTTACAATTCATTCCATTATTCACCATGAGGTGACAGTCAATAACAGCATTATCAGCAGTAATAAAAATAAACTATAGAATTGACAGAATTTAATCTACAACTCAACAATCTTTTCGTTGTTTGTTTGTAATTGTAGGTGGCCCGACATGGACAGTGGTTTTTCCTTATAATAATTTGGACACAAATCAGTGCTAACTAAATATTAATGTCTGAACTTACTTTTACCCCAATACCCTCTAAATTGAAAGGAAACTTTGCCAACTTAGTAGCTTCATTCTGTTCAAATGACAAAAAATATGGTGCTGTTTTGTACAAAATAGGGTATCCTTTCTTAGACCAATCAATCGATAAAATGTCAATTAATGATAACCCTAGCATAAGAGATGATAAAAATATATAGTCGAAATATATAATAAACTCTAAGTCAGCATTTAAAGATAAAAGACTTCATGGAAAGGGTAAGAAGTAAGCGTACTATAACGGAATGAAAATAAGTTTCCATTCTCACAAAAGGAACTTATAATTGAGGCATAAGACTCCTTCCAAGTGATCCCTATTTGCAGAAGGAATGTAAATCAAACTCTTGCATTGCTTAAATAAGAAAAATTCCTACGAAAATTCAATAATTACTAAGGGATGCTGGAGCAAAGGAAGAGACTCATACAAAGATGAATAAGGAAATTTGAAAATATTCAACGAGTGAATCGCCCATTAAATAAGTAAAATGAGGAGACCATATTTGAACACAATAGGTAGTCCAATATAATCCAGTCTAGAGTAAGCTTAGGAGACGTCATTGAAGATGATGAAGGATAAAAAAATTGTTTACTGCTCTAGAGGTGAGATGAAGCTTGCGACTTTCAAGCAGGCGCTTAGAATCAAAAATCACTTTAAAATCCTTATTTTCGAACAAGAATTAAAAAACATGATTACTCAGAGTGCAACCAAATCTAGAAAGATAATTATTAGATAAACATTCATAATCAGGTACTATAAAATGTTCAAGGGCGATTTATTTCACGCCAAATGATCTTTTGAAAACATAGTGCCAGTATTTCTTTTAATTTGCCTGAATAATTTATGGCCATCACGATACAGAAATGGTAGGATGGTAGGTTTTTAAGAAAGATAATAAATAAAAGAGAACCCAAAATTGAGCGCTATGAAACTCCACAAAATAATGAAGCAGTTACATTATTAGTAGAAACAGTAGGCAATCAATAAAAGATTAGTTGCATGTAGACAAATCTAGTAAAATTGTGAATGATGTGGTTCTGTATGATTATTAAAATTTTCAAAAAAAAAAATAGATTTTCATGTATCATCAATTCAGTTCAGAAGTGAACACGGAGTGAGATTTTATCAAAACAGCAATAAAATCTACAACAAATGTAATGATTCTGCATCGTATTGCAATTTTAATCAATATAATAGTACAATTTACTACACAGCAGTAAATTTTCCATAACAGGGCAATAAATTTCAATTAAAAATAATGAAATTTATCACAATACTTAAATCGCATATGACCAATGAATTTCGTTACGTGATGCCAATAATGTTGCATGAGCAAGCTGAAATCTCTATATGCGTTTTAAATAGACAAACCTAAAATCGTTGAAAATAATATTTGATTCTCTTTTCGCCACAAGGGTCGTTAGTTTCTCTTTATTTTATAGAAGCGAATCGCTTTCATGATTTAGTTTTTACTAAGCTGATTCAAATCTCGTTGGGAGCAACGTGATTTAGTTCAGGGGATTTTTCGGACAGACTACGAGTGTTCACTCAGTGGTGATATGTACTGATTTAATCAGATCATATCATAGCTGAGCAAGCCCACGGAAGCATGGTACTGACCAAACCAACTTCCAAAAAAATCAATACGGTCATGAAAATCAGATACTCTAACTACCTCTAAACGAAGGCCCGAGAGGGGCTGTAGTGCTACAAAGAAGAAGAAGCTGATTTCATTCCATACATATGCATTGTGAATTCACATTCATAATAAAATCGTCAGCTTTGAACGAATAAATTTTTTCAAAAAGTTCAGTATTAGAATTTAAATTCTCATTGAATATGAGGTAAAATTTACTATTCTATCCGAAATTTAAACAAAAAAAATGTGTAATGAATAACTTCATTCAGATGTAATAAATTAAAGAGAGTAGTAAAATTTACTACACTGCACGCATTGATTTTATAAACTTACTACCCCTATAATGATTTAACCATATTATTATCAATAAATTTATTGTGAGTAGTGAAATCTTTAACACACTGTCATAGAAGAGAAGTTAATCTATTTTTACAAATTGGATAGCAATATTGTTGTCCCTTGTCTTATTTATTTTCTATGAGCAATATGGCAAAAAAATCGAAACTAGATTTGGTCAGTTTTTCTATAGCAACCAAGTTTTCAAGTTGCAAAAGTATGAATCTACCTTTTAGCTATTCACATAATTTTTTGAAAATTTTAGCTTACATAAACTGCAACCAAAAAAGTGTTTGGTCTCTAGGGTTTTTTCTTATGAAAACATTATGTTTTCTAAAAACATTTACTTGCATCATGAATCCGATGATTGGGCAAGGACAACCCCTGAAGCTCTATATATAGATCCGGCTCAACTTTTTATAACGGTTGTTAATATTACTCTTAATTGATCATTCATTGATATCAGCCCTGATCTAGAAAAATATTACCTTAATCCTCTTTCGATTTAGTTTTGCGCTAAATGCTGCTCTCCATTCACTGCAGATGAATAGTATTGTCACAAAACAAAAGACTTAAGCCAGTAACCTGACAACCATGAACTACAATATGTATGTGATTTGTATTGAGTGTGCTCTGTTGCATAATTTTCTCACTTTTTTGCTGCATCCACTGTGTGAAATATGATAATAAAAATTAAAGTTGAGTGACAGCCCATCATCATTTCGAATAGGTCAATAATAATTTTAAAATCACCAGAAAATAACTAAACAATTAACTCACTGCTGTTGTTTTGTTTTCTTTTTTTCACTGTCGATGAGATTTATTGGACATATTTGAGTGAATACAGCTTAATTGCTTAGTGAGGTCAAGGGTAAGTTTAAGTACTCCACTCCCTTCCTTAAACTTGAAAATTACTGCAGTAAAGTCATTTGTGTGTTTGTAAAGCATAAAATAATCTCGGCATAATACTAATTAACACCGAGCCAAGTGCACTTGAAAATATTGTGTCGCAATCTTGGCAATGAGAGGTATCATTTGATTGACTCTTTCGGACAAATTCTAATAAGCGATGAATCGATGGGAAATTTATGTACGGAAGCATTTTAAAGAAGGGCACCAAATACTATCTTGTACTTGAGTCAGGTCATTCATGTCCAATAAAATCGAACTGTTGGCGGATTTAAACATGACTTATCATATCAATTTCAATGGTATTGCGGCAATTTTTTACAGTGTGAACGTGGAATAAATATTCAAAGAGTTTAAACAATGTCTGTTGTACAGGTATGTAAACTCGCTAAATAGTTTAATATGCGGTATAGCACGTAGCTGGTTGAGTATTTTCTTCAAAATGTACTCATATTGAGCCGATATCCGATACGTCTGGTAGATAATATGAAGAGGAACAAGTACTTTGCATATCTAATTAGATTCTATTTAGAGCATGGCTTGAATACATAATTATATTGATATTTCAGTGCATGCTTTTGTTTTTCAACTAACGATAGTCTAATTGATAAATATTTTTGTTTTATGATAAAACGGACGTGAATGTCGGAATTCATGATAAATTAACTAGTTGGTATATACAAGACTTGTCTGCATATTTATATATCATAAAAAATATGAAGGAGTACTATTATTTATGGCAAAATCTTTATTTAAACTCAAACAATAAAGCCGATTGCCTAATATATGAAATTGCTTTATTCCTTCTTTAATTTTTATAACTTCCGATAGTAAATTTTTTACTTTTTTTGCTTTGGCACTATAGTTCCTTTTGGGACTTTGCTTAGTGATCGTTAGAGTGCGTAATTATCTTGATTGATCGTTTCAGCATTTGAGAGGGTGATATGATCGGTTTCGTTCTTTGGCCACATGCGTGTCCACCCAACTGCGATACATTCTGATTTGACCAGTTCGTGTTCGATAAAGTCTGTCCAAAGAATTACTCGAAACAAATCTCGTTATCGCCACCGGGGGTTGAACCCGGGACCCTTAACTTACGCAGCGAGTACTCTAGCCACTACACTAAGCGGACTACAAATTGTTTACTACTTCCTTTCAAAAATGACTTTCTGGATCTCTCACTTCAATGGGAGGCTTAGATGATAACCATTTGGCTGCTTAATGATTGGGCTAAATAGTAATTTGCCTCAGTAAAACTATTTTTTTTTCACAAAATAAAATGGAAAGCTTGGATTGGTCAATAAATTTCAAAGACTTTCTTAATAAATTACGGATAATATTCTTGCAAGTTGAGAAATATGATCACGGTAGCGACTTTATTACCAAGGCTACTATCAGCTTCACATCTTACATGTACTCATTCAAATGAAAAAAAAAAGACATCGTATACTCGTATTCTAAACAAACTGCAAACTGTAGTTTCGACAACTATGATTTGATTAATTTTTGCTCGAGTCAGTATTGTTATGTAGCCCAGTCATATTAGGTAAAAAAAGGGGTCAACCTCGGAATGAAAGATAATAAGCTGCAAATTGGTATGAACCTTTGTTTTGTCAAATAGTTAAATATGAATAATTATATATAAATAATCAAGTTACGTACTTTAATTAAATATAAATAATTAATAGTTAGTACATAAATAATAGGCATTGTTTAATAATTATAATTTCCAAGTAAATAATTGACTTTATAACGTACTGATAACCATAACTCACGCTTGACCTTGCATTAGGCCGTATATGACTGTACGATGTGCACTCTTCGCGCTCTACCTTCAAAACGGTTGGTCGTATGAAAAAAAAGTTTAAACAAAAGTTGTAGGGAATTTTATAGCCTACAACTTTTATAATAAATGCAAATCTCATTTAACCGATAGGAAGCCAGATATTCGCGAAAAACCGATTTTTGTGACCTTTGACCTTGAATATCTTGAGACGCGAACACGATAACGATTTAGACTTTTGAGACAACATTTAGAATGACAAAACAAAGGTTCATACCAATTTGCAGCTTATTATCTTTCATTCCGAGGTGAAAGCCCTAATATGACTGGGCTAATGTGCCAAAGGATGGCAAACCATTTATACCAATTTACAAGAGCCTTAAGCGATAGTTCAATGAGGTATCAATCATGGGACAGTGACAGAAAAATTCAAAAAATGGAGATTAATTCGAACAGATATACCCGTGAGAATTTATACTACTTTTAAAAAAGTTTTAAAACTAACCAAAGAAACAACAACTTAGTAGAAATACCAAGGGGTACTTAATGAATATTAAGAACTCCTAATAGCATCCGCAACATTAATCATTACTGCCATAGTTCGAAAAGCTCAACAGAATATCGCTTTTAATCAATATTGAAATTCTGCTGAAAAATATTCTCCCTAAAAATTTTAAGGTAAGTTATAGTCAATTGCGGTTCTTTCAAAATATGGATCTAAAGTACCCAGATAATATTGTTTCTGTCTTCATATAAAATACATCCTTATTATAGTTACAGTACAGATGATGATGAACTTTGGCCTATTTAAGAAATCCTCCAGTAATACTTTGGGCTCTTAAAAGCTTCTGATTCTTTTCATATGGACACTACAGACCCCACTAAACATCAACTAATTGCAATTTCAACAAGAAGTAACATGACACTAAAAGGTCGAATCAAAATATTGGTAAGTCTAAAAAGTATTGAGCCCTTTTTCTCATTTTTCGGCTGAATATTTCTTTTAATTAAAATGGGTTTTATTTAAGTACATATTGTCCATTATTATCTTTGACCTTTTGCCATTTCTTGGGTAGAGCTGTGTAGAACTTTTGTGGTTAATCGGCGAAAAACTTGGCCAAGTGATTTTCACAGTCCTTTTTTGAAGTGTATTTCTTTTCATTAAGGAAGTTTTGCACAGACCGAAACATATGGTAGTCTGATGGTGCAAATTCTAGACTGTAGGGTGGATGTGTCAAAACTTCCCATTCGAGCTCGGTCAATTTTTGCCGGGTCATCAAATATGTGTGTCGTCTGGCATTTTCATGATGGAAGACAACACTCTTTCTATTGATCAGTTCTAGCCAGTTTTTTGAATTGGTTATTGCAATCTGGTTAATTGCTGATAGTAAAAAGCCAAAGTGAGTGTTCGGCCAGGTTCTAGCACCTCATGATAAACAATCCCCTTCCGATCTCACCACACACACAGCATAACCTTAGTTGGTGTCAACCCTGGCTTTGAAGTCATTTGTGATGATTCACCTTTTTTTGACCATGATCTTTTTCGAACGACATTCTCATATCTTACCCATTTTTCGTCGCCCACACTGATTTGCTTCGAAAATGGCTCGATTTCATTGCCTTTTATAAGCATTTCGCAAATGGAAATTTGGTCGATCAAATTTGTTTTGTGTTAATTCATGCAGCACCCAAACGTCGAGCTTCTTTGTGTATCCAGCCTTACGCAAAGGGTTCAAAACTGTTTAACGATGGATATTCTATTCGTTAGCAATGTCATGGCTGCTTATGTGTTGCTCTTCTTCAATTTTTTATAAGATTTCATCAACTTTTTCAGTAATTGGTCGATCTGAGCGAGGTGTATCTTTGACATGAAAATTTCCAGAACGAAAGCGACCGAACCACCTCTTGACTGTGGCTTTTGATAAAGTATTTTTACCATAGACACTACCAAATTTTCTACGAGCCAGCGATGCCTTCTCACCTTAATCGTAGTGATATTGTAAAATATAATGAATTTTTTTAGGAATTTCACTCATTTTTAAATGAATACAACTTTTGACACGAAAGGCGAAATACAAAACTGTTTGTTTGAAAATTGTAGACTGGAATGTCACCTTTCAAACGCATGTCAGTTTGACTCAATCTGGTTAGTATTGCCCGATTTATGACAACGAACACCATTTAGTGACAAAAAAGGCTCAATACTTTTTAGAATATCCAATAGTAACCTTTTGAAACGAAAATAATTACATGGTTATAACTTTGCATGCATGTTATAGTCCCAATTAAATAACGATCATTTTCCATCTTCTGGTAATATGATTCGCATTGACCTTAAATTTGATTAAACACGGACTAATAAATTGACAAGAATATGCCAGTGTAAGCCCACCTCGTTGCTTCACCCACGGACAGAAATCCATAGCAAGTACAATGACTATTCATCCCATTTTGGCTGCAATAAAAATCATTACTTCAAACTTAAATCGTGTAGGCAGGAGAATCCTCCAACCAGAAGAGCTTTGTAATGCCTTGAAGTCTTATGAAGCACTATATGCTAAATATTCATTGGAAATAGTAGCTAAGCATAATCAATTTTATATTTTCGACTTATATATGTACCATCTGATTTTCATAATGTCATCATTTCTATTATTCTAAGTTCCATGAAAATCCGTTGATAAACATGGCCGCTAGACGGACACGAAAATTTGAACATATATCTTATTCGAACCGCCGCCATTTGGAAAATGGCACATAAATGATCGTCAAAATAACAAAATTATTAGATATAATATACCTTATACCTTAAAATGAGGCTTCATAAAAATTGAATCAAAATTGTGACTTTCAAAAGCCTTGAATATTTCAAAATTTGACTAACCGCCACTTTGAAGTTCGAAACCTGACCTTGAAAATTTTTTTAACCGTTCTGGATACTTATGATTTCTAACATATTGCCAATTTTTATTAGTCTGGTCACTACTACAATAACAAATATTTGCATGTATTCCTATCTTTGACTGGCCGACGGATCAACTTTGAATTTTTTATTGTGAGCTTTATCACACAGTTCAATGAATCTCTGAACCAGATTATATTGAAATTGGAGCTATGATTTAGTCAGAACTAAAATCATGGATTTTCGTCTGAAATAGCCGCCATTTCATATTAATTCAGCCGATTAAGCTGATTAACGAACTCCCAAAAGCCCAGAAATAAACTTAACACACACACAATTTGGTTGGGTAAAGTTTTAGTTGAGATATTTACTCAATACACCTTTCTGAAAATTGAACCAAAATTACGACCTCTAGCGTGATCACGAATTTCGTCATATCTCATATGTACTCGTATACAGCGTGCCCCAGAAATCAACATCAGCCGGTAATGGGTGAAAGACCAAGTAGTGATATTTATCAGAAAAATATAAAATAAAAATCTTGGTCATACACTTTTCAAATTATAAGCTTAAAAATTTAAACCAGAAAAAGTGACACCCTTTAAGGTCCTTTCAAGCTCTGTAACTATAAATATGAACTTTTCTTGAATTTTTTTTCTATAATGTAACAGTAAATAGCCTTTCTTCAAATTACAGTTTTGAATTTAAAACATAACTGCTTCAATTTTAAACAAAACGTATTGAAACGTTGAACATTGAATTAGAAATAATCACCGTACCCAGCATTAATAGGCCGTACTGTAAAAACAAGTCAAAATAGCAGGAGAGTGCCCCTGCCAGAAGAGTTTTGTAATTTAATTGATAACTCGAGCAATATCTTTTGAACGTCAAAACTTTACTCATACACACATTCCATAAAATGCGCTCGGAAAATGAATACATGGTTACTAATTACAATTCGCCGCCCTTTTATTTTCATGGTCGGAGTAGTTATGATAGCAAATCAATGTTATAAAATATTCCTAAAAATTTCATCAAAATTCTTGAATATATGTAGTTTCTGCGTCCTTTGGAAGCACGTATCACCACAATATAACGTGTTATTGCTGTAGTATTTGATCAATTTTCAATCTGCTATAACTTTTATGGCTCGATTTTATGAAATTTTCAAGTAACATGCGTTCAATATTAAAATAATTTAGATACGATTTTGTGGCAAATTAAGGACCACCCTTTGATTTCATAGATGAGAACGTAAAATTCATAAAATTAACTATTATTAACAAAATTGATCCAATTACGACTTCTAAGGTATTGTTGTACCGTTGAACAAGCGCAACTTAGGCTAGGTATGCTAATGCGCTGAGTGAGAGACTAGATGACCGCTCGTGGGTTCAGCTTAGCACTGGAAAAAACTGAAGTGGTCATATAGACACAAAAGAGAATCCCAAGTGTAAGGATGATTAGTATTGGAGACATACTAACCGAATCAAAGCCAGCGGTGAAGTACCTGGGGCAACTATCGACTCGAAGAAGAGTTCCTCTAAGCAAATCACAGCAACGGCTGCTTCGGAAGTATTGTATCTATTGACTTATGCCCAACGTAAGGGGACCCAGCCCATCAAGAAGATGCCTCTTAATGAGGGTAGTAGAGTCAGTGCTACTGTACGGAGCAGATATATGAGACAACCCTCTCAGTAAGGAGGTATACCGAAAACGCTTGGTAAAGGTACAGAAAAGAGGAGCACGAAAGATTTCGTCTTTGTATCCGGCAGTCTCTGACAAGGTAGTTGGAATTATTGCAGACGTGATATCTCCTTCTTTCTAGAGAACGCCACGCTATTTACTTGCGTCAAAACGAGGACGTGAGGGAGATACGAAGGCGGTCCCAAAACTACCCCACCCGACAAAGAAAACAGTAAAAAAAATTGCAAAAATGTTTTTTTATTTTTCAACATATTCTCCTTTCAGCTCGATAAACTTTTCCCAACGATGTTCAAAAGCTTCGATACCCGTTTTAAAGTAGGAACCGTCAAGCTCCTCAAAATAGTTACTAACCGCAGACTCTACCTCTTCATTGTTGGCAAATCTTTTACCACCGAGCCATTTTTTCAAATTCGGAAAAAGAAAATAATCCAAGGGAGCTAGATCTGGCAAAAAGGGTGCGTTAGGAAGCAATTCGAGCTTCAACTCATTGATTTTAGCCATCGCAATGACGCACGTGTGGACTGGTGCGTTGTCGTGATGAAACACTTTCTTTTTCGTTCGGGGCCATTTTTTCTTGATTTCATCACTCAAACGCTGCAATAAGGCTGCATGATATCCGCTGTTGACTTTTTTTTCCTTTTTCGAGATAAACAATAAATATTATTCCACACGCATCCCAAAAAACGGATGCCATGACCTTGCCAGCTGACTGAACTGTCTTTCCTTTCTTTGGAGTCGATTCTCCCTTTTCAGTCCACTATTTTGACTGCTCCTTGGTCTCAGGTTTAAAATCATGGACCCATGTTTCGTCCATGGTTATGAATTGACGCGAAAACTCGGATTTATTGCTTCGAAACATTGTCAAACACTCGATGGAAACATCCTCACGTTGCTGTTTGTGCTCCGTTGTGAGCAAAGGCGGTACCCATCTTGCGCACAGCTTTCTATGTCCAAATTTTCGGTCAAAATGCAAAGTAGAGCACTTTTTAAAATAGCTGCCATGTGTGAAATCTTGCGCACTTTTAGTCGACTGTCATCCAATACCATTTTGTGGATTTTCTTCACATTTTCTGACGTAGTGACCTCACTTGGTCGACCACTGCTCATGTGACCTTACTTAAACTCAGCTGCCCAATATTTGACCATTGTAAACGAAGAAGCAGACTTCCCCAGAGTTTAATCCAACTCGGCTTTGATATCGGTTTGACTTAGACCTTTCAAATGAAAGTATTGTATCACATAACGATGACCGATTTTTTCCATAATTACAAATTCACTGAGAGCGTTCACTTTTGTTTTCTGTTAAAAATTAATTATAAACATACCGATATGAATTTTTCACATCAAGTTGCTAAAAGAGGGTATTGTCAACCCCAGTAATTGTTTTTTTTTAAACTATCAGCATTCATAAGTCAGGTCGGGTACTTTTGGGACTACCCTCGTAGTTGTCCGCGATGGGAGACAACGCTGACTCAACGATTATTAGCGATCTTGGGTGAATCGCACGAAGAGATGGTGGGCTGCGCGCCTCATCCCAAATGTGATACCGTTGTTAAATCAAAGAAATTGTAAGATTGACTTCTATCTGATCCAGCTTTTGAGCGGGCACGGGTGTTTTCAGTCTTACTTGCGCAAGAATTGGTAAGTCACGGTCCCCCGATTGTTGGTTTTGCCCAAGGAGGGAAGACAATGCCTGCCACATATTTTTTATGGGCTGCAAAGGGTGCTCTACAGGGAGACGAGAGACAAATGGAACCGGGTGGCACATTATGCTCCGACAGTCCTAAAAGATAAAAGGGACTCTCAACAGCCGGGGGCGTTATAGTGGTCCGTCATAACTTCGTGCTTTTAAATGTGATTTTGTTTTGTGATTTGTTCTATGATTTTGATTGATTTGGCTCGTTTCTAAAGAACCTGGACTAGTTTTAGTCGTGGTCTCGTATTTGTGTTTTGCGGCGGTTATCATACCATATTGAAACACTCTACAGAAATACGCCCACATGCATCTTATTGGGTGATGTCATACGCTTCAGCTTGTTGGCGTCCTTAAACAGGTTAATCCAGTTTTCTTAGAGGGGAAGGACGTGTCGTAGAAAGGAAGAAAACAAGGCACATGTGTCCTTTCTAACGACCTGGCCGCATGCACTGCAACAAATGCATATCTATTTGAAGCACTCAAAAAATTTCCTAAGTCTCACGGCAATCATTTATCTGTCGATAGCTCAAGGGGAAAGATCTCATATGGGAGAATTGAAATGCGTTCTTGGTTTCAAGATGAAACCGGTCAGGGCGCACATCTCACGTAAGTTACTCGTGTTCACTTGTAGACGGCTGACAATGAAATGGACTCAATGATACCCATACATTGAAAAAATGTGTATTGTATACAAAGTGAGCATGGGTGCAATGTTGCACCATGTAAACCTCAGACAGGGTTCAACTAACCTGAATTGTGAAATAGATCGCAATCCTATTCACGACTACGTCTGGCCTGGCCCATTTACGGCTACTCTTCATGTAACGCTAATGTAGTGGTTAGAGCACTAAGCCCATAAGCCGAATGTCTCTGGTTCGAGTTTCGTCGGCGTCAACGAGATTTAGTTCAAGTGATTCTTCGGACGGACTATAAGCCTGTTCAGTTATGATACGTGCTGATTTAAAATCAGAACGTATCGCAGCTGGCTGGATGGGCACACGACCAAAGCGTACACACATTCGATCGTGACAATAAGATACTCTATCTCTTAGCGAAGGCATGAAAGGGACTGTAGTGCTACGAAAAAAAAATTGATGCCCCACTCAACTACTTCTGGTGAAAATAAATTAAAGGCCCCTTTTAAAAAACTTTAAAATGTTTGACAAGATCTAAACTTTTGAGAGACCACCACTTCTGACCTTTCCAGATAGTTAGAGCTTTCTATAATTTCCGAGAAAACTTGCTATGACACAATGACAGACGGACGAAAAGACAGGACGCGAGACTAGTAGGTCTTTGTAACCAATTCGGAACATAACAACGACTAATACGTCGGAAGTCAAAATACGCTCAAATCTGTTAGTGCTAGTAGTATTAATGAGTTACACTTTTTTCCGAAAAAATTGGATAAATTCGATGAAATTTTGTATTGGTCGTTTCAGGTCGCTGCTTTAATCTCTGGGGTTGAATGTAATTAACCCCTAGAGAAGTACTGGGAAGTTTATCTAACAGAGTTAAGGCTATGATTGCTGGGTGTAGTTATCATTTATGGAGACACAGGTAAAAAAGTCTGCTCCAATGGAAAACGGAGGAGATATAGATCAGAGGTCCTGCCTCGCTGCTGATATTAAGAAACCTAGGCCCATATTGCTGGCATACAAAGTAGCAGCAGATAAAGAATCTGTTTTTGCCCAAAAACAAAGGAGGCCCATGGTAAACAGAGGTAAAATAGTTTCCTCCAATGCTGTAAGATGCTCTGGTTCTTGCCTTGATTCTTGAAGGTACAACCATTATCAAAGCTTGTCTATTCTCTTCTAATAGAAGGACTATCTAAGGCATTCAGTTACAGACACGATAGGAAATGTAAAGTTGCCAAATTATGTAGTAATATTAATATGTCTAAAATGAGTTTAAAAATACATAAGAGTTTAAAAAATATATGCATACTACTGCAAATTCCCTTAAAAATAAGTAATAAATTGAAATTTGTTTAGTAAATCTCATTTACTACAAAGAATAGGAATTTATTCTCGTAGCTCATTTTAAATTCAATTTTAAATAGAAAATGTCAATTTTAGTAAATGCTGGTAACTTCAAAATAATATTAAGGTAAGCGAAAATCTTCACATTATTTGTCTTCTATTTTTTTTTTTTTTTTTTTAATACCTCCATTCCCTACCACTCTCTCCATCACTCTTTCTTCGTCGCATAACCCTTGTGCAATCTGCATTCACATTACGTCACTTGGTCCTTTGTGCCACCCAGAAAATGTTTAACACATCGGTATAAGGGGGCACACAATATAATGTGAACTAGTCCTTTTCATGAACATCTAGTCCAAAAAAAAATCATAATCAGCTCTCAGGGATAAAAAAATTCAATATAATACGACGCATTCAAAAAATTCTACGTCTAGCACTCGTTGCGTGTAAACGTGTTTTTAATCGCTCCTGTCATTAATTTTAAAAATTAATTAATTTTTCGCAAAAGTCTGTTTCAAACAATTGCAATATTTTTTTACGAGCCAGTCAAAAGCAAATTTTGATTTTATTGGGAAAACCATCACCGTCGAATTATTCGAGCATTTATCGAATACCTGAAATTCATTTCCTGAAGAAATATCAAAAGTGGAAATACATTCAAGGGAAGTCCCGGTCTGAGAACATTCCCTCTAGTCTCGCTGCGAAAGCAACGAGATGGAGGAGCCCGATGGCTTCAGCCATCAATCGGAAGGACCATGCCCATCGCCAATGATGATGGGCGAAAAAAAAACTTAAAAGAAAATACGAGAATCAAGAACAAAACCCGACAATCCTATCGGTTATGGAAATCGAACAGCTTATCCAAGAAAAAGAGAAAGCTGAAAAAATCGAAAAAGAAAATGAAGAACTCAAGCTTCGAGTTAAATCTTTAGAAGCACTTGTTGGAACGTTAACGTTCAACAAGGATAAAGAAAGCAAGAAAAGCCGACAAGCAACCCCAAAAACCGAAGAGAAGAAAATTAAAAAGCCACAGGAAGAAGCTAATCAAGAGGATGTCCTCAGCGCAGGAGGCGCAAACGAAAGCAGAAATTATTATGCAGCGCTAGCTGGTCTGGAAGAAACAATGAACGTTGAAGAGGATACAGGTAAAACGTCAAAATAAGATAATGATTTCATTGAATATCTTAGAGTTAAAAATCGGGAGAAAAAACCAAAAGTTTGTCTGCTGGTCCGTCTGCTGGTCCGTCCGTTAACATTAATGAAAAAAAAGAAAAAGTCCCACCAATCAATGTGTTTGGGCAAACGGGCAAAGATATGGTTCGGCTTTTGGCAGCCGAAAATAAACTAAAAGATTTTCTGATAAAAAGAGTCAATGCCGATAAATTGACAATAAGGACTAAGTCGCTGGTTGATTTCCGGGCAACAAAAAGTGCCTTAAATTCTGGAGATGTTCCGCATTTCAAGCGAAAAGAACCAAACCTTTTTATTGAAGGGTCTGGACTGTGGTGAGGACACAGTCGATCTCCTTCAAGTGCTCCAAGAAGCTGCACCAGAAATACAATTTATTACAGTCAAAAACTTTGCAACGAGGAGATCGATTGCGGAGCGCAAAAACTTGCCTCTCTACTTAGTCTAGATTTCGAGCAAAAGTAGTTCGAGTGCCCTGCAGAAAATACGGTACTTGAACTTCGGCGTAGTGAGGTGGGAACGCCTCCAGAAAAGTGAGGTCAACCAGTGCTACAGGTGTCAAAGATTCGGGCATTCGGCTGCCAATCGCGCCATGAAATATAGGTGTGTGAAATGTAAAGACATTCATGCTCCCGGCGAGTGCAAATTGGCTCAGGCGGAGCCAAAAGAAAAACTATATTGCGTGAACTGCGGTGCCTTTGGTCATCCAGCATCATATCGAGGATGCCCCCGGTATCAAGATGCAAAGATCAAAGTCACTCCGAAACAAAGTCAAGCACACCGCAGTGTGATACCTACCAACTTCGTCAAGCCCGGGGTGTCATTTGCACTTGCTGCGAGAGGACCAGCAGACAATGTAAATAAAATGAATAATGTAAGTGGCAATAATGAGCTGCTCCTTAAAATTTATCAGCAACTAAATTCCTTATCAGAGCGAATCGATAAACAAGATTCGAAAATTAACATTGTTTTTTAGCGTTTAGGGCTTTCAAATGCCTCAAAATAATTTGTCATCCAGCCACATTCCCACGGATAGGATTCGTCTCATCTCGATCAACGTCAACTCCATTGTTACTTTACATCGGCGTGATTATCTCCTTGAATTCATTGCCAGACAAAAGCCTGACATCGTGCTTCTCACTGAAACCCACCTCAGTTCATGGCACTCCATGAGATTCAAGGATTTTGAGTTCGTAAGAAACGATAGGGTGACAGGTGATGGGGGAGGTGGCACCGGGGTATTGGTTCGAAGACCCCATCGTTTCCAAAATATTGAAAAAGTCGAATTCAAAAGCTTTGAATCTCTTGAAGTGTCCGTTATCAAAATCTCACTGCCAGGTGGGGATAACCTCTTCGTTATCTCTGCCTATGCAACCAGTGGAACTGTTCTCAAGCTCAAGGAGGAGCTCAATTCCTTGTTCGAAATACTCGAATTGAACAGGCTGCATAACTATTATATTCTTGCTGGTGACCTGAACGCCAAGCATACATGATGGCTGAACGCCACCAATAATCCAAGAGGTGTATTCCTGAAATCGTGGATAACAGAGAATCAAATTGAATACAGGTGCAATCTATATGGGTCGGAGTTCCCAACATACTCTAGGATAAATTCATATTTGGACCTTTGCATTGCTGACGCAAGACTCAAATTCAGCTTTAATAGTCCTCAACGGAAACTGCAGGTGCTTCCTTATGATAGCGACCATAACGCAATCGTAATGGAAATCAATCATCACAGGGATGATTTCTTCCTCATTCCAGTTCAACATGAAAATCATCGGTTGAATTTCAAAAAAACAGACTGGGGAAAGTTTCAAAAGAAGTTTAATCGCGAGTACCAGAAGCAATGTCCCCCTTCTGATGGTGGCAACTCTTGTTCAATGGTTCCTAATGACAGGAATCTAACTAACGATGAAATAGATGTCTATTTGTCGAAGTTAGAGAAGCTGACGTTGGAAACGATTGAGAAAGTAGTTCCAAAGATTAAACATCGAAACAATATGGAAGGATATGAAACACCAACCATCGCAAGGTTGAAAAGATTGAAAAGCCTCCTTCTCACACGCGTCAACAATATTTATCGACGATTTTTGGACTACAACCAACCCTCACTGTCTTTGTTGAAATGACATCTGAAGAATGTCCGGAACTTAATCCGGTCATACTTCAGGAGTGAGGTCAGCAATCAATGGGCGGAAAAATTGAGGGGTATTAGCCCACAGGACCCAGACGGCGTGTTCGCGAAAGTGAATAGCATATTCCGCAAGAAGTCTCGAGTGAAGGTATCGAATCTTGAAGTCACTAGTGATGAGATAAATCTTCTCAATAGGGCTGGTATCGAAATTGATAGTACGACTCCGGATAGAAATGGAAACAGGATTATTTGTGAAGGATTGGATAAACTTGCCCTGATCGGAACACATTTTGAATTGGTTCATCTACCAAACCCTGAGAGAGGGAACGAAATTTTTTCAGAGGTCGTTGAAGCAAAAGTTACCGACTTCAAATCAAGCCTGAACGGCCAATCAATTCTTCATTTCAATGAAACATTAACATCTGACCTCATACCGAGCTTGAATCCTATTGATTATTTTGTCAGCTCTGAAGACTTATGTTTCATATTTCGCAAGATAAGCAACAAGAAATCATGTGGTACTGATGGTATTCCAAATGTAGTTCTCCGACGTTTGCCTGAGGTTGCTATTAGGAACTATTGCATATTGTTCAACAACAAAAAGCTAAGGTATTTCCGATCTTGAAGAAAGGAAAAGAATCTTCATGCCCTAAAAGCTATCGCCCAATCAGCTTGCTGCCTAACATCAGCAAGGTGTTTGAAGTGATACTCAACAGAACATTAAACGCCCACATTGAGGAAAATGAGTTGATGCCGAATTGCCAATTTGGTGTTCGTGCCAGGCATTTGACCACACATGCAATAACGAAAGTAACCTCAGACATCTGTTGGAAACTAAATGATAGACAATGTGTTGGAGCATGTCTCATTGATATGGAGAAAGCCTTTGATACGGTATGGTTAGATGGACTAGTTTTTAAACTCCTTCAGGACAAGTTCCCCAGACACCTTGTCGCCATGATGTGTAATATGTTATACGGGAAATCGTTTGTTGTAACCGATGAAAATCTGACAACAATGCGCGAGTTCAAGGTCTTGAATGGTCTACAGCAGGGAACAGTTACTACGCCTCTGCTCTTTTCAATCTTCATTCGCAAGCTATTGAACGGCTTTGATTTTAACGTCTCGCCAACGCGATCATTGGTAGCGTTTGCTGATGATCTGATCATCTATATGGCAGACCGAAAAGCTACAATAGTTCAGAGTAATCTCCAAAAAATGTTCAATGATGTACAGCTGTATACTGACAATTGGCGAATGAAAATCAATGCGCAGAAGTGTGAAACAATCTTGTTTCGGACAACGCTGCAAGGGGTCAGTCAAGACCTGAAACGTAATTGGAAAGATTTCCACATCATGGCTGGTGAGAGTAGTCTAGAACGGATTACACATAAATCCTGTGTTCGATACCTCGGTGTTTATCTCGATCAGTATCTGTACTATACTGAACATGTGAAAATCATGCTCAGTAAGGCACTTAAAGTAGTCATGGCCCTTCGAAAGCTCTTTCATTCCAGATACATTGATCAAAAGGTCAAAATTATCTGTTACAAGACCCTGGTTAGACCAGTTTTGACATATGGATGTCAGATCTGGTACAACTAGAGCGCTAGTACTATGGAAAAATTAAGAGTTTTCGAAAGGAAATGTCTTCGTGCATGTACTGGTTTGTACAGAAAGCCTGAGACGGATTGGAAACATTATATATCGAATAGAAGAATTTATCAAACTGCTGAAGTGACGAGGGTCGATATCTTCATATTGAAGCTTCTTCGGAATCATATCGCAAGATCTGTGACTGTGAGTGAAAACCCTTGGATTTCACAGCCGTTCCACCCAACAGACGGGTATATTGCGACTTGCCTCGCTACTGGCTTCATTCCTCCAGAAGCATTCGTGTATTTGGACATGAATCGATATTTTTTTGATTCTGACGGCGTCCCAGTCATATATCACATATATCGACGGGCCACCGATAAGAAGATAAAATATCCTCCTAATTTGAGTTCACGAGATCAACGATTTCAATGGAGATACTCATTTGCTAGATTCTTTGAAGCTGATCGAGTTGAGACGGGGCAATCTAGGTATTGATGGCTGAATGACAATGTCTAAATTATTCGTGTTTATTTTCAGTTTTGGTGTTCTTCGTTATTTAGTTTTTGAGTTTCAGCTCATTATTGCTACATTTAGTGTTGTTGTTTATTTTTGTTAAAAATTAGGTATAGGTTAGGTATATGTAATGTTTACTATATTCCGTTAGAGATAAGATTAAACACTTAGGTTAGGAACATTGTTATTGATTTTTTAAGTATAAGATAAAGTTTTTGATTGTATTTTATTAGAAATAAGTTACAACATATTAGGTGTAGGATCAAAGTTTCACTGTTGTGTTTTGATTATAAATAATTTTAGGATAGTGTTGGTTGGTTTTTTCTCCTTTTTCCAATTAAATTTTAAAACTATGTAATAATCGTAATTAATTGAATTTGCTATGGTTTTTTTTTTTTGATGATATGAGTTAACGATAACGTACAAATTTAGAGAGCCATTTGGGTCATTAAGTTTTTTGATTGTTATTGTTTGGAATTTGCTTTATATTCTTTTAAAATTTATAACGATTAGTATTAAATAAAGCGCTTTTGACTTTGACTTTGACGCATTCAAAAAAAAAACTCTGAGTAACTGTCACTTCAGTATCTCGCCGATAGGGTCAAAAAAGAACGCCCTAGGATACTTGGCTCATAAAAGCAGGATTACAGGTCCACGCTTCAATCAGTGGTCATTAAATGCTCCCTTAGTCTCTTCTTAAATACCATAAGTGAGTTTGCTTCCTTAACAATCTCTGGTAGATTGTTATATATACGCAGAGCATCATTCGTTGCATCGTCCTTTAGACGATCCGTTCTGGCAAAATGTATTAAAAATTGACTTGCATTCCTCGCATTATATGGGTTGATCAGTGATACCTTAATTAATGGTGCTCGTTCCGATCCATTAGTTTTTAAATTTCTGTAGATAAACTTAGCTTTCTCCATTATAATGATTTGACTAAAGGTTAATGATTTTGCCAATTGGTAAACCAAACTAGTTTGAGTAAGCATTGACAGCTTCGGAATGCTTTTATACGCTTTGGTCAGCAGCCTGGATATACTGTTTAAATGTTGCTTTGCTGATTGACTCGAAATAAGTACTCCATAATGCAATTTCACCAGGACAAACGCATTTAGAACAAGTTTCTTGATGTGCATTGGAAAATCCTCATATCTTCTTAACAAGCCTATTATTAGGGCTAATTGCCTCCTAAAGCTATTTATGTGTGGCAACCAGGTCATACGACGGTCTATGATAAGACCAAGATATTTCGTTTCTAGCACTCTTGCAATTTTTATCCGTTAATATTTAGTTCGACATCTATGTCTCCTTTGTTCTTTTGCTTAAAAACAATATATTTTGTCTTTGCAGTGTTCAATACTAGTTTGTTTTCAATTAACCACTGATGGAATTTTCTTAGATCCTCGTTGATAGAGTTGCGAATGACAGTTTTTTCTCGTCCTGAATAAAGTAGAGCTGTGTCATCAGCATATAATGTGTGATATTCCGTCAGCCCACATATATTTAGATTATTTGTGTATAGCAGGAACAAAGTTGGGCCCAGTATTGAACCTTGGGGAACTCCTGTTTCCGTAGGTGCATGATCGCTCAGGACATTGTTTACGTTGATAACCTCAAAAAAATGTATGTTCTCTTCAATGCAAATCCGAATTTCATAATATATTCATAGCCACGGGCCAAGTGTACCAGAAATTTACTCATGGTACTTTTAATGCTTAAAAATATTTAGCTAAGATTCCATGGTTTTCATCTTTGCCACCCTTTCGAAAAGAACAAATTTGATGACGGGATCCAACGGTGACAGTCACAAAAGTTATAGAGAACACCATACGTGTCTGTACTGTGAGAACGTTATTTACAGCAAATCAGTACAAATAAATATGAAACTTTTAATGCGAAAACATTAGAATTTTTGTTAATTAGATTTTAATGCAAAAAGCGCAGCATTTTTTGCATTGAAAGTATGATTAATGCGTTAAGTAAATGCTCAGTAGTATTATTTGCTCATTTTCCTTAAAAACATTTCAGTCCTCAGATGCACTGGTAGTACATACTTATTAAAAGTAGCATGAGTACAACAAAAAATTAAAACATTCTACTGACATCATTGCGGATGCAGCTATAACATCATTGATAAAGCCTCCATATAACAATTCACCTTTCCCTTAGAAACTCCACAATGATTATAACCATTTAGATATATATCATCAATTCAAATCAATGAAAGCCCAACGTGCAACGGTTACTTGAGTGCAGAGTGAACTGTAATTATCGTACTTTTCATAACTAACAGTACATAATTGCGCTCGCAGCTGGTTGCTTTTGGAAAAGTCATCCAAGATTAAGACCCCAAAGCACGCGAGCGACAGAGAGAGGAAAAACCATATGAAAGAAAATAAAAAAGAATAACCAGTTCATTGCAAACACCATCATCACTGTATGTAAAATAACAACAATAAGAAAATTCATGCGCCGCACCATCTTGATTGCACCTCATACCACGGCGGCTGCCAGCAGACCAACCGAAGAAAGTGATGTAAAAAGGAAAAAATTTCTTCGGATGCAATAAGGAATAAACATTTTAAGTGAGTAAGTGCACAATGATGAAACCTAGCCATGCTGCATCGACCGACTCACTATCGTCCCAGCGAGTCTTAATACCACCTTGAAATTGAAATTTCTTAACCAGCCTATGTACCGCAATTTCGACCAAATGCTCACAATGGGGCATAAAGTTGGAGCTAACTGTCTTTATGTGCATGCTCCAGAGCAGAAAAAGTGAAAGCGAAAGTTGAAATGGTTGCAAAAGAAATAAAAAATAAATAAATAACGAATAGGTAAGTGTAAGTCGAAGAAGTTCAGCGGCAACAATCAAAAGCAGAAGCACAGCAAAAAATTATCGGGAATTATTTAATAATGTGGGGCACGGCCAAAATTGATGTTAATCGCTGGTGAGCGGGTTTTTTTTCGCGCTTCCGTTGGATCACTACAAAATTTTCCGTGAGTCCAAGATTCGGGTTTATGTAATCGAGCCAAATGATGCTGGAATTGGCATGCATTTGGCCACACCGACCTAACTCCTTTTAGATCAGCGCTTACGAAAAGATTCCAACACTTTTTCCGGGCAGAATAATAAACCCAACCCTCCTAAGCAAAAGTACATATGGAACCCATCCAAGATTAACACCTGATTACATACTAATTTTTCGTTGAATATCGCATATTTACTTCGTACATTATTAACTTCACTTATTCAATCAGCAAATTCATAATCACTTAACACTTCGCACTTTTGTGTATTTATGCTTATCGACGCAATTTTTAGTTTGGGTGGAATCCTAACTTCCGTTTTTTCAGAATACCAAAACCCAACCTTTTTATGAAGGCAAAATTTTGAACAGAACTTAAAAAACATCTGCGTTAAAATTAACATTTCACACATTTTCGTTAAATTTGTAGCATTTACGATGAAAATTAAATTAAAATATGAATACCATAAAATGTTGCATAATTTCACTCACTTTTTGCGTTATTTTCCCTATATAACGATTTAAAACGGAACGGGAGTGGTAACTTTGTTACTTAGACGAGGTGTTCACTTGTTTGTTTCGGAATGGTTAAAACCGAACTGATCGTGGCCACTTTGGAAAATAAACATTTTATTTAAAAATGTTCGGGGGGTATACAATTTGCTCAATTTACTACTACCGATGCATTGGACTCTGAAGATACTTATACTTACTTTTCAATTCACCACGCGTAAAATTACGTGCATATGACGAGTGTGGGGAGTTTAGAGTTGTTCACCATTCGCGACCGACGATAACGACAAATTGTGACGTTGTGCAGTAGCTAGGCAGTAAGAAAGAGCGCAAGCCATCACAATCGGAAGATCTGCATAATCAGACTAGAATGGTAGTCGTTGATGGATTTTAAGAATTCAAAGCAAAGCGTTGTACTCGTAGTAAGTTGATTGATTGTCGCCTGTTAACGAAGTAGTTAAATAAAATTTCAAATAAAAGCGAAGCTGACTGAATAGAGTACAGTCCCTGATAAAGTGCCAATATACTAGGAGGCAATTTTAATTGTTTTATAAGTGAGCAAACTCTGAAGTTTATTTACTCAGATGAATAACTTAGTGATAACGCTATTTACCAGACTAAAAAAACTTTCTAGGAAAAAGAAGCCAAGTAAGTAGGACAATGCTCCTAAAAAAAAGGCTTTGTAACCGTCCTAGGATGCAAAACAACTATTCCAATATGAATCAATGAATTGAACTATGAGAGATCGAAGAATTTTTCAATAAATCCGAAATACTATTCTTCAAATACTCATGAAAATCCAAAGAAAATTTGTAGCGTCTGCGTCGGTTTGAAGTATATACTATCCACCACCACATGCTGTTGTATTTCCATATAATTGAAACGGCTATATTTCACTTGATTATGATTCAATTTCAATGAAATATGATGGACATACTGGCCTTGTATAAATCTACACATTTGTGAAATTTTAAAGAATTTAAGGATAGGGTTCCAAATTCATTTAGCAAAACGGAAAATTCATAAATACTACGGTTTCGTTGTATGTGATGGACTCTCCTCAGGAACTGCCACACGCCATCACCCACAGGGCAGCTCGACCGCGTGGTCCCAAGGTGGGTATTGGACCCTTAGCCCAGTCATATTAGGGCTTTCACCTCGGAATGAAAGATAATAAGCTGCAAATTGGTATGAACCTTTGTTTTGTCATTCTAAATGTTGTCTCAAAAGTCACAATCGTTATTGTGTCCGCGTCTCAAGATATTCAAGGTCAAAGGTCACAAAAATCGGTTTTTCGCGAATATCTGGCTTCCTATCGGTTAAATGAGATTTGCATTTATTATAAAAGTTGTAGGCTATGAAATTCCCTACAACTTTTGTTTAAACTTTTTTTTCATACGACCAACCGTTTTGAAGGTAGAGCGCGAAGAGTGCACATCGTACAGTCATATACGGCCTAATGCAAGGTCAAGCGTGAGTTATGGTTATCAGTACGTTATAAAGTCAATTATTTACTTGGAAATTATAATTATTAAACAATGCCTATTATTTATGTACTAACTATTAATTATTTATATTTAATTAAAGTAAGTAACTTGATTTGCAAAGGTACAATTTCAAACTAACGAATAATCTTGACTCATACAAAGTGGAGAGAGTGGCCTTGAATACTATAGAACATCTGTCCCGGCAATGAATAGAAAAGGGCATAGGGTAGGGACAAGTATTTCCAGGTATATAAGTATTGAGAAATTTACGCGTTTTAAAGAAAAGATATATAATGTCGTGTTAACTTAAAATAAAACTAAAATATATAATCCAGAATTAATAATATTTTATACTTAAATAGTTAAATATGAATAATTATATATATTATTTATGTACTAACTATTAATTATTTATATTTAATTAAAGTAAGTAACTTGATTATTTATATATAATTATTCATATTTAACTATTTAAGTATAAAATATTATTAATTCTGGATTATATATTTTAGTTTTATTTTAAGTTAACACGACATTATATATCTTTTCTTTAAAACGCGTAAATTTCTCAATACTTATATACCTGGAAATACTTGTCCCTACCCTATGCCCTTTTCTATTCATTGCCGGGACAGATGTTCTATAGTATTCAAGGCCACTCTCTCCACTTTGTATGAGTCAAGATTATTCGTTAGTTTGAAATTGTACCGTTGCAAATCAAGTTACTTACTTTAATTAAATATAAATAATTAATAGTTAGTACATAAATAATAGGCATTGTTTAATAATTATAATTTCCAAGTAAATAATTGACTTTATAACGTACTGATAACCATAACTCACGCTTGACCTTGCATTAGGCCGTATATGACTGTACGATGTGCACTCTTCGCGCTCTACCTTCAAAACGGTTGGTCGTATGAAAAAAAAAGTTTAAACAAAAGTTGTAGGGAATTTTATAGCCTACAACTTTTATAATAAATGCAAATCTCATTTAACCGATAGGAAGCCAGATATTCGCGAAAAACCGATTTTTGTGACCTTTGACCTTGAATATCTTGAGACGCGGACACGATAACGATTGTGACTTTTGAGACAACATTTAGAATGACAAAACAAAGGTTCATACCAATTTGCAGCTTATTATCTTTCATTCCGAGGTTGACCCCTTTTTTTACCTAATATGACTGGGCTACCTATATACATGTGGGAACACACCCATCATGTTGATAGCCAATGATGGCCCGGGTGAAAGAATAAGTGGTTCTTTAACTTAGGAGACTGGCACCATTATTCTTAACACATCATAAATACTATCCTAGCAACGTTTAGTAAATTTAAATTTCTGAGGTGTTTGTTGTTCGTGTACTTGTAAAGACCTTACTCTTTGATTTTTTCAGATTTTTTGACTCAAATGTGTCCAATCGGAAGGGAAGCCAACAATTTGCCGTACTGTTTTCCTGCTCCAGGGCCCTGTGATGCATACTCGTAATATGGCTTTTTTGTTCCAGATTCTATGAGAGTTCTAGTCAAGACCTTTCATTTGATACTCCAATCGGTTACCTTTGCAAAAAAATTGTTTTAGGCTCACTTCGGTATAAGGGGGTTGCATTAAATAATCTTGAAATGTTTGATAACATCTCAACTTCTGAGAAACCACCAGTTTTGACATTACCATAAAGTTTGAGCTTCACTTCAACTTGACATGACGCATAGATAAACAGACAGACTGGACACAAAACTAGTTAATCTATGTACAATTTTTTTATAAAGCTACTTCAAAACGGATAAAATAATATTTTTGGAAGCAGCATCGAATCAGTTTTTGCCTGTTTTTGTTAAGAATAATTAATACGTGATTTCCAACCACTCTTTCAAAACGTGGAAACTGATTTGGATTCGAAAAAATTTTACTTCATCCTTTTTCAAATATTTTGAAATCGGTAATTTTTTCATTTCGTCATTTTTAGAGGCAACATTAACCTCCAAGGCTATGTCGACCAAGACTACTGCTCAATAAATGATGATTTTTTTTCCTATGAAATTTCGAAGCGTTTTTTCGAGTGCATATGCTTCATATTTGTTGCCAAATGAACAGCTTGGGTATGCTGATTAGCGCCGATGTAGCTCTTAGCTCTTATACCTATAAAGGCTTGTGCCAACACTCGCATGGCCTCCCTGCTCCGCAAAGACAACCATGGGACCTACTACACATACTAACAGAGATAGCAACTCCGAGCACGGACCAATCAAACTGGACCAATCTTAACTAAAAATTGATTTAAAAAAACAATGAAATAAGTAAAAATATCAGCAACGTCGACGGAACCAAAGTAAAATAAAGTTCACACAGACGCTCAGCAAGAAAAGAGACCTGATGCGAAACAGGAAAGAAAAAGCCATGAAAAAGACCCCGGCAGTAGGCACTGTTCGCAAAACTCCAAGATGGCTGATCCTACGCAGAAAGGTTACGAAATAGCACTGGAAATGTGAGACCCTAAGAACCAAAGACATATAAAGTAATGGACGCGAAATGGGCTTATTTTCATCCATACGTGAGTGAAGTACTTTTACTACATACATGCCTTCCTCTCGCATGCGAATTGAAATCCCCCTGCCTTTCACGCCGCTAGAGAATCCACACGTTCAAGTGGCTCTCTAGTTGCTCTCACGAAAATCCCACTCGTCTTCTACCTTAACCTCCGAATTGTCAACGAAATATCAACCATATGATTGAAAACATATGATTCGTGAAAATTCAACATTGATGGGAAACGTCTAATCAAGTTGAATTTGAAATTGTACACAAAACAATTTTTTTAAGATAAACCGTGTTAAATCTAGTGCAAAAGTGTTGCAAATGTGATAATTTAGCAAACTGAAAAGTTTGTTACAGATCGCGAGTGTTTTTGTGTCGAAAAATGAAAAGTGAAGGGACGTGTGCGGGACTGTAAAAACAGCCCTAGGCAGCACGTTAGGGACGTATCCTTCGTAGGGTAAGTCATGTTCAATCTTTTATATCGTTCAAGTTAGAATACCTGCACGAAAAATTGATTTAATTCAAGATGCGAAAATTAGTGGGAGACGTCACGTCAAATTTATTTGAAATTCGAATCAACAGCTAATAACTCGCCAACTTCACGCTACATGATAAAGTGCTTCAGTTCTCTCGATGCATTTCGTATCCTCTCTGTTACATCTATGCTAAGAACACAAACACTACTATTAAAGTAGTTTGATCCACCCCGCCAGACCATATGCTAGTCGAATTTGGAGCAGAAGCTAACAATAAAGAAGCATTAATTCATCAAAGAAAGTCCTCGGCTAAAACGTAACGATAGCCTCGCTCGAGCTGATAGCAATGATCGAAATAAGAGACATTGACTATATCACGGATCTGCATGAGGTAGAAGAAGCCATCAAAAGGCACGATCAAAGCGAGACTGATACCAGAAAACCATAGAGGACAACGCATGGCCACCAACGATTTAACTGAAAAGAATGTTGAACCATTTCTGAATAAGCGCAAAGTAAGAATACGGTCGGTTATCTTTAAAGTGTCATAAATCTTGGCTATGCTTACATCGCATATGTACGTACAGGACCCGATAAGATTTCCATATGCAATAAATGCGACTAATAGAAAAGAGTATACGAAGGAGGTATACGGTTCCAACTGTGGGCAGCGTCAACGCAGACGGAATGGGGGGAAGAGTGCCCGCACAACCCCGTCCATCTTTCCCGCATCATGTAAACAAGGCATCCATATGGCACCAAGCTTCCAAGCTTGTAGCCAAGGCCCCACGAATCATTGTTCACAATATTTTTCAAGCAGCAAGCCTTGCTATTGTTTATCACAATGTGAGCATTTCTTGACGAACTTATATGCTGCTACCTGGTCGCGCGCCTCGTCACCGTTTTGTGCCCGTTGAGCCACACGTCCCTTTGTTTTGCAGCTACGCTAGGGTCTTGCGCTGCCAGGGTTTTTGACGGGATGTGCTGTAAGCAGTCATAGTTGAGCTTACCATGTCTTAAGCTACCAGTTTGTCTGTCCCCTGCGAATCACCCTGTAGCAGAGCACCTGCTGTGAGCACCTCGATGAACTTCTTGATGTTCATCCTCCCAATGTAGAAGGTCGAGAGCATGGACATTGGGAAACAATATGATGGATCATAAGCAGAATGCACTGATGATCACTGACTGAGTAGTCCTCTATTCTCTCCAATTGTGTATCCTCCATACTAAGAACCTCGAGATGAATGTCACGTTCAGTATAGTTCCTCCGCAGCCAATACTGTGGAAAGTTGGTGTATCGCTGGTGTTTATTACAACGAGTGCCACCTTGGCTGTTATTAGTAGGATTCGTTTTCCCTGTCGATCTATTTGAGGCATGCTCCATTCGATTGCTTTAGCTAGAGAAACTCATCAAAGAAAGACTCACTGACAGAATTTGTGCTACTGGGCACCCATCTCCACGACAGTATGGCTTTAGAGCAGAACACTCAACCACAGATGTGATTGTAAAGGTGGCGAGCCCGGTCCAAAAGGTAGAGATAACTGGAACCAACGGGCAACAGAACGTTCTGTTGGTTACACACGGCGTCAGGAACACCTTCAACTCCGCTAGATGCGTGGATATTCTGGGTATGCTGGAAAATCTTTTCAAGTTCTAGAATATCTAATGCGGCTTTCGTGGGAGTATCTGAAGCACCGAAGGCTGCTTTATGACTCGGGGCCAACGAAGGATGGAAGCTACATCGGGTGTTGCCCCGGGATATATCCTTCGTTCAGACCTGCGAAATGTGCCTCACGATGGGTGATTAGAGATGCCAGATGAGTCGCACTTTATTGGCTATGCGGAAAATGTTGCGGCTTGGGTCGCTGGACGCACCGTTGGTTGCCCGCGAGGAGAGACAGCGCTCACTCAACGATTGTCGGTGGTATTGAGTGAATTGCGTGACGGCAAGACCGTAGCTTAATCAAAGGCATGGTGAGACTGACTTCTATCTGACTCAGTTTTTGAGTGGGCATAGGTATTTTCGGTCTTACCTGTAAAAGATTTTCAAGTCACGTTCCCCCGATTGTTGGTTTTGTTCAAGAGAAAAAGACAATGCCTGCCACACATTTTTTGCGTGCACAAAATGAAGCATGCTGCAAATGGAGACGGGAGAGCTCGCACCGGATAATATAGGCACAGTGATGTTCAAATTGGCTGACAAATGGAAATGTTGCACATGATGTTCGGGTAGTCCTAAAAGATAAAAGGAACTCGCAGCAGCCAGGAACGTCAGGGCTGGGGAATCACTTGACTGACAGTTCCTCTTCCCCTCTCCCCTCCCACTAGAGGGGAAATGCTCCAGCCTGAAGGCACCTTGTGGCGTAGCAAAAACGAGACCTGGCCTGAAGTAATGTCTCGAACGGGATTCCAGGCTAAATTCTCACTTGACATGGGAGGTGTTTAGTGGGTAGTCTGGTCGCTCAAGTTATAGTACTATCCTCGTAACAACATCATAACTAGCCAACATGTGCCTCATAGCTTTCATTTGAATCTTGGTAACTAATTTAAATCCCAGACATGTATTTTACACTTTTCTAAATTCAAATTCTCGTTCATAATGTATTGTGATAAAATTCCCAGACATGTCATTTGCTTTTTTCCTCATTCACTAAAGTAAAATCAAAAATTCACCTTATGGACAATGTGATTTGAAAATAAAATAAAGCGTAAGCATAAATAAATTGAAAAGTATGACTTTGTGACAAGCAGTTAATTTTTCAGAAGCTAGCGGAAGCTTTGCCCTAATAAATTTGCAATTTCAAACTTAAAACTTTTTTAAAGATAACACTCTAGTTATCCTAACTCTCGCGAGCAGAAAGGCCCCACACTCAGTGTGTAAATGGCATTTAAAAATAGGAGACAGAAGATGAAATAAGTTTGAGAGCCTCTGATATAGACAATAGAATTGTTATAAGTCTTGTTGAGAGAGAGAGAGAGAGAGAAATAAGGTAAACAGAAGTCCATCATCATGTACTTGTCTTAAGTACGCATAGTTGGTTCCAGTCTCAATTATGACAACGAGATTTGTTTCGAGTGATTTTTCGGATAGACTATAAGCCCGTTCAGTTGTGATACGTACTGGTTTAAAAAAATGTCGGATCTCAGGGACACAAATTTTTCGTGTGTTCCTCTCCCTGCGTGCCCCTCGAAGCAAAAAGTGTCAAATGTTTTGAAAAGTTCTCATCAAGACCTTTCATTTGATACCCATATCGGCTACCTTTGATGAATTTTTTTTTTCGGTGGCCACTCCCCTATGTTGGGAGACCCCCCTTAAATACCTTGTACATTTTTTTGTAGTTAAACTTTGAAGAAAGCACTAATTTATACCTGCATACAAAATGTAATGTCTCTAGCTTAAGTAGTTTGCGAGAAAAAGTGCTGTGACACACGGACGGACGGACAGACTCCTGTCTGTCCGTCCGTCCGTGATTTTAGTTATATGTAAATTTTAGTGATTTTAGTTATATGTAAATTCTTCTAGAGAAACTAACCCATCAAATTTTAGGCTATAAAGTAGTTACAATACAAAATTTGCCAAGAATCGTTAAGTTTTAAGCCCCTTTAACTTATACGAACTATACGTATAAGCCTGATGGATTTTGGACATAGTTTGACAATAATCACTATTCATTTCCGATTCTAGTTGCCGTTACCCCCGATATTTCTTTAAATTTGAGTGGTGCCATATGCATGCACTTTATGGATAGTCTTCTGATGACAAATTTCAAAGCAACATTGAATATTATCGGGCCTGTCGATTTTCTACTTTTACCAAGAGTCAGCCTGAAAGCTAATATTTAAACTTTCGTTTATCATGCTTTGTTCAAAGTCCAAAGTAAAACTGACTCACATCTTATGCCTCCTTTGTGATGAAAAAAATCCTTCAGTACATTTCCTCTTATATTGTAAAACACAACGCAAAGATAAAATTCAAAAATAAATGGTTTTTTAACTATATTATAAATAGAAAACCTTCCACTATAAATTTGTTGAAAGATTGGTTAAAGGCGATGCTAAATACCATCAACAGCAAATGGAGGCCATTAGTATCTTCCCAAAACAATCACAATTGCTTGGAAATTCGTTTTTCGGTCATGAAACAATATAATCAAATTAAAAGATGTGAATTATTAGATTTTTAAAATTTTTTAATGCATACGAGTATACATATATACAAATATAATATATACATCTTTTATTTTTTGCATTTGAGTCTCTACAGAGTATATTTTTTTAAAACGAGTTATGTAACTGACTAATTTATTTTTAAACCAAGCATTATATACAAATATACAACATAATAAATTACAAAATTATCGCAATATGCGAGTATTAAAATGAATTACTTATGAATTTTATTCTATTCATATAATGATATTATGAAATTCAAATTGGAATAAACGAATTAAAATTTTAATGATATAGTTTATCGTAAGATTAAAAAAAATAATTAATTAAGAACAAAATTACTTTAAACTACATTTCTAATTCCTACTTTTAATAATCCAAGGGTGCTTTACTAAAAATTAATAATCAATGCAGTCTTCACAAGATAGACGTTTGAATAGAGTCATTATGTAATTATGGTAATCCATGCGAACGGATCAGCCCCTTTTGTTGAGTTACCTCTAAAAGAAACCTTAAGCTCGTACCTAGCTTTAATTACTGCAGTTAATCAGCATCAGGAATTTATTTAATAAAAAACTGAGTTTCCGGGGTCGTCTGACTGATTTTCACTGACCTTGCTATTTCATTTCTACTGGCATGAAATTGCAGAGACGATATTTTGACTGCAAAATGTAATTAAAAATTGAAATTCAAAATTATTTTTAAGCTTTTTTAAGAGCTTCGAAAAATAAATTGCTTGCGCATTCTAATATCCCAACCTATCTATTTATCTCTCTATGCGTTCCATCAAGTTTTCTTCGAAAGTAATATACAAAAGTTACAAACATGAAATTTAATGGGTCACAACTGATGAATCTGCAAAGTATTAGCGTGAAGTAAATTCAAAGGAAGTTGTCCTTTTAAAAATACGAGTATATGTTTACTAAGATAGCCAATATGAGTATCAAATGAAAAGTCTTGATGAGAACTTTGAAGATGAGCTATTAAGAGTATGTTAATAGAATCAAGGTCCGCAAGGCTGTCAATTTTGTGAACAATTTGTGCTTCTCTTTTCGTGATTGGAAAGCCTTGAGCGGTAAAATGTAGTGTTTGAATGGATGGTAGGTATCTGTACAGGACTGCAGCGGGGGACTGCTGCCTCAGAAAATGCAAGATTTATGCTCAACTGGAAATGGCCTTGTCTGGGGAAGCGTAAGTGCGCTGGCAAGTAAGCTTTGCGGTGTCTTCCACCACACAAGGGCCCACTACAAAAATATTTATCGCACCTACGAATCTTCAGATGACCGAAGTCAAAACGCAAAGCAACTGAAACCGTGGGTAGGTGTCGCTGGTTTTAGGCCCCCGTATCGTGCGCGTCGCTTATTATAATTATAAAATAAATTTTATATATTTATTGACTTTGGGATTCTTTTTATTATTCAGTGGTGTCAGAACGCCCACAGTGGTGAATTTCCGACATGATATTGAATCTTTTCGAATATTGGCTCAAATAAAATTCTCAGTGGCACCATTAATCGTCGAAAATGGCTACCGGACCAAGTGATACCGTGGAAATCCCGAAAACTTCAAAAGGTCCTGGTGTTAATTTACCGCCTATCGTGGCCAGACCTTCAACAAGTGCGAATCTTTTTGTAGAAGCATCGCGAATAAAAAAATTTCTGACATTTTTTCAGACTGGATCCCGAGTTTTGTTCCAACAAGTGGAAGCCAAATTCCACACCCATGGCATCATGCAGGATGAAACAAAATTCAAGTACGTGATACAATACGCCGAGCCAGAAATATTACTGCATATAAGTCCCATCGCAAGAAACCCACAGTTGGAAAACAAATATAATGCTGTTAAGGAGCGTATATTAACAGCGTTTGCAGAGTCCAATGAACCGAAGCTGAAACGCTTATTTTAAGGACAAAATCTGGACGGAAGAAAGCCATCACATTACCTGCAACATCTTCGAAACGCTGGAGGACAACAGGTGACAAGCACCATGTTACGACCGCTTCTTTTAGAGTAGCTACCAGAAAATATTCAGGTTGTGTTGGCTATTTCAAGCAAACCCGGCACTGACAAACTCGTAATGATGAAATTACAGCAGCCATTCGTTATTGCATCTATACAAAGGCCAAATAACGTAAATAGCGAAGTGCTACAACGAATATTGAGTCGTATTGATTGTCAGGAGCTCCGGACGCGATCTCGATAAAATGAATGTCTCGCAGAACAAGAGAATGATCAAAGTCTAGATCAGATGACCAATACTGCATTTCCCATAAATAATTCGGACAACGCGCCAGAAATTGTCGACAACCATGTCAGTGGACAGTCGAAGAAAAACCAAAGCGGGAAAGTAATTTCTTCGTCCCGAATTGTGGCGGGCGAAGATGAGCCGACTTATAATTCACGACCAACAAAATGGAAATTGATTCCTTATTGACACTCAGGCTGACGTATCAGTCCTTCTACGAGACAAAATCAGAATATTCCCACGAAGTTCAAACTGTATGCTGCAAACAATACACCAATCAAAATCTACGGCCACAGGATTATTTCTTTAAATTTCGGATTACGACAACCATTTAACTGGAAGCCCGTGGGCAAGCCCATTACATATGGTGCCAAAAAGATCTGGACAATGGAGACCTTGCGGGGATTATCACCACCTCAATGCTATTTCTATCTCGGACCGGTACCATATAGGTCACATTAGAGATTTTTCTCACAACCTTCACGGATGCACCGTGTTTTCAACCTTGGACTTAATGAGGGTATCTAACCAAATTCCAGTAGCAACGGAAGATATTCCCAAAACAGCAGTGATAACACCGTTCGAACTGTAAAAGTTTAATGTAATGACTTCGCAATACCACGCAAACATTCCTACGATACATTGATAACGCTCTACGTGGTCTAAACTTTTGTTATGCATATATCGCCGACATTCTCATCACGTCCAAGTCAAACGATGAAAACCATGAACATTTGAAACTTGTTTTAAGCAGTGTTACACCTGCTTTTTATTCCACGGGAGCCATAGTGGCTCCCGTTGGGCGCTAAATGTTACACGCGCTTTTTATCCCACGGGAGCCACTACGGCCCCCAGGGAAATTGGGGTGCTCCGGCGGGGCTTACGGACCCGGTTTAGCTCGTCCGGAGACGGGCGTGGGACGCCACTCGCTTGTCCCTCAAGGCCCCAATAAACCGCCAAGCGAGAATGCGGCTTGCCGGAATAACCAACGTCACGATTCGCCCGAACCCTACCTACCGAGCACATACTGGCTACCAGTCAACCTTTACACTTGCACAACCTTGTCGCCCTTATGCGACCCTCCTACACTCCTTCCTAACACTAACCCTAGCGGGGATCACCACACCAACCCCGAACACTTTGATATATCACCGATTTCACTTTTTTATTAATCTTTCACTTCGACTTGCCACTCAAGCCGCACCCGTCACAATCTGTAATATGGAAAATTTTTTACCTTTCTTCTCTTTTTTCCTCTAAAAACGTAAATTTTATCAATCAAATACGGTTGGGTAAAATTTCAAATCATATAATAAAATTTCCAAATCTTATGCAAGCAAACATCTGGTTTATGTTAAACTAAAAGGAACTTACTTCTAAATAGTACCTACAAGGGGCCCCTTCGCTGTCTGCATCCGTTTGTGCACTTTTATATTACTTCGACGTCTGGGCTCTGCTTGTCGCTTCGCATTTAATATTTTCTTCGCACTTGCTGTTTCTCGTCGCTTCGCCCTTGCTGATTAGTATTTACTTCGCACTTGCCGCTTCTCGTCGCTTCGCACTTGGTACTTAGTATTTTCTCCGCACTTGCCACTTCTCGTCGCTTCGCACTTGGTACTTAGAATTTTCTTCGCACTTGCCCCTTCCCAGCACATCTGCTTCGCCACACCCGAGAAAAAAGAAAAAGAGGAGGCCCGTCATTCTTCGCGCGCTTTTATAATCTCCTCCTAACGGCCAATGCCCCGCTCTTCGAACGAATACCATTGTCTCCGGTCATCCACCTCTTCAGCGTTGTAGTTTCTTTCTGCCGCCACTGGGTTTCCGCTCCGCTCTGGTGGTGATCACTCCAAGTGCGGCTGAATTGGCTGAACATAATTCACTGACATATTTTGAGGAGGAACTTTTATTTCGAACTTTTATCTCGGGAAATCGTGTCGCGATTGTGTTCAATAATTCTTTCCGAAATCTACCCCAAATTAGTGCTTTTCGTGTGTCACAAAAGTTTCTCGGTTTTCTGCCATTTTCCCGGGGAATAGTCTTCAGGTGTGTATGTTTATATTTAAGGTGCTGTGCAATAATTTTATTTTCTTTTTGCAACGTCGGTGCTCGACGGTTTGGGAGTTCATTCAGGTAGATTTTGTGAGTTTATCTTCGTAAATTAGAGAAACAGGATTGAAAATGATTAATGTCGCTCCCACAATTGATGATTTGCCTGGAATAATTAAAGATGTTTTGCCTAGGTATAAAGAAACAGTCTCGGTTATGGCAACGAAAATGATGGCTCATCCTGCGTATGGGAAACCATATGGAAGGTCGATAGCAGACTTTGACATTGGAGCACCATTAGGACGTGGAAAGATTTGGACGTGTTTACATTGCACGCGAAGTTAACACTCGCTTCATGGTTGCAATGAAAATTATGTTCAAGTCGGAACTCAGCAAAGGACGAGTAGAGCGGCAGCTTCTCCGTGAAATTGAAATTCAATCCCGATTAAAGCATCCACATATTCTGCGCTTGTATACCTGGTTCCATGATGAAAAGAGAATCTATCTAGCTCTTGAACTAGTTACTCAGGGTGCATTGTATAAACATCTCCTATGCATCGTTTCAGTGAACATCAAACACATCTCGAGTGGCAGATGCTGTAAACTATTGTCACATGAACAATGTTATCCATCGTGATTTAAAGCCAGAGAACATTTTATTGACTTCTGATGATACTGTTAAATTGGCAGATTTTCACTTGTATGTTCATGAAATTGTTGATTCCGTTTCGGGTCGGCGAATTTGTCAATTCGGTCAGTTCACTATCAGTTAAACGTGCTTATTTGATCGTGTTATTCCTTCTGAGTTCGTTCTTGAAACGAGCAGTCGGTATGTCCGAAGTGGCTTTGACCACAGTTGATTTGCCGTGCGCCCAATAGTGCCAATATTGATGGCTGCCTGGCGGGAAATTACCTCGGCGAAAATGCCGTCGACATGGTGATATCCAGCTGTGGTATATCCTGCTTTTGCAGATTCGAATTACCGATAGTCTACCCTTCGCCCGATGACAATTCTTTTTGTTTAAAATTACAAATATTCGTACTCAAACTACTGTTATGAGTACAATTTGGAGTGGCAAACAAACCCTAGTCGAATCCGGGTTAGCTTTCTGAAACTACCGAGCCACGCGAATGCTACGATAGTGTTCGGGATGAGGTAATGATGATGCCCTTCTGTTTTATCCGTAACATTCCCCCCCCCAAACTTTTAGTGGATTTCCCTGAAATACACTCCTATAATACTAACCACTCAACGTCCCTGAGATTAAGAGTCTCATGTTCCACCAATTGAGCTAGCATGGCCCACCAGTGTCACATAATACTAGTACTTATAAGAAAAGGAGGCGGAAAAAACAAAAAAAAAGAAACTAATACTATGACTTCTGCCAACCTCACAGACTGAGTAGAAAAAATAAAACTAATACTAAGACTTCCGCCAACCTAACAGACTACGAGTACGAAGTAGGAAAAAAAATAAAAGAAAACTAATATGATGACCTCCACCAACCTAACAGACTACGAGTACTGAGTAGAAAAAAAAAACTAATACTGAGACTTCCGGGCCCCTCAACCTAACCTATTAAGTACCAAACAATATGAACACAACTAAAAACAAACTTGAAAACCTCGACTTCCCTTGAAACTACCGATAGTTCAACATTATCCTTCTATAAACTGCATAAATCGTTCCTGTTTATCGTCTAAATCTCCATGTTCTTTCCTAGATGTACTACGTGTATGCTTCATTGAACTATTTACGGGCAAGATTCCCTTTACTGATGTCTCTTACTCCGTTATCCTATAACCATTCCCTCCTCGTAACTTGTTCATTCATTTCTCTGTCAAAGTCTACATTAATTCCTGTGATTTAAGGTCCTCCAAGCACGTAAGGGGATTCGAGAAGAGAAAAGGGAAGCAAGAGGGGGAGGAAAAAAATCAGAAAGAGACCCAAAAAGAAATAAACGGAAGGGCGCAAAACACTATAGGTAAATAGCTCTATTTATACCGGTTTTTCCTTTTACTCTACGTTGCGTTGTCATCCGTGGAGCCTCTCTGCTTTTATTATTAGCTCTAAGACAACCTTTCATTTTAGGTCCTCTGGGAACAACACCGCAAGGACGTCCGAAGCGTCGTAAGAAGAAGGCCAAAAGGGGAAAAAAACGCTGTAGCCACTCCGGAAGCTACCCTCCCTCAACGACGTTACAGAAGTATGCTGTCAACGGTAATCCTTTCCTTTTTTTTCATTCATAAATTCAACTAGTTATGTAAGCTATATACTCATTTTGAACTTCGACTCATGATCGCACCAATTCTTTCCATTTATCCCTTAGTTTCTGATTCGCGGTTTTCCTACATATTGAAGCTCATGTAAGCTGGTTCTCCATTCATGTCTTACACTCGGAAAACTAAGTCCTATTACGATCCTCCTTATTTTAGAACGCGTAACTCACTCGTGTCTATGTTACCGTAACCTCCCCTTTATCGATCCGCTTCTACCTTTACGAGACGTATACTTTGAGGTCCTTCGCATGCCAGACGCCTGCAGCTCTCCCATCCATGTGTCTGAGGTTTTAGGAGCTCGCTGATACTTGTTTCTCCGCCACAAAAGGTCATATATATTCTGGAGCCAGTTTCGCGGAGAAATATTTTTCGGCGTCCGACTGCACGAAATTTCGTCTCCAAACTCTGTCACCTTCCTTAGAAGCTGCTGGACATTTTCGGAAATTCTAACGGGCCGTGACCTTATGGATTGTCGATCAACATAGGCAAATGCACATTTGGCGTTTCAACCGTACAATTTCTGGGTTCTTCTTTCTTTGTAGCCCTACAGTATCTCATTGTCATGATCGAATGTATCGGCCGTCTACAAAGTGATATGATAATTATCATGCTTTGGCCATGTGTTCGTCTACCCAGCTGCAATACGTTCTGATTTTAAACCAGCACGTATCATAAACTGAACAGGCTTATAGTCCGTCTGAAGAACCACTCGAACTAAATCTCGTTGACGTCAACGAGACTTAAACCAGAGACCTTCGGCTTACGGGCTTAGTGCTCTAACCACTAAGCCACCTTACCTTTACGATAAAAACAGTATAAAATCTCTTCCTTACCGTGTAGAAACGATATTAAACTTTAAAAAGCCGTCAACCATATCGGAGCTCAGAAGATTCCTAGATGCAATAAATTTTTAACAGGAAATCACTGAAAAATGCAGCATCTGTTCAAGCACCTCTACACGAATATCTGATTGTAGAAACAAAAAAAGAAAAACAACCAATAATATGGAATCCACTAGCGGAATTGGCTTTTGAATTTAAACGGCAAATTGCTCATACAAAATTATTGTGCCATCCCGTCAAAAACGCTACTCTTGCGATCAAATTCGATGCATCCGATACGGTAATGGAAGCAATCCTTGTGCAATTAAACGATAATTCTTGGGAACCACTCAAATTCTTCTCAAAAAAGTTCAGCAAAACACAATGTAAATATAGCACATATCGAGGAGCCAATTGTAACAGATCATTACTTGATCAAATTAACCTATCGATGTCGTATGTCAAAGGCATATTCAGCAAAGACCAGCCCGCTACAAAAATTTGACATCGAAAGGCTCCAAACGGCGTCTGTGGCCAAACATTTCACGGATACCCTCGACAACCAGCTGGCTTCCATCTTATTAGGTGCATCGTTAAAGACGAGCAACGAGCTCGGGATGGAAGTGAAAGCGGCTATCAGTAACGTGGAAGACGATCGGACATCAAGCCCGGCGCAGAAGAAATGACTGGTTCGATGATGAGTGCCAGAATGCGTTAGATAAAAAGAATTAGGCGTACAAAGATTATGTAGGTAGGCAAACCAGGATGAAGAGAGAACACTATGAAAATCTCAGAATAGTAGCGAATAAGATAATCAGGATTAAGAAAAGAAAATACTACGATGACCAGTTGAGAAGTATAGATGTAAGTCTAGCAAGCAACAACACAAGACAAGCATACAAAGTAATGAAAAGCCTGAAACGTGGTAATCAGCCTAAAACCACGCTCTGTCGTGATGACAGTGGCAATATCATCGCTGATGAAACCAGGATTAAGAAAAGATGGGCATCATATTTTAAGAACCTCCTTAATCTTCCGCACAGCTCCAGAACATCGGAGCCTATAGATGTCTGCAGAGAGCTTCCATTGATCCCACCAACTCTGGATGAAGTTTGTTCCATCATCAAAGCCCAAAAGAATAATAAAGCGCCCGGCATCGATAAGATTCCAGTGGAGCTCATCAAATATGGTGGCAGTAGTGTTCATCAAGCTATTCACAAAGTCATCCAGTACATTCCCTATCCACAAAAAAGGTGTCAAGCTACAGTGTGAAAATTATAGAGGCATATCACTGCTTTGTACGGTGTACAAAATATTTTCTTACATCTTAGAAAATAAAATCGGATCATATACCAACAGTATTATTGGGGAGTATCAAGGTGGTTTCAGGGCAGGTAGATCAACAACAGACCAATTGTTCACAGTCAAGCAGGTACTTGAAAAATGCTGGGAGTTCAACATAGACGTACGTACATTTCGTTGACTTCAAGCAAGCATACGACAGTATTGATCGTAACGTACTGTACCAAATAATGCTTGGTTTTGGCATCCCAGTCAAATTAGTCCGTCTTACCAAAATGATGTTTCCGGAGAGCTTCCATTGGCTCCACCAACTCTGGATGATGTCTGTTCCATCATCAAAGCCCAAAAGAATAATAAGGCGCCGGCCATCGATGAGATTCTAGTAGTGCTCATCAAATATGGTGGCAGCAGTGTTTATAAAGCTATTCATATTAAACCGGATCATATGCTGAACGAGTGGAGCCTATAAATTATATTTGCTATCCACAAAAAAGGTTACAAGTTACAGTGTGAAAATTATAGGGGCATATCACTACTTTGTACGGCATACAAAATAATTTCAAAGATCAGACCAATTGTTCACAATCAAGTAGGTAATTGAAAAATGCAGAGAGTTTAGCATAGTATTGACAGTATTGATCGTAACGTACTGTACCAAATAATGATTTACTTTGGCATCCCAGCCAAATGAGTCTGTCTTATGAAAATGATAATGACGGCAATAACATTCCAAGCCCGCATCAATAACCAACTCACCGATGCCTTTGACACAAACATCGGACTAAAGCAAGGAGATGGGCTGGCCCCATTACTATTCAATTTGGCTCTGGAGTACGTCATACGGAAGCTACCTGTCGATACGCGAGGTACATTACTATACAAGTCGAGCCAGGTAGTGGCCTATGCGGACGACATCAACATTCTGTCACGGTCACTAACAATTGCCAAAAAACTCTTCGTGAAACTCGACAGTGAAGGAAAACTAGTAGGGCTACAAATCAACGAAATTAAAACAAAGCTCATGAGGCAGCCGAGGGAAAATACCCGAAATACACAAAATATCACACTTGGCGAATACAGTATCAAAAATGTTAGCGAATTTGCGTATTTAGGCGCCAAAATAATGAAAATGGGCAATGAAAAAGACGAAATACGCCGAAGAATACAGCTCGCAAATAATATATTGTATTCAGTATTGACAATCTTGAAGACCAGCTGCATATACAGGAAAACAAAGCTCCAAGTATACAAATCTATGATAAGACCCGTGTTATGCTATGGGTGTGAAACATGGACCCTAACCCAAGCATCCGCAAATATATTGAACGCCTTTGAGCGACGGGTCCTGAGGTGAATGATCGGTGTGAACCTAGACGGGGACCAATGGCGAATTCGATACAACCATGAGCTGTATGAAATTTTAAACGAACCGGAGGTCTCAACGATTGTAAGACTGTGGAAGCTGCAATGGGCTGGACACATGAATCGTATGGACGAACAACGGATACCCAAGAAGGTATTCTTTGGGAGAACTGAAGGCCGGCGGTCAGTGGAGAAACCGAGAAAACGCTGGTCTGACGAAAACAGTCGACGAAGACAGATCTCTACCGAAATGACTAATTATTAACTTCATATCTAATTAAGCAATGGGAAAAAATTAGCAAGAGAAACGTTACAATAAAAGTGCAAGATACAATAATACTAAAAATCGTAGAATTATGGGAAATCAACATCTCCGAAACACACGATTTCTTGTTCGTTGTACAATAAATGGATTAAATCTGTGTAAATATAATATAAATCGTATTTATCTTAAAATCATTTAAGATAATATTTTATTTTAGGAACGAAGAGAAAAGAATTAATCCCACAGCAAAAAGTTTATCAAAAGTTTCATAAAATTTTTCTTCTGTTTTGCCAATTCACTAAAAATAGATGTAGCCTTACTTCTAACTTATTCTTTCTAAGCGCCACACTTTCTATGCGTCAAAAAAAAGAAATACCTTTTTTGTTCTGTGTATAATCCGGTTTTTTTTTCTCTGTTGAAATTGCCTGGAAAGCTTCCTTTCGCCAGTTCATTTATATATATAATTTTTCTTTATTGGAATGTATGCGGTACAGAGGCCTTATAATATAGTAGGTGTTCTGACAAAGTCATCTCACCATCGTTTGAACATTACTTAAAACTATGCATTTAATCGTATTTCTATGAGATTATTACAATAAGCTAGAGGAAAATTTAGGCAAAAACCTCTACTGAACTTATATTAGCTTAACATAACTTAACTTTCTACTTATAACTAGCTAAAATCTATGAGGCTAGGTTACGGCCAAAAGATAGGTGGTAGCAACTGCTGATTTTCAATTCGCCAGGGCATGTATTAGCGGATTGGGCGAGTCTTTTGCTTTCGCGATTAATTTGTCACGGCGCAATGCAGCGAGCTTACGAATTGGACTAACGCCAGCCAGTCTGTGTAGCTTTTCAGAAGAGAAGTAAAATGGTTTGTTAAGGACCATTTTCAGGTATCTATTTTGGGTGATCTGAAGCTTTGTTACTAGATATTTAGCACATTGGATCCAGGTAGGCGAGCCGTATAGGATGATCGGTTGGATTGCCATTTTGACGATGAGGACTTTGTTTCTGGTGTTGAGACGTGAATTACGATTAAGAAGGGGATAAAGCGAAAGCACGGCCTTAAACGCTTTGGAGCTAATATGCTCAATATGTTTTCTGAAAGTTAGTTTTGTATCGAATATAAGTCCAAGATATTTAAGATCCTCGCTCCAAGGAATAGTTTGCCCTAAAAAATTTATTGGTCGCTTGGGTAAGTGAGCAGGCTTACGCTTCCTGGTGAAGTATATTGACTTCGTTTTTGCAACATTTATTTTAATTTTCCATCTATGGTAGTATTGATAAGTAAGTTCTAACGCCGTTTCAAGGCTAGAAATAATGGAAGTTGGATCTGCGCCTATGCTGTATATGCAAATGTCGTCTGCGAAAGCTGCAACTTGGCAGTTTGGCAAAGAAGGGAAGTCAGACGTATAGATGTTATATAGAGATGGGCTTAGGCAGGAGCCTTGCGGAACACCGGCAGATATACTTTTTAGTGAGGAAATGCTTTCCCCGACTTTGACCTGGAACTTCCTATCAGTTAAAAATGATTGTGGAAGGCTCAACAGGTATGGGGGTGTATTGTATTTCTGAAGTTTGTAGACCAGAGCATCATGCCAGACAGTATCAAAGGCTTTTTCTATGTCCAGTGTCACCAAACCTACAGACAATTTATTGTACATCGCTGCTTTGACGTCCTTCGTAACACGGAGGAGCTGATGCTCAGTCGAATGTCTGTTTCTGAAGCCGAATTGGAAATCCGGTAAGATATTATTGTTAGCCATTAAATTATTTAATCTTTTCAGGACTATTCTTTCAAAGAGCTTACATAATCCTGGTAGTAAGCTAATGGGCCTGTAGTTGTCAGGAGAGTGCGGATCTTTTCCAGGCTTCGGGATAGGTATGACTAGAGCTTGTTTCCAGATGGATGGAAAGAGAGAAAGCCTAAGGCATGCGTTGAATAGGTGGCATAGGAATACTATTCCTTTTTTGGGTAAATTTTTAAGTACTATATTCGGTAGGCCATCGATACCAGGTGCTTTACCGTTTTTAACTTTTTTAAGTAAACTTATTAACTCCCTGGTTTTTATTAATGCACCAGGAGGTAAAGATGTTTGTTTAGGCTGATGTTCTAAAGCTCTGGCCACCATCATTTCTGCTAAGTTGTTGCAGAACCTATTGGAGATATTATGGAACTGCTTAAACTTATCTGCAAGTATATCTGCTTTTCCTTGATTAGAGTAAATATGCTCTTCGTTGTTATTTGTAATCGAATACGGTAACGCATGATACTTTCGCTTAAAAATTCTATTTAAATACCAGACTTTCCGCGAGTTGTAGCCTAGATTTGATAGCATGTTGTTCCATCGGAGATTCCGGAGCTCCTTAATTTTATTCTTAATTGCTAGAGTGAGGATATTAGCACCAATTTTGAGAGACCTAATGCGGGTTTTTTGCCATTTACGCCGCAAAGAATTACGCTTCCTTATTAGCTTGTATGTTTCTTCATCAAATTCTATTAAATTATAGGAAGCTTTTGATCGCTTTGGAACGCTAGACTCGATAGCTTGCCAGATAGTGTTTGTGAACTCTACAATTTGCTCCTTACATACTGAGGGAGTATTGAGCGATTCTATCGTTCTTGGTGCTAAAGTCACTCTTTCATCAATAAAACTCCGGAATCCAGACCATTTTGCTTTTTTGAAGCAGTAGTATGTATTTGGTGCATTGTGATTACTTCTTGTCGTTTCTAAAGAAAAGAGTACGGGTAGATGTGGAGATGAGAGGGCTTGCAAGACACTCAGCTCAGAGGGAGTAATATTTTGGTCACTAAGAACCAGATCCAGAGTGGAACCGACTCCACGAGGAGAGTAGAACGTGGGTTCTTTAGGGAAATGCACGTAGATATTTGTCTCTCTGGCGAGATTAAATAAAATGTGCCCCATTTTGTTGTTTCGTGTGCAATTCCAGTGCCAATGTCTAGCGTTCAGGTCCCCGCAAAGTAGAAACCTTTGGTTGGCCTTGCTAAACCATTTCAGATCTCTTCTGAAAAGTTCGATTTTTTCCTTGCTTAGTTTTGTCCCAGGGAAGTAGACACCATAAAACTTTATATTTGGTTCATCGATAATAACGCCAATATTTTCTATTACCGATGTTGGACTTTTCGGCAATACCGAATGTTTAATTTTTTTATTTACAGCAATGGCTACGCCACCGCCAGTTTTTTCTACGCGATCATTTCTGTAAATATGAAAATAGGGATGCTTCAAACTATCATTTGGCCTTAACCAAGTCTCCGTTATGACAAATATATCTACATTATTTTGAACAGCGAAATTGAACGCTTCAGTCTGCTTGTTTTTAATGCTTTGTGCATTCCAAACTAATACATTTAATAGTTTATCCATAAAGAAATTTTATAGATAGCTCTACAATGACATTAAATTGTTCTTGTTTTGTTCTACATTTGCTTAAATTCGAAATTAGTTCCTGAGAAATGGTCAGAAGAGATTCGGGCGAAAAGAGGTTATCGCATAAACTATTTGAAGACTGTTGGTTTTGCTTTATCGCCATACTGTACGACATAGGTGGAGTGGTTGTCAACTTAGCTGAATTTCCCGACTTTTTTCCCATTAATGTTGCATCGCTGTTGTCTCTGCTTAGGGTTGGAGTATGTGCTGAAGCTTTTGTTAGCAAAGGGAAATTGGTGCTCGTAATGTCGAAGCTGTTTGTAGTTCTCTGGGAAGGAATTGGGGAACTTTTCGAATTTTTTCCCCGATTATTCAGCTTTTGTTTCAGCTGTATATACTCTTTTCTTGCCTTGCACTCAAGAGAATTAGCGAAGTGTGGTTCATTACAATTACTACAACGAATTTGATTACGTTGCTCTTCTTTTAGCGTGCATTTGCTAAAATCGTGTTCACCACTACATATAGCGCATCTTGTGGGAAGATGGCAATAAGATGTGCCATGCCCAAAGCGCATGCAATTCCTACATTGTGTAGGGCCTTTTCGGCTGCTTGTGTAGTAGCTCCATCGTACAATAGTGTGCATGATCGTTTTAATTTTATTTAACTCCGTCATTTTTGTACCCTTTTGTAGATATAAGAGATAGTAAGTAGTTTCGCGATCTCTTGATTTGGGATTGAATAGTTTAATATCAATAGCATTAATGTTATGCTCTGTTTTGAGAAGCTTTTTCAGCTCTTCTGGGGAAATTTTATGCAACCCTGTTAAAACTACTTTTAGCGGTCGTAAATCTGAACGTTGAAATGTGAAATAATTAACTTTCTTAGCTTTTAAATGTCTCTCCATGGTCTCGTAATCTTCTAGATTGGTAAGAAAAAGCCTCATACCAATAGACATTATTTTGATTGAAAAATTCGTTATATCCAATTCCTTAAGAATTGCGTCTATCGTGTTGCGAGGTAAATCCGTAAATGTTATTGGAGGGACTCTCACCTTGGTTTTTACTTCAACGTTGGGTTGTTGATCGGTTTCATTGCTATCCGGAAGGTCAGCTAATGGCAGGAATCGGTTGGAGTTTGATGAGCATGTTGCGGGAATTCGCGCCATTTTAAAATTGTCACGGAGAAAATTACCCGCCGGGGAAGATTCCCGGCTTCTTTTCCTGCTTTGAGCAGTGTAGGGGATTTCAGATGCACAAGAACTCAATATGTAACTTGAATTAACACCAGTAGATCGTATCAAATAAAGAGAAAGTTACTGTGTAAAGTTACTGTGAAACTCGAAATAATAAACACTACGTAGTCACTATGTAAATCAAACGTCTGCTTAGCTCAAAGGTCTATGCAAAACTGGAGTTCATTTAAAAGCACCAATTAAATTCTATGCAAAATATAGAGTTGATTGGTGGATTACTGTAAATAATTCATACAGCCATTGTGTTTTCTGTGTATTTAATCGCTTCTTTATCCGTAATCCACGATTGACTGAAGAAGTTTTTTTTTCATTTGGCAGCTGGCGTAGCGACCTTTATGAGAACTTCATTAGCATGCGGGGCATCCCTTTTGTTGAGATCAAACTTTTCCAGTTCCGCTTCCAGATTCAGGCAGTTTTTCATAGCGGTAGCTGTCGTCGAGTCTTCATTATGATTATGAGATTTGGTGAAAGCGTTTGTAGCGGCAGTTGTAGGGTTTTTTTTTTGAATGAATTCTAGAGCGTCTTCTCGTTTGAGCTATGATTGGATGAGTTTTTCTCCTTGTTTTTATCCTTCTTTTTTTCCTTTTTTTTCTCTTTTTTTGAATCCTCACTCGAAGAAATTTTAGCCGATGGCCCGATTCGAATACAATCCTCTTTAATTTGTTGCATGAGGTGAGTATCTAATACGAGAAGTTTGAAGTCACTTTGAGTGCACTAAGATACCGTTAGTGTTTGAATAGATTTTTTTCATTATTAATGAGTTGTGACTGCAGATTCGATATGATCTGTTACATATATGCATTATGATTTTCTCAAGAAATACATATTTGACTTAGAAAAAAAATTACTTTTCAAACACAGACAGGGTCATTTGTTTTCTGCTGCATGGCATGATATGCATTTTCCCATTAGGTTCACTTTTTACAAATTTCCACTTTAAATGCCTCATAGCCACACATGAACACCATCGTTTTTATGATTTAAAATACTTTGTTCAATAACTACTAACCTTGCTCCAAATTCCGCTGTTCGGCAATTTGCATGAATTCCAATTGGGGTTTTGTCCACTTTTCGATCGAGGAATTTCACATTTGGTTCGCTGTTGCAGCTGCCAAGTGATGAGATGATTGGTCTGATGACATTTCCCTCTTAGCGAATGATGCTGTTGTTGTAGAAAGATGTTAAGGTAATCCTTGTTGCGAATTGTGCATTTTAACTAGCAACGACTGGCCGGGCTGCACCTAGCGCGGATTCGAACGACTTTTTGGAGGTTATCTGTCAGACACCACAAGTCGTCCTACCGTCTGGCCCGTTTGACATTTACCGACTCCAACTGCCGTCAGCTTTGGATGATATTCCTCGACTCAAACTGACGTAAGATGGGAATGTCAACCAAAGCTGACGTTCGCTAGAAAACCATATGGTAGCGATGGGCATGTGTGCGAGTCGGCAGTGGCGTAGGGCCTATTCATTACAAATGGTTAGGCAGGTAAGTACTAAATTAGGTCAGGTAGAGAGATATTAGATTTTTGTTTTTTGGATCGTTGGATATCCGTTTGTTCTGTTTCATCTCGTTTCCGTTTTTTCGGAGAGCGTGGTCTCGTACTGAGAAAATTGCGCCGAAATTCGTAATAAGTTGTTCGTTGATTATGCTATCGTCTGTTTTCTATGTTTATATATTTCAAGCCTCTCTAGAATATCAAGTTTTTATCCTTTACTTTGTTTGTGTAGCAATGTCATAGATTTTACCATAAGGTCAGGCTTGTGTGGGTGGTTTTGTAGGTGCATTGTATAATTGGAGTCTGCCTTGTTGTGTAAGAAAGATCGTAAGTGCTCTTTGTATCTTGTCCTTAGTTTCTGAGTTATCCTGCCTATGCATACCATGTTGCAGTACTTGCACGTCAGTTTATACAGTACATTACAATCAATACTGTCGTATGCTTACTTAAAGTCAATCAAAATTCGGTGTACATCTATGTTGAACTTCCAGCATTTCTCAAGCACCTGCTTGACAGTAAACAATTAGTCTAATCTACATGTTCTAAACCACCGTGATACTCCCCGATAATACTATTGGTGTATGATTCTATTTTATTTTCTAAGATCTTTGAAAATGTTTTGTACGCCGTATAAAGTAGTGATATGCCCCTTTGGTTTTCGCACTGTAACTTGTGTTGTAGATAGGAAATATAATTAATTGCTCCACCCGTTCGGCATTTGTTCTTGTTGCCAAATACGCTAAATAACTTTGTGGATGGCATTCTAAACACCACTGCCACCATTTTGATGAGCCTCACTGGAACATCGATGCCCGGCGCTTTATTGTTCTTTTGGGCTTCGATGGTGGAATACACTTCATCCAGAGTTGGTGGGGCCAATGGAAGCTTTCCGCAAATATCTATAGGCTCCAATGTTCTGGAGCTGTGCAGAGGATTAAGGAGGTTCCTTAAATACGATACCCATCTTTCGTTAATCCGGTTTTCATTAGCGATGATGTTGCCGATGTTATCACGACAGAGCTAGTCTTAGGCTAATAACCTCGTTTCAAGCTTTTCACTACTTTTTTTTTTTTTTTGTGGTAGGGAGGTGAAGGCATTTATGCCCGCCGAGTCTGGCAGTGTGGGACTCCCATGGAGGATACCTTTGGACTACCCACTAAACACCTCCCCTGTCATTCTGAGAACCTAGCCTGGAACCGTTTGACACATTACTTCGGGCCAGGTCTCGTTTTGTTACGCCGTGGGGCGCCTTCAAGCTGGGGAGTCCCTTTCCTAGCGGGAGGGGAGGGGGGAAGAGGAATTGCCAGAAGAGCGATCCCCCAGCCCCAGTGCCTCCGGCTGCTGTGAGTCCCTTTTATATTTTAGGACTGCCCGAGCATAATGTGCCACCTGGCTACATTTGTCAACCGATTCGAGCATCACCGCAACTATATTATCCGAGGTGAGCTCTCCCGTCTCCCTGTAGAGTTCCCTTCGCAGCCTGGCCCATTTGGTACACGCAAAAAATGTGTGACAGGCATTGTCCTCCTCTCCTGGGCAAAACCGACAATCGGGAGACCGTGACTTGCCGATCTTGTGCAGGTAAAACTGAAAACACCCGTGCCCGCTCAAAAGCTGGTTCAGATAGAAGTCAGTCTCACCATGCCTTCGATTTAGCCACGGTCTCACATCCGGGATGAGGCACGCAGTCCACCGTCCCTTCGTGCAATTCCTCCAAGACTGCTGCCAATCGTTGAGCGAGCGTTGTCTCTCCTCGCGGACAACCATCTCCCTCGCATCCTCGTTTCGGCGCAGGTAAATAGCGCGGCGCTCTCTAGCAAGGAGGGCGACAGGTATCACGCCTGCAATCGCTCTCACCGCCGAGTCGGAGACTGTTGGATACGAAGATGCAATTCTCAGTGCTCCTCTTCTCTGTACCTGTGCCAATCGTTTTCGGTATACCTCCTTGCTGAGAGCGTCGCCCCATACCTCTGCTCCGTACAGTAGCACTGACCCTACAGCACTCATCAAGAGGCGTCTTCTTGATGGGCTGGGTCCCCCTACGTTGGCCATAAGTCGACTCAGGGCCGATATTCCCGAAGCAGCCTTCTCAGCCGTTGCCCTGATTTGCTCAGAGAAACTCATCTTCGAGTCCTTAGTTTCTGAGTTATCCTGCCTATGCATACCATGTTGCAGTACTTGCACGTCAGTTTATACAGTACATTACAATCAATACTGTCGTATGCTTACTTAAAGTCAATCAAAATTCGGTGTACATCTATGTTGAACTTCCAGCATTTCTCAAGCACCTGCTTGACAGTAAACAATTAGTCTAATCTACATGTTCTAAACCACCGTGATACTCCCCGATAATACTATTGGTGTATGATTCTATTTTATTTTCTAAGATCTTTGAAAATGTTTTGTACGCCGTATAAAGTAGTGATATGCCCCTTTGGTTTTCGCACTGTAACTTGTGTTGTAGATAGGAAATATAATTAATTGCTCCACCCGTTCGGCATTTGTTCTTGTTGCCAAATACGCTAAATAACTTTGTGGATGGCATTCTAAACACCACTGCCACCATTTTGATGAGCCTCACTGGAACATCGATGCCCGGCGCTTTATTGTTCTTTTGGGCTTCGATGGTGGAATACACTTCATCCAGAGTTGGTGGGGCCAATGGAAGCTTTCCGCAAATATCTATAGGCTCCAATGTTCTGGAGCTGTGCAGAGGATTAAGGAGGTTCCTTAAATACGATACCCATCTTTCGTTAATCCGGTTTTCATTAGCGATGATGTTGCCGATGTTATCACGACAGAGCTAGTCTTAGGCTAATAACCTCGTTTCAAGCTTTTCACTACTTTTTTTTTTTTTTGTGGTAGGGAGGTGAAGGCATTTATGCCCGCCGAGTCTGGCAGTGTGGGACTCCCATGGAGGATACCTTTGGACTACCCACTAAACACCTCCCCTGTCATTCTGAGAACCTAGCCTGGAACCGTTTGACACATTACTTCGGGCCAGGTCTCGTTTTGTTACGCCGTGGGGCGCCTTCAAGCTGGGGAGTCCCTTTCCTAGCGGGAGGGGAGGGGGGAAGAGGAATTGCCAGAAGAGCGATCCCCCAGCCCCAGTGCCTCCGGCTGCTGTGAGTCCCTTTTATATTTTAGGACTGCCCGAGCATAATGTGCCACCTGGCTACATTTGTCAACCGATTCGAGCATCACCGCAACTATATTATCCGAGGTGAGCTCTCCCGTCTCCCTGTAGAGTTCCCTTCGCAGCCTGGCCCATTTGGTACACGCAAAAAATGTGTGACAGGCATTGTCCTCCTCTCCTGGGCAAAACCGACAATCGGGAGACCGTGACTTGCCGATCTTGTGCAGGTAAAACTAAAAACACCCGTGCCCGCTCAAAAGCTGGTTCAGATAGAAGTCAGTCTCACCATGCCTTCGATTTAGCCACGGTCTCACATCCGGGATGAGGCACGCAGTCCACCGTCCCTTCGTGCAATTCCTCCAAGACTGCTGCCAATCGTTGAGCGAGCGTTGTCTCTCCTCGCGGACAACCATCTCCCTCGCATCCTCGTTTCGGCGCAGGTAAATAGCGCGGCGCTCTCTAGCAAGGAGGGCGACAGGTATCACGCCTGCAATCGCTCTCACCGCCGAGTCGGAGACTGTTGGATACGAAGATGCAATTCTCAGTGCTCCTCTTCTCTGTACCTGTGCCAATCGTTTTCGGTATACCTCCTTGCTGAGAGCGTCGCCCCATACCTCTGCTCCGTACAGTAGCACTGACCCTACAGCACTCATCAAGAGGCGTCTTCTTGATGGGCTGGGTCCCCCTACGTTGGCCATAAGTCGACTCAGGGCCGATATTCCCGAAGCAGCCTTCTCAGCCGTTGCCCTGATTTGCTCAGAGAAACTCATCTTCGAGTCGATCAGTAGCCCCAGGTACTTCACCGCTGGCTTCGATTCGATCTGTATATCTCCAATATTGATCATCCTTACTCTAGGGATTCTCTTTTTTGTCAAGATGACCACTTCGGTTTTCTCCGGTGCTAAACTGAGCCCGCGAGCAGTCACCCAGTCCCTCACTCGGCGCATTAGCATACCTAGCCTAAGTTGCGCTTGTTCAACGGTGCTTCCGGCGACCAGAGCCGCAACATCATCCGCATAGCCGACCAAGCGCGACTCATCTGGCATCTCAAGTCTCAGTAGCCCGTCGTAAGACACGTTCCACACAGGTCCGGACCAAGGATAGATCCCTGGGCAACACCCGATGTAATTTCCATCCTTCGTTGGCCCTGTGTCATGTCGTAGAGCAGGCTTCGGTCCTTTAGGTAGTTCCTCAAAAGCCGCATTAGATATTCTGGAGCTTGAAAAGAGTTTTCCAGCGTACCCAGAATATCCACCCATCTAGCGGAGTTGAAGGCATTCCTGACGTCGAGTGTCACCAACAGGACGATCCGTCGCTTGGTGCGACTATATGCCTCTGCCTTTTGGACCGCGTTCACCACCTCTGCAATCGCATCAATAGTAGAACGTCCTGCTCTAAAGCCGTACTGCCGAAGTGATAGGTCCCCAGCAGCACGAATCGCGTCAGTGAGTCTTCCCTTGATGAGTTTCTCTAGCGCTTTCCCAGCCGTGTCTAGCATGCATAACGGGCGGTATGCAGACGGCGATTCGGGATTCCCCTTCCCCTTGCTGACCAGCACGAGCCTCGCCACCTTCCATCGTACCGGGAAAACCCCGTCCCGCAGGCAAGCGTTGAATGTGCTGAGCAGCAAGTCAGGACAATGGTGATAGACGAGCTGCAAAACCTCAGCTGGAACACCATCTGGACCTGGAGCCTTCCTCGCTTTCAGGGAGAGGACTGCCTCCTCCAGTTCCAGCTGTGTGAAGAGTGGGCACTCGACTGCTGTTTCATCATGGACAGCGTCAACACGGACGGGATGGGCGGGGAAGAGTCCCCACACTATCGCGTCCATCTTTTCCGCGTCATGTATACAAGGCTTCCGTAGGGCACCAAGTTTCCCCATGACCAGCTTGTAGCCAAGGCCCCACGGATCCCTATTTACATCGTCCACGAGGTCTTGCCAGCATCGGGCCTTGCTCTTGTTAATAAGCCTGCGAAGATATTTCCTGCCGGAACTGTATGCTGCTAGCCTAGTGTCTGCCTCCTCCCGTGTTCGCGCCCGCTGGGCCTCTCGCCGAAGTTTGTGACACTCGCTTCTGTGTTCGGCGATCTCGTTTGACCACCAGTATACTGGAGGCTTACCATGTCGGGGTCTCCGACGGGGCATGGAAGACTCGCAAGCAGCTATGATGGTACTCATAGTTGAGTTCACCAAGTCCTTGGCTGTAGGCCCTCCACTCCCTGGCGGAGCTCCCAGCAACGGTGCGCCTGCCGTAAGCGCGTCAGTGAAATTCTCGACGTCTATCCTCCCAGTCCTCCATCCGAGGATTGAAGTTTGGGCATATGCACGCAGAGTGGCACCGTCGTGAATCTCAACAGCTATATACTGGTGATCACTAGCCGAGTAGTCCTCTAGTACCCACCAGTTGTGTACTCTAGGTACCAGGGACTCCGAGGCGAGTGTCACATCGGGTATGGTTCCTACGCAACCCCAGCGGCGGAAAGTAGGGGTGTTACCAGTATTTAGGACAAAAAGCGCTGTTCTGGCCGCCATGTCCAAGATTTGCTTTCCCCTTGGGTCGGATTGTGGCATACCCCATTCGATGGCTCTAGCGTTGAAGTCTCCCCCGACCAGCATGTGGCCCTCTGTGTTCGAGACAGCGTCCTCCAGGGCATCGAGTTTGGTTCGAAAGGATCGCATTGCCTCGTTAGGCGTCAGATAAAAACTGAAATATGTTATCCCTGAACACCGCACCCACACAAAACCATCCCCGCGTCCATGGCCCTGCACCTGAAGGCGGGCGCTGTCTCGAACCCAGATGGCCGAGGTACCAGTTTTGTCAGGGTACCACGCTTGCGAGTCCTTGTTATGATGTTGCTCGCTCAGCAACAGGAGGTCAGCTTTCTTATCCCTCGCAAACTGCTCAAGTAGGTCCTCGGCGTTTGTGCTTCTGTGCAAATTGACCTGCAGGATACGGATCATTCGAGTATCGATTTGGCTTTAGTTAGGGCCTCCTTGAAAACCCGGCATCTCCCTGTCCCCGGCTCATGTTTGAAGTCGCCGGGTGCTAGCTTAGCATCCTTGCAAAGAATGCATTTTGCCTCGTTCGTGCACTCCTTCCTTTTGTGCCCCGTTTCACCACATTTGTAGCACAGAGATCTCCTGTCGGGTCCCCTACAGCCATACGCGGTGTGTCCGTATTCGAGGCATCTGAAGCAGCGGATAGGGATCGCTCTTCTCCGTATCCTGCAGATCACCCAACCTATCTTAATTTTGCCCTTCGCCAGGATTTGCTGGGCGTCTTTATCAGCTAGTTCGACAATAGCCATGCGTTGCCCCCTTGTGTTTTCACGTGTCAACCTTGCCTTGACTTCACTTAAGCTGGGGAACTCCCTCCTAATGGCATCCTCTACTTCAGCTTTGTCCGTGACGCAGTCGTGGTCCCTGATTTCCAGGGTGGCCATTGGTTCGAGCGAGGCAACCGTTGCCGCATCTCCAAGAACCTTTTGAACCGCGTCACGGAATGCATCTTTGTTTGTGGCCTCTGCCCCGAATTCCACCAGCAAGCCACCGGTCCGGGTTGGTCGAACTGCTTTGATGGCAGTTTTGGTGTCGTCTGGCTTGACCGCTCCTTTAATTTCACGGAGGACATCTGCGTAGGTTCGGCCCTTAGTGGGTTTAATAAGCAGTGCCTCTCGCAAGGGTTTGCGCCGCGGTTTGCTTTTTGTTTTCTGCGGTATATCGGGGATTCTTTGTTCTTTTCGTGGTTGAGCTCTTTGTCTGTTTTTTCAAGGAGTAGCTTTTTGGCCGCTTTTTTCGCTGCCTTGTTTCGCACCACATGAAACTCCTCGCCTGGAGTGTCAACTTCGTTTATGGTCTCGTCCTTCCTCCTTTTCTCACAGTCGCCTTCAATTGGGCTACCGGCCATTCTTTTGCTGCTGCTAGGACCCACTGATGCCTCGAGGGAGAGCGTGTCTTTTTGGTGCTTTTCGGTTGCAAGCCACCTCCGCCTGTAGTGCGTTATGCGGCCAAAAAGCTCCTCCAGTTCAAGAATGCCATTCTTGACACTCTTGCCTATGTTTTTCTGCACTTCGCAGGCAGCCCTCAGTTGTTTGACGATATTCCCCGCTTTCCGAGTAAGCCGCTCCTCTTCGGCGCAGTCAAGGGCGATTGTGTTATTTGGCGCCACCTCTTGGGAGAGGCCCCCGTTTCCTAGCCCTTTTGCTTCTATCGCTTGGGTCGCTTTTGAAGTGGCGTCGGCCAACGGCAAAACTTCTCCCTCCCCCAGTCTTACACTGGCCTCCGTTGGTGTCGCAGCTTGATCCGGATTGTACATGTCTTGCACTGGGCGCTCCGGGGTGCGCATAGTCCTTCTACTGCGCCCAAAGGCCGCAATGATGCCAGGTTGCACAACGCACTCTGCCTTCTTTCGTTCGTTAGTCCGTCTGTGGTCTGTCTCCGATGATTTAACCTGTGATGTTGACTTTGACAGTGTTTCTGGGGTTTGCTGCCTCCCCCCGCAATCGGTGACTTGTTTAATCGGTGTTCTTGCCAACAGCGGTTTTTGCCTGAAAGGGTTCTCCGTGCTAGCGTCCTGTTTGCTTGTGGTTTCATTTGTTTGCTCCATTTTATTGGGTCCCCCCTCGGAGCCGCTATCTCCGTTCGTGTCTGTAGTCGCCTTTTCGGTCCCATGGTTATCTTTGCAGAGCAGGGAGGCCATGCGAGGGTTGGCACAAACCCTTATGGGGACAAGTGCTCAGAGCCAGACCAGCGCTAATCGGGAGTCCGTCTCAACCGAACCTACACCACCAACCCAATGGTGCGAGCTTCGAACGTACTCCGAGGCCTGCCAAGGTTTTACCGGGACGGAGACGGTATGATAGTTGAATTGGAGCCGTTCACACACGAGTTTCACCTCGGCGCTACTGTGCAAAGCAACTAGGTCCAAACCATCACATCCGCCAGCCCAAAGCGTCAATTCCAGTTCGTTGTCCAAAGCGTAGTCCAGATACAATAAGAGGGAACCTCACGGCACCCCCCATATCCTCGGGTCCGTGGGGGCGGCACTCCCCAAAGAATGCTAGCCTCCAAGAATGTTCTTGTCGACCGGCCTTCTCCCTGCGGGAATTTCCTCGGGTACGTGGGGGCGGAACTCCCCAAAGAATGCTAGCCTCCAAGAGTGGTCTTGTCGACCGGCATTCCCCCTGCGGAGTTTCCTCGGGTACGTGGGGGCGGAGCTCCCCAAAGAATGCTAGCCTCCAAGAGAGCTCTTGTCGACCGGCATTCCCCCTTTGTATGCTTATCTTGTGTTGTTGCTCGCTAGACTTACACCGATGCTTCTCAATCGGTCATTATGGTATTTTCTTTTCTCCATTTTAATTATCTTGTTCGCTTCTCTTTTGAGATTTTCATGATGTTGTCTCGTAGTCCTGGTTTTCTTACCTAACTATTCTTTGATCGCCGTGAAATTTTTCGTCACAAACGTCGTTTGGAGCCTTCTATTGTCGAATTCTTGTAGAGGGCTGTCCTTCGCCGAATACGCCTTTGACATATGACATCAAAAAGTTAGTTTGATCAAATAATAATCCGAGATACAATTGGATCCCCGGTATGTACGGACGTCAAAAATGCTTGAGGCCCAAAGTTGTTGAATCAGATTATAGTCGATTTGGTTTTGTGTGTTGCGATCTAGTGATACTCAGGTGATTTTACGTATGCGTCGATGTGGGAAGTAAATGGGAAGTAAAATGCGTGCAAAGTCAATCAGGTGGTGACTGTTGTCATTTGTTTCATCATGGAGGCTATATCTTCCAGTCGTTCTCCGATGAGATAGCTCATTACAAACCTTAGCGCACAAATCATATGTTTTTTTCGTTTGTAGGCAATGAGTTGACTCGTCTTTTCAAGTGGTTATAGACCGTTTCCTTCGTCCTTTTCTTCAGTTGAAGCGTATACATTAATCAGCTAAATTTTGAAAAATTTCGCTTTTATACGGATCGCACACAACCGTTCATTGACTGCTTTAAAATTAATAACCTGCAATTTAAACTCCTCATCCACAATGAAGGCTACTCCGAATTCTTGCTTTCCAGCAGGCTTCCTACTTTTGAATATTGTATGTGATCTCATATCTTGAATAGCACTTCCAGTCCAATTCGTCTCCTGGACTGCCAATATGCTTAACTTATATTGACTGGCCTGTTGTAAAAGCTCGTTAACAGCATCAGGGTTGTTCAGTGTTCTGACATTGCAGGATCCAATACCATAGTCCATTTTTCAAAACAGTGTAGGGTTTTCCAGGGATGGGGGGTTAGCCCATCGCCAAATTTGTATTTTGGTGGCATGTTTATTTCTTTCGATTCCGTTATCGGACGCGGATAGGCTCGCCTTCACCCTCTTACGTCCCCACAAAGGAGGTGTAAGTAGGATTTAGTAGCAGAACTGCAGGTGTTTTTATGGATATAGGCATATCTCGGCACTTAGTGTCCCATCATAGGGGAACCAGTGAACCCAATGTTCGACCCCAAGACCATTAACTAACATTTGTTCGTGGGGTTTAGGACGAGGAGACATGGAAGCTGTGAGTTAGGGAAACAATGAGAAACGCTCCTCCTTTCTCAACCGAGCTTGGTACCGTCTACAGCGGAGTTCGTTTAGAAGCTTTTCCTCTGTAATTTCTTTCTATTAATTATGGGAAGTGAATGGCTAAAGGTAAAGAATTTCCACCTTTTGGATGACTGAAAAGAATTAACAGCATACAGGTAAAAAAAAAAAATTAAATCCTCTATAGGAAAAAATGTCCTTGTTCAAAATGTTCAGGGCTTGCGATTTTACAAGACGGCTGCCTGGTCTTATGATAGGACACAGAAGGCAGGTTGCGCCTTGATATTGGCCAAAATGTTAGTTTATATTTATATATGAGATGGAACCTTTACATTAGTAGCAATCAGTATTCAAGTCAACATATTATTCATATGACTCGAGAGAAGTTGAAAATATGGGCAATAAAAAAATTGGAGGAGGTGGGTATTATAATCTGTGGCTTTTTGTTCCAAGACTGCAAAAAATTGGTAACAAACATGTACCAAAACCATCAAACTATACATAGAAATCAGAGACCCAAAATACAGAGGGCTGACCATGACTACATATCGACTATTGTGTCAGCTTTTCATATTTTCAAAAAAAAATTGCTCGGAAAGGAGTCATTATTGGCGTAAAATATTTCCACTTTAACAGTTAATTGCTTATCTCTGTCCTGGAACTGAAAGGGCTGACAGTATCTCCGACATATAAGGAGTAAGGTCTTTCAAGAACCCTTAAAACAAATTGTGCAAAAATGGTGCCCCAAATAGGATGCGACCTCCCGGACTTTTCGGCGCGGACAATTCTTAAAGTTGATGAAAAATACGAGCTTCATAGTATTTTTCTTTTGAAAATGTGTGTTTGTGATAGCGAGTAATTTCCTTTCGTTTATCCACCCATATTTCAAATATTCAAGTTCAAAATACCAAGAAATTTTTCCGGTATACTTATGCACCAATTAACCATCGTAATTGAAACAAAATTACCCCTTTCCAGCGGAACTAGGTGAAAATGATCAGAATACATTCAATTATCAACAATTCACTGTACGATATATGAAATAGAGTTGGCTGATTAAACCACGTTTATTTTCATTAGATCAATGACCACACATACACTTTCGCTGAAGAAAATGTTAGTTGCTGCAAAACTGGTAACAGCATAATAATTGATGCTACTACTGCAATTGCACACCTATACAAATGATGTTAACTTTACCACTACGTGCATATGAGGACTCATATGTGTCGATTGGTCTATGCTAATGCTCGTATGTAAGTATGTAAGTTAATAAACTTTTCGCAATCACGTCTTCTAGTCCAATGCCAGATCTTACCTTAAGTGATGTTTAAACTAAAGTTAAATTGATCTAGTGACTTTGAACATACGAGTACATAACGGATATCATGCAATGATTACTAAAATACAAATAATTTTGTTGTTGTCGATTGAAGTTGCAATGATAGTACTACAAAGTATCAAATTGCAAGCGGATCGAATGAATGGCGTAGTGGTTGGTGTTTGATGAAAGTGAAAAAAGACGGTTCAGATTGTAGGGAAGCGAGATTGCAATTGGTATCTTTAATCGGTGACCAGGAAAATGTGTGTGATTAATTTTGAAGATTTTCTGACCTTGTTCATATTTTCTAATTGAAATTGGTTAGCAAAATGTTATGAATATTGAAGTTCATCATACAAATTCATTAAAATAATTTCGATGAATATAAAGCATTTGACACTGGCTCATGTTTTTTGAACAACGTATTAATTCTTATTTAAAATTTTTAACTTAACAATTATCAGCAATTGCTCTCTTACAAGTATATATTTGTTGACCATCGAAATTGGTTTCATGATCAAAGATACTTGGCGTAATACTACAATAATTTAATCCATTTGTTGAAAATATCTTGTTGTTGATTCTCAGTGAAAGAGTTTAATCGCTTTATTCCTTCTTAAAATGAAATAAAAATACGTAAGTTGCCAATTGTGTAAAATAGGAATAATTTTAAAGTTCAATTTTCCTTTTATTTATAAGGGTATGTGGCAAAAGGCTTATAAGATTTTGATGGCGTCAGACTTGACCACGTATGTGCATATAATGATTGGTCGGTCCTAAAGACTTCTAATCAAGAAGTCTGGACATGCCAACTGCTAGAGAAAATAGTGATAATATTAGTCCGAAAGTCAACAATTCTATTTACAACATAGTAAAGGAAATTTTCCATGATGAATCTGATTCTAATATGGAAAATAATTCTATGAATTGGGGTAATCAACAGTACCAGAGAAGTGCAACATATTTTTCAGTGACGCAGCCTGTTTTTCAGCATTAAGTTGAAATATTTGCGAGGACTTACTCATTCTTAAATTCTTTTCAATATGATTACGTATGTTAAAAATGTTGATATCAGCCCACTTTTTGTGATAAGGAGATGAATGCCATTTACGGATCGCGTGTGGGGCTCCCATGCTCACAAGCGACTGGACTACTCATTAAACACCTCTTCTGTCAACCCGAGAACCAAGCCTAGAACCGTTTGACACATTACTTCGGGCCAAGTCTCGTTTTTTATAGCCAGGAGATACCTTCAAGCTGGGAGATCCTCCTCTAAACTGAACTCTGCCCAGAGGGACTACACCGCAGCCGAACAAGAATGTCTGGCAACGGTGATGGCTATCAAGAAATTCCGAGCGTACATAGAAAGTCACCCGTTTGAAACCATCACACACCACGCTTCGGTCCTTAAACTGCAAGGGCTTAGGTTTTCCATCAAACACAGCGAAGGAAGCCAGAACATCGTGCCCGATACTCTCTCGTGAATGTTTTCACCCGAGGGAACGAAATTGTCGTTAAATGACGATAAACCCATCGAGATAGATTTAGACAGCCCGCATTTCAATTCAGACAACTACAATGAGTTGAGGCCAACCGTCGTAAAACAATAAACACAGTTGCCTGATTTGAAAGTGGTCGACGGCGACCGGTGACTCGTTGCAGGGAGAAGAGTCTTGGAAGCTTTGGATGCTAAAAGAACTGACTCACAATCTGATCCTTCGTGCACACGACCATCCTTTAAGTACCCATGGCGGCTACGGTAGGATGCTACGGCACGTTTAGAAATACTTCTTTTGCCCTACAATGTCATCTCAGGCCAAGGAGGGTCAGTGTAAGCGCACCGAACATGATATACAGCACGATACTGTCATTCGACATGAGGCAGTCGAGGTCCGCCATCCGCCGTGAATTGATTGCCAAATAAATTGTTTACTTAATACTTTCGTTCTTTTTGTTATTATTCACATCTATTGTTCCTCCCCACTGAATCATCCTGACGGTTCAGAAGTGGGATCATGGATTTGATAACCGAATTAAATGGATTGACGGTGAAAGTGCTGCGCGAGAAGTGCCGATATCATGGATTGGCGACCGCCGGGAACAAGTCCATGCTTGTTCAACGCCTCGCCGAATTGGGTGATAAAAGTGCGACAGGGATGGATAGTGATCTCTTGCCGAGAATCCGCAAACTCGAAGAAACACTCCGTCAGCTGCTAAATTTGAGTGTTGGTGTGCCACAAAGCGTTTCGACGCCAGTAACACAAACAGTTTCACAACGCGTGGACTAAAACGTTCAATCGTTCATAAGTGGAAGTGTAAACACGAACGCACACACACAACCGCATGTGCCACCGCAGTTGCCGTCGTCGACCAAAATGACTCAACCACTCGCATACACTATGCCTACGCATATACATGGACTGATGATGAGTAATGTTTCGTTTGCTTCACATCACCAGCCGCGCATGCAGGTCACAAATGCCTGCGCTCCGACGGGTCCGCATCTCGCTCAACCGCCAACAGGCATGTACTCGTATGTATATCAACCGACGAGCTAGATCGGGTCTGTGAATGTTCGCAACATTGCCGATGTGTTGCCGGAGTTTCACCTGTTTGCCGCCGATTCTTTAACGTTCGAACGCTCGTCAGTTTTTAATTCTTGGACAGAGTTTGTCGGAAAATTTCTTACAGATTTTCCGTGTCTCATGAACATAGCCGATATTCATCTCCGTATGGCTGAAACAAAACGCAATTTTACCGAATCGATGGAGGAATATTATTATCGAGTTCTAGCGTTAGGCCGAAAAGGTGGATTGCCTGACGCAGCAATCATAAAATACGTGATAAATGGTTGCAACGACATCGATTTCGGGAAAATATCATCGGCACAACAATTTAATTTTTGCCACGAATTATTATCAGCAATTCGACGCTATACCGACACTTGCCGATCAAAAAAATCTTTCCAACCGAAACCCCGATCATACGACATGCGTCCGCAAAGTCCTACGAGTAAGCCTGAAACACCGTCATTACCGAGAAAACCGAAAGAACCCGTCTGCTATAATTGTTTCCGGACATATCTCCGTCCGTTGTCCACAACCGCAACGCCGTGCAAGATGCGCAACATGCAATCGTACCACTCGTCAAACCACCGATTGCCCGCATATGAGGTCTGCGCCGGATAGCGCGAAAACGTACGAAATCCAGACGAATGAAAATGGAAAGGAAATCATCAAAGTGGTGTCAATACGAGGTCGTGAGATTCGAGCATTCGTGGATCCGGGGAGCAATAGAACGTTGATGAGAGCGTCGTTGGCGAACACTATAGGTGATATCGTTCCTTGCAATGTTGTTCTGTGCGGATTTGCGGGTGGTAAATACGAATGTACGAGCAAAGTAATCGTCTCAATGAACATTGATCACAAGACGTACGACGTAGATGTGTTAGTTGTCGAGGATGATTGTATCGAATACGAAATGCTATTAGGTCGGGATGTGCTATGTAGAGACGGACAATCACTGGTAATTTGAGGGAAAGAATGCTGGTTGGAAAATGACGGGGCATTAAAATTGGGAACATCCTTAAAAGCCAAGGAATAGAACCAAGTAAAAACGTTGTTGTCTGAGTTCCGTACACTTTTTGCAACAAATTTACACGAATTGGGAAAATGTTCGGCTGTAAAGATGGCAATATCGTTGAACACACGCGAACCGGTTACACAACGACCATATCGACTCCCATATGCAAAAAGAAAAGCCGCCGAAAACATCATAGACGAACTTCTCGCCACCGATATTATACGTCCATCGGAATCCGCATATGCTTCGCCTATCGTTCTCATAGAGAAGAAAAACGACGAAAATCGTTTATGCGTGGACTATCGCCAATTAAATGGAAAACGATTAAGCAACCTTTCCATATGCCGAATATCGAGGATCAGTTTACTAAATTAGCAGGCAACAAATATTGCACCACGCTTGATCTAAGGATGGGCTACCATCAAATCGAAGTGGACGAAACGTCGAAACCGTACACCGCTTTCGTTACTCATAATGGACATTATGAGTACAATCGCATGCCTTTTGGTCTGGTGAACGCGCCGGGAGTTTTTCAAAGCTTAATAAACAAGATCATTTCAAAAATGGGGCCCGGAGAAGCGATAACGCATATGGAGACGAAAACCGAAATGATCCCTCGTATTGCCAGGTGGATGTTACGATTGACTGAATACGATGCTGAGCTTGTGCACCGACCCGGACGACGACTTGCACATGTCGATGCACTCAGCCGAGCTCCCGAGCTGCCGCCCGAAGATCCTGAAGTTGCACTACTCGTCATGGCTATAACATGTGGATCAGACGATTGGATTTATACTATGCAGTTGAAAGACGATCAACTCCGGCACATAGTGAACGTTATTCAAAATAAAATAAAAGAGAACGTGTTAAACAAATCAAAAGTGAATATGAACTAAAAGATTTCCGTTTGTATCGAAAGGTTAACGAGCAGCTAAAATTAGTGATACCAAAATCCGTCAGACTACGCGTAGTGCAAAATTTTCACGACCATTACGGACATTTCGGGGTTGAAAAGACAATGGGTGCATCCAACAAAATTATTGGTTTCCTAAGATGCGTAAAGTGGTAAAAGACCATATAGACTCGTGTGTTAATTGCTGCTACAATGAATCGCGTTCGGGAAAGCCTGAAGGACGTTTATATACGGAATCGATGTTACCGATACCATTCCGTCAATTGCATATCGACCACCTTGGACCGTTCAAACGCAGCAAAAGGGGCAATATGTATATAGTTGCAATTTTCGATCCTTTTTCGAAATATCTAGTGGCAAAACCCGTCCGAAATACATCTACGCAACCCGTGATTAATATTTTAATTGATCTAACGAGCTATTTCGGTTTGCCTACGCGAATTATAACCGACCGTGGTTCCGCATTTGTGTCGCGAAAATTTGCTGCGTTCTGCAAGTCACATGAAATTACTCATATTAAAACTGCCGTCCGTACTCCGCGTGCAAACGGACAAGTGGAGCGTGCAAACCAAACCATATTGTCTTATCTACGTACGACCGCCGAAAATAAAAACGATTGGGACGATTTACTACCCGCGCTGCAATGGAGTATAAATACGCAGAGGAATAATACTACTGGATTCAGTCCAAACGATATCATATTCGATTTTACACTCAGAGATGTGACAAATAATAATCTTATCTCAGTTCTCCAAGACGAGTTTATTAACAAAAACGAATCAGAACCAGTACTCGTGGACCTAGCAACTAAACGACATACAGCTTTGGAGCATATTGAAAATCAGCGGCTGCGTTGGAAGGAACGTTTCGACAAAAAGCATTCTTCGCCCAAAGAATATATGATTAACGATATTGTACTCATTGAGAACGAAGCTGTTTCGACTGGGGAGAGTCGAAAGTTGGAACCCAAATTTAAGGGACCCTATATGATCGCCCGCATTCTTGGCAAGGACCGGTACCTTATTGAGGATATACCAGGTTTACGAATTTCACAAAAGCCGTTTTGTTCAGTTAACGCCGTTGACAAGATCCGACCGTGGTGTTCAAAACCACTGGAAATCGAAACCGACGAAGAAACCAATGACGAAGACAGCAGTGACGAAATCGAGGAAGATTCCGATGCAGGAATGGCCGAGTTGTCAGTGTAAGCGCACCGAACATGATATACACCACGATACTGTCATTCGTCAGTGTAAGCGCACCAAACATGATATACACCGCGATACTGTCATTCGACATGAGGCAGTCGAGGTCCGCCATCCGCCGTGAATTGATTGCCAAATAAATTGTTCAATTAATACTTTCGTTCTTTTTGTTATTATTCACATCCATTGTTCTTCCCCACTGAATCATCTTGACAGGAGTATGTAGGCGTCTATGAAATCTGTAAAGGCACTAAGGCTCCCAATCAACCTCTTTGACCTCCAATGAGTAAACTCAACGTTCTGGAGCGTGTATTCTAACGTCTGTATATAGATCTACTCAGCCCATACCCTCATTCTTCTATTGGACACATTGGAGCTATGGTTGTTCTAAATTGGCTATCTAAGTTCCCGCTGGTGGAACCTATTTGCAAATTCACGACTCCACCTATGGTGAAATTTTTAGAGAGCCAACTATTCCATGTGCTTGTTGTACCAGAAAGCTTATACTAGGACAATGGAGTACAGTTCCGATCTCTGCAGTTTAAGAGTCGACTTGAACAGTACGGTGCCGAACACAAACTGACGTCAATATACTCTCCTCAATCGAATGCATCAGAATGTTTGAATCGCGCTCTGTTAGCTGCGGTCCATTCCTATGTCCATCCAACAGAAGGATTGTGACCGCAGATTGTTCGCCATCACCTGTGCTCTGTGGTCGTCTTACCATTCCGCCATGAATATCTCCCCTTGCTTTGCCGGCTTCGGGTAGCACATGATTGCTATAGCAAGCTATACAAGCTATTGTGATAATTAAAATGTTTGGGAGATCCCGGCGTTGAGCTGGAGAACCACAAAAGATTAGGCGATCTCCGCCTACAAATGAGACGGAAGATAAGAGAAACAGGATGTACAAACCAAGTGCATTATAACCTAAGATTAAGACCTTCCGAGTTTAGAGGAGGGGATGATACCTTTCGTTGCAATTGTCGATCGCATGACGCAGCTGGTCATTATAATACGAAATTAGATCGTCAATTCTTGAAAACCGTATACATAAGATTGAGGACCTGGTCTTTATCTCCTCACGGAACTATCTGGAAAGGAAGTGAGTGTATACCAAGCAAAAGCCCTTTGTGCAAGTCTATTTTTTCTGTCCGTATTTAGTCAAGTACATTGGTTTTCCCATTTACACCAAGTCGAAAGCATTTGCGTCAGTCTGTCCGTCCACTAATCGTTTTTTCTTGTTGCCTTTACTTTTTGTTCCAGCTGCCTTGTAGTAATCGAGCAATCGCCTAGGTAAACTGCTCGAAAAACATTCCCGCGCGGAGACACCATGTTTTGGTACTCAAAAATCCTTATACATCATTTAATTTTTATTTGTAATTTAAAAATTAAAAAATTTATTATAAAAATAGTTTTATAATAAAATCATTTTAGAATTATGTCTTACTAGTAACAATAAATTTAAGGAGAAAAAAAAATTCTAAATAATAATTTATTAAATTTAATTTCTTTTCTGAATTCAAACATATCTATCATAAAAATTACAATCAAAAATTCGATGACGGCAACCATATTTGCAACGCAATTTAGAAAATGAATTGCAGGCTCATCTCGTTGGCCAACGTTGACGGCATGTAGAGGACTTGCCAAGCAAATCACCGTTGCGGCATGGGGGTCTCTTTGCGATAAGCAAAGTGGATGCATCAGGCTGGAAAGAATTGTCGTCGTCGTCGTGTTCGTATGCCGTACGTGGAGAAATGTGGTTAACCTTGAACAAAAGTTCCTATTCTCTAATCATAAATCTTGTCCCGAGTATGTGAAAACGCCAGCACGAAATTGAAATAATCGTTTCCAAGAGTTCAAGTTATCCTTTTAGTTGTTCAATGGATGAGGCCGTTACTTGGTGAAAGTTAATCGTTTAAGTAATAAAAACACTTTTCAGTTAACTTTCACTTTTTATATTTTATTTCAAACACTACAACATTAACACCTGAGGAAGACACGGTGTGTCGAAACGGTTGTAGTGTTTGAAATAAAATATAAAAAGTGAAAGTTAACTGAAAAGTGTTTTTATTACTTATCCTTTTAGTTGGATAAAATGCGACAAATCACGTGTTAATATCGTAGACAACACGCGAGTTAAGTTGGATTTTAATATGCATCATTTTTCTTTCTGTATAAATTAGATGCTAAAAAAAGCTTAAGTTAAGAAAAAATTATTAATATGAATTAGTGGAAGTTATGTAAACGAATACTGATATACGTCAGTGGTTAACCTTGCAGTCAATATTCATTGATTTTTTCCGAATACCTCGCGACAGTCGTCGGTGCATAGAAGAAGTAGCGGGGAAAATGTGTCGTAGTGCGTATGGCAAAGTAAATTTGGTGAACCATTTCCGTTGTGCCGCCTGCGGAAAGCAGTAAATACACCGAGACGTTGAATTAATTTCAATTAAGGCTACCCACTCCCCCCCAATGCACGGAGACATTTTTGTAAAACGCACGATATAGTTTGTAGTGCTGTAAAACTTAATTTCATCGCAGCTTAGAATTCGTGACCATCTTTTAGTGGAAACAAATTTCCCACTGATAATCCGAAAAACTACCGTTGTTCCTCCATCGTCGCGAGCGAGTGTGAATGATCACTTGTCGGGTGTTACCTCTTGAACCGTTGGATTGTTAATGGATTCAGTTTTTACGAATCCAGTTCAAATCAATTCAACCTTGATTTTGTGTTAATATTAAATAGCCTTGAGTGGATCAGGTGTGATAAAGATGATCGAATAGTGCCCGTGAAAACTGCGCGTTCTCTTGCTGCTCTTCGCTTTTTAAAAAGTATTCATAACTTGTTAATATAACATCAGATTAATACTCATTACCATCTTTAAGTGCAAAAAAACCAGAAACCCAACGACAAAATAAACGAAAAATTAAGGAAGAAAACTCACACTTCTTGCAATTCAAAAACAACAAAAACCTGTGTATGTTTGTGACACTGGAAAATATGGAAAAAAGGAGGGGAAACATCCATGGAAGAGTTGTGCTGCTTCGGCGATATGCACCGTCATATTTTTCGATTTTAAATTTGTCGTTCGCTCAGGGATATGTTGTGTTTATCAAATGGAAACAAATAAGCGAATTTATTATACGAGTATGTGATAACAACACTTTATTTGGTCCGTTGTAAACCTTTGAATTATATTGTATTTAATCTGAAAGTTGATGGATGTACCATACGAAAATAAAATCCAACATGCTACTAATACTAGTGAAGGTAATGTGATTGTGAGCTATGCCACAGGTCTCATATAGAAGTGTACACTGGCCTTACCCACCCTGTCTACGAGCACTCGTCGGGGGAGGATTGGAGAAGTACGTATTTTTATTTGCCTAAATTGTTTTGTTTACCAAATAAATAGCTTTGTTATATATCTATCCTATATATCTCTATTACGAACTACATTCTCAGAGAGTGACTCACATACAAGCTTTAAAGTTAGAGAAAGGAAAGTGAAATATCCCAGGAGATATGCAAAAATAAAAATGTTATAATTTAAATAGAATTTAACCGTAATATATGTTTTATAATAATTTTTTTGAACGATAAGTGTGCAAACAGATAAAAGGCTCATTGTGTATAGGATGTTAACTGTAGTGATATAAAGTAGATTAAATGTCCGTGTAGGACTGCAGCGATGGTCTGCTGCCTCGGCAGAAGATGGTAGTATCCGCTGAGGTTGGCCTTGTCTGGGGACGCGTGAATGCGCTGGCAGGCTAGCGTTGCGGTGTCGTGGGGCAGGTTCTTTCCCCCAGTACAAGGACCCACTACAAAAGAATTTCGCATTCACCAATTTCTTGGGTCAAATAAATGTCAACCTAAGTCGAGAAGCAAGTAGTCAACTAAAGGTCAAAAATTGCTGACGCAAAGAACAAACTGGACCTGGGGAAGATAGACGGACTTAGAAGGACTTCGTCGTTACCGACCATTCTAATAGCCCACAAATCAGAGTGGGGCATCCAGATGGAGATGGTGCTCCCTAGCATCCTCCCAACCGCGAAGATGATCCAAACGTAGACGTGGCCACATATTTTCCATTTGAGTGGAAAACTCATACAAACATAATTTGAATGAATTTTCCCATCAAATGAGAAATATAGACGTGACCCAATTATTTTATAGAATTATGTGATGGAATCACATAACTCTATACCATAAAAGGGCACGCGAGCGGAAGGCCACTCTAGCCTGCAAGAGCCCTTGTTATGCGACTAAAAACGTAGGAGCGCGCCCGATGGCTAGCCCATATTACAGGAGGAGCCTGCCATCGTTGCGGGTCCTATACCCGGTCAGGTGAGACGAAATGGAAAAACCGTTGGTTACGGTTTAACAATTCATTTTATTTTTTGCATTCAATGGCAACTAATATTTACAAAAGAGGACTTTCGAGTCTGACATTAAGTTATGTTAAAGTGAAATTCATTTGCTATTATGGACGATATTCACTTTACTTTACTTGTTCCAAATGATTTAATTGAAGTTGTCCTTAAATTCGCTGCAGTGTTGAAAAATGTGAATTTTGTAAAATAAAAAGCACTACTATGTATGCTTTTTGGACAAAAAGAAAAACGTTCCTAAATGTGTTCTCGTTATTTTTTCAATGGCAAGTATCGTAAACCTTACGCTATGGAGGAATGCTTTCACCCGTATGATAAATTAAATTACTTCCATAGGCAAATAAAGAATACTATAAGTTCAATCTATAAGGGACAGCCAAAATCTTTTATAACCTGATCAAACAAAAAAAGGAACGTTAATTTACGTAAGCCTGTGGACATAAGCAAATGTATATCCTATTTTTGTTTGTTTTATTTTTCTAATGCATGCAATACATTTGAAGTGAAATGGTTAAGCACTCTGTCTTGGAAATATTTTGGTCAATTACTTAATACTTTAATTTCTTCTTGCTCCCGCTAATTAAGCTAAAAGGACTTTTTGTGTGAACAAAATTCTCAAGATTAATACCCTATTTTCTGGTGATCTACTTGCGGTTGTAAATTTTTCCCGGCAAGTAACCAGACGGGTTATCGCCTATCGGTAGCATATATCCGTTATCACCACGTTTTCTTCGACCATGAGGCACATCACTCGGGCACGTGGACATCCAAATGCTACTTCCAAACTTCAAAATTGCGATGATCACTGACAATTTTCTTATGGCGAATTTCATTCTCAATCTTGATTTTATAAATACTCCTTAGTATGAATCTTCAAATAACTTCTTTATAGAGACATGCTTGGAAGTTAGATGGTGTTGCAGTTATAACTGATTTTAATGTCCAATTAATCGGTTAGATGACAAATCACCACAAATGTTTATGAAGGCAAATATTCTAATTACTTGGAAATACTTATCACATAAAGCGAAATTTGACGTCAATAAAGTTGCCTAACATCACTGACCTCGAAATAGCTCACGAACAAATATTTAGAAGCAACACGATGCTATTCAACTGTTAACTTCGTATGCACTTTAATTACGCCCATAATTTGCATTTAAAATATGTCCATTCGGACACCATCCACACACGTAAATACACGCTTCCGGTATCTGACGACCGAGCAACCACGCGTTACCGAAGCAACAATGGGTTTTGTAATCAAAATTGGAGGCTAGTCATAGTTATGAACTCAAGCAAATGCTTCGCTTTAATACATGTACTTGGCAAGGTTATACAATTATGGTTGACTACTCCCTTCTCATAATTGCGTTGCTGGTCCATGGTTGATCTTGAGAAGTCCCTATCCTCAGCCGAAACTACATTACCAATCATTCATCGCAATGCAAGAAACTGATTTATTTTCTTAATCAAGCGCGCCAATCTAATCACGTCGATATTAATAAAATGTAGTTTGCTTACGGATTAATGATTTCTAATACTATATGAACGCCTTCGGCTAAGGACTTCTCCCAATGATATTCTACAGCAAAACTGACTTAAAAGCGATCACTCACCAGTTCTTGTTGAATGCTTATACCTGGCGACTGGGTGAGTGAATGTCCGTAAGATGACGGCTCACTCATTTCTTGCGCTGTTTTTAACTGTGCGTCACTTTTCCGTCCGTTCGGATAATATCACGAACGATATGAGCAAAGATGGTAAAGTGTGAAAAGCAAGATGTTCCGCTTATTCAAGAAAGGCGTCTTTCAGCTTCTGAAGTAGATACAGCTGATGCATGTGTTAAATATCCGTGCACCGTTGTTCGGTGCGGGACCTCACAATTTCGAGCAACTTTTGCTATAGAAACCGCAACTTTTGTTTGTTTCATGTAAATTGAATTGCTCAATCAGAGCGCTACAACAAAATATATAAAGTTTATTTGAATTTTAATTGTTTTGATACAACTTCACATTTTTCGTGTTTTGCGAATGCGGGAAGCAATGTAAGCACCATTGAGAGCAAAGTTCATAATTTGGTAAATATTCAAAAATGACAAGTTGTCTCAGGATAGAATCATTGATTATTAAAGACATCACTCATTCCCCACTTGTAAGAGTTACACCACTAGCTTGACTGAGCGGTCGCAGTATCTCTCGAGTTTAAACTAACATGAAAGAAAACCTATTAGGTTTCAAAATAAGGACACAACAATTCATAGTTCAAGTCAATGATTATGGCGCCAAGTTAATTCTAGCCTTCATTGAGCGCACTCAAGCATCATAGGTTGTTCAATGCTCGCTACTTGTTTTACAACAAATAACACAATCACCGCCACAGCATCGTAGATTTACATACCGACGACGTGCAGTGAATTCTATTCCGGTCTTGGTTCATTATTCATTATTTTTACCGTTGGCAAATTTTTCATCGACTGGTTCCGTTGCTAGCCACCCGGAGGTTATCTTATCAGCATGTCCGCCCACCACGCACTTGAAAAAACTGCAAGAAACCATTTAAATACGTCTTGTGATGGCTCTGTAAGACTCAACACACCACAAGAGCTTGTACTTACGCTTTAAACTACTGAGTTGCAAATGCAGAACTTGTCCTCGGTCGAAGTGAATGACATTTTAGAAGGCTCCGCTACATCCCATACGAATCCAACTTTTGGCAAGATTTCCCTTTTCGCTAAGTTTTTGTGACTGCTATTAATCACGCTGAATCTTTACCTAGAGATAGAACTTAAAGTATAGGCAACCACCTTTGAATTTATTTATTTCACTATGCGCACTTGAACGGAATTTGTTCGCGACGAGAAACTTTGCACCGTGAAGATGGAACAGAACCTCACTGCTTGGCAATTTGATGCGGACTCCTCGATCCGTCTAAATCTCCTCTTGTTCCCCTCTTTTCCCCCGTACCACTAAATCGCATCAGCTGCTAGCTCAGCCGGGTTCGCTTACATTCCGTGATGTAATACATCGTTGGGCTGTACGTTCCTTCATTCGAAATTTTATTTGGCAGATCTTAATTTTTCAAAACAAAATTCAACTGAAGTAAAGAAAAATGAAGATTTTAAATAGTAATAAAAGTTAAATCTCATGACGAATAAAATTAGATAGAAACATTTAAATTTAAGATAAAGGAAAATAATATAAAATTACATTTAATAATAATAATAATAATAAGAAAGAAAACTATTTTACAAATTACGATTATGAATGGAAATAATCAAATATTTTCCTAAATCTGCCTTTAAAATTTTGAATAGGAGATAGGAAGGTTTTCGAGCAGTTTGCTTGTGTGACTGCACGATTACTACAGCACTGTTAGAACTGATAATTAGTCGTAATGTGAAAACGAATTGCTTTGATCCTTTCGATGAAGAATTTATATTGTCGAGCTATGTTAATAGATTTTTCGCTTTTATAATAACGATATTAAAGAATCGCGGGGACCTCTTTTAAGTTCGAAATCTGTTGAAACTTTGTAGGCTAATAGAAAGTGAAGAAGAAGATAAGAAGGAAGTGATTGGATCGTTATCTACATCGCGAATCGTGTAAAGAAATTAAATTATTTATATGAAAATTGTAAAAAAAAAACATGAAAAGATAGGTGAAGTATACGCTCGATCTTTTCATTTAGTTGGAACCTTGACCGGGTATGTGACCCGCCACGTTGGCTGGCCCCTCCACTCGTGAGCTAGCCATCGCCCCTTCTCTTCGCGTTGCAGGTGCCCTTGCAGGGTAGAGTGGCTTTCCGCTCGAGTTTCCTATTTATGTTAAAGTATTATGTGATTCTGTAGTCTGTGTGGCCTAGTGGTTAGAGCATGAACGCATAAGCCGAAGGTCCCAGGTTCAAATCTCGTTGGGAGCAACGTGATTTAGTTCAGGGGATTTTTCGGACAGACTACGAGTGTTCACTCAGTGGTGATATGTACTGATTTAATCAGATCATATCATAGCTGAGCAGGCGCACGGGAGAATGGTACTGACCAAACCAACTTCCGAAAAAATCAATACGGTGATGAAAATGAGATACTTTAACTATATCTAAGCGAAGGCCCGAGAGGGGCTGTAGTGCTACAAAGAAGAAGAAGATTATGTGATTCCAGCATATTAGACTTTAACATAAATTTAAAATGTAAATATTTTTCATTTAAAGGAAAAATTCATGCAAAGTATGTTTGTATAAGTTTTTCATTTAAATGGAAAATATATGGCCACATCTACAATGGAATCTGATCCGGATGGGGGATGCGAGGGAGCATCGCTTCCACCTGGATGCCCCACTCTTATTTGGAGACCGTAAGTATACGTAGTAAAGACGAGGCCTCTTCAAATTTTGCTCTCTTTTGCCAAGCCCAGCCAGTCAATTGCTTTGACAAAACGCATCCTTTCAGTAGGTTACGTCGGGCTCGACACCTGTCGATCCGAATCCTGCAACCAATAATTCGTAGGCCCTTGTGCCGGGGAAAAGAATCCGCCCCACGACATCGCAATGCTAGCCTGCCAGCGCATTCACGTATCCTCAGACAAGGCCAATTTCGGCGAGCGAAAATGTTGGTGCTAGAATCAGCAGAACATCGCTGCAGTCCTCAACGGACATTGACATACATTCAAATCGCTACACAGCCTGGAAAAGACTGTCTGTTAGTCTTTGTTTTTCATCCGTCTTCACTGTCATTGTTTTCATCGTCGTTTTTGTCATCGTCAGTACCGCTCCCGATGTGCTGTAAACTATGTGACTGCAGCCGCTGGTTGCGTCGTCGTTATTGTTATTGTTGCTTTCTTTTTTTGAATTGTTTTTTTTTGGCTCTTTAGTTGAAGTTGCTCCAGTTTTAACCAAAGCCCATTAGGCTTCAGAAGAAGAAGAAGTCTCAATATGAAGACATCGACTGTCGTCGTTTCCAATGCGTCTCAGGCTTTCTGCACAAATCAATATACGTACGAAGACATTTCTTTTCGAAAACTCGTAACCTTTCTATTGTACTAGCCCTCTGCTTATACCAGATCTGACATCCATATGTCAAAACTGGTCTAACCAGGATCTTGCAACAGATAACTTTGACCTTTTGATCAATGAATCTCGAATAAAATCCCGAAAATCGGCAGCGAAGCAAAGCTAGTAGGGCTACAAATTAATGAGAATAAAACAAATCTCATGACGTAGTCGAGGAAAAATACCTCAAATACACAAAATATTACACTTGACAAATACAGTATTGAAAATGCGAGCCAATTTGTGCGCTAAAATAACGAGAATCAGCAATGAAAGAGACGAAATACGCCGAAGAATACAGCTCGCAAATAAAATTTTTTATTAAATTTTGACGATCTTGAATACCAGCTGCATACACAGAAAAACAAAGCTCCAAGCATACATATTTGTGATAAAACCTGTCTTATGCTATGGGTGCGAAACATGGACCCTAGCCCAAGCACCCGCGACTTTGTTGAACGCGTTTGAATGACGGATCCTGAGGCGAACAAGCGGAGCGAAGCTAAATGAAGACCAATGGTGCATTCGATACAACCATGAGTTATATGAAATTTTTGATAAGCCGAAGTTCTCAAAGATTGTAGGACTGCGGAAGCTGCAATGGGCTGGATACATGAATCGTATTGACGAACAATGGATACCCAAAAAGGCATTCTTTGGGAGAACTGAAGGCCAGAGACCAGTGGGGAAACCGAGGAAACACTGGTCTGACTCGGTCGACGAAGACAATTCATCGCTGCTCGGATTTTGAAATTGGAAGACGTGGCCAATGGACCGAGACAAATGGAGGCGCTATTTGCTGGAAGCCAAGAATCGATAGGGGCTGTAGTGTTACGAAGAAGAAGACAAGTTTTTCACCAATACTATCACGTTTTTGCTAATGGTTCACACTAACCAAATACATCCAGGTTCTTAAGGTTTGGACATTATAACGCCAACGAAGGTTAAAGCTAGAATTCTTAACCCAAGTCAAAGTCAAAGTCAAAAGCGCTTTATTTAACACGAACCGTTATAAATTTTAAAAGAATATAAAGCAAATTCCAAACAATAACAATATAAAAACTTAATGGCCTAAATGGCTCTCTAAATTTATATGTTATCATTAACACAATTCATCAAAAAAACTATAGCAAATTCAATTAATTAAGTTTATTACATATTTTTAAAATTTAAGTGGAAATAGGAGAAAAAACCAATCAACACTATCCTAAAATTATTTATAATTTAAACACAACAGTGAAACTTTGATCCTACACTTAATATGTTGTATCTTATTTCTAATAAAATGCAATCAAAAACTATATCTTATACTAAAAAAATTCTATAACAATGTTCCTAACCTAAGCGTTTAATCTTATCTCTAACGGAATATAGTAAACATAACATATACTTAACCTATACCTAATTTTTAACACAAATAAACAACAACCCTAAATGTAGCAATAATGAGCTGAAACTCAAAAAACGAAATAGCGAAAAACACCAGAACTGAAAAATAAACACGAATAATTTAGACATTGTCATTCAGCCACCAATACCTAGATTGCCCCGTCTCAATTCGATCAGCTTCAACGAATCTAGCAAATGAGTATCTCCATTGAAATTGTTGATCTTTTGAACTCAAACTCGGAGGATATTTTATCTTCTTATCGGTAGCCCGTCGATATATGTGCTATATGACTGGGACGCCGTCAGAATCAAAAACATATCGATTCATGTCCAAATACACGAATGCTTCTGGAGGAATGAAGCCAGTAGCGAGGCAAATCGCTATATACCCGTCTGTAGGGTGGAACGGCTGTGAAATCCAAGGGTTTTCACTCACAGTCACAGATCTTGCGATATGATTCCGAAGAAGCTTCATTCTGAAGATATCGACCCTCGTCACTTGAGCAGTTTGATAAATTCTTCTATTCGATGTATAATGTTTCCAATCCGTCTCAGGCTTTCTGTACAAACCAGTACATGCACAAAGACATTTCCTTTCGAAAACTCTTAACTTTTCCATAGTACTAGCACTCTGGTTGTACCAGATCTGACATCCATATGTCAAAACTAGTCTAACCAGGGTCTTGTAACAGATAATTTTGACCTTTTGATCAATGTATCTGGAATGAAAGAGTTTTCGCAGGGCCATGACTACTTTAAGTGCCTTACTGAGCATGATTTTCACATGTTCAGTATAGTACAGATACTGATTGAGATAATCACCGAGGTATCGAACACAGGATTTATGTGGAACTCGTTCTAAACTACCCTCACCAGCCATAATGTGGAAATCTTTCCAATTACGTTTCAGGTCTTGACTAACCACCTGCAGCGTTGTCCAAAACAAGATTGTTTCACACTTCTGCGCATTGATTTTCATTCGCCAATTGTCAGTGTACAGCTGCACATCATTGAACATTTTTTGGAGATTTCTCTGAACTATTGTAGCGTTTCGGTCTGCCGTATAGATGATCAGATCATCAGCAAACGCTACCAATGATCGCGTTGGCGAGACGTTCAAATCAAAGCCGTTCAATAGTTTGCGAATGAAGATTGAAAAGAGCAGAGGCGCAGTAACTGTTCCCTGCTGTAGACCATTCAAGACCTTGAACTCGCGCATTGTTGTCAGATTTCCATCAGTTACAACAAACGATTTCCCGTATAACATGTTACACATCATGGCGACAAGGTGTCTGGGGAACTTGTCCTGAAGGAGTTTAAAAACTAGTCCATCTAACCACGCCGTATCGAAGGCTTTCTCCATATCAATGAGACACGCTCCAACACATTGTCTATCATTTAGTTTCCAACAGATGTCTGAGGTTACTTTCGTCATTGCATGTGTGGTCGAATACCTGGCATGAAAACCAAATTGGCAATTCGGCAACAACTCATTTTCCTCAATGTGGGCGCTTAATGCTCTGTTGAGTATCACTTCAAACACCTTGCTGATGTTAGGCAGCAAGCTGATTGGGCGATAGCTTTTGGGGCATGAAGATTCTTTTCCTTTCTTCAAGATCGGAAATACCTTAGCCCTTTTCCACTCATTTGGGAAATATGAATTGCTCAACATGTTATTGAACAATATGCAATAATTCTGAATAGCGACCTCCGGCAAATGTCGGAGAACTACATTTGGAATACCATCAGTACCACATGATTTCTTGTTGTTTATCCTGCGAAATATGAAACACAAGTCTTCATAGCTGGCAAAATAATCAATAAGATTCAAGCTCAGTATGAGATCAGATGTTGATGTTTCGTTGAATTGTAGAATTGATTGGCCGTTCAGGCTTGATTTGAAGTCGGAAACTTTTGCTTCAACGGCTTCTGAAAAAATTTTGTTCCCTCCCTCGGGGCTTGGTAGATGAACGAATTCAAAATGTGTTCCAATCAGGGCAAGTTTATTCAACCCTTCACATATAATCCTGTTTCCATTTCTATCCGCAGTCGTACTATGAATTTCGATACCAGCCCTATCGAGAAGATTTATCTCATCACTAGTGACTTCAAGATTCGATATCTTCACTCGAGTCTTCTTGCGGAATATGCTATTCACTTTCGCGAACACACCGTCTGGGTAGAATTCTTAACCATCAGCAAAGAAAATGTTATTATTATGATCCTATTTTACTTTAAAACATTCAATGTTTTTATTAAATCATGCATGAAATATAAAATATACTGCCTTCAATAGATGCAAAGTATGAACATAGCTTTAAGGGAGGAAATAATAACTTAACGGGAGCTTCATGACAGTCCCGCCAATGTTAACCCGAATGAAACAGAAAAAACGCGAACAAAAATTCAAGTTGCTTTTCATTAAATAAAACCTTAATAATGGTATTCAAGTTAAATTAAAAAAGGTTCGGGTGATTATAATTGATCTATTTAACCGCCAATTGTTTGTGTGAATTTTATTCCAACAAAACCCTAATAAGTTATCGCTCTTAACATATAATGTGAATTCTTAGACTTCAAGCAAGCATATGACGGTGTAGACGGTAGTCGTCAAGAAAGCATACGACAGTGTCGACAGAAATGCACTGTACAAAATAATGCTTGACTTTTGCGTCCCAACAAAACTAGTCCGCATGGTCAAGGTCACGATGCTAAACACGGAATGCCAGGTCAAGATAAACGGTGAGCTAACGGACAGCTTCATAATGGAACCAAGCCTTAGAAAAGAGGATGGACTTGCGCCAATGCTCTTTAATGTTGCGCTGAAACACGTCATCAGGCGAAACCTCCGGTACACTAATGTTCAAGTCCACACAATTGGTAGCATATGCTGGAGACGTCAATATTTTTTGCACGTCCAATCCTAGATGCCAGAGCATCTCTGAGCCTAGAATTTGAAGCAAACCGAATTGGCCGACGAGTTAATGAAACTAAAACTAAATTCATGATTCAAATGAGTAAGAAAACTCCAGCTCGACAAAAGATTACCAAAGGCGACTGCAACCTTGAAAGTGTAGATCACTTCATCTACCTAGAAGCCATCCTGAATGGAAGAGGCGCCGAAAAGGACGAGATTGGATGCCACATAAACGCCGAAAATAAATCATTTTACTCGGAACTTCCCATTCTAAGGTCCAGAGTTGTGCGCAGGCAAAATAAGCTCCGCATTTACAAAACACGAGTCAAACCTGTGCTGTTATATGGAAGTGAAACATAAACCCTGACGAGTGAATCCGAAAGTGATCCGCAAATCGACGGCGCAGTTAAACAAGGAACAGAGAGGAGACTGCGTTACCACGACGCATATGAGCTATTTGACAATCCACCTGTTTCCTCTTGCTTAAAATTATGTAAATTGCAATGGGCAGGACATGTAGGAAGGATGGAAGAAAACCGGCTACCCAAAAAAATGCAGGGAAGAGCACAAGGTAGACGTCCAGTATGAAGACCGAGGACTCGATCGGAAGATACGATAGAAGCTGACAGCAGATCCTTGTTGGGAGTAAACAACTGGAGGACAAGTTCGCGGATCCGTGATGATTGGAGGAGAATAATCCTGGAGGCCAAGAATAGGCTGTCGCGCCATAGATGATGGAATTAGCCAAAAAAAAAATTGTTTGAAACTAGAAATTGTTACTTCATATTTAAACAAAAGCCGAAATTATTAAAATAAGAACCCGCAACGATAGCCAGTTACCCTCACTTACCTAGCCATCGGACTGTCGTCCTCTTTTTGTTGTAAGGGCTCTTGCCAGAATGGAGAGTCCTCGCACGTGGACTCATACCATCGGGGCATTAGGTCCGGCTGGTAGGGATGCGAGAGGCACAAACCTAAACAGAATGCCCCACCTCTGAGTAGAGTAGGTAAGAAAACCAATAACCTTTTTTTCTTCTTTAGATACTGGAGACCTTCTAAATGGTGTTGCTATGTGAATAGAGCCCGCAGACACTAACCTGCCAGCGCATCTCTAGATCAAGCCGTTTCTAGTTGAGCACCAATCCTTGTCTCGCTGAGACAGCATAACATCGGACACTTCTATCTTTGTTCAATCACTACAAGAGGCGAGGGTGACGTTTTCTCCCTACTGGTATTAGAAGGAAATCATTCCCTTTCAACTACTAAGGGTTTAACCCGAAATTGATTCAAATCGAAAATTAAAGCAATATATAAAAAATATCGATCACTACTCAAACCCGAATTCAAAGTTGAAGTCAGATTAGCAAAGGTACGAAACATTTATTTTATAAAAACAAAGTTTTGCTAAAAAAATTTATTGCATTATATTTATCCTGATATCTTGATAACAAATTATATAAAATATGATCTACATACTACATTCAAACAAACTTAAAAGTTTACAGTGTAAATATATGTTGGTAATCTGCTGCATGATCATGTACGTGTTTTTTTTTCTTTTTTTTTAATAAATAAAACATTCAGATGTTTAACAAAACAAAATCCCAAAAAAATCAAACAAAATTCATAAATCATTAAAAATAATACCTTTTGCTTTCATTAAAAATAATATGCACTAAACTAAAGCAAAAAAGTACTGAACAACAAAAACTTGGTGAAAAAAAAAGTATTTTTTTTCTATAAATATATGCTCTAAAATAACCCTGTTACTAAATTTTGAGAACATAAAATATACTTTGATTGAACTCATACTCCATTTTCAAACCGATCCTGAAAATAAAATTGTTACTAAATTAATTTAACATAATTTACAATTAAATTTTACATTGATCCATCACCATATAAGCAGTGTTTTATTGATAGGGGCAGTTTATATTTGTACTCAATTTTAACACATTTAAACCCGTCTTTGTACTGGAAAGTTGAAATATAATTTTTTTTTTATTTTTTGACTGTATAAATTTAGTTACCTCATTGGAAGTTGTGACAAAGCTGTTGAAGTTATAAAATGCTTTCAACAATTTTTGAACGTTTGGGTTCGAACTTTTATTTAACCATTTTTCCACAGACTCATCATTTATTGAGCTTTGAGATAAATTTTTTTCGACATAGTCATGCGCATCATCGAACTGCAGAAATGCTGGTCTGGGCATTGAAAAAAGATTAATTTTACTTTTTGTTTGCCTGATATATAAAATACTTTTTTTGTTACAATTTACTCGTTTTTAAGATTAATTAATTTTTTATTAGAATTGTCATAGAATACTTACAGCGTTTCTTCATCACGTCTCCGCAGATGGATTAATTGCAAAAAAATATCTTCTAAGATTCTAATTGTAAATTGCTGGTAAATGTATTTATGAAAGGCTTCACGCAGACCAAACATAGAATTGATACATTTTGTATGACTTGCACTGAATTGTATACATTTGCCGTTGGGTGATATTCGAGCACCTAAACAAAATATATATTAGGCATTTATGAATCAAAAGCCAAGCTATGAACATACCACTAAAGAGTAATGTAACATCTTCCAAATGTTTGCTGACGTCCATGTGTGGTATACAAACAAAACTCTTACAAGCCTCCCAATCGCGAAATAAATAATCGAGACGATCTACATCTATAGCACTACTTTTATTGTTTATAATCTGAAAGATACAGTAGAATTGGCAATATTATTAAAATTTAATCAATGGAGTATCGAGAAAATCAGATGAGAGGAGGATCGTTGTAGATTTTATTCAAACTTACATCAAATATAAATTCTTCTTTGACTCCGCTTTTCCATTGAAAATTTTCTTTGTCGCCTACGATGAGCCGCTTAATAAGTTCCACGCCATATGCATGTTCTATCCAATCATTAGACAGCTTTACTTTTTTGAACACTTTTTCAACTACTACTGCGCCTACCTCCTCGTGCTGTTATAAAACGATAAATGATTGACTATTCAGGAGAACCGTTTGTATGCATAGTAGTACTTACCGTATATTCTAATTTATCACAATGATACATCACCGTTTCCCAAAAATGGGAATAGGGCCCGTGTCCGACGTCATGGAGCAAACCTGCAAACTGCAATTAAGTAATGTGAGTCATGGGTTTTATTGTTTGTCAGCACTCAAAAGATAAATGGGATGATAAATGATAACTAGGGAAATGTTACTACAAAAACAGCCGTATAAGATTTGATATTCTAAATAAATTTCAGACGAAGAGAAACATAGAAAACTCGATTCTGGAACTGCCGTACTCATGAATAATTTCAATATGTACCATGCGTAGACTTTGGCATTCTCTGCAAACTAAAAAAGCCGATAGCGATTTATCCTAAAGGCAACAGTAACAGTTTTATCGAGCTTTTATTACATCATATTGCCATGAAAATAATTAAAACAAAATTGGGTATAAATAATAACTACTAGTACTAGGCCAGTTAATAACTTTAACTGTCGCATACGTGTTCGGGAACTTCTAATTAAAAACACCCTTACAATTAGGAGTAAATTCTTTCCGAAGTGTTAAGAATTGTAGTAATCGAGCAGTCACACAAGCAAACTGCTTGAAAATCTTCCTAAACCTTATCCGAAATTTTAATTGCAGATTTAGAGAAAAAAGATTTCATTACTTCCATTCATAGTTGTAATTTATAAAATATTTTTTTTGCTTCTTATTATTAAATGTAATTTTATGTCAATTTTCCTTTACATTAAATTTAAGCGTTTCCCTTTAATTATATTCTTCATGATATTTAACTTTCTATTATTATTTAAAATCTTTTTCATTTTTCTTTTCGCCTGTTAATTTAGAAAAAAATTAAAATGCTGTCGCCTGTTAATTGAAAAAAATTTAAAATCTGCAAATTAAAATTTCGGACATGGGAACACTGATTTAGTGCATCCCGTCCGTGTATTGCATTGCCGAATGCAATCTAACGCGGCTGAGCGAGCAACGGGATTCGAGGTGTCATTTGGATGGGAAGAGAAAGAAAAGATTTGGACGGATGAGTCAGTCCACGGAAGATCGTGAAGAACCACGGAGAAATTGGCGAATTTTTTTGTTCGATAAGACCCTTTTGTAATTCGATAAGTTTTGTCGCCATTTGGATCGGTGCCTTATGATGTTATTAACATCGCGTCTTAGTTAATACTTGTTGGGAAGTTTGTACCAAGTATTTAAACGTTGAGATTCCATAAAGGCAACTGCAGTGCAGTGAATCGTACGGTTTCAAGACACAACAAACTACAAACGTTTCTCGAGCGCCTTCTATACGAGTGTGTGTAAAGGTTGACCGTCGTCGCGTCAAGCTCCGCGGTTTTCGCGAATTTAAAAGTCCATCCTGCTCGCAAAGTCCATGACGGTTGCCGTAAAACTCGCAGGAACCCCAATCCTTCGCGCTTCAACTAAATATTTAGCATAAACCTTCGGAGTTATCGTGATATGATCGATTTTCTTGAATAAAAGAAAAGAATCTTTGACGGCCGACGCAAGGGTGTAATTCTTTACGCGAAACATAGTCGAGCGTGATTGAGTGGAAGAATACAAAGTATGGAAAGTGTTTGAGAGAATATGAGTCCTACGATCTGATCAAGAAATTCTGTAAAAATTTGACATCGTCGAGCGATTTTCTTTACGCGTTGACAAACGTCTTGTGTCCAATAATAATCGGGGGCTCGATTACGCCAACGATTCTCGATGCGAATGAAGGGCAATGATCCGCTAATGAGTGCAGTGACTGGTTTTGGTGGAGTGAAGTGTGAAAATTCTCTTAATGATCCGTAGCTGCTGCCTTTGCAGTGAAGATACATGTATGTCAGGTGGCATTGTGACTTTCGGGCGAGCGTGAAAGGCGATACGTCGGGATCGTCGTCGCCTAGGATCGTGCGGCACTTGTCCGCCTTCTAAGCACTTGCAAGGATTCGTATGCAAAACGCAAAGTGACTCCGACAGGAGCAGGAGTTGCCGGAAATTGCGAGATCCCACACCGAACAACGACACACGGATATTTAACACAGGCATCAGCTGTATCCACTCCAGAAGCTGAAAGACGTCTTTCTTAAATGAGCGGAACATCTTGCTTTTCACACTTCACAATCATTGCTCATATCGTTCGTGATATTATCCGAACGGACGGAAAAGTGACGCACAATTAAAAATAGCGCAAGAAACCAGTGAACCGTCATCCTACAGATACTCATCCCACCAGTCGCCGTGTGTAAGCATACACAAGAACGCACACTTGCAAACCTCCGCGCCAATTCTTACGCACTCCTCCCCTGATCGACTGTCGCCCTTGCTAGCGGATTTGTTTGCAATCGAAACAGTCAAAAATCAAAATTACGCGTGGTCGCGACAGCACTTTAATAACTGCAAGTGGGATTGAGCAAGGTTGGAAATTATTTTTTTTTTTGCAATGGTCTGGGTGTGATGAATGTCGAGCGGAATATGCGGAAAATATTGACATCAAATCTATATACAATGAATGTTTATTTTGTCTGCAACTTGTAATGCTCGGCGTTGTTTAATTTATGGAGAACTATTTACCAATTCCAAGGAATTTCAATCGGCCACTGAGCATTTAAATTGGACGTAAACTAGTGGAAGAAAAGTCGCAAAATAGAAGAAAAAAATAAATCGCACAGTGGACAATCTCGAACGACTTTCAGATAAGGTGCTGCAACAGCGCTTGTAAAATAGGCATGTTAAAGGTAGAGGGCAATGTGCTCCTCTAGATAAAATACAAATTTATTCGAGCTGCAGGTACAAGAGAACATTGAAATACGGTTGGCATTTCAGGAACGGTAATTATTGCAAATTATATCTTTTCTGAAGACTGGAACTTGTTTGAGTATTAGTGCATGTGTCACTTTTCGTATAGCGGTGTTACTTTTTCAATTAAAGGAACGGAGTTCTTGAGAATTAAGCTAAAGATAAACAGCAAGTTAGAAAGGACAACGTTTAGCATCGATTCGGGTCGTCTCGTAGAACACGCGTTGGTAGTATACGCGCCTGTGTATTGATTTAGGTGTCGTGTAAGAATACTTTATTTTCATGTTAATTAACTTTAAAAACAAAGATTCTTTATGTTGCCCCAATCGTAAAATTTACGCCGCAAATGTGACATGGAACCGATATAAAATTGGCGGAAATGATATATGATCGACAATCCTTTTGACGCGTAAGTGGAAATCACGTGAAACCGTTTAGCTACGATGATTATCTAAACTTTTTTTAATTGGATCATTTCACCCTTTTCACATCAATTTAATGTAAATCTATACGACAAATTTGCTCTACATTTGAAGCTTTATCTAACGTCGCGCGGATATCGATCACTCTTTCGGATGGCTCCGATAGCTTTTTAAATTACTTTTTATGGAATTGTTTTGCAGCTACATATAAATGAGTTGCATATTTTGAGTAATAATTTTTCTGAAAAATTATTAGAGAAGAAAAATGTTAGAAGAAGGTGGTTTCGACGTGTGCACTAATTCTCCTCAGGCCATCACACTTAGATACACACCGGTGATGGCGACCACCATGCTCAGAGGTGAGGGAGTTAATTTTTAATTTTTCTACTTATGCAAACTCAATATGTTTTTGTATCTGCAAGTTATATTCAAGGTAAATTTCTCTTGTAAGTTTAGCTAATACAAGTACTTACAAGAGAAATTTGCCTTGAATATAACTTGCAGATACAAAAACATATTGAGTTTGCATAAGTAGAAAAATTAAAAATTAACTCCCTCACCTCTGAGCATGGTGGTCGCCATCACCGGTGTGTATCTAAGTGTGATGGCCTGAGGAGAATTAGTGCACACGTCGAAACCACCTTCTTCTAACATTTTTCTTCTCTAATAATTTTTCAGAAAAACTATTATTCAAAATATGCAACTCATTTATATGTAGCTGCAAAACAATTCCATAAAAAGTAATTTACGATGATTATGTTTGCGGCACATGCTTATATTTAAACTATGTTTTCCCTTTCACTCAACCTGACCTTGTATAGGACCCGCATCGATGGCAGGCTCCTCCGCTAAAATGGGCTAGCCATCGAGCGCGCTCTTTCCTTTTTTTGCTTAACAGGGGCTCTTGCCGGGTAGAGTGGCCTTCCGCTCACGTAGCCTTTTATGATATAGGGTTATGTGATTTCATTGCATAACGCTATGGCATAAATCGGTTACGTTTGTATTCCTCGTTTGAGGGAGAGAGTCATACAAAGTACTTTTGTATGAGTTTTTCGCTCAAATGGGAAATACATGGCCACGTCTACGTTTGGATCTTGATCCGGTTGGGGGGTGCGAGAGGGCACCGCTTCCATCTGGATGCCGTTCTTATTTGTGGGCCATAAGTATCGTCGATAATGACGAAGTCTCCGCCAGCCCGTCCGTTTTTGCCCGGCCCAATTTGTTCTTCGAACAAGCGTTGCAACCCTTAGTAGGTTACCTCGTCCTCGACACCAGTCGATCGGCATTTTTACATGTTTAATTCGTGAATGCGAAATTTTTTTGTAGTGGGTCCTTGTGCTAGGGGGAAAGAACCCGCCCCACAACACCGCAACGCTAGCCCAGATTGGCCCAGACGAGACCAATCTCGGCGGATCTCAACATCCTCTTTCGCCGAGGCAGCAGACCATCGCTGCAATCCTTCACGGACATTTATCTATACCTGATTTCACTACAGAATACCGGTGCTAGGCTTCTAAGTGAAAGATTAATTTGTTCTTTGCCCAGGCCAACTTGGCTATCAACATTATACTCATAGCGTATTTATTTGCCCGATTGAGCCCAGCGCTTGTTGCGAACAACATGCCTGCGGCCCCCAATACCGAATTTGTTTCGCGCGATGTCTGTCCGTCTGCGATGTATTGATTTTTTTCAGTTTTGTCCATTAGTCCGTGCGATAATTGATTCATCTTCTACAAGGAGGAGCTTAATTCATATTCTAACTAGGAGCCTACTAACTAAAACAGAGAGTGGGCTGGCCCCATTGCTATTCAACTTGGCTCTGAAGTACGTCATAAGGAAGCTACCTGTCGGTACACGAGATACATTATTATAAAAGTCGAGCCAAGTAGTAGCTTATGCGGACGACATTAACATTTTGTTACGGTCGTTAATAACCGCCAAAGAACTCTTCCTGAAACTCGACAGCGAAGCAAAACTAGTAGGGCTACAAATCAATGAGAATAAAACAAAGCTCATGACGCAGTCGAGGAAAAATACCTTCCGTACATAAAATATTACACTTCAGTATCGAAAATGTGAGCGAATTTGTGTACTTGGCCGTCAAAATAACGAGAACCAGTAATGAAAGAGACGAAATACGCCGAAGAATACAGCTCACAAATAAAATATTTTATTCAGTTATGACGATCTTGAAATCCAGCTGCATACACAGGAAAATAAAGCTCCAAGTATACAAATCTGAGATAAGACCTGGGTTATGCAATAGGTGTGAAACATCGACCCTAACCCGAGCATCCGCAAATACATAAAACGCCTTTGAGCGACGGGTCCTGAGGCGAATAATCGGAGCGAAGCTGGACAATGTGCTCCAATGGCGCATTCGATGCAACCATGAGCTGCATGAAATCTTTGGAGAGCCGGAGGTCTCAACGATTGTCAGACTGCGGAAGCTGCAATGGGCTGGACACATGAATCATATGGACGAACAACGGATACCCAAAATAGTATTCGCTGGCAGAACTGAAGGCCGGAGACGAGTGGGGAAACCGAAGAAACACTGGTCGGACTCGGCCGACGAAGACAGTTCATCGCTGCTCGGATTTCGAAATTAGAGGACGCGGTCAATGGACCGAGACAGTTGGAGGCGCTATTTGCAGGAAGCGAAAACCCGAGAGGGGCTCTAGTGCTACAAAGAAGAAGAAGCCTCCGAAACCATAAAGAAAATTAAATTTTTCTTGCAAACACTGAGTATCGGATTAAAATAATGTAATCGTGAAGATTTGGATCTGATACTAATAAAGGTAATTGTTCGGTCTATTAGAAAATAAAGAAGAAATCTCTTGCTAGTTTCCTACTATTTGTTTAAGTCCTTATCTATAAAAAGAACAATAAATGCCATTGAAATGTATCTATTGCTACAATTGCATATATTATTAAGATACTCTTCTTCTTCTCGTGTTATTAAGATACTCTTTACTTTGTATTTCCGTTAATGTATTTTTTTCGGCAAAACCTGAAATCGGTTGAGTTTAATTTTTATTTAAGAGATACATAAAAATTTGTACCTTTTATCGAACTTTTTGTTCCAATAACTTGCAAATTCCACATTGTCCGTACTGTCCGTCTGTTACTTAGTAAATTCATTGCTAGAAATTTTTTTAAAAATATTCTTTGTAGCGCAAATGATCCCAAAAATTTGCATTGCATTTGTTTGCCACCCTAAGTGGAATTTTCATTTTTGTAGCAATAGCAACCAAAAATTAATATTCGAAGTTTTATGACCCCCAATAAAATCACTTCCATCAAAAGTACATGGGAAAGGGTCTTTTGCTAATTCTTCTTCTTTGTAGCACTACAGCCCCTCTCGGGCCAACGCTTAGAGATAGTTAGAGCATCTCATTTTCATGACCTTATTGATTTTTTCGGAAGTTGGTTTGGTCATTACCATACTCCCGTGTGCCTGCTCAGCTATGGTATGATCTGATTATTAAATCAGTACATACAGGGTCTGCATAATAAGTAACCGGACTGACCTCAGGAAATTTTTTATTGGCAAAATATGTACAATTTTTCTTTAGAAATCTTCAAAGTAGTTCCCATTGGAGTCGATAACACGCTGATACCGGATTTTCCAATCCCCGAACGCTCCCTGGAAGTCGGCAACCTCGATGCTGTCTAGAGCCCTCGTCGTAGCACGTTGAACGTTTTCCAGAGTCCCGAACCGCGTCCTCTTAAGGTGTCTCTTGATCTTGGGGAACAGAAAGAAGTCCGCTGGTGCTATATCCGGGCTGTAAGAACTCTGGTTCGGTTTGCAGTCGATCAAGGATTTCCGAAGCGACAGCAACGCGACGCTCCTTTTGCTCATCAGTCAGGTGTTTGGTACCAGCTTCGCGCAGATCTTCCTCATGCCCAGATCGATCTTAATAATGTTGTGAACGGTCATCTTATCAATTCCAACCTCATCTGCGATAGCCCGAATGCTCAGACGACGATAACTGTTCAACACATCACGCACTTTTTGCACATTTGTGTCCGTGTGACTCGTTGATGGAGGACCGACGCGCTGTTTGTCATGGACGTCATCGCGGCCCTCCCGGAAATTTCTGTGCCACTGAAACACTTGAGTTCTGGACAGAGCTTCCTCACCTTAAGCCTCTTGAATAATTTAAAGAATTTCCGTGGCCGTTTTCTTGAATTTAACACAAAATTTAATGCTAACACGTTGCTCGATCGTACGCTCCATTTTCACTCCGACGACGTATGAGAACATGCACTCCGCTCTCGCTTGACGCTATCTCTTTAAGCGCTTGGAGGCAACTGCCGCAGCCCGGTTCCCTTTACCTAGACCCCCACCACCACTATAGCACCAGATACCGGTTAGCAGACGCTTTGACGGCGCGGGGCAGGCTCAGTCCGGTTACTTATTATACAGTCCCTGTATCACCACTGAGTGAACACTCATAGTCTGTCCAAAAAATTCCCTGAACTAAATCACGTTGCTCCCAACGAGATTTGAACCAGGGACCTTCGGCTTGTGCGTTCATGCTCTAACCACTAGACCACACAGACTACCCTTTTGCTAATTACTGATCACAAGTGAACTCCAGTTATTCTGGACAGCGGCGGCCTTAGGGGGTGGCGAACAGAACAATCGGCTGGGGCCTCGCTCTTGCAGGGACCTCGAGCAACAACCCAAGCAAATTTAAAACAATATAGATTTTTTTTACTATATTTTTTTATTTAAAGCTTTTGATTTTGATCCGTAATTATTTATTCAGGTTATAACATAGCGGTAAATTAACATAAAGTTAGTTAACTAATTCATTCATTCAAAACATAATTGAAAAATTCATTATGTAGTACTTGAATATCGCGCCTCGAAACACTTGAAGATCGTTTATTTAATCGCATAGCAACCGTGTCGGGACATAATGTTCTGCTCCTCTATCGCTCGGAATTCCCCGTGTTTCATTTCGTTCGTCAATTCTTGCCATCTTGGAATTATTTTGCTTGCAATATGAGTTACAAAGTCGTTACTGTACCGTGCATATCTTTCAATTTTATTGAATATTACGTTCTTATACGAAGTGGTTCAAATATGATGGCGACAAACGCTGTAGATGGCGCGCATGTACGTTTTCAAGGTCGTGGCTTAAGTATGTGATAGCTGGGTCCCTCACGAACAGTGTAGCATAGTTTTCGTCGGGAGTGCATGTTTCACGCGCGTGCTACGACCATGAGTGAGCGTAAAGTGCCGACCGCCGTTGCACAACGAATTGTCATTCGTTTTTTAGTGTAGGAAGGCACACGTCAATTTTTCTGCGTTTGCGAAATCAGTTCGGTAGTGAGTGCCTGAGTAGGACTGCTGTGTTTAAATGGGCAAAAGCATTCAAGGATGGTTGCGAAACCGTCGAGAATGAGCCGCATGATCGTGGACCGCGAACCAGCATCACACCAGACATTTGCCGCGTAGAACAACTCATTTTGGAGGACCATAGGATGAATGTTCGAGACATTTCGGCTGAACTCGTCTATAATCCACGAACACCTTCGATATCGCAAAATAACGCCCGAAACGGAGGAGCATTCCAGCAAGAAATTTTCTTGTGTTCATTACATAATGTAATAAATGAAGTGACCAAATCAAATACAATATTATATAAAATGTAAAGTACATGGATAAAATCCACAAATAGTTCTTTGTTCATTTAATTAGCTTCTTGCAAAGACATTAAGTAAAAAGTTTTAAATATTTGAAAAAAATTAAATTTTAAAATTATTGATGAAATTGTAGATCTTTATTTGATGACAATGAAGAATTCTATATACATAAGTGAAATTTAAGGATGTTAATTTATAATTTGCTTGAAGAAAAATATGGATTGCTGAACTGCTAACCCAGTCTTTCCTTCCCGCAAATCCGTCCCTTTTCGGCAGGATAATGTCGGCGAACGGTGAGTATGCCGCCGAGAGGGTAGGGTTCCAGTAATTCGCGAATGGTCGGTTTCGCGTACGCGTTGCCATAGTTTATGTTTGCGTGTTTTTTATTAGAGTATATTTCTTTCAGTTTTACATTCGAGTAGTGTATTTCGGGCACCGCGTCCGTTATATTCGGGAGCGCGCATATTTTTTTTCGGGTGTTTTTTTCTGTCCCGTTTCTCCAGGATGAAGAGATGTAATTTAAAGTAGATTCGATGGAAGTTGTTCGAAGCGTTTGAAATCGGGCATTTTAACCGGTGGCTGAGGATTGTAATTCGGACTTAGTCTACTCGCGTAAGACCTGCGAACGAAACTCCCCTCCGAACTAGCTAGCTAGCCAGCAGCCACCTCGGAGTAGACTAAGAGTGTCCGGACTTGTTGACCTGCCGGGTACAGTCCGTTGTCACGTTCCGAGACTCCACGTCTAGAACCGATGAGAGGTCGGTTTAGATTTCCCTCGGGAAATCTCGAACGTACGAGACGTGTTAAATCATTACAATTTGTGTATACAACGTCAATTAATCCTTTTCCAGCAAGTAATGTTAGGATTTCAATACAGTTCCGTTCTGATAGCTTTTGAAGAGTTGATGTGAGTTGCACTTTATGGAAATCGGAGGCCAGCCGTTTGATTTCTTCCCAATCTGAATCCGTTTTTAAATCAGTGTAAGGGAAATAGTGAAAGAATATTAAATAAACACAAGACCAAACGCAAAGGGGGACAGTGACATTCTTTTCGTGAAGATCCTCCGAGCAGTTTGCCTATGCGGACTGCTCGATTACTACAATAGACGCGCCATTGATAAGAAAATAAACTATCTTCGAAATTTGAGTTCCAAAGATCAAAAATTCCAATGAAGACGATACTCATTTGCTAGGTTTGTTGAGGCTGATCGAGTTTGGACGGAGCAATCTAGGTACTGGTGGCTGAATGAAAATATCTAAATTATTCGTTATTATTCGTAGTTAATGTTTTTCGTTACTTTATTCTGATTTTCAGTTAATTATTGCTACATTTAGTTTTATTGTTGTTTCTTTGTGTTAAATTAGGGATAAGTTTCAACATTAAGGCGCGGTTCATCCCGGATCTGAGACCGTGGCTAAATCGAAGGCATGGGGAGACTGCCTTCTATCTTGAGCGGGCATGGGTATTTTCAGTCTTACCTGCACAAGATTAGTAAGTTGCGGTCCCCTGACTGTAGGTTTTGCACAAAAGAGGAAGAAGGTGCCTGCCACACATGTTTTGTATGCAAAATATGGGGCATCTATATAGCGTGGTAATGCTTGGATCGGTTGACAAATGGAACCATTTGGCACATTATGTTCAGACCATCCTAAAAGATAAAAAGAACTCACAGCAGCCGGGAACATCGGGGCTGAGATATCATTTGTCTGGCAATTCCTCTTCTTCCCTCCTCTCCTGCTGGGATCCTCAGCTTGATGGCGCCTCTCGGCGTAGCAAAACGAGACCTGGCCCGAAGTAATGTGTCAAATAGTTCCAGGCTAAGTTTTCAGGTTGACTGGGGAGGTGTTTAGTGGGTAGTTTAAGTCGCTGGCGATCATGGGAGTCCCACACAGTACGTAAATGACATTCACCTTTTTCTTAAAAAGTTTTTTGATTGAATTTAGCTAGAATTAAGTAAGAAAATATTTAGATATAAGCTGAATGTTCACTTTTTTGTCGCATTCTTCGTAAAATGTGCTATCTATTGGTTGGTTGGTTTTTCCTTCTTTTTCCAATTAGTCGAAAATATTTAGGGAAGAAAATTTCCACGAGAGAATTTTTATAGAAGAAAGAAAAAGAAAAAATTCGATATGAGTTTGGATCATGCGATTTGTGTGAAGCGCACCACAACATCTGAATCGATGGGCGATCTTATTTGTACCGCGCGGAGGCATAACGTTACATTTACGAATAAATCGTTTAGTCAACATTTTTGTATGCATTCTATAGCTGCAGCGCAGCCATCGCTAATAGACGTCGCATACAATTTTGAGTGTGCAACCCACAATTCGGCCTGAAACTAGAACGCACAGTGACTACGAAAGGTAAACGTATGGAGGGTGTTTGCAAAATCTACGAAGAGCATTTAAAACGCCGCAACCCAAATACGCCGACCTTTACATACGATATCAGCCGGTTTTTCAATTTTGTGAATCAATTGGCGGACATTAGTTGGTTGGTATACCAAACATCGACAAATAAATTCGCGCCTTACAACAAGAAAGGGTTAAGGAGAAAATTTACGTGGTGCTTCGATAGGCCGCCGATAGCACCGATTAAGCGTTGACCAGTCCGTAATCAATTTAGAGTAGGGTGTCGATTGTTCTCTACTTTGTTGGCATGGTGATACGTTGCATTAATAATGCTTGAGGACGATCCGTAAGTTTTTGCATTGTGTAGTCATGCACGACCATTGAAGAATCACATACCAAATTGTTTAGAGAGCAGAGTTTTGGTTACTGGTGCGATTTGAATTTGTACAAACGTATCAAAGCATTTGAATTGAAATTATTGATGACCAGTACATTTAAATTCAGTGACTTGCCATCACCATCCCAACAACTGAATACATTCTGTAAATTATTCTAAGAATGAACAATGGATTTGCAGCCAAACACGAATAATATTTTTTTAATTTCAAACGTAATATTTTTTTTTTAAATTTCAAACGTAACAGTGATTTCTACACCCTTCTCGCGGAGTGTTTACTTGGCATCGGTATAACCGAGAAAATTTCTTCCAAAGTTATACAATAAGTACTTTGTCCATTTGCGAATTTCCAGAATAATTATAAAAAAATATATTGTAACAATTTCAGCTCTACTGGCACCGCCTACATCGTCAACGAGCGCTCGTGAGGATGCTGGTTTTTTACTTGTTTAAAGTTCTTATTCGGTTAAATTTTATATTTGATTCTTTCTTTTTATATTGAATTAAATTTTATAATTTTTCAAATTTTATATTTCTTTAGAGTTCCTATTCAGTTAAATTTTATATTTGAATCTTCTTTTTATGCTGAAATTATATCTTTGCTGAAATTTTATATTTGTTTAAAGTTCCTATTCAATTAAATTCTTTATTTGATTTTTTTTTTAATTACATTTTTTTGTATGTGTTTAAATTTCAGATTTGTTTAAGTTTCATATTTGATTAAGTTATATATTTGATTCTTTTTTTTATATCTTGAATTAAATTTTATATTTGTAAATTTTATACTTGGGTAAAATTTTCATTGGATTATTTCTTTTTTATTTTTGTTTAATTTTTACATTAGAGTAAATTTTATATTGAATATCAGTTGTACAACAGGTCTTTTGAGAAGCCAGACGAAACGCCGTCTGACTAAAGGGTAATTTATTTTATATATTTAAAGTTTAATCGTTACTAAAATTAAAAGAAAAATTGTGCTAAAGTGAAGTGTAAGTGAGTCTAAAGGCTGTGATCTTTTATTAATATTGAGAAAGAAAAAACTTGATAGTGATTGAAGAATAAACATAAAACTCAACTATTCCGAAACTTTCCGCAAAGTGATCCACATAATGTGTGCACCGGTAAAGTGTTTTGAGTGCAACGAGCTCATTGTTGAAAAGAGTGATTCTATTGAATGTATGGGCTGTAAGAAACTCTTTCATTTTTACTGTGCTAGTTTCTCTGAAGCGAACTTTAGAAAACTTGCTAAAGCAAAAAAAGCGAACTTGGATCTGCAAACATTGCAAGAATCCAACTGTTCCTGCTATGAAATCTTCAATCGAAATAAACAACGACTTGAGTGACAATTTACAAGCTATCAGGAAGGAATTCCAAAAGCAAAATATTGAGTTTCTCAAATCGCGTAGATTTCTAAAGGAGGAGTTAATAGAATACAAAAAATCGCTGGATTATTGTTGTAGCAAGATCGACGACTTCAACACACAAATTTCAAAATATTGTGAAAAAATTGATAGCCTGAGCTCAACGTGCAACAAGTTATCCTCTGAAAACTCAACCCTAAAAACGCAAGTGAAAAGTTTTTCCGCACAAGTAAATCAGCTACAGCACGCTAAACTGGCTACGGAAATAGAAATATGTGGGATTCCAATAACGCCAAATGAAGACGCGTTCGCTGTTGCTGCGAAAATAGGAAATCTGCTGGGAGTGGATGGAGAACAAAACCCGCCGAAATTCGCAAAGCGCAAAATTATCAACCGACAACAAATCAACGCAACTCCATCAATGGTTGTTCGTTTCGCTACGGAAGAAGCGAGGGATCTGTGGCTAGTCGCAGCTAAAGCAAAGCGATACCAACTCATCTGTAGAAATTTCCACGACAAATTTCCAACTAGCAAATTCTACCTAAATGCTCACTTGACCCAACATTTTAAAAGGCTTCTTTACTTAGCAAAAAAATTTGCGAAAGAAAATAATTTTAGGTACGTATGGTTTAAGAATAATATTTATATTAGAAGATCTGGAAATGATCACTGTAATGTGACGCCTACGCCCGGGAATCGAAGTGATTCCGATCCCGAACCCTTGCACTCGGCCAGATGGGTATGACCTCGAAATGCAAGCGGACTTCATCTTTCGTGCGGATATCGTTGCGCAGAAAACATATTTTTTTTTTCTCCAAATATTTAGATCTGTGGATTTAAATATTTGAAACAGAATATTAATCAAAACCCCGACGCATTTCGAGACATATCCATTTGGAAATGCCCCCTCCACCGTGGCCATCGAAAAACTACGCCACTGGCGACAAATGGAGATGCACATTGCCACCATGTGGCGTGCCATTCCACACACATCTGTTTTGTCGGTGGTTGTCAGATTGACAGTCCGGCGCGACGAGAAAAAGAAACGGGGGAAATAACTGCGATTTTTACTGGTCAACGAAAAAGTATAGTTTTTGTACGATTGACTGTTTTAAAAAAACAAAAAAAATATAAAATTCCGAGGTGTTCGTGTGATTAGTTAGATCGGTTGGAGAAAATTGCAAATCCCGGAAAGTTGGCAAAGTTTTCTTGATCTGCGCTATCGCCGCGAGTTTCATAAGAATATCACGGCGACGATAAAATTTGAATGAGAAATTCTTTCTCGTTCGGTTTTGTGTTTGCCATCATCGGGTCTTGTGCATAAGGAGCTGGAGCGGTTCTCGATAATTTCGAGATTGAAAGGCCAATTGGACGACCTAAAAACCGAAAAGAAATGGACATTCTGGACATCGCGAGGGTGTTAATAAATGTCGATAAATAAAACCCTGCGCCGGAAAGCGCTGAGTGCGCTTCGTGGCGAAACGTGGATACATATAGGGTTCAAGAATGTAGAGAACGTTCTGTTGGATGGAAAGCAAGGTACCGCTGTTCTTAGAAAACAAGTGAAGTTGTCCAGAAAACATCGATGGATACCCATCAACCTGTGCAGTCATTAAAAAAGAATATTGCTTACCCGCACCCCACATCCCAGTGAGCTCCTCAAAAATTGGTGAGCCGAGTGGAAAACAAAAACATTTTTCAATGAAACAACGGTATCATATGCGGTAATAAGACTAAAGTGTTGTAACCTGACAAGTATGTACGTATTTCTTTATTTATTTAACATAAAAACCAACGAATCAAGTCCCGGACTCCACGGGTTATAAAAAAATAAGATAGCACAAAAAAAAATAAGTTTAAGCTATCTAAATTATTCGTAGTTAAGTCTCATAGTTGTTTCAATGACAGCCACAGCGCATACGTTGTTCTGATGCTTTGTAAAAACAAAGGACCTATGATAGGATTTCACACTCATAAGAAGATTCTAAGTGGCTACGAATGTCATTTTTGTATTTGGTTAGTTAAAAAAAAAATCTTGATGACAATCAAATAATTCGCCGCGATCTGAAATTGGGAAATCTGTTCCTAAACGACTTTTGATCAATAAGAATAGAATGAAAATTAACACCTTCTAAACACTTCTTACGACCTTAATTTTGAGTGAAATATGAGTAAAATCCAAATTTTACTAAGTGACCGGATCCACAAAACTCTATTCCGGGCTACCTTAACTATCGCAAACAATCAACAAGCGACTCAAACTACTCGAACATTTAGATTCCTTTTTTTCGTTATTTTTAATTGTGACGAACGTGCAATATAAACCAATTTTATTACTTTCTCTGTTTTAAATTAGGAGCATGTCCACATTTGGAAACAAAAAAATCCTTTTTCCTTTACTAATTTTAATATGTAACTATTATAATTGTAAATATTCCTTATTAGTTACCTTGGTAAATTTAGTGTCAGTTGAATGCATGCGATGAAAATCCTATGGTTAATCCCTTTAACACATGCGCATTTAACCATTTATTTTATAGATCAGGGAAACGAAAGGTGTATGGGTTTTATTATCAACGGAAATAGCAGCTCAATACAGAGCTTCTTTGTTTAGTATTCTTATAGAGTTTAAAATGACAAAATTCGGCAAATATAGACTAATATTACCTGAGAGGAATCTACCCCTTGGTACAATCATTCGGTAAATTTGTTAACAAGCCCGAAAAAACTTTGACATTGTTTTTCTTCTATAATTGTGTTGAGTCTTACTTTCTTATACCCTTCCAATTATCTGAAGGAACTATGAGAGCAATCGCTTTTGTTGACGTACTTTCAATTTTGATATTTAATAAGTATGCTGTAGATTAACAAAGTTTTTGTGACTTTGACCTGATTATATAAAATTTATTTGGTCAGGTGTCAGCCCTTTTTTCAAATTAATTACAGCAGGTTTTCCAATTCGTCAGCTATTCAATATTATAAACCAAACATATTAAAAGGAATTCAGCTGGAATATTTTCCACAGCATAAACTCAGATTTATCTTAAAGTAATAAACATCAACCTAAATTAAATTCGTAGTATTTTTTTTTTCTACTTAAATATTAACAGTCGATCATAAAGAATTAAATGTCAGCTCAGAATTTCGATTGGTAGTTGAAAGAAGAGATACCATACTAGTATTTTTATGAAGGAAAAAAAAGGAAAAGAAAGACAAACTTTTTAAATAAACTAAAAAAAAAATTAGGAATATTCAATTCAATGTTAAGAACAACGTAAACGTTATGTATGTACATTCTATTACAATGAAAGGAAAAGAAATTAACATTTGCATGGTTTCAATGTATAAGTAACTAAAATATACAAGAAAATTTCAACCCATCATCAAACAAAAGAAATGATTTAAAAGATTCTAGTATATTATGCCTGTTAGTAAAACAATTCAGAAAAAAATCAAAAAAATTTAAGATATACACAAAAACAGTAAATATTCATTATATACTATATATCGATATATATTTAGAATTAGACATCAAGAAATACATTTAGAATACAATGAGCTCAGTGATTCACCATTGAAGTACTAAAAAAGGTTAAATAATATTTTTTTTTCTAAAACAAAAAAGAAAAGAAAATGAAATAACGTAAAATCGAATTCTAATAACCTGAAAAATACAATACAAATGCAGCTAGGCAAACAGCAAGAAGTAAATAGAATTATCAGAGCATTAAAGTCATATGAACTAGAATATTTGACAAATCCATTAATTGCCAAAAATAATTGATGAAGAAAATATTTTTCATGATATAAATAAACATAAAAAAATATATTTTTCTGAAAGAAATCAAACAAAGCATAACAATAAATGTACATCGTATTTTATGTGCACATATCCAGGCGCTCAGGTATAAAAAGCAACAAACAACTGAAATTGTTCTTGCAACAAATGCATATGAAATAAACAATTAGGACAGCGTAGGTTAGACCTACATATTTTATCAAATAATATACATTTATAATTTTGTAAAATTACCCTATACGAAACAATAACATGAATTGCTAAAGAGATAACCACGACTTTCCTTTTCAGCGGTTCTTCTTTTTCAGTGGGAAGAGAGAGTGCAGGGTAGGTATGCCGTCGCGAGGGTAGGGTTTCGACAAATCCGCTGAGGTCGGTTTCGCGTCGCGCGCGGTACGCGGTACCTTTGTTGTTTTGTCATTTTATTTAGAGTAGTTTTCGTCGGGTTGAGTTAGAGTAGCATACTTTTCGGTACCGCGTCGGTATAATTCGGGAACGCGAAACGGAAATTAGATTTGTGGACTTTGACTGGTTAATGAAGAAATACGGAGTAACGTAAAGTAGGTTCTTCTCCGTATGGTTTTGTTTGATAACGCGTTTTGAAAACGGGCATGTTCAGGTGGCTGAAAATATTGTAATTGAGCGTAACCCATTCGGAGACCCGCGAGCGAAATCCTCTCCGAACTAGCTGGCCGACAAGCAGCCACCACGTGAATGGGTTACGGTGCACGGATTGGTTGACCTGTTGGTACCATCCGTTGGCACTACTCAGACTTAACGTCTAGAACCGATGAGAGGTCGGTTCCGCGTTGGACTTAAAAGGTAGAAAATCATTACATCACGTTCATAGAATCAGTTTCGAGAATGAATTAAACGTAAATTTGCTTAAATGAATGTAATTAACGTAAATAACAAATATTTGAAATGTTGGAATCATATATTCCTACAGAACTAATCGATTTTCACGATCAATTTACTTTTGAAGCCGACACAACCTTTTCATGCAATAAGATATTTAATAACTATTCATTTAATAGTAGCTTGAAAATCCTACACCTCAACAAAAGAAGCGTAAGAAAAAACTTTGATGAATTGGTGATATTATTGAATGAGTTAGATATTTCTTTTGATGTAATTGTGTTAAGTAAAACGCATCACAGTAGTTACATTGATGACTTCAGTGTTATAGCCCCGAGTTTTCAGTTACCTGAATTCAATATGTTTTTATACAATTTTATGCCGTAACAAAAATGACGGTGTAATAGTCTTTGTCAAAAATACTTACTTTGCTCAAAGCGAAGAAATTACGTGCATGGAATTAACGGGGTTAAAAATTAATATCCATTTGCCAAATCAAAGGTCATCCACAATATACGCGATTTATACTCGTAAATCACCTACGATTAATTACTCAGAATTTATTTTGAAGCTTCATTCCATTTTAGGTACGAATAGCAACATACGTAGTGATTACGATATAGTGGTTGGTGATATTAATATAGATATTATGGACCACAATAGAATCACAAACGAATATTTAACAGCTATAGGTAGTTTAGGTTTTTTATCTCTTATAAACAAATACACTCGTGTTAATGGTAATCAAAAATCGTGCCTTGATCATGTTCTTATCAGACAAAAAAACGTCGATAGTCTTGCAACAGTTCCGATTATTTTGCAGAACTGAATAACTGATCATTATACTATACTGATAAATATAAACATGGATTATCAAAGCAATCAAAAAGTTAAACTTAATAATAAAGAAATAATTAAAATATGCTACGAAAAACTAAGGAGTCAACTATCTAAAATAGATTGGAGTCAAGTTATCTGTACGCAAGATAATGCAAACTTATCAGCGAGTAAGTTTTTATCTACATTAAGAGACAATATTCATCTCTGCTCGACAAAACTGTATATTCCCAATAAACTTAAACCACTGAAACCCTGGGTAACCCAAGGTATCATGAAATCAATTCGTAACAGAGACAAAATTAAGCAAAAAGCCCTATATTACAAAAAATATAGAAATAAATTAAATGAAGTAAAAAACTATGCGAAGAGAAACTGCTATCAAAAACAACTCGAAGTGGCTAATAACAGCAACAAAAAACTTTGGGAAATTGTTAAAAACAACACCAATAATAAAGAAAAACAAAGCGCACTTCACGAAATAATGAACCAGATGAGGGTAACAGACAACTCTATTGCTGATGAATATAATATTGCAAATATGTTCAATAATGCTTTTTTAGGAGTCGGTAATATAGAAGTAAACACCACATAGAACGAACCAAATAACGAGTCCTACGGTTCCGATATGTTGTGCAATTTTCACTTATCCAATAGCAGGGCTATAGAAATTGAAAGTATCATCAGTTCTCTGAAAACATATACGTCGGCAGGTTGGGATGATTTGTCTCCTACAACATATAGAAGAATTAAAAACGAAATCAGCAAACCGCTCACCCTTTTATTCAATAAATGCATTGTCGAAGGAATCTTTCCAACTGATTTCAAGAAGGCGATAATTATACCAGTACATAAAAATGGACGAAAACTAGAAACTAATAACTATCGACCAATATCTCTTCTGCCGGTAATAGCTAAAAATTTTGAGAAATGTATCAAAAATCGACTGACAAAGTATTTGTATGAAAATGATTTATCACGCTATCAATATGGTTTCAGGGAAGGCATGAGTACAGAAGACACTGTCTTATCAGTAACGGACTTTTTGTACTCAGATATCGATGCCAATAACAAACCTTTGGCAATTTTTATGGATCTTTCAAAGGCTTTTGATACAATTTCACATCAAATTTTGATATCAAAACTAGAAAAAATTGGGATAAAAGCCAAGAGAGACAACAACGAGTCAGAGTGTTAAGTACGCTAAGCGATTGGTGCACGAAAGACAAAGTAGGTTTACCACAAGAGACAGTGCTATCGCCGTTACTATACAATATTTACGTAAACGATCTTTGCAATATAAAATTGAGCCGCAAATGCATGGTTGTGGCTTTTGCTGATGACACTGCCCTATTAGTTTCATCAATAACTTGGAACGAAACTAAGCATATAGCAGAAATTGCAATGACTCGGATCCATAACTGGTTGCAAGGACATAGGCTTCGCCTTAACTCCCGCAAAACGCAGGTGTTAACCTTCTCATTGACATCTCCGGGTCAGCCATCATACCGGGCTCTTAAACTGCACGAACTAAACTGCCATAACACTAATAAAGGGAATACAGTGTGTAAGTGCCAAGACTTAGTTATTGTTGAGAAAACAAAGTACCTAGGAGTCATAATTGATCGTAACCTCAAATGGAATTCCCATTCTGAATACATTAATGGAAAAGTCAGAAGGTGCATATTTCTCTTTATTAAATAATCTACTATGCTCTAGTTCAATCTCTAATCCAATACTGTATATCGGTATGGGGAGGTACATTTAAGACCCATATAGAAAATTTGGAAGTTACACAAAAAACTTTACTCAAGACAATGTTCAAGTTACCTAGAATATTTCCATCATCAGAATTATATGACTTGACATAAGAAAACTATGTATCAAATCTGCAGCTATTTACACATTTAAAGCGCAAACCCGTCAGGTTTCAAGCAATGTTTATAATACTAGATATAATTATTATAGAATCAATGTACCTACTTGTAATAAAACACAATCACAAAGATATATTCAATATATTGGCCCAAGAACCTTCAACTTGTTGCCAGAATTCATCAGATGTGCTAATACATCAGAAATCTTTAAACTTTACATCAAAAAATGGCTTCTTAGTATGTTTGGTGAAAAATTTTCAAGAACATTTAATTATATCAATTGAAAATTTTAATTTTCCAATAGTGTTATTACTACTAAATAGTAACGTAATTAGAATAAGGAATTAATCTGTTTTATAATATAAAAAAATCAAAAATTGCGTAGGCAACTAATTTGTTTAACCAAACTCTTCTCTCAAGCCCTGCTTTTGAGGAGTTGTCATAGCAAAAATTAGTCTTAAGTTTTTATGAACTGTCATGTTTCATTGCTAAATAAAGTTATAATATATATATAATATATTTTATGAGTAAAAGTTGTTAAATCATTTAGTTAACCCAATAATTAGCTGAAAATGTATTGCACACACGCAATAAAATATTGATTAGCTAAAGTTAAAACGAAACTCGATCTTTCCGTTTCTCTCAACCTGACCGGGTATAGGACCCGCAATGATGGCAGGCTCCTCCACTGAAATGGGCTAGCCATCGGGCGCGCTCTTCCCTTTTGTTTAACAGGGGCGTTTGCCAGGTAGAGTGGCCTTCCGCTGGCGTGCCCTTTTATGATGTGATTCCATTGCATAACGCTATAACATAAATTAGCTACGTTTGTATTCCTCATTTAAGGTTTGCATGAGTTTTTCACTCAAATAAGAAATACATGGCCACGTTGTAGTAATCGAGCAGTTAGTTAAATTTACTATTTTTTTTTTTCTCTTCCTTTTTTCTCTTTAAATTATTGGATCAATCCACATAGAATTCAAATTCTATGTATGTCAATTTATAGATTTTTTCTCTTATTTTATTTTTTATTATTTTTTTTTTTATTAATATTTTTTTTTTCTTTCTTCCGCACAACTAAAACTGCTCGATTATTCGGCGCCGGCAAAGGGTTAAAGGAAATTCAGGCATAATATGTCCCAGATCAACTAAACAAACGAAAAACCAGCTGCTTTGTGCAAATTGTATGGGACATCAATTTCCCTCCAATTTGATCACAACGAACGCAGCCCTTTTAGATTGATCTGGGACGATTTAAGATTTTTGACAGGGCGCAGGTGTGGTAATCAAGTGAAGGAGGAGGAGGTTAAGTCTTGGCGAGTGAAGAGTTTTTGTGACGTTGATAACTCGTTCAAGTAAGAACAAGAGTGCGTTGAACAAGAGGAAGAAATAACGAATTGGTGTGATTGTCCCCTTCAGAGTGATTGCCTTCTGCGAAAGGATCCCGATCATGTTCAACATTTAAAGGCAAAAACTAAAATTCCAGCGATATGGGATATGGATCCGTCTGATGTGAATCAAGTGAATGAGGAGGACGAGATCTTTCGAGTCTAGTCGTCGTACGCGCGAGCAGTTTGATTTCAGAAACTGGATTTGACAAGTTGTGCCCGATATTCGATTGGCAGTTGTATTTCTTGCCTGTGTTTAATTTGTTTATCGTATGTCCATCCAGAATTTGCAAAACTTTGACCCCTTTGCTGATGCAATCAATTGTGCTGATGATACTGTACAGGACGGACTTGTGCACATAAGAATTCAGCAGAGAAATGGTCGAAAAACACTAACTACGGTGCAGGGCCTTTCCTCGGAATATGACCTGAAGAAAATTGTGCGAGCATGTAAAAAGGAATTTGCGTGCAATGGCACAGTAATAGAGCGTCCCGAATACGGTGAAGTATTACAGCTTCAAGGTGATCAGCGAGAGAACATTTGCCGGTGGCTAACGAAATCTGGACTTGCGAAGCCAGATCAACTCAAGGTGCACGGTTTTTTTTTTTAAGCGAGACGAAGGCGCGTATGATCAAACAAAATTTTTGGACATACTGTAAAGAGAATTTATTCATCATTATCTTCATCCATCCCAAAGATAAATTCCCTGAAGCAACTATTGATTGCATTATTACGTTCGACCGTATACCGCTATTTGTTTGATCAGCAGTTGTTATTACTGCCGTTTTATTACTTTTATCTCTTCCTGTATTAGCGGGGGCTATCACCATATTATTAACAGACCGAAACTGATTGCAGGAATTGTTTAGCCGAACCTGATTTTTATTTCGTGTCCATGAAGTTTATGGTTTATGGTTCGTGTAGTTCAGCGATAGCACAGTGTTCGCCTTCAGGTGATAAGTCTTATTTGCCTTTGGCGCAGATTGACGATTGACGTTTTGAATATCACAGTCAACGAAAGAACAAAGGAATTGTTTAACCGAATCTGATTTTCATTTCGTGTCCATTAAGTGATCGGTTTATGGTTCGTGTAGTTCAGCGATAGCACAGTGTTCGCCTTCAGGTGATAAGTCTTATTTGCCTTTGGCGCAGATGGACGGTTGGAAGTGAGTGGAATTATTTTCTGCGACGCAAAAACAGTCGACTGATTGTCTGCAACAATAGTGTTGGGCCCTTATGTAAATACTATTGTTAACATTTTGGAAGCCTGGATATGCAATGGATTTCCTACTCTAATACTTACTTTAAACAACTTGTCAAAATAATCGAGACGACTAATTTCTACAAACGACTTGTTTAAATAATCGATAGAATAACATTTACCGTACAGCAAGAGCGCCAGGAAGTTATTAAGACGGATCAACTCGTAAAACCTGCAAAATAGTCATTCAATGTTGTAAATGACTGCTTTAGGACGCAGCCGACGGGCTTGCTATCTGTGTAGTCAAAAAGTTGCTATAACGGAAGAAAAATTTGGATTTCAGGACCACCCACATCATCAGCGGGCGCCCGACGAGGATGTTTGGGTGAGTACCCTTATATGTCATTATATATATTATATTATATTAAATATTTCGTTAATATTTTAATAATTTTTTAGATTATAAATTACTTTTCTATTTATATCATTTATAATTTAAATTAAATTATATTTTTATAGAAGTAATAATTTTACATAAATTATAAATAATCTTTTTTTTTAAATAATGTTAAAAATTATTTTTAAATTTATCTATATACTTTCTTGCACACGTTGTTATATCTATATATTTTTTTTTTGCACATTTAGATACATATATTTTTGCATATTTTTTTTGTTGCGATCAGTTTATACATAAAGCTTTGCGTTATATTCCACAAACATTATTTTAAGGTTAACCAGTTAATTTGTGTCGGAAGAATATTATTGAATTTTCTTATTGGAATATTGACCACAGATTATATATAAAAGAAGAAATACTTGTGAAGAAACATAAGAACAAATGAAGTGCTAAATTTTTTTTAGAAAATCGGTCTTTCCTTTCCGATAACCTTTGTCCGGGTATAGGACCCGGTACGGTGGCAGGCTGCCCCCTAAAAACATGAGCCAGCCGCCGGGTACTTAACTAATCCTTCTTTGTTTCAGGTGACATCGCGGGTTGAGTGGCCCAAGCAGAATGCCTCTTTATGGCATAGCGTTATGCAATGGAATTGTATAATTCTATGGCATAAATTGGCCACCGGGGTACTCTCCTTCTGATGGAAAAGTTCATACAAGTCAAGTTGTATGAGTTTTCCACTCAGAAGAGGAATACCTGGCCACTGCAACAAAAATATGGATTTATTCCGGTTGGGTGGGTGCGAAGGGGCTCCATCACCACCCGGTTGCCCTTCTTTCATTTGTGGGGCATGAGCTTCGTCGGGTAATGACGAGGTTACCCCGCGTCCGCCTTTGTTTTCAGGTTTCACTTGTTCTCGGAACAAGTACTTTCTCCCTCGGTGTAGTTATCTACACTTTTTGCGCCTTCAGTCGCCTCTTGATCAATTGACCACCAAATTCGTGAGTGCGAAATTTTTTTGTCGTGGGTCCTCGTGCTGGGGAAATGAACCCGCCCCACGACACCGCAATGCTAGCCTGCCAGCGCATTTACGCGTCTCCAGACGAGGGCATTCTCGGCAGATACCTCCATCTTCTTCTGTCGAGGCAGCAGACCATCGCTGCTGTCCTTCACGGACTTTTTGAACATCACTAAATTCACTACAACGTCTACGTTTGGACCTTGATCCGGTTGGGAGGATGCGAGGGGGCACCGCTTCCACCTGGATGCCCCACTCTTATTTAGGGACCATAAGTATCTTCGGTAACGGCGAAGCCTCCTCAAGTCCGTCCGTTTTTTTGCATCGTGCTATTTGTCCTCTGACCCAGCGTCTTCATAGTCCTTAGCGGTTACCTCCTTTTTCGACTCCAGGTGAGAATCAAAGAACATTTCCAAATTCTTGGATGCGAAAAATGTTTTGGTAGTGGGTCTTATGCTAGAGGGAAAGAACGCGCCCCACGGCACCACAACGCTAGCCTGCCACCGCATTCACGCGTCCCCAGACAAGGTCAATCTCGGCGGATCTCACCATCCTCTTCCGCTGAGGCAGCAGACCAACGCTACAGTTCTTCACGGACATATATCTAACTAATATCTTGTATAATGCATCTTTAAATCTAGTATTATGCATTAATATCAAATTATGAACATACCTTTACACACATTTTATGAAATTCATCGATTTTGACTTGAGAATTTCTCTCCAAAATCTTCAATAGCCAATCAGCCCGCCTATACACTCTGAAAATTAATTGGGAATATAAGTACAACCAGACCACTAAGTTAACATTTTCTTACCCGATGGAGTGATCGTAACGAGTATGTCGAACACACGGATGAACTTTAATCATAATTCCTAATTGATTAATACTTTTTAAACGTTGAAATTCTTTGGTATCGCAAATTTGAGTAAATATTTCATCTTCCGAAATTCGAGGCATCTGCAAAGGGAACTAATAACGACCAAATATCAATTATTTGACAGTATCAAACTTTTTTCTGTTCATTGGCGAAATTAAGTGTACGTGCTTCTGAGCTCAAAAGAAGAAATGCATGTCATTATTAAATTGCTGGTGTTGGATAAGCGATTGCATTTTTGGGCATAGTTACACAAAACAGAAACTAGTGAGTGGGAGCAAAACTTGAAAACTACATTGTTCGCATGAAGTCATGCAACAAAAAGTTCAGCTTTAGACGCAAATATCAAATGAGAATTTGTCAAGTATAAGCAAATCCAAGGTTCAAGAAGACTGTAGTCATTCAGCGAAGAAAACAATGAGCATTCCAGTTTGAAAACCTGTTAATTTTGGTTGCACGGACTGTTTGAGCGTCTTTGTTTAAATTTTCAATTACATCGATGAATTTATGACCTTAAATTTGCACTAGTACCAATAAATCGATATTTAATGCGTTGTTCTAAATTTTTGTTTTATGTGCGTTTACGAATAATTAAACATTTTCCAAATTCTCCTTACATCGTTGCTTGCAGTTAGCAAGACTGAATTTAGCGACTGATAAAATTAAAAATTCACTAAGATTAATGGTAATGCGAAATGGCACATTCTCGGAGGGTTCGTTATTTTTTTTTTAAGGCACAACGCTCGTGCGATCTTCATTCACGTTAGTGGCTCAATACTTAGACTTCATGCCCTGATCGTTGAAGCAAACAAGAGCAGCGATTGCTCCGAAAGGATGAATCCCTGAAAATTAAATGTGGGGTCCATTAGATAGTATGCAAATTTCAGCCTTACATTGCAGAAACAACAAACTCCAAAGGCAATTTTATCAACCTGAATAGTTTAAAGAATAAAAGCGTAATCGAATTGCTCCTGAACATTCCCTATTAATTTTTAACATCCCCCTCTCAAACCTTAGCCTAAGCACCCATGTCGCTGTGGTCAATTTATTTACCCGCCAACAATATTAACAGCTGTTAACATGTCAACAAATTTAATATAGATAAAACTTATATAATTACGGTCTGTCATGCATTGACTACAACAGTAGAATTAGAATCATAGCATAAACATACTTTCCAAGTTCCTTGAGCTAGAATTCATAGTGAGAAAAATTATTGCTTACGGTACAACAAACTTCTTTGGGGAATGGTAAGATGTCACGGCTGTCGTCTATTGTCTCCATGTTCGCAGGCGTTTTAATTACTTATTGATACTGTGACGACTTAAAACAAAACTTAATATTGAAAACAATTACTTTAATGCATTCGAGTTTATTTCGAGAACAAGACGCTACAAAGAGCAACAAAAACCGATATCACTAATGGCAACTGGAAGAACGTCAGCGAACGTCAAGAAGCATGACAGTTGCTAAGCGTAAAAGCAAAAGCCCACACGTGAAGCTTATCCTAGCAAAAGCACGATAATGTCCGCTACATCCGCTACACTAGATAGCAAAATTTATGTCTCCGTTAATATAATGGTACAATTGTACTGACGCAGAAGTTTTAAGAATAATATTAGGAGTGATCGCTGTTATATAAATATCCCTAACTTGATTCGATATTTACAGGTTATGATTAGATAGCTTCAATGTTTTCTTAAATATATATTTCATACATACTGTCTGCATGAAAATGTTAAACGCTAAATAATACAAATGTAAGGTTTTTTCGAACTATAGTTTTCTAGTTACTCAATTTCAATGTTAATTTTTTCGTTTAATATTTTATGGCCTAAATATTAACACAGAAGAAAGGGCATATAGCTTAAATGTATGCCATATCAGCACACACTCTACCAACGCGGGAACGGAAATGTTACATAAAAAACTATCACTTTCCCTATTATTTTAGCGGTAAATGATTTAGATAATCGCAATGGCCAGTTAAAATCATAATTTCAATTGGAGCGCGAGATATAGTTCGTTCATATTTTCATTGAAAAAAAAAAGTTTTAAAACTTTCTTCTTCGAAATATAGAACGAAAGTCACTTTGCTAAATTTGAGTGAATCACTTTATTTAAAATTAAACATTTTAAAAATGTTTAGAACTTCTTAAGCTTTATCTTACCGAGCTGCACTTCTTCCAAACTAAGGCTTATCAACTAAAAATTCAACTTAGACTGACTTCTTCAATGCATCTTGTTTTTCAAGTTATACTAATTGAAGGATCATTTTTATCTGATCTCTCCCACACAAGCACTGAATTTGGCATTTTAAGCAACAGATATGTTTTTCGGATGTGGTTTGCTTATCAAAAGAAGAAAGTACTACGGAAGAATATTATTTGTTGACTACTCGTATGTAGATTTTTCATTAGAAGACACAATTTCTTTAATGGAGATAGGGTCAGCAACATGTATTTGATGATAACGTAATGGCTTTTGTCATGAAATAAAATATTTTCGCCCGTATTAGGGGCGCAGCCTCTAATTTATGATTTTTGCGAAAGTAAACGCAAACTTTTAATGTAAGTAAATGTAGTGAAAGTAGGCAGACAAAAATGCCCATGCAGGACTGCAGGTATGGTCTGCTTGTCTGAGGACTCGTGAATGCGCTGGCAGGCTAGCGTTGCGGTGACGTGGGGTGGGTTCTTTCCCCCTAGCAAAAGGACCCACTACAAAAATATTTCGCATTCATGAATTGAAAGGGTCGAATGCCGGTAGACTGGTATCGAGGCCGAGGTAACCTACTAAGGGTTACAAGGTTTGTTTAAAGAACAAATTGTGCCGGCAAAAACGGACTTACTGAGACTTCGTCGTTACCGACGATCCTTATGACCCACAAATAAGAGTGGGGCATCCAGATGGAGGTAGTGCCCCCTCGCACCTCCCAACCGGATCAAAATCCAAACGTAGACGTGGCCATATATTTCCCATTTGAGCGGAAGACTCATACAAACGTAATTTGCATGAATTTTTCCATCAAATGAGAAATATAGACATAGCCAATTTATGTTATATAAGTATGTGATGGAATCACATAACTCTACCATAAATGGGCGAGCGGAGGACCACTCTACCCGGCAAGAGCTCCTGTTAAACTCTTGACAGGAGCGAATTAAAAACACGTCTACGTCGAACTATTCGAACAATTTATCGAGTATCTGGATTTCACCTACGAGAAAGTTTCAAAAAAGAAGAAAAGTTTTTTCACCGGGGGGATGGAGGAGCCCGACGGCTTCCCACCGCTGGGGGACCCAGAGCCAGGCATTTCGAAAATTACGAATGATAAAATCATGAAGCGGAAAAATGAAATAGACAAGTGTGAGCATGGAAAGCGTATTACGCTTTCAAGCGAAGATTATGAAAAGATAACCAGAGAAAATGCAAGAGTTACGAAACAAAACGACGAGTTGAAACTCCGTATACAGAGTTTGAAAGATATGGTCCGTACGTTGTCAAATGGGTGCAAACCAAAAGTGAAGCCACAGAATACGTCCGGCAAAGAAGAGCCGATATTAACTAAGAAGAATTAAAAAAAGGAAATAACAACAACAAGCAAGACCAACTAGAAAGCGGTACAAACACAGAAAACTCAAACATATAAAACAAAATCGCAAGATACGAGCAAGCCATCAGTCCATGATGCTGAAGATATCCTGAGCGCAGGAGGAACGAACGACAGCGCCAATTATTATGCGGTACTGTCTGCAATGAACGAAGAAATGGACATCGAGATGGAGAGCAACGATAACATAGGTAATATTGATAGCAGTAATAATTTCATTAAATATTTAAAATTGTAAAATAAGGAAAAGGAGAAGAAGCCAACCGGAGTGTCTGCCGGTTCTCCTAATAAAATTAATAAGGTAAATGAGAAAATTCCTCCAATAAACGTTTTTGGGCAGCGTGGAGGAGATATGGTTTGGTTATTGGCAGCCGAACATAAAATTGAAAACTTTGAAGTTAAGAGAGTGACTGCTGATAAGCTCTCAATCAAGACAAAGACACTGGCTGATTTCAAACTGGCGAAAGATGCTCTTAATAGTGTCAAAGCTCCCCACTTCACATATACGCCAAAGGCGGAAAAAAATCAGACCTTCCTGTTGAAGGGCTTGGACTGTGGGGAGAATACAGTTGATCTCCTTGAAATGTTGCAGGAAGCAGCACCAGCTATTAAGCTCATCTGTGTGAAAAATTTTGCTGCAAGGAGATCAACTGTAGAAGATAAAATATTACCATTTTATTTGGTCCAAGTTTCCAACGACAGCAGTCCGAGTGCCCTCCAACAGGTGAGGAACTTAAACTTTAGAGTTGTGAGGTGGGAAGGCCTCCAAAATACTGAGGTCAACCAGTGTTATAGGTGTCAAAGATTCGGTCATTCGGCTGCCAATTGTGCAATGCACTATCGCTGTGTTAAGTGCAAAGACATTCACGCCCCCGGTGAATGCAAATTGGCTCAGATAGAGCCAAAAGAATAATTTTATTGTGTTAATTGCGGTATATTTGGTCATCCAGCATCATACCGAGGATGCCCTTGGTATCAAGATGCAAGAGCTAAATTTTCCCCAAAGCAAACCAAAGTAAATCACAATCTGTTACCTCCCAACTTCATCAACCCCGGGGTATCATTTGCACTTGCTGCCAGAGGACCAGCAGACAACAATGTAAATAAAATAAATAATGTAAGTGGCAATAATGAGCTGCTTCTTAAAATCTACCAGCAACTTGAATCGCTTTCAGATAGAATTAATAAACAAGACCAAAAAATCAATTTTGTTTTTCAACGTTTAGGCCAACATGCTCCAAAATAGTTTGTCATCCAGTCACATTCCCATGGATAGGATTCATCTCATCTCAATCAACGTCAACTCCATTGTTACTATACATTGGCGTGATTATCTCCTTGAATTCATTGTTAAGCAAAAGCCTGACATCATGCTTCTCACCGAAACCCACCCCAATTCATGGCACTCCATGACATTCAAGGATTTTGAATTCGTAAGAAACGAAACGGTGATGGGGGAGGTGGCACCGGGATATTGGTTCGAAGACCCTATTGTTTCCAAAATATTGAAAAAGTCGAATTCAAAAGCTTTGAATCTCTTGAAGTGTCCGTTATCAAAATTTCACTGCCAGGTGGGGATAACCTCTTCGTTATCTCTGCCTATGCAACTGGTCAAAATGTTCTCAAGTTCAAGGAGGAACTCAATTCCTTGTTTGAAATACTCGAATTAAACAGGCTGCATAATTACTATATCTTTGCCGGTGACCTGAATGCCAAGCATGCATCATGGCTGAACGCCACCAATAATCCAAGAGGTGTATTCCTGAAATCATGGATAACAAAGAACCAAATTGAATACAGGTGCAATCTATATGGGTCGGAGTTCCCAACATACCCTGGGACAAATTCATATTTGGACCTCTGCATTGCTGACGCAAGACTTGAATTCAACTTTAATAGTCCTCAACGGAAACTGCAGGTGCTTCCTTGTGATAGCGACCATAACGCAATCGTAATGGAAATCAATCATCAAAGGGATGATTTTTTCCTCATTCCAGTCCAACATGAAAATCATCGGTTTAACTTAAAAAAAAACAGACTGGGGAAAGTTTCAAAAGAAGTTTAATCGGGAGTACCAGAAGCAATGTCCCCCTTCTGATGGTGGCAACTCTTGCTCAATGGTTCCTACTGACAGGAATCTAACTAACGATGAAATAGATGTCTATTTGTCGAAGTTAGAGAAGCTGACGTTGAAAACGATTGAGAAAGTCGTTCCCAAGAATAAACATCGAAACAATATGGAAGGATATGAAACACCAACCATCGCAAGGTTGAAAAGATTGAAAAGCCTTCTTCTCACACGCGTCAACAATATTTATCGACGATTTTTGAACTATAACCATCCATCGTTCCGGACATTCTTACATCTGAAGAATGTCCGGAACTTAATCCGGTCATACTTCAGGAGTGAGGTCAGCAATCAATGGGCGGGAAAATTGAGGGGTATCAGCCCACAGGACCCAGATGGCGTTTTCGCGAAAGTGAATAGCATATTCCGCAAGAAGTCTCGAGTGAAGGTATCGAATCTTGAAGTCACTAGTAATGAGATAAATCTTCTCGATAGGGCTGGTATCGAAATCGATAGTACGACTCCAGATAGAAATGGAAACAGGATCATTTGTGAAGGATTGGATAAACTTGCCCTGATTGGAACACATTTTGAATTGGTCCATCTGCCAAACCCTGAGAGAGGGAATGAAATAGTTTCAGAGATCGTTGAAGCAAAAGTTTCCGACTTCAAATCAAGCCTGAACGGCCAATCAATTCTTCATTTCAATGAAACATTAACATCTGACCTCATACCGAGCTTGAATCTTATTGATTATTTTGTCAGCTATGAAGACTTGTGTTTCATATTTCGCGGGATAAACAACAAGAAATTTCTCCGAAAGTTGCCTGAGGTTGCTATTAGGAATTATTGCATATTGTTCAACAACATGTTGAGCAATTCATATTTCCCAAATGAGTGGAAAAAGGGTAAGGTATTTCCGATCTTGAAGAAAGGAAAAGAATCTTCATGCCCCAAAAGCCATCGCCCAATCAGCTTGCTGCCTAACATCAGCAAGGTGTTTGAAGTGATACTCAACAGAGCATTAAACGCCCACATTGAGGAATATGAGTTGATGCCGAATTGCCAATTTGGCTTTCGTGCCATGCATTCGACCACACATGCAATAACGAAAGTAACCTGAGACATCTGTTGGAAACTAAATGATAGACAATGCGTTGGAGCATGTCTCATTATATGGAGAAAGCCTTCGATACGGTGTGGCTAGATGGACTAATTTTGAAACTCCTTCAGGACAAGTTCCCCAGACACCTTGTCGGCATGATGTGCAATATGTTATACGGGAAATCATTTGTTGTAACTGATGGAAATCTGACAACAATGCGCGACTCCAAGGTCTTGAATGGTCTACAGCAGGGAACAGTTACTGCGCCTCTGCGCTTCTCAATCTTCATTCGCAAACTATTGAACGGCTTTGATTTTAACGTCTCGCCAACGCGATCATTGGTAGCGTTTGCTGATGATCTGATCATTTATACGGCAGACCGAAAAGCTACAATAGTTCAGAGAAATCTCCAAAAAATGTTCAATGATGTACAGCTGTACACTGACAATTGGCGAATGAAAATCAATGCGCAAAAGTGTGAAACAATCTTGTTCCGGACAACGCTGCAGGGGGTCAGTCAAGACCTGAAACGTAATTGGAAAGATTTCCACATCATGGCTGGCGAGGGTAGTCTAGAACGGGTTCCACATAAATACTGTGTTCGATACCTCGGTGTTTATCTCGATCAGTATCTGTACTGTACTGAACATGTGAAAATCATGCTCAGTAAGGCACTTAAAGTAGTCATGGCCCTACGAAGACTCTTTCATCCCAAATACATTGATCAAAAGGTCAAAACTTTCTGTTACAAGATCCTGGTTAGACCAATTTTGACATATGGATGCCAGATCTGGTACAACCAGAGTGCTAGTACTATGGAAAACTTGAGAATTTTCGAGAGGAAATGTCTTCGTGCATGTACTGGTTTGTACAGAAAGCCTGAGACGGATTGGAAACACTATATATCGAATAGAAGAATTTATCAAACTGCTGAAGTGACTAGAGTCGATATCTTCATATTGAAGCTTCTTCGGAATCATATCGCAAGATCTGTGACTGTGAGTGAAAACCCTTGGATTTCACCACCGTTCCACCCTACAGACGGGTATATTGCGACTTGCCTCGCTACTGGCTTCATTCCTCCAGAAGCATTCGTGTATTTGGACATGAATCGATATGTTTTTGATTCTGACGGCGTCCCAGTCATATATCACATATATCGACGGGCCACCGATAAGAAGATAAAATATCGTCCGAATTTGAGTTCACGAGACCAACAATTCCAATGGAGATACTCATTTGCTAGATTCGTTGAAGCTGATCGAATTGAGACGGCGCAATCCAGGTATTGGTGACTGAATGACAATGTCTAAATTATTCGTGTTTATTTCCAGTTTTTGTGTTTTTTTTTTGTTATTTAGTTTTATGAGTTTCAGCTCATTATTGCTACATTCAGTGTTGTGGTTTATTTGTGTTAAAAATTAGGTATAGATTAGGTATATGTAATGTTTACTGTATTATGTTAGAGATAAGATTAAACGCTTAGGTTAGAAACATTGTTATAGAATTTTTTTAGTATAAGATAAAGTTTTTGATTGCATTTTATTAGAATTAAGTTACAACGTATTAGGTGTAGGATCAAAGTTTCACTGTTGTGTTTAAATTATAAATAATTTTAGGATAGTGTTGGTTGGTTTTTTCTCCTTTTTCCAATTAAATTTTGAAAATATGTAATAATCTTAATTAATTGAATTTGCTATAGTTTTTTTTGATTAAATGTGATTAATGATAACGTATAAATTTAGAGAGCCATTTGGGCCATTAAGTTTTGTATTGTTATTATTTGGAATTTGCTTTATATTCTTTTGAAATTTATAACGATTAGTTTTAAATAAAGCGCTTTTGACTTTGAACTCCTGTTAAACAACAAAAAACGGAGGAGCGCGCCCGATGGCTAGCCCATGCTATAGGAGGAGCCTGTCATCGTTGCGGGTCCTATACCCGGTCAGGTAAAACGAAATTGAAAGATAGAGTTTTTATTGTTTAACAATTCATTTTTATTCTTTTCACTTGTAGTACTCGAGCAGTTACACTAGCAAACTGCTCGAAAACCCTCCTATCTCCTCTCCATAATTGTAATGGCAGATTTTAAAAATATATGCAATTTTTTCCCCTGTAATTGTAATTTGTTGAATAGTTTTTCTTCTTATTATTATTATTAAATGTAACCTCATATCAATTTTTCTCTATATTAAAATTTAAATGTTTTCCGTTAATTATCTTTTCCATAAAATTTAATTTTTCATTACTATTTAAAATTTTCATATCTTTCCTTCATGTAAATTTTCCTCAATTTATTTCTTTACTTTCTTTTTCTTTAGTTCATTTAAAATTTCCCTACTGCAGTTAAATTTTGGTTTGGAACCACCGACTTATTGCAGGGCAACGGTGCATTACCTAAAAATGCATTCGAGTCAAGGTAATAGTAAAGTGATTTCGTTGATTGTGAAGTGATTTTAGTGGGCAGTTATAGTAAAAATTGATAGACGACTTGTAAGATAGTGAAAATTAAAGTTGTGAAGTAGTTAAATGAGTGATTGTGCATTTTGTTGCAATTAAATAAACTCTTTTAATTTAATTTAAAAGACATTGCATTTTCACTTTCCCGGAACATTAAAATTATTGGCCGCGAACCATAACACGCGACAATATTTTCACGGTAAATTTTTTTTTAACTACCGTTACTTGTGAGGAAGTATATAATATATATGTATATATATATATATATATGTATATATATATAAATATATATATATATATATATATATATATATATATATATATATATATATATATATATATTTTTAACTACCGTTACTTGTGAGGAAGTGTATAATATATATGTATATATATATATATATATATATATATATATATATATATATATATATATATATATATATATATATATAAATATATATATATATATATATATATATATATATATATATATATATATATATATATATATAATATATATAAATATATATATATATATATATATATATATATATATATATATATATATATATATATTAGTTTTGTGAGTAACTGTGTCATTTGAATTTTTAATAAATTGGTCAGTCGTGAATAATTTATTTTTCAGTTTTGCATATTGACGTAAAGAATCACGGCTACAAGCGCTGTTGATGCCTTTTTCCGCACACTAATTCCAATTACATTACTAATAATTCGTGGTGGTTACTCTTGACTTGGATTACGCACTGAAATTTGTCGCAGGGCAAATGAGTTGGTGTCGGATTCGAAATTTTGTTATCAAGTGCTGAAAAGAGGGAATAGACTCTGAGGTTATCGATTTTCTATTAATAAGAACTCTTTTTTAATCAATCCTAAAACATAAATGAATCACGAAAGCATGTAAAGAAAAAACAAATTCCAGATCAGAATATTTTATTACCTTAAATACCGAAAATATGCCAGTTTTCGTATATACATCTAATATTATCATATTAGTTCATAAACTCAATAAAACTATCCTTAAATTCAGGAAAATATTATTTCATATTTTTATCTTTATAATTGCAATTATAATATTTTTTTAATTTTTATCAATCAATTGATAACTTTCTATCCCAAATCACGCAATTTCATGTGAACTTTTCACGGCATCTGCCAAATTTAAACAAAGCGTGATGTATAATTACGCGTGTAAACAGGCAATAACAATAACACTTCACATGTGTGTATCATGATTAATTTCTACTTTTATAATTTCCCACAAATAGTTTATATGTATTTCGCTAGTCTTTGCATTTGATATTTAACCTTACATACTTGTAATTAAAATTAGAACAATTTTGAAGATGAAGGCTCTATTTTGCCAATTTTGTCTTTATGCGAAATAGAAAAGTGAGGATCACAATTTACATTTACAATTTACATTTGAATATACAAATCTTTTTATAGTTTTTTTTAGTATGAATAGGGGAATCCGTTATACATTTTGTTTGATACCACGAATGGTAAAGTATTTTTCTTGTATGAAATTTTTTATAAAATATCAGAGTTTTGGTTTAAATTAATTGTTTATTGTAATTCAGTATATTCAAATGGGTAGGGAAGGGGGATTAATTACATCTAATGTGTAATAAGAAAAATATCTTTTACACTTTTCAAACACACTTATTGTACATCAGACGCGGCTTTCATTTTCTGCACTCTCTTATGAATGAACTCTCGGAGATCCTGCAGGCCACGTCTGTGTTAGTGAACATTAAATAAATCGCCCGCAGACGGTAGTGGGGCAAGTCCGCCAGTTACGTCGGGCAATTGTGTGAGATCAGGAAGGTTGGAAAGATGATCACGGATTTCTTTTTGAACTGCTTTCATTTTTTTTAGTTTTTGTGTATACTCCTGAAAAGAAAGAAAACAATTTTTTAGAAAAAAGTTTTTAAAGCTTATATCGCTTAAAGTTAATGCGAAGTTTAGGACAATACTTATTTAAATAGTATATTCGACTTCATAAATAAAAATATTCAACATCACAAAGAAAACTATAACAAATGCAAAAATGTGCTTCCGTTTCTCGAAGAATAGGAAAAAGTTTAGATTTGATACATATACCTATTCTTCGCCGAGAAGTGGGGAACCTATGTTAACCATTTAATTTAACTCTAGATCACTTTACTATTATCAATTTGGAACATCCTGTAGTAATCGAGCAGTCACCTAAGCAAACTCCCCGAAAACCATCATAATCCTAATCCAATTTTGGTTGTTAATTATAAAACAAATAATTATTTGAATTTCCAATTAAAATTTGGACACGGCAATCGACAGTGAATGGATGAAGGGCTCGTCAACTGCCGTTGCGACATGTCCCGTACGGTGGCTGTTCGCAACGAGTAAGAGTTCTGCTTGGGCGGATCGTGGAGTCTGCTTTTGATCGCCACGCATTGCGCACGTCGGGAGAACCGCAATCCATTTAAATTAGAATTCGATCCGTCTTTGTTCGGATATTTCAATCGAACTTCTCTAATGGAGGCACGTTCTGATTCAAATTTCCGCATCGAGCAATAGAAAATTATCGTGTGTGTCATATCCTCCACCAGGTCGCCAGCTTGCCGGGAATTTTAACTCGGAATTTCGCCATCAAAGTGACAATGCTAGGCGCCGGCAGTTGTCCTAAGTCTTGTGCAAATTTCTTGACCTAGTGGAGAAATTTCCCTTTGTGAATGAATTTACTTTTACTGTGGTGGTTCTTCTGTCGAAGTAAGAAGTGATTTATCTGGAAAGTGACTGTGCTAGCCGGAAAGAAGTGAAATTTCCAATTATTAGTGGCTCTAAAATTCTCGTCGTTGAAAAATCATGTCGTTCCGAGTACTGTGCTAGCGGGAAAAGTTTGACACCAGTGGAGAGGGTTGTAATGCTGGGGTTGCGCCTGATAATGGGCATTGGTAATGATTGTGCGAAACTAATTTGTGGCTTTTTCGTCGCAATACGTAGAGGGAAACGTAGAAATTCGACGTGGGTGACCGCAACGATGAAGACGTTTTCGTACTTGGCGTGGAGAAGAAATCTGTCGGAAAACAGCAAGAAGAACACACTGTGAGAAAAATTTGCCTGCTAGTCATGTAGTGAATGCCTTTGCTGGTCTTACGGCCGATGCTCGAATTTTAATAAATCGGGCTCAAGTTGAGTGTCAAAGCCACATGTTATACGTCGAAGATCCCGTCGCATTGGACTCAAAAATGGTTACAGCTCTTGGTTAATTTCGAACTTAAACGTACAAAAATACTACATGCATGGAGGAATGGCAAAGCTCACGTAAGGTAGGAAGCCATATGGTAGCAATTTGCATGTGTAAAAGTATTACTCGGCCTACTATTGGACAAGCTTCCGTGATCACTGCGGCATCAGCAAATGCTTATATCGCATAATATGTACTATTTTCCGGATGAAAACGTACGAAACGCATTCCTTGCATGCTTGAAAGACGCTTTTCTAGACGAGCAAATGAAGCATATGGTTTGTACCTTCCACTGATAGCTTAGCATTGAGAAGTAAACAAACTCCTATTCATTCACTTTGGAAGGCGATAAAAATTACACGGGTATAAGAATTGAAATAATTTTCACTTCACTAGGAGCGCTATTGTGTTCTCCGTGGACCATCTGGATTTTACTGTAGAAATCCCGTCTCAAAACCGTACAAAACCTCGAATTTTCGTTGGCACCTCCACAATTCTTCATATATCACCATGTAAGCTAGCGAACAAAGTCGGCCTACTAGTGGTAATGCGTGTGGTAGTAAGGGCTGCTGCCATATGGCTTCCTACCTTACGTCAGTTTTGAGGAAAGAGCAACGTCGAGGGAAAAAATTGAAAAAACACTCAGCCATTTCAAGAAAAATAAAGAAGCTAATGAAAAGTCTACAAATAGACATGGCTTCGTCAAGTAGAACTCATCAGCTCAAGAACATTCTAGGATCGGCAAACGACAAAAAATTTAAGCATAAAGCTAGTGAAATCTCCAAGGTTTCTCCCCCTAACTGACCAAAATCATATATTGGACAAAGAAAACGACTAATCTTGGCGCATTGGGAGGAACATTAAAGGGAAGCGGAACTTTTATGAAAGATCGAAAGAGATCCAACGTGGTAGCAAGTCATATAATTGGCGCTGGACATAACATCGTCTGGAACAACGTACAAATTATTCACGAAAAAGCTGACTTCAGGAAATTAGACGCCCAGGAATGTCTTGCAATTCTTAGAGAATCGTAAGGTCAAAGGCTGATCCATGAAACGTGCAATCAAATCTGCTGAGAACGAAAGCGAAGGAAGTCCCGAGGAACCAACATTGATGAGCCATTCCAAGAATTTTGCGTAATCCAAAGATGCCTGCAAAGACAATTGAAGTGTCGCCAAAGCAATTAAGAAATTTACCGCGAAGGAGGAAGTTATTGGTAGAGTTAAGTAATTAAATAATAAATGTTTGTAACAATCTTTTGCTAATTGTTGTAAATATATAAAGACCCGTTTATGGCTGTTGTACTGAGGAAGGACATAACTAGCGTCTGAAATACGTATTTATAGAGTAAAATAATAAATGCTTTTTTTTAATGTCGCTGAAATAGGCGATTGTAAGTTTTAAGTCCGTACGGTGCTACCTGGTAATGCCAGCGATCAAAAAAGAAAAAGATGGATAGTCACTGACAGTCGAGTGACAGACGTGAACGAGGAAGACATAAACTATATTCATACAATTTTTTTTTGCTTTAGCACTACAGCCTTTTTAGGACCTTCCTTTAGAGAAAGTTAGAGTATCTCATTATCTTGATCGAATGTATCGGCACTCGAGAAGGCGAATTGGTCAGTACCACGCTTTGGTTGTATGTCCGTCCACCCAGTTGTTATACGTTCTGATTTTAAACTAGTACGTACCATGACTGAACGGGCTAATAGGCCGTCCGAAGAATCACTCGAAACAAATCTCGTTGCCACAAACGAGATTCGAACTAGGGACCTTCGGCTTACGCAGCGAGTACTCTTACCACTATTCTACGCGGATCATCATTCATACGAATAATATGATTCTTTTTATTGCGCGCATTATCGTTAGAATTCACTTTAAACAGATTCCACTTCTAAGTTGTTAGATTAATCGAATATTATCAAATAAAAGAATTGGAGTATTTGTATGGCTAATCTGATAACTAAGAAGTGGGGTCCGTTAAAAATGAATTCTAACGACAATTCACAAAATAAAGAAACTAAAACGCGAGTTATAAAAATGTGGACTTAAAACAATGGGCAACAAAACAGCGCTTCATGACCGTTTATCGCAATCAGTTGGTGTGAGTCAAAAAGCCTCGGGAGAATCAGACGATGATTGTGATATTCAAGGATTACGTGCTAAAATTGCGAAGTTGCACGCCGTGCTATCCGAATCTATATCGCAACAAGAGTCGCCTTAACGTGCCCGAAATAACCACCGAAAATGGTTGACATTGCTTCTTTTCGAGTCGATGACTTATCCGCTTTGCCAACGATCATGCCATGTGTACCGCAGGCAGACTCGAACGGATTTACATATATCCACACCAGCGTTGGGTGTGTCAGTCCCAACGCGGCCAAATCCGTTGGTTAGCTTAGGATCGATATTATATATCCCGCCAACGTTAGTTGCCGGGATTTCGCCAGTGACTTCACATGCAGGCACGCCATCACTTATTCACGCCATCACTTATTGGGCTTTTTCAGACGCAGCGTTAAAAGTGAGCGTTAAACAGGTTATATGGGCAAGAAGAGTGAGAGGCATTGAGGGGACCTGATGGTAAAAACATGCCAACATTTTTTAGGGTGCACGAGCGTAACGCACATATACAAACGCATTTTGTTGATCATTTGGTGGGGGAAATTTTATACAAACGCCAGTAATCATTCCGAATTGAACATTCGGTGAAGAAGGTAGTCGTCATGAAACGATTGCCTTTCTTTATTTTGCGTGCAAAATTAGATGCGTGGACGCGAGAAGCTACGCGTTATTTAATAAATTTATAAAAGCGGAGGCCATGTTCAATTTCAGGAAACAACACGACGAATATCACGATTTCAATAAAGTTAAATTGCCTATTGTGAATCCATAGACAATTAACAGTACGCATAATCTTCATAGAATCACATTATGATAAGCAAGTTATGCGACTAAAAAAGGAATTCAAATTTGGAATATATTTTCAGAAAGCAGAAAAACACGGAGGATCCAAATAAATCCAAGAGATAAATTTGAATCGACAAACTTTAACAATCATAAAATACATTTTCATTCCAGTTTTTATTACCTCGTGCACAATTCAAGGCTAAAACAAACTCTCAATCGCTTATCTCTCTGTCTTCGCTCTCATGTTGTCCGCGCGATGTTTAACGATCAAATGACCCTTTCGACACATACACTCGCAAGACGTGTATCGTATACAAAAATAGGTTGGCTGAACTATGCAACGTGTAAACATAAGGGCGTAAGCGCGAAACCTGTTTGGATATAGGTTTTTACCATTTCCGTGTGAAAGAGCCCATTATGTGTGCCCCGTCATATTATACACATACACTCGCTTCAACGTATCCACATAGGATCACTTCACCGGAATTACACAGAAATTTGCCGACATTTGGTGTGAGGGTTGCTGGAGCGATGTAAACGTTCTGTACGGTGACGATTGACACGTCGCAGAAATTACTCGGAAATTTGCCAGTATGTGGTGTGACGCACATTAAAATTATGGAACGAGAACGGTATGACGATGAATCGTTCGAAATGTACTACCTTCATATGTAGATATTGGTAGAGGAGGTGGACTGAATGATCCCGCTATAGTAAAGTACGTTAGAAGCGGTTTCAGTGCGATGACCTGCAGAACGCTACCACAGGTACACATTTTAAAACTGCAAATGGGTTAATGTTGACAATACGTCCATTAGTGTCTAACACTACAATGGATATAGGTCGAATTGACAAAATGGTCGATCTAAGTAGGGGCACCAAAAGGCGACTTTTGGTAAGCTATCGGGAAAACTAGCATGAGCTGCCTGATTACAAGAAATGTAAAGCCCGAGCGATAACTTACTATAACCGTAGGAAGACGGGTCATGTTTCCATTAATTGCATTTCACCACAACGATGAACACGTTGTTTGAGGTGCCAAAAATTAGCCATAGCGATGAAAAATATCGGGCCCGGGAATTCGATTCCGAAATTAGCAATGTAATCTAGATGGAGATATCGGAGTCAACGCCGTTAAGGATAACTAAAAATATTATAAAATACGTAGATGCCTTTATTGATCTAGACAGCAGCAAATCGCTGGTACGTCTCGACGGCCTAAAATTCAATAGAATGCCAGCCGATAACTCTGAAGAGATCCGCGGGTAGTACTTTCGACTACGTTCAGAAAATGGAACTATATTGAGATTAACAACTCAACTACCGACGTCGAACTCTATGTAGTGGGTGACGATCTTATCCCCAATACTGTCCTTATTGGGAGGGACACCTTGTGTAGCGATTTACATCGAGCGGTCATAGCGTCACACGATGCCAAATTGAGAAACGGCCACTTCAGATTGCGAACTCCATAAAAAATTTTTCAATTCACGAAAAGACAGAATTTTCGAGAAGATGCACGACTACTGTGACTATTTTGTAGAAAACATTGCGGGGATGGGTAGATATAAAACGTAATCTATGAATGACAAACTAAAGTCCAATAGTCCAGTTCATTCCCGAACGTATCGGGTACCTCTGGCAAATGAGAAAAGGTTGAAGAAATTATCAAAGAATTATTAACGAATAATATCTTTCGTCCGAGTTTCGAAACGCGCGTATTCAATAAAAATTTAATATTCACCTAATAAAACGGAAGATTTTCTTTTATTTAGTATCGTTAAAGATCTACATATTCATCACCAATCTTATTGGTGAAGAAACAAAATGGAGAACATAGACTCTGCGTCGATTACAGGGCACTCAATACCCTTACCAAAACGAAGCCCTGTCGTATGCCAACAGTGGAGGAGCAACTATCGCAGATTTACAGAAAAGATTATTTTACGACACTTGATCTCTTCTCCGGATACAACCAGATCCCTCTAGAGGAGGAGTCGTGACCGTAACTGCATTTGTTACCCATAACGGTCACTTCGAATACAATATGATGCCATTTGGGCTCATCAACGCACCGATGGTATTCCTAGAAATGGTTCAAAATCTTATAAGAAAAATTACATCGAGGAAAATAATCAGCTATATGGACGAGGTCATCTTTATCAGTTTGACTATCACTGAGGGAATGAGCATTTTAAAGAAATTCCTAAAACTTTTAAGAGAAGTTGATCTTATCCTTCTTACGTCGAAATGTAGATTTCTCGCCACCGCAATTACATCCCTTGGACACTGAGTTGGCAAAGAAAGAATAAAGCCGGGAATTACAAAAGTCGACGCTATCAGGAACTCCCCACCTCCGACAATCATTACCGAAGTTAGATGATTCCTCGGACTAACAGGATTCTTCTGAAAATTTGTGAAAGGATGTTTTGCTATTTCGACACCAATTGCTTAGTCGTTTGCATGGGACAAGAGTGCCGATAAGGCTTTTAACTAGCTAAAGGCTTTGCTTTTTAATGAGCCGATACTTGCACTTATACGACCCACGAGCAGAACACGAAGTGCCAACTGGTGCCAGTTCTCTGGGCTTAGCCAGCATTCTAACAAATTAAGGGGAATATTGAACTGTATTTTATTTCAGCAGACATTGCACCGATGCAGAAGGACGGTACAGTAGTCACGAACTTGAAATCCTGGATTCGTTTCTACCTATTGGGCAAACGCTTCCGGGTGTTGACAGATTGTGGAGCCATAGCAGCTATGAAAATAGTCACGCCACTTAATGGTAGAATTGCACGCTGGTGGCTCAATCTACAGGATTATGATTTCAAGAACGTGCATCGAGCAACAGTAAAGATGCAACATGTCGATGTGCCGAGTCGACAGCTAACCGGGAACCTTGTGAACCAACCACCGTAGCAGGCAAAATCCTCATCGTAGAGGCTGATCAAGACGATAGGATAATGACAATGCAATGTTAGGATCTGACTCCGAAATAAATAATTGAAGTTATCACTGGAATGCGAGAATCTGAACAATCCACTCATCCTGCTTTGGCTTACCAGCACAAATAATAACTGACCACGGGACAGTACACGTCACGAGAGTTCGAGAGTCTTTGCGAAAAATACGATATTCAGGCAAATTGAAATATTTACGTTGTCCCACATGTGAACGTAATAAATGGGCCGAACTAAAGTGGTCCCTCAACTTCTAGAAGAACTCGATAGGATTCACTCCAAGCTAGATTGTGTTCAACTTTCTCTTGCGGGATATCACCAAAAATCGCCTCATCCAAGCAGTACCCGATGAATCTGTGACCGAAACAAGTTCATAAATAGAAAAAGAAACCCCCGAAATTTAGTTCAAAGGCCTGATTTTTACTTTAAACTGGCCACCGCCGTACTTTTCCTCATCCCCATCCGTTCAGATAAGTTTTGTAGATTATAAAAACTAGTTAATTGAGTTTCCGTCGCCTGAACAAAATGTTATATATTTTAAAGTTCCATTCCTCATATTAATACAATATAAATTTCAACTTGATCAGAGGAATAGTCTGATTCACACAGCTGCCTAAATCAAACGTGTTTTTGGTTATTTTTAATATGAAATAAAGAACACAAAAATCGGTGAAATGATATCAATCTTTATTTCAGATGGTTCATCCATAATTAAATTGATTCGAAGCTACCTAAAGTATTCAAGGAATGTGCTCTTTAATTTCCGCCTTTTTATAGATACTCTTTAGGAGCTACAAGCGTAATGATGTTAAGCCACGTTATGGGCGGCCAAAAACTTTTTAAGTGATACTGATGTTGAAAATAAATAATCCAAACTGGTTAAAAAGCAGAGGCTAGTAATATCTTTGTTTCTCCCATCCCCAGCTTCCATGCCTCCTGCAACCGAGCCTCGGAATGGGTTGAACCTACGGCAACGACCTCGCTACCGAAAAAAGGACTACGGCATTGGATTCTGAAATATCAGATCACTACCCTATCCTGGCGTTGTTCAGGACTTTTTTCAACAAGCCATTCAATATAAATGAAACATACTGGCACTCCAGGAAACGAACTGGACTGGAAATGATATTCAAGATATGAGATCGCATACAATATTCAAAAGTGAGAAGCCTGCTGGGAGGCGAGAATTAGAAGTGGCATTTATTGTGGATAGGGAGCTCAAATCACATGTTATTGATTTTAAGACAATGAACAATGAACAAATGTGTACCATCAGTATAAATCAAAACCATTCCCTCGAATGTATCCTTCCGAAAAAATTGAATGAATTACTTGAACAAAAGCCAAATAAAGCTGCTACAGTGGAAACGATTCTAGAATTCGTTGTGAACAGATCGAATGAGGTAGTCTCCGGTGAACAACTAAAGTAATCAATGAGCCCAGGCGAACGTTATTATATATGTGGAGGCAGCTATACGATTCGAAAACTTGGTAATCAAAAATAACGGCACCCACCAGGTGGCACAAACCACTCGGAATATAAAAAGTAAACCTGATTCCATATAAGAAAACCTAATCAGTAAATTAAACAGCAAGCCGGTCTACTTTATCCAAGTGGATATGAAGTAGCAGTCAACAAGATACTCAGTAATGGAAAATTTCTCGAATTAAGGAAGAATCCCCTCCCAGATTCGATCAATAGAATCAACAAGGCCTTAAAGGAATGTGAGCGTTTCATCGGAAACTCACCCTAGCTGAATACTTCCAATCCATGCCGGCCACGAATCCGATGTTTAACAAAAATACACAAACCTGCAATTCAGACGAGGGAAATAATTGCAGCGATAGAATCGCCCTCACAAAATAGCTAAATGGCTATTACACCGGTTCAACAGCATCTTCGATAAGAAAATCAGTAAAAACACGATCAAAAATAGCCAGCAAGTGGTAATCAGACTTCAAAACTGTGGCCGGATATATAAATAAAATTCTAGTTTCTTTCGACATATATGCCCTTTTCCAGCATGACGATAAATGGAGAAATGAGGTATGGTACTTAATGAAACATACAAATCTATGCATGAACGAGAGTATTTCACCTTCAGAGGACGACACTTTAAAGATACTAGTGGGGTAGCTTTGTCCGCTGTCAACACTTATTAGTGATATTTACAAGAGAAATATCAAAATGACTCTGGAAGCACTAGCTTTATTGCCCAATTTCTGGATTTGGTGCGTTGACGATGTCCTGGCAATAGTAAACAAGGACTAACAAGCACAAACTCTATTTAACATCAATTCCATCCACAAGAACACGGAAACGGAAAACGAGAACAATCTAGAGTTCTTGGATATGCGTATTTACAGGAATAATGTCGAACTCAACTTTGGTATTTATAGGAAAGCAACTCTAACCGAAAGGACAATTCCTGCGACGTCTTTACATCCGCTTGCCCAAAAGATGGCACCGTACTATGCCATGACACACAGGATGCTGGCCATTCCACTATTGAGCGCCGAACGGTGCAGAGAAGAGAAATACATCATCAATACAGCGGAGATTAACGGATATAGCCACGACACCATCGAAACAATCTACAAAAAAGAAAAATCTAATAACATGTGACAGATTAACAATTTTCTTGTCACAAAATAAACGGTCGGAGGTAATCAGATGAGCACTGACCAGACAGACCATCATAATATCAAAATTAAAGAGAATTTTAAACCCGCGAATATACAAGTCATACAAATTGAAGTTAGGGAGCCGTTTTACTTCGGTAAAAGATCCTCTTAAAGTTGAAGAACAGAATGGAGTCGACATCGTCAATTGTCTGGAGTATATGTTATGTTGGACAAATAATGCGCGATGTAAAGAACATTTGAGCGAAGTTAAAAACACAACCAGGAAACGAAGGAGAGCCAACGACATGAAATCATCTGTAGCGAGACACATAGCGGAGACTGGACATAGTATCACGAGGGAGGACTTGAAGATTATTCGCCACATGCACTGAACACATCAATTAGATATAGAAAGGCTGCAAATTTACAAAGTCTCAGAAATGAATAGGATAAACGATAATTTAGGCAATGCGTTCTCACTTCTGTTCAAACTTGTATGACCCTTAATTTGTGAATCCTTTCATTAAACAATGTTCAAAAAACCTTTATGAATGGACTCGTAGTCTAATTTTATGACTTTTTCTACAATTACTCGTATAAATGTTTATCTCATTGTTGTTAAGTAATTTTATTTTCTAGGAATTTAAATTAAACCTTAAAGGTATAAATAAGATATTGTTATAATTAACAAGTCAGTAAGCAGTGAGGAAGGACCCAAGATAGGGTCCGAAATACGTATCTGCAAAAATAAAAACAATCCATGGTAAACAAAAAACGTTTTCTTTCATTTTTGTAATCACGCACCATAGCAAATCATCCGGCAAGTAATACATTCTTGGATTTGTATATAGGAATTCTCCGTTTAATAGTTCCTATTGCTTGAGCGAATTCGTATTTGGATACTAATTGAGGTTTCGTAACTCGAATTTAATGCAAAAAGCTGTCGTGCGTTCATTTAAGACTAACGATTGTACAAAACGCACATAGCTCTTCTGTGTAGCAATTCATCTTAAATAAAACACGTTTGACGCCCCCGATTCTCTAGTTTTTCGTTTAAAAATCAAAGCGAAGTATAAAATTAGTGTCTTTGTAGATTAAAAATATTTTCAGTGTCTTTTATTGTTCAAATATTGTACATAAGCTAGAAATTACTTTCGAAAAATCTAAGGCAAAGAATCCAATGCCCGGATATGGTTTACAAGCCATGTAGCTTTGGGAATCCTCATGATAGAATTAAAAGATTGAAAGAAGCAATTATTTTGCTGAATTTATGATTGGCTATGGAAGCACAGGTTTCCCAGACTAACGTTCAAGGGAAACCTCCAGTAAGGAAGCTGAAGAAACGATGGTAAAATTCAATCGAAGTTGACAGCAGATTTTCAATTGCCGAACGAGGCGTCAGAACCGCGACGATTGGAGGCGACCACTACTGGAGGCAAAGGTCGATTTAAAACTGTGCCATAAATGATGATGATGAGGGAACTATCAAGGCAAGGATACGGAAATTTAAATATTTTCATAAAAAAGTGTTTCGGGAAATGAATGCTAGGATATTTCGAATCATATAAAGTCTTAAATTTCTTAAACTTGACTTTATTTGTCCTTATTCATAGTTTACGTATACATTGCATTTATTGATGATTTCGCATTGAACTTTCAGCTAGCTCATCATTGCTTTCCATAGTTGTAATTGTTTTCGCGTTACGGTATAAATTTTGAGTTTTGATTCGGACTCCTAAACGATAAAAATCATAATTTATAAAATAATACTAATTTCTATGGCAACCATGCAAATTATTAAAATATAATTTCTGATGTCCAAGAAAAGCAATTCATAATATGCGAGTACTAAGAAGTATTGGGTAAGCTGTTAGAATCCAGCGACTATAAAGTAAGGACACATAGAACGAAGGAATTTGAATAATTTGACCAATGAAGAATGTGAGGTGTGATACGAAAGTTACGTAGGCAGGAGCAGGTTTGTTGTCAATCTATAGGATATATACACTTTTCATTAACTAACAACAATTTATAAAAAAAAATATTGGCATATAATAATAAAAACAATAATAATCCATCGCACAGTAGTCCAGATTGAATCTTATTGTTAAGATCGCATTACGTGTCCGGAACGGTATTTACAAAAATCATGTGGCCAGTATCACGCTTGGCCACTCAATTATCATCTGATTGTTATATTCTTCTTCTTCTTTGTAGCACTACAGCCCCTCTCGGGTTTTCGTTTAGAGATAGTTAGAGCATCTCATTTTCATGCTCGTATTGATTTTTTCGGAAGTTGGTTTGGTCTGTACCATTCTCCCGTGTGCTTGCTCAGCTATGATATGATCTGATTAAATCAGTACATATCACCACTGAGTGAACACTCGTAGTCTGTCCGAAAAATCCCCTGAACTAAATCACGTTGCTCCCAACGAGATTTGAACTTGGGACCTTCGGCCTATGCGTTATTGCTCTAACCACTAGACCACACAGACTACGATTGTTTTATTGGTCTCCAATTTAACTGTTTGGGCTCCTGGTATGCCTGGAGAATTTTACTGTCGTCGATGAAGTTCGATTTAGTGGTCTCCCGCTTAAGTGGCTAGCTCTCTGACTACTGAATCACTAAGATTACTGGTATGTCCGTTCCTCGATTTTAAAACGTTTGAAAATTAAACTGAAATGTCAGCACAAGCAAGAGAAGACACTACGAACAAGTCAGCATGTAGTAATTTTCCTTTAGAACGTTTCGGAAGATTCTGTGGGGCGGGAGTGCAAAGCTTACATAATTTCCCCAGCCCCTGTCAGATACATCGACGTAGCGTTTTGGACTGTTGGCAGAGGCAAAAAATACTCAACGATTGCACAGAAACGATTGAAACAAATACAAACGAGCGTTTTGTATAATCTAACAAGGATTCATCGAAGGATGCCGAATATTGAAAGTATAATATCATGAAAAATCTAGATAGAACATATTTGCTCCGACCACTCTTCAAACAAATATAGAGACCACGTTACAGATTTGCAGGCGAATTTTTATACTTTATAAACGTGAGGGAGTTCGCTGGCGCGAGGTCTATGTAAGGCGCACCAATTCGTGAAGTTTTTAGTAGCTATGAAGTAGTTTTTTACGAACGAACCACGCATTTACTATATATACAACCATAATCGCTTCGGTTGCCGAGACATAATTTGTGTATGAAGCAACAGAGTCAACATTAGGACTAATTAGTAGAGGTTGCTCGAAGTCAGCGCGTGCGCTGAATAATATTCAGTGTGTTAGTGAATTCAGCGACACAAACATTTAATCCTCATGACAATTTTCAAGTTCTTAACTGATGTTATATGAATACGTTTAAATAATTTCCTTATAATACGTATCAATATTTAGTCCGAATTTGATATCAACTTCGATAAAGAACAACAAAGTGAGAGCCGAAGTTTAAGAAAAAAAAAAAGAATCGGCCTGCGGATATCAAATAAACAAAATAATTGACTTCAATAAATAAAATTATTGATTTTGTTCTGTGAACCGAGATAATCATTTCGTGAGGGATTAAGACTGGTATCGAAAATTTCATTGCAATGTGGGGATGGCGATTACGAGATGCGCTATAATCTAATCAGGCATCCGCTCGGAAGCACATTGATTTATGTTGCGACTAAGAAGGCGAGAGAATGTTAAAGAGTTAATTAGTTTTTGTATTCTTGAGTAATATCCATGGTAAATTTCTAGTGATAATTGAAATGGATGAAATTTTCGGTGATCAGTTCTACCCATTTGTGCACAAGTTATGCAAAATGCGGGTATAGTCATTGAAAAATTTAGCAATTATAATGAGAATATAAGTGTATGTCGATACCACCAACCCCTTTTGATAGTATTTCAATGCAGCTCAACTCGAGCTTCAAGCATTAGCTCGAATATCGTACGTCAAATTATTTCGATCATCGGAGTTATTCGGGAAAGGATTTCAGCCTTCCGGATCATACACGTTTATGATAAATTTTAGCAATTACTTATTAATTTTTAATTAGAAAGTTTCTTCAGTATGTCATTGCTCTACCTTTGCGCGACGATTGCGAGCAATGGTATACCGCCGACGCTTAATCAGGAACTGCAAATTACCTAAATAAGAACAAAATCTAAAAAGCCAATCATCAGATGAACTGAACACGTCGAAAATGAGTATTGTTTAAATCGTACAGCAAGCTGGATAATTCCAGTCTGAAATAAATTTTAGAAAAAAAAACAGAAAATTTTAATAAATAACGTGTAAATCTCAGTCCTGAAAATTTAAACACAGTATCTTAGGATATAGCAACGAGCTTTGGATGGAAGTGAAAGCGGCAATTAAGATCGTGACAGAACAGACGGTCGGACATCAAGCCCGACCCAAGAGAAATGATTGGTTCGATGATAAGTGCCAGAATACGTTAGACAAAAAGAATCAGGCGTACAAAGAATACTTAGTTAGGAAAACCAGGATGAAGTTAGAACATTATGAAAATCTCAGAAGAGTAGCGAATAAGATAATTAGAATTAAGAAAATATACTATAACGACCAATTGAGCAGTATCGATGGGTCAGCTCTCCTGGTAACTCTGTTGCAGATAAAAACGAATGCGAGCAACTAACCTAGACCCAGCAGAACAGTCGTTAACGAGCTTTGAAGCGATCAGGATCTTTTCGGTTGGAACGTATATATATGTTGTGAACGGAAATTAGATAATAAATATTATTAATGTTGTAAAATTGTATTTCAATTAATAATTCAGAAGAATAAAATTGCGGCGTCCACCAGTAAAAAAAAATGGCCGAATTTTAGTGATCTAAACGTGGCGGACTTGCGAAGGCAATGTGAACGGTTGGGTTTGCCGTCGACGGGATCAAAAACCAAACTAATTAATGAATTAGTGACATTTCAGTTGAATCGGGGAAACGAGCAGGAAAAATGTCGACGAAGTGAATATTTTGGCAAGCGAAATTGCAGAACTGAAGGAAATCGTGAATGCATTCAAAATGGCGGCGGTAAGCGACGTACCTTCGAAACGTTTCTTCGGGTGCAACGGCTGCCGACGCGAATGCAAGCGTGTATGTGTCTTCACAAAAACAAGCGACAGACGAACGTGTTAAAGTGCAACGGTATCCGGTGATTACAACCAGTGTTTACCCGATACAACGAGTAGCATGTCATGGATACCAAATGCTGCACACACGCAAACGCCGACGACTGCAAAAGACACGAGTACTCAATCGGCTCCGGTGTCTGCGCATTACATATACACGTTTGTGCGGCCATCATATTGCCAAACAAGTTTAGCAACGTCACCTGCACATGGGGTGTTTTCTGAGCGACACGAAATAATGTGTGTACGCACAGCAAGCTTGCACGGCTAACAGAACAACGAAGGTTTTGATGTATGCGGAACAGCGAAATGCAGGTGCGAACAACTTGTCAATAAACGTTACGCGTCATGCCACTGTACGAGAAGTTATGGACGTACTACCGGAGTTTGACCTGTTTAGTCAAAATTCCGTCAGTTCTTCGCAGCATCGCATTGGCCTTCTTAAGTCAGAGCGATTTTTTTATTGATTGTGTCAGCGAAGCTGAAGGGAGCCGCGTAATTATGGATGGACGCGTGACATGGCCGCAATTTATGCAAAAGTTTCTCACGGATTTTCCTACCGTAACAAATGATTCCGACGTACATCTGGAAATGACAGCGGCGACGCGGGAAATCAAAGAGAACCCGGAATACTTTTATTACCGGATTTGTTCAATGGGCCGAAAAGTTGGATTATCAGATGTGGCAGTAAAAAAATATATTATACGCGGTCTCGATGATAGACAAATGCAGCAAACCAACAAAACAATAGTATTCACACATCTAAGAAACTTACAAACTAGTAGCGCAACTAATAAATAATATCGATGGAAGTCATTTGATACTTAACAAAACATAAACATGTTACCTTCCTCACAACCGTCAACAAGGCCATTTTTTTCACCGTCGATGAAATGAGCAATGAAAAGCGTTTTTTTCCTTTTGCTTGGACAATTACCTCGACGAGTGTAATCCAACCATGTGTTGACAATTGTCGTGAAATGAGGATTGAAATCCCAATAGAGAAAAGTGCACTGATATTATTTTCTAGCTTCGATATGTGAATAGCGCTTTTGGTAATTAGCTGGACGATGAAGTTGGGGTGAATACACGGAAATTGGTTCGTCAGCAATTTGTCGCATTCACCGTACCAGGCAATGAATATGGCGAAAGATGCCTAATCGACATTTATTGCCTATAAAAATTCATGAAGCGCTTGAAGAGAGGCACTTGTCCAAACGCTTCCAAAGTGGAACTCAGGCTGTAAAAGTTCTTCCAGGAACTTTTACGCCTCAACTTGTGTGGAACTTAAGGTGCCTACGCGCCTTCCAAAGTTGAGCAGCGCAAATCTAGACGGACTAGACCAATCGCATCCAAAGTGGAACTTAGGCTATAACAGGTTAGAATTGAATAAAGCGCTTTTGACTTTGACTTTAGGCTATAACAGGCCTTTCCAGGAACGCTTACACTTCAACTTGAACGGAAATTTCGCAGCGCCAATTAACTAAGCGGCACTTCGGCTTTTAACAGGCCCGCCGATGGTAAGAAGCCTTGAGCATAGGTTTTCTCCAATCCCTTCATTTATTTGCAGGCTTCTACGACCAACAGAACCGTATGCGGTCCACCCAACGCAGTTCCTGCTACACGCGTGCAGGTGAAGAAAGACACCTCCCCCCTCCAGCCTCCGCTGGGAGAAGCGCTCTGTAACAACCTATGTGCAGCACGTCTGCCCCTGACTCTAGACGTATACTGGTCACGTCGCCAAGCGGAACCCAACACAGAAGCGTCATCAGTTCCTCCTCCAGGGCGGCCTTCGGAGCAAGCGGCCTTCGAAGCAAGCTTAGTCAACAAGTAGCGGAGTTTCTCCAGTTGCCCTTGATCGCCGTCACTCTCGAAGAGCGGGCTTTCTTCAAGGACCAGGCCACCGCTCTACGGCGCGAAAAACGCCGGACTAAAGGTTACAGGCGTTTCCTAGGAGCGATTTCTGGCAAGGAGTAGTGGCGAAGATAGGTATATAACACCTGCAACTGGGTACGCTATTCTATGCAGCGACAATAATCGGCTTGTGATCGAGAGTGGAGTTTGCAGAATCGAGTGTAAAAAGCCCAGCGTACCCTCGCATTTGACACTTGACGAGAGAGAACAACTCGAACGAATTATCGAGAATAATTCTGACTTCTTTGCAGAATCGTTGAGCAAATTAGTAAAGTGTGTGATGACGAGGATGGTGATCGAATTAACAACATCAGAACCAGTTCAACTTAAACTATACCGAATCCCATTGAGTAAAAGGGAAAAAGTTAAAGCGATAGTGGATAAGTTGTTGGAAAATCGGATCGTTCGACTAAGCAAATCCCCATTCTCATCTCCCATAGTACTGGTTAGCAAGAAAAACGGCGAGGTTCGACTTTGTGGTCGATTTTCGAAAGTTAAATTCGATCACAGTCAAGCGGAGTCTTTCCATGGCAGAAGTGGAAGAAATGATGCAGCTAGCCGACGAAAATCGATTTTACACGATCCTCGATTTCTTTTTCAGGTATCAGGTGGAAACTGAGAAGTCTTGAAAAGATTACACAGCTTTTACAACTTACGAAGGACAATATGAGTATAATAGAATGCCTTTTGGGCTGGTTAACGCTCCGTGTGTATTTCAAACTATGATAAACGAACTATTATCAAAAATGGGGAAGGAGGAAGCAATGGAATAACTTGATGATATCGTTATATCGAGTTAATCGATTTAACAAAGATTACAGCGTTTAGAGAGATTTCTCTTGGTCGTTAAGGAAAACGGGCTTACATTACGACTCGGTAAGTGTCAATTCTTGCAGACGGAGATTCATTTTTTGGGGCATAGAGAAAACGAAAACGGCATACATTCGGTAGAAGTAAAGTTGTCATTAATCAGGCTGTTCCCTACGCCGGGAAATATCCACGACGTGTGCAGATTCCTGGAGTTGACTGGATTTTTCCGGAAATTCGTCGCCGACTACATATTAATAGTGCAACCGCTAATCCAGTTGTTAAACAAAAATATGCAATTCGAGAGCTAACTGTACCGTTTCCTTTGAGAAATTGAAGGAAATTCTGAATGCCGGACCCGTCTTGGCGATCTATAAAGCGAAATATCAACATCAGGTACATACAGATGCAAGTAGTACTGGTTTGGCCGGCCTGCTTTTACAGCTAGCAGACGGAAAAATGCATCGACTCGTGGTTTATTATAGTCGTCGCTGCACTGAAACCTAAGAAAAGTATTATAGCTACGAGCTAGAGACTTTGGCTATTGTGGCAACGCTGGAGCGTTTTAAAATTTACTTACTGGGAAAGGAACTCGCAGTTGTCACCGACTGTGCTGCTGTCGCCACCACTAAGTTAAATAAGCAGTTGATTTCTCGTATCGCTCGATGGTGGCTAAAACTCCAGGAGTTACATTCTCACTTGAGCATAGAAACGCCGATAGAATGAGACACATTGATGCATTAAGTCGAGCTCCTTGAGAGGACGCAGTTGAGCCAGATATAGTCCGCAGTATAATTCTAGAAATTGAATTCTCAACAGAGGATTGGCTTTTATGGCAAGATCTAGAAACAGTCACAATTTAGAAAAGATAACGTGAACAACAGATTCTACGGAGGAAACCCAAATTCGTAACGACTGAAAATTTGACCAGGGAAGGCTGATGAGTACAGGGAAGTAAAACTAGTAGGGCTACAAATCAATGAAAATAAAACAAAGCTCCGGACTGAGTCGAGGAAGAATACCTCATATATACAAAATATCACACTTGGCGAATACAATATCGAAATTGTGGACGAATTTGAGTATTTAGGTGACGAAATACGCCGAAGAATACAGCTCGCAAATAAAATTTTTAATTCAGTTTTGATGATTTTGAAGGCCAACTGCATACATAGGAAAACAAAGCTCCAAGTATACAAATCTGTGATAAGACCTAAGAAGAAGAAGAAGAGGAACCAAGCATCCGCAAACATATTGAATGCCTTTGAAAGACGGGTCCTGAGGCAAATAATTGGAGCGAAGCTCGATGGGGATCAATGGCGAATTCGATACAACCATGATTTGTATGAACTCCGCCGTAGACGGTCCCAAGCCCGTGTGAGAAAGGAGGAGGGAACCTCTTGTTTCCCCAACCCACAGCTTCCATGGTTCTTCATCCTAAACCCCCCATTAAATGGTAGCAAATGTTCTCGGGGTCGCAAAGTGGGTTTGCTGGTTCCCCAATAATGGGACATTAAATGCCGAGAGATGCTAATAACTGTAAATACATCTACAGCTCTGCTACGAAATCCTACATACACCTCCTTTGTGGGGACATAAGAGGATGAAGGCGAGTCTTCCGCGCCTGATAAGGGAATCGAAGCAATAACCATGCCGCCGGAATGGAGGTTGGGCGGCGGGCTAACCCCCCGTTCCTGGAAAACCCTACAATGTTTCGAAAACTGCAGAAAGGCCTCGGAATGGGTTGAACTCACGGCAACGACCTCGCAAACGGAAAAAGCACTATGGCATTGGATCCTGGAATGTCAAATCACTCAATTACCATGGCGCTGTTAAGGACGTGTTACAACAGGACAGTCAATATAAATTGAAAATACTGACAATCCAGGAAACGAACTGGACTGGCAATGGTATTCAAGACATGAGATCGCAGACGATATTGAAAAGTGGGAAGCCTACTAGGAAACGAGAATTCAGAGTGGTCGTTATTGTGGATAGGGAGTTCAAATCGCACGTTATTGATTTTAAGGCACAACGGTTGTGTACGATCCGTATAAAAGCGAAATTCTTCAAAATCGGGCTGATCAATGTATACACCCCGACCGAAGAAAAGGACGAAGAAACGAACGTAACGTTCTACAATCACCTAGAAAGCCTAGTCGACTCACTGCGTGGAAACGACACAATATGAATTCAGGGTGATGTCAATGCTAAGATTGGTAATGAGATATTTTATTGTGGAAGGACTGGAGGATACGGCCTCCACGATGAAACACATGACAACAGTCAGCGCTTGATTGAGTTTGCATGTAGCAGAAATCTAGTCATAGGTTCGAGTTGCTTCCCACATCGACGCATACATAAAATTACTCGGGTATCACCAGATGACAACACACAAAACCAGATCGACCATGTTCTGAGCCAACAAAGTTGGGCCTCAAGTGTACTTGACGACCGTACATACTGAGGAGCCAATTGTAACTCAGATCATTACTTGATCAAATTAACCTATCGATATCGTATATCAAAAGCGTATTCATTGATGACCAGCCCGCTACAAAAATTTGACATCGAAGACTCCAAACGGCGGCTGTGGCAAAATATTTCACAGAGACCCTCGACAAACAGCTCGCTCCCATCTTATCAGACGCATCGCTGAAAACAAGCAACGGGCTCTGGATGGAGGTGAAAGGGGCTAGTAAGACCGTGGCAGAACACACAATCGGACATAAAGTCCGGCGCAAAAGAAATGATTGATTTGGTGATGAATGCCAGAATGCGTAAGACAACAAGAATCAGGCGTACAAAGAGTATTTAGATAGGAAACATACTATGACGACCAATTGAGAAGTATCGGTGTAAGTTTAGCGATCAACAACACAAGATAAGCATACAAAGTAGTGAAAAGCCTGAAACGTGATTATCAGCCCAAAACCATGCTCTGTCGTGATGACATAGGCAATATCATCGTGGATGAAACCGAGATTCAGGAAAGATGGCCATATTTCAAGAACCTCATTAATCCTCCAAACATCGGAGCCTATAGATGTTTTTAGGGAACTTCCATTGGCCCCACTAGCTCTGGATTAAGTTTGCTCTACAATCAAAGCCTAAAAGAATAATAAAGCACCGGGCATCGATGAGATTCCAGTGGAGCTCATCATGTATGGTGGCAGCAATGTTCAAAAAGCTATTAACAAGGTCATCCAGCACATTTGGAAACAAGAACATATGCCGAAAGAGTGGAGCCAATCAATTATATTCCCTATCGACAAAACAGATGAAACGCTATAGTGCGAAAATTATAGAGGCATATCACTGCTTTGTACGTCGTACAAAATGTTTTCAAAGATCTTAGAAAATAAAATCGGATCATAAGTCAACAGTGTTATTGGGGAGTATCAAGGTGGTTTCAGAGCAGGTAGATCGACGATAGACTAATTGTTCACAGTCAAGCAGGTACTTGAAAAATGCTGGGAGTTGAACATAGACGAACACCAAAATTTCTTTGACTAAGCAAGCATACGACAGTATTGATCGTAACCTACTGTACTGAATAATGCTTTGCTTTGGTATCCCAGCCAAATTAGTCCCTCTTACCAAAATGACAATGACGTTGACGACCTACCAAGTACGCATCAATAACCAACTCACCGATACCTTCGACACAAATATCGGACTCAAGCAAGGGTATGGGCTGGCCCCATTGCTATTCAATTTGGCTCTGGAATACGTCATAAGAAAGTTACCTGTCGATACACGAGGTACAGGACTAAACAAGTTGAGCCAAATAGTAGCCTATGAGAACGACATCAACATTTTGTCACGGTCATTAACAACTCCCAAAGAATTCTTCCTGAACCTCGACAGCGAAGCAAAACTAGTAGGGCTACCTGTCAATGAGAATAAAACAAAGCTTATGACACAGTCGAGAAAAAATATCTCAAATGCCCAAAATATCACACTTGGCGAATACAATATCGTAAATGTGGGTGAATTTGTATATTCAGGCGCTGAAATAACGAGAACCACTAATGAAAGAGGCGAAATACGCCGAAGAATACAGCTCGCAAATAAAATATTTTATTCAGTTTTCACGCCCTTGAAGACCAGCTGCATACACAGGAAAACAAAACTCCAAATATGCAAATCTGTGATAAGACCTGTGTTATGCTATGGGTATGAAACATAGACCCTAGCCCAAACATCCGCAAATATAGTGAACGCCTTTGCGCGACCGGTCTTGAGGCGAATAATAGGAGCGAAGCTAGACGGGGACTAATGGCGAATTCGATACAACGATGAGCTGTATGAAATTTTAACGAGTCGGAGGTCTCAACGATTGTAAGACTGCGAAAGCTGCAATGAGCTGGCCACATGAATTGGATTGACGAATAACGGATACCCAAAAAGGCATTCGTTAGGAGAACTGAGGGGCGGAGAACAGTGGGAAAAACGAGGAAACGCTGGTCTGACTCGGTCGACGAAGACAGGTCATCGCTGCTCGGATTTGGAAATTGTAGGACGCGGTCAATGGACCGAGATAGTCGGAGGCGGTAATTGCAGGAAGCGAAGGCCCGGGAGGGGCTGTAGTGCTACGAAGAAGATGATTTGTATGAAATTATTGACGAGGCGGGAGATCAGAACGGTTGTAAGATTACGGAAGCTGTAATCGACTGGCTACATGAATCGTATGGAAGAACAATGGATACCAAAAGGTATTCGTTGGAAGAATTGAAGGACAGAGACTAGTGGGGAAACTGGGGAAGCGCTGGTCTGTCTCGGTCGACGAAGATAGTTCACTGCTGCTCGGATTTCGAAATTGGAGGACGCGGTCCATGGAATGAAACAGTTGGTAGTGCTTGTTGCAGGAAGCAAAGAAGAAGTCCGCAACGTGCGAAACGGCATGATGATACTGGCAATTTATGTCGACGATGAATTGATTACAGCGGGGAACTTGAACGAAATTGCGCAAGAGATTGAGCATTTGCGGAAAAATTCGAGATCAAGGTATCCGAGCTCAAATGTTTCTTTGAGTTTGAAATTGATACATGCTCTTCAACAGATGTACGCTCAAAGGTGCTCAACTCGTTCAACCTAGGAAAGTCTAATGCAGTCCCAATACCATCGGATGCAGGACAACATTTTAGTGACTTCGAGCAGTCGGGTCTGATGTATTTGACCGTGGAAACGCGACCGAACATCAGCTTTGCTGTCGGCAATGTCAGTTGGTAAATGGAGAAACTGATGGTGGCTCACGTAAGCACAGTGAAGCTCATACGTGAACGGCAAGATGACCGGAATACGCTACGAAAGCAACGCGGAATACTTGAAAGTGGAACAGCGATGCAGATTATGGAGGCGATATTGAGACTAGATGATCAACATCAGACTTTGAATTCATATTCGCTAGCGGTGTCATCAGTTGCGGTTGCGAGTGTCATAAGTCAGTGGCCTTCTCAACAACGGGATCCGACTACATGGCTACATCAATGCAGTGAAAAAGTTGACATGACCGAAACGTTTGTTATCAGAATTGATGCTGGTGGATTTGTAGATGTTAGTATTTTGTATGGACAACCACAGTACGATTCGTTTAGCGAAGAATCTAGAATTCCAAAAGAGGACAAAGCACATCGACGTTCATTATGATTTTATCCGTGAGAAGTACAACTAGGGAGTTTTCGATTTGATTTTGGATGAACAAGCGACGAAGGCGCTGCAAAGATAAAGCCATGATGATTCTGCACATTGATGAATGTCATATCAAAAGGCTTTGGTTTTGCAGTTTTCTTTTGAGGAAATTAATGTAACTTCAATTTATTGAGTAAAAATAATTCCGATTTCATTATGGCCTTATAAGTAAAAGTGGGCGTTGAATGGAATTGATCGCATTCATTTGCTTTAGTTTTAAGTTTTGTCGTTAATTTTTGGTAGGGCAATCGAGGCAGGTTCTTTATATTGTCTCACTTCAGTTTTGACCTTCACACAATAAAAACCCACAAATATTCGAATACAATTCTACAATAAGATTCTCAACAGTTTGCGCTCTGTAGATCCTAGCAGTATAGAAGCTGAAAGAGCATTCTCTTTAACTGGTTATTTGGCCTGCAAAATCGGAAGCCGTTTGTCAGGCAGTACATTAAATACTTTATGCTTTTTACGAAGCTATTTGCAATATTTTAATAATTTTTGTTTATTTTCTTAAATAAATAAAAAGGAAACTTTTTATTTAAGTAATGCTAGTTGCAACAAATAAATGATTATTAAATATTCCATCAAACTTATTATTTGAATATAAAAAATCCTATTATTGTGACAATTCGTAAGAAAAACAAATACATCAATCTCGCGAGATTGATCTCGGCTCCAACAAAATCTTGCGAGACTGTATTCCCTAGTTAATATGTAAGATATGGACAGATGAGCAGCTACCAAATGACTGACGGCAGAGCATCATATGTCCCATACATAAAAAAGGAGATATGCTATGCTGTGAAAATTGCAAAGGAATTGCTCTCTTGTGCACATCATACAAATTGCTGTCCAAAGTCATTGAATGAAGACTGAGGCACTATTATGAAAATATTGGTTGTGGTAGGGAGGTGAAGGCTATTTACACCCTGAGTGTGGGGTTCACAGACGCACAGGACGTCTGGACCACCCACTAAACACTTCTCCTGCCAACATGAGAACATAGCCTGGCTAAGCTTCGTTTCTCTACGCAAGTTGGAGGGATTGCTAGAAAAGTGAGCCCCAACCCAGACGTACTCGGCTATTGTGAGTCCTTTTTATCTTTTAGCATCACCCGGGTATAATGAGCCACATGGTTCCATTTGTCAACCGATTCAAGCATCTCCTCATTTTGATTATCCGGGGAGAGCTCTCCTGCTTCCCTGTAGAGATCCTGGCGCAGCCTATCCCATCTTTAGCATATAAATTGCGTGGTAGGCACCGTCTTTCTCTCCTGCGCAAAACCTACATTCGGGGCACTGCGACTTACCAATCTTGTGCAAATAAGACTGAAAACATCCATGCCCGCTCAAGAGCTGGATCAGGTAGAAGTCAGTCTTACTGTGCGTTCGATTGAGTCACGGTCTCAAATCAAGAATGAAGCGCGCAGTCCATCTTCCCAAAAAATGCTATTCACAAAGGAATGTTACCAATCGTTGAGCGAGCGTTGTCTCTCCTCGCGGGCAACTGTCTTCCTTATGTGAAACTATCATTGTAGTATCAAGGTGGTTTTCGAAGTGGGTGGTCAACGCTTGACCAGATATTTTCAGTAAAACTGTTGCTCGAAAAGTGCTGAGAATATAATATCCATGTACACCAGCTAATCGTAGACTTCAAGCCTGCATACAACAGTGTTGGCAGAAATAGCATGTACAAAATAATTCTTGAATTTGGCGAAATTTGTCTGCATGAACAAGGTGACAATGCTAAACACCGAGTGCCAGGTCAAAGTTAACAAAGATTTAACTGAAAGCTTCCCGACGAACTCAGGCTTAAAGCAGGCGGATGGGCATGCCCCAACCACGGGCACGCAACTATTAGCGTATACCAACGACGTGAACATTATGTCACGATAAATTCCAAATGCAAAGGAAGCGTTACTACGGCTGGAATTAGAAACGAAAAAGTCGGCCTTCTAGCCAATGAAACTAAAGATAAATTCGTGACCCAAACAAACAAATACATGCCATTTCGATAAAATTTAACTTTAGAAGACTACAACCTGGAAAGTGTTGATAGCTTCCCACACTCAGGGAGTCCATCTTCATAGAAATGATACAGAAGAGAACGAAACAGAAAAGGATAATTGCAGTAAACAAAGCCTACTTCTAAGAAAAAATGTCAAGATGAAATCAGGCTTGAGACAAGAAGATTTACTAGTTCTAATGCTCTTTTAATATTCCTCTGGAACATGTCGTTAGGAAGTCATCAACAGATACCACGAGCATGCTACTATAAAGTTCAAATTACTCGGAGTGATCGGTGATAACGTCAACATCACGGCTCAATCAATTTCAGATGCTAAAGAAGCCGAGAATCAGAAGTAAAACAAATAGCCATGAGGGTTAATGAGAACCTAATTCACTACCTAAACATGAAAAAATAAACCGCTTCGCTTGAAAATGTGGATACCTAACTTTAAGTGTTTACAAGCCCACTTTAATTGAAAAGGTGCCTCATACTAACGTCTAGAGATATGCACAGGAAAAATTAGCTTTGCAATTGTAAATCGCTCATCAAACTCGTATTAATGCATGGGTGGGTTTTAGGGAGAGATTCTAAAAAGGCTCTGGACGTGTGCGAACGCAAATTATCAGAAAAAGCCAAATAAAAGAAGAAATAAGAGTGGGGACGTCGTTAGGATGATTTGCAAGATGACACTTGTCCCCGTCTTAATAAGTGGAGGAGCATCGGTTACTCAGAAGAACGTTGAAGGCTAAAGTACAAGAGAAGCGTCTAGTTAGAAACCAAGGAAATTAATGGGCGGACCCGATTGGTGCGAGAGCAGTACTATGCTGGTATAGCAAACTAGAGAACGAGGTCACAAAACTGTCAAGATTGGAGGAGTGCAATACTGGAGGTCAAGGCTCGAATCAGGCTGTCGCGGTTTCCTATTTTGTTTGAACGTCAACAGCACGTTTTCGAATAGTTAAAATTCTTTTATATATAAATCAAAATAGTAATGCCTTCAACTTTATATTAGAAATTCTGGATGCTGTAGCCATCGCAACATTTTTCATCGCATTTTTCTAAGAATGCTTCAAACTTTAGGTTAGGAACACTGTTATGCATCTGGCCATTTCATTTTGATGAGAATTTAAAAGTAGAGGATGAATTCTTTCGACAGAACCACAAACCAGTGCGAAGATGAGTCAGGTAACCCTGGTGAGAATATATATTTCCAATCAACGAATTGAACGTTAAATAGTAGCCAACCAATAGATAAACTGAAACCACACAATCTAAGCTCAATTTGATAGGCTCCTATACTAAACGTTTAAATAAGGAAAATTAGACATGAACTGCAGTCAAAAGGATTTACGATCAAACAAGCATGAATGCAACTGATTTCAAGACAACGCGAAAAATATTTCCATACATTTCAGTTGCTGGGAAAACCGCCCAAGTCCAACAAAACACAAATAGGCAACCTGAAAAATCGCGATTTTTTTGTAATTACTTCAGACGAAACTTTCAAACGAGAAAAGAACAAGACAGATTGGTTGCCTAAAAGAAGATAAAATTTCAAACACCGATGACAAGCGTCCTTGCGATGACACTGTATGCTCCCCATCTCGGTCCTGTATAAGTGTCCGACTAGCTTTCGGTATTATTTAAACCTAAAATATTCAACTTTATCATTTATTGATCCAAGTACAAAAACCGAACAGTGCTTAAGATGCCTGAAAGAGTAAGATCATGCACCAAAATTCTATTTTCCAAGAGCCCCATTGCAACCCGCACGTTGATATTCTTGTCAATTACAAAGAAATATGCAATTGAGCGAGCTACTATGCTACTTGCACGTTTTGTAAATAATTCATTCCGGAATTAAATTCCAAAATGATTTCAAGTGACTCGAACCTCTAAACGTTGTTCTGCTTGCGCCAATAGTTCCTTTTGCTCCGCTTGGAAATCTCTAAGCATATTCGTCAACTTCTTTCTATCTTCCATTTCGTTTGCGAGTCTTGTGTTGTATTCATTGAGTAAATGAACTGCTTCATTAACCTGGAAATATTAAACCAGCCATTAGTATTATCGAATAAATACCATTTGATTCACATTATTACTTGTTTGATCAACTTGTTGGCAGTTTCCTTGTCTTCAACCTTTGAGAGGTTTGAGAGCTCTGAAATTTCAGGCGGCAGGTTCGCGATCCTTTCGCGCACGACAGCGTCACTTGAGGCAGAATTTTCCAGATCACTTAGAGCTTTGATGAGTACGTCAGGCTCGGGAGGATCGCCAATGGGTAAATGAGGACTTAATGTGACATGAGTTTCCACTTTCCCATTGACTTCGACTGTCTCCGATTTGGATTTCTCCCGGTCGGACCTGGACTTTTTATGTCGTGAATGCTCTTTCTCCTCGTGTTTCCGCTTCTCTACCGGTTCTGGTTTCTTAAATTCAACGGGGTCAACAGTATTGAACAGATCCTTCCTGAACTCTTTAATTGTGTCATTATCGTAAACGCCTCGATCTTCCCAAATTCTTAGAATGCGATCAATGTTCATAAACAACTTTTCATCGTCGCAATGCTCGTTGATGTGCTTGAACACCTTTCGTAGCACCACACCAAATTCCTTGCCATATTCCGGGCCCTTTTTCTTGCTGTTTTGTATAACGTCATTTGCCAAGTACATAAATGTCAATTTTTTGCTCTGAGGTGCTGTGGAGTGATTACATTTTAGGTTAAAATGTGGAACTTCATGCCGAATATACGAAAATACCTTTTTGTAATTCACGATACCAAGTTTTAATTACTCCCACGTAATGCTTGCGATGATGAATGAGCCACAGCGAAAGGGTTTGAATGCTTTGTTGACTGGAGTTCAATTCAGTGAGTTTCTTAATTAGTGCACTCTCCGTGAAAGCCGACATATTTTCGCGAATATTTCGGCACGGACACTGTCCGCACGGTTTTCACTTGTTTATTTACTGAAGCGTAATTTTTTTCGAGGGAAACACAAATAAACAGAAATATAACTTTGACAGGTCACTGATGAGAGCAGTTTTTGCAAACGACGCCTCAAAAATTCAACTGCAATCTTGTCCAGTGCAACTCCGATAACGAAACGATTTTACGTGAAAATTGACAGCTCGATGGCATTTTCTCTTTGGGACACTGAACTGACGTTGGATGGGAATTACAGAGGTCTGATTACATGAGTTGTGAAAACGAAATTTATTTTTAATATGGTAGTTATTTGAAAAATTGATTTATGAAATATACATTAGTTATTCAAATTACAACATAGTTAGATACTTGCACCAGAATCGTAAGTGCGAGAAATAATGATTAGATTACGAGCCGAATTATTTTAGAATTCGAAAATGCGCGTGCTATTTAAACTAACTAAAAATAATTTCAATATAGAAAGGTATTGTATAAACTGGAAAATAACATAAGATAAAGATTAATACAATAATGGAGTAGTCTAGGAATCGGTGGCTGATTCACAAGGACTAAATTTTTTTGTGTTATTCGTGGTTTGTTCGTTTTTCTATTTTTATTTCCAGCTCATTGTTGTTACATTTAATGTTTTTGTTGTTTGTTTGTGTAAGTTGTTTTTAAACAATTAGAGATAATGATAAATTTGTCTATTATAAGCTTTCTGGCCAGTATTCCTTAATTGTTAAATAATGAACACTTTGTATTCTCTGCTTGCCTGTTTTATTTTTATTGCATGTATATATTTCAGCTACGACTTGTAGCCTTCCTCAGTGCGAATACAACTAAAAAAATTGACATATTTTAATGTTCTTATATCTACCTAACTGTTATTTAATCTAGATAAGAGAATTCTTAAAATAAAAGTGAACCCGAAAATGCATAAAGCAGGAAACGAAATTAGGGAAATTATTTAGGCCGAGAAATCACCAACGATCAAAATTGATAAACGTCTTACAAAATAGGATCAAAAGGAGATGAGCAAAGTTGAGATATACCGGAAGCCAACCAGCACAATGCGAATCATACTCAGCACATCTAGTCATAGCGATCAGCATCAACTGGCTGCATTTCATCATTTGGCTCATAGAATGTTTCTCCTGCCACTCAGCGAGGAAAGAATGAAGTAAGAGCGAGATTAAATCACGAAGTTAGCAGAAGTAAACGGTTACGAAAAGCGAAAAATGAAAAGCTCATTACGAAAAAGCAATGGAAGGTAGCACAAAGCGATACCAGACTGACGAGAGAAAATGAAAGCTCAAAAGGAGAATACAGCTGAACAGCTGAAGTAATATTTAACAGCCGAAACAACCAGTTAAAAAACAAATTTGGTACAACGAAAGACAGTATTGGTAAAATGGAATACACAGGGTCAACTGCAAAGATTGCGATAAGAAATATATCCAACAGACAAAACGATCAATAAATATACGGGTCAACCAGCACATTCGTGAAACAAACAGAGTGAAGAAAAACATAAAATCAGCCAAATTCGGAAATCAAATCAAAGGTAGCGGAACATACAATAGCAGAAAACCACAGGATTGACATCGAAGATACGGAAATCATATACTCGTACAGCACTAGGGACTTCAGAAAATTAGACGTTGAAGAAAGTATCGCGATATATAAAAACAGAAGAGGGAACATACTCAACGCGGACCAAGGAAACGGATATTCCTGGCTGTTTAAGTACCTGTAATTAGGGATAGGATTAGCAGTGATTGGCAATAAGAAAACAATCAGGGATGGTGGAGGTATTTTCTTATCCAATTTAAATAACAGTTAGGAAGATATAAGAACATTAAAATATGTAAATTTCTTCAGTTGTATTCGCACTGAGGAAGGCTCCAAGTCGTAGCCAATATATACATATGCAATAAAAATAAAAACTGGCTAGCAGAGTATACATGTGTGCATTATGTAGTAATTAATTAGAGATAAGTTTACTATGTAGGTTGAGGATATTGCAATGTTAGTATATTAGGATAAGATAAAGTTTTTGATTAGGATTTACTAGAATTCGGTTAAATCATATTCACTAACTATTGTATATTTTTCAATTATATGTAATTTTCTCAAAACGGTTGATTAGTTTTTTTTCTCATTTTTCCAATAAATAAAGAATATGTAATAATTTAATAATAATAACAGGGAAAAGGACAATAAAATGGAATGAGGATACAGATGGTTCCGCATCTGCTTCAGTGGCAGCAGCAGCAGTGGCATTGGATGAAATTAGTAATCCATGTGGAAGTTCTAAACTGAGCCCCGGGCCACCTCAACAAATATTTGAATGTTTGTGGGAAAAGTGCTCCCTTCAATTCGAAGATAAATTGTAGTACTCGAGCAGCCCACCTGGGCAAACTGCTCGAGAGACCTTCTTGAAAGGAAGCAATTTCATAACAATCATAATGTGATACGTGCGGAACAATTTGATGCGAAACTTATTGATATTATTATTAATAGCCCGAAATAAACCCCGCCACTATAACCGCTACCATTATCGCGTTTTATTGGTTGAGCTCCAATTAATTTTGTGACGGTCCATGCGTTCATTTCCATTAAAAGATATAGTGAAATGAGTGATATTAAATGTCCGTAAAGGACTGCAGCGATGATCTGCTGCCTCGGCGGAAGAGGATGGTAGTATCCGCTGAGATTGGCCTTGTCTGGGGACACGTGGATGCGCTGGCAGGGTAGCATTGCAGTGTCATGGGACGGGTTCTTTCCCCCCAGCACAAGACCCACTACAAAAAATATTTTTCGCATCCACGAGTTTCCGAAAAGGTTCTATCATTATCAACCAGAGTCAAGAAAGGAGGTAGCCTGCTAAGGGCTATCCAATTTTTTAACAGAAGAATGTCACTTCATGGCATTTGGAAACATTTAAGGAGGGATGGTTTAATTTCCAACAGTCAATAAGATACTGTAGATTGGTTTGAATGATATCAAAGTCTAACTGATTTTGACTTGGTCCGAATTCCGAGATTTCCCAAAGGAAATCCAAACCGTTCTCTCATCGGTCTTGAAGGGCATCACCAAATTGCTTGCATCACATTCAGATGCTTATAGTCTACTTCAAGGTGGCTAGCTGGCTGGATTTTAGGTCGTGGGGTTGACACGAGAAGACGACGCTTGAATGCGATTTTCTAGCACTTATTAAATTTTCTGAAGAAAAATTCAAACTTTCCTCTATCGTAGCCTTTTTGAGGCTTCCAACAATTGAAAAGGAGCACAACTGCAAACTCACGCGTTCCCGCTCTGTCAAAGTTAAAGTCAAAAGCACTTTATTCAATATAAATCGAAAACACCCAAACCCGCTCAAAAACTGGGTCAGATAGAAGTCAGTCTCATCATGCCTTCGATTTAACCACTTTTTTATATCCAGGATGAGGCACGCAGTCCACCTTCCCATCATGCAATTCATCAAGACTGCTGCCAATCCTTGAGTGAGTGCTGTCTCTCCTCGCGGGTAACCGTCTCCACAGCGTCCTACTTCCAGCGCAGATAAATAGCGCGGTGCTCTCTTGCAAGGAGGACAATAGGTACTACGCCTGCAATAAATCTCACGGTCGGATATTAAGATGCACTCCTCTGTGCTCCTCTTCCCTGTTCCTGAGAACTTTGCCCCATGTTTTTGCTTCATACAGTAGCACTGACCCTACAGGATTCATCAAAAGGCATCTTATTGATGGGCTGGGTCCCCCTACGTTGGCCATAAGTCAATTCAGAGCCGATACCCCCGAAATAGCCTTCTCAGCCGTTCCCCTGATTTACTCAGAGAAACTCATCTTTGAGTCGGTCAGTAGCCCCCGGAACTTCACCGCTGGTTTTAATTCGATTTATATGTCTCTAATACTGATCATCCTTACTATAGGAATTCCTTTCTTGTCAAGGTGACCACTACGGGTTTCTCCAGTGCAAGACTAAACCCGCGAGAAGTCATCCAGTCTCTCGCTCGCCGCATTAGCATACCTAGCCTAAGTTGCGCTTGTTAAACAGTGCGTCCAGCAACCAGAGTCACTAGATCATCCACGAAGTCGATCAAGTCTTAGTAGCCCATCGTACGACAGATTCCACAGGTCTGGGCCAAGGACAGATCCCTGGGTAACACCCGATGTAACTTTAATCCTTGGTTGGCCCTGTCTCGTGTCATAAATCAGGCTGTGGGCCTTCAGGTATTCCCTCAGAACCCGCATTAGATATTCTGGAACTTGGGAAGGGGTTTCCAGCGTATTCAGGATATCTATGCATCTAGCGGAGTGGAAGGTATTCCCAGCGTTGAGTGTCACCAACAGTATGATTTATTGCATAGTGCAGCCATGTGACTCTACATTGTGGACCACGCTCACCACCTCTGAAACCGCATTAATGGTGGAGCGTCCTGCTCTAAAGCCGTACTGCCTAGGAGATCGGTTCGGAGCAGCACGAATCGCGTCAGTGAGTCTTCCCTCGAAGAGTTCCTCTAGTATTTTTCCAACAGTGTCTAGCATGCATGACGGAGGTTATGCAGACGGCGATTCGGGATTTCTCTTTCCCTTGCTGATCAGCACGAGCCTCGTCACCTTCCATCGTACTGGAAAAACCTTGTTCCGTAGGTAAGTGTTGAATATGCTGCGGAGGATGTCAGGCCAATGGTGATATACCAGTTACACCACCTCAGCTGGAACATCATTTAGACCTGGAGTCTTCTTAGCTTTCAATGTACAGACTGCTTCTTCCAGTTCCGGCTGCATGAAGAGTAGTGGATACTCGGTTGCTGTTTCACCGTGGATAGCGTCAACATGGACAGAATGGGTGGGGAAGAACGCCCGCACTATCTCGTCCATCTTTTCCGCATCATGTGTGCAAGGTATCCATAGGGCATCAAGTTTCTGCATAATTAGCTTGTAGCCAAGGCCCCACGGATCCTTTTTCACATTGTCCACTAGATTTTGCCAGCAGTGAGCCTTGCTGTTGTTAATCAATTTGTGAAGGAATTTCCTAGCCAACTCATATGCTGCTACCTGGTTGCATGCTTCATCACGGTTCCGCACCCGTTGAGCTCCATTCCGATGCTTGTGACATTCGCTTTGGTTTTCAGCGATTTCAGTCGACCACCAGATAACGGGGCCTTGCCATGTCGTGTTTTTTCAAAGGGCCATAGATGCATTGCAAGTAGTTGTAATGATGCTCATAGTTCATTTTACCACGTCTATCGTCCCCTGCAATTCTTCCTGCAATTCTTCCTGCCACGGAGCACCTCGACGAACCCCTCGTCACACACCCGGCCGATATTCCACCCAATTGTAGAAAGTCGAGAGCACGGACGTCGGGAGACGACATCACTGATATCAAGCAGATTGCACTGATGATCACTGGCTGACTGATCCTCTGATATTTATTCCAATTCCAATTATGTATCCTCGGCACTAAGGACTTCGAGGCGAATGCCACGTCTGGTATGGTTCCTTCGCAGCCAATACAGCGGAAAGTCGGCGTTTGTCTGGTATTTAGTACAATGAGCGCCATCCTGGCCAACATTATTAGGATTCTTTTTCCCCGTGGATCTGTCTGAGGTATGCTCCATTCGATTACTTTACCGTTGAAGTTTCCCCCAACGAGTACTTTGCCGTCCACGTTCGAGACAGCACCCTCCAAAGCATTAAACTTGGCTTGGAAAGATGATATCGGTTCGTTCGGTGTTAGGTACACACTAAAGAAGGTGGTCCCTCAGCATCAAACCCACACGAAAAAATCCCCCCATCCACAATTCTCCACCTGAAAATCACTTTTCTAAACGGAGGGTGGCAGTACCAGTTTCATCAGGATACCATGATGCAGAACTTTTATCATGGTGTTGTTCGCTAAGAAGCAAATAGTCGGCTTTCATGTCTCAAGCAAACTGCTCAAGTAACTTTTGAGCAGTTGAACTGTGATGTAGGTTTAGTCGCAGGATGAGTATCATGGAAGTTCTGATTTTGTCTTGGCTATAGCTTCCTAGAAAACTCGACAATTACCAGATCCCAAGACGTCTGCCTCCTTTGTACACTCTTTTCTTTTATGTCCCATTTCACCGCATTTGTAACGTAGGGAACTCCTATTGAGACCTTTGTCACGGAAACCCTTTGTCCTCTTCTATGCAATCATTAAAATGCCACCCAAGCCAAGGTTATATATGTTAAAGCAAAAATGTTAAAGTAAAAACCAAAAAAAATTAAATGAATACATTAAACAAAAAAGGTGCTTAAATAAAATTGGGTAATAAGGCAGGGAAATAGATAAAGAGTAGAACCTGCACGGTTAGATTTGAATTCAAAGTCAAATAAAAATGAGGGTGAAGCCAAACTGAGGAGTTCGAGTGGAATGCGATCCTGCAATGAAACTGTTTCTGCTCAACCTTGATGAGTCGCTCGTTCTTATTTCTCTCGATGTAGTGATTTAATTTTGGGGCCCCCAAACAGGAGATTTAGACGTAAGAACAGGTATTGTAAATATATTGTGCATTTTATACCTAAACAAACCAAACTGAACTAACTAAACCCTAAATCATATTTTACGATTGGTTATCCTATTTTAAATCGAAATTTATTTGAAAATTATTCTGGAGTGGATTGTGCACCTGCCTTAGGTGTGTTTCAGTGCCCGAAATAAATTTTTCAGGAGGCTTTCAGTTTTTGTTACGTCGCAGGAACTCATACCGGCTAAAGAGTGTGAACTGGTCACCCCGGCATTGAATAATTCTTTCTTTCGACGTAAATAGGATAATAGATCTCTTTTCCAGCTGTGTGAGGGGTATTTGGCGGCCACGTTTCTCACTTGGCGGCTACTTGGGACCAAGGAACAAGTGAGTGGTGCCTCCTACGACCGTCTCCAACGGATAAATCGGGTCCGAAGTCCCAAGCCGAAGGATCCTCAACGTGGAGGGTAAAACCTTTCCATACTTGTGCAGTGTGACGATAGCCAAGGCATTTAAAGCATTGAAGAAGTGCTGCCCTTAGCCATATCCTGCCCTTATTCAGAAATTGTTCGGTATCCTTTTCGGTCAACTCAATGATGGTCATGCATTGTTGCCTACAATTTTCTGTTGTCAGCCTCGCTTTGATCCTCCCCACGCTAGGGAACTCCCTTTCGTTGGCCTCTTCTACCTTGGCCTCTTCTACCTTGGCCGAGTCCTTGACGTTATCGATATCCATTGGCTCAAGCGAGTTTCTTTATTGTCAGCCTCTGCTCCAAATTCGACCAGAATATGGCCCGAGCGTGTTGGTCGTACTGCTTTAATGGCAGTGTTTGTGTCTGCAGACCTTACATTTCCTCTGATATCCTGCGGCACTTCTGCATAGGGTCGGCCATCTTGAGGTTTTATGAGCAGTGCCTGCTGCCGGGGTCTTCGTCAGGGCTTCTTTCTCTCCTGTTTCCCATCAGGTCTTTTTTCTTGTTGGGCGTCTCTGTGAACTTTATTTTCTGGAATTTTTGAAGGAATTTCTTTGCGGCTTTTGTCAGCACTGTCTGAAGCCCCTGATCTGACGGGGCCTCTTCGTTCCTTTCATCACGATCTCCTTCAATTAGGCTAGACGCCATTCTTTTATTGATGTTTGATGCTGAAGCTATCTGCGCGTGCCCTTTAGGTTTAGCCATTAGCGTTTCTTTAGCCTTCTGCTCTTCTTTGGACCTTCTGGTTCTCTTCGGGCTTAGCCAGCTTCTCCAAATGCCCTACGCGGTCTAGGAGCTCATCCAGTTCAAGGAGCTCAATCTTTACTTCTTTGCTGATTATTGGCGAGTGGCATGCAGATTTTATTCTTTTTAAGATCATGCCCCACTTTTCGGATTAGCCTTTTTTCTTCATGGTGCTGGGCAGCAATTGTACTTTGCGACTACCTTTCTTGGGAGAGGTTATCGGCTTCCATTTCCAAGTACAGTACTTCCGTCACATTTTCGACGGTGACGAGGATTTCACACAACGGCGCTTTATTTGTCTGGTGACTCCTATCTTATCCTGCCGTGATCACTTTGTGGACTTCAAGATGGTTTGTTATTATTTCGGGAGACAGTGTGACAGTTGGATAGGAGCCGTTCACGCACGGGTGGCACCTTGGTGCTACCGTGGAAAGCAACTAGGTCCAAACCATCATATCTCCAGCCCAAAACATCAATCAATTCATTGTTCAAAGTATAGTCCAAATTCAGTCAGAGAGGTTACCTGTCATCGCAGGAGGAACCTCACGGTGCCCTCCATATACTCAGATCCGTGGGATTGGCGCTCCCCAAAGAATGTTATCCTCTAAGAGTACTCCTGTCGACCAGCATTCCACCTGCGGGAATTTCCTCGGGTACGTGAGGGCGGCACTCCCCAAAAAATGCTAGCCTTCAAGAGTATTCCTGTCGACCGACATTCCCTCTGCGGGGTAGTAGTCATCTTGGTATCAAATTTTATTGAATTTTCAAGAACCATTACAACTTTATTCAAGAAAGTGTAAAATTGATAAATCATACTATTTCTAACAAAGTTTAGTGAATTTCGACATCAGTAGTATTTGTTCTTATTATTGAACTATATACAAGGGCGTACTTCCATGATTTTTTAAATTTTTTTCAGATTTTATGGATCAAAGATGTCCAATTGGAAGGGGAAGTACGCAAGAATTTCATACATTTCTGCCTCTCCTAGCCACCTTCACACAGAATTTTTTAGGGGCTACCACCCTTTATGGAAAGAACTCTGAACATTTTTTGCCCCAAAACTTTAAGAGGTCATCACTTCTGATCTTTGCAAAAATAAAATAAGGTTGAATTAAGTGTCAACCAACATTTTCATTGAAATATGAGGTCCTGGTTTACCACAGTTAGGTTCATAACTGTTCTGGTTCAAATGTTTTATTTAACTACATACGAGTAGATTCTAAAATGAAGAGAGTTGTTGGTTGCTCGTATCACTAAATTATTTGCTTTTTTAGAAAAAAAAAGATATTTCTCTTGTAACGTTTTGAATAGTTATATTTAAAATTTAATTTAACTAAATGTTACTAGTATATCAAATAAATTTGAATAATATCAACATTAACCAAGCACTTCAATGGTAAGTAAATCCCATTTAATAACTTTATTCAACAAACAAAATGTAATTGCAAACAAGTTTATGGATCTTTATCAACCGGAAATTCTGCAATAAATTTGCTATTTACCAAGTCTTCAAGTCAATGTACTCGCCGATTGTTTTAAACATTCAATTAAAACCGACCCCGGAAACAAGTTTTTTGTACCGCCCTTGAAAATCCGTTTTTCTTTTCGTTCGAAGTGCCCTTGTTGCATGAAACAGGTTGAATCTTCTTGAATTAAATTGTTGATCCATTGAATCAAGATGTTGATTCTACAAACTTGTTTAGTGCCATGAGTCGAGTAATGATAAAATCAAACAATTTAATTTAATAGTTACAACTACAATTTGTGAACAATTTAGGGAAGATGAAGTGGAGGATTTTGTTTAGAGGAATTTTAAGGATACATAATGGTGTGCTAAAGAAAGTATCGATGACTAAATCTAAATTTACCAAGTAGGTTGCTGGTATATCTACGAATAATTATAGATTTCTGAAGTAATGAGTAACTACAATCCATGGAGGCCGAATAAAAGCAATCACCAGCAATTAAGGACTCAGCTGAACTTTAATTCTATAGTATCTTTGAGATAGTTTAACGAATTCGAGAATAAATAGAATCTGTCCATAAATCTCCTTTTCATCGCGTCAATGTAGTTGATTGAATGATCGATTAAATTACAGTATTTCGGTGGAAAGAAGGCCAATCAGATAAATTAACGATAAAAATGAAAGTTATGTGTCATAATCTAATAAATTTTGCAACGAAAACTTATATTCAACCTAAAAACGTTGAATTTCGCAAATTTTACACAGCGGTTAAAAATGTGAACTGTAATTAATAAAATTACAAGCAATTGCTAACGCATGTGAGTAACAAGTTTTTTAAATCACTTTCAGTTATGGTTCCGTTAGACTTTTGGGCGGGAATTCGTAGATAGATAGATACTCGCACTTAGTTAACATACCAATCAAGATTTTATCTAAAGTGTCATTCTAAGGAGCGGTAGTCTAATTAATTGTGAAATGCCGGAAAGTTTGAATGATGCCTGTTAGTGTAAATGCAAATTTGACCGTATTTTGGCGACCAATTTAAGCATGCAAGTAGGTCAGTGGGTGCTCACCTGATCAAGCAGCGTGCTCTAAGCCGCATTTCCTTTGGCATGAAATTAATTGGTGTTTAGGTAAATTAGAGAGCTTTCTTGTTTGATTGGAATTATATGTACCGGTTGTATTTAATTTAGCTAGTGTTTATTTTCAAGCCACTATTCATTTATTGAGACATCTATATATACAGACGAACTCCAATTAATAGACATGCAACTACGCAAAACTAGGCAAACTAAACTCAGCTAAAGAAAATAGATAGAAAGATAGATTACTTCAAAGAAAGAAAAAAATCGAATGACTTAATAGACTAAGAAAAAATGACAATATATACAATCACCAAATAGCACAAGAGAAACAGTAAATTTTAAAAAGTAAATACATGAGAGAAAGTTAATCAATATACAAGACGGGTTCGGAAATAAACGAGACTTTTTTCATACAATTTTTCGGGGGTGCCACCTGTGAATGAGATATTGCGTTGGAAAGTTACATCCCTTCCTGACTTCCAGTGAAAGTTTGGTGACATTCGGTTCAGTGGAAGCGAAGTTATTGCGTCTAAAGTGACAGTATGTATGTTTCATCAGTACAAAAATGTGTTTCGAACAAACAGCTAATATCAAATTTTGTTTTAATATCAGTAAAACGTACCAACGTCTTGAAGGACATTCCGGTCAATGACCTGAAACACTCTTTCGAAAAGCTTTTGGATCGCGCAAGACAGTGTATCGAGGCCGGAGGAGACTATTTTGAATAAATAAACTCGAATTTAGCAAACCAGGGCTCCTGGCGTTTTTATTTTAGCTCACTCTCGTTTATTTTGGAACACACCTTGTAGTAAAATTCAAGAACATCTCGTTGTAATCGAGTTTGATGTTCATACGAATTGAAAGGTAAAGATACCAAAACCAAGAATGTTGTGATTCCGAGGCAAACGTACAAATGGCGATTAAGAAAAGTTTCCGTACGTGCAAATGGGACACTGAAGGTTATTGAAGATCGGCCGACGGGCTCCAAAGTAAAGACTGACATATTATTACACAAAGTAGGCTGCAACAGATTTTGATAAAGCTTGTAGAGCAGGCATTCATCCAGGAAGGACCTACGAGATTTTAAGGAGAGCAAGTGTAGGAGTAATAGACATTCACTGTAGGAAATAAATGGTATATGAAATTTGCTAATTGACTGCGAATCAGTGAAAGAAATTGATAGATACAAGAGAAATGTCGGTGAAGCCTTTAGGAGTTCTTAAAATAAAACCAGCCATTCTAGATGCTTTTGAAACAATAAAGGAGATGTGGTGATCAAAGCGAAATTTATCATCAAAAATAACGCAAAGACCTTTGTGAGTAGAAACAACCCCAAGAACAATACCGCTGATTGAATAAAAGCAAGTGAAATGGAGGATTTTTTACGGGAAAAAGACATAAGGAAACACTCGTCAATATTCAAGGGAATGGAATTAATAATGCCCGAGGAAACAAGCAACTCTAGACCTGCCTGGAGGCCCAAGCAGTCGTCGATGGAATGTATAACCCTAAAGTTTTTAAATTATCAGCATCGACAAGCGACAAAGAGTTGAATAAAGAAGGAAGATTATTTATAAACGCTAAAAATAATAAGGGACCTAGGATTGAACCTTGGGGAACACCAGAATAAGGACAGTATGAGGAAGACTTACAAGACCTATACGTAACCACACACTCACGACCACAGAGGTAGGAGAATAACCAGCCGAGAAGAGATGAGTTAACATTTGAGGCCTAAAGCTTTTTCATTAGAAGGCTGTGGTTGACTGATTCGAAAGCTTTTGGGACGTCAGTGTAAATGACAGTAGTAGTAGTACTTTATTGAGACTTTTCTTTTGACATATATTACTTAATCTACTTTTAATGTTACGATTAATTTGACAGTGACACTTTTGTCAAATGTCCTTAGCTTCTTTATACGACCTGAGTCTATACTTTGCAGTTTTTGAAATGCTAATGTTAATTTTTTTTCTATTCTTACGGTTATTGTCTTTTAGTTGCTTATTTACAGATGAAAACCTAAACTAACCAAACTTATTCTATTCTTAGCCTAATTACATTGTAACTCTTCTTTGTAGCGTGTAGCGTTACATGCAAAGTCGCGTTTCAGAAGAGACACAACTTTACCGACCTAATCTTCAGGATATACGGAAGTTATTTTTGTTGAGAAGTAAAGTTATCGTACGTCGAAAGGCTCACCGCGCATGCGTGAGCGAAACCCAGTATTAAGGCGCTGGAGTGCACTACTTGCGTCATCATTAATTTTTTTTTAGTTGGTCTGTGACTGTTGCCCACGAGACGTGTGCAATAAGAAGTTCCTTTATGTGAAACAAATAAAGCTACTCATATATATTCGAAGTTATCTTTCACTTCTAACCTATCGTCCCTCTGTTCCTTCGATAATCTCAACAGGTTATGGGCCCAGGCAAGCAGCCTGTGTAACAACCGATTATCGAAGTCAGAGGACGATAGAGAGAAAACGGTTATCTCGATTTTTTCTTCCTGGGTGGTCGACACGTGGTCGCCATTGTAGTGTGCCGGTAAACGTGTACGGGAAAGCAATCGAATGAAAACGGTGGAATCAACTCTGATAAAGAACATTAAGAAGTTTGATGGCTTGAATTTTCAAGCGTGGAAATTTCGAATGAACTTGATGTTTATCGCGAACGCGTTACAAGACGTCGTTACGGGTGCGCGAGTGATGCCAGCCGACGCAAACTCGGCCGGTGGCAAAAAGTGTGTGAAAGACTACGCGATAGTTTCCTTGTCGATAGAGGATTCTCAGCTCGACTGTATGCTCAACTGCACTACAGCGAAGCAAATGTGGGCCAAATTGGTGAGCAAAAATCAGCGTCGAACAAGATGCCCTTGCTACAGAAGTTCCACGGACATCGCATGGATCCAAACGAGTCGGTTGTACAACACGTTTCCCGGGTACGAAACATGGCGTCTCAACTGAAGGATCTGGGAGAAGCGGTTTCGGACACTGCCATAATGGCGAAGGTACTTGGCAGCCTACCGGTAAAGTATAATGCTATCCAGACAGCATGGGACAGTGTACCCGAAGAAAGTCAAACTCTTAATAATCTACTAGAACGATTATTGCAGGAAGAAAGAAGACTTGAAGGTGACGATGACGTCACTCGAACGTTAGCCGCTGTTAGTCTTGGCGGGAACAAGAAGAAAAAGTTAGCCGCGAATCAAAACAATAAAAGTGAGAAAAGCCGCGAAAGTAGAAATACGAGTGTCGAGTGTTTCTATTGTAAAAGGAAGGGGCATCTAGCTCGCTATTGCCGGAAAAAGAGAAAGGAACAAGGACAATGCCGGTGAAAATCCTTGCGAGTGTGCGTTCGTCGCTTCGACAAGTGAACAAAAACAGCGACAAGTGAAATCGAAGACAGTGCCGAGTAGCGAGGTCGTAGAATGACTTATGGCAGTCGACACAAGCGATGTCCGGATTACTGACAGCGGTGGGTCCAGGCATATCACTTACTGACGGGACTGGTACATTGAGATTGAACCAAGCAGTGGCGATTCAATATCGCTCAGGGAAAATGGCGTGTGCGAAGTTACCGGTAGTGGCACTGTGCTCATCGATAGACTAGTGAACGGTAAATGGTGTGAAGCTCGAATCAAAAACGTGCTCTACGTTCCGAAGATTCAAAAGAACTTGTTTTCAGTTGGCGTATGCACTGAAAATGGTTTCGATGTTTTGTTTAGAGGAAAACTAGTAACAATTAACCGTGACGGTGAAGTTTTCGGTGTCGGTGTGCAACAAGACAATCAGATTTATCGAATGCTCTTTAAAGTGAGAAAACCAAGTGTTGCGAGAGAAGCAAATGTATCAACTGTCAACTTGCGTGTCTGGCACGAATGAATGGGACCCGTAAACAACAAAGTTTTGCGCGAACTGACGCAAAAAGGGCTAATTCGAGGTGTGAATTGTGTAGTTTCGGAAAAGCACACAGGCTACCGATCAAAAAGAACGAGACAAAAAGGAACACAAAACTGGGAGAATACATACATTTGGACGTATGTGAACCATTCTCAACAGAGTCCATCGGTGGTGCAAGATTCTGCATAACCTTCAAGGATGACGCATCAAGATTTCAGTATGTTTACTTCATGAAACATAAGTCTGATGTTTTCGATATTTTTAAGAAATACGAAAGGTCAATCGACAACAAATTCGGAAAGCCAATGAAGGTGTTACGTACGGACAATGGAAGAGAGTATTGTAACTGTGAAATGAAGCAATATCTCGAGGCTCGTGGTATCGAGCTGGTAAACACGGCACCTCACACTCCTCAGCAGAACGGGAAAGCCGAGTGTGACAACAGAACGATCATCGAGAGCGCGTGCACGATGATAACGGCAAAGAAATTTCCTCTGTCGCTATGGGCGGAAGCAGTCGGTACAGCAGTGACCGTGCTCAACCGAGTTCTGGCTACCGGTAAAAAGAAAATGACATACGAGATCTGGTTTGGAAAAATACCAGATGTGTCCCATTTTCGAGTGTTCGGATCGGATGCGTACATGCATATCGACAAACAATTTCGCAAGATGTAGATCCAAAGGCTACAAAGTTGATCTTAGTTGGGTATCAGAACGACTCGATGAATTACCGTTTGTACAATTCACAGGCGAAGAAAATATATGTATCGAGAGACGTTACATTCAACGAGAAGTCGCAACTTGGGGCAGAAAAAGGAAAAGAATTCAAATACATTCTTCCAGCGGACGAAAACGAAGATGTGGCAGAACTCGTCAAGCAGCAACAGGAGGTAGAATGCCAGGAAGCTCAGGAAGGACCTGAAAGAAACGAAAAACCAGAAGCCCTCGAGTTGGTAATCAAATCATTGGGTAACGCGTTCAAAATTACGATCAGGGATAGAAAGTTATTTGTCGGGGTACAAATAGAACGAAATCGAGTAAAGGAAACCATGTTCTTGCATCAAGAAGCGTATGTGAAGAAAATTATCAATAAAGTTAAGATGATCGATGCAAAAGCGGCAAGTGTGCCTGCCGATGCGCACGCGCAACTAGTTCCAAACCATCGCGACGATGAAAACTCAAGTACGGTACCGTTTCGAGAAGCAGTGGGCTCGTTAATGTTTCTTGCGGTTGTGATGCGGCCGAATATCGCATATTTGGTGAATTCAGTTAGTAAATTTCTTAGCAATCACCACGAGAGCCACTGGCAAGCGGTCAAACGAATCTACCGGTACTTGGTCGGAACAACGAAAGTCGGGATAATGTACAAAAACGGTGGGAGTAACTCGAAGTTACAGGGGATCTCAGACTAGGATTTCGCAAGTGACGTGGAGACGTGTAGATCTACCACGGGGTATGTGTTTTGTCTATCGAACGGGATTGTGACATGGTCGTCCCAACGACAAAAGCTAGTCACACTCAGCACAATGGAAGCTGAGTACGTCGCGGCAGCAGCGGCTGCGAAAAAGGCCATTTGGCTGAGAAAATTGTTAAACGATCTCGGGTGTCTACTGGTAACTGCGACAGTTCTGCGAGTAGACAATCAAAGTGCAATCCGATTAATCAAAAATCAGGAGTTCCACAAGCGAACCAAGCAAATAGACATTAAGCACCATTTTGTTCGCGAAACTGTGGAGAGTGGAAAAATATCGGTAGAAAATGTTCCTACGGATCAGCAGCTAGCTGATCTATTTACCAAAGCAATTCCAAAGAGACAGTTTCAGCATCTATATAACGGTTTAGGCATAGGGTCCTCGATGCACTCAAACGGCGGGAGTGATGAGAAGTAAAGTTATCGTGTGTTGATAGGCTCACCGCGCATGCGTGAGCGAACCCCAGTATTAAGGCACCGAAGTGCACTACTTGCGTCACCAGTAATTTTTCTTTAGTTGGTCTGTGACTGTTACCCACGAGACGTGTGCAGTAAGAAGTTCCTTTATGTGAAACAAATAAAGCGTACTCATATAAATTCAAAGTTATCTTTGTCTGACGTATCGTCCCTCTGTTCCTTCGATATTCTCAACAATTTTTTATTTATTTAATCGGTTTCTCAATTATTGTTTATTTGATTTTTATTTTTTCCCGATGGAAATTGAAGTTGCTTTAGGGGACGGTATATAATAGAAAATGGGTTTTAGGGAGTTTGGTTGGGGTTCGATGTTAATCTGGAAGCCTTGGAGAATTCTTATGGGAGAAAGATAATATGGGTTTTCAGAGATGGGGGTACTATTGAAGAAGTCCCGGAATAGATTTGATTCATGAATCTGCCATTTAGCTATTCGCTTTTTACTTCTTTCAAGCATGTTTTCCAGGATGGGGGTCACTTTAGTTTCTTGGTAAAGAATACTGTTTTTATAGCATTTTTTATTGGGGTATCGGTATTTCGATATACATTTTCGGAGTATCCTCCTCTCAAATATTTGCAATTCTTCGGCTACTGTTGGTGGAATTGTCAGCCAGGCTGGGAAGGAGTATGTGATGATGGGGTGAATTAGGGTTTTATACATGAGGAGTTTAACATTTGGGAGGACGGATTTCGAGGATACGAGGGGTGAAATTAATGCAGCAGCTCCTTTGGACTTGTTTATTGCTTTCCTTGCATGTGGGTTCATTTTGAACCTGTTGTTAAGGTTCACTCCCAAATACCTAATGTTATCTGTTGGGTTCACCGTGTCCCCGTCGATAACCGCCCTTATCAGTTTGCTTTGCCGAACAGCTAGTTCGTGCCCCTTACCACCCGCGTTACGGAAGCATATTATTTCCGATTTAGCAGTGTTGATTTGGAGCCCCCTGTCCTTTAAATAGCGTGCTATCATATCAACTTTACTTTGCACCATTTCCATTGCGGAAATGGGAAGAGTGATCATGTTCGGGTTACTGGAGATGTTTTGGATTCTGTTTGTAGCAGCGGTATGTGGGATGTCGTGTAGGAAGATGTTGAAAAGGTTTGATCCCAATATGGATCCTTGTGGGACTCCAGACAGGAAAGGTATAGGTGTTGAAGTTCGGTGGGATGTTTCAGTTGTTAAATATCTATTGTTCAAAAACAACATAAATTTAAAATCATATTTCCATGTAAAACTATTTTTATGCACGTCGTGAATTCTTCAGCCAAAACAAAGCGCGCATTACGTTTCTAAATTCTAAATCTAAATTCTCGTAATATCATTTTCTTTGGATGCGCGTCTTGAAGTCAAAACAAAGATCGTTTTACTTTCCTAAAATCTGAAAACTTCAAGACGTGCATGCATATGATTGTACATCGCAAGCGATATGATATGTTCCCATGAATGATGTTAGATCGTGGGAGCATGATCGTGTCGCTGGCGATCTGACTAAAGTACATGTATGTACATACACTTGTGCATGGTCAGCGATATTCTCGCTCATGGAAAATGTTGAACCGTGGGAGCGAGTAATATCGCTGACAAATTAGTTTAAGTTGTAAATAATATGTATAAAAAGAATAGACGATTAATAAACCATGTCATTTGCTTTGTTAACGTCAAGTGTTTAACTTCATCTGACCACCTCGCAGAGTTTCGGTATTGGACCGAAAGTCAATTAGTTCAGCAGACAGATACTGTATTTGACTGCCAATTATCCTATAAATTAAAGAAATCACTGCTTTAAACAGACAGATTTTTGAATCTGGCTATCATTTTTTAACTTCTAAAAATAAAATCAAGCGGCAAAAGAAAAGCCTTTTGTCGCTATATAAACATTTTGGTGACCCCGACGTGATCCTTGCTATCACTTTGAAGATTGAGATTCTTCACCCGAACAGAATTTTAGAAGAATTAGTTCGGATCAATTCAATTTGTTTTTAGACTTTTTTCGCAGCTTAGTGCTGAATATCTCTCCTCTGGTCAATTGATTACCAAAAATTAAAAATAAAATGGAAGATCTAGCCAAAGAACAAGATCAAACTGGCTATGAAATTGAGCGGTTGATAACGAATTGCCGCAAGGATGGTCCAACTAGAAGAACGGCGATATATCTGAAAAGAAGACTCGCCGAGTTAGAAGATCTTTGGGAGCTGTTTTGTTCGAGAAATGAACAACTTCAGCCATACGCTGCAACATGCACCGACCATCCTTATTTCGCCAGAAACTATTTCTCGGTCATACAACGAGAATATATGACCGCAAGAGATGCGATAACCGGTCTCTTGAAGGAGGACAATAGGGAGGAACCGGCTCTCAAGGCTTTAAGCCCAAAAGCAGCTGCTGCCTCCACCGACCCTAGTCAAGAAGTTGATCAGCCGACTATGACAACAGTTAAAAGGTTGGATGAACATTTGGAAGGGCTACAAGGTCAGCTAGAGGCAACGATTAGTTCCATCGAGTACACAATCGATGGGATTTACAGGGCGTCTCCATCACAACCCAGAGTCTACTATGAGGTTAAAACCGGTACAGTAACAAGATACTGGGAGGAACTGCGAGACGTACATAGAACCTTATGCAGATCCCAAGGCGGAAGTGTTATATACAGCCAAGCTGATCTCAACAAGATCGAAGAACGCATACAGGATGCCCTTATATTCTTAGCGACGAGTAAAGAAAGGGCAGCGCCAATAACAAATGCAGCCGCCAATACTCAGCCACATGTTAAGTTGCCAGAAATGTCCATACCAAAGTTTGATGGAGACTACGCGCAATGGACATCTTTTCATGATCTTTTTCATCAGATCATTGATTCGCAACCTCTTGGTAATGCCCAAAAGATGTGGTATCTCAAGTCCAATTTATTGGATGAGGCAGATCGGCTTCTAAAACATATGCCAATATCCGAAGAAAACTATGCAGATGCGTGGACCATTCTTCGAAACCGCTATGACAATCAAAGGTTAATGGTGTCCACCTTTCTCGATAAATTACTATCACAACCGGCAATCATCGCTGAGTCAGCTAGATCGATCAAATTGTGTCATGACACCACGAAAGAGTGTATATTGGGTTTGAAGAGCATAAAAATTGATACCACCAACTGGGACCCAATCTTGCTCCATATGCTTATAAAGAAGCTCGACAAGACGTCTCATAATTTATACGAACAATCCATAAAATCACCACGGGAATTGCAATCACTGGATTCCTTCCTAAAGTTTTTAGAACTTAGGTTCCAAGCGTTAGAAGCATTGGGTGGCGAACAACGTAACATTAACAAGATCCAACCAAAAAAGGTTTCAGCACTCGTGTCAACAAATCAACCGACGCCAGAACCGTGCAAGAATTGTGGAGGCACTCATAAGATTTATGCCTGTGAAAGCTTCAAAAAGCTTGGCATATCTGACCGCATAAAAAGGGCCAAACAATTGAAGATCTGTCTAAATTGCTTGCGCTTTGGACACAAAAGTACAGAGTGTGGGTCTCGAGCTTGTTTAAAGTGCAACAAGAAGCACAACACCCTGTTGCATAAGGACGAAGGTACCATGACAACAACAACCAAACAAGTTCCGCCAAGGTTCGTAGGTGAGCCTAAAGAAAAGGCATCTTTAGCAGCCGAAGCAAGGAGATCCGAGGTACTTCTGAGCACGGTGATTGTCCAAACCCCAGACAACAATGGGCGGATGGTGGACTTGCGTGCAATTTTGGACAGTGGCTCACAAGTGAATTTAATCACTGAAGCTGCCTTAAGGAAACTCAACCGTAAGGCGCAAACGTCTAACATCTCAATAACTAGCATTGGAGGAATTATCCAAAAAGCTAATAGACAGCTAAGTTTGCCGATCCAATCTAAGAAGACAAACTTCCAGATTAAGCTGAATGCATACGTCGTAAATCAGATAACATCTCAACAACCCTCAGAATCGTTCAGGGTAGATGGTTGGCCAATACCAGGAAACATTTCACTTGCGGATCCAGGTTTTAATGAAGCAGGACCAGTAGATATGCTCATTGGTGTGGAATATTATTATCAGCTGTTGGCAATTGGTCAAATTAAGCTTGGTGAAGCTCTACCCATCTTACAAAATACCGTATTTGGATGGGTAATTGGCGGTCGATTCAACAATTCTCGAAGTAATGTTAATCACAAAAAGGCAGCAACCTGTGGAATGTACCGCGCAGAAGGACGTAACCTTGACGCAGACCTGGAAAATTTTTGGAGAATAGAAGAAAACGAGAAACCAACCGTTATGATGACCTCAAAAGAGCGGCAGTGTGAAGCCCATTTTAAGCAACACTTGAAGAGATCTAGCGAAGGGCGTTTTATAGTCCGGTTACCGTTCGACAAAGACCCTAAGGAATTGGGACAAACCAAGGATATGGCATTAAAACGATTCTTACAGCTCGAGAAACGATTACATAAAGACACAGAAGTCAAAAAGGCCTATCAAGATTTCATTGAAGAATACATAAGGTTAGGTCACATGACCGAAGTCGAAAGGCCTGATTTCTCGATGCCACATTGTGTACTAGCACATCATTGTGTGCTCAAACCTGACAGTACCACGACCAAACTACGTGTAGTGTTCGATGCTTCAGCTAAGTCCACCAACAATACTAGCTTGAATGATATTCTCCACACAGGGCCCACCATACAAGACGAGCTGTTTACGACGCTACTTAGATTTCGTCTATTTAAATACGTTTTTTCTGCCGACATTGAAAAAATGTATCGGCAAATTTGGATTGACAAGGAAGATCGGCCCTACCAGATGATATTTTGGCGGAACCACCCAAGTGATAGACTACGCTGTTATGAACTAAATACTGTAACTTACGGCACCACCGTGGCCCCATATTTGGCAACCAAATGTTTAGAGCAATTGGCCGTAACATCAAAACTCAAACACCCGTTAGGGAGTCAGGCGATTCAGAAGGACTTCTATATGGATGACTTACTAACCGGTGCAAACAGTTTATCAGAAGCGCTCCAAAAGAAGGAAGAAGTCCAACAGATCTTAAGGTCCGCAGGATTTAAGCTGAGGAAATGGTGCGCAAATCATCCAAATATAATTAAAGACATCGACCCGGTAGACCGAGAGGTACAATATACCTTAACAGATGGTGCAACGGAACAAGTTAAGACTCTTGGTGTAACCTGGTTACCTACCCAGGATGAACTTATCATTCGAGTTCCACTACATAATTATCCAACAAGGGTGACCAAAAGAACAGCGCTGTCAACGATCGCACATATCTTCGATCCTCTTGGACTCATGAGCCCGGTAACCGTGACAGCAAAAATATTTATTCAAAATTTATGGAAGTTAAAACTGGATTGGGATGCTGCCTTACCCATGGAACTGCACACCAACTGGATGCACTTCCATGAAAGTCTAGAACAACTCAACCAAATCAAAATACCACGACATGTTTTTGGAGCTCGAGTTCCCCATAATACACAACTACACGCATTCGCTGACGCTTCCGAAAAAGCATATGGTGCGGCGGTCTACTTCAGAGCTAATCACTATGATGGAACTACCACCGTGCATTTATTATGTGCTAAAACTCGAGTAGCACCGATTAAAACCATCACTATCCCTCGTTTGGAATTATGTGCTGCAAAGCTTGCAGCAGATCTGGTGCATCGTCTTCAGGCTGATCTGAACATTCCTGGACAATCTTGCTTTTTTTGGACGGATTCAGAAGTCGTGTTACACTGGCTAAATAGTGATGCAGCTTCATACCAGACGTTTGTTGCCAACCGAATTGCCGGCATCCAGCAATACTCCACATCTAATCAATGGCGTCACGTTAGTTCAAACTGTAATCCAGCGGATTTAGCTTCTCGAGGCACCACTCCGGCCAAGCTAAAGGAAAACTCATTATGGTTTTATGGGCCTTTGTTTCTCCACGGACATCCTGATATGTGGCCTACTAAACACATAGGCAAAGAAATTGAGCTGGAGAAGAAAAGGAGTAGGAGTGTTTTTGTGGCTACTGAAGGAGATTCACACTTTATACATCAGATAAATCATGGTAACTCCTTCCGCAAACTCAAATGCATAGTGGCATTGGTCATTCGCTTCACCAGAATGATCCGTAGGAGGGACGCATCCAACCGGGAGAACAACCTATCAACCGTATCAGAGCTGGAAGAAGCTTCGTCCGTGATAATTAAGGAGATCCAGAGACAGGAATTCAGTGAAGAGATTAAATCTCTTCAAGCCACAAAGCAGCTCAGTTGCAGCAATCGCCTTAGCAGTCTTACACCTTTCTTGGATCACGACGGGTTGCTGAGGGTAGGTGGAAGACTCGAGCATTCAGACTTGGAGTATAGCCAGAAACATCCCTTACTTCTCCCTTACGCCCATCCTATCACAAAACTCATCCTTACTCAAATACATAAGGATCATCAGCATGCAGGCGCTCAGGCATTATTGGCATTCGCTCGACAACGCTATTGGCCTATTAAAGGGAAAACCTTGGCACGTTCCGTGGTACAAAATTGTGTGATGTGCGCCAGAGCGAAACCTAAATTAATGTCCCAATTAATGGGCGATCTACCGGCAGATAGAGTGCTTCAGGCAAGACCTTTTTTGAACACGGGCGTTGACTTTGCTGGGCCGTTCTACACGCATTTCAAAGGTCGTGGCAAGCAACCTCACAAATCGTACCTAGCAGTATTCTGCTGCTTTTCTACAAAGGCCGTACATTTTGAACTGGCCACGGAACTAACAACGGAAGCATTTATTGGCGTGCTTAAACGATTCGTATCCCGACGGGGAAATTGCCGCAATATCTACTGCGATAACGCGACCAATTTTGTGGGTGCCAACAACCAGCTGTGGGAATTGAAGCAACGAATGCAGGAAAAAGAATCACAGGAAACAATAAGCAAGTTCTGCACTAACAAAGGGATGGACTTCCACTTCATCCCCCCTAGAGCACCACACTTTGGCGGACTATGGGAGGCGGCCGTCAAGTCCGCCAAGCACATCATCGTCAAAAACCTAGCCAATGCAAACCTGACATACGAAGAATTGGAAACAATCGTCGTAGAAGCAGAAGCCATCCTAAACTCACGTCCTCTGACTCCTTTATCCTCGGATCCAAACGATCTCCAGGCCCTGACCCCAGGTCATTTTTTGATAGGCGAGCCACTTACAAGTATCGTGGATGTCAACGCAGAAGTGCCTCGACTACCTTTGGGACATCGTTGGAAGATGGTCATGGACTTGAAATATCGATTTTGGCAAAGATGGTCCACAGAGTATCTGAATGAGCTGCAACACAGATACAAATGGAAGCAACAACGCAAAAATGTCACGCCTGGAATGATGGTCATTTTGAAGGAGGATAACCTGCCGGTGTTAAAATGGCCTTTAGGCAGGATTATCAACACTATAACAGGGAATGATGGATTAGTCAGAGTTGCCGACGTAAAAACGGCGTCTGGGATGCTAAGGCGGCCCATCCATAAATTAGCACCCTTGCCGGTAGAGGAACAACCATTAACAGAGGAGGATAAACATACTGAACCCTCTACCTCAACATATGGATTGGTCAATAAGCCTGATAATGGGCAAGGTCAGAATCATGATGGGCCATCAGGGACTAAAAGGTTACGACTAGGGAATCTGTGCCTGCAGATACTACTGGTAGTAGGACTTATTTTACCATCTCCTGCCCTATCGATTAAAATACAACCATTTAAAACAGCCCCAGGCTTATATGTCGAAAATCTAGGGCCAGCTCATTTGGTCCTCAATGAGTGGAAGCTGGTCGTATATTACAACTTAACATCATACTGGAAGGAGCTGGATGCGGTCAACTTGGGAATTAACCAACTGCTGTTTCTAAATCGTCTATTGAACCAAGATACTGCATGCCATGACATCATTCAGCAGTTTCAGGCACTGGTAAAAGAAGCTGAAAAAATTAACCAGTTGATGCAACGTGGTACATATGAAAGAAAGAGACTGAAAAAACGTGGTGCGCTCAATGTGATAGGAAACATAGCCAGTGCTCTCTTTGGAGTTCTTGATTCTGACTACGCCGAACACATGGCCAATGTAATCGATCGGCTGCAAGATAGCGATCAGTACCTTTTCGGATTATTCAAAAACCAAACATCAGTAATAAATTCTACAGTAAATATTATGGCTGAGGCACAACGACGCAATGAACAACGCCTAAGTGAGCTAGAAACCGCCATGAACAAAAATATCCAACGTACAAACAATATAACCCAAGAGATGCGCAGGCAAAACATCCTCCAGTCCTTTACCCTGTCAGCCACTCAGTTGATGCTAACCTTAAACAATTATCAGCGAATTCAAGCCGCGCTCTGGGAGTCATTTATCGATACAAATCATGGCAAATTAAATTCGTTACTTTTAACCCCAGAGCAATTACAGTCAACCATTGCATCGATAAAAGAAAATCTACCCACTACTGTTCGACTGCCCATATCATCGGGAGACTTGGCTGGCTTCTACCGGATAATTACCATTCACGGATGTTCACTGAAAAAGAAAATGATATTTCTATTAAAAGTGCCATTAGTATCCTACGACCAGTATGAAATGATCCACTTCATAGCAGTGCCAATGATAGTAAACGGAACTTCCGCGGAAATAGAGCTTCGTGTAGAATTTATGATTATAAATTTACATCGAGACAACTACTATCCGATTACAGAAAATGAATTGAAGTCCTGTAGATCTGCCAGTAAACTCAATTATCTTTGCAATCAAGTGCGACCCTTATATCGACGAGGATCTGAAGTAGCGGCATGTGAAATTAGTTTCGTCAATCAACTAAGCAGAGACCATAAATGCCATCTTCAACGAGTTACCGAGCTAAAAAGGTGGATTCCCTTAACCACCCCAAACCACTGGATCTACTATATGGACGAGGCCACAATAGTCAACATAGACTGCGGGAAGGAGATCTCATCAATATCATTGAATGGCTCTGGAATCCTTGAACTACCGGAAGATTGCTCCGTAAAAGAAGAAACCTTAACCATCCAGGCCCATAAAATATTCCCTTCCTCCCTTAAAACTCATTTTATTCCCGTTAGAAATAACATGACGCAGCGTTTATTCAAACCTGAGCCGCAAGAACTTGCAACGATTCCAGTTTACAATGCATCCGAGCAGGAGAGTCTCTATCAGCTACAACAATCAATCTAAACCCTCCTGACTGCGGAATTACGACCTACCAAGCCCCAAGGTCAAGACATCCATCAGTTTGCAGTGGGCTATACTGGACTGTTTATCGGCAGCCTAGTTGTAATATACTTAGCCTGGTTTCATCTTTGCCGTCGACGTGAAACCCCAGCATCAATTACTGCTCCAACACCAGCCCCCCGATCGATACCAGCAGAAGCATTCAGTTTGCGCCTAACAGGTTAAACTGCCGTTTAACGCCGGGAGAATGTTCAAAAACAACATAAATTTAAAATCATATTTCCATGTAAAACTATTTTTATGCACGTCGTGAATTCTTCAGCCAAAACAAAGCGCGCATTACGTTTCTAAATTCTAAATCTAAATTCTCGTAATATCATTTTCTTTGCATGCGCGTCTTGAAGTCAAAACAAAGATCGTTTTACTTTCCTAAAATCTGAAAACTTCAAGACGTGCATGCATATGATTGTACATCGCAAGCGATATGATATGTTCCCATGAATGATGTTAGATCGTGGGAGCATGATCGTGTCGCTGGCGATCTGACTAAAGTACATGTATGTACATACACTTGTGCATGGTCAGCGATATTCTCGCTCATGGAAAATGTTGAACCGTGGGAGCGAGTAATATCGCTGACAAATTAGTTTAAGTTGTAAATAATATGTATAAAAAGAATAGACGATTAATAAACCATGTCATTTGCTTTGTTAACGTCAAGTGTTTAACTTCATCTGACCACCTCGCAGAGTTTCGGTATTGGACCGAAAGTCAATTAGTTCAGCAGACAGATACTGTATTTGACTGCCAATTATCCTATAAATTAAAGAAATCACTGCTTTAAACAGACAGATTTTTGAATCTGGCTATCATTTTTTAACTTCTAAAAATAAAATCAAGCGGCAAAAGAAAAGCCTTTTGTCGCTATATAGGAAACTGTCAAGGATATGCGTGAGGGCCAGGGGATAGTTGGAATACATGAGTTTGAATTTTGGCCAATCAGTCCAAATGGAGTCAAACGTTTTTTGTAAGTCTAGCGCGCATGCGATTGTGCATTGTTTTTCGCGCAAATTTTTTACGAAGGTGTCGTGCAAAGCACAATGGCATGTTTTGTGGATTTTTTGGGTTAGAATCCGAACTGAAACTCCGGAATTGGCTTCACTGAAAATGCTCTAAAGCTTCGTAGTATGATTCTTTCTAGAATTTTACCAATATGTAAAGAGATTGACCTGACGTTTTTTACGTCTCCGTCGCAGTTTGGTTTAGGGAAAAGGATAAGGTTGCCTCGTTTTTATCTTTCGGGAAAGTAACCATTGTTGATGCAATTGTTGAAGATGTTTGTTAAGCTTTTGGAAACAATTGTGCCGGATGTCCTCAGTACTTTATTGGGAATACCGTCAAGGCCCGAGGAGGTTTTATTATTAAGACCAGCTAGTATATCTTCTACTTCTGACACGTACGTGGGAAATTTCCCAAATGCTTCTTGTTGGGGAGATACTGCCTTGTTGGTGTTTCCGTAGAACCAGGAGATAACTCGCAGCTTTTTTTCAGGTATAGAGTAGGGCAGCCCTCTGTGCTTGATAGGGTTCCTGTCAATGTTAAAATTATATATCCGTTGGCCCGTTAGTATATTAATTTCTCGAGAGACGTCAAAAGATGGTTTGAGTAAACTAAATCGTCTTCGAGGTCTTTTCTGAACTCAACTCAATCAGAGAGGCATAAGAGCAAAATTTTGTCGGTATTTCTTCAATAGTGGTTTGGTTATTTAGGTGAAGGATTAGTTTCAAATAAAGGTGATCGGATATCGATGGTAGGGTTGCACATTGGTAGGGAGTTGTGTTACCAGTTAGTAGGTCTTGTGACACTAGAAAGTTATATAAGAAAGAGCTCGTTCTTGGGTATGAGGGGATGCGTTGACGATGGCGCATGTTAGAAATGCGCTCGACAGGGACCATTGATATATTCTTTGGCCCGTGTGAAATCACCACAATGCTCATGTCTCGCGTTGAGGTCTCCGCCAGGAAGGGTAGAGTCGCGATTAGCAGCTTTGTTAGTATTCTATTAAGGGTCAATTCTATTGAAGGTTCAAGGTTTCCTAGGATGTAAATAGATCCAATTAGTATTTTTCCATGACTACCATTGTGTCTTCGCATGTTTAAAGTTGCAAGTGTGCAGGAAATGGCAGGATAGTTAAAATTTATTTGGTCTACTGATAGGTGGTCCCGATACAGAATGGCGGTCCCTTTACCTGCTTTGTTTCTAAGTACTTAGTAGTTTTCTATTCGGACCTTGTGTATTGGTGTTAAGACTATTTCGTTAAGAAAAACGATGTCTGGTTGAATGGATTTTGTAAGGTAAGACACGAATATTCTTTTGTCATGGGAAACTAGAGAGTTTATGTTGAGACAGATAATAATCAGATCATTTAACCCCCATACAGGTTAAGGTATAGCTCAATGAGCAAAACTGGCTTGTCCTGGGTTGGCGTGTCATCGTAATTCGGCCAGAATTGGGCAACCTTTTTTAGGAGTTCCCCTGGTGACAATCCTAAACATTGGACTGTTTCGTAGTGAAGTCTTTGAAGGCGGTTCTCTTGTGGTACTGCATTCCGGAGCATAGTTAAATTTCTTCCACTCGTGACTTCCGAGTATTGAAGTACTGATTGTGCTGATGTGGCTATTGCTATTGGGGTTTGAATATATTAAAAAGATGGGATTGAAATGGGGGTTGTTCTTTTATTTTCTACAAGCGCTATTTTGGCTACCAATCTTCTCCTTTCTGGGCATCCGGAGAAGTTTGATGCGTTGCCTTTCTCTTTGCAGAGGACACAGAAAGGTGGGTTACTTGTTTTGTCAATGTCCTTTCTTGGGCATTCTTGGGGGTTGTGGTCCTCTCCACAAGCTACACATCTTGCCTGGAAGGCACAATTCACTGAAACATGGCCGAATCGCTGACATCTATAATACTGGAGTAGGTCACTCCTTCTGGGAATTTCCTTTGTCGCTTTCTGATGAAGGATGAAACGGAGCTTAAAAACGTGGTCTTGGTCTACTTTTTGGTTAAAGATTATTTTGTATGAGTTTAAGTTCACGCCGTTCGCTTCAGACCATACGGTGGTTGACGGTGAGACATTGGCGATTTTAAAGTCTGGACATTGTATTTCGATATCTTCTCTAACCTGTGTAATGGGTCTACACCTCTGAGTATGACTGTATATTTTTTGCGCTTCGTTGGTGTGAAGGAGTAATCTTCCACTTTAGATTTGCAATTCATCATGGATGGCGACTTCGTCAACTGTAATTTTTAATTTGCTCGCGCTCAGGTGAGTCATTCTATACTTTGTTGTGGGGCTCTTTTCCATGATGTCATTGCTGTAATTCCTTCTACGAATATAGGGGGACACCATGATTTTTTCTTTTCAGGAGCACACGTGTTTTGCATAAAGGTTTTGTTTTCTTCTCCCGAAAGAGGCGTGTATGGGTTTGAATTATGGGAGGTTGGTGCTTAGATAAGAATGGGTAACTTTCTTTTAATTGCCAATTTACCTTGAACCGTTCTAAATCCTTCCGATTCCGTGTTGATCAGGTCCATAATTACCCTGTTTGAAACGTTTGTTGCAGCTTGCTCTACTTCCATTGTTGCTGACGGTAGTATTTCTTTCTTGGCTGCTTTCGCTCTTGGTGGTAACACCTTCTCGTCATTGTCATCCATCTTTGAATAGTTGGGGACTCGCTTTGTACCTCTGCTGTTGCCAGTTTACCGGGCTTGATTTCCTTTAATCCAATATACTTGTATTTTTTTTATTTTTAACTTTGATTTTTGACACCTGAGTGTTTTCGCTTGCGATGTGTTTGGTTTGACATCTGACCATCAACCCCAGTGTAAATGATATCTACTTGGTACTTGTTATCTAATGTGGGAGAAGGAAAGAAGATTAGAAAGAGTGGACCTAACTTTGATAAAACTATGTTGTTCAAAGGCTAGATGAGGAAGTAGAAAGGGATATAACTTTTTACGAGCTATTCGTTCGAGAATCTTGCTAAAAGCGGAATGAAGGGTTATTGGGCGTTAGTTAGAGATGGAAGCTTTATTACCAGATTTACGAATAAGAAAAACAAACAAATTTCTTTCAGAGAGAAAGAAAAGTACCAGAGGCTAGACTGTTGCTAAACAAAATAGATAACAAGACACATAAAGATGAGGAGAGAGCTGAATTGAACCTTCAATATGCAGGGGGAGGTGTTATTTTGATATTAAAAGAAAAATGCATTTTTTTAATATCAATGATCGTATGTTTATTTCATTATAAAGAAGAAGGTATGCCGTTAATAGTGGAAAATAACATCAGGCAAATGACTACCACGACCACGCTTACAGGACTATATCCTTTTCATGAGATTTTCCATAACCAAATCGCAAAGTGGATGCCCTATGTCTTCGATAGCCTCACGAATTCTATCTTTGTGGTCTTGAATCAACGCTGAGCTATTGGCGTAGACGTTTTCTTTCACGTGGCCCCAAAGGAAGAAGTCGTTATCGAGAGATAACACGGTCTGGAAACTTTTCCCGTAAAAGATCAATGGTTTCGTTGCTTGTGTGGAATCATCTCTCAATAGCACAATCCATTCACCGTAACGGTTGCTCCAGATTTATTTTTGAAAAAGTAAGGTCTAATGACTCCGCCAGACCATAAACCGCACCAAACAGTCACACGTTGAGGATAGAGAGGCTTTTCAATAATAACTCTTGGGTTTTCCGAGCCCCAGATTCGACAATTTTGTTTGTTGACGAAGCCAGCAAGGTGGAAATGGGCCTCATCATTCAAGATGATTTTTCGATGGAATTCCCGATCATTTTCATGCATTTCAAGGACCCAATCAGCAAAAACACGACGTTGTTGATGATCGACCGGCTTGAGTTCTTGTGTTAACTGAACTTTATAAGCCTTAAGACCCAAATCTACATGCAAAATACAGTGTAATGACGTTTGTGGAATGCCTAATGCCAAAAAACGACGAGGAATGGACAAACCTAGGGTTTCTTCAACACTTTCGGCTACAGCATCAATATTCTCTGCTGTTCTTGAGTGACGTGCACGGGTTTTATTCTTCACATCACTAAGTTGTCCCAACAGCTTGAACAGCTTTTCCACCAATTTCTGTATTGTGGTCCGACAAGGTGCTTCATGACGACCCAAAAATGTTCGAGTTTTACGATACTGTATGGAATAAAAATATGGGGCGACCCTCTCAGTAAAGAGAGTACTGAGGATTGCACCTGCATATCCGACAGTCTCTGATTTGGTCGTGAAAGTTATTGTAGGTGTGATACCTAACGCCCTCTTTGCTAGAAAGCGCCGCGCCTTGTACTTGTGTCAGAGTGAGGACGCAAGTGAGATGGTTGCCTGTGAGGAGAGCTAACGCTCACTCAACAACTGGCGCCAGTCTTGGGTAAATTGCATGAAGTGATGGCGGATTATGCACCTCATCCCGGTTCCGATGCCATGACAAAGTTGAAGGCAGGGTGAGATGCATTTATCTGACCCAGCTTTTGAGCGGGCATAAGAATTGTAAGTGATGGCATAAGATTGGTAAGTGATGGTTCCCTGATTAGATAGTGTAGTCGGGGTGATGCTTGCTGTTGACAAACCGAGCCACGTGACACATAACGTTCGGGCAGTCCTAAAAAATAAAAGGGGCTCACAGCAGCCGGGGATATTATGGCTGGAGGATCATTTGTTTGGCAATTTATCTTCATCTCTCCCAATTTTACGGATACCTCATTCAAGTACGCCTCACCGCATAACAAAATGAGACTTGGCCCGAAGTAATATGTCAAACGGTTCCAGGCAGGTTTCCCGGCTCCAGGGAAGGTGTTTGGCGGGTGGTCGAGTTGCTTGCAAGCAAGGGAGCCCTGTGCTCAGTGCGCAAATGAAATTCATTCCCTAGTCACAAATAAAACCGATGTGCTATACCGAGAACTGAATAATTCCTCATTAATAAAATAGAAATGCTAACATTGCCTTTCCATCGCTTATCACTGTTGGAAAATCTAATTTGTATGCATTACAAAAAAATCAAAAAAAAAAAGAATACTGAAACTTATTATATTATTATATAGGTAGTCGACCAGCCATTTACATAAAATATCCGAATATACCGAAAGATGCAACAAATTGATTATTAAATTTAAAAATTCAAGCTCTATTCAAAGCAATGTTCTCGTCAATAGTATTTACTCATGAGCACGTCAACTGACACAAGATAAAATCTTTTTTCTGACCTTATTTACTCAATGTAAGCGTTGTAAATTAGATTACAAATTATTACTTATGTTTTATTTTTATATTAAAATTAGCATGAGGTTTTCAAGCTAAATTTTTTCCTCTTCATATAAATCTTTAAAGTACATAGTTGATGTTCATCAATAAACAAACTATTCTATATCAGAGACGAAAAGTCCAAAGTAGGACTAATGACAAATTGAATTTGATTAAAAATATTAATTTTTGGGTAATTTGCATTAAAAATAATATTAAAAATAATTTTGAATAGATATGCATAAATTTAGAGTGTCCTCACTGCCATTAAGTTTTATAATAATTTATGTTTGTTGAATGTTAAGGATGGTTCAAATAAAGCATCTTTTCATCCATTCCTTCGTCTGCGTGAAATAAGCTCTCTGGCTTTAAATGCTCAGGAAATAAATTCGTTTGCAAATATATAATTTCAATGCCATAACGAATAAGTTTAATTGAAAATGCATTTACTTCAACAATGTTTAGGGGAAGCATGTTGCGAAAATTAAGCATGGAATCCCTGCAGGCACATATTGTTCGCTAATGTTAACAATGCTGTTTGTATGATTAAAAACCTATCGAGTATTTTTTTTCACATGACTATTTTGATCTGGCGCACGATTCACGACCTTAACAATGAGCTACTTGCAAACTAAACACCTGACAAACTAAGACGTGAAGGTCAAAAATGTAGCGAGCAAGTGTATCTGCAACCAATCATAAGAAATACGTCTTTGGTAATGTTGACGTGCTTTGATGGATTGCAGACGACTGCTTGTGAACCATCCAAGTAGAAATTTAGCTGCAGTGTCGAACTGTTCGCATATTTTGAATTTGTTCAAGATGCCGCTAACATGAAAACGAGTATCTTATTGTACTTAAAAGGTAAAGAAGATAAATCTGGATTTTGAAGAAGTCTTCATTGGAGAGGTATCGATTTAAAAATACTTTTCTTCAAAACGGACCCAAATGGCTTTTCCTGTTTCATTGTTGTAAATTTGATTTATATTCAAACGTTTCTGATGTAAAACGACATGCAAATGAGATCCAACATGAATACGATATTCTAATTATCGTTACCCATTCACGGTTTATATGTTGAACACTTTCGCTGATGCTATGCATACGTCGGCGGACCACGGTTACCAGATTCTCTTGGTTACGCTTAAGTGGACCGTATCGTGGTGGTTGGAATTTCTTAATATTGAAAGCGAAATCATTTTTCTTGATGAGCATCATTAACCCAGTGAGGATGGGACATGGTTGAGATGGTCTACAAGTGGAGCTCTTGGTAATTTGAGTAATCACTTTGTGTGTTAGTGGGTCCGCGAAATTTCAACATTGCTAACAAGTGGTACTAATTATAATTCCCAGAAATTTGTCCAAGTTATTGAAATGTATCTGGTGTTAATATTGGATATAAATTGCTCAGTGGACTCGCTGGTGGGTTAACATGTCTCGTGAAATTTCATTTCTTTTGAACTATTGATGCTGGGCACTGAAGTGTGCACCTCATGAATGCGATTGGAGGCGTATCTGAATGGTGAAATTTGCTACTCGATGCGACCTGGTATTCAATCTGAACAGTTCACAAGACAAAAACTAATCTCCGACCGCCAAGACGTGTATACATACTACGCTCAGCATCTCGCGGTACCATTCATTGCAATAGTTGGGTGAAGACTGTTAACTATTGACTGTTCAAGATGCTCACCGTCTTCTTCGCTTCGTCGGCATCTTAGGCGCAAACGGGGTACTGGAAATTACTGTCGTGCTCACTCTATGAAATACGTGTTAGTTTTGATTCAAAGTTTGCGCTTACTTGTCTACTAAGTACTGGAATTACAGCAGTCTCAAACTTCCAAGCGCCCAACCAGGAGACAAGACACTGCTAAGACATCTACTAACCACCGCTGTGAGTTTAATTTGCCGCGGTTTTCACTGGTACCCGAACTATCGTGTGCAGATCTTCCTAGAAAAATCGTTTCTCCTAGAAACCGTTTGTTTTGGCTTCAGCTCTTCGTTGGTGATAAGTGAGTGGCTGGGTAGGGTGACGGTACGATCCAGCCTCCCGATCAAAGAGATCTTTCCAGTCGACTAGCATTCTTGGATCTTAGGAAAGTACAAAGTGTGCGTGTTTACAAATGAAAATTGATACCGGCTTGGAGCATTGTGAGAATTGCGCTGGTGGCTACGATACCTGAGGTGATTTTGAAACAACTTCCACATACCTTGAGGTCTGCGTTTCCTCAAAGTTTTCCAGAATCGCGAAACGGAACGAGTGAGATATGCTATTCAGTAATAATACATAGGGCCAAGGTCCTTTGGAATGCCTATCGTGGTGCAATTGTGTGACTCGTGAAAATATTATGCTAACACATTTTTGAAAGGCATTTGATTTGATTGTTCTCTGTCCAGTGAAGTGCAGTGTTCTGTGAAAAGTATTATTACTACATACTGAGATAATCATTACATGAAAATTTGTTATCTAATTTATAAGCAATTTACCTTTCATCGTCATTTCTAATTATAATTCCACTCTTCAAAAAATCGTCTGAAATGGCTCGTATCTGTGTTATCATTCTTTGCATCTCAGTGGTCATTGCCCAGAATTCATCGCCATCGGTTCTACCACGCAAAACAGGTTAGTCGAATTTCCCAACAAATTTTTTAAGGATTTGATCAATAAATTTAATTTAATTAGTGGTCATAATACAATAATTTAATAATCCCCAAATCTTACATCTCAGAAGAAATTCAGGTGAACTTGACCAAGGTTCAAGGCTTTTTGTATAAAACAAGCACCGGTTCTGTGTCTGCAATTAACCGCTAGACTCAAAGGACATTTGATCCTATTGTAACAATCATATCTAATAATAATAATTTCACCAGAACAACCGGTACCGCGAATTTACTGCTTCACCGGCTACGTAATTTAGTGATTTCTCTCGATGACACCCAAATAGATTATTTGCATAATGCAAAATGACCAATAAATCGTAATCCATAAATTTTGTATTAAAATTGGTTGTTTTGTTGATAAATAGGAAAATTCCAAAATTTGGCGATATCTTTACCTTGATTGGACTGATGGCTGCGCTTACATACGTAATACCTGACATTGGGTTCATTTTTAAATAACAACTCAAGTGGATTTAACTGTGGACACTGAGGTTGAGGTTGATGATGCCGTGGGCACAAATGGACTTAACTTCAGACGGAACTTAACATTTTTTAAGGAGGTTGAAGTAAATAATTGTTACTCACAGTGCAACCAATGGGCATTATCTTACCTTATAAATAAAAACTCAAGTCGTTAAAAAACGTTGTCTGATGTCCTCGAAAACTTTTTATTAACAATTTATGAAGAGTCTTGATTAAATAGTTTTGTAAAAAAACCCTTAAAATATTTTAAACTGGTGCAAGTGATGATGGTTATGAAATGCTTTAGGGATAAAATAATTACTAATTTTTAGTCTTTTAACTTTGTCCGACTCACTCACATGACAATAGCAATATATTATTTAAACCAAATCTTCCTATCAATTTTGACCAGAAAACGATGAGATAAACGAGATTGAATGCGCATATTTTGAGGCATTGGATATTTACATTTATAATAATGGAGGGAAAAAGTGGAAGCATTCTTGGCATCAATTGAGAACAGAGGGAGAAGAGGGCAGCAATAGTTTATTATGGTTTTTATGGCTGGATGAGAGCACTCATCGTTGTATTGTGTGATTACAGTCGTAATATTTGTCTTTCATGTTCCCTCAAATCATCAGAGATCTTTTGGCCTTTGTTGACAGCACTTCGATACTTAGGATCTACGTGAATTATTATCCAGATGGACTCCTAGCAATTTAATCTTGCATCCTATACCCACTGCATTTAAATTTTTGGTAGGCCGATTTCCTCGTACTGTAAAGATTCTTCTTTCTCAGTGCACAGAAGATTATCTTCACAGGCCTACATTAACCATCGTTTTGGTTGAAACAGTCCCTGGTGATTTTGCAATAAAGATCACTTTACCTTTCTTTATCGCTATGGTATTCTTCAATTTTCCAAACTATTTCTGCATATCCAAATAAAACAAGATATGAGAAGAATCTTTCATTTTGAATACGGTCTCGATATAGTCAATCATCACCTGGTGATTTAAATGGTTGGAAAGAGTGCATACACTTTTGAGTACAGATGAAGGTGTCTTCGCTCCATGCTGCAAATTTTTTTTCACTAGTGATTTCATCATGTTAATTTCTTCACTTAAAATTTAGCTTCCTTGAAATTGAGCCTTTATTCAAAGAAGAGCTCTCTCTTATTGACATGCAGGCATTATCAGCCTTACTTTTTACACAATTTTAGTGAAATCCTTCTTTCATCATAGCTTTATAAATTGTTGTCTTCTCTCCTTCTCTCTCTCCTTCTTCTTCGCTTTACTACAGCTCCTTTCACTTCCTGCAAAAGATGCCTCCAATTGTCGCGGGGTGTGGACCGTGTCACCCAATTTTGAAATCCTAGTAGTGATGGAATGTCTTCATCGGTTGTGTCAGGCTATTTCCTCGGTTTTTCCACTGGTTTCCCGACTTCAGCTCTCCCAACGAATTTGTTTTTGTTTGTCCATACGATTCACGCGGCCAACCCATTACAGCTTCCGCAGTTCTACAACCGTTGAGACTGCCGGCTCTTCAAAAATTTGATACAGCTCATAATAGTATCGAATTCACCATTAGCCTTCGTCTAATTTTGCCCTGATCATTTGCTCAAGATCCATCTCTCGAAAGCATTCAATATATGTTATGTGCAAATGCTTGGGTTGCGGTCCATGATTTATATCTATAGCGTAACACAAGTTTAATGACAAATTTGTATACTTGAAGCTTTGTTTTCCTGTGTATGCAGCCAGTTTTCAAGATTATCAAAACTGAATAAAATATTTTATTTGCAATCTATATTCTTCGTCGTATTTTGCCTCTTTCATCACTGGTTTTCGTTGTTTTGCCGCTTGAATACACAAATTTTGCCACATTTTTGATCCTATTTTTGCCAAGTGTGATACTCGTATTTTTGGTATTTTTCCTCAACTGTATCATGATTTTGCTTGATTTTCATTGATTTGTAGCCCTACTAGCTTTGCTTCACTGTCGAATTTCATGAAAAGTTCTTTGACGGGTTTTAACAACCATGACAAAATGTTGATATTGTGCGTAAAGTCTACCACTTGTTTCGACTGGAAGCTTTCTGATGACATATTCCAGAGCCAAATTAAATTAAGATGGGACTAGCCCATTTCTCTGCTTTAGTCCGGTATTCGTGTCAAAGGCATCGGCGAGTTGGTTATTGTTGCGGACTAGGGAGGTCGTCGACATTGTTGTCACTTTGGTAAGATGGACTCATTTGACTGGAATACCAAAGCAAAGTATTATTTCTTCTTCGTAGCGCTACAGCTCCTCTCGGGCCTTCGCTTCCTGCAATTAGCACCTCCAACTGTCTCGGTCCACTGACCGCATCCTCCATTTCAGAATCCGAGCAGCGATGAACAGTCTTCGTCGACCAAGTCAGACCAGTATTTCCTTGGTTTCCCCGTTGGTCTTCGCTCTTCAGTTCTCCCAAAGAATACCTTTTTGGGTATCCACGGTTCGTCCATACGATTCATGTGGCCAGCCCATTACACATTCCGCAGTCTTACAATCATTGAGGCTTACAGCTCGTCAAAAATTTCATACAGCGTATGGTTGTATCCAATTCGCCATTGGTCACCCTCTAGTAGGTAGCTTTGTTATGACGCACTCCAGAGCCAAATTGAATAGCAGGGGAGTAGCGAATCTCCCTGCTTTAGTCCAATATTTGTGTCAAAGGACTTGGGATGTCGTCGACGTCATTGTCCTTTTAGTAAGATGGACTAATTTGGCTGGGATTTCAAAGAAAACATTATTTGGTAAAGTGCGTTACGATCAATACTGTCGTATGCTTGCTTAAAGTCAACGAATATTTGGTGAACGTCTATTTTGAACTTAGCACTTTTCAATTACTTGCTTGACTGTAAACAATTGGTCTATCGTCGATCTACCAGCTCTAAAACCACATTGATACTCCCCAACAGCACTGTTAACGTAGGATCCGATTGTATTTTCTAAGATCTATTTTGTACGCCGTAAAAGTAGTGATATGCCTCTTTAATTTTCGCACTGTTGCTTGTCACCTTTTTTGTGGATAAGAAATATAATTGATTGGCTCCACTCAGTCGGCATATGTTCTTGTTGCCAAATGTACTGGGTGACTTTGTAGATAGCTTTATGAATACTACTGCCACCATATTTGATGAGCTCCACTGGAATCTCATCGATGCCCGGCGCTTTATTAATCTTTTAGGCTTTGATGGTAGAACAAACTTCATCCAGAGCTGGTGGGGCCAATGGAAACTTACCGCAGACATATATATCTTATACAGACCGCACACAACCGTCCATTAACTGCTTTAAAATCAATAACGTGCGATTTGAACTCCCTATCCATAATAAAGGCCACCTCGGATTCTGGTTCTCCAGTAGGCTTCCCACTTTTCAATATTTTGTGTGATCTCATGTCTTGAATATCATTTCCAGTCCAGTTTGTTTCCTGGGTTGCCAGTATTTTTAATTTATATTAACTGATCTGTTGTTAAAGGTCCTTAACAGCGCCAGGGTAATTGAATGATCTCACATTCCAGGATCCAATGCCATAGCCTTTTTTCCGATTGCGAGGTCATTGCCATGAATCCAATCCATTCCAAGGTGCTTCTGCAGGTTTCGAAAGATTAGGGTTTTCTAGAGACAGGGAGTAAGCCCGTCACCTAACCTCCATTCCGGTGGCATGGTTATTTCTTCGATTCCGTTATCAGGTGCGATAGACTCGCCTTCACCCTCTTACGTCCCCACTAAGATGTAGATGTACTATATACACAGTTATTGGCATTTTGTGTTCCATTATTGGGGAACCTGTAAACCCAATGTGTGCCTCGAGAACATTTTCTACCATTTAATCGGTGGGTTTAGGATGAAGAATCATGGAAGCTGTGGGTTGGGGAAACAAGGGGTTCCCTCCTCTTTTCTTAAACGGGCTTGGGACCATCTAAGGCAGAGTTCGGTATTATTTGGTAGAGTACATTACGATCAATACTGCCGTGTTCTTCCGTAAAGTCAACGAATGTTTGGTGTACGTCTATGTTGTACTCCCATCATTTTTCATGTACCTACTTGACTGTAAACAATTGGTATATTGTGGATATGCTTGCATTAATGCCAGTTTGATGCTGCCCAATAATACTGTTGATGTATAATCTGATTTTATTTCCTATGATCAATGAAAACATCTTGTGCGCCATACAAAGTAGTAATATACCTGTATAGTTTTCGCACTATACCTTGTCACTCGATTGGCTCCATTTGTTCGGCATATATTCTTGTTGTCAAATATGCAGGATGACTTTGTGCATACCTTGCTGTCTACCACGTCACCATATTTAATGAGCTGGAGTCTCGTTGATGCCCAGCGCTCCATTAATCTTCTGGGCCTTGATGGTGAAACAAACTTCATCCAGAGTTGTGCGAAAGATTTAGGATGTTGTTGAAATATGTTGCCCACCTTTTCTTCATCATATTTTCATCAGCGATGATGGTTCCTATGTCATCATGGTAGAGTGTAGCCTTGGGTTGATAACCTCGTTTCATGCTTCTCGCTATTTTTTAGGCTTTTCTTGTGTAGTTGCTCGCTAGATTCACATCGATATACCTCAATTCGTCGTCGTGGTATATTCTTTTCTTTATTGTAAAATTATCTCATTAGATATTCTTCAAAAGTTTTCATAATATTCTTTCTTTGTTCTGATTTCCCTTCCTAAATACTGTTTGTACCGCTGATTTTTCTTATTAAAAGCATTCTTCCTGCAGGAGGAATGTCGGCCGACAGGAATACTTTTGGAGGCTAGCATTCGTTGTGAAGTGCCACCTCCACTTACCCAAGGGAATGAAGGTCACTGTGCGGTTTCTCCTGAGATAATAGGTAATGGACCCTTACTAAATCTGAGATGTGCTTTGGACGGCGAGCTAAAATTGACGCTTTGGGCTGGCAGACCCGATGCTTTGGACCTAATTACTTTGAACGGTAGTGCCAAGGCGAAACTTGAATGTAAACGGCTCGAATTCAACTATTATATCATCTCCGTTCCATTAAAACTTTGGCGGACCTAAAAAAACATTCAAACATCGCATCATTGGGTTAGTATTGAATGTTCGGTTGACACGGACTCCTAGTTCACGCTGGTCTGCCTTTGAGCTTCTCGACCCATAAAGGCTTGTGCTAAACCACGTTTAGTCTCTCTGCTCTGCAAAGATAACCATGAGACTAAGAAGGCAACTACAAATATGAATGCAGATAGTGACTCCGAGGGTGATCCAATCAAATAAATCAAACAAAAAGTCAATTAAAATACCAACAGCACCGATGGAACGAACGGCTATAGCCATGACGTTAACAGCACCTTGAGTACGGTATCAACGATGATAAAAACGACGACAAATGCAACACCAGTGAAGATGGACGAGAAACGAGGAACAATGGACAGGCTTGCCCAAAAGAGATTCTTGCGGCATTTGGGTGCATAAAAGAAAAACAGGAATGTCAAAGCGTTCTACAAAAGAAGAGTGAAGATTTTATAGGAACTGCTAGATGTGCGAGCGGTGGAAGAAACTGTAAAGAATACCGAAAAATGATTAATAGCTACTTCAATCGCTACTCAAGGAAGCAAGAGTCTTACATTCCCAAAATAAGCCCTGCAGAGAAAGTGCTAAGTGAGGTAATCATCTTGGACTGCTCGGAAGATAAGCAGCTTTACCGTAAAGCAGAATCGATTGTGTAGACAACTGTACATTTGGTAGGTGATCCAATATCGAGCTTTGGATCTGGAGGATCTCCTAGCATGAATAGGTCATTACATGCGTAAATGACTCAAGGCAGAAGAGGAGCAGAACATCAAGCTTTCTGAAGACGGGATAGTCTTTGCAATGTCTTATACTCCTCACAGCAAAAAGTTTGCTTGCAGTCCAATCAAAGGGGATTGTAGGAAATGAAGAAGGAACGAAACGGAGTCAATGAATGTTCAGATTCCATAGGAGGAGGGCTTTCAGATAGCACTATCTAAGGCAGTTAAAAAAAAAAGTTTTTATTATTCATTTTATCTGGAAATTAGAAATTCCAATTAGAAGTGTGATCTCTAGTTCGCTGGAAAGCCCGAATTCTAGAAAACCCGTCCATTGTTTTTCTTGTACACGGAGAACTTTCAAATCGCAATTATGCACTCATAGAAACCTACCTTCAGATTTTTAGGTACATAGGAGTCCAGTCGCGACTAGACAAGACATTTCATTTGATACCCTATTCGACTATCTTTGGTGAAAAAATTTTCTTAAGGGTTCACATCCTTATGTAGGGAGACCTCCTTAAATGCCTTTGAAATTTTTCGACCATTTTTTTTTTTACAAAGCTCTAAAAACACGTGAAAGAGCAGCAAAAATTGCTGTCTCAAATACAGGAAAAAGTAAGCCTAACCATTTGGAAAACATAGCTCGGCTAAGGAGAAGAAAAATAGGAAGCAGTGCAAAACAATTGGGTGGGCAACATTGGTCAAAGCCAATGACTATAGATCGTAGGCGGATCTTCTGGGAGAGATTAAGGTAGCAGTAAACCCAAAAGAAATACAAATCGCCATTAATATCGTACAGCTGTCTCATTCGGGTGATCTATTGATGGAGTTTGGGCCAAAAGCAACTAACAAAGATGACTTCCGTGACGCAGTAAAAAATGTTCTTCGAGAGAAGGCAACTGTAGCCTCACGTGAGCCTAGGGCTGTCTCGAAATAAGACATATTGACTATTTTATAGATTTGACGGAGATAGAAGATGCCTCAAAGCGAGATTTTCCTAGGTTGAGTGGAGCGAAAATTAAGCTGACTAATTCAAATAATGGCCATCGTCAACACTTCAGAATAATATTCAGGACAAACGATAGAAAAAAGAAAATTCATAATTGGTTAGGTTATGAGTAGGATGAGGCAAAGAGCAATCCATTTTCGGTGTATCAGGTGCCTCGAGTGCATGAATACTACAAACGGCTGTAAAGGGGTCAACAGGGGCTCAGTGTGCTATAAGTGTGGCAAAACAGAGCAGGTATACATAAGAGATGCACTGCTTCCTCTACCAAGACGCTGACCCAAGGCCAAATGATTTGACATACTTGCCGGGTATATGCAAATGTCGGGTTTTCCTGAAGGCTCTAACCAAAGCCAAAAAACTTCTGCAATGAGCCACATTCAAAGCACAGTCACTCAAAATCTACTCAAGCAATTTGAGTGAGACAATCAAGCTGACTTACCAATGCTCAGCGAGCAATACTGCAACTAAAGCTCTCAAACATAGTATCTTGATGATTCTGGTACTATCACCTTCTGCGTTTGGAACAGTGCTAGTTTCCTAGTGGAGAGCTATGAATGAAAGGATGATTTGTATTGGTTTGATGTTTAAGGACTGCATTCTTTAGTATGTACCTATCGCCAAACGAACCAATATAATCTTTCCAAGTCAAGCCTAATACTTTGCAGAACGCTGTTACAAATGCAGATGGTCATGTACTCTTCGGGGGAGACTTTAATGCTAAAGCGATTGAATGGGGCGTGCCTTAAATTGATTCATCGTGTAGAACTTTCCCAGTATGAGCTATGGAGGGACCATGTCCGACATGAAATTAGATTCGGAGTCTCTAGTACGAGAACATGAACATGCTCATGCTTTCAACCTTCCTCGATCGGGTAGAGCATTGAGAATATGCAAGTTGAGAGGCTCATAAAGGTGCTCCCAACAGGTGCTATCTGATTGAAGAGCTATCAGCTCAAGAAGTAGTAACCTCGAGTATGAGTATTATCATGTCTGCTTGCAGTGCTTCTGTGTTCCGTTGGAGATTCCGACACAGCAATTACTGAAAAGCGATGGGCGGGTTAAATGCTTTGACATGAAGCTCAATGGGCATTGAACCACGACCAGTTAGTAGTATACGAGTATAAGTCGGCCAGAAAACGCCTTTGCAAAATGTCCGCGTGGTGTAGTGGTTTGACACTAAGCCCGTAAGCCGAAGGTCTCTGGTTCGGGTTTCGTTGGCGTCAACGAGATTCAGTTTTCGGACGGACTATAAGCCTGTTCAGTTATGATACGTGCTTATCAACTTCTCATTACATTTGAACTTAAAAGTATTTGAAGCTATTTATTTTCATCTTCTAGGTATAATTTGAATTTATTACCAAGAAATTTTATTTAGTATCGATTTTACACAACATGGAATATTCTGTTTAGGAACTGTTTAGGCAAGCCCCACCACTGCCTGAATGAAGAATTGTTTAGCAAGCCCCATCACCACCTATTTTGAATATTTTTATAAAGTGAAGAAAATTGTAAATATTTAAGCTCTTGCCGAGTATTTAATGGTTGTTTGTTTTTAAACTAAAAAAAATGTGTTTGAAAAGTGTTTAGGCAAGTCTCATCACTGCCTAGATCAGGAAATATTTAGGCATGCCCCATCTTTGTTTAAATTACGATGTTTTTAGGCAAACCCCATCACCGCCTACATTGAAACTTAATTTGTAAAGTGAAGAAAATGGTTGCCCAGAAAACGGATTTTTTGGACGAACAATGGATATGCAGTGGGGAAACCAAGGAAACGCTAGTCTGACTCGATCCATGAAGATAGTTCATCGCTGCTTGGATTTCGAAATTGGAAGACGTGGTTAATAAACCGAGACAATTGGAGGCGTTTTTTGCGGAAAGTAAAGGCCCGAGAGAGGCTGTAGTGCTACGAGGAAGGAGAGATCGTACATATATCGTTAACACAAAACTATCGTCAAAAAATTGTAAAACCATCGTCAAATTATCTGAAAACTAGCATAGAAATAAGTGTAATACTATCGAAAAACTATCGTGAAACGATTGTTAGATTATCGTCAAAATAACTGACATCTTAAAACTATCGTAAAACTTTCGCCAGACTGCTTCAAAACTATCGTTTTTGAAATGTTCGTAGAACTATTGTTTTTGACGAATGTTCGTAAAACTATTTCCTTACCAAATCTTAAACTGAACAAGTTTAGGCATACCTAATTAGGCTCACGTTTGGCATACTTAACTTGAACATGCCTCATTAGGTCCACATTAGGCATGCCGAAACTGACAAAAAAATAAAAATCGCTGATCTCACTTTAAATTGCAAAATTTTAATTTGATCACTTTCGTCCATCTCTACGTTATACTAAAATGCGAAATTTTCCAAATTACCTTAGTTAGACATGCCTAATTAGGCCTCCACTAGGCCTACATCAGACGTGGCTAACTTATGCATGCCCCAGTAGGACCCATTTAGCCCGCGTTTGGCAAGTTATGATTATTTATTCCGCGTTTACAAACAAAGAAAAAAACAAAAATTTAATTTATAATATTTAATTGCTAAACAAACAAAATGCTCCCTGAGTACATTTAATTTAATTTAGCATATGCAGCAGCACAACGGTTGTCACTACAGGTAAAAATGATCAGCTTGGTCATCGATTAGTTCGAATGCCATTTCAGGTCATAAAAAATGCGCGTGATGCGCGATAAAAAATATGAAGAGGGTGATGGCCTCTATACTTTGGGTCAAATGCAATGATAAATGCGTGTGGAAAAGTGATGAGTAAAGGAGAAAAGGTAAGAGGAAAGTGGTAACTTAGATGTTCGTGGAAAAATGATGAGGAAAGGACGAAAAGCAAGTGGAAGGTGATGACTCTCCCCACCTTAAAATCTGTGCCTCACAGATTAGAATGGTAAAACAATGGGCTGCATCTGAGCTGCTGGAACTGGGTTTACAATAGGTAAGGATCTTGAGCGCCGAAGGTAAAATACTAGGAAGATTCCAAATAGGGCTAATGTGAACAAAATTAAATCAGAGGAGAATGACTCAGCGTTATTTACGGAAATCCCGTCTAATTTTTATACATTATCCAAATGGAGCTTTTGCAAGAGGTGGAGATCTAATTTAGCGTTCCTTTCAGTCAAATTTGCGTTCATGATTGACGGTAGAGCTTGGAATATTCTAATTTCCCTGCTGGTGTATTTTATATCACCAAGTCAAATCGTACCTGTACCATTCTGGAAGCTAGTAAGATATGTCCCATTTAGGACTCGGGTAACTTTATGGTGTCTAAGGCTTCCATTGTAGTTCGTAAGATAGATTGTATTTCCTTCCAAGAGCTCAGCGACTTGATTATTGCAATACTGAAAGAAGTATATTGCATCGGATCCAGTTAGTATTTAAACAATGCAATCAGAACGAGGTAAGGCTATCAACTGATTTGGTCTTTAAATAGTAATATCCTGAATGCGAGAGTAGTTGCCGCTTAGTGCGTTATTGTTAAGTTTTGCTAGAAAGAAATTGGAATGGCTAAGATGTATTATCTTATTATTTCTTATTGTTGGGCGGATGGTTACATGATTAAGGTTGAGGTTATTTGTTTTGGGTAGTCTTAGGACATAGGAGGTGTGTTCAAAAAATATCACGAATTTTGTTTTTTTTCAAAAATTATTCATTTATTCATGAATATCTATTTTGTCCCCTTCAAAGTAATCCCCATGAGATATTATACACTTGTGCCGACGGTTTTTCCAATCTTCGAAGCACTTCAAAAAATCATTTTTTTAAATCTTGTTCAGCTCCTCCTTCGATGCCGTCTTTATCTCGTCAAGCGTAGCGTAACGTCGTCCTTTCATGGGCCTCTTCAGTTTAGGAAACAAGAAAAAGTCACAGGGGGCCAGATCTGGGGAATACGGTGGCTGCGGCATCATTAGTGAGTTGTATTTGGCCAAAAAGTCGCGCACAAGCAACGATGTGTGAGCAGGGGCGTTATCGTGGTGCAAAAGCCAATTTTTGTTCTCCCACAAATCCGGGCGTTTCTGGCGGATTGCTTCGCCCAAATTGCGCATAACTTGCAGGTAGTATTCCTTATTGACCGTTCTTCACTGTGGCAAGAACTCATGATGCACCACGCCCCTGCAATCGAAGAAAACTGTCAGCAAAACTTTCACATTCGACCGAACTTGGCGCGCTTTTTTCGGTCTTGGTTCATGCGGCAGCTTCCATTGAGATGATTGAGCTTTGGTTTCCACGTCATAACCATAAAGCCACGATTTGTCACCAGTGTTATGACCCTCTGGAGCAAATTTGGTTCGTCGCGGACAGAGTTTAACATCTCATTAGCAATGTTCATGCGTTGCTGTTTTTGGTCGCAACTGAGCAATTTTGGTACGAATTTCACGGCGACCCGTCTCATGCCCAAATCGTTGATAAAAATCGAATGGCACGAGCCAATCGATATGTTTAGGTCCTCAGCAACTTCTCTAACGGTGATTCGACGATTGGCCAATACCATTTTCTCCACTTCATTAATTTTTTCGTCTGTTGTTGAAGTGCTCGGGCGTCCGGCACGCTCTTCGTCGTTCACATCTTCTCGGCCTTCTAAAAACATTTTGTACCACCAATAAACGTTGCTTCGGTCCAAGGTAGCTTCTCCGTATGCCACAGTCAACATTCGGAATGCATCCGCGCACTTAATTTCGTTTTTCACACAAAATTTGATACACGTTCTTTGATCCATTTTTTTGAATAAGTAAAAATCGAAGACGATGGTCGAGCTTGTCGGCATAAGTGACAGATTTGAGTACCAACATAACGCCACAAAAAAATCGAAATTCGAATATACGTAACCCGCGAAAATTAATTCGTGATACTTTTTGAACACACCTCGTATAGGCGTAACGAGCCTTTAGAAATTACTATCGGGGCCGCGAATTCGATAGCCTGAATCTCGTTTTCATATGGAAGGATTTCAGTTAGGCAGGCAGCTCACTGGTTTTGGAAGCGCTCAACAGATTGGAATTGATTATGTCTTCTTTACCGAGTTGGCAGGCTAAAGCTCTCGTGGATCTCGTCCCTGAACATTGACATGCTATTGAATAGGGTTTGCTCAAATTTATCATTCCTAAGGAACTATCCTATTGTAACTGTCCGTTAGTTGAGCTGACACTTTAGTAGTGTAATGGTTCAATTTATACTGCTTACATCGGTGGTTAAATAGAGGGGCTTCCCGAAATCCGGGGATGCCAATACATCCGATGATGTTAGGAGTGCCTTTATTTCGTTAAAGGCTTTGAGGTCGGTAGCTCCTCGCTAAATTGGTCTTTTCTTAGCCTGATTTACTTTAGCTAGAGCGTTATCTTCTTTAGTTAAATTTGTAAGGGGCAAAATCCCCGATGAATTTCCTATAGTAAGATGCATTGCCGAGAAACGCTTTCAGATCTTTTAAATTTGTAGGAGGCTTAAGTTTAGTAATAGCTTCTATCTTCTTAGGATCTGGAAGGATACAATCCTGTGGAATGATGAATCCCAAATATTCAAGACGGGTCTTCAGGAACGAAGACTTATCTAAGTTAAATTTTAGACTTGTATTTTCAAGTTGAGACAGTATGGTTTCCAGATTTTGCAGATGTTCGTCCTCCGATTTCCCCAGGATGATAATATCGTTTATGTAAACAAAGCATACTTGACCGATAAAGGGTTTAAAAATGTCGTCGATCATCCTTTGAGATATGGCGGGCGCGTTTTTGAGGCTGAAAGGCTAGCAAAGTTTTCCCCGGTTTGACCTTTAAAAAGTACCGTGTTCTTATGGGATGGATTTAAAAATTTGCTCGAGAGCCAGTTATGACAATTTGTTCCACTTTGCGAAAAAAAAAAAATGTAAATCTTTATTACTTTATTGCACACTTCTTTTCATTACAACTCACGGACTACAAAAAAGCACTTCAATATCTTGACCAATTTAATTTATAATATTTAATTGCTAAGCACACTTTCAAGTCTTAAAAAATGTGCGTGCTGTGTGATAAAAAATATGAAGAGGGTGATGGTCTCATTGCTGCTTTGGGTCAAATGTAATGATAAATGCGCGTGGAAAAGTGAGCGATGACTAAAGGAGGAAAGGTAAGTGGAAGTTGATAATAGATGCGCGTGGGAAACTGATGAGGAAAGGAGGATAATTGTTATGCCTATACTGATTTCTACTCGAGCTACTGCTCATATCTTCAGAGCCTATTTATGGATTACAAATCTGTTTCATACCATTTTAGTCCATTATGTTGTCTATCATATGCGATGTTGATAATTGAAATCAAGATATGCATCGAACAGTTATGCAGTCAAATATTTTTTGTTTTTACACATAATTGTCTTTTGCCGTCATTCAATTTTCATGTCCTTCCAACCAAACCAAAGAAAAACAAAACCAAATAATTAATTGGACACAAGAATTCTCTAGCTATCGTCGTTCAAAAGTTAAATGTGGACATACTATGCATAAAAAAAGGCAAAAAAAATTATACGTGCAAAATTGATAACGTATTATCCTTTGGAATTCAATTGAAAATACGTGACTATGAAAATAAAGAGCAGTATAACATATTCTGCATATTTTTCTATGTTTTATGCAGCAGTTATCTGCTTTGATTTATTTCACTCATTTCTTGTGGTGAAAACCTTTTACTTAACAATAAAAACTAAGCACTAATTCTTGAAGAGCTGGCGAACAAAATATAAATAATAAAGCACAAAATTCAATGAGTAAAGGTATTTTCATCTTTTAAAAAGTTTATGTATCAAGGAATACTTTTTAAAAATCAATTGCTTACCTTCAAAATTTATTTTGCATCACTCCTATTGTAAATACATTCATTCATATGCATTTGTTGATGCTCAAAAATTATGCATATCAAAGTGAATGATACCGTTTTAAGTGGTTGCAATGTGTGAAAAGTGTCATTGTGAACCTCAAACAATTAAGTATGATCAGCAAATATTGAAATAAACTGCTATGCAATACTTAGCAGATAAAAAATTAACTGAGTTTTCAATGGTTACAATGAATTATATGATGCATTCTTAGAATTAAACAAATAATTTAATTAGTTCATAAAATTGCTCCGTAAATAGTTTCAAAGTAGCGAGATGTTGTGTACACATTTATTATATATAACGACATATAATCATGTGAATAAAACTTGAATTTCAAACATCATTGATAGTGATTATTTTCACTTTAACACTGAATGCAATTTCAAAATCAGACTGCGTATACGAGTAATTATGCATTCACGAATAGAAGAAGACAATGTTAATTTGCCCGATTTGCTGTGATCTTTTAAGTGATCTTCGTCTGCTTTTCAGGCTTATGAAATAAATAAATTTTGCATTTGAAAAATTTCTAGATTAAAGCAGTAGCCAAGTGCTATCCACTCCAAGCCTTTGGATTTTGTTTAAAGCCTTCACATTTTGTTTAAAGAAGTATTGTAAGCGGAAAAACAAAAGACTTAAGCCAGTAACCTTCGATTCTTTCAATTTTAAGGATTTTGCACAAATATTGAAACTGCAACCTGTCCTTTGTGCCATGATAGTTTCCTACTGAAATTTTGGTAACTGTAAACACAAACCTTGGTATGCATCGAAGGAATGATTGCCTATCAAAAGTTTGGTTTTTCAACGGTATTTAAAAGGGTCTCCCCATACAGGAAAGGATAACCTTTTACATTTTTGTACCAAAGTTTGCCAAAAGGGGCATCGAATGAAAGAGTTTTATAAAACAGGGCTTAAATTGTCGGTATTTTAATGGGAGTGTCTAAGGGGAGCAAAGATTTTTGGGAAAATTCACCCCCTCCTTTGCGATCGGATACCTGTTATCCGAAAAACCTACAAAAATATGGGAGGTTTCTTTATATGTACAACAATAATAAAAACCTTTAAACTTGAAATTCACTCTATCTTGGGGTTAATAGGATGCTTTGCAAATTTTTCATTTGGCATATTCCCTAATCCCACCATATCATTCGGAAAATCAGTATTGCGGTAGTTTAATACAACACCCTTATATTTTGTAAGTTTCAGGAAAATTGAATCGTACTTACAAGAGCTATACGCATTTGGATTTTCTTATATTTCAATACCTAAACCTTGCATTTTGTGATTAAGGTATGCAACTTTGCATGAGTATTGCTTATGCCTATGCCTTTAATTTAAGATATCAAGCCATGGGGTAGTCACATGTATGGGGATGTCTACCTTTCAGGGGAAAACTGGCAATCAATCGTTAGTTTTTCACCATTATTTTGTCTGGAAGCATTGTTTTTCAAATTGTGCACTCCAAGAGTACCCCAAAGTGATGTATTATATCCGGTTGTCTATACGGGACATAAATTTAAATTTACCCAAAAAACTCTTAAAATCAAAAGGAGATTGCAGGGGGTATCCATAAATGAAAGCCAAATGCCAATTCTCGGAGAAAGTTTGTCACGTATCCGTGGGCTGTATGCTTACAACCTGGTTACGTATAGTCTTTTGGAGAATGAATCTGAGATGACGGTGATACAGAAATAAAGACGATTAATACCTGGAAATAAACCTAATCTTTTTTTGATATACACTGTTATATTAACTTATTTTTCGTCACAAAGGTACATGCACAGGTCCGGAGCAGTGCACTAAAGCAGCGTAGTATTCCCTATACTGGTTCCTAAAGACATATTTTAGTTTGGTGTAATGCATCGGAAGCACTTTTTTGAAAAATTAAAAAAAAAAAACAAACGAACATTTTCATAATTTTTGGACATTAATGAGGTGCACAACTCGTAAAAAAAATAATACTTCTGGTTGAAATGACGATGCCATTTTACCCCTTAGGGTAGACAACTTTGTGCGGCGGAACCTTGCAGGAGATTTCTTCGTAGCTCCATATCTTAAATTAAAAGTATAAGTATATAAGACATTCGTGCAAAGCTTCATACTTTACTCACGAAATGCAAGGTTAAGGTTTCAAGTAGTACTTAGCGTCAGCACTATAATTCTGCAACAAAAAGATGGCCACTTGAATCGGAGTGCCTAATTTTGGAGTCAATTGTTTATTTTATTTGATACCCGCAGGATAATCCTCTTTTCTCTGGAAGTTTTTTCTTTCTTCTTAAAAAGCCGTTGGGCCTTGATTGTTTGAGTGAGCAGACGTTTGTTAACTCCTTTGAGTCATCCACAGTGTCTCAGGGATGTGTTGAAAGAAATGACTTCCACACATTCTTTGAGACACTGAAGGTGACTCAGAGTCAAACGCGCCTCCTCATTCGAAGAAGCAATGCCCGTCGGCTTTTTAAGGAAAACAAAATAATTTTAGTTTAAACCATTTTTTAGAACTTACTTAATGAACATGTTAATAAAATTGTTCATAAGTCCGTTCACTATTGTTGTCTCCATATCATAGTTTGTTTGCAAAAATCTGGTGACAGGACCCTTCTTCTGTCTACGTTACTTGTTCTGTTATAAAATCTCGTCTATATTTTGGTTTCAAGTGAATTTTATTTGTTTTGTACTTTACTTCTTTTAAGATTGTATACTTCAAGAACTTTAAATGTACCTAGTCTTATCTGAATGCTTTTACTTTTTGTACTCTGCTTTATTCTATTCTCTACTTAGTTTTTTTTGGTAAAAGTAGCTTTTTAACCTTGTTTTGTAATTGGTAGGTGAAGATTATTTATGATTTAAGCGTGAAACTTCTAGGCACACCAAGCTTTATAGATCACTCACTAAACACCTCTCCTGTTAGCTGAGCAGTTAGGCTGGAACCGTTTTTTTGTGGTTGGGAGAAGAAAATAAGGACCCAGCCTGGACCGTTTGACAAATTAATTCAGGCCAGGTCTGATTTTGCTACGCGGCGAGGTGCCTTTAAGCTGGGGGTTTCCTCGTTTTGTGGGAGGGGAGGGAGAAAGAAGAATTGCCAGGTAAATGACCCCCCAGTCCCAATGACCTCGGCTGCTCTGAGTCTCTTTTATCTTTTAGGACTGTCCGAATATAATGTGCCAACTGGTTCGATTTACAAACCAATGCGACCATCACCGCAACTATACTATCTGGGGTGAACTCTCCCGTCTCCTTGTAGAGATCCCTTTGCAGTCTGTCCCGTTTTGTGCATGCAAAAAATGTTTGGCAGGCATTGCCTTCATCTACTGGGCAAAATCGACACTCGGGGGATCGTGACTTACCAATCCTGTGCAGGTAAGACTAAAAACACCCATTCTCACTCAAAAGCTGGGTCAAATAGAAGTCAGTCTTACCATGTCTTTGATTTCGCCATGGCCTCACATCCGGGACTAGGCACGCAGTCCACAGTTCCTATGCGCAATTCACCCAAAACTACTGCCAATCGTTGAGCGTGAGCGCTGTCTCTCCTTGAATAAGATCCAATCCTTCGTGCTCCTCTTGTCTGTGCCTGTCCCAATCGTTTTTGGTATACCTCGATGTTGAGAGCGTCACCCCATATTTCGGCTTCGTACAGTAGCACTGACCCTACAGCACTCATTAAGAGGTGTCTTCTTGCTGGGCGGGATCCCCATACATTGGCCACAAGTCGACTCAGAGCCGATACTCTCGAAGCAGCCTTCTCAGCCGTTGCCCTGATTTGCTCAGAGAAACCCACCTTCAAGTCGATTAGTAGCTCCAGATACTTCACCGCTAGCTTCAATTCGATTCGTATGTCTCTAATACTAAACATCCTTATTCTAGAGATTCTCTTTTTTGTCAAGATGACGACTTTGATTTTTTCCTTGGTTAGACTGAACCCACAAGCAGTCATCCAGTCTCTCACTCGACGCATTAGTATTCCTAGCCTAAGTTGCGCCTGTTCAACGATGCTCCCAGTGACCAGAGGCACAACATCATCCGCATAGCCGATCAAGTGTCACTCATTTTACATCTCCAGTCTCAGTAGACCATCGTGCCACAGATCTGGATCAAGGATAGATCCCTGGGCAACACCCGATGTAATTTCTATCCTTCGTTGGCCTTGTGTCGTGTCGAAAAGTAGGCTTCAGTTCTTCAGGAAGCCCCTCAAAAGCCGCATTAGATATTCTGGAACTCTAATGCTCTCCAATTGTGATCCTCCATACTAAGGACTCTGAGACGAATGTTACGTCCGGTATTGTTCCTTTACAGTCAACATGGCAGAAGTTGGCGTATTTCCGGTGTTTAGTATGGCAACTGCCATCCTGGCCCCCATTTCTAGGATTCATTTTTCCAGCGGATCTGTTGGAGGCATGCTCCATTCGATTGCTTTAGCGTTGAAGTATCCCCCAATAAGCACGTTGCTGTCTGCGTGCGGGACAGCGATGATATCAATTCATTTTGCGTTATTTATACACTAAAGAAGGTGGTGCCTAAGCACTGAACTCATCTAAAACCATCCCCCATTCACAGCCCTCCACCTGAAAGTCACTTTTCCGAATCCAGATAGCGGCAGTACCAGTTTCATCAAGATACCATGATGAAGAACTTTTATCATGGTGTTGCTCACTTAGCAGCATAAAGTTTGCTTTCATATCCCTCGTAAACTACTCAAGTAGATTTTGGGCGGTTGTACTGCGGTGTACGTTTAGCTACAGGATAAGTTCTGATTTTGCCTTGGCAAGTACTTCCTGGATAACTTAACATTTTCTGGATTCCAAGGCGGGCCCAAGATTCAGTCTTGGATTAGCAACCTTGAAAAGAATACAGTAGGCCTCCTTTGTACACTCTTTTCTTTTATGTCTCATTTCATTGCATTTGTAACATAGGGAACTTCTATCGGCTCCTTTGTATACTTATGCAGTGTGACCATAGCCAAGGAATTTGAAGCATTGAAGAGGCACTGTTTTTCACCGTATCCTGCAGCCAACCAACCATATTGTTATTTTGACCTTATTCAGAAATCTTTCGGCGTCCTTTACGGTCAAGTCAATGAAGGCCATCCGTTTTCTCCTATGGTTTTTTTGGTATCAGTCTCGCTTTAATCCTGCCAACGCTGATGCTCTTCTATCTCGGCCAGGTCCGCGATGCAGTTGATGTCTCTTATTGCGATCGTTGCCTCAGCTCGAGGGAGGCTATAGTTGTGCTTTTGTCCAGAACTTTCTTTATTGCGTCGCAAAATGCTTTTTTATTGTTTTCCTCTGATCCAAATTTGACCAGTATGTGGTCCAAATGCGTTGGTCGTATTTGTTTAATGGTAGTGTTTGTGTCTTTGGACCTTACATTTACCCTGATATTCCGCAGCTCTTCTGCGTAGAATCGGCCATCTTGGGATTTTAAGAGCAGTACCTGATGCCGTTTCCTTCGTCGTGGCTTTTTTCTCTCCTGTTTTGCATCAAATCTTTTTTCTTGCTAGATATCCATGCGAGCTATATTTTCTGGCACTTTTTGAAGGAGTTTGTTTTCAGCTTACTTCGTTCATTTTGTTAGTATTGCCCGGAACCCCTGATTCGGCATTCCACGCCCATTAAGTGCCTCTTCCTTCCTTCTGGCTGGAACCGTTTGGTAACTACTTTGGGCTAGGCCTCATTTTCCTTCACATAAAGGTTGGAATCCAAAAATCTCTTGTCGGGATCGTTGAAAAAGATATCGCTTACTTTTGGTACCTTCTGATGCTCAAGTATACCTTTTTGATTCTTCAGGATGACCCCTACATAATGGCTACATGGTTCCACGGATGTGAGCATTTTTCCAATTATAGTCGCCAAAGAGAGCGCTTCAACTTCATTGAAGAGGTCACCGTGCATCCTATCCTACCGTTTGCAGTTAAAAAATATATTGCAGGCATCATTTACCTCTCATACAAAAGACACTCACTAGGAAGACCATGACCTATCAATCTTGTGCAGGTCACACTGAAAACATCTATGACCGCTTAAAAGTTGGGTCAAGTAGAGGTCAATCTCACCAGGCCTTTGATCGAATCACTGCACAGTATATCTCCACTTTGTACCACTCTCCAAGGACTGTTGCTAATCACAGAGAGTACGTTGTTTCTCATCTATACAGACTACCTTGCTGTCACCTTCGCTTTTACGTAGCTAAGTATTTGTACACTCTGCAGCAAGCACGGCCCAGGGTATCACCCTAGCTATCACAAAGACCGCCGGTCCGGAGGCTATTTAAAATGCACGTAGAATTCATAGCGCTTCTTGTCCCTGCACCTGTGCCAACCGCTTTCAGTGCGGTATTTTTTTGAGAGTGCGGCTCATATTTCTGATGCGTAAAAAAGTGCAGACTACACAGCACTCATCAAGAGTTGTCTTCTTAGTGAGGAGAGCCTCCTACATTGACAATTAAACATGCAAGTGCCATTACTCTACCTGACACTTTTTCAACTGTTGCTCCAACTCACTCGAGAACGTTCGTCTTTGATTCTATCAATATGCCCAAATATTTTTGACCGTGTCTCGCATACACAACGGGCAGCATGCAGATGAATACTGAGAGCTCTCATTTCTCTTGTTGATCAGCAAAAGCCTCGCTACTTTCTAGCATTCAAAAATATTTCTTCACGCAGGCAAGTGTTAAACGTACTGAGCAGCAAATCAAAAACAATGATAGATTATCTGCCGTAGCACGTAGCCTAGGTCCCATAGAGTCCTTTTCACGTCGTCCACCATATTTTGCTATCAGTTGAAGTTGCTGTTGTTGATTTATATCCAGCGAGCTTTGTGCATGCCTCTTCCAGAGTCCGTGCCCGTTGCGTTTCTCGTTGGAGCTTGTGACATTCACTTCGCTGTTCAGCTATTTTCAATGACCACCAGTATACTGGAGGTTTGCCTGGTCAGAGTCTCCGATGAGGGACTGAGGACTTGCAGGCAGATTTGATAATACTCCTAGTTGAGTTCACCGTATCCATAGCCGTTAGTTCTCCACCCTCCCCCCCCCCCCCCCTGCGAAGCTTTCAGCATCGATATTTGACTCATGAAAACGCCGAAAAAGTTCTCATCATCCATCTTCTCGGCATTCGGTCTGAGACTATGAAACTGAGCATATGTACACCAAGAATAACTGCCGTTAATCGCAAGTACTACATATTGATGATGACTGGCCGAGGAGTCCTTTAGAACTTTCTATTTATATAATATTGATACCACAGACGCCGATGGGAATGTTGCATTTAGGATGATTCCAACGCAGTCTTGTAGCAGAATGCAGGACTGTTGCCGGTATTTAATACGATAAGCCCAATTCTGGCTGCAATATTTAGGACTCCGAGTGGAGCAGTGGGTTAGGACACACTCTGTTTGCGCAGCAGCTCTCAAGTTTAAACATCGGTGGCAGCATCGAATTTGAGCTTCTGATGCTGCTGTTAAACTATCAGCCCACCCAGCTGTGATGGGTATTAATTGCTATATTAGGTAATAATCGTGAAAGAGACGAAATACGCCGAAGAATACAACTCGCAAATAAAATATTTTATTCAGTACTGACGATCATGAAGACCAGCTGCATACACAGGAAAACAAAGCTCCAAGCATATAAACCTGTGATAAGACCTGTGTTATGCTATGGGTGTGAAACATGGACCCTAACCCAAGTATCCACAAATATATTGAACGCCTTTGAGCGACGGGTCCTGAGGCGAATTATCGGAGCGAAGCTAGACGGGGAACAATGGCGAATTCGATCCAACCATGAGTTGTATGAAATTTTTTACTTGAACCGGAGGTCCCAACGATTATAAGATTGCGGAAGCTGCAATGGGCTGGCCACATGAATCGTATGGATGAACAACGGATACCGAAAAAGGTATTCGTTGGGAGAAATGAAGGCCGGAGACCAGTAGGAAAACCGAGGAAACGCTGGTCTGACTCGGTCGACGAAGATAGTTCATCACTGCTCGAATTTTGAAATTGGAGGACGCGGTCAATGAACCGAGACAGTTGGAGGCACTATTTGCAGGAAGTGAAGGCCCGAGAGGGGCTGTAGTGCTAGGAACAAGAAGAAGGTAATAATCGCATGGTTAAACGTGATATTGACCATATCACCCCGAACAATAAATCTCAACGTTGAGGCTCAGATTTGGACTATTGTGCGATGGATTATTACCATTATATTAAGCTTTGCTCAAAATTTGCAACATTGTCTTTATTTAAACATTTCTCAAAATTGAACGGCTGTTAGCCTTCAAAATTTAGCTTTGCATCACTCGTATGTAAATATACTAATTCATATGTAATGGTTTAATGTTCAAAATGATGCATATAAAAGCCAACAAAATCTTGCGTACTTAGCCGTTGTTAGCGTTTGCAATGTGTGAAAAGTTTCATTGCGAAGCCTCAATAGATCAAATATGACCGGCAAATAGTTAAATAAACTGCTTCGTAATGGAATATCAGTTATAAATTTTATCTGCGCTTTTAATGCTTACAATGAATTTATATGATGCGTTCATACAATTATACGATCAATTTAATTGATCTTTAAAAGTGCTGTGTAAATATTTTTAAAGCAACTAGGTGTTGTGTACACATGAAACAAAAATGACGATGTAGTTTCAGGCCACACTGATTGCAGTTATTTGCATCATTTTGTAGCTGTATAAACTCTTTAAATGAGGTTATATAAAATTATGCATGCGTGTGGTTGTGTGTGAAAACGCACAATTGATTTGTTCAATTTCGAGCGCAGCGGAGCGAGCTTCTGGCTTGAAACGTGAACTTTAATTTAAAATAAATTTTAATTAAAGGAACTTATATTCAAGGACATCAACCAAACGCTGTTCACTCCATATCTTTAAATTTTCTTTTGGAAATACAGGTAATGTGAAATGTAAAACAAAAGACTTAGGACAGTAACCTTTAATTATTTTTAAAATGAACCAAGACTAGGAGAAGTTTTCTTCACAGATTTGATTCTTGGTAACATAATTAATTGTTGTTATGAAGCAATGAACTCATCTTGATTATTGAAGAAAAATAATGGAAACTTTTATTTATTTTGGTTTTCATTTTTAGCCCCACATTATTCTTGTTGAGTAATTCGTTAATTTAAGTATGTGAACGTGTTTTTATTTTTATGAAATTCATAAAATTGATGAGTTGTAAAAATCAACCTTGCAATTAATTTTGCATTTTTAATTATTTATTACAGATATAAGCCGTGCCATTGATATCTAAATCGCGATGTTGTTGGAAGAAATTTTTTTTGAAGGTTGTTACAGCATACCCAATTCTTTTAGTGACTCTTTATTTTAAACACTTGATTCAACTTATATTTATCTGTTTTCAAATAGAATCCTAAATAGAGACGATAAATATCTAAGCAAACTTCTTGGTGTGAGTTTTGCAAAATCACAAATTAAACAACTTCTACATTCTACTGAATGTTATGATTAATACAAGACAGTGATGAAAACTAAGAAAACAACTTGAACACAATACCTTGATTGGCATCACAATCTCTTATGTCTAATCCAGAAAACAATACAAGCAAATAAGGTGTCGCCGAGTTTGATTTCTGGGAAAGTAAAATGTTATTTTGTAAATTTGAATTTGTTACAATTGATCGTCTCAAGTTGAGGGCTTGGTAAACTAATAAACATGTATTGAAACAGTTGTTTGAGTGCTAAGATTTCTTGTCAAAGAGAGAAAGTTGAATGTTAAGTATCTTTTTTACTGTCCAATAAGGTCTGTTTGCAAAAATCTCGCAATATTTGGAAAGATACTAATTTTGTAGGTGCAAAGTATCTTTTAGTTGAATTATATAAAGTACTGGTGTATCAACATTGGACTGCTATTGAAAGGAAAGTTTATTGTTTTTAGAAAGCACTGCAGTTTTAAATGTTGAAAAAGTAGATAGCATTTAATTCTAATTAGAGTTCTATACAATCTAACGCTATCACTTCGAATTAGTTTTGCATTTAAAGATTATTACCTTCAATTTCGAAAGTATTCAGGTGGGAATTTCGGGGCTCAGCTAGCCTAGTTCAGAAAGACTGTGGTGTTGCTTGTACACCAGGTTGTGTTACAGCTGCCCCTTGAATCACTGAATGAGAAGCAGTTCCCTGAAAATAGCAACACTCACCCATTTTGCTCACTGTTTCGTTAGTTTGAGGTTTTTCACCTAGATATTTGAATCAAAAATCAACTATCTCTTTCTCCTCAGTTAACATACCACACTTTCTGATTTAATTAAATCGAAGGGACACTTTGTGGAAATTTGAGCTGACCAATCTTTGGGATTCGCCGCCTGTTGCTCGGCTTACAATAACGTCCACTGTAACGCTCTTCCGATGATAGATACATAGAAAAAGGGGCTTGGCCATTAGCTGTACTCCTTTTCACCAAATCGTCACTAACGGATGACAGTTTCAAGCCCAGGCCCAATCTTATTCGAGGTTATCACCCCCAGTTTGAATTATATCAGCTAATTAGCTCGATGTCTGACAGATTCAACAAATACTTATACATTTGATAGATCGATATCTTTCCGCCTCTGTAATGATCATGTACTTCAATTTAGTGAGGTGACGGGGAGGAGTAATTGTAGCAAGGAGAGCCCTTGGACTAGCTTCCTTCAACCCTTGCGTACTTCACTTCTGTAAATATTATGTATAAATTGTGAGAGTCGATTGATTACTGAGCAACAATCGGGATCCACGAGTCTAGATTCGTTTTCTGAAGAAAAACTTATAGTTCCATTTCTTCTAGTTTTTTTTTGTGGTTGAGAGGTGAATGCCATGTACGCACTGATTGTGGGGCTTCTACGCTTGCAAATGACTGAAATATTCATTAAACACCTTCCCTGCCAAACCGAGAACCCAGCCTGGAACGGTTTGACACATTGCTTCGCGCCAAGTTTCGTTTTGTTATGCTATAGGGAACCTTCATGCTGGGGGACGCTCCTCTAGTGAGAGTGATGGGAGGAAGCCCCAGCGCAATGTCCCCAGCTGCTGTGAGTACCTTTTATATTTTAGAACTGCCCAAACATAATGTGCCACATGATTCCATTTGTCAACCGATCTAAGCATCACTGCGACCATACTATCCAGGGTGAGCTATCTTGTTTCCCTACAGAGGTCCTTACCCTGTCTGTCACATATTTTGCGTACAAAAATGTGTAGCAGGCATCGTTTTCGTCTCCTGATCAAAACCAACAATTGGGGGATCGTGACTTACCAATATTGCGCAAAATAGACTGAAAACACCGTATCCCGCTCAAAAGCTGGGTCAGATTGAAGCCAGTCTTACCACGCTTGCAATTGAGCTACGGTCTCACACCCGAGATGATGCGCGCAGTCCACCTTCGCTTCATGCAATTCACCCAAGACTACTGCCAATCGTTGAGTGAATGCTGTCCCTCCACACGAACAACCATATTCCTTGCTTCCTTGCTTTGACGGAGGTAAAAAGTGTGGCACTCTCTAGCATGGAGGGAAATAGGCATCATGCCTGCAATAACTTTCGCCACTAAATCAGAGACTGCCGGATGTAAAGCTGCAATCCTCAGTGCTCCTCTTCTTTGTACCTGTGCCAAGCGTTTTCGATACACCTCCTTACTGAGAGCGCCGTCCCATATTTCTGCTTTGTACAGTAGCGTTGACTCTATAGGACTCATCAAGAAGCGTCTTTTTGATAGGTTGAGTCAACTCAGAGCCAATACACTCGAAGCAGCCTTCTCAGAAGTTCCTCTGATTTGCTCAGAAAAATTCATCTTGTAGCCCTATTTACTTCACCGCTGGCTTCTTTTCTTTGTCAAAATGACCACCTTGGTTTTTTCCAGTGTTAGAATGAGCCCACGAGTAGTCATTCAGCATCTCACTTGGCACATCAGCATATCTAGCCTAAGTTGCGCTTGTTCGACGGTGCGTCCAGTGAAAGCAAGCTGCAACATCCTCTCCATAGCCAATCAGGCGTGACTCATCAGGCATCTCCAGTCTCAGTAGCCCATTGTCAGACACGTTTCATAGATCTGGGCCAATGATAGATCCCTGGACGGCCCCACATGTAACTTCCATCCTTCTTTGAACATGTGTCGTGTCGTAAGGCAGGCTTTGCTCCTTGAGGTGAACCCACAGAAGCCACATAATATATTCTGAAATTTTAAAAGGCTTTTCCAGCGTATCCAGAATATCCACCCATATAGCGGAGTTGAAGACGTTCCCAACCTCGAGTGCCACCAACAGAACGATCCGTCGCTTGATGCGGCTATAGGCTTCTGCCTTTTGGACCGCGCTTATTACCTCTGAAATCGCATCAATGGTGTAACGTCCTGCTCAAAACCCGTACTGCCAAGAAGGTAAGTCCCCCACAGCACAAATAACGTCAGTAAATCTTCCCTTGAAGAGTTTCTCTAGCACTTTTCCAGCAGTGTCTAGCATGCATAACAGGCAAAATGTGAATTGCAACCCGAGGTTTTTCTTCTCTTTGCTGATCGACATGCGTCTTACCACCTTTCATCGTACCGGGAAAACCCCCTCCTGTAGGCAAGCATTGATTTCGCTGACCAGTAAGCCTGAACAATGGTCATAGACAAGTTGCAACAACTCAATTGGAACACTATCTGGACCTGGAGCCTTCCTTGCAGAACTGCCTCTTCCAGTTCTGGTTGTGTGAAGAGGGGGCATTTGGTTGCTGTTTCACTGTAAACAGCGTCAACAGGGACCAGATGGACGGAGGAGCCGCCCGCACATGTCATTTGTCTTGTCCAATTCATGTATTCAATGCATCCGTATGGCACCAAGCTTTCGCACTACGAACTTGTAGCCAAGGCCCTACGAATCCTTGTTCATATTGTCCACTAGATCTTGCCAGCAGCGTTCCTTGCTGTTGTTAATCAATTTGCGAAGGCATTTCTTGGCCAATATATATGTCGCTGCTTGGTGGCATGCCTCGTCATCGTTCCGTGCTCGTTGAGCCTCATGCCCAACCTTGCGACAATCCCTTCGCTTTTCAGCCCTTTCAGTCGACTACCAGTATACGTAGGACTTGCCATGTCAGGCGTTTTGACGGGGCGTAGTTCACCATACCTTGAGCTGCCAGTTCTTCTATCACCTGCAAATCATGACATCCTTAAGTTGCTGACTGCACATTTTTCTTTGATTTTACCAGGCTTTTGAAGCAAACTACGTGAATGACACGAAAGAGAAAGCATCCTCAATCTATTTAAGAACTCATCCATTCAAAAGAAACAGTAAATATTTTAAATGTAATGGATGCCATTATAAGCACTATACTCAGCTAGATTTAGCTTCATGTTCGTACAGCAATTATTCCAAATCGTTGACTGATCATCGCAGCAGGCATACATCAATAAGATACACGTCAAGATTTAAAGCACGAGACATCAAATAGCAGCAGCTAACAGGACACTCTACTGACTGACTCCCAAACTAGCCAGCAGCAGTCAAAAGGACATCCCATTGATTGAATCCCAAGCTTTCTTGAACGCTGCAGCCCAATTGAATGCACCTGACACCGCAATTTGAAAAGCATCAAAGCAGATGCGGCTAACACTGCCAGAACCGCAATGCAGGGGGACACGGGACAGGATTCCTCAGAACATTGCAGGCCTGAAAACCGAACACTCGCATGTATTCTTCCACCAACGTGTGCAAATACTGTGTGAAGAAGCCAATGGAGTAGACAATCGGTAAATAAAGTATATGACCAATGGCAGAGCAGCCGTAAAAAATTAGCACTCGCAAAACACAAACCACATAAATTTTTTGGAAAAAATTAAAATTGCGAATTAATGGAAATGCTACACAGCCTTCCGTAGCTGCAAGTGTATTGGGCATGAGCCCAATCCTGCAGACAACCACCACTTAATTAAAGTTCTTTCCCTGAAACATTTGCAGAAAATCATTAATTGGGAAAAGTTGATCTAAAGGAAATGAACATACATGCTTAAAATGTGTTTTCAAGTCTTTCAAGTGCAAGTTCCCAATAAAAATACATCCAAAACGATTGAAATGCAAAAATAGTTGGAATGTAAAATGGAAGTGATTGAAATTGGAGCACAATAATAATTTACGTGCAAAACTTGATAGACTGCAACCTGAACAGCAGAGTTTGTTCATCATCAGTTTAATTTGATTGGAGGAAATAAATCTGACAAACCAAAAGGGGGTAATCCATCGTCACAATACACAGCAGACAACATCAAAACAAGTTCTAAATTCGGAATTGTCAAAAGAAATCAATGCTTGTTTTGGCCGATGAAAATTGCCCTACTTACTTTTGCTGAATTCACCTTTTCCCCGCATAGATTGGAGTAGGTGAAATTGGAGTTGAGATGAAAAATAGTTGCAATGTCCGGAAAATGAAATCAAATCTAAGTGGAAATTTAAAACAATTAAGCGAGACGAGAAACAATACGGGGGTTTGAACTTGGGAAGAGGATTGACCGGTGAAGTCGTGAAAGAAGGAGCCACTGGGTGGAGGGAATTTAAGTTGAAAATTATATTCTATTCATTCTGAGATTTTCTCTGAAGACAAGCAGAGGTGGCTGCGGAAAGTTGAGTGTGAAGTCACATTATGTCGCGGAAGTGTAATCAGCTCCTGGAAGGTGATTTATTTTTTCCAGCATTTGCTGCAAGAGTGTCCCAATGAGTAGCGTTTAGTGTAGGTAAGCCGGCTAAATTAATGATCGCATGCAAATCGATTTGTAAAAGAAAATAGTTTAAAGTTCTTTGCAACTTTCTTCCCTCATTTTTTCAGCATTTTTTGAAACCCCTGATCTAGCATTCTTTGCCCATCAAGTGTCTCATCCTCTTCCTTCTATCCCGACGTCCATCAATTGGGCTAGATACCATTTTTCTTTTGATACTTGGTGGTGAAGCTTTCTGCGCGTATCCTTTAGGCTTAACTTTCAGTGCTTCTTTAGCTTTCTACTTTTCTTCGGCCTTCTGGTCCTCTATGGCCTTTAATTTACTCTTTCGGTAATGCCGTCTGCGGTCTAGGAACTTCTCTAGCTTAAGGAATCCATTCCTTACACCTTTGCTGTGCTCGAGCAAGTTGTATATTGATTTTATTCTTTTTAAACGTCTACCGCTTTTCCGATTGGCCTTTCTTCTTGATGTTGTTGGATGGAAGTCGTACTTTGAAACCTTTTTTCTTTAGAAAGGCTATCGGCTTTCATTTCCGAGAATAGTGCTTCAGTCAAATTTTCGGGAATGTCGGCGAGATCACACAACGGCACTTTTTTGTCTGGTCACTTCTTTCTTTTCCTGCCGTGATAACTTTCTGGACTTCAGGATGGTTCGTTATTATTTTGGGATTGAAGACCCTTGCTTCGGTCGCTTCGGTAGTGATCGCAGCAGTAAGCATCAAATTCTCGATGTTTCTTATATTTTCTCCCACAATTTGAACATCTGGCGTGTCCCGCAGAATTTCCCGTTCTTACTGTTTTGGACTTTCTGGAGTTTACATGATTTTTTTGCTGCACACAAACACCACAGGAATCTCAGCCTGGACAAGACTGTCCGTTTTTCTCCTTTTTTTGTTCGTTTTTACTGTCATTGTATTCATAGCCGTTTTTGTCGTCGTTAGTAGCACTACTGATGCGCTGTCAGCATCGTGGTTGTTTTCACTGGTTGCATCGTCGCTATTGATATTTTTAATAACTTTTTTGGTTTTTAAAAAATCTGGTTGAGATTTTTGGCGAGGCCTCCTTAAAAAATTTTAAAATGTTCGATAGGAGCAGAACTTTATTTTTATAAAGCTTGAGCTGTGTAGTTTCTATAATTTCTAAAAAACCTGTTGCGACGCTTGGGCAGATGGGTAGACAGACAAACGGGCAGGGAGGCAGACTGGCAAGACGCGAAACTAGTAAGTTTTTGTAAAAAAATTTTACGAGGCGCTAAAAATCATGGAAGTAAACTTTGCTAATAATAATAGGACTTGTAAATTAAAATTTGCCGTTAGTAAAGCTGTATTAGTATCATTAAATTTGATGAAATTAGACATTTGAGTAGTTCTTTTAAAGATCCTTAAATTGTTCAAGTTTCAATGAAATTTAAAGAATTTATAGCCGTTTGAATTCCCTCCAATCACAACAGTCATGTATGATTTTTTTCTACTGTATGGGCTTTCCATCGAACCAGACCCTAAAGTTTTGATTAGATCACCAAATTTTCGATCAGTCAATGATTTTAGCAATATAGGAACAAAATATTTGCCGGTTAAACTGGAGTTCTTTTAGAGCAAGCTATACATTTGTTGTGCATGTCATAAAAGGTTTTCTTGAAATAAATCACTCTGTATGTCTGCATGTCATAAGTTAAGTACAAAACCCATCTGTTATGAGCGTAGTTCTGTTTACCTAACTTGTTTTTAAATAAATTTAGCTTTTGTTCTTGACTCCCTACATACAATTAAAATATCAAAATGCGTTGTGCTAAAAGATCAATCAATAACCAACTCACTGATGCCTTTGACACAAATATCGGACATAAGCAGGGAGATGGGCTGGCCCCATTGCTATTCAATTTGCCTCTGGAGTACGTCATACGGAAGCTACCTGTCGATACGCGAAGTACTTTGCTATACAAGTCAAGCCAAGTAGTAGCCTATATGGACAACATCAACATTCTATCACGGTCATTATCAACTGCCAGCGAACACTTCCTGAAACTCGACAGCGAAGCAAAACTAGTAGGGCAGCAAATTAACGAAAATAAATTAACGCTCCCGACGCAGTCGAGAAAAAATTCCTCAAATACACAAAATATCACCCTTGGCGAATACAGTATCGAGAATGTTAGCGAATTTGTGTATTTAGGCACCAAAATAACCAATACGGGCAATGAAAAATGCGAAATACGCCGTAGAATACAGCTCGCAATTAAAATATTCTATTCAGTATTGATGATCTTGAAGACCAGCTGCATACACAGGAGAACAAAGCTTCAAGTATACAAATCCGTGATAAGAACTGTGTTATGCTATGGGTGTGAAACATGGACCCTAACCCAAGCATCCGCAAATATATTGAACGCATTTGAATGACGGGTTCTGAGGTGAATAATCGGAGCGAAGCTTGACGGGGACCAATGGCAAATTCCATACAGTCATGAGCTGTATGAAATTTTTGACGAACCGGAAGTCTCAACGATTGTAGGGCTGCGGAAGTTGCAGTGAGCTGGACACATGAATCGTATGGACGAACGACGGATACCCAAGAAGGTATTCGTTGGGAGAACTGAAGGCCGGAGACCAGTAGGGAAATCGAAGAAACGCTGGTCTGACTCGGTCGACGAAGACAGTTCATCGCTGCTTGGATTTTGAAATTGGAGGATGCGGTCAACGGGCCGAGACAGTTGGAGGCACCGTTTGCAGGAAGTGAAGGACCGAGAGGGGCTGTAGTGCTAAGAAGAAGAAGAAGAAAAGACATGTTAAATATTTTATGTATTATTACACCATTGTAAAACTACCCCGTAGATGGTCCCAAGCCCGTTTTCTGTTTCCTCAACCGACAAACTCTACGATTCTTCATCCCAAACCCCCAATTAAATAGTAGAAAATGATCTCGGGGTTGCACATTGGGTTTACCGATTCCTCAATAATGGAACATTAAATGCCGAGAACTTCTAATAACTGTTAATACATTTACAGCTCTGGTACTGAATCCGACCGACACCTTGTGGGGCCGTAAGAGGGTGGATGTGAGTCTTCCATAGCTGATAACGAAACCGAAGCAAGAGCCATGCTGCCGGAATGGAGCTTGGGCGAAGGGTTTATTTCTTATCTTTGGAAAGCCCTAAAATATTTCAAAACCTACAGAAGGACCTCAAAATGAATACGGCAACGACCTCGTAAAATGAAAAAAGACTATGGTATTAGATCCTGGAATATCGGATCATTCAATTACCCTGGCGCTATGAAGGACCTTTTACAACAGGCCAGTCAATATCAATTAAAAATACTGGCATTCCAGGAAATGAACTGGACTGGAAACGATATTCAAGACATGAGATCGCACGCAATATTCAAAAGTGAGCAGCCTACTGAAAAACGAGGATTCGGAGTGGCCTTTACTATGGATAGGGAGTTCAAATCGCACGTTTTTGATTTTAAGGCAGTCAATGAACGGTTGTGTGTGATCCGTATAAAAGCGAAATTCTGAGCCAACAACGTTGGGCCTCGAGCATACTTGACGTTCGTACATACCGGGAAGCCAATTGTAACTCGGATCATTTCTTGATCAAATTGACCTATCCTTGTCGTATGCCAAATGCAAATTCGGCGAAGACTAGCCTGCTACCAAAAATTGACACCGAATACCTCCAAAACGCATCTGTGGCGGAAAATTTCACGACCCTCGACAATCAGCTGGCTCTCATCCTTTCAGGCGCATCGCTTAAGGCAAGCAACGAGCTCTGGATGGAACTGAAAGCGGCTATCAGAACCGTGGCATGATAGACAATCGAATGTCATGCCCGGCGCAAGAGAAATGATTGGTTCAATGATGAGTGCCAGAATGCATTAGATAAAAAGAATCAGGCGTACAAAGAATACGTAGGTAGGAAAACCAGGACGAGGAGAGAACACTATGAAAATCTTAGAAGAGTAGCGAACAAGATAATTAAAATTAAGAAGAGAAAATACAATGACGATCAATTGAGAAATATAGATGTAAGTTTAGCGATCAACAACACAGGACAAGCATACAAAGTAGTGAAAAGCTTGAAATGTGATTATCAGCCCAAGATCACGCTCTCTCGTTGTGACACCGGCAATATCATCGCTGATGAAACCAAGATTAAGGAAAGATGGACATTATTTTTCAAAAACCGCATTTTTTCTCCGCATAGCTCCAGAACATCGAACTCTGTAGGTGTCTGCGTAAAGCTTCAATTTACCCCACCAACTCTGGATAAAGTTTGTTCCACAATCAAAGCCCAAAAGAATAATAAAGCGCCGGGCATCGATGAGATTCCAGTGGAGCAGTGGAGAATGTTATCCAGTACATTTGGTAACAAGAACATATGCTAAAAGAGTGGAGCCAATCAATAATATTCCCTATCGACAAGAAAGGTGACAAGCTAAAGGGCGAAATTTAAAGAGATCTATCATTACTTTGTACAGCGTAAAAAATATTTTCTAAGATCTTAGAGAATAAAATCGGATCAAACGCCAACAGTTTTGTTGGTTAGTATCAGAGTGGTTATGGAGCAGGTAGATCGAAAATAAGTACTTGAAAAATGCCGGGAGTTCAACATAGACGTACACCACCTAGCCTATGCGAACAACATCAACATTTTGTCATGGTCATTAACAACTGCCAAAGAACGCTTGCGGAAACTGGACAAAGAAGCAAAACTATCAGGGCTACAAATTAATGAGAGTAAAATAAAGTTCATGACGCTGTGAAGGAAAAATATCTCAAGTATACAAAATGTCATCCTTTGCGAATACCAAACATATGGGCAAATTTGTGTATTTATTTGCCAACATTACGAGAACCAGTTATAAAAGAGACGAAATACGTCGAAGGGTATAGCTGGCAAATATATTTTCCAGTTTTTACGATCTTGAAGACCAGCTGTACACACCGGAAAATAACCCCCCGAGTACAAAAATCTTTGATAAGATCTGTGCTATGCTATGGATGTGAAACATGGACCCTAATCAAAGCATCCGAAAATATATTGAACGCTTTTGACCGACAGGTCCTGAGGCAAATAATCGGAACGAAGCTAGATGGGGACCGATGGTGAATTCGATACAACCATGAGCTGTATGAAATTTTTGACAAACCGGAGGTCTCAACGATTGAAAGACTGCGTAAACTTCAATGGGCTGGTCACATGAACCTCATGGTTGAACAAAGAATACCTAAAAAGGTATTCGTTGGGAGAACCGAAGGCCGGAGACCAGAGGGGAGACCGAGGAAACGCTGGTCTGAATCGGTAGACAAAGACAGTTCATCGCTGCTTGGATTTTGAAATTAGAGGACGCGGTCAATTGAACGAGACAGTTGGGCGTGCTTTTTTGCAGGAAGCGAAGACCCAAGAGGGGCTGTAGTGCTATGAAGAAGAAGAAGAAAAAATATATAGGGAGTTAACTAAATATTTGTTGATTTACAATACATGGAATTTTTCATAGTCTGTTGTAATAATTTCTTCTCAAATGAAAAATAAATTAATTATATAGTCAAAAAAGAATGTGTGTACTTTTAGTTTGAGAAAAATCAATATGCATACCGTTTTTTTTCAGTAATTCTCATATGTGAAGTGCTTGTGATTAATTTTCTAGGCGATCAAAGAGTGCGAAATATAGAAGCTTTTCAGATGAATTTTAACTTAATTATATAATTCTTTATTTAGTCCATGTAGTGTAGTCATTAGAGTGGTCGCTGTATAAGACGAAGGTCCTTGTTTCAATTCCCATTGGTGACAATGAGATTTGTTTCGTGTGATTTTTCAGATGGGACGATAAACCCGTTTAGTTGTGATGCGTACTGGTTTGAGGCTAGAAGGTATGGTAGCTGGGCGAATGAACACAGTCAGAGCGTGGTACGGATCATCTCCCTAAGCGAAGGTCCAAAAGGAGCTGCATTGTTAAAGTAAAAAAAAAATTATTTTCCTACACTAAATTGATGCAATTTAAAATGCTTCTTGAATTAATGGTCTTGGAAAACGGATATGATTGCTACCTGTGGAGCAAAATAGATTGATCAAAGTGACCTCCATTAGCAATAATTTACCCTCAGTAAAAGATTAACAGCAATTTTAAACATATTGAGCAATATTTAAATCAGTATTCTGCGGCTTGTGGTATTCTGAGGAATCAATACTGATTCAAGTCTCAAGATTGAAATTTGCTGTTCATTTTGCAACAATTGTAAAGCGTAAGCTTTTTACTTGTTTCCAGCACATGGAAGATTACGTCGTACGAGTAATTTCTAGAAAAAGTTACTATTTATTCAGCATGAATCCAGGTCGATATGTTCTTGGAGGTTAATATTGCCACTGAAAATTATGAATAAAAAACTTTTGAGAAAAAGAAGAAGGCAAAAAAACACTAAAACCATCTTTAAAGCACCCTAAAAAGGATGCAATAAAATTTTTGGAATTGGTGCCAAATCAGTTTCCTGTTTTGCAAAAGTGCTTGGCAACTGTTTGTCAATCAATTGTAACTAAAACGTACAAAAACTGATGTGTACCGATTCCGAAATTTTATTCCATAACTTTTAGAGTGTTTTAAAGTCCGTTTTTTTCTTTTCTTAAAAGTTTTTCAGATAAATTTCCATACAGAAAGATGCTGATGATATTAAACATCTTAATGGTGCTTTCTGTTGCTGAGTATGGATAAATTAGAGTATGAAGGTCAATGGTATAACGACTAAACTATTCTATTTAGTTTACTTTATAAATTTCACTTAGTTTCTCTTGCGGGTGGGTTCATCGATATTCGGTGACTTTATTGGTATTTTTTGTTAAAATGTGTTTTATTTTGTTTGAAATTTTTTTGGAAAATTTATAGAAATTTTTTGCAATGAAAACAAAGTTTCTATTTCACATGAAGAAACAAACATCATATATTGAATCATTCAGAGTCGTAAAAATATCTCAAATGATTAGGATAAGACGATCTAAGACAGTGAAATCAGATTTCCTTTCGATTTCGAACTGATTCCTTTCAGTTATACTTTCTCTATTCACAAATTTGACATTTTTGGGTGATTATTGCGTTGAAAGTTCAGAAAAAATATAATTTGTATCGTGGGATTAAAATGTTTACAAATTAACATATCGATTCGAAATTCAAAGCGCTAATCAAATTAACGTCACACATGCATTCGCCAATCTGTAACAGCCGGAAAGTGAGCTAATAACACTAAATTGCATTTTACCATTCGCGAAAAAATCATTTTGCATTAGATTGCCCCAAATATGCAACCATTTACGATCTGAAACTTTCAACTGGTCATTAACTTTGTATTTAAATGTTGTTTTGATTTCGATAAAATAGATAAACAAAAAATACTAAAACGAGATACAACCGCAAAGCGAAATTTCGAATGCATCCCAGGATACCAGTATATGCGATGTGTTTTCCATATCAATATGTTAATTAAGTGGACACGAAACATTGAAATAGATAATTTATCTATTTTAGAATGAACCAATAAATTGAAATGTCTATTTTTGCATATGCGGTGATATTTGAAAATAATTAAAGTTACAATTGTTTTATTTTGAACTGATTAGCTGGGGGTTTTTTGTACTAATTCGCAGAGAGAAAGTGGTAATTTTGTTTAATCAATTCATCATTGGTTCAATTTGTGTATACACTAATTTTGATATTGATTATAATTCAAGTATAATCAATCGATTCATACATAAAATGAAAAGCCAATGATGAATCAAGTTTAGTATTGAAAACTTTCTCATAATCAGGTAAAAATGCTAATTTGGATTAATATTTCCATCAAAAATTACTTATTTCACTTCATTTTGAATAATATTTTGATCATTTCTTATTTTATGTTTTCTATATTTAATCGGCAGGTGGGCTTCCATATGATTATGTTGTAAGGAGCTTATATAATACTTCATTTTCATATGGAAAAGTTAACTTGATTCTCTATTAACACTTTTCCTCATAAGTCGTTCGTACGTAATATAAAGAAACAATACATCGATGTTTAAAAATAATCATTTTTCTGAATATTGATGAATTTTTACTACGAACTTGGAAGCATGCATTGTGATGAGCACAGAATTTCAGGATTTGGGTAATACCCAATATTTTTAATTGAAATCGTTACATGTTGAAAAATTTCTCTGCAGATTACACATTTCTTTATTTGTAGTTTCAACTGCATAAGGACAATACAGTAATTGTTTCATTGTTTTTTCCATCAAAACTAAATATTTTTGTTTGTGTCACCTTCCATTATGGTAAAATTTAAAGAAACTAAGTTGCTATGCGATACAGTAGATTTATCGACTATCCTAACATACTATAAAAATAAAGCACTTCACCACAGAAAACATCGATATTTTAAAATTTACTGGCAAAAAGGAAAGAATCATTGTTGGATTAATGCAAAATGTGTCGAAAATCAAATAAATACATTACTAACTCAAGGATCGATGCAGTGAACGGGGAAAATGGTTCATGAAGTACATAAATATGGTATTGTTCTTGGTACTAATATTCGTGCAAATAACAGAATATAATAAAGTCACAGGAGTGCAATAGATGATAATTGCTTGACCAGCTCACTGAGATAAGTTTCTGCTAAGCACATAGCAAGAAAATAAAGAAAAAAAATTATGGCCGAAAACCCGAAAATAAGGATAAGCAATGAAGTAATGATAAAATGTTTAAAATTTGATGTTGATTGCTCCTGTATCATTTAAAATCGAATCGAAGCCCAAAAAATTGTAAGTAATAATTATCTCATAGGAGCTAGAGGAAGAAGCGTAATCTAACTTATACGACTTTCAAGAATGAATGAAAATTTATGGGCAAACTTTCAAAACCGAAAAATTAATTTGTGTAGATATTACTCAAAATTGACCACAGCAGTGCTCTAGTAGGTGACGTGGTTAGTATTATGCTGCTCCGTGTGCTTAGTATTCGATTTTTTAATCATTATACTTCACAAAGAACAAGCTTGTTGCCACTTATAAGTTCCGAACCTTGTAACTACTGCACAAGCGGCAGGCGCTCTAACTAAACTATGTACAACATCAAGTTATCCTAAAGTATGTTTAGGCGCAATAAAAAGACTTTAAATTCTATGAAGTTAAAATGTTATAAGCCACATATATAGCTATTTGTATTTTCCTCCACTTAAAATATTGATAATTTTTCAATAAATCTTTACTTTTTGACACTACTTGTTATTTTTTCAATGAAACTCCCCATCTTATAAATTGCATCAAATCAACAACACCTACGGGACGGAACCCAGAAACAAATCAAGATGAAAGCCGAGAAAGAGAAGAAACTTACGGTGCAGGGGTCGGGTCTCCAGAACCGTCGCCAGAGAGAAGTGAGCGAGCAGGCTCCCGACCGTTATCATCCAGCGAATGCAATGTTATACAGCTTGGATTCTATAACATACTCATATATATCAACAAGCAATCTTGGACAAAACGGAGAAACTTCATTTAATTGTAGACCCTTGTTAGAACGAATACTGTCAAAACAAATAATCGAAAGCCACCAAACCTCAAAAGTTAAGCCAAAGCAAATGTCTTCACAGACAACGCAGATTTCAATAGGGGAACCAACAATCCTGGTATCATCTTTAGCGGTAACAACGTTGGCTAAAAAATCATTGATAACACAGAGGACAACAAACAGCCTTGTCCAGCTAAGATTTCTCCGGATACAGGAAAAAAAATGCGAATGCCAAAGCGTCCTAAAAAGGAACAGTAAAAAATTCTGCAGGAAGTGCCAAATGTTCACGCAGTGGGATAAAACACAAAGAACATAAAAAATTTAATGGTTACTAGCGCAATTGCTACCAAAGTGACCGAAGTAAGGGTCTTCAATCCCGAAACAATAATAAACCATCCTGAAGTGCACAAAGTTATCATGGCAGGAAAAGAAAGGAGTGACCAGACAAAAGAGTGACGATGTGTGATTTTACCGATACCGTCAAAAATCTGGCTAAACTACTGTGCTTGGAAATGGAAGCCTAAACGTCTCCCAAGAGAGGAGGTCATAAAGTACAATTCCCGTTCAGCGACATCAAGAAAAAAGGCTAATCCAAAAATCCGGTTGAAAAATATTAAAACCAGCATGCGACTCACCAAAAATCAGCAAAGGTATAAAGAATGGGCTCCTTGAATTCCTAGACCGCATAATGAGCCACTGGAGGAGCAAGTTAAAGGCCAAAAATGACCAGGTGGCCCAAGAAGAACAGAAAGTTAAAGAAGAACAGAAAGCCTAAAAAATACGCGCAGATAGCTCCACCATCAAACATCTATTAAAAATATTGCATCTAGCCCAATCAAAAGAGATCAAGATGACAGAAGAAACAAAGAGGCACTTGATGAGCGTGGAGCGCTAGATCAGGGGTTCTAGGTAGTGCTGACAGAAGGAGGGAACACCGCAAAGAAACTCCTTCAAAAAATGTCAGAAAATAAACATCGCATGGACATCCAGCAAGAATCAAGTAGGATGGATAGACCTACGCTCATCTCAGAAGGGTTTTGTACTCAATTTACGAAATGCAGTCACCAGTAATGAAAAAAGTTAAGAAACATGTCAAAGAGATGTGCACATTTTAAAGAAAATTCTCCATTTTCAACGATACTCATTTTATCGCATACAAGCAAAAATCGCCCAAATCATATATGTTATTGATTTTATCTAAAAATTTTAAGAAGATCGAATCTAAACCGCAGAGTCTGATTAGATGGAAAGTCCATAAAATACCAAAATTGTATTGTATGTTATTGTTGCTGTAAATGAAGTAGTTTTGAATGGTTATAACTTTCGTGAATATGATTCGATTTTCATCAAATTCACAGAGTACTAGAATATCTTATAATACTACTCAAAGATCAAATTTCGCTGAATTTAAGGGTATCCTTCCGATTTTATTGAGGAAAATGTGAAATTCGATGAATATACTATTAGTAACAAGGTTGAGCGAATGTTGACTTCTAAACACCTGCTTGCGTAATTTTTAAAAGATTTTTCAGATCACAGGTGTCCAATCACGAGAGGAGAAACCTCCCTGTGTGCGTCTTGAAACAAAAAATGTCAGTTTGAGACATGTTTTCAGAAGCTGTCATCAAGACCTTTCATTTAATGGGCTATCTTTTATGAATATTTTTTGTGGGGCCACCCTTCTATATGGGGAGCCCCCCTCAAATACCTTATAACCTTATAATATTTGAAGACGGCACTATTTTATCCCTACCCACAAAATTTGATCTTGCTAGCTTATATGGTTTACGAGAAAAATTACAGAACCCTAAAAAAAACTGATGCGAAACAGCAGAAGAAAACCCTGACAGAAATCCCAGCAGCAGACACTGCTCGTACGCAGAAGCGCTGTGGCTTATCAGGGCTTATTCAACGTTGCGTACAGTGATTAGAGCCACATCTTCCTCGCAGCTGATGAAGCGTGACTCATTTGGCATCTTCAGTCTCAGTAGCCCGTCGTAAGGTACGCCTCACGCATCTAGACCAAGAATAGATCCAACAGTCAATGTGATTTCTCGCCTTTGTTGGACTTGTGTAGTGTCGTAATGCAAGTTTTGGCCCTTCAGGGATGCCCTCAGAGGCCACCTCAGATATTTTGGAACTTGAAAAGGGTTTTCCAGCGTATCCAAAATATCCTCCCATCAGAATGATCCGTCTTGGTGCGGCTATATGCCTCTGCTTTTTGGACCACGTTCCCCACCTCTGCAGTTGCATTAATAGAGGAATGTCCTGTTCTTAAACCACACCGCCAAAGAATAAGTTCCCAGTAGCACAAATCGCGTCGGTAAATCTTCTCTCGATGCGTTTCCCTAGCACTTTCCCAGCAGGGCCTAGCATGCATAACGGGCGGTATGAAGATGACGATCCAAGATTTCCCATCCCATTGCTAATCAGCACAACCCTCTCTACACCTTATCGTACCAGGAAAACCCCGTGCCTTGGGCAAGCGTTGAATGTGCTAAGCAGCAAGTCAGGACAATGGTGTTAGACAAGCCGCAACACTATCTGGGCCTGGAGTCTTCCTCGCTTTCAATGAAAGGAATGCCTCCTCCAGTTCCGGCTGTGTGAAGGGTGTACACACGATTGTTGTTTCAAGCAGATACGATGGGCGGGGAAGAGTGCCCGTACAATCTCATCCATCTTTTCCGTTTCGTGTATGCAAGGCGTCGATAGGGCACCAAGCTTCCGCATAACTAGCTTGTAGCCCAGGCCCCATGGAACATTGTTTACATGGTCCACTAGATCTTGCCAGCAGTGAGCCTTGCTGATCGATTTGCCAAGGCATTTCCTGGCTAAATTATATGTTGCTACTCGGCTACATGCCTCGTCACGGTTTCTTACCCGTTGAGCCTCAAGCCAAAGCTTGTGACACTCCCTTTGCTTTTCAGCGATTCAAGTTGACCACCATTACACTGAGGGCTTACCGTGTTGAAGTTTTCGACGGGATATAGAAGCGTTGCAAACATTCTTGATGATGCTCATAGTTAATCTTGCAACGTATTGAGCTGCCAGTTCTTCTATCCCCTGCGAATCACTCTCGCAGCAGAGCACCTGCCTTGAGCACCTATATGAACCTCTCAACGTCCATTCTTCCAATGTTCCAGCCAATTGAAGAAAGTCAACATCACGGACGTCGGTAAACAATATCACAGATCTCAAGCAGAACGCACTGATGATCACTGGCTGAGTAGTTCTCTATTAACCTCCAATTGTGTATCCTCCGTACTAAGGTATGGTTCCTTTGCTGCCGGTGCAACGGAACGCTGGCATATTTCCAATGTTTAGTACGACATCCATCGTTCTGGCCCCCATTTCTAGGATTCATTTGTCCCTCGGATTTGTCAAAGGCATGTCCCAGACCATTGCTTTAGCGTCCGTCTCCCCCAATGAGCACGTTGCCGTTTGTTTTTGATACAGCTCCCTCCAAATCATTAGGTTTCGCTTGCAAAGATGATATTGGTTTGTTCTGCGTTAGGTACACACTAAAGAAAGTGGTCCATGAGCCCACACAAAACCATCCCCCATAGACAGCTCTCCGACTGGATTTCCATGTCCCGAAAACATATGGTAGCAGTACCACTTTCATCAGGATACCATGATGCAGAACTTTTATCTTGGTGCTGCTCATTCAGCAGTCAAATGTCGGCTTTCATGTCCCTCGCAGATTTTGGGTCATTGAACTGCAGTGTAGGTACAGTTGCAGAATGTGTGCCATCGAGGTTTTGATTTTGCCTTGGCTAGGTCTTCCTGGAAATAAAAGCGTATGATGCTCATAGTTGATTTCACAACGTCTGCCAGTTCTTCTATCCCCTGCAAATCTCCCTGCTGTGGAGCACTTGCTTTGAGCTCCTCGATGTCCATCCTTCCGATGCTCCATCCAATCACATAAAGTCGAGAACGCGGACGCTGAGGGACGACATCACTGACCTCAAGCAGAATTCACTGATGACCACTGGCAGAATATTCCTTTAATACTCTCCAGTTGTATATCCTCCATACTAAGGACTCTGAGGTGAATATCCGGTATAATTCCTTCACAACCAATACGGTGAAAGTCGGCGTATTTTTGTTTTCCCCGTGGATCTGTTTGAGGTATGCCCCATTTGATTGCTTTAGCGTTGAAGTCTCCCCAACGAGCACGTTGTCATCTGCGTTCAAGAGAGCGCCCTCTAAAGCATTAAGCTTGGCTTGCAAAGATGATATCGATTCATTTGGCGTTGATTACACACTAAAGAAGGAGGTCCCTGAGCACTGAACGCACACGAAATCATCCCCACATCCACAACTCTCCATCTGGAAATCATTGTTCTGAATCTAAACCATGCCAGCAATAGTTTCATCAGGATACCATGATGCAGAACTTTAATGATGGTGTCGCTCACTGAGCAGCAAAAAGTTAGTTTTCATGTCCTTCGCAAACTGCTCAAGCAGGTTTTGGGCAGCTGAAATGCGGTGTATGTTTAGTTGCAGGATGCGGGTCATTGAAGTTCTGATTTTGCCTTGGCTAGGGCTTCCTGAAAAGTCCAACATTTCCTTGATCCCAAGACGTGTACAAGATCAGGTCTTGGAGCAGCATCCTTGCAAATGATACAATGTGCCTCCTTCGTACACGCTTTTCTTTTATGTTTCATTTCACCACATTTGTAACATAGTGAGCTTCTGTTGGGTCCTTCGCATACTTGTTCGACGTGAAAAGGCATTGGAAACATTGAAGAGGCACTGCTCTTGGCCGTATCCTGCAGACAATCCATCTTATTTCTACTTTGCCCTTATTCAAAAATTGCTGGCCGTACGTTGTCCTCCATGGGTTCCTGGTGTCAGCCTTGCTTCGATCCTGCCCACGTTAGGGAGCTCGACTTTGATGGGCTCTTATACGTTAGCCAAGTCCGTGGCGCAGTCAATTTCCCTTGTTTTGATCATTGCCATTGGCTCGGGTGGGGGCTTCAGTAGTGCTTTTGCCGAGGACTTTCTTTACTGTGTCTCAGAATGCTTTTTATTGTCGGCCTCTGCTCCGAATTCGACTAGATATGGCCCGACCCCATTGGTCATAGTGCTATAATAGCAGTTTTTGTGTCTTCGGTCCTTACATTTTCCCGGATACGCCACAGTACTTCTGCGTTGGCTCGGCCATCTTGGAATTTTACGAGTAGTGCCTGCCTCCCGCCCGTTTTGCATCAGGTCATTTTTCTTCTTTTGCACCCGTGCGAAGTTTATTTTCTAGCACTCTTTGCAGAGGTATCTTTATGGTTTTTTTGTACCTTTTGCCAGCACTATCTGGAACCCTTAATCTAGCGTTCAACACTCATCAAGTGCTTTTTTATTCTTTCTTTGATCTTGATCTCCTTCGATTGTGCTAGATGCCATTCTTTTATTGATGTTTGATGGTGGAGCTATCTGCGCATGCCATTTAGGCTTAGCCCTCAGCATTTTTTTAGCCTTCTGCTCTTTTTTGGCCTTCTGGTCGTTTCTCGCCTTTAATCAGCTCCTCGGGTGATGCACTATGCGGAGGAGCTCCTCTAGTTTAAGGAGCTCATTCTTTATACCTTTGCTGATTTTTGGTGAGTTGCGTGGTGATTTTATTCTTTCCAGAACATCTCCCGCTTTTCGGATTAGCCTTTCTTCTTCACGTCGCTGAACGGCAATCGTACTTTGCGACCTCTTTTCTTGGGAGAGGTTATCGGCTTCCGTTTTCGAGTACAATAATCCAGCCACATTTTCGACAGTGACGGCACTTTTTTGTCCGGCCTCTTTTTTCTTTTTCTACAGTGATCACTTTGTAGACTTCAGGATGGCTCATTATTATTTCGGGACTTAAGACTTAAGCAGTAATCATCGAACTCTAGAGTTTCTTAATATTTTCTCCCACCACTTGAACATTTGATTTGTCCTGCAGAATTTTCCCCTCTTTCTTTCTAGGACGCCCTGGCGTTCGCATCTTTTTTTTTTGCTGTGCTTAACTGCCGCAGGAATCTCAGTCATGACAAGGCCGTCCGTTGTTCTCCGTTTTTTGTCCGTCCCTCCTATCATCCATTTCGTCATTGTTTTTCTCGTCAAAGTCAATGTCAAAAGCACTTTATTTAATACCAATCATTATAAATTTTAAAAGAATATAAGGCAAATTCCAAACAATAGCAAAACAAAACCCAAATGGCTCTCTAAATTTATACGTTATTATTAAACATATTTCATCAAAAAATATTGTTTTTCTCGTTGTTAGTATCAGTTTCGATGTATTTTGAACATCGTTGTTCTCGCGGCTGGTTGCGTCGTCACTTTTGCTATTTTTAACGTATTTTTTTAATCTATTATCAGGGCTTTAAGTTGAAATCGCTCTAGTTTGATTTAGTTCCCTCTCTAAGCTGCTATCTCCATTCATGTGCTTGCCTTTTTGGTCTTATGGTTATCTTTGCAGAGCAGAAAAAGCAAGCTAGGGTTGACACAAGCCCTTATAGGGCTCAGAGCCTGACCAGTGCTAATCGGGGGTCCGTCTCAACCAAACCTATACCACCAACCTTATGGTGTGCACTTCGAACTTACTCTGAGGCCTACCAAGGTTTTGTCGGAACGGAGACGGTATGATGGTTAAACTGGTGTCTCACGGTGCTACAGTGCAAAGTAACTAGGTCCAAGCCATCATATTCGCCAACCCAAAGCATTCACTCAAGTTCGTTGTCCAAAGCGTAGTCCGGATTCAGTCAGGGTTCTTACCTGTCATCCCAGGAGAAACCTCATGGTAGCCTAAATATCCTCGGTTTCATGGAGGTGGTGCAACCTAAAGAATGCTAGCCTGCAAGAGTATACCTATCGACCAGTATTCTCCTTGATGTGAACTTTGACCGGAACTCTGTTTTTAGCATTATAATCTTGATTTGCGTATCATGAAGCACCAAAATTAAGCCCTATTTTTTAAAGGGCATTTCTGTCTTCAGTATTGTTTGCTTGCTGGAAGCCCAGTAGTTTTCAAGTACCGTAACGTTTTTTCATAGTAGAACTTCAGTTTTCATTCAATTTCCTATGACAGGATATTCGTAGAGACTTTCCTATAATTTTCACAGCGTAGTTTATTTTCTTTTTCATGCAGACCAAAACGCTTTTCTTTTAGCTCATATCTTACATTTCAACTGATGAAGGAGGTTATGTAGATGTGTTCTCCTGGGTTGAAGCAGATCTGCCCGAATCCCGTCTTTTTCAGAGCTTTGTCCTCTTTAAGGTCTGTTGATGAAGGCGTGACTGGGACATCTTTGACAACTATTGGAATGCTCAAAGTTTCAATAGTTTTTGTAGGTTTAAAGAGTTTTTGGAATTATTGCTTCCACCTGTCAATATACAGCTGCTTAGTAGTGTACATTGGGATTATTTGCAGAGGCTTGTAAGTGGTTTGCATCCCTTCCGAAGCTGTTTGATTGAGGCATTAATTTGCTCTGTCTTCTGGTTAAAGGCCCACCATTTTCTCCTTTGGCACAGTAAATTTGTTTGTTGACGGGACCTCGCCGTATGACTTCTCAAAGGACGGAAAACGTGCAAAATTTTGTTGCTGTAATAGTGGTCAAAGCTTTCAACAGATTTTTATGAAATTCGGCATTAAGATAGAAATTGTGAGTATCTAAAGTATTGCGTGAAAAATTTGGAGGTCAGGTCACAAAAAACAAAATGGCGGCCAGTTGAAACTCAAAACTTCAAAGGCTTCTAATAGTCGCAATTTTAATCTGATATATATGAAACTTGGTTTCAAGATAGGCATTACTTAGATCTACAGCTTTTAATATTTTGGTGATCATGCATGTGCAAATTTCAAAATGGCGGCGGTTTTAAATATGCGTTTTTTCAGGTTTTTGTGGCCCTCTAGCGGTCACATTTTCCAGCGGATTTTGATGAAACTTGAGATTATGGATCTCTGTACTATGTTCTTGTATTATGCAGAAAATTATTAAAATTGAATGAAAAATAAAAAAGTTGAAAATTTAAAACCCAATATTTTTAAGCTGCCATTTTCACTAAAAATTGAATTATTTTGCCCTGTCTAGAGTGAAGCTCCGATTTGAACGAGATTTGGCACATTAATTGATGAGGTCCTAGCCCACAGAGATTTAAAATTGTCCAAAATCAAATGCATGCATTCAAAATGGCGGCCCCCAAAGGTCAGGAACAAGCACAATTCGCTATTTTAGAAGCAACTGAAATAATGAATTTTTTTTCATGGAAACGATTTAAATGACTTATCTTGAACGTATTTATAAATCAGAATATTTTTTTAAATATTGTAAAATATTTTTAACAATACCCTAAAAAATTATAAAATCGCGACTTGTCTGTCTGTCCGTCCGTCCGTCCGTTTGTTCGTGTGTCACAAGTTTTCTCGGAAACCACATGAGCTAGAATGAGGAAATTATCAACGTAGGTCAAAAGTGGTGCCTCTTGAAATTTGCAGTGCAAGAACATATTTTAAAGTGTTTAAGGGGGTCTCCCCATACAGGGGGGTGACATAAACATTTTTTTTATTTCTGTAGTCCTCTAGCAGCCAAGTTTCTCAACAGATTCCGATAAAACTTGAAATTATAAGTTATTAAGGCAAGTTAATTTAATTTAATTATGCAAATCGGATGACAAATAAAAAATTTGAAAATTTACGCTTAATAATTTTAGCAGCCGTTTTCAATGAAAATTCAAAATAACGGCCCCTGATGGTTCTGAAAAGAATCGAAAATGTATGTATTAATTGCAATGCAAGTGCTGATTAAACTTTTATGGAAATCTTTTGAAATTAACTATTTGAGCTATTTAAGCCAAAAAGTTATCACCTTTGTTTGATAACAACTGTCAAATGTATAAACAGCAAATGTGAGAAGGAAGAAACGAGTATAAATATGTTTATAACAATTTATTACCCGCCGATTTTCAATATGTGATCCATACGTGTGCAACTCAATTTAATTAGCAAAATATTTGCGCCCCTATGAAGGGTCCCCAAATACGAACGGCGGCAGATCCTTTCTGTTAATAAATACCCATGTAGTGCTACAAAAATTGCAATAAGAAGTTCAGTAGTAGATAAGCCAATTTCTTTTTCGAAACCTTACGCTACATACGAGAAATTTACCTTTCCGGCTGGTGCTGCCAACGGGGATTTTTTTGTTGACCGCATTCTAACATTCTTGATCAAACCAGTCATTCTGCTCATTTTCCACAGTTTTTGTGATAGAAGTTTTTACTATTTTCAACATTCTTTGTATACCGTTACTATTTTCTCCCGTTTTCAGTGTGTCCTTTAGTGCGAAATACATATACGTGGACTCTACCAATTTTATATGTATATTTTTTTAGGTAAATCGTATTTTCTAATCTGTGGCTTCAATTTTTTTTTTTTTGATACTTGGAAATGCGACATTGGATATCAATTTTAGATAAGTAATGGTCCGATTCACAGTGTGCTCCGGGGCATGAACGTGGTTCGAAAATGCTAGTGGCAGCTCATTTTTTTAATGAGAACATGGTCGATGTCGCTATGCGTCGTCTTTTAGCGCTAACTGTTCCGGCTGATCGCTGCTTGTAGACTGTGCTCTCCTGTTGTTCCTCTGTGAGCCAACTCTCGACCAAGCTGGGCATTTATGTTTGCTGGAACAGCTTCTCTCAATCATTTTCATTTTACTAATAAGAAATGTACGGAATGTCCTTAAAACTGACTACCCCGCTTCAAGGCCACATAAAACACTTTTTTATGATTTTTAATAATACAACTGGAAGAAAAATAAAGCAATGAAATGTCAAATTTCCAATTTTTTAATTGTTTCCGAGAAAAGTCAGAAATCATTTTTTCAATATACCCCGAGTAACTCTATTGAATACTTTTGAAAATTATTACAGAGAATATTTTTGTTATGTTATAAGTTAAGATACCGGAGGTCGAGGTTCGGTTTGGGCTGTTATATCACAAATGGTGACATGTTAAGGGATTATCTAGCCACATTGTAAATTTTGTTTCACTTATCCAGTTAAATTAATGTGCACGTGATTTTCATAACATTGCATAGAGTGTTTAATTGAAATTCGTGCGAGTATGTGAGTGAAGTTAGGAAATTATTTTCTAGATTTTCTGACCAAGCGAGTTTGAAATGAACATACAAATCTTAATTATTATTCATGCATGATTTTTGATTTAGAGAGTTCCATTTCTTCAAGAAACGTGGAAACTTCAATGATTGATTTTACTTTAATCCTTTTCCTCGTCGCCAATACCTGGGCATGGTTAATATTGAGAATTAAGTTTGCCATAATAACTTTCGAACAGCAATAAGTGACAAATGTTTTAGATACTATATGGTACTACCACCATGAATTTCAGTCTCATGTGCACATATGCTTTCAAGCTTAGCGTGTAATTTATTAATCTTTCTCTTAGTACTATGCCACATATCGTACTATCATTCGCTTGACGCTGTTTTTCATTATTACCACCAGTTAATTAAATGTACACACATTTCTACCGTTTTATCGTGCTTCGAAGCGTAAAGGACATTGGTATCGACATTTAGCCCTAAGCACAACATATGCATGAATAAATTGGCACATAAATGCCTTTTCTCATTACTTATCTTTGTAGGCTTAAGTCAGTAAAACCGAATGATAACTTACTCCGAGTGATTATTATGTAATAAATTCGAACCGGTTGGGAATGTAAGAAACTGCAACTGCTTTCTTACAAATTTCCCAACAATTTATGGTGGTTAATTGAATTTTATTAATAAAATGTAAATCAGCACACACTGATGACAAGAAATGCGATAATGCGAGAGCAAAAGCTAAAGGTTCGAGGACTAAACGAATAAAGACTGAATAATTTGCATGTTTTTTTTCGAATTTAAGTATTAATATCTTAATTTATGTCGAAGTGCAGATAAATTTAATTTTTTTTCTGCATTTTTAAGTAAAAAAGTGAATTCGTTGGTGAATTTGGAATGTTAATGGAAACATTAAAAACAGCATGGGTGTGTTTTGACAGAGTTTGGGAGTTGCATCAATAAAAATGAACGTTAAAAGTGGTAAACTTGAAAATCATAATAAGATGTTTATATAAAAAAACTTGTCATGTATGCACGCGTATGCGCAAAGTAAGCCAGTTTGGAAACCTTGTCGAGTAAATAATGTTTAATTGCAGTCATTATTCAAATCGTAAAGTAACTGAAATTTTAATGATTTACTTGTAATTGCTGCATGCGCTGTATTGAATTTAATAATAAAAAATCGTTTCTGTTGGCAGGCTTTATAAAAAGCCTTGAGACCTTGGTAACATCATTCTCGGAAAACTTAGAATCTATTTTTCACCGACTTCCATAGAAAAGAAAGCTATCAATTTCAAACGTATATATTTTTAGTTGCCTTTATTATGTATGTTCCCGCATAATGTTTAAAGCGGGATAGGTAAAGGGATTATGTTTTCGCAAAACAGTTGATCGTTCTTGTCTTGGGTTTATTTTGAAGGATATTTAAAACGAGTAACAATAAAAGACGAAATCTTTTAGGCAAAGTTCAATTTTTTAACTCCACCACTAATCGATCTGCAGATGGATTCTGATTATTGTGGACGCATATGACAAGCAACATAAAGATGTGTAATATGTTTATCTGTTTTTGGTGGTAATTAGTTATAGGCTTTGCAGATATTAACACTATAACATGGCAAAAACAATCGAAAAATAGCCTTTTTTGATTTTTCACATTAAACCAATCGTTAGTTTTGAACGAAGATAGAGAGTTTGAAAATGTTTTTGGCAAATCGCTGTACTGACTATCGATAAAGTTTCATGCAAAGAACATATCGATTGGCTTATGAAAACGAACTACTACAGTTAGAACAAGTTGGGTAAACAGACCTACGCTCATGTCAGAAGGGTTTTGTACCCAACTTCTCAAAAATACAGTCACCAGCAATGAATAACGTCAAGAAATATGTCAAAGAGATGTGCACGTTCAAAAGAAAATCCATTGTTTTTCTACAATACTTTTAACGGTCACCATTTTGTGGCAAACCGACAAAGATCACTCAAATCATGAATTCTCAAAATATTAATGTGATTGACCTTATTGGAAAATTTCAAGAAGATCAAATCAAAACTGCAGTGACTGATTGGATAGAAAGTCCATAAAATACCAAAATCATGTGTTATTGTTGTTGTAATTGGAGAAATTTCAAACGGCTATAACTTCCGTGTATATCATTCGATTTTCATCAAACTTACAAAGTTTAAGAGCCCTTTGTTTAAGGGTACCGATGCGATTTCATTGGGGAAAATGTGTAATTCGAAGATCATACTATTATTAACAAAGTTGAGCGAATTTTGGCTTCTAAGGTATTTGTTGTTGTTGTACTCATTAACACCTACCACCATAATTTTTTTCAGATTTTTCGGATCACAGGTGTCCAATCGCGAGGGAGGAGACACAAATTTTTCGTGTATTTCTCCTCCCTGCACGTCTCTCGAAGCAGAAAGTATCAAAAAAAGACCTGTTTTGAAGAGTTCTCATCAAGACCTTTCATTTGATACCCATATCGGCTACCATTGATGAAATTTTTTTTCGGGGGCCACTCCCCTATATGAGGAGACCCCCCCCCCCTTAAATACCTTATAAAATTTTTTGCAGATGAACTTTGAAGAGAGCACCACTTTACACCTGCATGCAAAATTTGATGGTTCTAGCTTATGTAGTTTGCGAGAAAAAGTCCTATGACACACGGAAGGACGGACAGACGGACAGACAGGTCGCGAAACTAGTAGGGTTTTGTAAAATCATTTTACAAAACCCTAAAAATTGTATTTTCAAGACTTTAGCGTTGGTTTGAAACCGACACTGTTCCATATATGGGTGGGTTTCAATTATAAAGGATGCATATAATAGGTAACATACTATATAGTTAATAATTTTGGTAACATTTTCTGGTTATCTTATCAGGAGTATGAGCGACAATAACAGTATGAAATCGATTTTATTACATAAAATTTGTATTTAAGAATGCTATATTGGATGGTAATACTCACACATAACCATATCATAGCATACATAGCTGATCAGAAGTTCATCATCTATTTAGTCATTTGTCAATTGTTTTGTTGATCAGAAGTATAAATAAAATACAACACTTTACAAGTCGGTTTATTCATCCTTATTTAAAGACCTGCCAAAGAGTTTTCTACAAATTATGAATGCAAGTGTATTTTCCGAAAATCTAATGGTTATTATTAATCGTATGGCGCACATAGCCACATTATCTACAAGTATTCAGACGATTTATCTCGATTCGAAGTGCTAAATAAGACAAATTATAATGTCTGACATATCTGGATGAAACCTATCTTAATTAAACACTACAAATCAGGATGCGTAAGCGGAGATACTGCTGCCCCGTAAGCCATCCCCAATGACGAAAGAAGTGTGAGCGAATCGGTAAAATGGACTGCAAATGATTAGCAAGCGATGGCAGACGTTTTCTTATCTTTGGGACGTGCAGATATGAAGTGTTGGACAAAATGTACCACATCAAGAGAAACTCGGCTGAAACTGAAATTAATACATACATCAAAAGGTCCTGTGTGCAAGATAGAATGCATACCAACGTTACATCTTGTAAAATAGAAGCAAACGATGATACTAGAGAACGTCTTGACAACTTTTCAAATTCAGTGGAACAGCTGGAAAGCATTGAACGGGCCATTATAAAAAACATGCTGACCATGCTATTGCTAAAAAGTTTGCCACCAAGCTATGAAAATTCTCGGTGTGTAATCAGATTAAGGGCCAATTTGCCTGTTCCGGAGACTTTTTAAAACAAGATACTGAATGAGTACAAAAGTGGATTTGTAATAATTTACGGTTTGACTCAGTGTAACGCTAAATGTATTTTAATTGTCGTTGAAGGGGTCTCCGAATTTGAATCCAGAGTATTTGGCTAGTCACTAGTTGCTGTAAACACCAGAGGAATGCAAATACAAGACCAGAGAAAAGGAAAGACTTGGGTAGTACTTTTCGAAAAACGTTATAATTTGTCCCAACAGTTTTCAAAGCTAACGGATAGTTTGATAAATAGTTTCTTTGAAATAACATGAGCTAGTGACGGCTTGGTGATCACTGAAGTCGATCCACTCCATTGGCCCTGGCACGCGGGCACACCTGGATAGAAAGCACACGACGGCGGCAGAAGGCTCGTTTTTACTCTCCCTAGAGGACCCTCACCCTGCCCAGGAATTTGATCTTCTTGTCTTGGCTAACGCTGACCTTGATTAGTTGAAGCAGCTTGCCCAGTTTCCGACGTAACTGCACCTGACATCCGCCACTGATGTGATAATCTGTCTCCGGCTCAGGCTCTGGTGTTAGATATCTAGCTTGGGGTGACTCTACAGGCCCACTCCTCCACGGCATTCGATATTATTCACGATTGGGTGAATACTTGCTTTATTTATAACCTACCAGGTGTAATCAAATAAATAAATACGCAAAATTACTTGAAGCACTGCAGATGCAAGAAATAGATGGGTTGCCGCCTGGTATGATATAATCGAGAAAACGTTCAAAGAGATTTGGGCTAACATAACACATCAGTGTTAGTAAAAAATGCGATATCAATAATAATTTCTCCACAAATTCTACGTTGTCATTATTGTAAAAAAAAGTTGGGTAAACAGACCTACGCTCATGTCAGAAGGGTTTTGTATTCAATTTACAAAATGCAGTCACCAGATCGAATCAAATCAAGAAACATGTCAAAGACGATTTTATTGGAGAAAATATGAAATTCGAAGATCATACTATTATTAACAAAGTTGAACGAATTTCGACTTCTGAGGTATTTGTTATTGTTATACTCATAAATATCTCCCTTGATAATTATTTCAGATGTCCATTCGTGAGGGAGGAAACACGTTTTTCATATATTTTCCCCCTGTGCCCCCACTGAAGCAAAAACTGACAGTTTAAGAACTGTTTTGAAAAGCTCCCATATCACTTCATACTCATATCGGCTACGTTTGATGATTTTTTTTTTCTTCAGGGGCCACTCTCCTGTACTGATATCATCGATTCATGGCCAATTTTTTCGAATCCTAGAATGGTTACAAAGCCCTTTTCCTAGGAGCTTTCTCCCACCTCCTTTACTTGTTTCACTTATGAGTATTTACCAAACTAAGACCTGTTTTGAAAAGTTATCACCAAGACCTTTCATTTGATACCCATATCGGCTACCATTGATGAAATTTTTTTTAAGGGGGTCACTCCCCTATATGGAGAGTCCACCCTTAAATACCTTATAAATTTTTTCTGTAGAAATATTCACTACTTTCCGGTTGCTCTATAGTCATCAATTTAATTGGAATGATAAGAAATGTGTTTCCTTTTTGACTATATTTTTTATATTTGCTTGTAGATACGTATTTCGGCCGCAACATGCGGTCTTCTTCAGTACACTAATTTAAAATTTATTAATTTATTCTTTTTATCCAATTTACATTTATTTTTTATTATTATAATTACATTTTAATTACTTAAGTATACTTTCTACTAATCTTGAAAAATTATTCCCTAGGCCATAGTTTAACCTTTTATGAGCAGGTATTTTCCCAATTTCCAGGCTCTCGACCATATCTGATTTGCTAATTGCATGGATCTCCTTAATCACTTCCATGTCTGCCTCGTTTATTACGTGCCCTTCTTTGATGATATGTTCTGCTACCGCTGAATGAATCTTCTCGCTCGCATTTCTTTCACCTGCTTCTGCTTCCTCTACATGTTGAATCGCACTGTCGCTAAGCATTTTGTCTGCCCCACGTAAGTTTTGCCACATATATCGCATGTTGTTTTATATACTCCACTTTTCTCGTCCTTGGCCTTGGGGTCTTTTATGCTCCCTAGCATCGTTTTTAGCTGGTTATGCCTGCTCGTTCCCACTGCCTCAATTAGGTTCCTGTGTAAAACTTGTTGTAGTGGCGTGTATAGTTGGGAAAATGGGATGCTTATTCTCCTTTTGAGTTTGTTGTCTACGTTGCGGTTTTTCGCGAACAATTTTGATAGTTTCTCCCGTGCCAGTTTTTTCCGCTTTCGATTAATCATATTTCCTATTGTTCTTGTGTCGTATTCGTTCAATTCTGCCGTAGAAAATATGTAAGCTTTTTCGCGAAAGTATCTTTCTTTTGTCAATGGGACTGTAAGTAGTGGATGCACCATGCTATTGTATGCCGCCAGTTTTTGTTCAAACGTGTGATTTGAAGTTGCCGGAATTGTTCGCTGCGAATTTGTTGTTTTTCGGAATATGTCGAACTCTAGTTTCCCATTGTTTCTGATGGTATTCAGGTCCAAGAAGGGAATTGAGCCATTTTTCTCCTTCTCCATTGTGAACTTGAGGTTCGTGTGAATTTTGTTTAAGTTGTCTAGTATCTTCTCCGCACTGTCCTTCGGTACCACGGCTATCATACAAAATTTGATGTTTCTAGCTTAAGCGGTTTCCGAGAAAAACTGCTGTGCCACACGGACGGACGGACGGACAGACAGGATGCGATTTTAGTAGGGTTTTGTAAAATCATTTTACAAAACTCCTAAAAAGTGTTTATCATAACAAGAAGAGCCAAAAACATGTCAGGTGTATCACTGCATACTATGGTGGAAGCCAAGAACTAAAGAGCCGAACGCATGATTTCCGCTGTTCTAAATCTATACATATTTACGATGACATGGATGTTTGCAGTCTTAATTTTATTCGTTGATCGAATTAAAAGAAATCTAGTGAATATATGAACAAGTGATTATTTACGTACTGAGTGCGGGAGTCCCATGCCTGCAAGTGACTAGACCACCCACTAAACACTTCCCCTGTCAACCCGGGAACCCAGCCTGGAACCGTGTGATGCATTATTTCGAGCCAGGTCTTGTTTTTTACACCATGAGGTGCCTTCAAGCTGAGGAATCCCTCTTCTAGGGGAGGGAAGAAGGGCAGAAGAATTGGCAACGAAGTGACCCCCTATCCCCAAGGTCCCCAGCGGCTATGATTCCCTTTTATCTTTTAGGACTGCTCGAGCATAATTTGCCACCTGCTTCCATTTGTCAACCGATCCAAGCATTACTGCAACTATTCTATTGGAAGTGAGTTCTCCCGTCTCCCTGTAGAGGTCCCGTCACAGCTTGTCACATTTGTGCACGCAAAAATAGGTGGGCATCATCTTCTTCTCCTGGCCAAAACCGACAATTGGAGGACCGTGACTTACCAATATTGTGCAGGTAAGACTGAAAACACCCATGTCCACTCAAAAGCTGGGTTAGATAGAAGTCGCTTTCCCCATGCCTTTGATTTAGCCACAGCCTCACCTCGGGGATGAAGCACGCTGTCCACCTTTCCTTCTTGCAATTTACCCGAGACTGCTGCCAGTCGTTGAGTGAGCGCTATCTCTCCTCTCGGGCAACCATCTCCCTCGTGTCCTCGTTTCGACACAAGTAAAAAGCGCTGCTCTCTCTAGCAAGAAGGACAACAGGTACTTTTGACATCACACAGGGTGATCAAAGGATGGAAGTTATATCTGGTGTAGAGCAGGGATTTGTCCTTGGCTTAGACTTGTGAAACGTGTTTTACGATGGGCTACTGAAACTGAAGATGCTAGCTGAATCGTGGTTGGTTGGCTATCCGGATGATGTTACGCCTCTAGTCACCGGACAAATAAGCCAAATTTATGCTAGGTATGCTGATGCACCGAGTGAGTGACTGGATGAATGCTCATTAGTTCAGCCCAGCATTGGAGAAAACCTAAGTTTATTGGAGATATACTTATCCAATCTAAGCCAGCGGTAAAGTACCTGGGCCTACAGATCGACTCAAAGGTTAGTTTCTCTGCGCAAAAGAGGGCTACGGCTGATAAAGCTGCTTCGGGAGTATCGGCTCTGAATCGACTTATGGCCAACGTAGAGGGACCCAATCTATCAAAAAGACGCCTTTCAAGAGTGACATAGGGTCATTGTTACTGTGCGGAGCAGAAATATGGGATTACGCACTCCGGACGGTAGTGAACTGACAATATTTGGCACAGGTATAGAGAAGAGGAGTGCTAAGGATTACATCTTCATATCTGACAGTCTCTGATTCGGCACCGAGGGTTATTGCGAGCGGGATAACTGCTGCACTGCTTGCTAGAGCGCGCCGCGCTATTTACTTGCGTCGAAACGAGGACATGAAGGAGACGGTTGGCCGCAAAAAGAGACAGCATTCACTCAACAATTGTCAGCAGTCTTGTGTGAATTGCACGAAAGAAAGGTGAATTGCGTGCCTCATCCCGGATATGAAAACGTGGTTAATTTGAACGTATGGTGAGACAGACTTCTATCTGACCTAGCTTTTGACCGAGCATGGGAGTTTTCAGTCTTACCTGCACACGATTGGTAAGTCACAGTGCCCCGATTGTCGGTTTTGCTCAAGAGAGGAAGACAATGCATGTGATAAATTTTCGCGTACAAAAAATGGGACAAGCTGTGACGGGACCTCTACAGGAAGACGGGAGGGATCACTCTGGCCCGGTGATGCTTGGATCGGTTGACAAATGGAACCAGGTGGCACACTATGTTCGAGCAGTCCTAAAAAATTAAAGGCACTTACGGTACCTGGGAGCGTCGTGGCTGGGGGATCGCTTGTCTAGCAATTACTCTTCTTTCATAAGAGTTTGCCATCAAAAGCTTGTATAGTTTCGTAGTTATATGTGTTCGAAAAAAGGATGACCCACTGCTGCCATATCGACCCTATATCTGAGACTTGTTCTGAAAACATGTAATGAAGGTCTTTCATATGATAGTAAATATAAATAAATTTTTTAATAGGTCATCCCCCTGTATTCAAAATTTCCCTTAAAACTACGAACATTTATTCTGTTCCGAAACGTTCAGGATGTATTCACTTCTTACATTTCCGAAAAATTCCATAACTGCAAATTCTGTAGTCTCCGAGAAAAATTACAAAAAAAATGCAAGCGGCCACAGGTCGGGATTTCACGTTTTAGTACAAAACCCTAAATATTAGGCTAGCGGTTCATTTACCAAATTTTAAAATACACACTAGAATACTATCCGTGGCCAAAAAATTCATTTTGCCTAAGACTTCGCTCTATTCGTTTTTATAAAATTTATGCACACATTAAATCTTCCCAGCCTTAAAAATATTCCAAATATTTGTGAAATCATTGACAGACTTCAGCCAATATGTTTAATTTCTCGGTTTCGTTTTCATTCAACAATTTTTCATTTAAAAACAAACAAAATTTATTTAGAGAAATTTACAAAAGCAGAAAATCTCCAATACATTGAATGGCTCTGACCATGCCAACGATTTTCAGTAAATCACGACAAATATTTTGAATGATGCAAACGAATTCTATGCAAATTTTCCTTATTACTTTGTATTTATGTAACAAAGCGATTGAAGACTGGTTGTTGGTTAAAAGCTATTAAGCCTGTTGCTAGTATGTAGGCTTGCTGCGACGTACTTGGGCGCGAGATAGAAATCTTTTGCTGGTTTTCATCTTCACCGATATCTCCAACATCTCAAAGTTAAGATGCAAATGGTACAACTTACTTTGAAGATGATACTTATCTGGCAAAGCGACCCGACGAAGGTATGCCAAGCAGGTTTACTACAAACGACCTTGTCGCAGTAAATGTGGTTGTAAAATTGTTAAATGAAAATCTGCACGCTGTTTTTTCTTTGTTTCTCCATTTTGCCATTATCAATGAATTTTCTAATTAATAATGTAGAATGGTATGCTGGTGCAGAAGAAAAATTTCTGAGTTGTAACTTTCAGGACGGTAAATCATAAGCAAGTTGGATCAATGCAATAAATATTTTCGCAACGGTAGAAGAAAATTATTGAAAATCCAAGCCTTGTGACCCATTGAAAAATATTTGTCAACATGGTTAGGTTTCACATAAGAACAATGAAAAAAAACTCAACAACATAAATTTTTAAAATGTGTAATATGTCCACACCAGTAAAAAAAACATTAATTAGTAAAATTAGCGACGCATTAGTTAGCCAAATATGCAAATCAATGCGTAAAATATACAATCAAAGCGACATTAAAATTCAAATTAATTTTAGAAATGATTTCAAACTTCGATCAGTATAATTTTATTATGCCAATTTAAAGCAGTGTAAAATTATGAGAAAATTTGCAAAAATATGTCACGTTCTCACTGAACTATTTCACCATTATAAGATGTAACAATTTACATTTTGCAAGAGATCGTGAGTAACTGAGATAAACCAGTCTTTATAAGATTGAAAATAACACGTTTAAATGATATAATTTATCTGATAAACCATGACAGGAAAATCGGCAAACTAACATTCCATTGTCTTGTCACCTGTGTAATACCTGTTGGTTTTCATTTCAAATGGATTTTCTAGATCGATCGATCAAAATTGAAAAGGATTATCCAACTAGCATGTGAGGCTATGCAAGTAAGCGAAATTGATTTGGAAGCTGAGAAGGCCGAATGTTGTGTTATTTCTAGCATAGTTGTGTCAATAATTGTTTTCCTTGACATGGGATCATGCACGAACGATATAATCAGATAATTTTCATGATACGTGAAGTACAATATAAAACTTAACTTTGATTTCCTTTATTTCAACCAACTTCTACAGAAAGATAAATAAATTTTTAAGATATTTTTATGTTTACTCAGCTATAACTTTTGGAACTTTGAATGTTGTTGTTACAGTTGAAAGAAATTCAAATTCATATGTTCTCAGTAAATATAATTTAGATCTTCGTGTCTTATAAAATGTAAGGACCTTCTTATAGGCAGGGGAGTACTGTTCAATGGGAGTTTTCTTGTAGGCTTGCATTTTTGGGGAGTGCCGCCCCACGTACTCGAGGTAGTAGAGCAAACAGCTCCTATTACAAGTGTTGAACTTACTTTTGATGTAATTTCAGGCAAGAGTGATGATCAAAGACATATAAAGTAATGGACGCGAAATGAGCTTATTTTCATCCATACGTGAGTGAAGTACTTTTACTGCATACATGCCTTCCTCTCGCATGCGAATTGAAATCCCCCCGCCTTTCACGCCGCTATAGAATCCAGACATTCAAGTAGCTCTCTAGTTGCTCTCATGAGAATCCCTCTTCTCTTACACCTTAACCTCCAAATTGCCAACAGAATATCAACCATATGATTGAAAACATAATCAAGTTCAATTTGAAATTGTACACAAAACAATTTTTTAAGATAAACCGTGTTGAATCTAGCACAATAGCGTTGCAAATGTGATAATCTAGCAAACTGAAAAGTTTGTTATGGATCGCGAGTGTTTTTGTATCGAAAAATGAAGTGACGTGTGTGGGACTGTGAAAACAGCTCTAGGAAGCATGTCAGGGACGTATCCTTCGTAGGGTAAGTCATGTTCAATCTTTTATATCGTTCAAGTAAGAATACTCGCGCGGAAAATTGATTTAGTTCAAGATGCGAAAATTAGTGGGAGACGTCACGTCAAATTTATTTGAAATTCGAATCAACAGCTAATAACGCGCCAACTTCACGCCACATGGTAAAGTGCTTCAATTCTCTCGATGCATTTCGTATCCTCTCTCTCACATCTATGGTGATGATGCTAAATTACCTCAGATCCTTGGGGTGTTAATTGACCTGTGCCCATCGAGCGAAGATAGCCAGGGGTAAAATTGCTATCACGGACGGAGCCTTGAAGCTTGATGAATCTTTCAGTATACAGATGCCCTAGTGGTAGGTAAAATGCTATGGGAAGGAACCCAGAAAAAAAAACACGATGGCAGTTGAAAAGGAGAAAAACATACGGTGCAGGGGATCGTATCCCCTATACCGGCGGTAGACAGTAGTGAGCCAACAGGCTTCCAGCAATCTTCATTCAGTGACTGCAATATTATAGAAGTGTTGAACTTGCTTTCTATAATAGATGTGTCTACAAAATGCCGTTGTTGAGGAAATGCAAACATACGCATAAATGTTACATTTTCTTTTATAGTCAGATTAATTTAAAGACGATTCGCGAATCATGGCGTGTTTTAATTGATATTCGGACCACTGTCGTTCAAGTTAAGATACGAACGGGCTCAAACTTAAGTTTTTCCGCAATCCTTCACAATTGTATTTGAAATAGCTGCTATTTAACATTCACAATTGCGTTTAAGGCCAACGGTCTTTAACATCATCGGGCCCAGGTGAATCCTTCTGTGAAGTGGATTCACGATATTTTAAGGTGGCTAGCCACGTTGCGGGACGTCGAAGAAGTCATCTTTTACGCAGTCTGAACTTGTCCATCTTTAGCTGGGAATACTGAAGTCAATCGTCCTTTGAGCCATTGGCCCCGTAGCTGATTAGGATCGCAGACGATAACTAACTGATGAGATTGCAAAGGTGTCACCTCCTGTCTCCACTTCGGCTGGTGTATGAGACGCGGCAGACCCATCGTTTTCAAAGAATCCTTCAAGTTTTGGGCTATGCGCCATTACTTGCGCAGACACAGTTTCTCGTTCTTATTACTTGAAATTTGTGTGGAGTTCAAACAACCTAAAAGAAAATGGTTGGGTGTAAATTGTCCGTCTTCATCTTATGTTGTCGGCACATCCGTCAACGGTCAGCTATTTATAATGTTTTTGGCTTCAATCAGCGCGCTTCTGAATGTTTCCAGCCTTGGAGCTTCTTCCTTAAAACTACGGCTTACCAGTCATTTAACGCATTATATGAGGCGCTCCCAACACCCACCGGCATGTGGGTTAGCAGGACGATTGAATACCCATTCGATGTTCTCTGTTGACATAGTTTGGTGAATTAAATCCAAATCGAAGATTTGATTCTCCTTCCGAAGTTCCTTTTGGGCCCCAATAAAATTTGTCCCGTTGTCGCTTCGCATTCTTACTGGGGTTCCTCGACGATTCATGAAATTCCTTAGGCATAAAAAGAATGAGTCCATTGACAAGTCATCTGCAACCTTCTGTGTATGGAAAGGGTTGTTAGGCACGTGAAAACAGTAACCCACTTTTTTTCTCAACGGCGTCCTATGGCCACAGAAGATGGCCCACAATAGTCCCTCTACTGTAGGTGAATGGACGAACACATGGCGTGGTATGATCAGGTGGCAATTGTCCCATGAGGTTTTGCCTTTAAATATAGGCAAGTGGGACAAGCTTTCTTCGCTTTTTCAAGAATAGAGCGGAATAGAGGAATCCAAAATTTCTGGTGAATTTCGTTGATGACCAGATAGTCGTTTTGGTGATGACGTTTCCTGTGATGATAACTCACGATAAAGCTAGTGATATAATGATCTCGCGGTAATATTATTGGATTTCGAGCACCGAGAGGCAGACAGTTGGCAACGTCAATTCGTCATTTTACCCTCATAGCACCATCCTGATCGAACTATGGCGTCAATTGAAATATGTCGGTAGACTTTGGGACACATTCTTTGCCAACTAAAGCAAAAACTTCTTTCATAAAGCAATTAGCTTGTACCTCACGGTAAACTACATTCTCACCACATGAAATCTCGCTGGCTGTCAGTTCATCTGCGATGCGGTGGCTTTCACTTTTTGCATTATGGGTAAATCGTAATATTCAAGCAGTAATTTGCAAAACTTTCATATACGAAGAGTGTCTCGTGTAGTTGACTTTCAATTTGGAGTGGTTATTTATCAACAGCAAAGGTTTAACAATATCTTCCACGGTGTAATGGTCAGGAGTGTATTTGATTTCTGTTGGCCACAGTTCCTTATTATATTTTAGAAATTCCGGTCCTTGTATCCATCTGTAGCTGCTATCAGCACTCGTCCGTAGTGTCGCCCTAGTAGCCTTATCAGCAACATTCAATTTACTTTTTTTTAAATACCCCTATTCTCTACCACTCTCTCCATCACTCTTTCATCGTCGCATAACGCTCGTGCAATCTGGACTTCACACGTCGTCGATTCCTACGTGTGCCTCCTGGTAATGCTAAAATATCGGGATAAGAGGGCACACAAAATGCTGTGTAGTACTCCTTTCTTGATAGTCTAGTTCGATTTGTGAATAGTTCTCAGAGATGAAAAAAAAAATAATACGACTGAGTAAAAAAAACTCCCCATTAAGAATGGTAACCATTTCCCTTGACTATGCGTTGAGATTGATAAGATTTCAGCTATTAGACAAGAAACAAACTGTTTGTATTGCCTGGTTGTCGAATGTATCCATTGTATAACGGTTTTATTGTCATACCAAAAAACGATATTCATTAGTTTGACCACTAAGCAATTTCTTATTGACTCCGACAGACGGCATCTCGAAATAGCTGCTTGGAGCTTTAGTCTCGAAATAGTCATTACTTTTATCGGAGCACATCTTCTCTTGGCGGAGACGAGAGTGATGTGAATCTGTTTTCCTTTTTGGCACTTTAAATAAGCAACCGCGGCATAGGCACTGGAACTGGCGTTGGCAAATACATGCAGTTGAATGTTATCTGACTCGAAGAACAACGTCGAATAACATTTTGGTACGGAAAAATGCCTAACATCTGGAAAACCTGTCCACCAAGCTTTTCCATTGTTCATACAAGTGGTTTCCATGTCGCTCTCATGATCAATTTTGTGTATGTCGTATAGTTAGCTAATATGCCAAATGGATCATTTACGGACATTATAACTCCCAGCAGTTCTCTCTTCGTTGGCGGTCGACACTTCTCCAAAACTTCTTGGGGTACTTTGTGGAATTCAAACCTGTATTGAAGAGTGTCGTCTGTAGTGTTCAAAAATAACCCCAATACTTTTTCAGTCGTCGTTTTTCGATCCAAAATTACTACATGATTGCAGTCAGTTCCAGTTTTATTCAATACATATTACAATTGCGGACTATTCAAGATGAAGTTTCGAAAAGCAAAACCAGTTTTTGAATTTATTTTGATGGCTTCTTTAACTGTGGTTTCACCTGCATCTTCATCATGAAAAATCACTAATAAGTCATCTACGTATGTTTCATTGATGACGTCTGAAGCTCCATTAGGCATTATCGCGGCGTACCCCATGGCATTTTCATTTTTAATATTTTCGGCACAACAAGGTGAACATATAGTTCCGAAAATTATTGACGTCATTGCATATACCTGAATTGGTTCATTTTTTCTACCTTTTCTCCTTAAAAATTTCTGAACATTCTGACCTGCCTCCCGGATTTGAACTTGCGAAAATATTTCCATGACGTCTCCGGTGACGGTTATTGATCCCTGATAAAATTGGAACAAGATGGTCTGAAGCGATTTGACGTGCTTCAGACCTTTAATTAAAACAGAAATAAGTGATATTTCACATGTTTTTTTCTGCGGCATCAAACATTTTTTTTGGCTTATTTGCATTAACTTTGCTAAAATGGAGGAGGTACCAGGTCCGGTTGTCATCTACCTCCACTTCCTCTATGGTCAGTTTTCTCGCATACACTATATCCATGTATTTATTGATTTCACCGATGTACCTCTTTGCATACTGGCTGTCGCTATTAATTCGTTTCTCAATTTATTTGCATTAAAATGTTGACCTTTGCTAGATCTCTTAGCCATTCTGCGAATTTGCCCATGGTCAGGAAGGACGGCAGGCAAAAAGCGTATCTGGCCCACTCGTATTGTTTGACGGCGGTAATTTGCGAACTAATCCAGTAAAGTGCCATTCATTAAATGAGGTTCACACCCGGCAGATTTAAAGAGTGCCCCCATATTTTGAAGTTGATTTGACAGGGCTAGTACTTTGTCAATGCGCGCTCCATTCATCGCAGGTATTTGATCTACTTTATCAATTTGCGAACGCACAAGAATGTCAGGACAACCGAAATGAAATTCTAGCTTTTGCAGCACTTATTGTACATTGTCCGGAAAGGTTAAAAGCGTGTAAATTCAAATCTTTGCTCAAAATTGAGATGTTCAATTAACGACTCTTTAGCAACACTATTGTGAATAACAGCATAGTTTTCCGCAGAAAGAACTGGATGAGCACGCACAGGTGATTTCACATTTCCTACAGACCCGCTTTGCTGAAATTTGGGCACAATTCTCCCGATTGTGGACACATTTGGTCGATTATGCTGACCAAAAAAAATAACGAAATGCATGAAATGCATTTTGATTTGAACCCCCGTTTTCGTAAAAGGCTTCAACAACCTTAACGCGCTGCTCAATTGTGTACTTCTCCATGTTTGAATTTGTCAGGCCTCCCTTAAATATCTTATAAAATTGTTTTGTTGTTGCACTTTGAAGAGGGTATCACTTTACAACTACATATATTATTAGATGTTTCGAGCTTCTACGGTTTGCGAGAAAAAATGCTGTGACACACGGACAAACGGACGGACAGACAAATAGATGAACAGACGGATAGACAGGTCGTGATTTTAGTAGGGTTTTGTAAAATTATTTTTCAATACACTAAAAAGAGAAGGGTATGGGGACCAACGAAGCACCGTTGCGCGAAGTTGCTGATACAACTTAAGCATTGTATCCAGAAACTGAAGCAGAAAACCTCTCTCCAAAGAGAAGGTTGGGAGATAAGAGAATTCAATCTGAATCTGACTCGCAAAAAAATATTGATAAAGTGGTAAGGAACGCGCTCCTTGAAGTAGGATTAAAACTCCTAAACTGAATCGTGCAGTGCCGATGGAACTGATTGAGGGCTGAAGAAGAGCAGAAGGCAAAAGAAGAGCTGAGGACCAAGTCCATTCAGGAAACACAGATAGCTCCACTATCAAGCCTCATTAAAAATAGGATCTCTAGTTGGGAACCAGGATAAAAGGAGGAAAGAGGTGGCACTTCATGAGCACGATACGTTAGATCAGGGTTTCTAGATAGTGCTAACAAAGACAGCCAAGAAAGCCGCCGAAAATAGGCTACAATATGTCTCCGAAAATAAAGTTCTCATACATGCCCAACATAAAGAAGTGCTTGATGTGAGGCAGAAGAGAAAAAAGCCACGACGAAAACTCCAGCAGCCCACACTACTCGTGAAACTCAAGTATGGCCAAACCTATGCAGATGTGTTGCAGGAAGGTGTAAAGCTCGAAGACATCAAAACTGCCATTAAATCATTGCGACCAATTTCGCAGACGCGAATAATAAAAAAGCATTCTGCGATGCAGTCAAGAAGATTCTTGCCAAAAGAGCAATGATAGCCTCACTTAAACCGATAGCAACGATTGAAATCAGGGTCATTGACTGCTTCATGGACCTGACCAAAGTAGTGGAGGACATCGAAAGGAAGCTCCCTAGTATAAATAGGGTTAAAGCGAGGCTAATCCCAGAAAACAAGGGTCAACGTATGGTCATCAAAAACCTGACTGAGAAGGATACCCAACAAGTTCTGAGTAAGGAAAAAGTAAGAATAGGATGGGTCATCTGCAAAGTACGGCAAAGAGCAGTACTTATCCACTGATTTAAGTGTCTTTGGTATTGGTCGATAGGGGTCTTTTTCAGCCTACGGCGCAGTTTCAAGTTTAGTATTTTCTCATGGCACCCTACCCTAGCTAACTATTTGAAAAAGATACAGTCGAGAGAAATAGGTACCTACAATAATAGTAGTTAGGTTAGGTAGGTAGGAACAAAAATTAAAACATCCACAATATAAAATTGAGTTTTTTTTATTATAAAAGAATTGAAACAGAAAACAACAAGAAAGACTTAAGAAAAACAAACAGTAAAATCAATGTGATGGGTAAGCTTGGTGATCTCCGCAGAGTTTTTCAAAGCAGAAAATAAGACTTGCTACTATCAACATTGATCCTTGAGCGATATTTCTTTTTTAATACAGCTACAGCTGAAATCTAGCTTCCCATTAATACGATGTTCCAAACAGAATGAAAATTCTTAAAGCTTTTGAAGTTAAATTTGGATATTCATTTTCAATCGATAACCCAAACTCCACCGAATCAGAACTGGTGAATCTAGTTTTAAGGCTGCTGTCATAATAGATTTCATTGAGGCTCTCTGCATCTTGTCATGTAAATCCTGCTGGAGTTTGTGCATGTAAAGGATCTTGGATCCACACAAATTTTTCGAAATCATCATCTGCAAAGTACTTTGAAAATCATTCGGTAAGGGCCGCCAGGTCTTGTGAGACAACCAGTTCATTAGATGCCGCATATTTATATAATTACGGGAAGCAATCTTGGCCGCCCCTTTCATTCATTTTTTTTATCCGCAACTGCAGTTTCTTTCTAAATGCCGCCATCGTCACAGATCATTTCAGAATGTGCGTGTTGTTGCCTTGTAAAGACAGTTTTAAAATATTTAGTTTTTCAAATATATCAAACAAATATGCTAGTTTTAGCGAGAAATTTGGTTCAGTAAAATATTTGGTGTTTTCATGACGCTCTTGCTGTAAAAAAATGCGAGTTTCTTCGTGTAAATTGGATACACGAAATAAGACATTTCCACGTGAAATTCATCATCGAATCGCAGTAATACAGCAGGGCCGCATGTTCAATTTCCATATCTATGCATAGTTTTTTTGAAAGTCTGGCCTAGTTTTAATGTAGTTTACTGCACCAATTGCACATTCCAGTACTTGGTTCAGTTTAAAGCTCATTGATTTTGATGCAAGAGCTTCCCTATAAATGATGCAATAGGTCCACTTAGCATTCGGTGCTTTTTAAGGAATAAGCGCTTGTATGCCCCCATACCTGCCAGACATGGAATGAGTACCATCAGTACATACACCAATACAGTTTACCCAATCCAAACTATTTCCTGCAATAAACTTGTCAAGCATGTAATTCCATCCTTCGTTGGCATTGTGTCATGTCGAGTTGAAGGTATTCCTGACGTCGAGTGTCACCAACAGGACGATCCGTCGCTTGGTGCGGCTATATGCCTCTGCCTTTTGGACCGCGTTCACCACCTCTGCAATCGCATCAATGGTAGAACGTCCTGCTCTAAAGCCGTACTGCCGAGGAGATAGGTCCCCAGCAGCACGAATCGCGTCAGTGAGTCTTCCCTTGATGAGTTTCTCTAGCACTTTCCCAGCCGTGTCTAGCATGCATAACGGGCGGTATGCAGACGGCGATTCGGGATTTCCCTTCCCCTTGCTGATCAGCACGAGCCTCGCCACCTTCCATCGTACCGGGAAAACCCCGTCCCGCAGGCAAGCTTTGAATGTGCTGAGCAGCAAGTCAGGACAATGGTGAAAGAGAGCCGCAACACCTCAGCCGGAACACCATCTGGACCTGGAGCCTTCCTCGCTTTCGGGGAGAGGACTGCCTCCTCCAGTTCCAGCTGTGTGAAGAGTGGGCACTCGACTGCTGTTTCGCCATGGACAGCGTCAACACGGACGGGATGAGCGGGGAAGAGTCCCCGCACTATCGCGTCCATCTTTTCCGTGTCATGTATACAAGGCTTCCGTAGGGCACCAAGTTTCCCCATGACCTGCTTGTAGCCAAGGCCCCACGGATTCTTGTTCAAATTGTTATATTAGGTTTAGAGATAAGGTTTAACGTTCAGCTTGGGAATATTGTGTTAGCATTGTATTAGTATAAGATAAAGTTTTTTGATTAAATTTGATTAGAATTAAGATAACACATATTAGATATAGTATAAAGGTTCACTGTTGGGCTAGCACTATAAAGAATTTTTGAATAGTGTTGGCTGTTTTTTCCCCTTTTTCCAATTGAATCATAAAATACGCATTTCAATTAAATTGAATTCGTTATTGTTATTTGATTAAATGTTTTTATCTACTTATGTATAAATTTAGAGAGCCATTTGGGCCATTAAGTTTTGATAGTTTTATTGCTTGGAATTTGCTTTATGTTCTTTGAAAATTTATAACGAGTAGTATTCAATAAAGTACCTTTGACTTCGACTTGACTTTGATTCCATGAGTGGTATGAGTTTATAATGAAAAATGTGAAAAAAATTTAACAGACCAAACACTTGCCAGTTTTTAAGCACAATCAAGTGAGCTTTAACTATAATCGAAAAGTTCCTTAACTGTTTAGCTATAAGTGTTTAATTTGATATTTCTACTTCCATATATCGGATACAAATATGGATTTGAGTATCAATTTTATCATTAATCAAAATCTAACGACTAAAAAACGAAGGTTTCAATGGATTTTGATAATATCCATGACTTTCACGCAATTAGTAAACTCTAACTACATATGTTTTGTCCGGTAACTATGACTTCTAGGAAATTCAAAATTAGCAATTTTTATTTTTACCTTAATGCCAATTAAAAATCAAACATTAAAATATCAAAACATTATGTGAGCAAGCAAATTTCAAAATTATAATTTATATAATTAAGATTCGTTCCACAAAGCTTATCTGCGCTAATTTCATGTCCTTCATGCTTCATCACGATATTCGTATAAATGTTACCAACCTTTGCATGTGGTTTGAAACTTTAAAAAATTTCCCGGAAAGACTCATCTTATGTTCATTGTTGAATAACCACATTCAATGTCAAGATTACGATAAATGAAGCAAAAGTAAGAATGTGAAATTTCATTGAAGAGGGTACCTCTCATGGTAATTAGTTATCATACCACAGTGAGCAGGTTTCATGGTCTATTGACTGTAAGTTTCTTTTGTTCTGTCTATAAATATTGTTTGTATCTTTCCTGTACGCAAACACTAGTTGCACCTGAATTCCATTCCAAAGACAGTTTGACGGGTATTTTTTGCTGATTTGCAGTGAAGTAAGATTATATCATGCCAAGCAATTATTCAAGCGTCACGCATTAAAGGTTAGGGTAATGTGGTATCGGAGATAAAATTTGTGCAGATTGATTTCAGTGGATAATAAGAGAAACTAATCTTCATATTATATCGAAGATAAATAGTTGATTGGCTATTTAAGACGTGTGAAAAATGATGAGGATTGATTTGATTTGGAAGCTTTGATGTTATGCTTCCTCTTTCATGAAATGTAAGGTAAGATAGTAATGCTTACTGTCATTTCATTGCATCCATAAATGACACATCAGACGAACTCCTTTTTAACAATATAGAAATTAGTAAAAAGACGGCATTGCCTTGCCTGCAGTCAAAATTTCTTTCGCCCTCTTTATACATAACATAGTTGATTCAATTTTTCTGTTGACTATGCCTCTGTTTCAGGTGGTCTTCAAATCAACGGTGGATTTTCGATTATAATGTCCTCAAAGCAAATATGTACCCATCAGCTTTAGCTTTACAAACTTGGTAATATTTACACTACTCATGCTTTTCAAAATTTTAACACCCTCTATCTATTCTCAGTTCTTAATTCATTCGTTTTTAAGGCATGGTAAAGGAGATAGTCCGCGGTGTGTACAGGTTAGAGCATTCACTGCGTAAATTGAAGATCTCTGGTTTGAATCCCGTTAGACACAGCGAGTTTTTTTCTAGTCATTCTTCGGACAAGCTAAGTATAAGGCCATTCAGTTATGATACATGCTGATTTAAAACCAGACATACTACGAAAGCGTGGTGGTACTGAGCATATCACTTTCATTCGGTAAAGATAGTGAGATACTTTAACCATCTCCAAGGGAAGGCCCAAAAGGGGCTGTAGTGATAAAGCAAGAAAGAAGAACGTTTAATAAAAGCTTACTAGTTGCGTGACCTGTTGATTTGTCCGTACAAGAGAATACTGTGAGATACTTGTAACCGTTTTGTTGTCTCGGGTGACATTTCCAGAGAATTCTGCAAGTTTTGCCTCCAGGCTCTAGAAACCAACCAAATAAACTAGAACATCGGCACTCCATGCTGACCATATGTTCTTTTTTTCATAAGTTGAGGAGTCTGGAGTTGACTTGTAGTAGACAAAGTCAGTTTTATGCTTGATCCAATAATTTCTATATAAGTTGAGTCTTAACCAGCTATAAAATTACAGAAAAATGGGCACTGAAAGTTTTTTAGGCATGGATAAGTGAAATTTGACTGCCAAAACATTGTATCCAATTGTCAGTGTGTTGTTGGAATTGTTTTTATCTTACACATATGGTGACAATCGTAACTCACTGGGTTATTTGCAATTAGCACACTACCCTTCAATGTCTCCCTGGCTGTAATTTAAGGTCACATGCATAAACACGTGTACAACTTTGATTTTTGTCTTCCCTTTTTGAAAATGAAAATATCATATCAACAAATGCGGGCTTGGTCTCTTTTTTGCTCTAATTGACAGTATCAAAGTATGGACACTTGCCAGTACGTCAATACTTGAGATTATAAAGCTTTATAAAAAGATCTCAATACAGTGCTCAGCAAATAACGCTTAGATCTGAATGGTAATCTACGAGGTGTGTTCAAAAAGTATCACGAATTTTGAATTTTCGCGGGTTACGTATATTCGAATTTCGATTTTTATGTGGCGTTATGTTGGTACTCATGTCTGTCACTTATGCCGACAAGCTCGGCCATTTCGAATGTTCACTTGATTGGTGTTAGCTGCTTTACTTGCACGTGTTTTCAATCGTCTTCGATTTTTACTTATTCAAAAGAATGGATCAAAGAACGTGTATCAAATTTTGTGTGAAAAACGAAATTAAGTGCGCGGATGCATTCCGAATGTTGACTGTGGCATACGGAGAAGCTACCTTGGACCTAAGCAACGTTTATCGGTGGTACAAAATGTTTTTAGAAGGCCGAGAAGATGTGAACGACGAAGAGCGTGCCGGACGCCCAAGCACTTCAACAACAACCGAAAAAATTAATGAAGTGGAGAAAATGGTATTGGCCAATCGTCGAATCACCGTTAGAGAAGTTGCTGAGGACCTAAACATATCGATTGGCTCGTGCCAATCGATTTTATCAACGATTTGGGCATGAGACGGGTCGCCGCGAAATTCGTACCAAAATTGCTCAATTGCGACCAAAAACAGCAACGCATGAACATTGCTAATGAGATGTTAAACTCTGTCCGCGACGAACCAAATTTGCTCCAGAGGGTCATAACTGGTGACGAATCGTGGGTTTATGGTTATGACGTGGAAACCAAAGTTCAATCATCTCAATGGAAGCTGCCGCATGAACCAAGACCGAAAAAAGCCCGCCAAGTTCGGTCGAATGTGAAAGTTTTGCTGACAGTTTTCTTCGATTGCAGGGGCGTGGTGCATCATGAGTTCTTGCCACAGGGAAGAACGGTCAATAAGGAATATTACCTGCAAGTTATGCGCAATTCGCGCGAAGCAATCCGCCAGAAACGTCCGGATTTGTGGGAGAACAAAAATTGGCTTTTGCACCACGATAACGCCCCTGCTCACACATCGTTGCTTGTGCGCGACTTTTTGGCCAAAAACAACACACTAATGATGCCGCAGCCACCGTATTCCCCAGATCTGGCCCCCTGTGACTTTTTCTTGTTTCCTAAACTGAAGAGGCCCATGAAAGGACGACGTTACGCTACGCTTGACGAGATAAAGACGGTATCGAAGGAGGAGCTGAACAAGATTTAAAAAAATGATTTTTTGAAGTGCTTCGAAGATTGGAAAAACCGTTGGCACAAGTATATAATATCTCATGGGGATTACTTTGAAGGGGACAAAATAGATATTCATGAATAAATAAATAATTTTTGAGAAAAAAAAATCGTGATATTTTTTGAACACACCTCGTATTTCAATTTTCTAAATAAAATGATCTAAATGATAGTTTAATAAAAGGAAGACCAATCCTAATCAATTTCACTATAGACTCTGCCCAGAATAAACAGCAACAAGTTGACAACGTATATAAATAAACGTTTGTCTAAATTTTTCAGTGCTCATAATATCCTCCTTTTAAAGCTTAAGAGTTTTTATCCCACATATTCCTTAGTATCTTTGTTTTCTTCCTTCATTGTCTCTCATCGCTCATGTATTATTACAGTTAATTAATTGTCTCACTTCAAGCTTAAACTGGCATCTCGAATGAAAACCCCTTTACTGAATGTATAGCCTAAACAAGGCCTAAACAAGATCCAAATAAGATTCATACATTTTTCAAGTCACAAAAAGGGTCTAAACAGGGCCTATCACCAGGACATTTTGCCCAAACTTTGCATAAATCAAGCCCAATTTGCAATTAAGTCAACGTAAATAAAATCCCAACATCAACTTTTTATAGGGTTGGGAGGTGAATGCCATTTACGCACAGAGTGTGGGACTCCTATGCCCACAAGAAGGCAACTGGACTACCCACTAAGCACCTCCCCTGTCAACCCGAGCGCCCAGCCTGAAACCGTTAGGCACGTTACTTCGGGCCAGGTCTCGTTTTGTTACTCCGTAACATAGTATACTCAACTAGTACCCACACCTTTCATTTACCCTGTGTTGCACACTTTTTGAATTTTCTCAGGGGCACGTCAGCTGATCCGGGGCATGAGAGCTGATCCCATGTTTGGCGCGCTCAAGAAACAACGCAAAATGCAAATAAAATTTCCGACGCACGTGTTCTTTTACGCATTTCAGAACATGGGAATGCTGCCACATGCTAATAAAAAACTAAAAGATTGCATGGAACGAATTTGTTTTTCTGCAAAGTTATTGATTTTTTGAGATATGGTAATCCTGAAATCTCTCATCGAAGCATATGTTTATGTTCGCGCCAATCCTCGCATCAGCATTTACCTACCTACCTGCTACCGAAGATTTATGGCTCGCTGTTCGGCTTGTGTTCGAATTTTTCCGGAGGGTTGATGGAGTGTGGTTACTAGTTGAGTATACTTTGCTCCGTAAGGCACCGTCAAGTTGGAGGATCCCTCTTTTAGCGGGAAGAGAGAAAGGAAGAGGAATTGCCAGACAAGTGATCCCCCAGCTCTAACGCTCCCGGCTGCTGTGAGTCTCTTTTATCTTTTAGGACTGCCCGAACATAATGTGGTTCCATTTGCCAATCGATTTGAGCATCACCGCGACTATATTATCCGGGGTGAGCTCTCCCGTCTTCCTGTAGAAATTGCTTCGCAGCCTATCCGATTTTGTGCATGCAAATGATGTGTGGCAGGCATTGTCGTCCGCTTCTGGGCAAAAGTGACCCAAACTTAGCCTAAAAGTAGTTCAACTTAGTCTAAAAGTGGCCCAAATACAAACATAAGTAATAGATATCCGCGCGACGTTAGAAAAGCTTCAATGTAGAGCAAATTTGTCGTATAGATTTACATTAAGTTGATGTGAAAAGGGTGAAATGATCCAATTAAAAAAAGTTTAGCTAATATTAGTAAGAGATATTTGGACTTTTGATTGTGCATTAATTTTGTATTGTTTAAAGTGAATCAAGAGATGAAAAAGTTGGGTAGATAGGTCTACACTCCTGTCAGAAGGTTTTGTACTCAATTTACGATATGCAGACACCAATTTTGAATAAAGTTAGGAAATACATCAATGAAATTTAAACGTTTAAAAGAAAAACCATTCTACTCCATTTTCACTGGCCGCCATTTTGTTTATGCAACTAAAATCATTTACATCATGAATTCTCAAAGTTGTTTATGCCATTCATCTTATCTGTGCATCAAATCAAAACCATAGTGTCTGATTCGATGGAAAGTTCGTAGAGTATCAATGGTGTCAGTAGTAGTTGTAGTAATCAAAGAAAAGCAGAGTTGCACGCACACAAATTTTTCGAACGTTTACCTGCCCTGTCTCCTAGACAAAGCTGGTAGCACTGTTTTGGAAGGCGCTTATCAAGACCATTCATTTAATATTCCACATGACTATTTCCAATAAAGAAATGTTTGAAGCCTTCCTTTTAAAAATCTTTGAAAAAATGCCTAAATTATCAAGAAGTTATCATTGCTGACTTACCTACCAAGTTTAGTGTCTGCAGCTGTCATTGTTTGGGAAGAAAGCTACTATCACACACAGATATATGAGCAAGCGAAAATGCGGGCCGATAAAATCGAATTTATTAGGGTTTTATTGCATAGGTAGCTACAATCCAAGATATGGTAATAATCGATACTTGCACAGTTCAATACGCTTACTTTTATGAAAGTTTCAATGTGGTTTTCGACATTTCCCATTAACTAAACAACACCGAATATTCGCGCCTAAAAAGGTTAGTTAAAGTTTTACACAAAATTTCTTATACTTTGGAATCGTTGAATTATATATAAGATAGCACTTACTTTCAATATTAACTAGCGAGACAAACAACCAGTTAATGACGGAGCTAATTTTTTTATCGCACTTGCACACATTGCCAGACCTGATCCACCCCCCCTAACATCTTTGGGTGCTCTGAGTTCCTTTTATCTTTTAGGACTGCCTGAACATAATGTGCCACATGGTTCGATTACCTTGATCGTACAGTCCGAGATGAGCTCTCCTGTTTCCCGATAGAGGTCCCATCACAGCTTTTCTTATTTTTTGGACATAAAACATTATGGAGCAGGCATCGTCTTTCTCTTTTGGATAAAATCGACAATTGGAGGAGCGAGACTTAACAATCTTGTGCAGGTAAGACTGAAAACATCCACGCCCACTCAAAAGCTGTGTCAGACAGAAGTCAGTCTCACCGTGCCTTCGATTTAGTCAGGTGCCAGGATGTGCCACGCAATTCATCCTTATTTAGTGTAATTCACCCAATCGTTGAGTGAGCGCTGTCTCTCTTCATGAGCAATTGGCTTCCTCGTGCCCTAGCTTCAACGTAGGTAATTAGCATCACGCTCTTTGGTAAGGAGGGTGATAGGTATCATGTCAGTAATAATTCCCACTGGTGAATCAGAGACTGTTAGATAAGAAGATGCAATTCGCAGTGATCCTCCTCTCTGTACCTGTGCCAAGCGTTACCAGTACACCTCCTCACTGAGAGTACCGTTGACTCTATGGCACCCATAAATAGGCGTCTTCTTGAAAGGTCGGGTCCCCCTGCTTTGTTCATAAGTTGACTCAGAACTGATATTCCTGATTCAGCCTTCTCAGTCGTTCCTCTGATCTAGTCAGAGAAACTCATCTACGAGTCAATCAGTAGCCTCATCTCCCGTACTGACCATGTTTCCCCTAGCGATTCTTTTTTTGTCAAAATGTCCACTTTGGTTTCTCGTGATCAGTCACCCAGTCCCTCATTCAACGTATTAGCATACCTAGTCTGAGTTGCGCTTATTCAACAGTGCATCCAGTGACTAGATTGATTCATCTGGTATCTCTAGTCTCAGTAGCACATCGTTAGATACTTTTCAAAGGTCTGGACTAAGGATACATCCCTGGGCAACCCCCAAAATAACTTCCGTTCTTCGTTAGCCCTGTGTCGTGTCGTAAAGCAAGCTTCGGTCCTCAAGGTGGTTCCTCAGAAGCCGCGTGAGATATTTTGGAACTTGAGAAGGGGTTTCCAGTGTATCCAAAATATCCACCCATTTAGTCGAGTTGGAGGCATTCCCGACGTCGAGTGTCATCAATAGAACGATCCGTTGCTTGGTGCGGCTATATGCCTCTGCTTTTGGACAGTGCTTAACATCTCTGCAATCGCATCAATGGTAGAGCGTCCTGCTCTAAAGCCGTACTGACAATGAGATGGTTCCCAAGCAGCCTGAATCGTGTCAGTGAGTCTTCCCTTGATGAGTTTCTCACGCACTTTCCCAGCCATGTCTAGCATGCATAGTGCAGACGGTGATTTGAATTTCTTTTCCCCCTGCTGATCAGCATGAGCCACGCTACCTTTCATCGTACCAGGCGTTTAGAGCACAACGAAGGGCTTTTCTTTCGGTGCTTGTAAATGGGTCAGAATAAATTTAAAAATTCGAGTAGAAAGCTAGATAAACAATATTTGTAATCGAATTCATTTTCGCCTTCACAAAATACTCCAACTGGAAATAGAAAAAGACAGCTTCCTTTTAATTTTGTGTATTTTATTTTTATTTTTTTTCTGGAAATGGATTTTCGACCGTAATCGTTCGGTCTTCTTCAGCGAATCGCTGAAGAGGACACTTTTTGTAGAATTTTGGTCCAATACCGATATTCAGGTAATTTGGTCAAGCTTTAGAAGGCAAATCGAATGAATTTCGATCCAAATTAAATCCACGTTAACAAGCAAATGATAACTTTATTATCTAACATTTTACTTAAATACTATTTTGCTTAATCTAATTGGTCAGCGATATTCACTCGCTCCCACAATCAGGCATTCATCATGAGCGAGCATATCACTGACGTTGCACATGCATGTATACACTTAAGCTAGATAAATCGTAAGTGATGTGAATATGCTCTCAATATCTGACATTGTTCGTGGGTGACATTCCCCGAAGAAGGCTAGCCTCCAAGAGGTACCTCCCCTGCAGGTGAGGCTACCTTTCACGAGCGGATTTTCGGGTAAAATTTTCGCGTTTCTGACATGTCGCTTTGCACCATACTTCCACTATGAACACTCTAAGTTCCTCTGAAAATAAATCAGCCTCAAAAAATTTTTCAGACTGAAATTCTTCCTTACATTCAGGGAAATTTTTTTTTGCTGGTATTCAAAGAAAATTCTTCTCATTATGCTATTCGCGAGAATAAAACACAAAAATTACAAGGAAATTTCCGGAGTCATATTTTCGCCAATATTCATGGACACAAAACTGTTTAAAAAAAATAGATATCCCTATTTTATTTTTCGAAGCACTAAGGTCCAGTCTAGTTCTAAGGTCTTGAGAAAACGCGAAAAAAGCGTCCCTCAAACACTCCTGTGCACCTGCAGTAATTTGAATTTACAAAAAAAACGACACCTTTTTTAAAAATCCAAAATTTAAGCGATGGTGATTTTAAAGCAAAAAAAGCAAAAAACTTTTTTTTTATCTTCTGAATGCAGCAGTTGCGTCATTTTTATTTCCTTCTATACTCAGCAAAGACATACACATACTCAAAAAAGTCTGCGTACACTTGCTGGTCGTAGCATATATATCAATATAAAAACCTTTGCCATTTGTTTATAACTTAAAATCTTTTCTTTATTATATTCATTAAACTATATGGTACATAAATATGTAACTGATCACTCGTTCGCTATTCAGAATAACCAAAATAAAAAAGTTTCTTCCAAAAAGTCATGAAAATCCATCCAAAAAAGTCTGCGTACACCTGAAAAAATTTATTCATTTTATTTGAAAACCACCTAGTAGCATAGCCTTTCCTATAAATGACTTCCTTTAGCCTTTTTTGCATGGATTGAAAAAGTTTTGATGTTTCTTCGGCCGTTACTTTGTTCCACTCGCTCAAAATAACATTTTTTAATGACTCTTTGCTAGTTACGTCATGCTCTTTCTTTTGCTTTTTCTTTCAAGCAAATCTCACAAATGCTCAATTGGGCTTAAATCTGGTGATTGAGGGGGTGCACCTAAGAGTTTTGGGACGTTGTAGGCCAACCAAAGCCTATTTATTTCAGCTGTATGTTTCGGGTCATTATCGTGCTGAAAGAAAAATGCGTTCCTCAGCCGCAATTTCTCGACAGTTTGCTTAATATTATTTTTTTAAATATTAAGGTACCTGTATTTATCCATTATAGATTCTATGAAAACGAGTTGCCCCACTCCACTGGCTGCCATACACCCCCAAACCATCACACCGCCGCCACCATGCTTTACAGTGGGAATCAAATTTTCTTTATTGAATTCTGTCGAGCGTTTTCTCCATACTAATTTGCGTCCTTTTATCCCAAATATACAAAACTTACTTTCGTCCGAAAAAAGAACGCTTTCCCAAAATCCTTTTCGCATATGTACATAGTTTTTGGCGAATTCCACTCTCTTTCAGCGATTCCGTTCCGATATGAACGGCTTTTTACGTGCGACTCGACCATGGTAACCGCCTTTTCTGAGAATTATGCGCACTGTTTCATCGCTTATTGTTTTATTGTATTTCTTTCTTATATCCTGCGCAATTTGGAACGCGGTCAATCGGGGATTTTGTTTCACAGCATTAATAATACTCCTACGTTCACGTGCTGCATGTTTGGGAGGACGTCCGGACCGATGCCGTAAAAAAATCAAACCGCTTTCTTTGTAATTAGCAACAACCCTTTGGACCGAGGAATGGGTTCTCCCAACTAATTTTGCGATTTCACGAAAACTTTTCCCGTTTTCACGCAATTTCACTATGACTTTACGCTCACTAACACAGATTTCCTTATTTTTTACTTCCATATTAAAGAATAGTCTTTTATTCACGCAAAACACACAGACAATTTTCCAATGACGTACTGTCACGCAGAACAATGAAAAAATGAAGGCATCAACATTGCACATTTCGGGGAATCCCCAAATTTTGTGATGTGTACGCAGACTTTTTTGGGGCTGCTCACAGACTTCCAAGTATTGAAATTACTATATGTTCGATAGTTTTGGGAATTTTTTAAACAAACTTGCTTCAATACATTTCTGGCAGTTTAGGCTCTTTTATCGAAATGATTAAATCAAGATCACATTATTGATTCATACGATTCCAACATAATTCAGTTTGTACTAATGAGATGTACGCAGACTTTTTGAGCATGTGTATAAACAAATGGACGAGCAACGAGAATCTGTGTACTCGTCCATGTGAGAAGCAAATTTGCCACATAAATAAGTTATAAATAACTTACGCTCTCGAAACTATATGATTCCCTCTGCTTCTCCTTCCCCGTTTTTCCAGACAGGTTTTTCTTTTCTCTCTTCAGAAGAATCGCTTCCCCCACTGACACCCGCGCACACCAACGAAATTTCATTTCACGTGCACACGATCGCGCCTTCGTTATCATTCGGAAAACAGTTTGAGTACAAACAACAAACGACTCTCACGGAAAACTCGAACGTCAAAGCAAAAGAAAATCGAAAAGAGCGCGAAACACGAGGGAAAACTCATGTGTCAAAGCGGATGGAAATTTTGTAAATTTTTAATTAAAACAGTGAATTAAATTCCGATTACGTACGCGCGATCTTTAAAATTAAAAACTTTTTAAATGTGAACGTGTTTCGCCGTGAATAGAGTGCTAAATTAAAAGCATATTACCTCAAACCTCAACTTCACACAACTTTAGCGAAGGTTGCTAATTGCTTCGGCTCTCACGACCGGTTGCGGATCCAGTACTCTCTATATCTATGATACTCAGCATCAACTAAATGCTCAACGGCTAACCAAGAACCCGTTGAATCTTTAGCGATCGACTTTCCAGCGAAGAGGGAGGGATGAATAATAAAGGGTCACTCCTCTCTCGATGCATTCAGGAGACTAAAAATGCCGAGTAATCAGATGGGAGAGATCTGAGGGCAACAGACTTGGAGAAAAAGTGGTAATGGTGGACTGCATCTCAGAGAAGTTAAGTGGCCGGATGTGAGAAGCCTTAGCGTGATGGACCCAGAAACAATGTTGAGCTGTGGTACATGGAACCGGAGAGAGGTGAACTGATCTAATGGCATAGGCCTAGTAAGAAGGTGAAGTGAACGACCTGGACACGTGGTAGCCAAAAAGGAGCAGTGAAACACTTCAAACTGCCTAAGCATAGTAGGAAAGAGAAGCAATGGTCATGGAGATGCGGCGATGTAGAAATGTTGAGGGAGTCTACAGGGCTAGTCTCGAGTGCGATCGAGTCAAAGACGTGGGAGAACTAGTAGTGCATGGTAGCCTTAAGATTGAGGTGAGAAACCAGAACACAGGTTTGATCTAATGACAGAGGATTGGGAGCATATGAGAATTACCCGTACCAGTTGTGTTGTTGGTATCCTAAACGAAGGTAAACTGGGACTGCTTCTCAATGGATACAGGATGCTGATTGACATATTTTGTCAATACATACCATTGGCTACCGTTACGTTCGACTTTTTTTGTGGGAACCTACGTTAACGACTTCTACATTTTGTTAGGCCTACCCAAACGTAATAGATCAAAGGGGTTTAGCCATCTTTCTTTGATCAATGCACCTGGAGGTGGCCTTTATTTTTCCTTAAGTAGGTTACCACACTTATCCAATCTTTTGCAGGTGGTAAATGTCCAGCTGGCATTATCTTTCTCCCTTTCACAAAAATAAAATCCAGTCAGTCAACCGTCACTTATCAATCATATTTTCATGATAAATACATACATACTTGAACAACTGAATGGAAAAATAAAGAAGAAAATTAAGCAAAATATACTGATCCCAAAAATTTGTCGGATGATGTACATACCAGATAACAATGATGTGGTTAGCATTGACTTTGACATTTACTAATCACCTCACATCAAAAGCGAAATTTATTCAAATCATCTCTTCATATGTCATGCGATATTTCCAATTACATGTTGCACTTGGAGCTAAATTTAAATCTGATTAGAAATCTTGTAAGATGATGATATGCAATTTCGATTCAATTGCCTTCCGAAGCGTGCGAGTATAATCCTCATGAAGCTTAAAGTTCAAACAAATTCAAAAGAATAAACGAGCAATATTAAATTCTAATCCCGGCTTCTGTGTCATTAGGATTTAACTAATCTTGAATAAATCTGCAATCTTTAATTGTTAACATTGCATAAATTTACAATACTAAATATTATTGCATTGCCCAACTGTCCTGGATACTTGCAGATCAATGTTTAACCGCCTCCAGGTAAGTCAACAATAATTAAATTCAATTAACCATGTAGTCTTATTCGTCTCTCATTTTTCGGGGATTATCTTAACAATTTGTTGGCCTTAATGTACACAAAACAAATCATGGATAATCATAGTCAATTCAACAAACACGCATCGCTTGTAAGTAGCATTTAAATTGTAAGCAGGCACAAAAATTACCCTGTAATTTTTTCGTTACTTGCTTTTGACTTTGAAATTATGTTTTCTGGTAAGACCTAGTTTAATTGCGTTCACAAATGTGAAGGCATAATGAATGGCGAGTGTAATTTTGTTGAAAGATATAAAAAGATTGCAGTTAGCGATCGTTTCAAGGCATAATTGTGTGAAAAATTGCAATGATAAATTGGTTATGAAGATAATCCAATTTTAATAGTTGAAGTTTCTGTGAGATGAATTAAATCAGGGGCTATTTGCTGTAAGTACAAAGCCGTTGAAAAGCTTTAGCGGCAGTTAAGACACTAACATACTTTCATATTAAATTATTGACCTAGTTTATACGTAAGTAGTTTTTGATTTATTTCTTTTATCTAATTGTGGACTAACTATCGGAACTTCTTTATTCTTTACCTTGAACAGTGTAGTTCATCTCAAAAATTTTATTTTAATGCTACTTAATTTCTATTAAATACTTTTATATAAGAATGGTTAGTTGCTCACTGGGCTAAAATTCTTAAAAATAATTACAAACTGAGGAAACATTAATAATTTCGTCAAAGTAAAATAAATTGGTTGCACAAGTCAAATTAGCATATCAGATATGTGCTGCCTTTGCGGTGCTTTTGGGATTTACAGGACAATAAGCGAATTTCATAAAAAAAAGTCTTGCAAAAGACAAACCAAGCAAAAGTAGATCAGGAAGGCTTTTAGATGGAGATTGCTAAAGACTGCAAAAGTAAACAAATGGACAGTCTGGACTTTATTCCTATAAGAACAATTTTGTATGCAATCAATAGAATGTACACTTTGAATATAATAACAAAAATTTACTCAACATGCCTATTTTAAGTCATCTCCTCTCGGGCCTTCGCTTTCTGCAACAAGCGCCTCCAAATGTCTAGGCTGATTGACCGTGTCCTCCAATTTCGAAACCTGAACAGTGATGAACTGACCGAGTCAGAATAATTTTTTGGGTATCCATTGTTCGATTCATGCGGCCAGCCCATTGCAGCTACAGCAGTCTTACAATCGTCAAGACCTCCGGGTTGTCAGAAATTTTATGCAGCTCATGGTTGTATTGAATTCGCTATTGGTTCCCATCTAGCTTCGCTTCGATTATTCGTCTGAGCACTGTCTTTTGAAAACGTTCAATATGTTTGCGGATTCATGGGTTAGTGTACACGTTTGACACCCATAGCATAGCCTACTTTTTAGCTTTGTTTTTCTGTGTATGCAGCTGGTTTTCAAGATCACCCAACACTGATTAAAATATTTTATTTATGAGCTGTATTGTTTGGCGTCTTTTACCTCCTTTACTACCGGTTCTCGTTATTTTGGCACCAAAATGCATAAATGCGCCCATATGTTCAATATTGTGTTCACCAAGTGCGATATTTTATGTATTTGAGGTAGTTTTTCTTGACTGCGTCATGAGCTTTGTTGTATTCTCATTAATTTGTAGCCCTACTAGTTTTGCTTCGCTGTCGAGTTTCAAAAAGAGTGCTTTGGTGGTTGTTAGCGACCGTGACAAACTGTTGGTCATCCGCATGGGCTACCAATTGTATTGGCAGGTAGCTTTCTGATGACATATTCCAGAGCTAAATTGAATAGCAATGGGGCCACCCCATCTACCTGCTTTAGTCCGATATTTGTGTCAAAGGCATTGGTGAGTCCGTTATTGATGCGGACTTGGGAGGATGTTGACGTCATTTTTATTTTGGTGAGGCGGACTAATTTGGCTGGGATACCTAAACAAAGCATTGTTTGGCACATTACGTTACGATCAGTACTTCCGTATGCTTGCTTTAGAGTCCACGAAAATTTGGTGTACATCTATGTTGAACTCCCAGCATTTTTGATGCACTAAATAATTGGTCTATTGTCGATCTACATACTCTAAATTCACCTTGATACTCCCCAATAATATTGTTGGCGTATAATCTGATTTGATTTTCTAAGATCTTGGAAAAACATTTTGTACGCCGTACAAAGTAGCGATATGCCCCCATAGTTTTCGCACTGTAGCTTGTCACCTCTTTTGTGGATAAGGAATATAATTGATTGATTCCACTCGTTCTACATATGTCCTTGTCGCCAAATGTGCTGGATGACTTTGTGAATAGCTTTAGGAACACTGCTGCCACCATATTTAACAAGTTCTACTGGAATATCATCGATGCCCGGCGCTTTATTATACTTTTGGGCCTTGGTGGTGGAACAAACTTCATCCAGACTTGGTGGGGCTAGTGGAGGCTCTCCAAAAATATCTACAAGCTCTGATCTTTTGTAGCTGTGCGAAAGATTTGAGAGATTCTTGAAATATGATGGCCATCTTTCTTAATTTTTTTTCCATCAGCGATGATGTTCACGGCAAACGTGGTCTTGCGCTGATAGCCACGCCTCATGATTTTCACTACTTTGTATGAATATCTTGTGTGAGGATATGTATGAATGACGCAATACAAAATCAGAAATTTTTCATGCTCTAGAAACAATTTCAGGGATATGGGCATCGAGTTTTTACTTAGTGTCAAAAATGACACCCAAATCCTTTAATTATGCTACATTATTCAGATAATTATTATCAATATAAAATTGGATCTTCAGATGATTCAGAATACAGCAAAAAGAAACATGATAGCTGATTAACACGACATAAAAGACATTCTTACCGTTAGTTAATAACTAAATCTTTTTGATTTTTTAATATAGAATTAGATAATCGAGTGAAGAACTATGTGGGGCACCGCAAAACAACTTTTTTTTTCAAAAAATCTCCAAAAATCTGCTGAAATAAGGCTATTTCACGATTTTTTGCCAAAGTTTTGGCACATTCTTCAAATGTTGAGCTACCATTTGTTCTATTTATAAAGAAAAAGAAAGGAATTTGTCAAAAATGTGCTTGAAATATGATAAATTAACCCTTCCTCCCCTAAAATGTTCTGCAAATAGGCCCTGCTGGAGCCCTCTTTGGGCATGGCTCAAATGGTGTATTTTCCCTTGAATTCTTTACAAAAGAGATAAATAGATAAATATTCAAAATTGGAATGTGTATTTGGACTTTTTGATGAAACTAAAGACTTGTATAATTCAGCATGTTTTTATGTTAGATTCAAAACAATTTTAAACATACAAAAAATCACTAAACTTGTAAATGCAAGTGCATATTATTCTCTTAAAATGTATAACGATTTTTGTTGAATAAAGTGCTTTTGGTTTTGACTTTGAATTCTGCAAATGCATATTGACAAATGTTTTTTATATTTGAATTGATTGTTTGACTTGTTTATAAATAAATTTTAATTTTTAATTTCAGGTGAATATTTATTTGACATTCATTAAAATATTGTGGTAAAGTAAGTACTTACGATTAAATCGATAGCGTCTACTTTTTAGTTTCGTGTCATTTCTGTAAACTTATGATTGGCAATGTTAAACTTTATTGACTGTGATATGCGGGGTTTTCTACTGAAGATGCATATATTTTCATTTTTGAATTAAACGTAATTCTTTGAGTTACAGATGAATTCTTATTTGATAAGAAATGAGCTAAATAGACAGGATAGTACCCTTATCACCCTAGGATTAAACACAACATTTCTGGCGACACAAATCGATCATTGGAGTAATTAATCCACAAGAAACATAAGAAATTATTCAAATATATCCAAAATATCGACAGTTCGTTTCAAAAATGCTTTACAGCCGCAATTTCATTTCAGCTTAAATAATTTTCCCAAATTTCCAAATTAGACATTGTCATTGAGTTTGCCATGGTGTCGGGCTTGTATGCGTGGTTCTGTAAGTTTCTTTAATGGTTAATCGGAAATTTTTCATCATGGTTGTGTGCATTAAACTAACGATATCTTCCGTTGAAATAGTTTTTGGACGTCCAGAACGTTCATCGTTAAAAATGCTTGTGCGACCGCGTTTGAACTCAGCCACCCAATCTTTCACGGTTGTAAATGATAACTACGATTGACCATACACGGAATCGAACTCATCTTTCACTTCCCGAATTTTTTCATTTCAAATACAGGTACTTTATCACCGCACGATACTCGATTAACCAAAAAATCATAGGAGACAACGCATGGCCATCATTGACTTGAGAAAAAGGATGCCGAACAATTTATGAATCAAGGCAAAGTAGGAATAGAGAGAGTAGTCTGCAGGAAACACCGACAAGCAGCGCCTCTTGAATGTCTCAAATGCCTTGGCTATGTCACACCACACCACCCAAGTATGCTAAGGAGGAATGGAAGTTTCCTAAGTTACAAATGGGTGAAATGGGACATAAAAGAAAAGAGTGTACAAAATAGGCACACTGTATTCTTTGCAAGGATGCTGATCCAAGAGTGAATCTTAGATATGTTTTGGGATCAGAAGAAAAAATAAGGATTTCCAGGAAGCCCTAGCTAAGGCAAAATCAGAACTTTGATGACTTGTAACCTGCAGCTAAACCTGCACCGCAGTTCAGCTTGAGCGGTTTGTGAGGGACTTTTTGTTGATGAGCGAGAAAAAGACAATAAAAGTTCTGCATCATGGTATCCTGACAAAATTGGTACTATCGCCATTTGGGTTTGGAGCAGTGATTTCCAGCTGGAGAGCTATTCACAGGGGAATAGTTTTGTGTTGGTTTGGTGCTCAAAACCACCTTCTTTAGCGAGTACCTAACGTCAAATGAATCGGTATCATCTTTCCAAGCCAAGGTTAATGTTTTGGAGGGTGCTATCTTGAATGCAGACGGCAACCTGTACGTTCGGGAGACCTCAATAGAAAAGCAATCGAATAGGGCATGCCTACTATAGACCCACTGGGAAAAAGAATCCTAGGAATGGTGGTTAGAAGCCGCTCGTCATACTAAACACCAGGAATACGCCCACTTTCCACCGTATTGGCTGTGAAGTATCTTTACCAGATGTTACGGTCGTCCCGGGGTAATTAGTATGGAGGATATATAATTGGAGATTATTAGAGGACTACTCAGGCAGTGATCGTCGGTACATTCTGCTTTAAATCCTTCTGACACTCGTGATGCTACCCTTCAACTATTGGGTAGAACATCAGAAGGATAAAAGTCAGACGTTCGCCGAGCTGCTTACGGCAGGTGCTCTACTGCAGGGTGATTCAAAGGGCACAGAAGAACTGGCAGCTCAAGACGTAGTGAACTCAATTATGAGTATCATCATGATTGCTTGCAATGTTTTTATGCTCCGTCGAAAACACCAGCATGTCAAGCCCCCAGTGTATTAGTGGTTGACTGAAATCGATGAAATGCAAAGAGAGGGTCACAAGCTCTGGCGTGAGGCTCAATGGCAACGGAACCATGACAAAGCATGTAACCGGGTAGCAGCACATAAGTTGGCCAGCAAACACCTTCACAAATTGATTAACAACAGCAAGGCCACTGCTGGCAAGGTCTAATGGATAGTGTGAACAAAGATCCGTAGGGTCTTGGTCACAAATTAGTAGAAGCTTTGTAACCAACGAACGCCTGGCATACATGAACTAGAAAAGATGGACGAGAAAGTGTGGGCACCCTACCCCAGCTATCCTGTCCATGATGACACTGTGCACGGTAAAACAGCAATCAAGCGCCCACTCAGTCAGAACTCAAAAAGGCAGTCTTATTGTTGAAAGTGAGGAAGGCTTCAGGCCAGATGGTGTTCCAGCTGAGTTGTTGCAACTTGTCTATCATCATTTTTCTGACTTGCTGCTCAGTACACTCAACGCTTTCCTACGGAATAGGGTTTTCCTGGTGTCATCGAAGGTAGTGAGGTTCGTGCTGATTGGCAAGGAGAAGGAAAAATCCCAGATCGCTGTCTGCATACCGCCCGTTATGCATGCTAGATATGGCTGGAAAGGCGCTTGAGGAACTCATCAAGGGAAAATTCACTGACGCGATTTATGCTGCTAGGGACCTATCGCCTTGGCAGTAAGGCTTTAGACGAAGAAGTTTCACCATTGGTGCAATTGCAGAGGTGGTGAGTGCGGTCCGGAAGAGCCTCACCAGGTACTGGATCATTCTGTTAGCAACACTCGACGTTAGGTATGCCTTCAACTCCACTAGATGGGAGGATATTCTTAATATGCTATAAACACCTTCTCAAGTTTCAGAATATCTAATGCGGCTTCTGAAGGACTGCCTGAAGGACACAGAGCCTGGAAAAGATGGAAGTTACATTGGGTGTTGCTCAGGGATCTATTCTTGGACCAGACGTATGGAACATGTCTTACAAAACGCTACTGAGACTGGAGTCATTGGACGTGGTGTTGAACAAGCGGAATTAAGGCTTCTAATGCGCTGAGTGAGAGACTGGATGACTGCTCGTCAGTTAAGTTTAGCACTGGAGTAAACCAAAGCGGTCATCTTGACAAATAAGAGAATCCCTAGATTGAGGATAATCAGTACTGGATATATAGTAATCAAATCGAAACCAGGGATAAAATTCCTGGGGCTGTGGATCGACTCAAAAATGAGTTTCTCAGAGCAAATCAAGGCAATGACTGAGAAGACTGCTTCAGGCGTATCGGCTTTGAGTTGACTTATAGCCAACGTAGGGGGGACCCAACCCATGAAAAAACCGCCTCTTGATGGGTGCTGTTGTGTCAGTGCTGCTATATAAAGCAGAAATATTGGATGACGCTCTCAGCGTGGAGATGTATCGAAAACGCTTTGCAAAGGTACGGAGAAGGGGAGCACTGTGGATTACATCTTAATATTTCTTGTCACTGCAGGCGTGATACCTGTTGCCCTTCTTGCTCGAGGATGCCGCGCTATTTACTTGTGTTGAAGTGAGAACGCATGGAAGATGGTTACCCGCGAGAAGAGACAGCGCTCACTCAAGGATTGGCAGCAGTTTCGGGTGAATTGAAGGTAGAAAGTTTGATTGCGCACCTCATCCTGGATCTCAGACCATGGCTGAATCGAACGCATGTTGAGGCTGACTTCTTCTGACCCAACTTTTGAGTGGGCATGGGTCTTTTCAGTCCGGCCTGCTGAAAACTAGTAAGTCACCGTCCCCCAACTGTCGGTTTTGTTCAGGAGAGAAAAACGTTGTTCAAAAATAACAAGTTGAGTAGACAGAACTACACTCGTGTCACAAGGGTTTTGTACTTAACATACGATTTGGAGGCATACGAGTATAGAATGATTGTTGATGTTGCCCTTCTTGCTCGAGGATGATGTGCTATTTACTTGTGTTGAAGTGGGAACGCGTGGGAGATGGTCACCCGCGAGAAGAGACAGCGCTCACTCAAGGATTGGCAGCAGTTTTGGGTGAATTGAAGGTAGAAAAGTTTGATTGCGCACCGCATCTTGGATCTCAGACCATGGCTGAATCGAAGGCATGTTGAGGCTGACTTCTTCTGACCCAGCTTTTGAGTGGGCATGGATCTTTTCAGTCCGGCCTGCTGCAGACTAGTAAGTCACCGTCCCCCGACTGTCGGTTTTGCTCAGGAGAGAAAAACGCTGTTCAAAAATAACAAGTTGAATAGACAGAACTACACTCGTGTCTGACGGGTTTTGTACTTAAAAACAAAAAAAAAAAAATTTCATTGAAGGTAGCCGATATGGGTATCAAATGAAAGGTCTTGATGAGAACTTTTCAAAACAGGTCTTTTTTTTCAAAGTTTGCTTCGAGGGGCGCACAGGGAGGGGAAATACACGAAAAATTTGCGTCCCCCCCCCCCCTCGCGATTGGACACCTTTCATCCGAAAAATCTGAAAAAAATCACGAATGTAGGTCTTGGTAAGTACAACAACAACAAATACGTGAGAAGTCGCAATTCACTCAACTTCTTGAATAAAATCTTAACAGTACCCTTAAATTCAGCACACAGATGACTATTTGTGAGATTGATCTATCCTGAAAGTTTCATAAAGATTGAATCATATTTAGCGAAGTTATAGTGATTTGAATTTTCCTGTATTACTATGGAACAATATGCGCTGCATTTATTACTATGGCTACATATGGCTATGGAACAACACGCGCTTTTTACCGACTCAGACACTACTGTTTTGCTAGGGTTTGCATTAAAATTTCAGAAATGATATGTGTCATCAATATCTTTGAGAATCGGTTCAGCTAGTGGTATCAGTAATCGTAAAACAAAATAGTGGCTGTTTTAAATGCGAAGATTGAATAATTTTGAGTTATTTTTTCCCAACTTCAACGTTTAATGTGCGTGCTTTGAACACCTGATTCAAATTAATGAATGACTGAAGATGAGTACCTACAATTAATACTCATAAGTGAAACAAGTCAAGGAGGTGGGAGGGAGCTCCTAGCAAACATGCTTTGTAACCATTCTAGGATTCGAAAAAATTGGCCATGAATCGATGATAACAGTACAGGAGAGTGGCCCCTGAAAAAAAAAATTCATCAAACGTAGCCGATATGAGTATGAAATGAAAGTTTTCATGGGAGCTTTTCAAAACAGTTCTTAAACTGTCAGTTTTTGCTTCAGTGGGGGCACAGGGGGGTAATACATGAAAAATGTGTTTCCTCCCTCGCGAAATAATGAAATAATTATCAAGGGAGAGATTTATGAGTCTAACAATAATAAAAACCTCAGAAGTCGAAATTTTTTCAATTTTGTTAATAATAGTATGAACGTCGAATTTCATATTTTTTCCAATAAAATCATCTTTGACATGTTTCTTGATTTTATTCGATTTGGTGACTGCATTTTGTAAATTGAATACAAAACCCTTCTGACATGAGCGTAGGTCTGTTTACCCAACTTGTTTATATTACATGTGTGGAGAGAATTAAGTGTAATGTCTGGTTTGATGGAAAGCTTATGTCGTAGAAAACCACGTTTGCTTGTTATAATCGGGGAAAATTCAAACAGCAATAACTTCTGTACATTTTATTAAAACTCATAGAGCATAAGGACCTTTCAAAGGACACTTAAATATCTACTTTGATGCAATTCGATAATACTAAATAATACAGTTTTACTCGCAAAAATAATTAATTTACAGATCCTGCTATTATTACCAAGTTAGAAGAATTTCAACCATTAAGTTATATATTATTGGATCTATCTTCATAATTTTTTCATCCATTCTTTTTAGCTGCTCATCTTCAGCTATTCATTAATGTATCCAATCAAGTGTCAATGGCGTGAACCTTAAATGTTGAAATTCGCGCCATTTTGTTTTGCTATTAGGGATGTCACCCGTTGAACAAATTCTCAAAGGTATTCATCATGAATATAATTCCTAAAACGTTCATGCAAAATCTAGCAAACCCGTTGTGTCTGAGTTGATTGGAAGTTGATTGTCCCATAGCTATGTAGAGCTGCTGTTGTAATAAGAAAATTTAAACAATCATAATTCTGTTAAATGCGATTCGATCTTCCAGTGATGATTAAGTTTGTAAATTTACATTTACCTATTTCAGAGTGTCCTTACGATTTTATTCAAGAAAGTGTAAAATTGATAAATCATACTATACTAACAAAGTTGAGTGAGCTTCGATTTCTGACGTATTTGTTGTTGTAGTACTCATAGAGGTCTACACTTATGATTTGTCTCAGATTTTCCTGGTGGTAGGTTTCCAATCGCGAAGGGAGGTACGCTTAAACCTCGTTCATTTCCCTTCTCCTGCGTCCCTCGATACTGATAAAGTAATTTTAAGATCTGTTTTGAAAAGATCTCATTGGACGTTTCATATGATACCCCACTTGACCAACTTTGATGGAAAAAAAAATGTTTTGGGGGTCATTTCTCTATGTTCGGGAACCCCCTGAAAACTCTTTGAACATTTTTTCACCCCAAAAATTTCTAGAAGTCATAACTTCTAACCTCTCCACAAAGTTTCGAATTTTAGTACAAAACCCTAATGTTAAATAATTCGGGTCTATATAATGACTTAAATCTCAAAAATTGTGGAAGAAATTTAAAAAAAACTGAAAATCATTGTAATGTAAGGATTCGGACTACAACAGAGTAAGAAATTGTAAAAAGGCTTAGAAATAATCATAATCATTGTAGGAATCATATCAGAAGGTGCTATTATGATTCCTTTGAGTCGATTTAATCCAGCCATAAAAGATTTCATACAGTTTTCTAATTTCTGCAAGAATTTTGAAAATTTAAAAAATGGAAGTCTAATCAACTAAGCGAAAATCACTTTACTCCACAATGTGCTACATTTTAGTTAATCGAAAAAATTGAGTTGCGTTAACGCAATTTTCAAATTGACACCCGAATTACGTTTCCATCTGAATCCACTTCTTGTTCACAGCGGTGTAACTAATTAACCCAAATCCAAGACATGTTAACCAAAACACATTTTTATGAACTGGACATACATAAATATGCACATGCGCGGATTACGTAGAGTTGAGGTTACGGTATCTTCAGCATGAGCGACCTGTAGCTACATATAGTATAATTTCGTTACGCTCCATAAGACTGCACTTTGTTAATGAAAGAGGAAATGTGATAATCAGTGAAATTTTCTAATTAACAAGGTCGTTTGTGATTAGGAAAGCAAACTTTGCGTCATGGTGGACCCATATGTGTGCATTATGCATTACTTTGAACTATGATACCGGAAACTAGATGAGTCTGGTCGCGAATATAACTGGAATGAATGAGTCGGACACGTTAATAATTTTCTTTGCAGCCCATTGAGACCTAACATTCCCAACGTGCACTTAAATTGGTGAAAGTAACGAATAGCATTGCAGTTACTGTTTTCCCGCTATTGAAAGTCTTTAAGTACTCGCTGAAGGACTTTGCGGGGTACTTGCAAACAGGCATGAGTGCACTTCAAGTGTTTCTAGTCGAAATTGTTGACAATTGTTTCCGTACACTTGATACTTGTTAACATCTGAATTCAAATGAGTTGCAGTTCAACGAATTTCTGGTCTGAATGCATTGAAGTCAATTTTGATATAAAATCGATGACCATGGTTTGAGGGGCCCAATTGTGCTTGCATGATATTCATGATCAATTGTTAAAATTTACAGTCAAAATGCTAACAATTAATACTCTGTGCTTTCATATGACAGCTTAAGAATGCATTGTCGAAGAATGGTCCGAAACCTTGGCGCGTCTGAAGATATTGTCAACTTCCTATTATCTGAATATAGATCAGAAGTATGAAAGCATTCTACTGTTCGGCTTATGTCATGGAAAGCATTAACAAAAGTTTTTTTTCACAATATCTAGCACAGATTTCCCTCGATGTACAATTAACACCTTACGAAAACGTGCCAATTACCTTTTTGAATAGTTTCTAATGACTCAGCGCAATACTCTGTAATTAAGATGTTCTCTTTCTCGGCCTGCAACAAAACTAACATCACGAATTCTTTTAATTGAACAAAGTTATCAATCAGCAAAATTAATATCGGATCCAAATGGGATTCGAATGGAAAATTATATGTAATTATTTCCGCATTTGATGGATGATATGTTGCGCAAGTGGTTCAGCTAACGAACTGGTAGATATGGCAAATGCAGACATTTCCATTCGATGAATCAATGCTCCACTTGTGCTGGATTAATTGTCCGCCAAACATTTCTGCCGGTACGAATGCATCTATGTTAAGAGATATTTTACTGGCTCGTTTCGATACATGCATGGTCCACAGAAATGCATCAACGCAAAACATATTCGCGAAGGTAACAATATACAAGTATATCAATGCATACGAAAGTCTCCGGATAGCTTTTTGCCTGGCGTGCATCATGATCCGTTTAGAGCTACATCTAAACGTTTGATAAACGACATGATCTCCTTAATGGGCAACTTTTTCGCTGCACGTTCAATTGTTATTCGCCATAACAGGGAAATACAAGTAATATTAAAAGCTGCTTATATAGATCATATTTAAAACGTCGTCGTTGTGTGTTTTGCATCTTGAAGTGAAAGTCCGTTGCATGGTATTGAGATTGCAGCGATCTTTTATAAAAACGAAGATAGACTTTGAGAATTACCGCTACTTATGCAATCTTCAGCGAGCAAGGTTTCTTGCGAATGACCATTACCGTCTTAATGGATATCCGAGTGGAATTGAAAAGTAAAACAATGTTTCAGTCTTTCACGTATATAAAGGCTGAACAATAGATTACTTGTTAGGGTGCAAAACTTCATTGTTGAAACATTGGAACATGTGCATACGTAAGTTGGAAGTCATTGGTCAATGCATAGCATGGTATGCAGGAACACCTTATCTTTGGGTAGCAATAGAGAGCCTGGAATTAAAGTGAAGGGACTGATATTTATCGAAATGTTTAACATATAACACGAATGGCAGGAAGAATTATCATATACATATTTATTCACCACTTATGTTTAATTTGAGGCCCATTCAAAATGAAATTTACGCGAATTTGAATTGATCATGGAAGTCTTCAAATATGACTCAGGCAACGAAAATTTATTAGTCAATTATTTTGTTTATTTGATATCCGCAGGCGAATCTGTTTTTACTTGAAAAGCCGACGGGCCTTGGTTTGTTGTGTGAGCAAACGCGTTCCGACTCCTTAGAGTCATCTTCATGTCTCTAAAGGATGTGTGGAAGGAAATGACTTTATGCTGAATGTCTGTCCGATCTGGTTCATCTCGCTTCTATTTTCGTCGGAGAGTGTGGTCTAATACTGAGAAAATTCCATCGGATTTTGTAAAAACCCAGCAAACCATAACGTAGTGAATGCAAGTTAGCATCATTCCCACTAACCCAATTATGCCGACGCTAGGGCAGCTAGCGGCTAAGCTGAAATATCTTATAGTACTTATAATGCTAGCATTAGTAAATTTCATTATTTTATTTCAGAGTTTTAGTCTCAAAAATGACTAAGAATGCTTATTCTTCAGTTTTGACACCTCAGGAAATTCAGCGCATTCTTGAAGAAAGTGAGAACGAGAATGATTAAGTGTGTGAGTTTGATAGCGACTATGAGAACTTAGCGGTTGACTGCTGTTCCGAAAGTGACGGTGTACAGACAGAATCAGCATCTGAAAGTGACGATGAACAATTTTGGAGCGAGAATGATGAAGAACCGTTACAAGGATACGTATCGCTTTGTACTAACAAAGCCAGAGATGGAACAACATGGAAGCAAAGGCGTACGCCACGGCGCAACATAATTCGCGGCTGTGCTCACAAGGTGGGTCTTCCCTCCGAGCAAAATATATTAGATCCGATAGACAGTTTCAATCTCTTCCTCGAATAACATGTACTAGAAATCATAGTGATGTATACCAACTCCCAAGCACAAGACGTACTGCAAAATCAAAACCATCGAGATCCATGCATTTTTAAGGCCTTTTAGTGACTATAGGTGTCAATAAGTAGGGAGTTGTAGATTTTTGACAATACTGGGATCCGATATTTCGAAATCTGATATTCCGAGCTACAATGGGAATGAATAGATTTGTGTGTTGACTGCATTTTCTAAGATTTGACGATAAAAATCCCAGGCCAGCTAGAAAATCGAACGATAAACTTGCATCTATTCGAAAGCTTTGGAAGTATGTAAACCTTTCCGAGGACGTTTATCATTCAAGCAGTATCTGCCCAGCAAGCCTGATAAATATGGCATGAAAATTTGGTGGATTTGTGATAACAAAACTAGCTATCCTCATAATGGTATACCATATCTTGGAAAAGAGGGAGAAAACTGGGTGCAAAATTTGGCATACAATATTGTAAACCAGTTATGTGAACCATACTTTCGAAATAATAGAAACTTAACTTTTGATAATTACTTTACAAGCCTTGATATTGCAAAGTCCTTGGCTGAAAATGGACTAGCAATAGTTGGAACTATGAGGAAAAATGAGGCTTGTATAGCACTAAATTTTCGGCCCAGCAACAATCGTGAAGTCGAGTTCTGTTATTTTCCCATCTAAAAGGCATCATAGCAAGGAAGTGGATTTCAGTATCAAGAACAAACCGGACACCAAAGGAGGTGTTGATCCTCTCGATCAGATAGTTCATTAATACACAACTCGACGTAAAACGAACAGGTTTGTGAAAATTGTGCAAAAAATAATGAAGTTTCGTTTAAAGTAGAAAAAGTGGTAGTTAAACTTCAACACTGTTTGTTTAAAGCAGTTAAGTGCGAGAAAAGGTAATGTGAATATATAAGAGTGATAGAAAGTTTGGTCGAGTTCTCGTCCACATATTTACTTCTGTCTATCAATATAAGTTCTACAGCAATTCTTTGTTCAAATAGTGGACAAACAATGGGGCTCTGTTTAAAGTATAAGATGTGTTATTTAAATCTTGACAGTTCCTGTTGAAAGCAGTGAAATACGCGTAAAGGCGTTATAAGTATATAAAAGTGATAAATTTCGTAGATTTTTCATGAAGGCACAATGCAAGCATAGTGATTTACTCCTCGAAGATTTGACCAAATACAACATTTGCCTTTTTTCTCGTCCACTCCATTGTTGAATAAGGTAAAACCTGTTGCAGTATGTTCAAATACATATTATCAACAACCCTTTTTGTGTTTTAATTCCCGTCCAAATTTCAAAACACTTTTAAATGCGCATAAAACACCTAAAACGTTTCAAATTAAAACGCCTTGATGTTTTAATTTAAAACACCAGGCGTTTTAATCAAAACAGCAGGTGTTTTAATTAAAACACAAGGCGTTTTAATTAAAACACAAGGCGTTTTAATTAAAACACAAGGCGTTTTAATTAAAACATTAGGCGTTTTAATTAAAACGCCTAGTGTTTTAAATTGAAACGTCTAGGCGTCTTAATTTAAAACGTTTTAGGTGTTTTAATTATTAAAATGCCTGAAAAGTGTTTTAAAATTGGGACGGGAATTAAAACACCAAAAGCGTTTTAATTTAAAACGTTTGGATTTGCAGTGATCTTGTCGGTAATCGGAGTAATCAATTTTCATGGCAAATAACAAAAAGCTGTCGCTGCAAATGCCTTTTAAGTCAGTTTTTGTGATATCTTGGAGAATTAACAACGGGCTTAAGCCCTTGAAATTTTTTTTTAAACATAAAAGTGGCTTTTGTTAAATTAACTGGCACCCAGCATGAGGCCTCTTTAACATACGCGCTGTAATTATCAGAGATTCGCAAAATAATTTTTTCTTAAATTGAGAAAAATTATTCAGTATTTTTATTTGTTATTATTATTATTACCAAACAAGGCATACATATAATACATTGATATACATAAATAACAATTAATAGCATTAACAATTCTCAAAAATTTTAAAAGTATTAAATCATTTTATAGTTAAAAATTACAAAATATTTAATAAGATTAAGTTTATTGGACTAGGGAGGACAAGGCGTTTAGGATAGTGGATTTGAATTGGACTCTGGAGATTGTTGGAGAGTATTGAGCACTCAATGAGTTAAATGTTTTGCAACATCTATTCATTGGCTCGCTGTCTGCATACCTTGTATGATGCCGCTCTTCTATCAGCATACGCGAATGCCTAGTGGTTCGTGATGTTTCATTCAATTTTATCTTATTAGTTATGTATGGTATGCTAATCGTGCCTCTAAGCACGTCGAAAGCGAAGCAGCAAATTATTATTGATCTTCGGGAGGAAAGTGATGTCATATTTAGATTTGGAGTCTTTGTGCATATGATGGTAAAGTCTGGTAGTTTTTAGGATCATATAAACACCTCAGAGCATTTAACAGAAACTGTTTCTGAACCGATTCAATTCTGTCTATATGCGCATCAAAAACTGGGTTCCAAATGAAACATCCATATTCCAGTATGGGGCGGACTAAAAAAAGGTATAAGGTTTTGGTCACCCATATGTTCTTAAATTCCTTCGCTCTTCGCTTGATGAAACCTAGGATCTTATTAGCTCTGGAAATTATTTCATCGTAATGCAACTTAAACCACATCTTTGTATCCAGGATCACACCAAGGTCTTTGACACTATCGACTGTAGCCAGTTTTGTATTGTTCAGGTGATAATCAGCTTTGAAGGCTGAATTTTTGCGGGAAAAGGTAATCACCTGACATTTTTCCAAATTCAAATGAAGCTGGTTTAAGGAAGATCATTCAAACAGAGAGTTTATCTTGCTTTGAAGGAATAGTGAGTCGTTTTGAGAGGTAATCACATAATACAGTTTTAGATCATCCGCATAAAATAAGTGAGATATATCCGATAAGGCTTCTGACAGATCTGAGATGAATATATTAAAAAGAAGAGGATCGAGATGACTCCCTTGAGGTACTCCAGAATAGGCATTTATTTCTTTAGACAAATGTCCCTGAAATTAGATTATTTAGGTTCGGTTTTCCAGGTAAGAATAGAGCCAATCAAGTAATGAGCCAGTGATTCCAAATTTCTGCAACTTCTTACACAGTATTTTGTGGTTGACACGATCGAAAGCTTTACTAAAATCGGTATATATAGCATCAATTTGGTGTCTTTTTTCCATTTCACATAGCGTAGTAGACACCATCACGGTGAGGTTAGTGGTTGTCGAGTGATTTTTTTGGAAGCCATACTGTTGGTTATTAAGGTGAGGCTCTACGATGGGAGATAGTTTGGAGCAGATAATTTTTTCAAATAGTTTCAGAGTGGTCGATAATATAGCGATTCCTCTATAATTTTTAACGGACCCTTTGTCACTGCATTTGTGAATTGGAATCGGATGGGATGATTTCCAGTGTGTTGGGAATATTCGTGAGGAGAGAGACTTATTGAAAATGATGTAAAGTGGTAAAAGCAGTTTCTCCTTGCAGTGGAACACAAACCAGGGAGGAAGCAAATCAGGGCCTGGTCCTTTGCTCAAATCAAGCTCCTCAATAGCTTTCAATATTTCTTCTTCAAAAATAAACATCTCGTTAATTAGAGCTGCTGAACATGTGGAAGGAGAAGGAGTATAGGACGAGGTGCTATTGGTAGGATAAATAGATTGAAAATGACTCGCGAAAAAATCACAGATTTCTGCAGGCGATGATGATCTTAAATCACCATATACCATTGACTTGGAGTACCCCTTTGATTTACGTTTAGTATTTACGAAGTCAAAAAATTTCCTTGGATTCTGGATTATATTCTCTCCAATAGTGTTTACATATGATTCATAAGCTTCTCTAGATTTTGATTGAAATTCTTTTGCCAGATGATCATATTTGCTTTTCAATTCATTGCTTACATTGGATCTTTTTTGTATGATTTTATGGAGTTTGTTTCTTTGGTTTCGTAAATATCGTAGGTCCCTATCAAGCCAAGGTCAGACAATTTGTCTTTTTTCTTAATCCTAGGTACATAACTTTCAACGGCGTCAATGATTATCTTATAGAAACGATCTATCGCATCGTTTATACCTAAAGTTGTAAGTGTACCGGTCCAGTTAATATTACTTAAATAATTATTAATGCTCTGGTAGTCAGCATTATGAAAGTCATATACAATTAAGTTATTGTATGAGAAAGTATAGGTTTCATCAGGATTGGGCAATTCGACAGAGAATGCGTTATGGTGTAGACTATTTGAGAATAAGTTGTCCACATCCCTAGTTGGATTCACCACTACTTCGTCATAAGCATTACTTAAAAATAAGATCAAGCCAATTACCATTCTGATTGGGAGTCGGAGCAACCTGCTGCAAATCGTTCCCATAGAATGTACTAGCAAGGTTGAAGTCGCTGTGATCTAGGAGATTAACTGGAATAAGACACTTATCATCAGGTTCAATGATGAATGTTAAATTGGGTCGATTAAAGTCTCCCGCGATTAAAATCTTGTATTCTTCGTCGATGGATCCCGCAAGAGAGGAAATAACACTGCAAACATCATTGTATGTTGCTTCGCTGGATTTGGGTGGAATGTGAAAAACACCAATATATATATATATTGAATTTGGGCATTTTAATGCGAACAATTTTATGCTGGAAAGATTTGTTCGTAGCAGTAGGGATGGGCTCATTTGGGAAATTCGTGTGCACAGCGAGTAAAATACCCCCTCCCCGTGTCTGCCCAGTGGTTAAAAAATCTCGATCATCTCGGTAAATAATCCAAGTAGAATCAAGAATCTCTTTGTTACGAAATGAGTCATTCAACCATGTTTCTGTAAGGCACAGAACATTGAAATGGCACGATTTGGCGTCAAGAAAGAGTTTGTTCACTTTACCTCTTATGCCACCGCAGTTGTGGTAGAAAGGTTTTAGGCTACTGGATGAGAGTTTGTTGTTGGGGACGAAAAAATTTTTGTGTTGCTCTCTTGATCTTTGAAGTGAGGATATATAGTTAGAGCTTATATGGGAGGCGTAAGTATCTAAATCTATTTTAACTTGGTCCGAGGACACGCCTAATTCTTCGTGGAATCTTAAGTAAAGTCCACGAACGGCATCAACTTCTTTTGGAAGACCTTCGCGCTGGATCATTACTTTCAAATTAGCCTTCGTCTTTCCATCGATGCACGTTGTCTCTGGAGTTTTGTGCAAGTGCGCCAGAAAAAGTCTGACGTATTCATAGACTTTATGGTCTCTAAGGCTTGATAAGATGTATCTGCTTTCTAGATCCACACTAGCGTTGATGCAAGCTTTCACAACCGGTGGTATAAGAGGATTTAAAAGTGTGCCTTTAGTGTTTGAAGAGTGAATTGTTGAGGTTGGTAGCAGAATGGAAGGTGAAGAGGAAGGAATTTGAACACCACCGTGTACAAAATTCTTATATTTACACATTTCCTTCGTACCACCAGTTGTTTGGACTGTGGGGCACCTACTTGTATAGATTTTTCTCCTCGAAGAATATTCGGCTGCAGACAATTTTCGTTAGTACTTTCAGATTCTAAGGAAATAGGCTTGTTAGTGGTGTTCTTAACACTGGGAGATAGAGGTGCAATTTCCGCAACTATATTCGGAGTTAAATTTTGTGGGATATCACTAGGATTGGGCTTTTTTAATGGTTTGTGGGATAATGGCAGAGTAATATTTATTACAATTATTATTTTAATTGATTTTACTAGAGGTTCTGGGTTCTCTCCACTTTTTAAAAACCATATCATCCCAGATGTAGACTCCATTATGCGTTTTTAAATTGGTGAAAAGCCATGCATACCTGTGCGGCACAAAAACTTTGAAGGCACGTCTTCATTTGTTGCGATGTGGTATATCCTCTAATTTGCATCCATTAATCAGGTAATCCGTTTCAAGTTTTCGCTGAACTCCGCCTGCATTAAGATGATGGGGAACTTTCCTTAAATAGAATAGGTCGCATGATGTTGTGCTCGTTGATGAGTTTCCTGCCTCCAGTTTAGATAATCTGTTGTTCCACTCTTCTTCCGACCAGATAGCTCCTAGCTTGAAGATCTTGGCTGTGATCATCACTGGAACTGGAGCTGATGGCATAGAGGGATGCACGCTGTGTTTGTGTTTCGACTCTCTGTTTTCCTTCATTTGACTTTCAGGATTGTTGAAAGCTATATGACCAGCATCTTTCTCCAGTAGTTTTGCCTCCAAGCTTGAGAACTGTTGATCAATGCTGTCTAGTTTTGTTGTAATGGCTGAAAGCTTTGTTTCTTGTTCATGGTTTCCATGTACTGAAAGTCTGTTGAAAGCTTTGGTGGCCATTTCCTCGATGGATTCTTTACTAAGACCTTCGCTGCTTAGATGTTGAATTGTAGCTATTAGTTCTTTCATTGAAATCATTTGTCTATCCACCATTGCAAGTGCTTTGTGAATCTTTCTCATCTTAACATTGTGCTGAGACTTGATGGTGGTCCTGATAATTCATTCCGTGATTTTGCAAAGTACATGCGAGATAAAACTTAACCGATTCACTATAAACAAGTTGGGTAAACAGACCTACACTCATGTCAGAAGGGTTTTGTACCTAACTTCTTAGAAATGCAGTCACCAGCAATGAATAACGTCAAGAAATATGTCAAAGAGATGTGCACATTCAAAGGAAAATCCATTGTTTTTCTACTTTCAACGGTCACCATTTTGTTGCAAACCGACAAAAATCACTCAAATCATTAATTCCCAAAACTATTAATGTTATTGACCTTATTGTGAAATTTCAAGAAGATCAAATTAAAACTGCAGTGACTGATTGGATGGAAAGTCCATAAAATACCAAAATTATGTGTTATTGTTGTTATAATTGGAGAAATTTCAAACGGCTATAACTTCCGTGTATATCATTCGATTTTCATCAAACTTACAAAGTTTAAGAATCCTTAGTAGGACTACGTAAATATCGAATTTCGTTTAGTTTAAGGGTACCTATGCGATTTTATTGGGGAAAATGGGAAATTCGAAGATCATACTATTATTAACAAAGTTGAGCAAATTTCGACTTACTACACTTACCACCATAATTTTTTTTCAGATTTTTTCGGATCACAGGTGTCCAATCGCGAGGGGGGGGGGGGTCACAAATTTTTCGTGTATTTCCCCTCCCTGCGCATCCCTTGAAGCAGAAAGTATCAAATTAAGACCTGTTTTGAAAAGTTCTCATCAAGACCTTTCATTTAATACCCATATCGGCTACCTTTGATGAAATTCTTTTTTCGGGGGCCACTCCCCTATATGGGGAGACCCCCCTTAAATACCTTATAAAATTTTATGTAGTTGAACTTTGAAGAGAGCACCACTTTACACCTGCATACAAAATTTGATGTTTCTAGCTTAAGTAGTTTGCGAGAAAAAATCGGCGGATAATAAATTGTTGCAAATATATAAATACAGGTTTTGCCCTTCTCATATTTGCTGTTTAGACATTGGTTACCACACAAGGTGATAACTTGTCGGCTTAAATAGCTCAAATAGACAGTTTCAATAGATTTCCATAAAAGTTTAATCAGCACGTGTGTTGCCATTAAGATTTACATTTTCAATTCTTTTCTGAACCATTAGGGGCCATTATTATGAATTTTTATTGAAAACGGCCGTTCAAAATATTAAGCTGTAAATTTTCGAATTTTTTATTTGTCATCCGATTTGCGTAATTAAACTAAATAAACTTGCTTTAATAACTTATAATTTCAAGTTTTATGGGAATTTGTTGAGAAACTTGGCTGCTAGAGGGCTACAGAAATAAAATAAAATTTTTAGTCACTCCTCTGTATGGGGAGACCCCCCTTAAATACCTTTAAATATTTTCGAGAGGCACCACTTTTCACCTACGTAGAAAATTTCCTCATTCTAGCTCATGTGGTTTGCGAGAAAACTTGCTGTAAAGCACGAACAAGTGGACGGACGGATAGAAAGACAAGTCGTGATTTTATAATTTTTTAAGGATATTGTTAAAAATATTTTACAATATCTTAAAAACGGTCTGCTTTATAAATACTTCCAAGTTAAGTAATTAAAAACGTTTCCATGAAAAATAATCATTATTTCAGTTGCTACTAAAATAGCCAATTGCGCTTGCGTTCTGACCTATGAGGGAAGCCAGTTTGAATGCATGCATTTGATTTTGGAGTATTTAAAATCTTTGTGTGCTTGGACCTCATCAACCAATGTGTCAAACCTCGTTCATATCGGAGTTTCACTCTAGACAGGGCAAAAGTATTCAATGTTTAGTGAAAATGGCAGCTAAAAATATTAAGTTTTAAATTTTCGACTTGTTATCTTTCATTCGATGTTAATAATTGCATACTTTGCATAACACAAGAACTTAGAACAGAGATCCATAGTGTCAAGTTTCATCAAAATCCGTTGGATAATGTGACCGCTAGAGGCCCACAAAAACCTGAAAAAAAAACACATAATTAAACAACCGCCATGTTGAAATTGGCACCTACATTATCACCAAAATGTCAAAGTCTCTAGATCAATTCCTATCTTAAAACCAAGTTTCATATACGTCGGATCAAAATCGCGACTTTTAAAAGCCTTTGAAGTTTTGAGCTTCAACTGGCCGCCATTTTGTTTTTTGCAACCTGACCTCCAGTTTGCTTACATAATTCTTTAGATACTTATAATTTCTATGAAACTACCGAGTTTAAAAATTTTGTACGTTTTTCGACTTTTGACCGGCCGCCATTTTGTTTCAGCCGTACGGACTTTGAATTTTTTATTTTTCGTCTAAAATGGACACTTTTTTGTTTTACCCTAGCGGATATAGCTGGTTCACGAACTTAACCGAGATATTTACTCAATATACCTTCCCCAAAAATTTGCTGAAAATCGGAGCAAAATGGCAACCTTAATTTCGTTATATATGCCCATATATATATATATATATATATATATATATATATATATATATATATATATACATATATATATATATATATATATATATATATATATATATATATATATATATATATATAGCAGTTACTCTCCGCAATAGGTAAATTTCTCTGGAGAAACTTACCTAAAAAACAAGACATTGGATCCATATGAAAAGTTCATGCATCAAAAGTGGTTAAAGCATTTGTTTTTGTTTATTATGTAACGCGTGCCTTCAACACCTTCAAATAATAGGATCCACAATTGAGATCACTCGTTGTACGTTTAAATTGCAACCATGCAACCATATGTGTAAGGAATTATCTACATGTTAGAATGTGGCTTTGTACAGAAGTGTATTTCAAGAGGGTCGTGTATGTTTTTATTTTCATTTATACCGATTAGAATAATATATTATCATAGTTTAAATTTACATTTTTAATAAATGTATTTTATATAAATGTATTCTATATAAATGCATTACAGCTGACACTGTCGTTCAGTAAGGCTGTCCTCACCATAAACTTAATACAATTCCTTTCGAGCTTGCACTAAATTTTCCCCTTTCGGAAGTAAAACAATAAAATATGCCGATAACGCTCTCTTTGATTGCCCATTTTCAAGTTCATTTTTGACCAATTTGTTGCTTACTAATGACGCTCAGTTTTTGACTGAAAATAGTCTAAAGTCTAATCTTTAAACTAGTATATAATATAAGCCACGCAATCATCGAACAACCCAATATAACGGAATGCAAGGAAGGAAGGCCACAATCGTAAACATAAAACGTTTTTCTTAACATCCAAAAACTTTACATGTTCAGTTGTGGATTAATTCTCGGAACTCCGCGTAAGGCATATTTGCTTTCACATTTCGGCATAGGATTTTTTTTTTACAATTAATGCAGTAATCTTCTCGTGTATGGACTAAACTTTGACAGAAATCTTTAGATTAATAAGGAAATTAGCAGTCCAATACTCGTACCTATTTAGTTTTAGAATTATTAAAATTTTCCCAATTCAGCATAACGAAATGTTCGAAATGATAAGCTATCTATCTAAATTTTGTGAAATATCTTGAACGGTGATATGATTTAATTAGAGTTCATTAAAATACAAGACTTAAGACAAAATAAATCTTGAAAACCATTGTCAAGGCTGCAGCGTCTCAATGTTGAAATGCTTGCATTTACCAAAATTTAAAATATGGATTCCGTTGCTTACTACTTTTTGACTTTCCACAAATTATGAAGTTAGCTTTAATCAAGTCTTCTATGGAAGCTAGATAGGGTGTTATCCAGGGATTTATCCTTGGTCTAGACCTGTGGAACGTGTCTTACGACTGTCTACTGGGGCTGATCGGCTATGCGGATGATGTTGCGGCTCTGGCCACTGGACGAACCGAGTGAGAGACAGGATAACTACTCGCGGGTTCAGTTTAGTACTGGAGAAAACAGAAGTGGTCATCTTACAAAGAAGAAAAAAAAAACATAACTTTGAGTAAGGATGTAATCGAATCGAAGCCAGCGGTGAATTACCTGGGGCTGCTGATCGACTCGAAGAAGAATTTTTCTGAGCAAATCAGGGCAACGGCTGGGAACGTTGCTTTGGGCGTATCGGCCAACGTACGTGGACCCAACTGATCAAGGAGATGCCTCTTGATGAGTGCTGTAGAGTCAGTGCTACTGTATGGAGCAAAAATATGAGGCAACGCTGTCAGGAAGGAGGTATAGCGAAAAAGCTTGGCACAGTTTCAGTCTCTGACTCGTCGGTGAGAGTTGATGCAGGCGTGATAGCGGCTGCCCTCCATGCTAGAGAGCGCCGCGCTATTTACCTGTGTCGAAACGAGGACGCAAAAAGACGGTTGTTAACGATTGGTAGCAGTCTTGGGTGAATTCGACGAAGGGAAGGTAGACTCGCACCTCATCCCCAATGTCAGACCGTGGCTGAATGGGAGGCATGGTGAGACTGACTTTGATCTGACCCAGGCTTTTGAGCGGGCATGAGTATTTTCAGTCTTACCTATACAAGATTGGTAAGTCGCGGTCCGCCAGCTGTCGGTTTTGCCCTGAAGAGAAAGATGATGCCTGCCACACATTTCTTGTGAGCAAAATAAGGGACAGACAGCAACGGAACCTCTACAGAGAGCTTACCCCGGATAGTATAGTCGCGGTAATGCTTGAATCGGTGAGCAAATGGAACCAGGTGGTACATTATGTTCGGTCAGTTCTAAAAGATAAAAGGGACTCACAGCAGCCAGGGCGTTGAGGCCGGGGGACCGCTTGTCTAGCAATTCCTCCCACTACAGGAGGATCCCCCAGCATGAAGGCGCCTCAGGGCGTAACAAAATTAGACCTGGCCCGATGTTATGTGTCAAACGGTTCCATGCTGAGTTCTTGGGTAACAGAAAAGGTATTCAGTGAGTAGTCTAGTCGCTTGCGAGCATGGGAGACCTACACTCTGTGCGTGAATTACATGCGCCGAAGAATACAACTTGCAAATAAAATATTTTATTCAGTTTTGACGATCTTGAAGACCAGCTGCATAAAAAGGAAAGCAAAGCTCCAAGTATACAAATCTGTAATAAGACCTGTATTATGCTATGGGTATGAAACATCCCAAGTAGCAATTTCACATGTAATAAGTCTTATAGAGCTGCCTATTTTGCTTCTTCACAGCTTCTGAAAAGGTTTGGTTAGGCGTAAAAGCGTTCATAACATCTCTCGCAAGTCTCATTAGCTCCTCTAAAAGACCTAAAGGAAATACCTAAAGAAAGACTTAAGAAAGTTAACGTTTCTAAACTTCTGTAATGATTCGGCAAGTATTTTTTAAATCTTTCGCATGTTTCATTGAATTCTCCAAAAGACCTAAAGGAAGCCTAAAGGAGGCTTATAATTTTTTCTGCTTCCATAGTACTTCGCTAAGAAAGGGATTCTTCTTTTACGGAGACTAATATCAAGAGCTGATCGCTTCTTTAGTGAGGTTTGGAAAGGTCTTTTACAAGCGATTTATGAGAGTTTTACACAAGCAAGCAAACTTTTAAAATATAAGAATGTTCCTTCCATTTAGATACCGCACTCAGTTAGCATAGTATTTCTGGCGTATTATCTGTTTGTTAATTTGTTATACATATTTAAATTGTATTCAAGAATGGAATGATGAAATACTCTTGTGTGGGGATTTGAACCTGGGTTCGTGCGTTCCTTTGTCCGACGTTCTACCTCTGAGCCAAACCTGTAATATGCTGATACAGGTTTTAAATTCGTCCACTTCTATGTATATTATGATCTCTATTAAGCTTCTCTAAAAACACTAAAAGCAAAATATGCTTATGAGAAGTGGTGTTTTATTGCAATATCATAGCAAAACATGCAAAATCCATTTGGATCCAGCAGAAGAAAACAATTTTAGCGTATGCGAAGAGTAATTGTTTTTAATTCTTAAATCAAGCTAAACTATTTCCACCTTGCTACAGACTTTTCGAAAAATAGCTTGCAGTCAATGTCATGCTTTGGGAAGAAAAGATGTAAATACATGTAACTATATTTTATCGAAATGAAAACAAAATATATATTTCTTCATTTCCGACTATGTGACGATATTTAAGTATCCTTCGCGATATTTCCTCAAAGCAAAGCTGTTCAAAATAATGTATTCGGAAGTCCATTTTCCTGGCTGAGTTAAACATCTTGTACTGAAATAAAAGATCTTTGTATATTATAAGCGAGCTGAAGCCTCGATAGATGCTGCAACCAATAATATTTTAGAAACTTTACAGAAGTGCCCGCAAAGCGTATAGAGTCTTCAGCTTGTGAAGGTATAAACGGTGGCAGTTTGCGACAACTATATCACGAATAAGTGTTCCAAATGTATTTGGCAGAAATTTAAGGGCACGAAAATTTTTACATACGATCTCTTGTGGAGTGGCAAGCGTTCGTTGTTTACGCGCTACCTAACAGAAAACAGTAAACACTGTACACTGCAACTATGCATGAAAACTTCGGTAAAGCTTTGAAAACGGTTTTGCTTACAGCATTTACCGAGCTCTCAGTTTGTATTGCACACACAACCAAAAACTTCGAACCACACGGCAGTGCAAATTTGTGCATAGTGAGTTGAGGTTCATTGTGAAACATGGAGTTTAAAGTGATCGAAACGTTTGAAGGTGGAATCAAAAAGATAGCTGCAGTGCCATAAGCGTGGGAGATATCGGGAAAACTTATGTGGCCACCGGATAAATTGCATGGCAAAGCAATTAAAACTCCATTACAGCCACCCGGTGCCGTAACTGACGGATGGGTTGAATACATTATCTGACGATTTTAACGTTTCCGGGATGTTTTCTCCATTATTTCGTTTGGTCAATATGCAGTTTAGATGGGATGGATTAAGCTTTTCAGTGTCAATATGATTATATGGCTCCATACTAATCATATCTTCCATGATTCGTCTAGCAATTTGAGACAGAGGACGATTTCCGTGTCGCAGTAGGCGTTTAAGTTCTACCAAGCATATTTTCAAACGGATACGTGCTAAAGGAAGCAAGCTCACCAAATCTTTCTACCTCAGCCACTAAATGTGATAGATTGTGAATGTTGCTGGTAACATACTGCTCACCATAAATTTCTGCAAATATTTCAATATATTGAAGAAGCATTGTGTGAGCCAATGGAAGCATATGAAAGTACTGTGCAGAAGAACAAATGTTCACCGCACAGAAGAGAAGCATAAAATGTTCGTACACTTCCGGTGTCAAATGATCTTTTAGTGCAACAAATCCTATAAAGTGTAAGAAGGTACGATATTCAGTTCCCTTCTCTAGGCATCGTTCATTTATATAGATATTCGGAAACCTCATTTATCGTTTGAGCTCTCCACTTTGTGTCGGAATTACGGAATATTCCGTCGCGCCAACCAAGCAAAAGGTGTTTCACAACACCTAGATGAAGTAAATGCAACTCGTTTCCGACTGGAAATTGTTCGATCATGTCTATGTTCAGTTTCAAAAATGGAGAATCGGCTCTATGATGTGATCCATATAATTTCTCCCGAAACTTTTGGTTCGTGTGTTTCTCACACTCCGTTCGTGGAAATATATTTGTGTGGCTCTCATAACTATATTCACCAATGTTGCTACATTTCAAGCAGCCATGCTGAGAATTGAAATTAGCGACTCCTGAAAATATGAAAAGATTTTTATTGGAACAGGCATCGGTTTCAATGTTATATTTGCCTTTGACGAAAGCTCGTGCTGGCGAATCACATATCACACATCTAATATGTACTTCTACTTTTTTAAAGTTTATGTATACTCCACCATTGGCCATGATGCTATTCATTTCATCGACAAATGTGTTAAGAAATAATTCCAAACTATTCGGTTTAGCTTCCCGCAAAATATTCCAATAACCATTGCTGGTACTTGTAGCATTTTTGCGATGTTGAATAAAATTGGCCAGAATTCTATGTTTGAACTTTATAATGGTAAACCATCAATATTTATATTCAATGATATCGCTGTAGGCTCAGCGATATTGTAAAATATTTAATTCAGGCAATTTACTAAACCATGATGCCAGTACTCTCCATCGCCAAGTACCAAAATATTGAGTGATTGGGGTGTTCTCAGCAGTGTTCGTGGATCTTACGGCAGACCATTCCTATCGTTTTTCAAACGGACGTTGATTATATCCATTACCCCTTTCAACGCTGAATGATTTATATTGTATTCCATTGCCCAATCTCTTAAACTCGAACGAAGGTTAACGTTTTTTTCAAAGTCTTCCTCGTCTTCGCTCGACTCGTAGACACACAGTGATGTACCTCCGCTATTCTTTGCATCTTTTACGATTATGCTGGTTGTTTTTTCAATATCTACATAATAATATACAAACGTTAATACCTTAAATGAATCACTTCGATCATACGTACCCAGATCACGAGATGAAGTACTACAATTCTGATTTTCACTAGCTGTTACGGAAATTTTTGATGTAGATGCCAATGATTGACTGCAGACTTCTCTTGAATCCCTCCTGGATACCATATCTAACTCAAGAGCTCTAGTTAAAATTTTTTGTTGCTCCTTCACAATAATTCGGTGGAAATTCCCCGATCTTTTCGTTTTTTTCCATGACGGAAACATTTCCTCACTTTCAATTATGCACGTCACATAAAATATAAACAAGCTTCGATTATGAAATTTATACAAGTTTGGGTTGGCAAGAGCCTTTGTTAAGGCTCCGTAAATAAATGATTGCAAGCTAAATCGAAGTTTTAAAATACAGTTTCTATAAAGCTTCCACTATGACTTTATGGAGGCCCTTATGCAAAGCTTGAATATCTAGTTCCATAACATTGTTGTTCGAAACGTTATGAAAGCCACAACTGCTAGCAGTTTTTATAAGAAGTATTTCCGAAACCTAATCTAAACTCTCCATAAAACCGCTGGATTTAAACGTATTAAGGTTTTTTAGGAGCATTTATAACAGAAACTCTTTCGGTAATACCAAATCTTCTGATTAGAGGCTTTATATAAATCTTAAAGAAGTTCATACTGCAATTTTTAACCGTATCGAGCCCCAATTGCTACTTGGGATGGACCCTCACCCAAGCATTCGCAAATATACCTGTATTGAACGCTTTCGAGCGACGGGTCCTGAGGTGAATAATCGGAGCAAAACTAGACGGGGACAAATGGCGAATTCGATTCAACTGTATGAAATTTTGGACGAGGCAAAATATAACTATTGAAGCAAGAACTGCTATGATATCTTTTCATACTCCCAAGAACTTACCTTTCATCAGATTTCTCAGAGGTAATGGCTTCCATAGCTACGGAAAATGGAATGTGTGTACGAAATTTGCTATTATAAACGTTTCTAGGTAACCAAGATTCCGTAAGAGAGATAAAAGTAGAAGGTCGAAAATTCACAATTCTTACTTATCAAACCACGACCATTCGATTATAACAAAAAGTTTTGAAAATTATTGCAAATTTTTTGAAGCGTAATGACAAGAATTACTACTTACACTATTATACAAAACAATGCGGTACGAGATCCCGTTTCTGGAAAATTATGAACTGCTTGAGAAGAACTGCAGACGACCGAAAATTCTTTGACGAGGAAACAACTCAAGTTTGAAATAAATGTGCTTTATTCAGGTTTGTGGTTAGAGCGCTCGCTGCATAAGTCGAATATCCCTGGTTTGAGTCCCGTTGGTGACAATGAGATTTGTTTCGAGGGATTCTTTTGGACAGACCATACACCCGTTCAGGTATGATGCATACTAGTTTAAAAGCTGGGTGGATGGAGACACGGCCAAAGCGTCGTACTAATCATATCACCTTCCCGAGTGCCGATACATTCGAGCAAGACAATGAGATACTCGAACTATCTCTATGAGAAGGCCCGAATGAGGCTGTAGTGCTAAAGCAAAAAAAGTTGGGTAAACAGACCTACGCTCATGTCAGAAGGGTTTTGTATTCAATTTTCAAAATGCAGTCACCAGGTTGAATAAAGTCAAGAAGCATGTCAATGACGATTTTATTGGAGAAACTATGAAATTCGAAGATCATACTATTATTAACAAAGTTGAACGAATTTCGACTTCTGAGGTTTTGTTATTGTTATACTCATAAATATCTCCTTTGATAATTATTTCAGATGTCCTTTCGCGAGGGAGGAAACACATTTTTCATGTATTTCCCCCCTGTGCCCCACTGAAGCAAAAACTGACAGTTTAAGAACTGTTTTGAAAAGCTCCCATGAAAACTTTCATTTCATACTCATATCGGCTACGTTTGATGAATTTTTTTTTCAGGGGCCACTCTCCTGTACTGTTATCATCGATTAATGGCCAATTTTTTCGAATCCTAGAGTTGTTACAAAGCCCTTTTGCTAGGAGCTCTCTCCCGCCTGCTTGACTTGTTTCACTTATGAGTATTAATTGTAGGTACTCATCTTCAGTCATTCATTAAATTGAATCAAGTGTTCAAAGCATGCACCTTAAACGTTGAAGTTGGGAAAAAATAACTGAAAATTAATCAATCTTCGCATTTAAAACAGCCACTATTTTGTTTTACGATTACTGATACCACTAGCTGAACCGATTCTCAAAGATATTCATGACACCTATCATTCCTGAAATTTTCATGCAAATCCTAGCAAAACTGTAGTGTCTGAGTCGGTAAAAAGCGCATGTTGTTCCATAGCCATATGTTGCCATAGTAATACATGCAGGGCATATTGTTCCATAGTAATACAGGAAAATTCAAACCACTACAGCTTCGCTAAATATGATTCAATCTTGATGAAACTTGCAGAGTAAATTAATCTTATAAATAGTCATCTGTGTACTGCATTTCATTGAATTTAAGGGTACCGTTAAGATTTTATTCAAGAAAACATAAAATCGATAAATCATACTATTACTAACAAAGTTGAGTGAATTGCGACTTCTCACGTATTTGTTGTTGTTGTACTCATCAAGACCTACATTCTTGATTTTTTTCAGATTTTTCGGATCACAGGTGTCCAATCGCGAAGGGGGGGGACACAATTTTTTCGTGTATTTCCCCTCCCTGTGCGCCCCTTGAAGCAAACTTTGCGGAACTAAGACCTGTTTTGAAAAGTTCTCATCAAGACCTTTCATTTGATACCCATATCGGCTACCTTCAGTGAACTTTTTTTTTCGGGGGGTCACTCCCCTACATGGGGAGACCCCCCTCAAATACCTTATAACATTTTTTTGTTAATGAACTTTGAAGAGAGCACCACTTTACATCTCCATACAAAATTTGATGTTTCTAGCTTAAGTAGTTTCCGAGAAAAACTGCTGTGACACACGGACGGATGGACGGACGGACGGACAGACAGACGGACAGAAAGAACGCGATTTTAGAAGGGTTTTGTAAAATTATTTTACAAAACCCTAAAAAAAGGTTTTGGAAGAACCTATAAACTTTTCCGTCTTGTGTAAGCTTAGTCATATAAAGATTATCAGGATCACAATTTGTTTGGCTACTATAGATATTAATTGTGAATGCATAGTGGGTGAACCTTTGGATAAAAATGAAAATCAGGAAATATAGCTCATAGAATTTTACAATTTCTGTTCTTCGTGGTTTATATTTAAATTATTTTCATTAATTGAAATGCTTTTGGCGTTGCTTTTTTTCAGATAGTACTTTCAAATAAAATTCACTTCTGGGAAAAACTGTTTCTTGAATATTCCTCGCTAAAACCGTAAAGTAAGCCCATTTAATAGATTTATCTAATTTGGGTCTTGATTTTGCGCCAGTAGATTTCGATCGAAATCATTACAAGGATCAATGTTGCTAGCAAACTACTAATTATAGGATCAAGTAACTTTCATTTTAGCGTCCCAATCAAACTCCTCCTCATCGTTTAAAGTCTATGAGCAATTTAACGTTCCCACATCGATATGAAGTTTTTTGATCACTTCACCTTAATCATATTGCATCTACGTCTCTAATAGAGTGTTGAAACTTTTAAGCTCTTCAACCAAAAATAAGGCTCACCTTAACATTGCTGTCACGATCTCATTACACCTGAACATCAAACAATAATTGCATCAGTGCCATCTGAAAGAAAAATTAAGAGCAACCCAAACAGAAGAAATCGTTTAACAAATAGTTCACGCCAACAAACCAAATTACTTCATAAACTATCTTAAGTATCTTAACACGTTTCTTAAGCAACCAACAGCAGAGAAGATAGATCAAACAGACAGCATAGCCGTGAGTGAGTCTATTAGTGATTATAAACATTCATATCAACCGGACTATGTAATCTCACAGTTTTTAAATCTGTTTGAATGTTTAACAACCATTTCAGTGGCTAATCAATCATTTGACCTTTGAGGATCTTGAAATATCTGAAATTTTTTCCTGAAGAGTCTAAGAATGAAACAAGTTGGGTAGACAGACCTATGCTCATGTCAGAAGGGTTTTGTACTCAACTTACAAAATGCAGTAACAAGCAACGAATAAAATCAAGAAACATGTCAAAGACGATTTAATTGGCGTTTAAGGGGGGTCTCCCCTTATATGGGGAGACCCCCCTTAAACGCCTTTGAAAAATTTTTTCGCCCTTGAACTTTCAAGAGGTCACCACTTCTGAGCTTTCTACAAAGTTTCATGGCTGTAGCCTTTACAGTTTCGGAGAAAAAGTGCTGTGACATACAGACGGACGGACGGACGGACGGACGGACGGACGGACAGACGGACACAGGTCGTGATTGCAATAGGGTTTTGTATTTTAGTACAAAACCCTAAAAACCGTGAACTCTTATGAGGGAAGAGTGTGAAAAACTAGATCGTGATTAATTTGCATCGTACTTTGTGCTGAAACAATTGAAATTATTCAACTAGTTTTTCAAACCTTGAAAACATCAATAAATCAACTCGAGCGTGTAGCAAAGAAATGTGTAAAGTTTGTATTATGCAACTAAATAACACGAAATATGCACATATGTAAGTATCTGCCTAGGTACTTGCTGTGTTAGGGGGCGAAAAAACTACGACAAGATAGTCGCGCGACTATTGTAATTTACACATAGTTAAGTGGAAGTGCACCTACTGCAGCTTTGCGACTTTTTTGTCAGGTAAATTGTCGCCACGATTTGCGATTTTTCCTGAAAACCGTTAAACTAGGTACTGTAATTTCTGGGTCGCATATTCTACTGATGTCACTCCTGGCAAGGGTGAACCTTCAAACGAGCTTATCAGTTCTGCGCATGTCTTGAGATCCTTAGCATCTATATTTGCGACTAAAAATCGCTCGATGCGACCGTCGTGTTGCAATGAGGCCGAGCCCTTAGAAGTCTTGCATTTGCAAGAAGTATGCAAACATCGTAGGGGCGGGCAGGTCACTAAGACATGATGCATCTTCGCATGAGCTATGAAAAATCATGCATAATAACCGGTTAGAATGATTATAGTTAAACGTCCAATTATTGGAGCTACGATATTAAATTATTGGAACGTGCGATTTTTACGGATGCTGTAAATTTATGCAATAGTCTAGCAGCTAACCATATACGAGTATAATCTTACATAATATGTCAAGCGAAAGATTTTTCTAATGGTTTTCTTTTTCCTCTTAGAAAATAATTTGACTTAGAAATGTTTGGCTGGCTTTTACCCATCTTTCAACATTTCAAATTTGATTTTTTACAGTATTTAAAACAAGAAAATAATATGTAACAGCTAATCAGGTTTCGAAAAGAAGGGTTTAAATATTAAGTTAATTGGACTAGTGTGTGTGTGTGTGTGTGTGCGCGCATAGGTTGCACACTTGCGAAATGCCGCCCGTCGGTAAAACGATGATACCGGCTTCACCGACATTCAAGAAAACATCAAAGCGCAAGAAAAAGCGTGTTGCCATAGATGGTAAAGAAAGCGTGAGCGAGACGGACTCTAACTCCGAGAACCTCGTCTCAATGATGGAAGAGAGAGATGGCGCTGGTATCGACCAAACTGATACACACCGCTCTACGCTTGCTGCGAATAGTAAATCAGCGCACAAAGAGCGAATTAAAATGCTGGAGTCTGATCTACAGCAAAAACATCATGAAATATCAACGATGAAAGCAAAAATGCTGCAGTTGGAAGCAATGGTTATGCGCTTTCAACCACCAAATGGAGCAACAGCGACCAATAGTGGAATGACACCAACAACAACCAAGAAAACCAACAACAGCAGCAATACAAAACCAGCAATGCCAACAACAACAACAGCAACAGTAGCATCCAACAAAACAACAACAACACAAAACAACAGTGCCACCGCAGTGCCGGTAAATCTATCTACGACGCAGAAGAAGGTACCTCCGATCGTGGTGATGGAAGATTTCCCCGCCTTGGGTGAAATCAGAAGTAAGTTTTTAAATTCTTTACAAAATGATTATTTATTCAAACGCCAGGATCCCCACACTCATATCCTGCTCAACTCCAAAGAAGACTATGTGAAAACGAAAGAGTTCCTTGGTCAGGAAAAGCAGCCTTTCTTCATTTACACGCCTGTTGACGAACGCAAAAGAGCGTATGTCATCAGAGGGCTGCATTCATCTTGTACGGCAGAAGAAATATCTGCCGATATTAGGCAACAGGGGATCGAGGAGATCGAGTCTCTTAAACTGTATGAAACTTCTGCCTCAAAGCGCAACAATCGGCAACTGAACTTGTGGTTGCTTGTATTAAAGCCTAGCTTTGACGTCAACAAACTAAAAAATATTCGTGCTATACTACACATGGTTGTGCGCTTTGAGGAAATCCAGAATAAGGATATACTGCAGTGGAAGAACTGCCAACGTATTGGCCACTCAGCAGTTAACTGCCATCTAAATTACCGCTGCGTAAAATGCAGCCAATCCCATGGGCCAGGCAATTGCTAAAAAATGCCTGAGCAATCTCCGTTCTGCGCAAACTGTGGCTCCGAGCACACCGCGAACTACAAAAACTGCCCGATTATCAAGCGGCATATCGAAAGACTTAATGTCAAGAAAAACGCGAGTTTGGCTGGTCAAACCGCGCCAAGAACAACAAACTTCGCACAGTCCCCACAACCTCCAGTTACCATAAATACCAACGGCTCATACGCGAGCCAGTTGAAAGTACCTAGCGGTACCCAAACATCCACTAACTTTTTAGAGACCGAGGTGAAGAGCCTATTTGGGTGTGATTTTGCCTCCCTGGCATCGAAGATGAGAAAGTTCATGCCGAACTACCGTGCATGTACGGACACCTAGGAGAAGCGTCTCCTTCTCATGCAATTCGTAACAAGCTTTGATGAAGTTTAAGTTCATGCAATTGAACATAAACTCCATCAGATCCCGAGCACGACGTCATGAACTCCAATCCTTCCTTAATGACCATAACCCTGATGTAGTCTTGCTCTCCGAAACCAAAATCACTTCCTGACACACCCCTTCTTTCCCTCGCTACACATTCCTTCGTACCGACCGCCCTGGAAACTCCAAAGGTGGTGGCACAGGCATCCTCCTCCGAAAATCCTTTAAAGTAACCCAAATCCAGCCCGACTTCCCAAGCCTATCCTTTGAATGTACCCTTGCCTGCTTCGAAACAAGTGACACTCTCTTCGTGTGCGCATCCGTTTATTGCCCCAAACAGACGCTAGTCAACCACCACCTCACTACGCTAATTTCCTTCATGCAAGCCTATCCCAATCCCAACCAGAAAAAACTCCACACCATCATTGGTGGTGATCTAAACGCCCGACATCCAGAATTCCTTGACTCCCGAACCAATCCAAATGGCAACTCACTGGCGCAGTGGAAGAACAACCACGCAATTCCACTACGGATGGTCATCCTGAGTCCAGCACGTCCTTCCTTCCAACGAGGCCCAGCCCAAGGTTTCCTAGACCTATTCATCACTAATGATAACTTCCCCGTTGACTTCAATAGCAATATCCTCCCGTACCTCGAGACCGTCCCTGGAGTCAGTGACCACGATGCAGTAGTACTCTGTACCTGCATCCATAATCGCCCAATCCATGCCCCACGTCCCGTGACCAAAGACTTTTTTCGTGTTAACTGGCGATCAGTTAATGAATCCCTTGCCTCAACCCTCTCCCAGATCCCTTTACCAGTTGACTGTCGCGTATCCGACACTGAAATCGACCAAGCTATGTCAGTATATACTGATTCGGTACAGAAATGTATCGAATCTTGTGTACCTCTGCGCACACTCGGATACCATGACATGATATCTCTTTCCGAAGATATCATAAACAACATCAACCGGAAAAAATTTCTTTGTAGGCTTCTCTTCCGCCACCGATACGACGCTCAATATTGGTATTTACGAGATGAGATCAATGATCTCAGCTCAAAAATACGTAATGATATTGATGTTCTGTATAGCGAGCACCTGAAGGTCAAGCTTAATAACTCCACCAATATCGCCGACACCTTCAGAGAGCTGCGGAAGACCTGTCCGAGCCTCGGAAAGCCCCGAACCCCAGCCGAATACCTTCCCCGAAACCAGTCGAAGGTAAATTCGTTAGCAAACCACTTTGCAAAAGCCCATAACCTGACACAACACCTATACAACCCAGAAACTGACCTATGTGTCCAAACCTCCATCTCAAAGCTCCTCACTGGATCCACACTCCAAACCTGCATACACGAACCCGATACCCTGTTTTCACAACCTCTCCAAGCGCCAAACACATGCCCATCCAATGCAGCCGATATCCAATTTGTCACTCCAGACATCCTTCAATCCATTATCCTAAAGCTAAAAAATAAAAAGTCCTGTGCACACAACGGCATCCCCATTATACTACTTAAAAAATGCAGTGAATCTCTGTCTCCCTTCCTCTCGAAACTTATCAACCACTGCATCCTCAATGCCTACTTTCCCAAGCTATGGCACCTCTCCATTATCGTCCCGATCCCTAAGAAAGGCGAAAGTCCACTACTCCCAAGCAGCTACCGTCCCATTTCCTTACTCCCCACCACAAGCAAGATCTTTGAACTTGCCATCAAAGAATCTATCGATTTCCATCTAGAGGACAACCCTATCATCCCTGACTTTCAGTTCGCCAATTGTCCAAACCATTCCGTTGAGCACCCCCTCCTCATCCTGAAATCACACGTTGCCATAAATGATGCGAAAAATACACCGACCACTGCCTGTCTTATTGACATCCAGAAAGTCTTCGACACTGTCTGGCAACATGGCCTCATCCACAAACTCCTCCCGAAATTTAACCTACATCCTCACCTGTGCAAACTCCTACTCTCCTTCTTAACAAACTGCTCTGCACGGGCCAAACTTAACGACACCCAATCCGACACCTTTCCTCTCACAGCGATGATCCCATAGGGATCTGTTCTTTCAGCCCTTCTGTTCTCCCTTTACACAGCCGACATTCCACCACCCCCGAGCCCAATAAGAATCCTTCAGTATGCTGATGACATCATCATTTTTGCATCATCTCGCCACCTAAGACTCATCAAAGCCCGCCTTAATAATTATCTCGACCAGTTAGATGACTATTTTTCTAAGTGGAAACTAATGGTCAACTCAGCTAAATGCGAAGCTATTCTCATCAAGGGCCACACCCACCTCAAAAACTCACGCCTTGATGAGGTACGCAATTTAAGCTTGCAAATCAAGGGCATTAGTATCCCTCAGAAATCTGAGGTCAACTATCTGGGGGTTAAAATTAACTCCCGTCTTTCTCCTCTCCCTCAAATAAAAAAGAACCTTTGTAGGGCCACGACGGCTTTTCACTCACTGCTGCCACTCATCCACTACAAAACCATCAATCCCATCAAGACCAGAATCCTCTACTACACTTTACTAATCCGCCCCGTCCTATCCTATAATTTTGTCTTCTGGTGCGACCTGTCATCAGCCCAAATGGAGAAGCTACACACCAAAGAACGACAGATCCTTCGTCATTGTACGAAAATTTGGAAAAACCCTGTGACAGGTCGAATGGTCCGTCACCAAAAAGTCTACGACAAAGCCCAAATCCCTCGAATAGACTACTTCCTCACCAAAATAGCCCTCAAGCTCCTCCATAAAGCCTCAACACTGACCCCGACTTCCTAGATACAATACGCTTCCCAAAACACTTTCCCCAGTACCTTTCGCTTCTCAAGGACCGCGGTCTCATCTTCGACGCTGAAGGTAAGATCATGCTCTACAACAAATCCCGGCACGGGGAACCGAAGTTCTCTGAGTCACAGTTTGTGCCCCCGCGCAAAAGCCCTGATGACAGACGCTCCCATCGACCCTTTTAGGAATACCCTAATACCCCCTAAACCCACCAACCCCCATTCCTATCCCTACATCCTGCCATCCTTGCCGATTTTCCTGCATGATCCCCCCCTGGTGTTATTAACTTAACGTGTTCGTCCGTTTTCGTTTCTTGTTTTTCATTTCAGCATCAATGGATCGGAGGCACCTTCCGCTGCCACCGATATTAGTTTAGTAAGGCTATAGGCTAAGTAAAATGAAATGTAAGATAACTAGGTTAAGATAAACCAAAGATAAGGAAATAGTCCGCTAGGTTAAGCATAAATTAAAGCTAAGTTTGCAAGAGGAGGGTGATTTAGAATATGCTAGCCACATCGATGCTGTGTACATCCCCCAGCTGGTTGACAATTTCACAGACGAAGAAGACCTGGATGATGATGCGCTTGGTTGTTTCGACAATACTCTGCCCACTGATATCGCTGGGACGTATGAAATCTACGCTGATTTACCAACTAAGTCACAAAATATGTATGAGGAGCCTGGTCCATCGACTTCTAAAAAGTCAAGGCAGTCAAAGAAGTCCTCAAAAAGTGTTCCAGAGTGGAAAAGAGACCATCCCACCTACACAAACTTTCCTGAAAATGATGAATTTGCGATGGTACAAAATATTGAACAACGTTTAGGTGGAAAAACACCATTGGAAATATTTTCCCTATTTTTAGTGATGAAGTTTTGGAACAGATTGTACATTTTTCACAAAAATACGGTTGTGATCATAATCGTCATTCATTCACCCTCACGGTAGCAGAACTTAAGAAGTTTTTCGGTATTTTATTGCTGACTGGCTGTCATTCCTTGCCTGCTGCGAAATTATACTGGTCAAAAGATGAAGACAAAAATTTACATATCGTAAGAAAATGTATAAGTCGAAACAAATACGACTCTATAAAGGAAAATATTCATTTATGTGACAATGCTGACTTAGACAAAAATGATAAATTCGCTAAACTGCGTCCTATTTTTGATGTTATCAACAAAAAAATATGCATGCAATTTGAGATATTTTCTCATAACATGTCAATTCATGGAGAAATGGTGCCATATTTTGGACGCCATGGGTACAAAATGTTTATCAAAGGAAAGCCAGTCAGATTCGGATTCAACTTATGGTGCTTATGCAGTGCAAGGGGCTACCTTTATCAGTTCATTCCATATGGAGGTAAGAACAGTAACCTCACTAGAAGTGAATTGGGTCTAGGAGAAAATACCGTTCTGGACTTATTGTCACTAAAACAGGATCCAAGGAAATATCGCATATTTTTTGATTACTTCTTTTCCTCTCATAAACTGTTTTGCATTCAGCAAGAAAGAGGTTACTTCGCGACTGGTACTAGCAAAGAAAACCGCACAATGAACAAAACTTTGGTAGCTACGAAAAGTCTTCAGAGAAAAGAGAGAGGATCATTCGACTTTGCTTCGACAAAAAACATGAAGTCATGTTAGTCCGATGGAATGATAATTCTGTGGTAACTGTGGCAACTAACAATGCCAAAATAGAACCAATGAATAATCCTAGTCACGTTTCAACGAACTTCTTCAATTATCAAAAAATGAAATATAACGCTTCCTTTAATATTCGTTGAATGTTTATTAATTTTTACAAACACCGCGGGTTTCAGAATAAACACCTATTCCATCCTCAGTGCAAGCTAACCTTCCTACCTAGTTAGTTTGCACTGAGGATGGAATAGGTGTTTATTCCGAAACCCGCGGTGTTTGTAAAAATTAATAAACATTCAACGAATATTAAAGGAAGCGTTATATTTCATTTTTTGATAATAGAACCAATGGTTACAGCAAAGCGTTACAACAGAAAAATAAAAAAAATGGTGAATGTACAACAGCCCCAACTAATAGCAGATTATAACAAAAATATGGGAGGCATAGATCTACATGATAATGGAATAGCAAACTACAGGATTCAAGTCAGAGGAAAAAAGTGGTGGCGGCCGCTGTTTATCAGCTTGATTGACAGTGTTGTGGTGAATACCTGGAGATTCACAAAAGGGCGAATGATGAAACATTGAGCCAACTGGAATTCAAGTCTTGCATTGCTTTAACTCTGATGAAAACTGAAGAAGTGCTGTGTGTAGAAGATTCGCATTTATTGAGTAGTTGAAATACAAATCTTAGGAGACCATCGAAAAACGCGTTGCCAATTGATACTCGCTACGATAATATTGGTCATGTAATCGAAGAACACGAAAGCAAACATCGAAGAAGATCCCGATACTGCAAAAGCAAAACTTTTTACATGTGTAAAAAATGTCAAGTACATCTTCATGCTGACCGCTTTAAAAAAATTCCACTCACGTTAACAATTCAGCTTGCAAGTCTATAATAAACCGCTAATAATATTTAAGTTCATTAATCCCAACGTTGCGTTTACGCAACATTTTGTGTAAGACAAATGGAAAACTCAGTATTTTTTTTTTATCATGATTTTCTCTCTTTGAATGTATTTGCAACTGTTATAAACAATAAAATCAATAAAAATATTTTTATTTTCACTCTAGGAAATTAATGGGTTAGTAATTTTAACAGCAACTGAAAACTGTACTGGGTAAAATTTGAAGACTGTTGTTACATGTCGTGAAGTGCATATTTCATCATGTAATGATTGCGTGGCTTATATTATTACATTTTTTTTTAAAGATTCGACCTTAGACTATCTTTAGTCAAAAACTGAGTGCCTTTAGTAAGCAAGTTGGTCAAAAATAAACTTGAAAATTGACAATCAAAGAGAGCGTTACCGGCATATTTTATTGTTTCGCTTCTGAAAGGGCAAAATGCAGTGCTAGCTCGAAAGAAATTGTGTGAAGTTTATGGTGAGGACAGCCTTACTGAACGCCAGTTTCAGCGTTGGTTTAATCGCGTTCAGTTTGGAAATTTTAATGTACAAAGTGCACCACATACGGATCGTCAAACCTCTACTGATGACGACAAAATAAAGGCGTTAATCGAAACCAACCGGCGTATAACATCTCGACAGATAGCAGCAAAGCTCGACATATCAAATCAACCATTTACTTACACTTACAACAGCTTGGTTACGGAAACAAACTGGATGTTTGAGCTCCTTACGAATGAAAGGAATTCCGTCTTACCAATTCCACATATGCGACTCTTTGCCGAATCGTAGCCAAAACAATCCATTTCTGACAAAATCATAACGAGTGATGAAAAATGGATTGTTTACGATAACGTAGTCCAAAAACAATCATGGACCAAGCAGGATGAGCTCCCACAACTGACATCAAAAGCCAAAAATTAACGTATCTCAGTACTTCATGGCTCAGCAGAATCAAAAGGTTCCTTTGGATAGGAGTAAGGAAGCCATTTGTAATAAATCGGCCCTACGCCACTGGCGACTAATACAGATGCAAATTTGCTACCATATGGCTTTCTATCTCACGCCAGTTTTGATGACTTCCTATCCCACGTCAGTTTTGTCGGGGAATGTCAAAGTGGCAGTCTGACGCAGCCATATGGGGAAGTGACTGGGCGAGGTTTCTTAGAAATTTTTTGTGAAGAGTACGTGCACGCTGTAATTTCCAAGTTGGTACGCCCGAGGTTGAAGCGTACAAACAGTGATTAAAAGTGTTAATTTATAATTAATTTTATAAAAATAGACAACTTCAAACCGCCCTCACACAATAGGTGTGGAAATAAGTCTGGGAACCAACGTTCAACGGCTAGTACCTATGAGCTGAATATCGGCAGTGGCCAAGCAGTGAAAAAGCTACCAGCGGGCGCAAAAGCCACAACAAGATCATTAGCAGAACCGGGGAGACAAACAAATTGCCATTCCAGCTCAGGCCATGACAGAATTCCGGGATGCTCTAACTGATCTTTTAGAAGGAAACGGAGCAATTGGTGGCCGATTTAAAAATTGAACAAAATTATAGAGGTATTGATATGCGTATCAATGAGATGAAATGTGCGGTTGCAGAGTCTTGGTTAAGTTAGTATGAGGTTAGGATACCACGGGAAAATTACAAATGGCTGGGCTTTCATTGCAGTTGTTGGTATGTATTCATTTGCTATATCAAAAAAATTCGGTAGACTAACAGCGTATTGAGAGCTTGCGAATAAGAGGTCTCATTCAAAAATCGAACTACGGTGAATACAAAGCAAGCACAAGGAAATTCGATTGATTAAGCATTGAAAGAAAATAAATTTGATGCAATTCACGGTTTTTCTGTCCGTTAGCTTTGCTTGCTTTCAAAAAGCCACATAGCGTTCATAATATACATACGTTTGTGATAAGACCGGATATCATGCAAACATTCTAAATTTTAGTCCAACTATGGATTTTATTCCAACCTTTTCCTGATATAAGTTAACAATTTGGTATGAGAATAGTAATTTTTAAACTGTTATTGCTTAGCATCATAGTGGAATACTGCGGAATAATCTCTCCGATTATTATCGTATACTATAACTGGCCAAAACAAAAAGAGGAATGTAACGTTAGGCTATTAATCTGAGGTTACTATCCAAAAGAATTTGCCACTGTTGCCACATGACAACCTTAGTTTGTTTGGATGTCTGTAAGTTCAGTATAAGAAAAGAGGAAAAAAAACTAAAGAGATTCCCTAAAATGTTATTATTTTTATAAAACTAGTCTGAATTCAAGATAGAGAAAGATATCACCTATAAGTAAAAATTTAGTATCGTAACTTGTATGTAATAGTCATGACTATTAAGATGAATTCAGTTTTTTATTGGATGTTCAACATAATAACCGCAATTGGACGCTAGATGTCCGTACTAACAAATGTCGTGAAAACTCGAACTTTATATATATGTCATTTTGAAGGTACACTTGACAGCGTTCAAAATCAGTCAACAAAACAATTTTATCTTGTGTGCATCATTATTATTTTTCACGATGAATAACTTCGAAAATTGTAGAAAAAGACAGCATTTGCGGGAGGTTCTGTTGGGTCATTTTTTGCAAAGAAAACTGCTGCAGAAAGTCATTCTTTGCTTGTAGAAGTTTATGGCAACAATGTTTTAGCGAAAACACAGTATTTTGAAAGCCCAGGACAGCCAAAAAAGTGTGAATACGCAGAACTGGAGACGCTACTTGATGAGGATTCATGTCAAACACAAAGCGAACTTGTCAAATCGTTAGAAGTGACTCAACAAGCCATTTTGAAATGTTTGAAAGCCGCTGGTTACATTTAGAAGCAAGGTAATTGGGTCCCCTATGAGTTGAAGTCGAGAGACGTTGAAAGGTGCTTCTGTATGTCTAAAATGCTGCTTGAGCGCCATAAAAAGAAATCATTTTTGCATCAGATCGTAACTGAAAATGAAAAATGAATCGATTATGACAATCCCAAGTGCAAAAAGTCATACGTAAAGCCCGGCCAACCAGTCAAATCAACGGTGAAGCCAAATATCCATGACGCCAAGGTTATGCTGTGTATTTGGTGGGATCAGAAGGAGCCGTTATATTATGAGTTGTTGAAATTGGGCCAGACAATCACAAGAGGCCTGTACTGAACACAATTAATACGTTTGAAGCGTGCCATCATAGAAACACGCCCGGAATATGCAAACAGACACGAGGCTATAATTTTTCATCATGACAACGCTCAGCCGCATGTTGCAAGACCCGTGAAAAACTATTTGGAAAATAGTGGATGAGAAGTTTTTGCCCACCCACCTTATAGTCCGGATCTTGCTCCATCTGACTTTCATTTATTTCGCTCGATGCAAAACGCCCTCACCGGAATACGCTTCACTTCAGAGCAAGGCATCCGAAATTGGATAGATTCGCCGGCGCAATTTTTTTGGGATGGAATTCACAAACTGTCCGAAAGATGAAGAAGTATTGTATCTTTGGATGGACAATACTTTGAATAAAATATATCGTAAGATTTTTCCACAATAAAGCATCAAATTTCGCTAAAAAATTGTTGTACACCCAATGAATAAGTAGTTAACTCACATTTTATCTTACCGAGGGAAAAAGAAAGCTGTTGATTCGTTATCAGTTTGTAATTTGTTTAATATATCATATATTCTATATGTTTTCGACCCTAAACGATTTACATTTAAGCGTACGTTTACGAGAACAAGCTTGAAAACTTCTCTTGATCTTGCTCTTGGGTTTTACTTATATTTTTTCAAATATCGATGTCGCGTGCCCACCACTGATAAAGTTAGTTTAGCAAATATCTTTGACAGCATGCAGTTGCTTTTATTAATAACCGCTTTGAAAGCAGTAAAGTGACGGGTAAACAAAATGCCATAAATATGTTATGAACTGCGGTTTGAATGCTTAGTCACTTTTAAAACCTTTTTGCTTTCCCTGTTACATAGATAAATATTTATTACAAATAACTGAGTGCGTTCTTAATTAAATCCAAGCTAAAGTTGCCATGTTTCTGCTGACGGCACAACGTACAGTAATGTTAATGAACTAATATTGGCACCGATCATAATTATACATTCTGGCCAAAGAACAAGGAATAAACAAAACACTTGATAGTTTATTGTTTTGTATTTCTGAAGATTCATAAATACTCGTATATGTGTAAGAATATCTTAAACAGCCATCTCATCAATTGTACATAAAAGGTTATAGAAAAATTTATCAGCGGATGGCCGGTTTCATGTCGCGTGCGGTACGCGGTACCATAATTCGATTTGCGTTTTCATTAGAGTAGAGTTTTTCGGCTTTAAATTAAAGTAGTATATTTTCCGGTACCGCGTTTGTGAAATTCGGGAATGCGTAATTGAACCTGGTTTTTTTGTTGTTGACTGAATGAAAAGAAGAGAATACGGAATAAAGTGAAGTAGGTTTATTTTCCGTATGTTTGAATTTTTGACGCGTCAAAAAACGGGCAACTGAACCGGTGGCTGAGTTGTTGTATTCTGGACTAAGTCTGCTCGCGTAAGACCTGCGACCGGATTCCTCTCCGAACTAGCTAGCTAGCCAGCAGCCACCGTGGAGTAGACTAAGTGTGCCCGGACTTATTGACCTGTAAGGTACAGTCCGTTGTCACGTCCAAAGCCTTCACGTCTAGAACCGATGAGAGGTCGGCTCCAATTTCGTTCGAGCGATTTTAAACCAAAATCATCACACATCCCCAAAAAATCGGCAGTAAATTCCAACAGTTCCCCTTTATCTTCTAGAGATGAAAATATTTTAAAACTTTCGCCCAGTGGTACCAATGGAGTCTTTATCAGTTGCTTCCGCTCCCATTTAGACATTATCTACTCATACTTTGGATAAAAACATACCTTCTAGGTGCAAACGTAAAGTTGTCAAAGCCCTTCTTCAAATATTTGTTTCGTGCCTTTGCTATGATACTTCCGTTCATGAAGTTAAAAACTGCATCGAAGGTAAGCTGGGAACAAAACAAGTAAACATAAATTGCCTTAAACTTACGAAGAAAAATCTACCGAACCGGATCGTTACTTCTTTTATAGTAATCCTACCTGAGTCCTATGCAGTCATTTGCGATCCAAAGTTTTGGCTGCCCGGCAGTATTGTCAAATCGTTTACACCCTCCATTAGGAAGAATTTTCAAGTAACAGAACTTTTGTATAACTTTTCAATTTACTATCAAAATGAACGAGGTCTATGAACTAAGGCTGACCAGCTATTTTTATCGCACAATCTGTCAACAGATAATGTAATATCCTTGACGGAAACATAGTTAAATAACAACATTTAAAGTTCAGAACTACTTTCAGAACACACAATTTATTGATGTGGCCGCGAAACTCTAGGAACTATGAAAAGTGATGGTGGTGGAGTATTAGTTGCAGTAAGCAATGCAATTGCCAGTTCTGATTGTGTCGATTTCTCTTGTTCGGGTTGTTTGGAATCGGTTGTTGTTAAATTCCCCTTTCTCATACCTACTGAGTATGTAACCAGTAAAGCCTCCCTAGTCACTTATGAAACTTTTTTTGATGATTTCTCTTCTTACATTTTGATACATCACCAAAATTCTTATTAACTACTTTGCGGCGATTTTAATTTTGAGAGTATAGAATGGATTACCAATGATGCTTTGACTTTCTCATCAACTGATAGTTTTTCTATTTCGGCGTCTTCCTTTGACTCTTATTTTTCTCTTTGACAGTATAACTTCATCACGAACTAAAACGGCCGACTGCTTGACCTGGTATTTTCCAATATATCACCCGCCTGTACCCATTATGTACCAATGAACCTGCATCGTCCACCATTCTCTATTGATTTTCGCATTGAAGCTTTTCAGTTTGAGGGAAATAATCCATCTCCTAAGCTTAACTTCTTCAAAGCTGACTTTGACGCTATGTCCGCGTGCCTTCAATCGATTAATTGGTTTTCTTTTTTCGAAGATCTTGACTGTGAGGACGCGAAAAACAAAGTTTTTAGTTGCCTGGATAACTAAATTAGACAGTGTACACAATTCAAACGTAGCCTTAAGGCCAAAGATAAACCTTAGCTTGCTCAGCGAGTTCTACGAGCTTTAAAAGAGAAAGACATAAGACTCCACCGCTTTAAATCTACTCGCATTCAGAAAGCTCAATTGAAGTTTGCTCAGTTAAGGGCTACTGCGAAAAAAGCAATAAAATTGGCACTGAAAACGTACTTTTGTAACCTAGAGAGCTGTTTGTTTGTCTATAACGTAAAGCTTTTCTGGTCTTATATTCAATCTTTCAAATCTTCGCATGGATCATGTTGTGGCTTTAAGTCCTCAAGCGATTTTGGACTTGCTTGCTCGTTTCTGTTCTTATACCTTCTGTACGTCTGCATTCACAAATCTCTTTCAGAACAAATTTTCAAATCTTCCTCCATTCCTTCATTTTTGTATCAATTCTGCCGCCATCACTTTGCTTTAAATTTACGTACGAAAATGCGTACCCGGCAGGAAGTATATCCCTCTCGGAATAAAAAAGTCGCAAAAATTGTAGGCAACCACAAAGAGGGGAAATGACTTGTTCAGAAGACAAGTAGAACAAGTGAAAATGGGTGGACTTAGAGTTACTTCGTCGTTACCCGACAAGGCTCATGGCCCACAAATAAGAGAGGGATAACCGGGTGGTGATGGTGTCCCCTCGCACCCGCCTAACCGGATCAAAATCCATAAATGTTGCAGTGGCCAAGTATTTCCCTTCTGAGTGGAAAACTCATACAACATAACTTGCATGAGCCTTCCCATCAGAGGAGAAGTACCCCTGGTGGACACTTTATATCATAGAGTTATGCCATTCGATCACAAAACCCTATGCCACAAAAAGGCACCTTGTTCGGGCCACTCAAACCGCGATAGTACCTGAAACAAAAAGGAGGTTAGTATGTGCCCGACGGCTGGCTCATGTTTGGTGGCGAGAGCCTGCCACCGTACCGAGTCCTATACCCGGTCAGATCCAACGGAATGGAAAGACCGAGATGTCCATTTAATTCAACATTTCTGTATTAAATAGTTTTGGCATTGTTTTTCATCAATATTTGGTTATTCCCTAAATTCTACAATGACGTTCTTAAGGCACTTTTGTGTTGATTTGATATAAATTTATAGTTACGTATTTACTTGTTTTAAATAAATAAATTAATACAAATGGGAAAAAGACAATGATAAGTTATTTCGATTAATAATTTAAATACTTAATATAACATGTAGTACGAAATGGGAGTTTGTTCTTATTTTTTTTCTCACTTGAAATATAGAAATGTTCTCTTCGACAAAAAAAAAAATTTCCTCTAAAAGAAAAATTGAAAACTTTGTCAAACTAACACAAATTAATACCAATTATCCACCACGTTTCGACCATAGAATACCATGCATGGTTTTCGATTAAAAGCTTCTAAAACAAAAAAAAATCAACGCATCACATGACTAGTATATGATTAACCATTTGACAAGGATTATATAATCGAACCTAAAAACTAGGAATATATTCAAAAATGTAACGAGAATTTAATTATTTCAATGAACTCAAGTACAAAACAAATTTAATCTTTTCTTTCCTTCTTACAAGGGGTACAAGTTCTTCTCCAACAAATTCGATGGAGATTGGTGAATACTCTGCGGCATCCAAAAATGCGAGTTTGTGAGCGTATTGGCGAACGGCCGGAATACGAAATGTGCCCGATCAATTATAATACAAATGTGTCATCTTATAAGTGAGAATCTGCATCTTATCGGGATCCGACCCAATATTATCATTCACAATGCTATAGTGATTTGGAGTTACAGTACCTTGACAAACTGATTGAGATACTAAGAAGAAATCATATCCCTCCGGTGGAGTGATAATATCATCAACAACTGTCCCCGGAGAAGGATTATTTTGATTTAGGAAATCTCGAGTATTAATACGCTTGGAAACGATTACAAAAGCAAATTTGGGGCCTTCCGCAACTCCAGCTTGGGTATAAATTTCCGTGAGACGTTTCCGGATTGTATCACTTTCAATCTTGGCTACTTGATGGAATTGACCTTCACCAACACCATCTCTATAGATAAGAATACGAGATGGCAACGATCCATGCAAATTACGATATTCTTTAAGTGCTTTAACCACGTTCAATGCAATTTCTGTTGATAGGTGGGAAAATATTTTCCCCATTTAAATTCACAAAACTTCGATTAAGTCACGCCCGCAGATTCGCGCAATAACCAGGAGGTCCGACACTGGTGATATATGGATTGAAATAATTGCTGCCGAAAAACTTCCGCGGAACTAAACTCTGAACACGTTTCTTGTGGTGAAAATTCTCTGACTTGCAATTTGTGTGGAGCAAAAGCAAAACCGCTCGCTTGAATTCGTCAGAGGTCCTCGATTCACTTCAAATTGCTACGGAAAGTCCAAATCGACTGACTTCTACAAATCGCAAAACAAATGAAAGCCCGTCTGACTGTTCTTTGTCATGAAGTCAAATAGTACGCAAAGGTATCAACGGTACTCAGTAAGCGGAGAATAATCCAATCATGAAAACGAAATAAAATCTTAGGAACACTTATAGAGACATGCATGCAAAAACTAGAAACTTTCCTGATACTTGAAATAATGCACTGATGACTGGTGTACGATTCCGGTGGAGCGTTCGAACGGCAACGAGGTGAAAACTCCTATTAGCAGTCCGCTGCGACTCCAACATTCGGTATGGGCGATGATTTTCTGGTTGTTAGTGCCGAACGATTTAACAAACAGTGCACACCTTATGACAGCGACATCTTCCACAATAGGAACACTCAATTTTTCTGCGGCCGAGTTATGTAAAAGCCTCCTCTTCTCCCGAGACTGCAATATATGTTAAGAAATTAGGTTGGAACGGAGATGAAAAACGGTCATATTTCTTACTTTTGCCTGGTGGGTATGCAATTCTGCTTTCCCCCATGAGCCAGAGAACTCCACGACCAATTGTCCTCTCACTAGTCGCTGCTTTTTGTGGTGGTTTTCGTTTTCTTCCCAAGACGCTTCCCGAACATTCTTGTATCACAAATAAAAGGAATTTCCTTCAGCAAATATTCCATAAAATACAAACTACTCAAACCATTTTCGTTTTCCAATAAACCAGTTGTTACACACACCTACAAGCAAAAATTAGCGCTTTTACAAGCTTCGCGCACTCGGAAACGTAAAACTCAGATAAAGTTGCAATCGCGCATTTCCTCGTACACATTCGAGTCCAAGAATTTTCTTATTGCAATTGGATCTTTTCCTTTTCAGGATTCAGATATGATGCTTTTCTTCGAGCGGAGATGAAAGAAAAGTAGGGACGTGCCGTCAATCGCGGAATCGGCTTGACAGAAAACTAACTTGCAAAGATGTGAACAGCTTGAAGCTGCGTTTATTGCTTCATTTAACGCGTTAAATTGTTATTAACCGTAAATTAGGCACGAGATTCTGTCCGCACAGTATGAGTATGCAAATGCTTTCTTTCTTTAAGTCAAAGTTGGTAGCGGGAAAAAAAGAAACCGCTTCGCGAAACACCCACTCACCATAGTGGTTCCACAAATACGAATGTCACATTCTACAACGCGAGCGAAAAAAGATGATAACCAAATTCCCTCGTGGCGTGACTTTTCTACATTAAAGCCCTACACCGAGCCTGGCTCATATTTCTTTGAGTCTGTGAATCGAGAACTGCTCCATTTAGCACGGCATATACAACATCCTTCGTTTGAGCGGTAAACTCTCGCTTACGAAACGAAAACATCTGATTTTGTTAAATCTCAGTACCGGTTTATTGAAAAACATGGTAGTAGTAGTTTAACGCAATAAATGTAGCACGGGACCAGTTTAGGGAAGTATTAAATCTATATACTTCAATAAACTCCTCTGCGAAAAATTCACTAGCTTCAGAATGATATGCAAAACCCAGTCAGAAAGAGCTTTTGCAAATGGATTCCAAAAGAACAAAACCCACCCGCGAAGCAGACTTCCAAGTCGGAAATATGGTGGTTGAAGCCATCAACTGCTTGTGACGCCGATTTCTTCGCTCATTTACTTACCAAGGTACGCAATTATTCACTGCCGTTTTTCTCACTTAGAAGCTCAATTATAAATTTAGCGTACAACTCTCACTTAATTTTATTTCTTCGAGATAGGATAAGAATTAGTTCCTTATTACACCGGCTTTTAATGTACACTCACTGACGTTTGCTATTCAACTCAATGCGTCGAGGAACAACGCAACACTTCACACCTATCTTTTCGATGCAAGCCTCAAGGTAGGTTGCATATGATATTTTTTTATATGTGTGGGTGCGCACAATTAATGAATAAAAATGACAATTGTGTACGAATAGGAATAAACAGAATTGCTTCTTGGCGGTTGTTTGTGTTTTTAACTTATATTATTATCATACGGTTTTATTGATAAATTTGAATTCATTTGCAATGTAAAGAAACAATAATGAATAATGCGTAATAATATATCGCAGTTTTTCTTTGTTATCATGTTGATTTGAAACAAAATCGGTGTGCGAGGCGTTTATTAGTTGTGGATTATTTTGAGAAGAAGACATTAGATATTTAGAAAAAAATTCTAAACTGAATAATCATTAATGTCTACTTGTCGCCGCCTATAGCGTTTAATCGAACTGTCTTCCTTTTTTTAGTAAGAATTTCAATTTTCTTGATCACCATGCAGTTTGATAGAGTAACTGCTCTATTACTTCACTTCTGATTTCAGTTTCAGAGCTAGATTGAACAAAAGATGTGGTCATAAAATACAATCCATAATTACTGTGCTCTTGTTTCTTCCTCTTCTCTTTTTAAACTGTTATCATTTGTTTTAGCACATTACTTTTTAATTTATATTTCGCCATTTTGTTATTGGACTTTTTGTCTGTTAAATGGTTAAATAAATAAATGAATTTTCACCAAAAGAATGTTATGCTTTCTGTGTCGTGGGGTTACAAGGGTATAGTGTATTTTGAGCTGCTTCCAAGAAACCAAAGTATTGATTCAAATGTCCAATATCGTCAAATATCGAAATTGAATGAACAAAGTCAAAAGCGCTTTATACAATATTAATCGTTATAAATTTCAAAAGAATATTAAACAAATTCCAAACAGTAACAAAACAAAAACTTAATGGTCCAAATGGCTCTCCAAATTTATACGTTATCAGTTAAACACATTTGATCAAAAAACAAAAACAATGGCAAATTCAACTTGATTACATAACAACCAACCCTATTCAAAAATTATTTGTAATTTTAACACAACAGTGAACTTTTACTGTACATTGTACAAACTCAATCCGAAACTTTATCTTATACTTAAAAAATTCTACCACAATATTCCTAACCTATACGTTTAACCTTATCTCTAAACCTAATATAATAAACATAACATATACCTAGCCTATCCTTAATTATTAACTCAAATAAACAACAACACTAAATGTAGCAATAATGAGCTGAAACTCAAAAACGAAGTAACGAAAAACACAAAAACCTAGATTGCTCCATCTCAGCTCCATCAGCTTCAACGAATCTAACAAATGAATGAATGGATGAATAATTCAAATTATCGATTCACGCTATTAGAAAACTTGTTTCTAACCCTAGGATGTTGACAAAGACCTTCTGATAGGAGCACTCTCCTGCTTACTGAACTTGTTTATTTGTAGCACTACAGCCTCTTTCCGGCGTTTACTTATATATAGTTAGCGATTCTCATTATTATGATCGAATGTGCGTTGGTACTCCACAAGGTGATATGGTCAGTATCACGCTTTGGTCGCTGCGATACGTTCTGATTTTTTAAACCAGCACGTTTCATAACTGAATGGGCTTATAGGCCGTCCAAAGAATCACTCAAACTAAATCTCGTTGGCACCAACGAGAGTCGAACCAGCGAACTTCGGCTTATGGGATGAGTGCTCTAGCTACCACACCATGCGGACTACTGGCTTTTGTAATATTTATTAGAATATTTTTTGTCACAGTTGCTCCTCAGTTTGTGGGTTGTCGATTTGAGGGTATTTTAAGAATTTGCAATTTTTATGAACTTTAACCTTTCTCAACAGGCATTTATCATAAGCTTGTAAAATATTGAAGAAAATTCGCTGTCAATCTTGAAAAAACTCATGAAATACTCGTATGTGGCTAAAATCACTTAGCATCAGCTTTGATACCTGTGGCAGCTCTCACAAAGCGTGTTAGATATGTATAATTATGTTGCATGTTCTACAATGCGTTCGATATATTATATTTACCATATTTAAAGCTGCCATTCAACGAAAATCAAAACTGCCATTGGGCCATACTCAAATTTGCTATTTTGCTATCGTTTTCCACAATGCAATTTCTAACTTTCTATTCAATAACCAGTCAGATTTATGAAAAATTGCATTTATATTGCTGACGTTTTTCTGATTTCATTGGCATTCACCGCGTTTGCCGGGTTCTAATCTACAATATATTTTTTGATGCTTTAAAAAACAGTGCATTCAACTTTACAATGATTGCAGATAAAATGAAAGTCATTGATAATGATTATTGAAATATGACTAAAATATTAACTGAATTGCAATTCTTAATATTACAGAAACGCATAAACTTAAACTTGAATCATTTTACTGCTCACATTATACCACCTGCTTAAAAATATTTAAATTAACTCATAATTTTTCTTAAATTGTGTTGATTTGATTATGGCACCTAAGGCATATTTCAAGAGAAATCTTTAGTTCGTCGATTTTTCATGCATAATGAAAATTTCTCAGCCAATATTTCATTGTGCTTTCCGGATTGACCATAAACTTTAATGATTGGCGTTAACTTAAACACGTGAAGCAATCTTCCACTATTAGCTATTGATATCTTTGCTTAAATGATAAACACTTGAAAATTTTATGAAAATTTCACCTGATTTTTGTTTAATTTATGCATCTGTTGATCTTGATTTTGAGCATTGTTATGAAAATATAAAAAAACTCGCTAAATATAGAGTAAGGATTCATTCTTTACCTATTTACAAAGCAATTTGATTATTTGTTTCTGTCTTATAATCAACTTGTGTTGCAACCGCGGAATTCACTGCAGTTGCAGACATTAAGTATTAGCAGAGGGGTGTGTAGCCTGGGGTGGCATACTGAGGCCGGCTAGCGCTCAGTCATATCGTGGGACTTCCGGGACACCCTCTGCTCGTGCTGAGCCGCCTTAAGCCCGGTCCACACGCTACGCCTTGTACAACGTTTTGCCTGCGCAGTCAAAATGTAGCAAAATTTAAAGAGCGTCCAGACGGTGCACATCTTTATTTATTTTTACGCAGTTTTGTTCACGTCGCGATGGAGGAAGTACTGCTCTGGTCAGTTTTTGCGTGTTGTCTTGCAAGGAAAAAGACACAAATTGAACGGTTTGAAAATAACCGGCGCTCAAAGTGGTCGAGGAAATGGCTTCTAAAAAGAAAACACTTTTCCCACATTAAACTATTGCGTGAACTGCGTGATGAACCTAACGATTGGCGAAACTACTTGAGGATGGACATGGATAACTACATTCACTTATTGGAATTATTAATTAATTTAATCTGCCAAAGGCACGGATAGCTTCGATGTAACGCGATAAATTTGCTCAGAAATTCCCGGGAGCATTGCCGAAGGTCAGACATACTTGGAAAAATGAGTTAAAAACGTTGCTGATCGTCCACACGTACCAACTTGTTTGCGCAGTTCATGGATATTTAAGCCCTACCAGCTCAAACATCGCTGCAACTGCACAGTTCTAAAACGTTGCATTTTTCTCGTCCACACACAACATTTTGCCTGCAACGTTTTGGTTTGCGCAGGCAAAATGTTGTGAAAGATGTAGCGTCTAGACCGGGCTTTACATAAAGAACACTAACACGGAGGGAAAAGGACGGGAAAGGGGGAGGTCATATTGAGAAATGAAAGAATATTTTTGCTTACAACATAGTGGCCGATTTATTTGAAATAGAAAAAAAAAACAACAACAATTCATGAAAAAGAATAATATTATAAAGCAGCTACTTCCTTTCGTTTTTAAAATAATTTAATTAATGGATCAAATGAATAGATAAATTTCGAAGCCGCTGCAAAAAAATCAGAAAATATTTTCAATTAAAGGAAAAAAATATATTAAGGATATAATTGTTATAAAACGAGTCTCCGATATATAATTAAAAGAAAATATAACAAAGAATATACGATTACTCACCCCTATTGATGCTGCAGAGCGCTCGGCAACCAAAGGGGGGCACTGAAAATTTACGTTAATTTAAAAATATTCACACTACTTAAAACACAACCCAAACCTGCCACATTTCACAAACGGTAGACCTTCTCTTCGGAGACCTGGCACTATATTCATCCTTCAGTGATGCCGGTACTAATTAAATTCAGACTCACATTTGGTTTTTGTTTCACTTTACATTGATAGACTCTTGTTCTTTATTCATACTTTAACTTTTCGTTATCTTTGAATTCCCGATACTGAATGCTTTTTTTTACTCTTTAATTTCTTCACGGCATCCACCACAACCTGCATCTCATGTTACTTTTTTTATTACCACTGTTACTCGGTACCAGTTTTCTTTCCTATTCCTTTTTTTATTTATCCTAAACCGTCACTGTTTTTCCGGCTTCACCTCACCTAATTTTGTGTTTTTCTTGTGTTTAGCCCACTTAAACTTCACTCGCATGCAATTTAAATTCTTTAATCCCTCCGGAAAATTGTACTTTTCATTTATAATGTCACTACCCCTTCAAATTTCATCATTTCACTCCCGAAATCTCCCCGAATCATAATCATGGCTTTTTATTCACTAATTTTACATATCAAACTCCTTTCACGAATTTTCTAAACTCAACACTGTTATTGCCCTTTCCCCATCGTACTCGAAAACTCGCAAAAAAAATGCTTCGCCAAAATCAATTCCTCTTATTCACCTTCCCAAAGTCAAAACCAACTATTCCATTCAAGCACCCAATCCCACATTTCACCTCCAGTAAATCCGATCCCGCAATCCTTTCACTACCGCTGCCGCATCTGGATAACGTTATCGAAGTTTATTACACTTCGATTCCGCTACCCACACGTCTTTTCGTATCGACAAACGCAATAATTTCCATTTTTTTTCATATATGGCAATTTGCATAATCAAAGAAGCGTTTGATTAGATGCAAAGTATCACATATAAATATACGGGAACTATTGATTTTGCCGATACCCCAAAAGGAGTGCTTCCCTGCGCTCGGAGAACTTGAACCCAGGGTCCTAGCAGACTCCTGGTTGAGAATCGGCGACGCGACCAAAGGAGCCATGATCTGTTGGTTTCACATCCATCAAATTAGCAACTTCAACTCTTTCTTGATGGGCATGAGATTGAAATTTGTTAGTAGGGGAACGTGAATAAAATTTTTGTTAGTATGAAAAATAAAATTTGTTAGTGGGAACTAATAAATATAATTAGTTAGTATGAAGGAAGGAATTAGGTTTTTTTAGGAAAAATATATAGGATGCGAATTAATGTATGGAGTGTTGTTAGTGGGAAAATTAAAATTATTACTATATTACTTGTTTGTTTATGATTGAAAATAAGGGAAAAGGGTAGGATTGTGATGATGTGGAAATTAAAATTCTAGGGAAACTGGTAAAATTTTAATAAAATTAAATAAATATGGGGGGGAAAAGAGTATACATGCCCAAAGGAAGGTGGAGATGTTACGGCGGCAATTTGTAATTGTGAATACGAGAATGTCAGTACGCCGGGATTCATAACACTTGTTTTAAAATATGTGTCGTAAATTTTAACAAATTGTTAATGTTATTTATTTAAAATTCAATTTTCAAAAGATCAGATAGTTCAATGTATTTCATTTTAACTTTCCAGCTATACATGAACTGAAAGAGCTAGAACGCCAAAATCGCATAACACAACAAATTTTCGCAAATTATGTCGAGAGACGTTTGTTCCCACATCGTAGACCAGTACAAAAGCCACCAACCATTGATGATATTTTACCAAAACCACCAGTGGTCAAAGTGATAAACAACAGTTCACGCCAAAGAAAACGTGATAACGAAGATTATCCAGGGGATGGAACAGAAGGTCTGGGTGATCCACTCTTTGATGAGTTCGATGATAAGGATGGCGATTCTGAAGCATTACAAACAGTGGAGTCTGAACAACATCAGTATTATCCGGATGGTATTACAGCCGATCCTAAGGAGAACGAGGTAGAACAAGGTAAGGGATTATATATATTTGATTATGGAATTGAATGTGATTGGAAATATAATATGTTGAAGGCATAAGGTACAGACGTCAAGGGAAAATATGATTTGTCAAAACTTCGGCAAAATTATTGATTTTGTAGCCACGTGCTAATTCAACAAAAGCTTTTTTATTAATAATTGGTTGGAATAATAACTACAGTATAGTGTTCACACTATACTGGAGCTATTATTCCAAGCATATATTGCCTTTAGCTTTCAAGACACCAAAATGATTCACATGAATTTTGAAATATCTTTATTAAATTTTTTCGCGTCTTTTTAGCTATAGAGCTTTTGAAAAAGTTACGTGAAATTACAGAAATTAAAAATTTGTTAAATATTACAGTTCTTGTAAGTCCAACCCGCTGAAAATTTATGTTTGTTCCATACTGAAGAGATTTCGTCAAATTGTAGGGTTTAATTTGTTTTAAATCATTTCAATAACTAAAAAGTTAATCTAAAAAAATTGCCATCGGAATCAGAAATCGAATTTGCTAAAAAATGATTTTATTAATGAGCCGTAATCGAAATCAAATGAACAGACATTAATTTATGCACGTGTGCTTGCAAGTTCAATTAGCACATATGACTTCTATATATACATAAAATATGAAGTGAAAATAAACTTTCACTCAAGACAAAACCCAAAGATTGTACATACTCGCAATGCTGTTGTTCAAATAATTATTACGGAAATTCATTAGAAACACTACACCTGGGTTTAACCACAAACGCCTTCGATTTGCCTAAATGTAGGTACATGTCTCATATTGAACTTTAAACTCATGCCAATATTTGCAAGTGAATACGTTTTAGACTTTGCACAACAGAATTTGCGGGGAAAGCAAAAATTGAATATAAAAACATGAACCAAGTTAAATACTAATGCTCATATGATTCAAAAGTGAGCACGTATCATACGATATTAACATGTTTTTGATATGCATTAAACCCATCATCATGGGATTAATTAGTTTCTATAGATATTCAAGTGGTGAAATGATAATCGAATAATTGGATTCGACAACATACAATAGATCCATATTCAAATTTTTCCTGTAAGTCATTGCGCGGGAAGAAAGTGTGTCTAATCGTATATGAGGAATCAATGAAGAGCACGTATCAAATTATTATTAAAGGAATTTAAATAATAGCGGCGAATGGCTTTGTTATATTTTAACATAATGTAGTCTATTTAATTAAAGTTTTTTCCAAAGGCATATATTTTATACAAAATAACATTTTCCTAACGGTATACATTCAATAAGCATTTCTTATCCATGCACACTAAGGTGGATTCATTTGGAGTATGCTTTGAACAATGAACTTGAATTGTAGCTGGCGGACATGATGGTTTGGATCTAGTTGCTATGCGCGGTAGCGCCAAGGTGACACTTGTGTCCGAGCGGCTCCAATTCAGCTACCATATCGTCTTCATTCCAGTAGAAGCTTGGTAGACCTCGGAGTACGTTTCAAGTTCGCGTCATTAGGTTGGTGGTGTAGGTTTGGCAGAGATTAGCGCTGGTCTGGCTCTGAGCACTTGTCTCCATAAGGGCTTGTGCCACTCTCGAATGGCCTCTCTGCTCTGCAAAGATAACCATGGGAAGAAAAAGGCGGCTCTGAGGGGAGACCCAATTAAAATGGAGCATCTTCAACTAAAAACTTAAAAATGAATAAAAAAAGTCCAATCTATTGTATCTGCCAATATTTAATTATTTTGAAATTGTGTATTTGAATTCAAAACACAAGGTCTTGGGTACGATCTTCTTGTTACTAGATTATCCTTAGTTAGTATCACTTATGCAAGCCGTCAGTTGATGACAGAACGCTGAGAAAAATATCACGTATTCACAGTGCTGCGATTACTCGAGCTGTGCTTGCATTTGAATCTTAATTAGTAAATCAATTTGAATGATATACAATGTGCTCCCCTTATTTGGATCGACAAACGCAATGAATTGGTGTCAGAAAGGACTGTGAAAATGCATTTTTCGGAAAGAGGAAGGAAATGCTAGTGCTGAAATTCTATGCAATACACAAAACTCTAAATTTGAAAATGTCACTATAATCGGTGATGCAAGCACTCGTAACGGTACTCTCAAAGTTGCACTTCCTGCTACCCTAAATCCTGTGGGAGCTGATAACAAGTCAAGACCGTGGAGCCAAACCCGCTGCCCCCATCATACCGAACCCTTATGTCTTCTGACGGCATGATAACCGCCGATTACTTCACTCGCTTTTCTTGGGCTCTTAATTTGGGCGAAATTCCAGATTTTGATCATACTAAATATGAAGTAGTGAACACACCCACAAAACTCAATTACGCTTTGCAAAAAACAGAAGCGTACACTTACACGGAAATACAAAAGGCACGCATGGATCATTTTGACGGTCCAAAAAGCTTTTCAATAGACAAAAAAAGCTGATAACGCAAATGCAAGCATATATTGGTAAGTCTAAAGCATTGGGCCTTTTTTGTTATTTTTCGATTGAATATTTATTTTATTTGAAATGGATTTTATTCAAGAAAAATTATCCATTATTATCTATGACTTTTTGCCATTTTTTGGGTAAAGCGATTATTTTATCTGTGTAGAACTTCTGTGGTTCATCGGCGAAAAACTTGGCCAAGTGATTTTCACAGTCCCTTTTTGAAGTGAATTTCTTTTCATTAAGAAGTTTTGCAGAGACCGAAACATATGGTAGTCTGATGGTGCAAGGTATGGACTATATTATGTGTTGGATGCATCAAAACTTCCCAGCCAAGCTCTGTCAATTTTTGCTGGGTCATCAAAGATGTGTGTGGTCTAGCATTGTCATGATGGAAGACAAAGCCCTTTCTATTGATCCATTCTGGCCGGTTTTTTTGAATTACTTGTTGCAACCTGGTCGATTGCTGACAGTACAGAGCCAAATTGAGTATTTGGCCAGGTTCTAGCACCTCATTATAAACAATCCCTTCCAATCCCATCATACACATAGCATAACCTTATGTGCTATCAATTCTGGCTTTGAAGTTGTTTGTGATGATTCACCTTTTTTTGACCATAATCTTTTTCGAACGATATTCTCGTACTTTACCCATTTTTCATCGCCCGTAATGATTTACTCCAAAAATGGCTCGATTTCGTTGTGTTTTATTCGCATTTCGCAAATGGAAGTTCGGTCGATCAAATTTTTTTGTGTTAATTCATGCGGCACCCAAACAAATACAAAACTGTCCATGTGAAAATTGTAGACTGGAATGTCACCTTTCATGCGCATGTCAGTTTGACTCAATCTGATTAGTATTGCCCGATATAAGACAACGAACACCATCTAGTGACGAAAAAGGCTCAATGCTTTTTAGACTATCCAATAAATATGCTTGTATATCCACAAGTCTTGGCGTGAAGTTTGTGGAAAGGACTGCCTTACTGAACGCTAGTGTCAGCTTTGGTTTGCTCGCCTTCGCTCTGGAAATTTTGATGTGCAAGTTGCACGACATACTGGTCGTCCAACCACTACTGATGACGACAAGATAGAGGCGTTCATCGAAACTAACCGGCGAATTACAACTCAAGAGATAGCAAAAAACTTCAACATATCAAATTGAACCGTTTACTTACACTTACAACAGCTTAATTACGTACACTAACTGAATGTTTGGGCTCATCACGAATCAAAGGAAATCCGCCTCACCAAACGCGTTAATATATGTGACTCTTTGCTGAATCGTAAACAAAGCGACCCATTTTTAAAACTAATCAAAAAAAATGGATTGTTTACAATAGCCTAGTTTGAAAACAATAATAGACCAAGCAGGATGAGCCTCCACAATCGACGTCCAAAGCCAATATTCAGCAAAAGAAGATTATGCTTTCTGTGTGGTAGGATTACAAGGGTATAGTCTACTTTGAGATGTTTTCAAGAAACCAAACTATAGATTCGAATGTTTGCTGTCGTCAACTATCGAAACTTAATGAAGGAATCAAGAAAAAACGCCCTGACATAGCCAATTGCAAAAGCATGATGGTGCATCGTGAGGACGCCAGACCCATCTTTGATAACCCTTCAAAAATTAATAGAGCTAAATTGGGAACTGATGCTGCATCCATCCCATAGCTGACTTACTACCATCAGATTATCATATGTTTTGCCCCCTTCAAAACCATTTGAATGGTTAAACTTTCGATTCCGATCGAACTGTTAAAAATGAGTTCTTCGTTTTTAAAAACTAAGGCTTCTTCGCACGTGGAATTTTTCAACGCATCGAAAGATGGCAAAAGGTCGCCCAATAAAATGCTCAATATATCCTATCATTGATTAGTGTTTGTTTTTTTTTATAAATAAATTTGCTTTGAATAATGAAAAAAAACGATATGAATTATCAAACAACCCAATAGTTAGCTAACTTTTGGCATCAGCAGGCTATACAGGATGATAAAAGGCACCTCTGTTACGGGAGCCGTAGTCCAAATATTGCTCAGTTCATGTTCCGTCGCTCCTCTCTATGTACTGTAAATGACAACATACATATACAAAAAGCTGCGAATTGTAATCAGAGCATCTGTGGGCGCGGCGTCATATCATGGATTAGCAGAAGTGGGTGTGTATCCATACTCGTATTAAGTATCAAACATATACACACAAGACTTCGCAATCGAACGAACGGCCTCAGTGGAATGAATTGGTTTCACGCATTTGCAATGACGTAAATCGACGGAAAGCTTGAGCTTTGTGGTTGCACCAGTCACAGACAGATGGCATTAAACAAGCCTAACTTTGATCTTTTAAATTGTTGAATTGTCTTCATTATTTTAGTTGGTAAGTAATTAAGTCAGCATAATTATAGTATAAAAGAAAATTATAGATGCAAGAAAACCGAGAAGTATTTCTCCATTCGCTGGCTCAAGGCGTGCGCCCGAGCTTACTCTATCCCAAGGCACTTAGCCCGGGATAAGCGAATTAAGATTGCGTTCAACTGCATAGTCAAGGCATCTGCCCGAGTATAAGCGCCCCTAGGCAATTATGCCCGGGGCCTGCAGTTGAACTAATAATTGATTGATTTGTTAATCTGACTGCATACTAAAGGCTTTAGCACGAGTACCAGCGTTCCAAGGCTTTGTGCTCGCGGCTGGCAGTTGGATTAGTAATCAATTGCTCAAGGCGTCAGCCTGAGCAACAGTTAAAGCTTTAATAAATAGATTGGTTTTCCCTCTGAATAACTTACAAGTCTAATTAAAGTAAACGTAAATCGAGTAAATTAACTGTTTTATTAATATTTTAAATATATACTTATGTAGGCATAAGTCCACAATATCTTGAACTGTTATAAATTAATAAGCTTCAAAGAATTCATTGTCATTGTATAACCAAACAAAGAAGGAAATAAAACTTAAATCAACAAACAAAAAAGCACCTTTCCAGTGATCTAGCTGAGAAGAATGTAGTAGCAGGTAAGCGGTATACAGGAATATCCTTCTCTCCCCGGGAGCCATGATGTGTATATAGGAAACACATATAGGATACACACCATATCAAGCTCCCAGCGCATACCAGTATACATAGGGTGTACTCATAGAGGTATATACAGGAGACGGCGAAAGATCAAGTTCATGAAGCCACGAGCTTTTGCCTTTGCTATTGTGATAACTCGCATAGGCTCGAAGCTAATTTCGAAATTGGGGTCGAAATTTCGTTCATCATATGATAAGGTGTATCATACTCTTGACGATAAACTTTATGAGAATGCAGCGGTTGAAAATTAATTGTTTACTACAAAAAGAAAGCCAAAAAATTATCATTTGTGCTGATATTATTATTCTGGTGGAATTTTCTTGCAAACGCTTGAGAGGGTAATACTTTTGACCTACGAAGAAAATTTCATCATTCAAGTATGTAGTTTGCGAAAAAACTTACTGTGACGCACGGACGGATGGACAGGCGGACGAAAAGACAGATCGCGATTTTAATAGGGGATTGTAAAAATATTTTACAATCCCCTAAAATGGTCTGTTTTATAAATACTTGCAAGTTACGCCATTAAAAATGTTTCCATGATAAACATTCATTACTTCAGTTGCTACTAAAATAGCGAATTGCGCTTACCTTCTGACCTTTGTGTGCCGCCATTTTGAATGCATGCATTTGATTTTTGATTTTTAAAAATATTTCAATCTTAGAGTCTCATAAGTCAATTTGTCCAATCGCAGTCAAATCAGTTTCCCTCTAGACATGGCAAAAGTATTAAATTTTTAATGAAAATGGCAGCGAAAAATATTAGGTTTTATATTTTCGACTTCTTTATTTTTCATCCGATTTTGATGATTTTTTGTTTAGTACAAGAACTTTGTACAATTATCCATAGTCTCAAGTTTCATTAAAATCCATTGGAAAGTTCGGCCACTAGAGGGCCACAAAAATCTGAAAAAATCGCATATTTGAATCACCGCCATTTTGAAACTTGAGCATGTCTGTGCACCGAAATAGCAAAATGTTTAGATCTAATTGTTTTCTATCTTGAAAATAAATTTCATTTGCATCGAATCAAAATTGGGTCTTTCAGAAGCCCTTGAAATTTCTAGCTTCAACTAGCCGCCATTTTGTTTTTGGAGACCTGATCTCTAGTTTTTTAACATGATTCTTTAGGCATTTACAGTAGTTACCAAAGAACCGAATTTCATTAACATCAGTTGAGAAGTTTGGTCACAACTACAACATCCAATGCTTACACGCTTTTCGACGTCTGAGCGGCCACCATTTTGTTTCAAACGGTTCGACTTTGGATTTTTTATTGTGAAATTCATCGCACACCACAATAAACCTCTGTACCAAATTTCATCCAAATAGAAGCCACGGTTTGGTCAGAAATGAAATCACGAATGTTTGTCTAAAATGGCCGCCATTTTGTTTTCCCTCAACCGATTTGGCTGGTTAAACAAATTAACTGAGATATTCACCCAATACGCCTTTCCTAAAAATTTTGTGAAAATTGGAGCGAAATTGTGACCTCTAGCATAGTCACGATTTTCGTTATATTATATATAAATCATATGTATATATATATATATATATATATATATATATATATATATATATATATATATATATATATATATATATATATATATATATATATACGCAATAGGTAAATATCTCTTGAGAAATTCAGCAAAAAAAAAGAAAACCGACTCCAAAGTAAGAAAGGTGAATAAAATTTTTTAAAAGCGGTGCTATATTGCATGGTGCTTTAATATCACTTTCATAAAACTTATTTCATTCTTTGTAGGGCACTTTGAAGTCGGTTTTCTTCGTTTTCCGGTAAAGAAACAAATATTTTCAAATTAAACCACCATGCATGCATTTCGGCATTAATTGACTCGATTTTCAACAACAATTTCAGTCCCATCACCACAACCCCAGAAACCTAGAAAAATATTTTTAAATTCAACCGAGCAGTTTTCGAAATTAATAAAACAGCTCCCGTATTGTAGGTGCACTGCACTGGTACGAGATCACGTATTTTAGAAAACATTCAAAGTTTTTCAATTAAAATGTTTACTCCGATACATGAAACTTTTACAAGCACCTTCGCAATAACAAAACGAATTATTTTCAACAATTTAACCTTAACACCATTATGGACGGAGCCAACAAAACTTCAACATTTGCGCGCAACATCTATTTCACATGCAATTTGCTCTTCGATAATTACGAACTTTTACTTAAAAACACAATTAATTACTTCAACACGAAGCTTTAAGGATAACTTAGGCCCATTTAAATCCGTAGGAATAAAAATCAGAAAAAAAGCGCGTAAATTCTTAAAATGCAAGCGAGTTTCAGTTGCATGTTATCGGAATTCTATGACCGGCGTCAAAACTGTTTCAACCGTGAAAATCTTTAAACTCGCGTCTCCCATATACCGTTTCTAGCAGGCACGATTCACACAACATTCGAAATTATGTTCTCATTCACGAATCTCACCGAAAACCGGACGGACACAGAAAACATAACGTACATTCTACCCGGACACATAATTGTTTCCTTGACTGCACTTTACTTACCTAAATAATGAAAAATACTTGATAACGCGCTCACATTTTTGCTCACGTTTACACATTGAACACTTCATTTTCGAAACCACTTATAGAATCCACCCGAAACAAGCGTTTTCATTGAAAATTTTTAAAAATTACGATATTTGATGGAGTTTTCGCGGGAATTGTCAACTTCCTGTTTTCTATCAGCTGAAACATCATTTCCGAAATCAGGGGTGTCACAATTGTTGATTTCGATCGAAAACGATTTGAATGTGGCGCACTTCGTAGTTTGTTAGTATATTTTATGGAAAGGAGAGAAGTTTGTTGAACAATATTTGGAGGCATTGTTTACAATTGTAAATGCTGTATGATCATTAAAGAGAAAACTAAAAATAATGAACTTTTTTAGCTATTTCGAAATTAATTTCGAGCAATGATAGAATTTGGACAATCATACGTAAGCTCAGTCGTGAAAGTCCAAAAGCTTTCGAAAATTAGAGTATACGGACATGAAATGTTTGTTCGTATTGAGCATGTATTAAGAGACTTCAATATTTTATATGGGAAATGAAAGCTCGCCGTCTCCAGTGTATACCTCTATGGGTGTACTGGTCTTGTGCAACACCTCGCTGCCCGTCAAGCTGAGTAATATATTCAATCCGTGGGCATAACAAATATTTTTGTAGTGTGGACTTTGCGCTGGCAAAAAGAACCCAACCAATTGCACCGCAGAAAGCTAGCTGTTGGCACGCGTATGTGTCATCAGGCAATTCCATTCCAGCGAAGTCCGAAATTTCATCACTGAGGCAGTTACCATCGCTACTGCCCCTCATGGACTTTTGTAAATCAACCCAAAACATTACATTCTAATCTTTTTTCCTCCACTCCACTTTCTTGTCAAGGATTACCATGACTCAAACAGTTCAATTCATTTGAAACTATGACTCTATAAATGCAAATCACACTGCAAAACGATAGAATTATACTGATAACACTGACTAAATATTTGTTTCGAGCATCTTGCGTCGAAGGGGGAGAACGAGGCCTGACACAAAGTAAACGCATTCCTTTATACTTGCGGAGCGCAGGCCATAGTAAGCAAGTTTTTCAATGAGCAATAAAATATTTATTGTTTTATAGTTCTTAGATTCAATCTTATAATTCACAAATGTTATCAATTAATATAAGGTTTCACGGGCTGGCGTAGACTTATAATGACTTACGGCCCTCGAACACAAAACCATTGATTTTACGAAAACAAGGTGATAACATAAATTATAGGACATTTTCATTAGTTTCATTTTGTATCGTAATGTTTTTATCGTGAGATGGGTCGAAAAGAAGGTATTGTCAAAAAATTATCTCATATATGATGATCTGCATTAAATTGAGCATATTTTTCATAAAACTTGCGCGTTTATGATTGGATTTAAAACAAATTAATTTTCTTATTGCAATGGATGCATTCATCCGTTTGAAGTCAAAGTCAAAGTGAAAAGCGCTTTACTCAATACTCATCGTTATCAATTTTAAAAGAATATAAAGCAAATTCCAAAAAAAAAACAATACAAAAACTTAATGGCCCAAATGGCTCTCTAAATTTATACATTATCATTAAACACATTTTAGCAAAAAAACTATAGCAAATTCAAATTAATTATGATTATTACATATTTTAAGACTTGATTGGAAAACGGAGAAAAAAACAACCTACACTTTTCAAGAATTATTTATTATTCAAACACAACAGTGAACTTTGATCCTACACCTAATATGTTATAACCTACTTCTAATAAAAATTCAATCAAAAACTTTATCTTATACTAAAACAATTCTATCACAACATTCCTAACCTAAGCGTTTAATCTTATCTCTAACCTAATATAATAAACATAACAAATAACGAACCTTTCCCTAATTTTTAACACAAATAAACAACAACACTAAATGTAGCAATAATGAGTTGAAACTCAAAAACTAAATAACGAAAAACACGAAAACTGAAAATAAACACGAATAATTTAGACATTGTCATTCAGCCACCAATATCTAGATTGCTCGGTCTCAGCTCGATCAGCTTCAACGAATCTAGCAAATGAGTATCTTCATTGGAATCGTTGGTCTCGTGAACTCAAATTCGGAGGATATTTTATCTTCTTATCGGTGGCCCGTCTATATATGTGATGTATGACTGGGACGCCGTCAGAATGAAAAACATATCGATTCATGTCCAAATACACGAATGTTTCTGGAGGAACGAAGCCTGTAGCGACACAAGTCGCAATATACCCGTTTGTAGGATGGAGCGGCTATGAAATCCAAGGATTTCCACTCACAGTCACAGATCTTGCGATATGATTCCGAAGAAGTTTCAATATGAAGATATCGACTCTTGTCACTTAAGCAGTTTGAGGAATTTTTCTATTCGATATATAATGCTTCCAATCCGTCTCAGGCTTTCTGTACAAATCAGTGCATGCATGAAGACATTTCCGTTCGAAATCTCTGAATTTTTCCATAGTACTAGCATTCTGGTTGTACCAGATCTGATATCTATATGTCAAAACTAGTCTAACCAGGGCCTTGTAACAGATAATTTTGACCTTTTGATAAATGTATTTGGAATTAAAGAGTCTTCGTAGGACCATGACTACTTTTAGTGCCTTACGGAGCATGATTTTGACATGTTCAGTATAGTACAGATACTGATCAAGATGAACACCGAGGTATCGAACACAGGATTAATGTGGAGCTCGATGTGAACTGCCCTCACCAGCCATGATGTAGGAATCTTTCCAATTACGTTTAAGTTTTGACTGACCCCCTGCAGCGTTGTCCGAAATAAAATTGTTTCGCACTTCTGCCCATTGATTTTCAATCGCCAATTGTCGGTGTACAACTGCACATCATTGAACATGTTTTGAAGATCGCTCTGAACTATTGTAGCTTTTCGGTCTTCCGTATAGATGATCAGATAATCAGCAAACGCTACCAACGGTCGCGTTGGCGAGACGTTAAAATCAAAGCTGTTCAATAGCTTGCGAATGAATATTGAGAAGAGCAGATGCGCAGTAACTGTTCCCTGCTGTAGACCATTCAAGACCTAGAATTCGCGCATTGTTGTCAGATTTCCATCAGTTACAACGAATGATTTCCCGTATAACAGATTGCACATAATAGCGACAAGGTGTCTGGAGAACCTGTCCTGAAAGAGTTTAAAAACTATTCCATCTAACCACACCGTATCGAAGGCTTTCTCCATGTCAATGAGACATGCTCCAACACGTTGAATGTGGAATGCTCCATTGAGTATCACTTCAAACACCTTGCTGATGCTAGGCAGCAAGCTGATCGAGCGACAGCTTTTAGGACATGCAAATTCTTTTCCTTTCTTCAAGATCAGAAATGCTTTAGTCTTTTTCCGCTTATTTAGGAAATATGAATTGCTCAACATGTTGTTGAACAATATGCAATAATTTCTTATCGCAACCTCCGGCAAATGCCGGATAATTTCATTTGGAATACCATCAGTACCACATAATTTCTTGTTGTTTATCCTGCGAAATATGAAACACAAGTCTTCATAGCTGAGAAAATAATCAATAAGATTCAAGCTCGGTATGAGGTCAGATGTTAATGTTTCATTGAAATGAAGAATTGATTGGCCGTTCAGGCTTGATTTGAAGTCGAAAACTTTTGCTTTAACGATCTCTCAAAATATTTCTTTCCCTCTCTCTGGGTTTGGTAGATGAACCAATTCAAAATGTGTTTCAACCAGGGCATGTTTTTGCAATCCATCACATATAATCCTGTTTCCATTTCTATCCGGAGTCGTACTATCAATTTCGATACCAGCCCTATCGAGAAGATTTATCTCATCACTATCGACTTCAAGATTCGATACCTTCACTCGAGAATTCTTGCAGAATATGCTATTAACTTTCGCGAAAACACCATCAGGGGCGTGTGGGCTAATACTCCTCAATTTTTCCACCCATTGTTTGCTCACCTCACTCCTGAAGTATGAATGGATTATGTTCCGGACATTCTTCAGGTGTGATTTCAACAAAGCCAACGAGGGATGGTTGTGGTCCAAAAATCGTCGATAAATATTGTTAACGCGTGTGAGAAGAAGGCTTTTCAACCTTTCAAACCTTGCGATGGTTGGTGTTTCATATCCTTCCATATTGTTTCGATGTTTAATCTTGGCAACTTCTTGCTCAATCGTTTCCAATGTCAGCTTCTCTAACTTCGACAAATAGAGATCTATTTCATCGTTAGTTAAATTCTTGCCGGTAGGAGCCATTGAGCAAGAGTTGTTATCATCAGAAGGGGGACATTGCTTCTGGTACTCAAAATCAAACCTCTTTTGAAACTTTCCCCAGTCTGGTTTTTAGGGTTTTGTACTACAATACAAAACCCTATTGCAATCACGACCTATGTCCGTCTGTCCGTCCGTCCGTCTGTATGTCACAGCACTTTTTCTCCGAAACTATAGAAGCTACAGCCATGAAACTTTGTGGAAAGGTCAGAAGTGGTGACTTCTTGAAAGTTCAAGGGTGGAAAAAATTTTCAAAGGGGCTTAAGGGGGGTCTCCCCATATAGGGAGCTGACCCTTCAAAAAAAATGTTCACCTGTGGTAGTCGAGTAGGGTGTCATTGGAAAGGTCTGAATGAAATCTTACCAAAACAAGTCTTAAAATTGCCTAATGAGTACCAAGGTGGCAGGAGAAGGGGAAATGTACGAACTTTTCGCGTACCCCCCTCGCGATTGGACACCTTCCATCCGAAAAATCTGAAAAAATCATGGATGTAGCTCTTAATGAGTGCAACAACAACAAATATATGAGAAGTCGAAATTCACTCAACTTTGTTAGTTATAGTATGATTTATCGATTTTATGTTTCCTTGATTAAAATCTAAACGGTACCCTTAAATTCAATAATATTTAGCAAACAGATGACTATTTATAAGATTGATCTTTTCTGAAAGTTGCATAAAGATCGAATAGTATTTAACGAAGTTATAGCGATTGGAATTTTCCTGTATTACTATGGAACATATGCCCTGTATTACTATGGAAACATATGGCTATGGAGCCATATGCGCTTTTTACCGACTTAGACACTACAGCTTTGCTAGGATTTGCATGTAAATTTCAGGAATGATAGGTATCATGAAGATGAGTACATACAATAGAAATAAGTCGAAGAGGCAGGAGAGAGCTCCTAGCAAAAGGGCTTTGTAACCATTCTAGGATTCGAAAAAACAGGCCATGAATCGATGATTACAGTACAGAAGAGTGGCCCCTGAAAAAACATTTCATGAAAGATAGCCCATATGAGTCTCCCTCACGAATGGACACCCGTGATCTAAAAAATCTGAGAAAATTATCAAACGAGATATTTATGGGTATAACTATAATAAATACCTCAGAAGTCAAAATTCTTTCAACTTTGCTAATAATAGTATGATCCTGGAATATGACATGTTTCTTGATTTTATTCGTTACTAGTAGCTGCATTTTGTAAGTTGAGTACAAACCCCTTCTGACATGAGCATAGGTCTGTCTACCCAACTTGTTATTAAATTGCTTACGCGCGTTTCGAAAGGAACGTCTTTTCTTCTTCAGTGCTTTTCTCCAAGCTTGTAGAAAAGCACTGAAGAAGAAAGGACGTTCCTTTCGAAACGCGCGTATGCAATAAAAAAGTAATATTCACCTAATATAAGCTAAGATTTTCGTTTATTTAGTATTGCTTTCCTGTAACCTTATTTGTTGGAACCAAATGACTGTACTAATCAACGTGGTGAACGATTTCTTACAAATTATCTGATAAAGGGTTTTCTAATTAGAGGTGTTATCTTGAATAGGCCGCGATTTCGGTAGATGTCTCTTTTGAAGCTGTTATTTTTTGACATTTGACAAGTAAAAACTACGCCATTGATAAAAATGAAACAATACACGCTTCAACAATGCACTAAAATTATTAAAATTCACTTTAAAAATGGTAAAAAATTTGGCAGAGACGGTTCGTAAAACTCGAACATTTTTGGGTCATCGTGAAGCACCTTGTCGGACCCCAATACAGAAATTGGTGGAAAAATTCGAGCTGTTGAGGTAACTTAGTAATGTGAAGAATAAAACCCGTGCACGTCACTCAAGAGCAGCCGAGAATATTGCTGCTGTAGCCGAAAGTGTGGGAGAAAACCCGGGTTTGTCCATTCTTCGTCGTTCTTTGGAATTAGGCATACTACAAACGTCATTACGACGTATTTTACAAAAAGATTTTTGTCTTAAGAGGCTTATAAAGTTCAGTTAACACAATAAATCAAGCCGGTTGATCATCAACGATGTCGTGTTTTTGCTGATTGAGTCCTTGAAATGCATGAAACTGATCCGGAATTCCATTGAAAAATCATCTTGAGTGATGAGGCCCATTTCCACCTCGGTGGCTTCGTCAATAAACAATATTGTCGCATCTGGGGCTCGGAAACCCAAGAATTATTGTTGAAAAGCCTCTCTATCCTCAACGTGTGACTGTTTGGTGCGGTTTATGGTCCGGCGGAGTCATTTGACCTTACTTTTTCCAAAATGAGGCTGGAGCAACAGTTGCGCAATCAAGAGATGATTAATGATTTTTTATGGCCAGAATTGGATGGTATTGATCTGGACAACGTTTACTTTCAACAAGACGGCGCTACGTGTCACACAAGCAACGAAACCATTGATCTTTCACGGGAAAAGTTTCTGGACCGTGTTATCTCTCGAAGAGGTGATCATAATTGGCCACCGAGATCTTGTGAGTTGACACTTTGCAACTTCTTCCTTTGGGGCCACGAGAAAGAGAAGGTCTACGCCAACAGCCCAGCGTCGATTCAAGACCTCAAAGATGGAGTTCTTAAGGCTATTAAGGACATAGGGCAGCCACTATGCGATTTGGTTATAGAAAATTTCATGAAAAGGATATGGTCCTGTAAGCGTGGGCGGGTGGTCATTTGCCTGATGTTTTTTTTACTATTAACGGCATGGCTTTTTGTTTATAATGAAATAAACATCCGATCATTTATATTAAAAATGGTATTTTTCTTGTCATATCAAATAACACTTCTTGTTGGAAAACCCTGTATATGATGATCTGCATTAGATTAAGCATATTTTTCATGGAACTGGTGTGTTTATTGTTGGATTTAAAAGAAATCAATTTCCTTATTGAAATTGATACATCTATTCGTTTGTTCATGCGTTTTATGTATTGTTTTTTTTTTAAACTGAAGAAGTTAAATTAATCAAACTTTTTGATGTCAGATGTGGTAGTCGAAAGATTTTATCAAAGGATTTCATCAGGGTCTCCGTTGAAAGGATTTAGCTTTAGTTGCTCCCCGGGTTTCAAATACATTAAGAATAACGGTGGACGTAACTTTTTATCTTGGCAAATAAACTACGTCCATTGTTTCGTTTTTATTTAAAGCAAGTCTTAAGCATTCCTTTTATTTATTCATTTATTTCTATTTAACAGAAAATCCAATTATAAAATAGATTAAATAATAGCACAGCAAAATAGATTAAGTAATAGCACAGTAAGGAGAAAAAAAGACATGTAAATTGCAAGATAAAAGTAATAAAACGAGGAGAAAAAAATTATAAAGAGTTGAGAAGAAGAGAGGGAGAAGGACCCAAGCTGAAGGTCATCATTATTATAAGGTAGTCTGAGCATGGGTGAGTGAAAATACACCAAGCTACGTGCAAATGGAGCATCAGCGATATTCGACGATCTTGTGGAACGCATAACGCGCCTTACTGGAACCTGGTTGACTAGCCAAGTATCGAGCAAACAACGGCAAAGCCTAAAAGGAAGTATTCATCACGGTAGAGTCGACGCCTTTCCAGCGAGGAATATTGAGGATAGATAAGCATGATTCATAAAAAACGTAGGGGGTCTGGAACTTCAAGAAGACGACCCGGGTAAATCTTTTTTGTACAGCTTCTAGCGTGGGCTTCAAACACTTCAAATGAGGCGACCAAACTATTGAATAGTACTCAAGGACGGGATGAACCAAACTAGAATGTAATTTAACACACAATAAAGGATTGGAAAAAATAGAGAAATTTCTTAAGATCGACCCAGGAACGCGAGAGGATTTAGATTTAGTCGAAAGTGATACCTAAGTCCCTGAAATGTGCTACCGTACTTAGGTATGAACTCTTTAACAAAAATTGAAAGTTTGTAGGGCAAGGATTATTAGAAATTGAAAGGTGTATGCAGTTAGAAACATTTAGTGTAAGTTGGTTATAAGAACTCCAAAATAAAATGGCATTCAAATCTTCTTGAAGCAAGGCACAGCCATCGTTAGACGACTTTACTTTGAAAAATTTGACGTCATATGCATAAAAAAGGCAAGAGGAGTTGATGACAATGGATGGTAAGTCATTTATAAACAGAGTAAACAATATTGTGCCAAGAATGGATCCTTGAGGAACACCTAAAGACGGATGGAAGGGGGTAGAAAGACAGCCTTGAAAAGACATCCGAATGACAACTGGACAAGTAAGAGGATAACCATTGGAGTAAATAATCAGGAACGTTAAGAAATTTAAGCTGGCTAAAAAAAATATTGTGATTTACTGAGTCGAAGGCTCTAGAAAAATCCAAATACAAGGTTTCCACTTGTAAACGGTCCTCCATGGCTTTGGAAGCAACGCTCATGAATTCTAACAAATTCGTTAAGGTCGATCGCCCTTTGATAAAACCATTTTGTTCAGGAACGAACAAATCATGAGTAAGTGAAAAAAGGTGCAATTAAACAATTTTTTCCCAGTAGTTTGGAGAAACAGGGTAAGAAGAAGGTAGGCCGATAATTGGCAACGTCTGAGGTGCTACCTTTTTTAAAAATAGGAGTAACATACGATCTTTTCGAACACAAAGGAAAAGACCCTGAAGATAAGCTAGAGTTGAGGGGAAGGGAAAGGAGGACACAGATAGAAGTAGCTAATGATTACACAAAATGATTAGGAATACCAGCGAGACCTGAACTAACAGAGTCATCAAGCTCTAAAATAAGCTTCATAACGTCATCCGGCTAGCAAGTAAAACGATATGAAGATGGCATGTGTATGATTGGGAAGAAAGGGCTATTGCTGGGAGTAGCATTAAAAATAGAAGGAAACTGTGTCTGAAGAGTTCACAAAACTTAAGAGGTGAAGTTGCTAAGCAATCATTCAAATGAAGCAAAGATGGGAAACTGGAAGAGGATTTGAGAGAGCTTTTATATTTCCAGAATGGTTTTGAATGATTTGAGTTTAGAAAGCCTTCAGTCCTATGAAAATAAGAAGCCTTAGCGATCTGCATCTCTTTCTCAGACCTCAGATGACAAAAAGTATTACGTTACTCAGGGGATCTGTCACGTGAAAAGCGTTGACGTGCTTGATCTTTAGCTTTCAATGTTCCTTATACTGACAAGTGGAGTCGAGTTAGAAAAAGCGGCGTTTAAGAAGTCATAGAAATTGTCGCAACAAGTATCTGAGTCAAGACCGAAAAAGAAAGAGGACCAATCAACAGAGCGAATTGTTTTGGAAAGTTGCTTATAATTAGTTTGATAAAAGTTATAGTGCTGACCATCTTTCCGACGATAACGGACAGAAGCAATATGGAAAATTTCAAAGCGTAAGGGAGGATAGGGGGGAGCAGGAGAAAGATAAGGAAAAAGAACTGGAGGGTAGCCTAACAACGCTTGCTCCATAATACAGAAGAATAAACTAAGTATATGATTATTAAACTTAAGAAATTTATTAAATTGAGCCAAGAAACATATGGAAATAAAAGAAGAAATTAAAGACGAAATTTGAGATGAGTCAGAATCAACCCGATTGTCATCCCATGAGAGTCTAGGAAGGTTAAAATCTCCATATAAAATAAGGTGACAATTTGAGAAACGCGATAAGAAAATACTAGATATTTCGGTGAGAAAGGTATTGTAGACCGAAAAAGGAGATTTACAAGGTATATAAGTGCAAAAGTCAAGAAGAGAAATGGAAATGGAAGAGAAAATAACTATTTTTGTGCCCACTCATTCTACAGGAGCAGTGAAAAGTAAATTTATTGAAGGGACGCCAGTAAAGGTATTCTTGTAGGTGACAAGGACACCTCCTCCATTTAATTTGTTCGAGATTAACCTATCACGATCGCGACTACCAATTGTATGATTAGGAAAAGTTTCAGAGTCGAATACAACGAAGTATCTGGAAATTGTAATCTAAATTCCCTAGGTAAATGATATTACAATAAAGTTGTTAAGTTGGTAAAACTGTCCTTAACTACTATGCCAAATATGAGCGCGATCTGTCAACCAGTTTGTTTACAGCAGCTGCCTTAAGTCGGTAAACCTCAGTTGTGCGTTGCGATTTTTGTGATTTTTTTTATTGTTACTGAATTCAAAGCCAAAAATGCAATAAATTCCATCGATCAACCACCGTATTCACCACGAGTAGATTTGGCTCTGTGTGATTTTGATGATTTTTGATATTCTGCGTTTTATTTGCAATTTTCGGGTAGTTTTTTGTCACAAACTCGCTAAAGGTGCTAAAGGCCATCCCAAAAAGTGCTTATGAAAAGTGTTTCGAGGACTGGAAAAATTGTTGACGTATGTGTAGTGCATCTGATGGGGATTACTTGGAAGGCGACAAAATAAATATTGATGAATAATTAAATATTTTGCGTTTCATTTGCAATTTCCGGGTTCTTTTTGTCAGAGTGTATATTATCAGTCAGGATTTAGAAATACAGATTATATCATCGTTAGAGAGAGAATAGGATAAAGCTAGATCCTTCAGCTTGGATCTTAAATCCCTAACATTTTGATAATAAATAGAAAATTGACTTTTAAGAGTTCTATTCGGAAAGTTTTTAGGAAGAACCGATGTTACAACTGTAGCAGGGAGCTCAGTGGAGAACCGTAATTTTTTTCCTTGAACTTATGAATGATTTAACAAGCATTCCATGTGGCCAGCAATCAGGGTTTAAAATGTAGTCACACGATGCCGGAGCAGTCAGTTTGAAAGAAGCTATTACTCTGTTGATCAAGTTGCCCATCGTCAGCTTCTGGAAACTAATTATTTTTAGAGATGAGCCAAACTTCTTACCTACTTAATCTAAAATATCTTCGTTGAATGTATTATACGCAAACCTTGATAGAAGACTTGCTGTATTTCGAAATTTTTTCGAATAGCTCCCCGATGAAACGGAGATCTCTGTGTCATACTTCTTGTAATGATAGACGAAGAAGGCTGTGAAGTAGGCAAAGCGTCTGAATCACCGCTAACCATTGGTGTTGCGTTGCTTGGTGGTGATGAGGGTATACTCAGCGGCAAAAACCCTGTCATGATGGGCAGATTCGCACGTCTTGACGTTATATTCTCGTTGTTTGATGATAATGTTGACGATGATAATGGCTTACTCAGGCTCTCTGTTGTAAAGGATGAAGTCTCAGATCCAACCACCGATGGAGGCTGATCGCAAGAAAGAGGAAGCTTCGATTTCTCAGAAGAGAATACTTCAGTAGACCGTAACAACGAATCGATATCCGGAAGCACGCTTGAGCACTTCGTTTGCAATAATTATGTCCTAGTTTCCAATTTTTCTCCTTATTCCCTGTGTTGGATATGTTCTCAGATATAGTGAATGAGTACTTTTACACATATATTTATTGCTGAGAATTCCTAAAAGATAAATTAACGCAATAAATTGCAACAATCAGTTTAAGAATAGAGTTGAGTTTGCAGTAAAATCATTTTTGAAATAAAATATGGTTTTATTAAGAAACTTTTGACTTTTATGACTTAATTGGCTGATCAAAAATATCTATATTTGAACATAAAATTAAAAATCATCCTCGTCACGCTTTCAGCATGAAATAAAAGCATAATCATTACGCTCATTCGCAAAGACAAGGACAATCTTCGTTTGTAACATAACTTAATTACATATGTGACATATGTGTCCATAAATACTCGTATAAGCCATCGCTGCTGGTAGCTGCGCAATTTCCAAACAAAAACGTTAATCATTCAACTTCTTCTTTATTACAATTACCTTGAACCAAAATCGTTGTGTCATGCTTTGGATATTCAGATTATTAACCAGCAGCATATATTAATTATAAATTACACTATCAGGCGCTTGATCCTTATCTTTCACTTGTTTTCTTACAGGTAATGGAATTTCAATTAAATGTTTTATCATTTTGTTACTTGAAAATCAGAAGCAAATAAGGTCAAAAAACTGTAGTGAACAAAGAGAGGTAAGAACTTTTATAAATAGTAAGTCAATGAAGAAATATACATACATGAATTAAGTCTAAAATTGTATTGACGGAATCAAACTATAAATACATAAAGGCGACTAACCATGGAAAACCTTTTCAAATTGGAAGATCTCCAAAGAATTTAAGAAAAATTATAATAGATGCAATAAGTTAATTCTTATTCTTCACCACTATGATGAAATTTTATTTTGAATTTAATTAATTAAGTTTGAAGTCAGTGTAAAAGATATATTTGCATCCTTTCTTTCAACTCCCTTATCGATTTCTTAAACTTTGAGCTTGCATTTCATCTCGTCCCGAAAACTTAACTGACAAACTTTATAACAAGTTTTGTAACGAAACTTTGTAAAACGCACATTCGACCACTAGAATTCAGAAGATCATATTGAAATGGGAATTGTAAGAACTTCTACTTGTTAAAAGATAGTGTTGAGTAATTCTTTTGCGTTTAAAGTTGAAAATGTAAATTTTTAATATAGTTGTTCAAGTAAAAACTGTTTGAGATGTAAAGAAGCCATTTAAAAAGTTATATCTATACTTTAAAATGCATCTGAATGTGTGTTACCATCTCGAATAGAGTTCGCTATTTGCTGCAAAAACTCTTGACTTAACAATCCTCCGGTTTACCACAACTTTAAATTCTATTCAAACAAGTGTTGTGCATCAAATTATAATAATATTCTATATGTAAATTGTGCATGTAAAAACTCTTGCCATAAAATTTGACTGTATAGATAATATATGTATTGAACATTTTCTCTGACTCAAAGCTCGCTCACGTTAGTTAAAACTCGTAATTTTTTTCAAATAAAACTCTCAAAGTTATTTTTGCAGCTGAGGAGCGGGTTGTGGTTCTATATACCATCAAAAAAGGGCTATATGCTGCTAAAAACCATAACAAGACTGCTCTTCACCACATCCTGCCACTCATTTTTTTCTGCTCATACAATTTTCCTTGCTTTTACGAATGTACCATCGTCGAATTCGCAACAGCCGATGCCATAGGTCGCGTGGAAACTTACAGTCACCTTCTCTGCTAGGACGAACCGTTCTATGGGATACTCGTAATTTCTTGTATGAGGGCTCTCTCTAAACTCAACTAATTGCTGTCCGAACTAGGTTGGCCATACAACTTCAATCACATATTCGATATTGTACTGTTTTATGGCTCCTATTAACTTTCACTCCTCATCTTCATATGTCTGTCATCTATTGATTTTGTTAACATTTCTTAATCTTATATTCTAGGCCATACCTAATACTTCCATGTAGTGTTCGCTTAATATGTTTGGTGATGCTTATTTTCCTTTGCTTTGGAGAAGTAAATTTTTGCAGTTATAACTTCCACTTTCCGGAACACCTCGTCCAATCTAGTGTTTCCATTAAGTATTTCATAGCCTTTGATTGAGATGTAGAGAATTCTCCAGCAGGTCCTTTTTGTTTGGTTGTGAGGTGAATTCTATCTGCATCTGCATCTGAACTAACCACTAGATAGGTACTGCCACCTGAAAACCCACCCTGGAACCGTTTGACACATTATGCCTTTGAGATGCAGGATTCCCTTCTCTACCTTAAAGGGGGGAAGGGAGAGGGATTATTAGAAAATAAACTCTTCCACTCGACGCTTCCTGATGGTCCAGTATGTCTTTTTTAATGTCCAGCACTGGCCGAGTGTAATGCACCGTTCAGTTTCATTTGTCAACTGATAAAAGCATCTTTTCGACAACAGTCTCCCTGGAGAGTTCGTCAATTTTACTATAAAGATCATCACGTAGCCCTTTCCATCTTTTGCACACAAAAAATGTGTGGCAGGCATAATCCATACCTTTTCTGCAAAACACGCAATGCGGAGATGGTAACTTATTGATCTTATCCAGGTAATATAGTAAACATCCATGCCCACCTAAGAGCAGGGTTAGGTAGAAATCAGTCTCACCGTGCACTCGATTGAGCCACGGTCTCACGTTAGGAATCAGGCGAGCAGTCTGTCGTCCTCTGATATCGTTCTGGACTCGCTGATATCGAACTGGACTCTCTGTCGCCTTTGCTTCTCTAATCACGTCAAGTAGATACTCCTTCGCTCCCTATTAAGAAGTGCAATGGGTGCCATACCTACAATCACCAAGACGCCAATAGAAAACTGTTTAGTGTGTGCTCCATGTCTTTGCACTTTCCAGTGCAACTGCTTGTATAGAGCGTCGCCCCATAGTTCTGACCCGTTGAGTATGACCAATTGTATAGCACTCATTAGAAGTTGTCTCCTTCATCGAATAGGTCCTGTTGCGAATTCCGGCACTCTCCCATTCACAACTTCAAATTGCCTCCGTAACATCTTCACCTTCTTTTGGGCACAGATACCCTTTTCTCTGTGAATTTAATTATTTTTTTAACCTTTAACAATTTCCCTATAATTTTTATTTCCCCATCATCTCAATCCTACCCTCTTACTGTATTTTTAATTACAAAAAATATTATAGTAATACTCTTAACTTCATTACTTCCCATTGAGAAAATTTCATTCAATCCCTTTTCACTAACAAAACCTAATTCCTTCCTTCATACTAACTAATTTCATATATTATCTCTCCCTAACAAAATTTTATTTGTTATTGCTATCAAAAAATCATCCATACTACCCTACTAACAAGCTTCAATTCCATACCCATTAAGAAGGGTTCACGGTTGAAGTTGATAAATAGATGAATGGGATATCAACGGAAGGTGGCTCCGGTGGTAGCGTCGCAGACTCTCGACCGTGGGGTCCACCGGGACCTTGGTTTTAAGTTTTCCCGAGCGCAGGAAAACACTCTTTTTGGGATATCGGCAAAAGCAATTATTTCCGTATATACGACGATTTTCATATATCCATACTTTATCATGTTTATGCAAATCGCCAAATATGCAAAATGAAAATTGTTGCGTTTGTCGATACGGAAAAGATGTGTGGATAACGGGGTTGAAGTGTTTTGAACTTCGATTACATTACCCGGATGCGGCAGCGGTGATTGGAAGTGAATGAATTACGGGATTGAGCGAGTGAGATTCTTGATTTGGGAGGACAGTCGGTATTTGGTTTTGAAAAGAAGAGAACGTTTTTGCGGCGTCGCAATTGAGAATCCAAAGCAAAGGGTTTTGATTGGGAATTGGGAGAGGGAACAGAAATTTTGAAATGGATTGGGTGATGGCAAGATTTGAAGAAAAAGAAAGTAGTTCGGAAAATAAGATAATGAATAAACGTGTTGGACGAGTGTTAATTAGGAAAGAAAGGAGTTTGGCAAATTAGAAGTGGAATGAATTTTAGCTTGTGACAATAGTGAACAAAAAAGGAGGACGAATATGAAAGTCGGAAGAAAGTGAATGTCGTGTATTCTAATCTGTTTGCGTGAACCAAAAAAAGCAAAACAAGACGTGTGTCATGATTACCCATGATAATACTTTGGGTTCGATTATACAGTGTTTACGATATTTACGACTCAATCATGCGAAATATTCTAGTCCTTGGCCTCAAGTGTTAAGACTGTGCCAGAGGTTTGTCCAGGACAGTGTCTTTATTGAATCATTAAGGTTGTTTGGTGCAAAATAAATTGAAACCCTTAATGAGAGGAGCAGGATCCTGGAACTTGAAATATTGAAACTGTAGACCAAACTAGTTGACGATAAGACTCAAGAATATGATGTCATTTTCATCCATGTAAATAGTTACCACAGAATTCGTTAATAGTTTCTTTTCAGAGGAATATATTTTAAAGGGAGTTTAAGGGGGAGGTGACCCTTCAAAAATTTTTTTTCACCATTGGCATTCGACTAGGGTAGCCTATAGGGTGTCTGGGGTTTCAAAACAAGTCTTAAAATTGCCTTATAAGTATCGTGGGGGGCAGGGGAAGAAGAAATGTACGAACCTTTCACGTACCCCCCTCGCGATTAGACACATTTCATCCGAAAAATCTGTAAAAAATCATGCCTTTATGAGTACAATAGCAACAAATATGTGTGAAGTCGAAATTCACTCAACTTTGTTAGTAATAGTATGGTTGAATTTTACGAATAAAGTCTTAACGGTACCCTTAATTCTAATAAAATTCAGTACACAAATGACTATTAATACGGTTGATTTTTGCTGAAAGTTTCACAAAGATTGAATGGTATTTAACGAATCTATAGCTGTTTGATTTTCCTGTATTACTATGGAACAATATACGCTGGATTACTTTGGAAACATATGGCTATGGAACAATATGCGCTTTTTACAGGCTCAGTCACTACAGCTTTGCTAGGGTTTGCATGAAAGTTTCAGGAATTATATGTTTCATAAATATCTTAGAGAATTGGTTTAGCTAGTGGTGTCAGTAATCGTAAAACAAAATAGTGGCTGTTTTAAATGAGAAGATTGACCAGATTTGAGTTATTTTTCTCCATTTAATTTAATGAATGACTGAAGATGAGTACCTGCAATTGATACTCATACGTGAAACAAGTCAAGGAGGCAGGAGGAAGCTCCTAGCAAAAGGGCTTTGTAACCATTCTAGGGTTCGAAAAAAGTAGGCCATGAATCGATGATTACAGTACAGGGGAGTGGTCCCTGAAAAAAAATTTAATGAGTTGTGGCCGATATGAGTATTAGATGAAAGTACTTTATTGGAGCTTTTTAAAACAGTTCGTAAACTGACAGTTTTGCTTCAGTGGGAGCACAGGGGGGAATACACGAAAAATGTGTTCCCCCTAGCTATTTATTTATTTATTTACTTCATCACTATTTTACAGAATTAATAATCCCAATTATAAAATATAACTAGTAGATTACGTGTTAAGGTTAAAATATAAATATCATGTAAGAATTAATCTAAAGTTAACAATTAAGTAGTGACTGAAATTAACGACAAAAGAATTTATTGCTCGTAGAGTACTCTCCGCAGCATGTTTTTAAATGATTCAAATGAGCCAGAAGGAGTACCAAGCTGGAGATTAAGATGGTCTCTTACCATACGAACCATCGGTGAGTGACTGTAAGTTACGGTTCTGGCAAACGGTATAGCGTAGTATTGCGACGTCCTAGTGCGAGAAGGGGGACGTTTGCTAATGGCGTTGTATAATTTCGACGTGAACATTGAATTTCAACTGAGAATCAAATGTCACACCTAGATCTTTGAAACTCTCAACCGAAACGAGAACTGAGCTTTCGATAGAGTACTAAAATTGAATGGGGTAAGTTTTATTGGTGAAGGTCATGGAAAGGCACTTAGATATGTTAAGTTGAAGTCGATTTCTATTACACCAAGAGGACAAAAAGTTGAAGTCATCCTGAAGAGCTTGGCAATCCTGAATTGAATTAACGACTCGAAATATTTTCAGGTCATCAGCATATAGAAGGGGGTTGGATGTGAAGATAGCTGGGAGATCATTAATAAAGAGATTGAAAAGAAGTGGACTTAAAATTGATCCCTGTGGAACACCAGAAGTTGGGACGAAAGATTGTGACAAAGATCCATTACAGATAACCGTGCAGGAGCGATGAAAGAGAAAGGAGTGAATCCAGGAAAGAAGAGATCCCTGAATGCCGAAACGGCGGAGCTTGTTGATCAGGATGTTGTGATCCACACTATCGATTTTTTTCGCAAAATCAGTGTAGATCATATCAACTTGACCTCCTAAGTCAAGGGTGATTGCAACGGTGTTGATAAATTCCCCTAGGTTGGGTACGGTAGAACGTCCTTTTACAAATCCATGTTGATTTTCGGATAAGTTGGGGTGCAAAACATTATAAAGTTTACAGTGAACAATGCGTTCCAGGATTTTTCCAAAGCACGATAGGAGTGAAATGGGTCTGTAATTAGAGGCCTGGGAGTGGTCATCCGCTTTATGGATGGGGAGGATATTTGCACATTTCCAAACGTCTGGAAAAGTACTCTTTTCGAGACTTGAATTAAAGATATGGGCGAGGGGAAAACATGAGGATGAAGAGAGGGATTTGATAAAAATGTTAGGGATTCCATCAGGGCCGACTGCGCTGCTAGAATTCAGGGACTGAATTACCTCAGCGACCTTTAAGGGGTTAGTGTATAAATCAACAATTAAGTCTGGAGTGCATTGAGGGTTTTCATCAGAAGTAGAGGTCGGGGAGCTATATACGGCGGAGAAACAGTCAGCAAACATGTCGCATATGGCCTGGTCATTGTAGACTTAGTGGTTCTGGTATGACAATGCATTGATATGCCGACGCGAGTCTTTTAAAGGGTTGACATAAGACCAGAAGGATTTAGGGTTATTAGCAAATGATGCTTCAATTGTTCTCAAATAAGATAACTTTGTGGATTAACACACTTGGCGAAATTCGGAGAGGTCCAGTTCTGATCTCGAACGTAAGTAGCGTTTTCTGGCTGAGTCCTTCAAGGACAAAGCAGATTCAACTTCACCTGTGATCTAAAAAATCTGAAAAAATTATCAAAGGAGATATTTATGAGTTTAACAATAACAAATGCATCAGAAGTCAAAATTCGTACAGCTCTGTTAATTATAGTATGATCTTCGAATTTCACATTTTCTCCAATAAAATCGTATGGATGCATTCAAACCCAACAAAACTCAATATTTAAGTAGCCTTACACAAGATTCTTATACTCTGTAAGTTTGATGAAATTTGTATCATATTCACGGAAGTTATAGCCATTTGAAATTTCTCCAATTACAACAATAGTAACACACTATCTTGGTATTTTATGGACTTTCCGTTGAATCAGTTTTGATTTGACTTTCTTAAAATTTTCATATAAGATCGATGACATGAATGCTTTTGGGATTTAAGGATTTGAGTGATTTTTGTTAGTTGCAAAAGGAGAAATAATGGATATTTTTTAAACAAGCAAATCTCTTTGATATGTTTCTTGATTTGGTTCAGACCTGGTGACTGCATTTTGTAAGTTGAGTACAAAATCTTTCTGACATGAGCGTAAGTCTTTCTACCCAACTTATTTTCTTTGCCATACGGTAGTTGGTTTGATAGTAAATTTCATTTAACTATTGTAGTAACATTGCTTTGAATTAATTCATTTTAAAGAGGGGGTTGGTTCATTTTATTTGAATCCTACATTGAATTGTTATTTTCCTTGTTTACATGAATGAATCGGCCATGAAGTATTGAGAAAACCATATTTTTCATATCTTAAAATGACTTCCTCCTTTCGAGTCCTTTTCACTTCGTGTGAGTTTTTATATATAGGGTGGCTCAGCACGAGCGGAAGTGTTCCAGAAGACCCGCGACATGACTGAGCACTAGCCGGCCTTATAATGCCACCCCGAGGAACGCACCCCTTTGCCAAAACTTAATGTCTATAACTGCGATATCTTCCGCGGTTGTTACAGTCCCCTATGTAAGCCATTAGTCAAGTAAAAGTCGCTACACGTACTGCCACCTTTTTGACTGTTCCTCCAATTTGTGCAAAGGAACTCATCTTTGAGTTGTTCAGCACTTAAGGTATTCCACTGCTGATTTTAACTCGATGAGTTTTTCCGCGATGCTGATAGCTCTTACTCTGGAAATTTTTTTTCTTAGTTAGCATGGCCACTTTTTTCCGGTGCTTGATTGGAGCCGTCATCCAGTCCCTCACATGCCGCATCAGCGTATCTAGTATGAATAGAGCATCTTTGACAGTGCGTCCTGCAACTAACACTGCCGCATTGTCTGTGTAGCCAACCAAGCGTGTTCAGCGTTTCAAGCCTCAGTTGCCCATCCATGAGTCGGGACCGAGGTGTAATAGCGGCACATAAGACGGGCACCAAGACTAATCAAATTGCATATATGTTCCTTAGGATAAAACATATGTTATGTTACAATCTCACTTGTTAATCAAATTCATTGATTGTTTCCATTTTTGAAGCGCTTACTAATAAATTTTTATGAAGAAAAATAAAACCGCTATGCTATATATATATATATATATATATATATATATATATATATATATATATATATATATATATATATATATATATATATATATATATATATTTATCCCTCAAATAAACCATAAAGCGCCTTTATTCTCCTTTGACAGATGTGTTAACTATATATCTTTATGTAATGGAATATTTGTTTTATTTTAAACTTAATTATTTGCTCGGCCATAAGAGTATCAAAAAAGATAAAAAAACTTTTTTTCTGGTTAAGAGGTGGATGCCATCTATGTACTGATTATAGGGCTCTCATGCTCATAAGTGACTGGGCTACCTACTAAACACTGTCAACCTGAGAACCAAGCCTGGGACCGTTTAAAATATTATTTCCGGTTAGATCTCGTTTTGCTACGCCGTGAGGCACTTTCAAGCTAGGGGATCCTTCTTTTAGTGGGAGGGAAGAGAAGAAGAGAAATCGCCAGAAAAGCAATCTCCTAGCCCCAACGCCCTCAGCTACTGTGAATCACTTCTATTTTCTAGAACTGCCCGAACATAATACGCCACATGGTTCCACCTGTCAACCAATTTAAACAACACTGCGACTTTATTATTGAGGTAGAGCCCTCTCTCTTCCCAGTATGGGCACGTTCACAATTGATGTTTTGTGTTATAGAGCAGCCAAAGCTTCATATTGTGTGCTGTGTGTTTGGGATCATTATCTTGCTGGAAGCAGAAATCGTCACCAAGCCTCAACTGCTGAACGTTTTGCTGTAAATTTTTCCTTCAAAATATTAACGTAACCATATTGATTCATAGTTTATTCTATAAACACAAGTTGGCCAACTCTTCCTGCCGCTATACACCCCCAGACCATCACATCACCTCCACCATGTTTCACAGTTAGTACGAGATTTTCTTTTTCGAGGACAGTACCGCTCTCCCGCCACACGAACTTTCTTCCTTTAATTTCGAAAATGCAAAATTTGCTTTCTTCAGAGAATAGGACCTGTATCCGAAACTCGGGTAGCTTGTTTATATATTTTTTTGTGAAATCCACATGTTTCTTCCTCTTCACTTCCGATATGTATGGCTTTTTAAGTGCTATGCGTGAGCGATACCCATCTCTCCTTAGTATTTTTCATATGGTATCTTCATGATGAACCTTTCCAAAAGAGTCTTTTACATTTGTAACAATTTGGGAAGCAGTTACTCGAGAATTCTTTGTAGCTGCCTGCAAAACGTTTCTTTTTTCGCGTTCAGTCAGTATGGAGGATCGACCACAACGAGGCGTTGACATAATCGAACCAGTTGTATTAAATGTTTCCCTACATAATGGACAGAGGAGTGAGTTCGGCCTTCTATCTGACTAGTTTAGTACGTTTTCACTTCACTCTTAAGTTTCAGCATAATTTTCCTCTCCTCAGCACTGATTTCGCTAATTTTGGGGGCTATTATGTATTCTAATGCACAAAAAATTTTAAAAAACTGCACTCACTTTTAAGCCCATCACAACTTAAAGTAAGACTATTATCGGACCTAATAACATTAATATGCATCTGCATATGTCATCTCATAAGACGGGGAGTCCCCCGGTTTGTTCTGTACGGATACTTTTTCTGGTCTATTGTGTTGTGTTGCCATAAATTGGTTTTGTTTGAGGTTCAAGCCTTTTTAAAAAGTAAGTACAGGGTTATCCATTTCGTGTTTGGGAAAGTATAACTCTGCCATTTGACATTTGTCAGAATTAAATATCATCTAAAGCATGTTTTCTTTAGTTGAAGGTTTGCCATTTAGAATTATGGTGATTCCGCTGTATCAAAATTTAGGGCTTTACGAGCCGATTACAGTCGACATAATCGGCCTACACAGCGAACAGTTTCGAACACAGTGAGAAAATTTGAAGAGACTGGATCGGTTATTGACATTGCATGGCCTGTTCATCATCACAACATTCGTTCTGCTGAAAATGTTGCTGTCGTTGCTCAAAGTGTGGAGGAAGACCCGAGTTTGTCGATTCCTCGACGTGCTCAATATTTGGGCTTGTCTTACGGCTCATCGTGGTGGACTTCGCATTTGGATTTGCATCTCCATCCGTATAAAATCCAACTCACTCAAGAACTTAAGCCTCAAGACCATACACAACGCAGAATGTATGCGAATTGGGTGGTTGAACAACAAGCAATTGATAATGATTTTTCTTACAAAATTTTCTTAAGTGATGAGGCTCATTTTTCACTCAGTTGGTACGTAAATAAACAGAATATGGGGCTCTCAAAATCCTTAGGTGATCGCAGAAAGGCCTTTGCAATTGGAAAAAGTGACCGTTTGGTGTGCATTATGGTCTGGTGGTGTTATTGGCCCGTATTTTTTGAAAACGATCAAGGAAGAGCCATATCAGTCAATTCTGACGCTATGGACGGATGTTAACCGATTATTTTTGGAGAAAAATTGAAGATTATCATCTGGAAAACATTTGGTTCCAACAGGATGGAGCCACAAGCCACACAACACAGGCTAATCGAGCACTTTTGCAAGAGAAATTTCCAGGACGCGTAATTTCGAGATTGAGTGATGTCAATTGGACCACAAGATCCTGCGACCTAACACCTTTGGATTTCTTTTTACGGGGCTATGCAAAAGATCGTGTTTACGCGAACAATCCTCAAAATCTTGAGCAATTGAAAACCAATATTCGTGAAGTTATGGCCGAGATATTGCCGGAAATGTGCCAAAATGTCATTGAAAATTACCTCAAAAGGATTGCGGCCTGTAAGAAGTTCCGTGGAAGACATTTGAATGATGTTGTGTTTCACGTATAATGGCAAGGTTCAATCTTTATATTGAATAAAAAATTTTGTTTCCATCTGAATATTTTATGTGTTTTCTTTAGCTTTACTTTCCCAAGCGTAAAATGGATAGCCCTACATTATGAAATTATACTGAAAATCATGCAAAAGTGTAGATTCTATGATATTATAAAAGAAAGTATTCAAATTAAGTGGACATATCCTTTTTAATACAACGATAACTTTGTTATCTTGCATGTACGGATACTTTTTCTGGCAAGTGTCTGTGGCAAGCATCATTCTCCTCTCCTAGCTAAAATATATAGTCAGGAGACCATAACTTGCAAACTGACTGAACTGTAAAGAGGTGTAAAGAGGTATTGTGTCGTTTACCACATATTTTCCTTAGAACCGTGCTTCGATGTACATTGCTTCGCTCCATGCTGATTGCGTAAACAATTGAAGCATAGTCGCTTTGAGTTTGATAACTCCCGTCGTGTCTGAACAGTAGCCTGTTTAAACTTTGTACTGTTGAACAGTCGATGATTCTCGTTGCACATTGGAAATTTTGGGCCAATATGCACTGAATGGACAGTGATTGCTGATCGTTCAGTGGGTTGTTTCGCAACTGATAATGCTTCCAACATAATGAATCTATTCTTGAGAAAGTTTAAAACTTCTTGCAATGTTGGCGCTGCTTTTAAATGGCCGATCTGCTCCTGCCAGTCTTTCCGTGCCTCATTGTCTCATCATCGTCAACTTCTGGTTGATGATGAATGTGGCTGTTAAGTCAAATGCGTTGACATTCAGCGTGGAAAGTGTAGTCACCAGTTGATTAGTTGTATCAACCAAATATTTCAATTGACTTACATCATCCTTGTTGCACCAGGCTAGCTCTGTGATGCGCGTACCGCTCACAGAGTAGATTCCATGCTGGCGCATAATTTGTTTTGCTTTTGTACTGCACTCAGTTTTTCATTTACGTGCACCATACATTTATATAGACCACGAAATGTACACCATGATGAATATTTACCATGGAAAGCAGGAATTTTGAGTTTTTCCAGTTCGATCGATTCCACTTCATTCCCTGATCTTGATCAAATTCCTGTTATCAATGGCTTGAAGTTTTTCTCGTAGTCGTCGATCTTTTCCAAAAACAGAGCAACGTAGTCCAGTACAATATTTTCTAGTGTCACAAATTCTTCCATGTAACTAGCTTGATTCTCCTTCTTGCTAATAAGTTCCTGGCATGCCAACGAATGATGTTCTTCGCATTTATTCCAAAGTCCCTGAAGTGTTTCCAACCTTGCTCTGAAGTAAGCAGTGCTGTAACGTTTTGAACTGTCCTTCTTGTAATTTTCTAGCAGCCACTGAATAGCTTTTACTTGCAAATCTTGTCCAGTCTTTTTCGGCCTCTTGGGTTGTTTCTCTTTGACTCCTAATTCCGATAAATGATATCCGGCTCGATGGACCAATGTTCTGGTTACTGAAATTCGATGAAGCGACTTAATATAAACACTGAGTTTTGCTACCTGGCAATGACTATTTTATTGTTACGTTTTTATGGCTTTTATAATTATAGATTTTTGCTTACAATACAATGTAAAGTAGTCAATTTCCCAAACATTTGTGCTTTTTGTGCAATTATAATTTATTTGAAATATGCTATTCTTGCAAGAAGGGTAGTTAAATTTTACAGCACATTTTTAATTCCAATGTGTTGATACAACAATACTGATTTTTAAACAAAAATATGTAATTGATGCAAATTTAGATACTAATGAACTTTTAATGAACTTGCAAATGTTTTACGGATGCAGATTGAAATTGATTGTGTGGTTGTCTCGAGGATTAATTGAATTTGTGAGAAAATTATATAAAATCTTTTATGCGTGCTAACATTGCCTGCATAATCTTTTTCCAGTTTTTTCAGATCAGGGAGGATGACACAAATTTTTCGTGTATTTCCCCTCCCTGTGCCCCCCTCGAAGCACAAAATGTCAGTATAAGACCTGTTTTGAAAAGCTCTCATCAAGACCTATCACATGACCGGCTACCTCTGATGCCATTTTTTTTCAGGGGCCACTCCCCTATATGTGAAGACCCCCTTAAATACCTTATAAAATTTTTTTGTATTTTTGAACTTTGAAGAGGGCATCACTACACCCAGACTTGGCACTAATCGATTAATTTTATTAGTCCATTAATCAATCGATTGAAAATTTAATCGCGATTAGATTAATCAAGATTAAGATAGTTAATCGTAATCGCGATTAATTTTAGTAATCATTTATCATCAATCGTTAATTTGATCAACGATTGTTTTATGAGACCCACTGTGTTATATTTATGGTGTATATATATATATATATATATATATATATATATATATATATATATATATATATATATATATACATACATATAAAATAAGATGTTCGTGTAAATTAGCGTGAATTAAAAGGCAGATTAAATTTATCGAGGATTCCTGAGTTTGTAAAAATAAAAATTTAAGGTGTTATTTTTTTACCTGCATACTGCAACTGCAATACAACTAACTCAGCGGGCCTTTGGAAGACGAATTTCTAGATTATTTCTTCATGAATTTTTAGAGCCACTTCCAGACAAATGAGGTTTTTATCTCCTACTTATTGTTGAACTGGTAGCTTATGCGGCTAGTGCTCTAACCCCGGGACAATAAACAAATCAATGCAGGAAGTGGACTATTTGCATGTGTTGATGACAACCTTATTTCTTTTTCATCGACAAATGTAATAACTCTAATTTCTGCATGACACTATCATCGATCGTTCATTTATTGAAGTTGATGAAAAAGGAACAATCTTATGATCAATGCATGTACATGAGAAATTTGAGTAGGTGTATACATTGATGATAACTTTGTTCCTTATTCATCAGAGAATTTTTTATCATCTTATATAATTTAATAAACGATGATAGTGTCATGCAGAGAGTGGAGTAATTACATTTGCCGATGAAAATCAAATAAAATTTCCATGCATTCGTTATTAATTTGTTTACATTGATGAAATGTTTTATTTCATTTACTCACAAACCAATCACTAAATGCGCTTATCTTTTTATTTGAATCTTAAGCCCGGCTCAGATGCTACGGCTTTCACAACATTTTGCCTTCGCAAACCAAAACGTTGCAGGCAAAATGTTGCGTGTGGACGGGAAAATGCAACGTTTTAGAACTGCGCATAGTACGGTGCAGTTGCAGCGATATTTGAGCTTTTAGGGCATAAATATCCGTGGACTGCGCAAAAAAGTTGGTAAGAGGTGCACCGTCTGGACGCTCTTTCAATTTTGCTACGTTTTGGCTCCACAGGCAAAACGTTATGCAAGACGTAGAGTCTGAACTGGGCTTTACGTAAACAATAGGAAGAACCTTTCTTTTTGGTGGGTATACGTAGGTTTTGGGACTACATGCATTTTGCATTGACGTGTATGTAGTATTATTTGAAACACTGAGTGCTTAATTAACAAAATATATCTTTTTCTCGTGCACGTTAGAGTGATTATTTTCTGCCAAGTATAAGTTCCTACAGTATTAAAAATGGAAAATAGACTTTGAAACCGACATCAATATTGAAGATAGTATTATTAATTATGTAAATTCTAGTGGACAAAGTGAAACCGGCAATAAAAATCTAGCTATGTACATCTTCAACGGGGAGTAGTCCGCGTGGCTTAGTGGTTAGTGCACTAAGCCCGTAAGCCGAAGGTCTCTGGTTCGGGTTGCGTTGATGTCAACGAGATTTAGTTCAAGTAATTGTTCGGCCGGACTATAAGCCTGTTTAGTTATGTTACGCGCTGTTTTAAAAGCAGAACGTATCGCAGCTGGGTGGACGAACACACGGCCAAAGCGTGATAATGATCATATCACCTTGTGGAGCGCCGATACATTAGATCATCACAATGAGATACTCTAACTATCTCTAAGCGAAGGCCTGAAAGGAGCTGTAGTGCTACGAAAATTAAACATATTCAACGGGAGACACGAGAAAAAATCTAACAAGGGAATCATCTTTTTCATCTTCTGTTTTATTTGACGGCATCTTCTTCAAACTAGTTCCTGACGAGTCTTCCGACAAGATTCTTGCTGCAACATGTATGCAACATGACAATAACGTCGTATTTTGTTGGACAATTGAAAAGAAAACATGGTTTAGATGTACTAGAAGATTATAAAAAGCACATGAAGAATAACCAGACTAAGAAAACAACTAATGTCAAAATGGCCGACAACACTCTTTCAATGGAAAAGGACATGGTAACACAAGAACAATTTGAAGTTACTATTACTAATTATTTTGTTCATTCCTTAACACCTCTACGACTCATAGAGGATCCTTATTTCACAAAAATAATGGAAGACTTTAATATTAAAATTATTGGACTGCAAATGTTTGGAAGGCGGTCATTAAGAAAAAAAATTGCCAAACAGTCTTATGATCAAATGTCTGCAATTAAAGAAAAACTTGCATCAGTTAATTACGTTTGAACTACCGCCGATATTTGGTCGGGAAAAAAAGAAGTTTTCTCGGCGTAACTACGCATTTGCAGATTCGGAAAGACACTCAGCTGCTATAGCTTGTCGACGATTTAGGGGAGCACATACGCACGACCGAATATCAGACATGTTATTGGAAATATTTTCAGAATTCAATCTTGACCCTTCCGAAGTTACATCAATGGTGACTGACAACAGTTCAAATTTTGTCAAAGTAATTAAAGAATTTTCGAAGAGTCCGATGAAAACAGTGAAAGTGATCATGCGACAGATCATGATGAAGACCAGATTTTTATAGGAAGTGAAGACATGCATCCAATGAACCAAATGTTAGAGAATACTTCACTACCATTGCACATGCGTTGCAATGCGCCCATTTTCAATTTGATTGGAAGTTCTGATGTGCAAAAAATATTATCTAATAAATCTACATTATTGGGGAAAACACATACTGATGTAATGGGAAAATGTAGTGAACTCTGGAGTGCAGCTCGGCGACCGAAATCTGCAGAGATTATGCAAGACATTCTCGGGAATACACTTAGTCATCCAGGAGCTACAAGATGGAACAGTCTTCATGATGCGATTAAATATATTTCGAAAATAAGAGGCAAAAACTTTCCACTAGCCAAGGCACTTGAGATTAAAAACCCACTTAAAGATGCTGACTTCCAATATATCGAAGAATATTTGCAATGTGCAACGCCATTAGCGAATGTTTTGGATATACTGCAGGGTGATATATTTTATGGAATTGTTGCTCCATGTTTAAAGCTGGAACGTCAAAATCTGAAGTATTGCAAACCTCTGGTACGAGGATATTTGGAAAGTCTGGAGAAGTGTTATGGAGAATTTTTAAGTTTATCTAATGAAAGGGCAAAAAATGCTGCTATTGCATCCTTAGTTTATCTTAAGTTCAAGAACCGATGGTAAGCATGTGTTGACCCTGAGACCCAAAAAAAATTTCTAACATGGCTGAAAACAATTTTATCTTTAGAATTATCTGAACAATATCGACAAATTGAAAATCATGTGTGTGTTCAAAAAGTATCACGAATTTTGAATTTTCGCGGGTTACGTATATTCGAATTTCGATTTTTTTGTGGCGTTATGTTGGTACTCATGTCTGTCACTTATGCCGACAAGCTCGGCCATTTTGAATGTTCACTTAATTGGTGATAGCTGCTTTACTTGCACGTGTTTTCAATCGTCCTCGATTTTTACTTATTCAAAAAAATGGATCAAGAACGTGTATCAAATTTTGTGTGAAAAACGAAATTAAGTGCGCGGATGCATTCTGAATGTTGACTGTGGCATACGGAGAAGCTACCTTGGACCGAAGCAACGTTTATCGGTGGTACAAAATGTTTTTAGAAGGCCGAGAAGATGTGAACGACGAAGAGCGTGCCGGACGCCCGAGCACTTCAACAACAGACGAAAAAATTAATGAAGTGGAGAAAATGGTATTGGCCAATCGTCGAATCACCGTTAGAGAAGTTGCTGAGGACCTAAACATATCGATTGGCTCGTGCCATTCGATTTTTATCAACGATTTGGGCATGAGACGGCTCGCCGCAAAATTCGTACCAAAATTGCTCAATTGCGACCAAAAACAGCAACGCATGAACATTGCTAATGAGATGTTAAACTCTGTCCGCGACGAACCAAATTTGCTCCAGAGGGTCATAACTGGTGACGAATCGTGGGTTTATGGTTATGACGTGGAAACCAAAGCTCAATCATCTCAATGGAAGCTGCCGCATGAACCAAGACCGAAAAAAGCGCGCCAAGTTCGGTCGAATGTGAAAGTTTTGCTGACAGTTTTCCTCGATTGCAGGGGCGTGGTGCATCATGAGTTCTTGCCACAGGGAAGAACGGTCAATAAGGAATATTACCTGCAAGTTATGCGCAATTTGCGCGAAGCAATCCGCCAGAAACGCCCGGATTTGTGGGAGAACAAAAATTGGCTTTTGCACCACGATAACGCCCCTGCTCACACATCGTTGCTTGTGCGCGACTTTTTGGCCAAAAACAACACACTAATGATGCCGCAGCCACCGTATTCCCCAGATCTGGCCCCCTGTGACTTTTTCTTGTTTCCTAAACTGAAGAGGCCCATGAAAGGACGACGTTACGCTACGCTTGACGAGATAAAGACGGCATCGAAGGAGGAGCTGAACAAGATAAAAAAAAATGATTTTTTGAAGTGCTTCGAAGATTGGAAAAACCGTTGGCACAAGTGTATAATATGTCATGGGGATCACTTTGAAGGGGACAAAATAGATATTCATGAATAAATAAATAATTTTTGAAAAAAAACAAAGATCGCGATATTCTTTGAACACACCTCGTAGTGGAGATAAAAATAAACAAAAAGAACACAATTTTTTTTAAATTTTAATTCAGACCTTGGCAGTGAGTTTGAAACTGTTAATTGTCGACAGAGGTCCAATTTAATAGTTCCAAATTATATGTCTGAAAAAAGTCGTGAATTAAGCCTTTTAAATCGCTACCCACATTTGAAAAATTTATTTATAATATACCATACACATATGCCATCATCGGGTTCTGTAGAGAGGATATTTTCATTTGCGACCATGGTGAATGCACCTCGACCGCACAGAATTTCAAATGATTTATTTAAAGAAAAAGTAATAATGAAATGTAATTTAAATTCCGGTAAAAAATGATAATAAATTTTATAATTCTAACCTGCTGGGGAGTAAGAGTATAAGTCAGTTTTTGCCAATTATAAGTTTATTATTGCAATCCGTAGCCTGCTGGATCTTTTTCAGGGCCTAAGAGTAGAAATCAAAATATGTATTCAGTGATGAGAAATCTTGATTTGAAGCTAGCAATATAGCTCAGCCACTCAATTTTATGTTTGGGAGTAACAGTACAATTGTACATATACTGTTAGAACCGATATTCTTCTGATGACGAGTATAAAATTCCATGCGACTTATACTCTTTGGTTTTGTCTGTTACACTTTTCACTGTGTTATCAGTCAGCTGAGTCCTTCCCGTGGTAAATTATCGATGTTTTTATGTGTATTTTTACAAGTGTAAAGTGATATTAACAGTTTGGAAGTGAGAATGGGCTCAAGAGGCAAGCTGATGCTATCTTTAGTAGCAAAAAAAATAGAATAGGTGAAAATTATCCAGTTGAAGGTGCGCTCGTTACCGACAACAATGTAATGATACTAGAATTTGAACAAGCGAATGGTGCGTATTACTTAAAATAATATCAATCTATAAATAGCGTGAATGTTTTCTTGACTGGTAATTAGTAACTTATAAGAGTTTTGGTAATACATACTATGAATTACCGAATTTTTATAGATATTCATGCAATGCTCGGTGACCAGATTGACAACAATGTTATGCAGAATGTAATAACTGTTGAAAATGAGCAAATTGAAAACGACGTTATTATTGATGCCATTATCATTGAAAACGAACCGATTGAGAAGGATGACACCTCTAATGTAAACATTTTTGAAAATTCAGCTAATGGAGGTATGTACGAAATTGCATCGTGAACCTATTTAAAGACAAGGTTTTTATTACCGTTACTAGACATTGGTAATGTAGACTCTTGCATCCAGAACTATGAGGAGTACGTGCCAGATGACGATGAGAGCAGTAATAGCGACGTATTTCTTCAGGTGAATCCACCCTCTAGCAGTTCTAGCATTACCAGGTTAAAATCAACAAACGCTGACACATCTAGTAGTTTATGTACTGCTTCAAACTCAGTTACTAATACAGGGAAATTCTCACGAAAAAGAAAATTAGACAAATACGTAAGCCGTAACGCTGGACTTCCCTACACCACATTGGATGGGAAGAAGAAAGAAAGCAGCTCGATGAAATCACTGCCAAACTGTCGTAGAAAGTGCAGAGATGTCTTAACAGAAGACATTCGGGCTGATATTTTTGCGGAGTATTGGTCTTTAGGGAGCAGAGGCAAGCGTGCTTATTTCGTGAGTGGACTCGTACAAACTAGTGACCCTGCTACTGAGAGAAGACGCACCAATGATATAGAGAAACAAAAATTTCGAAAATATTCTCACAAATTCCATTTCAAAGTGAATGGTCTTCTTACACAAGTTTGCCGTAGTTGCTTCATGAAAACGTTGGGTGAAACCAACATGTTTGTCACAATAGTGATTACAGATAGTTTACGCTCTACAACTGGCGTGAGTACAGTCGATAACAGAGGAAGGAACGCACCTGGAAACAAAATACCTCCAACAAAATTAACACAAGTCATAAAACATATTGAATCCTTTCCTGCGTACAAGTCGCACTATACAAGAAGGAAAAGTGAAAGAAAAAAATTGCCTTCATTTTTGAATTTAACATTGATGTACTCTTTGTACAAAGAAAGTATAACTCAACCCGTTTCCCGATCGATTTACGAGAGAGGGTTTCACAAATTGAATATTTCTTTCACATCACCAAAAATTGACACGCGCCACAAATGTGACACAATGGCGATGCAACTGAAGATGAGTGAGGGCAATGATAGTCGGTCAATTATAGAAAAAGCTATAAAGCAGCACCATTACGAAGCTGATCAAGCGTATTTATTGAAAAAGAAAGATAAAGAGGAGTGTAAAAATGATGATGTTAGCAGATGCTACACATTCGATTTACAGCAGTGCTTACCAACACCATTTGTGAATTCGTCTGTTTCATTCTACAAGAGGCAGTTGTGGACGTTCAACCTCACGATGCATGAAGTTAGCACTGGTACTGTTCGATGCTATATGTGGCATGAAGCTGAGGGTGGTAGAGGTGCTGATCAAATTGCTACATGCATTTTTAAAGAACTTTCAGGTTTACATAACCAGGGTATCAATCGTATAACATTGTACTCTGACAGCTGTGGAGGACAAAACTGAAACACACATGTTGCTGCAATGTTCCTAACACTCATGCAGAAATCGCCGAATTCCCAAGAAATAAACCATAAATTTATGGTTAGTGGACATAGCCATTTGGAGTGTGATGTAGACCATGGCATGATTGAGAAGCAGAAGAAGAAACTGCGAATACCTATTTCACATCCACATGACTGGTATCAACTTGTTCGCAGTGTGGGGAAGAAAAATAAGTTTGAAGTAATTGAATTACTACATACTCATTTTATCGAATTTTCTTCTCTGTTGAAACCACATTTATGTGTTCGGAAAAAAGATACCAATGGAGACCCCTTTAAGTGGACAGACATCAGGTGGCTGCGATATACTCAAGAAAAAAAAAGGTATATTTCAAGTGCACTTTAAACGAAACAGAACCCTTTCGTTGTATTGATCTTCAAAAAAGAAGTTGTGCTAGCGGAGTAGATAAAGATGACTTGAATCCAAGTCCTTGTTATACGTCGCCATTATGCATTCCTTCTGAAAAGAAGAAAGATTTGATGGATCTCTTGCCTCTCATTAGCCCCGCATTCCACGACTTTTATAAAAATTTGAAATCCAGCTCGCCTTTAAGATCTTCTCTTCCTGATATTGAAGAATTCCCCGAAGAAGAATAAAATGTTCTTTGTTAATAATAATTTCATATGAATTAATATAATTTCTTATTACTTTCATGGCAATAAAAGAATGCAAAAAACAAATTGATTTGGTGATTTACAGCATGAACATTATACAGAAAATCAACAACAAAACAATAATAACCTTTTTAAAGCATGGGATCGATAGAATAAGGCATGCTATTCTTTCAAATGAATTTAAATCTGAGAGAATAAGTCAAGGGCTCAGTAGTACAAGTCAAAAATTTTAAAAGCTCAATAGTATAAGTCATTTAATTTTGTCGAAAATGTATTTTTTTTACAATATGACATAGCAAGTCATTCATAACACTAATAAAATGATGAGACTGCAATATTATATTATTCTAAACTTTAGTTTCATAGATATAGTAGTTTTGAAATTTCAAAGTGCTCTCCTGAAAAATGATGTATTTTGACTTATACTCTTACTCCTTGGCAGGTTAGAATTAATACTAGGAGCTTTTATGTACATATCCTATAAGAAAGTTTTTTCTTTCTGTTATTTATTTTTTTTTGAAAATGTTTAATTTTTGTTACATTATCCAAAAATTCGAAATACCGTTTATCGTAATTTAATAAATAATTTACAAACAAATTATGTACGTTTTCTTTACTCTTGGTATCACACTAAACCTTCTTTGATAAAATATGCAAAAAAATCAATCATTCGAAATGAGATGTGTCCTAACCTCCACTTTCTTGAAATGATTTTTAAATAAGCAAATTTAGCTTTTTAAACTAAATAATACTGTAAACGACGAAAACCAGTGACTGAACGATTAACGATTTGATTAAATTAATCTTAATTGACGATTGAAAGTATGAATTCTTAATCATCAATCTCGATTAACTTTTTAATCGTTAATTTTTAATCGCCAATCGGATTAAATTTTTGCCAACACTGACTACATCTACGTACGAAATTTGATGTTTCTAGCTTATATCGTTTGTGAGAAAAATTCTTTTGACACACGGACGGACGGATAGACGTATAGACAGGTTGTGATTTTAGTAGGGTTTTGCAAAATTATTTTACGAAACCCTAAAAATAGGGCTTATTTTGAATATGTTCACTTCGCCGAGCATTCAAAAAAATTATTTGAACTAAAGTAAAATTGCAGCTCTTTTATGATGGTGAAAGAAACTCTTCACCTTCAATGATTTCTTATACATATGTGCACGGATGCATAATTTAAGCCGTTAATCCATGTCATAAAAAATTATTTAACCCTAGGATGGTTGTAATGCCCTTCTGGTGGGAGCAATCTCATAACCCCTCAACTTGTTATTCCTGTGGTGCATGAGGTTGTTTAGATTGTTTTGCTCTACTTGGGCTATAATTTCCGTTTTGTTCTCATTGATATGCGAACATGTCAGCTAAGAACAGGATATTCAACGCTGATTCCTGCCTGGATAATGTCTCATAAAAAAAAAAAAAAAACGAAATTTTAATCAAAAAATAAGCTTGATTCATAAAGTTTATAAAGGATCCTCACTTTCAAATGCTTTTCAATTATATTTAAAGGAATTACGTTATACCTACTCTTACCTGCATTGACGTCAATGTCTTCGTAAACTAATGCTCCGCAAAATCTACATTCCATAAAAAATTAATAAAAATAATTATGAATACCTTGTTGTATAATATTCCTTCAAGATCAAGGTTTCACGCTGAATCGAAAAGAGAAAAGCTAAACAAATGGCGTAATTTGAGCTTTTATCTAGTTTGGACAAGCTGATGGTAGACAGGGTGAATACATGATCTGTTTTGTAGTAGACTAATTCTAAATCTAGTCATGTCCTTGGGAAAGTTCGGTCGATGACTGATCAACACGAAAAACCAGAACGTTTCAGGAGAATAATTTACCAAACAAATGAGAATCATTCGAGCATTTTTTCGAAGAGACTTCGTTTTGTTCAAGTAGTTGACCCTCAACTAGACGCGCTCCATAAAATTCCGTTGTCGAACTGGAATGCCGTTTGGCCATTTAATACCTTCGTCAAGAAGCTGTGAATAAGCATACGAGTATATCTACAATAAGTGTACGTGTATGTGGAAAATTTATTTAATCATGCTCATACGAATACAATAAACAAACGAATCTTTTGTTTATAACCGCAACGGATACAAGTAACTCGTGTTCAATAAAAATTTATTGTATCTGTACAAATGTATCTACAAGTAGAAGTTGATTTTATCGTCTTCTGTATAAATGTCGTCTGTAATTTTTAACTGTCCATCGCGTTTCGATATCAAGAAATCAGACAAGAAATCACTTTCTCAGGTGTTGTACAATTGAGCAGCTTCCAAGGTCTTCAAGATGTGTTTTGTTGAGATGCTTCATTCACTGGTAACATATCGCATTCGAGTGAATAAAGATGTAGAGGAAGAATGCACCTACAACATTTGCTCGTAGCGCCCAGTTTTATGGACAAATCAGCATCCTGAGCTTCTGAGTCAGTTTTACTATCACGTGATGTGATGAGTAAACCGTAAGGTGTTATTTAACAGTTGGAGTGACATTTTTAGGAAACTAAAAATATTTAATTTTTTTTGGTGGTAGGCTTCACGTGTTTTTTGAATATCTTAGGCTTAGTGAACGTCAGACTTTGATGAATTGAACTTTTATTTTACTTTGACAAAGCTGAAAATAGTGTAGATCATTTGTTATGCACCCCATGTCCAATGCAGATCAATGCACTGCATAAGTTAAGAAAGAATTACGATCAAGGCAAATTTATAAAACAAATATGTTGGATATCCCTTGCAAATGAATACATTGAACTTGAAAAAAAACCTTTGAATTTAATACTACGTGCCATGTTTGCCGATTGCTTTAATTATTTCCCTGAGCAAACTGGATGATATGGGTTTATTCAACTTTAATGCAAATATTTCATGAGAACGGCTTATAATACTAAAGAGTAAGAGGTTGTATTCTGACGAAATCACTTGAGTTTTCAAGCCAAAAATGAGTTCCAATCATTGCAAATGAATTGAATTCAAAATTTGTTTCATTTAAACCATCCTTAACATTTAACGCATATGAAAATTTATTATAAAACTCCAAAGCTTTTAATCAATCTATTCAATTTTTATTTTTATCTTGAAACTGCTGGCAAGACCTAGTGGACAATGTGAACACGGATTTGTGGGGCCTTAGCTACAAGCTAGTTATGAAGAAGAGATTGATGAGGGCACCCTTCCCCGCCCATCCCATCCATGTTGGCGCAGACCACAGTGAAACAGCAATTGAGTGTTTAGTCTTCTAACAGCCGGAACTGGAAGAGGCAGTCCTTTCATTGAAATTGAGGAAGACTCCAGGTCCAAATGGTATTCCAGCTGAACTGTTGCAACTTGTCTATCACCATTGTCCTGACTTGCTGCTCAGCACATTCAACGTTTGCCTACGGGATGCGGTTTTCCCGCTAGGATGGAAGGTGGGCAAGGCTCCAATTTTCCTTTTTCTGAAAAGCCGTCGGGCCTTGTTTTATAAGAAAAAAGAGAATCGGCCAGCGGATATCAAAACAAAATAATTAACTATAGCCTATTTGTACTTAAATCTACTGATGAATCACTTCCAATTATTTGAATCCCCGGTGTTTTTGCGCTTTCTGAAAATGGTGTACAAAATTCCCTTTTCCAATCACGCAAATTAAAAAACAACAAAACAAACAAAAAGCGTTTTGTAGTTATAAAGCATATATATATATATATATATATATATATATATATATATATATATATATATATATATATATATATATATATATATATATATATATTTCGAGGGTAAGTATTACCTCTTCATCAGTGTCCTACTCTATGGCCTAATAAAATTATTACCTCACTTAAATACCTAAACATTTTAACTCATGCAGTTAGTACTCGCTTAACCTTCTACTAATTAAGACTTAATCCTTTTATCTAAGAACATTTAATGATCTCTTTTTTACTCACCTAAACTAATTACATAACTTGTCCCTTTTTTTCTCAGAATTTATCCTAACAAAAGTTACTAATATTATTATTACCTTTAACAAATATTATTGTACTTATCCCTAATCACCTCTAACATGTTTGAGTAGCCGGTTCCAAATCATCGTTCAGTGCAGGAGAAACCGGTATTTTACCTCAAAGCTGATAAAGGTAATAAGGTAGACATCATGGACAAGAGAAAATACGATGAATTAGTGCTGGAAAAATTGAACAACGGAGAGTACAAGACACAACCCTCTACCAGATTCTGTTCAAAGAATGGAAAAAGCTCTCACCGACTGCACGGACGTCATACCCAACAAGATCATGCTTCGTGTCACGAACATAGTGCTTTCACGGATAAAATATCTACCGAAGATCCATTATCTTGGGTATGAGATGCGAGGGACCATCACTGCCACAAACGCGCTGACAAGCCGAATCGCAAAGTGGCTTGTAGAGGAATGCAACAACTGGGGAAATCCTCGGAGCACTCATTTCATTCATTTAGTGAAGGATAGGCGGGAATGGATTGAGACGATTGAGATATCAACCACAAAATTCTGGTGTATTTCAATGTGAGAGCACTGTTTTCAGTTATTTGAGGATTGTGTAGTATCTAACAGCACAAACGGCATCCAAAAGAAACAAGTTGGGAAGACAGGCCTACGCTCATGTCAGAAGGGTTTTGTACTCAACTTACAAAATGCAATCACCAGCAACAAATAATATCAAGAAACATGTCAAAGAGATTTGCTCGTTTAAAAGAAAATCCATTGTTTCTCCATTTTCAACTAACAGAAATCACTCAAGTTATGAAATCCTAAAAGCATTTATGTCATCAATCTTATCTGAAAATTTTAAGAAGATCAAACCGAAACTGCAGGGTCTGGTTCGATGGAAAGTCCATAAAATACCAAAATAGTGTGTTATTGTTGTTGTAATTGGAGAAATGGATATAGTTTCCGTGAATATGATAGGAATTTCATCAAACTTACAGAGTATTAGAACATATCATCCCTGAAACTTTCATGCAAATCCAAGCAAACCTGTGGTGTCAGAGTCGATAAAAAGCGCATATTGTTCCATAGCCATATGTTTCCATAGTAATACAGCGCATATTGCTCCATAGTAATACAGCGCATATTGGTCGATAGTGATACAGAAAAATTCAAACCACAATAACTTTGTTAAATACCATTCGATCTTTATAAAACTTGCAGGACAAGTCAATCGTGTAATACCAAATCATACCAAATTTGGTTGAATTTAAGGATACCGTTAAGATTTTATTTAAGAAAATGTAAAATCGATAAATTATACTATTACTAACAAAGTTGAGTGAATTTCGACTTCTCACGTATTTGTTGTTGTTGTACCCATAAGCGCCTATATTCGTGATTTTTTGCTGATTTTTCGGATGAAAGGTGTCCAATCGCTGGGGGGGGGGGGGTACGCGAAAAGTTCGTACATTTCCCCTTCCCCTGCCCTCCCACGGTACCGATACGGCAATTTTAAGGCTAGTTTTGAAAAGATCTCATTAAGACCTTTCCAAGGACACCCTACACGATTATCAACGGTGAAAATTTTTTTTTTGAAGGATCACCCCCCTATATATTGGGAGACCCCCCTTAAGCCTTTTCCACCCCAAAACGTTCAAGAAGTTGCCAGTTTTGATCTTTCCACAAAGTTTCACGGCTGTAGCTTCTATAGTTTCGGAGAAAAAATGCTGTGACATACAGACGGACGGACGGACAGACGGACACAGGTCGTGATTGCAATAGGGTTTTGTATTTTAGTACAAAACCCTTAAAAGCAAGGCTACTATACAAACTTGCCATTTTGTGTATGTCAGAAACTTACTTTACCTTCAGGGGAGGATTTTATAAGCGAAAAACGGGAGTTGCGATGGGGAACGCCTTTCCCCCCTCATTAGCGAGATTTTCATGAGCTGGGTAGAGTAGAGGATTACGCAGGAAGATTTGCTGCCAAGAGTATGGATCCGGTATGTTGATGACGTGTTTGCAATTGTGAAGAAGAATGAACTAGAAAGCATATTCAATAAGATCAACGGAGTCCACAAAAATATTACATTCACTACGGAGGAGGAAAAGGGGAATCAAATAGCTTATTTTGGACCTAAAAATCATCAGGGAGATGAACGGTGTAGAATTTGACATTTAACGAAAATCAACCAATATATGGAGAACAATACCAGCGACATTGTACCACTCTTACGCAACTAAAATGGCAACCTACAACAGCTAGATTAACAGGATGTTAACTACCCCTCTAACGAAGGAACGGTATGATCAGGAGCGTAAGCTCATACTCAATGGATACGATACGGGTTTGGTGATCTCTATAATAAGCAAAATGGAAAGGAGATTTAAAGCGGAATCTTTCTCTACGTTATTCGCACAGAACAAAAAAATTGGAGAGCACTCAGAAAGCGGCAATAACATACTCTAATGTTTTTGGACGGATCAAAAAGATGTTGAAGACAATGAACATTGTGGAGATACCTACCAGTAAAAAGTCAAAACTTGGAACAAGATTAGGCACAACGAAGGACAAGAGGCTCAAGGAGGAAATATGCGGAATTAATAAGATCATGTGCCAAGTATGCCAAAAAATCTACATAGGACAAACAAGGCGCTCAGTTTAAACGAGATTTAATGAGCACATCAAGGAATCGGAGAAGTTCATTTCTATCGAAGCAATCAAATCATCGGTGGCGAGGCACATCGTATCGAATAATCATAGGATCGATTGGGAAGATCTGTAAGTCGTAAAGGAGGTGAATAGTGTCAGGAAATTAGATGCTTACGAAAGTCTATGGATACTGAGACAATCAGAAAGTCTGAACGATGATTTAAGAAATGCCTACTCAAAGATGTTAGAGGTAATTAGGGACAAGTAATATATGTTAAAGGTAATAATAATTTTAGTAACTTTTGTTAGGATGAATTCTGAGAAAAAAAGGGACAAGTTATATAATTAGTTAAGGTGAGTAAAAAAACGATAATCAAATGTTTTTTTTCGTGGTAGGGAGGTGAATGCTATTTATGCACAGAGTGTGGGACTCCCATGCGCGACTGGACTACCCACTAAACACCTCCCCTGTCAACCTGAGAACCCAGCCTGGAACCGTTTGACACATTACTTCGGGCCAGGTCTCGTTGTGTTACGCCGTGGGGCGCCTCCAAGCTGGGAGTCCCTTTCCTAGCGGGAGGGGAGAGGGGAAGAGGAAATGCCAGAAGAGCAATCCCCCGGCCCCAGCGCCCTCGGCTGCTGTGAGTCCCTTTTATATTTTAGGACTGCCCGAGCATAATGTGCCACCTGGTTCCATTTGTCAACCGATTCGAGCATCACCGCAACTATATTATCCGGGGTGGGCTCTCCCGTCTCCCTATAGAGTTCCCTTTGCAGCCTGACCCATTTTGTACACGCAAAAAATGTGTGACAGGCATTGTCCTCCTTTCCTGGGCAAAACCGACAATCGGGAGACCGTGACTTGCCGGGAGACCGAGACTGAAAACACCCATGCCCGCTCAAAAGCTGGGTCAGAAAGAAGAATCAAATGTTCTTAGATATAAGGATTAAGTTAAGTTAAGTTAAGTGAGTACTTATTACATGGGTTAAAATGTTAAGGTATTCAAGTGAGGTAATAGTTTTACTAGGCCATAGAGTAGGACACTGATGAAGAGGGAACACTTACCCGAAAACTTCGCCTTAGCATTTCGTTTGCTTGGAGGAGTCCACCATCTGTCTATACAACTTAATTCTGGATTCAGAGATGCCTCGCGCATGTCGGCCAGCATTTTTTTGGTTCTTTGAAATTAATTTATTCGCTTTTCTTTACATCTGGCAGTTGGGAGGTGATTGCCATTCATACTCTCATACTCGCAAGTGAATGAACTATCCACTAAAATCCCCTGCCAAGCTAAAAACTCAGCCTGGAACCATTTGACACATTAATTTGGGTCAAGTATCGTTATGGTACGCTGTGAGACACCTTTAAGTTGGGGAATCCATTCTCTAGTGGGAGGGGAAAGGGTAAAATTAATCGCTAGACAAGCAAGCTCCCAGCGTCAACGTATTCGGAAGCTGCGAGTTCCTTTTATCTTATAGACTGCCCGAACATAGTGTGTCACATAGTTCCATTTATCAACTGATCCAAGTATCACCGTGACTATACTATCCGAAGTCAGCTCTTCCGTCTCCCTGCAGAGGTGCCGTCATAGCCTGTCTCATTTTTCCTTCTTCCTCTCCTGGGCAAAGCCGAAATTCGCTGGACCATGACTTACCAATATTGTGCAGGTAAGACTTAAAACACCCATGCCCGCTCAAAAGCTGGGTCAGATAGAAGTCAGTCTCACCATGCTTTCGATTTGGCCATGATTACACATCTGGGATGAAGCGCATAGTTCACCTTCCCTTCAAACACTACTGCCAATCGTTGCTTAGTGGGCGTCCTGGTTCAACGCAAATTATCAGCGTGGTGCTCTCTAGAGAGGAGGGTAACAGATATCTCACCGCTGAATCAGAGAATGTCAGATATGAATATGCAATTCGCAGTGCTCTTCTTCTCTGTACCTGTGCCAAGTGTTTTCGGTAAACCCCCTTACCGAGAGTGTCACCCCATGTTTCTGCTCCATACAGTAGCACTGACCCTACAGTGCTCATCAAGTGGCGTTCCCTTGACGGGATGAGTCCTCTTGCGTTGACCATAAGTCGACTCAGAGCCAATATGCCTGAAGCAGCCTTGCTCTGCCGTTGCCCTGACTTGCTCGGAGAAACTCAACTTTATGTCGATCAGTAACCTCAGATACGTCACCGCTGGCTTTGATTCGATTAGTTTGTCTCTAACACTGATCATCCTTACTCTAGAGATTCTCTTCTTTGTCAAGATGACCACCTGCGTTTTTCTAGTGCTAGAGTGAACCCACGAGCAGTCATCCAGTCTCTCACTTGGTGCATTAGCATATCCAGCCTTAGCTGTGCTTGTTTGGTGAAGCGATCAGTGACCAGAGCCACAACGTCATTTGCATAGCCAATCAATTGTGACTCATGTGTTATCTCCTGACTCAGTAGCCCATTTCAATACACATTTCACTGGTCGGGGCCAAGAATACTGATAGATCCCTGGGCAACACCCGATGTGACTTCCATTTTTTATTGGCCCTGTGCCGTATCACAAAGCGGGCTTTGATACTTCATCAGTTGCTCAGAAGCCACTCCAAATATATTTAAACTTGAAAAGGGCTTTCCAGCGTATCCAGAATATCTACTCGTTCAGTGGCGTTGAAGGCATTCCTATCGTCATTTATAACTGTCGCTTGGTGCGGCTGTGTGCCTCTGCATTTGGACTGCGTTCATCACTTCTGCAATGGCATTAATGATGGAAAGTCCTGCTCCCGAGAAAATATGTCCCTAGCAGCACGAATTGCCCCAGTGAGCATTTTCTCAGCAGTGTCTAGCACACATAACGGGTAATTCGAGATTTCCTTTCCCCTTGCGGGTCAGCACGAGTCTCAGCACCTTCCGTCTTACCAAGAAAACCCCATCCCGCAGGAAAGCTTTGAATGTACTGAGCACCAAGTCAAGGCAATGGTGATAGACAAATTGCAACACCTCAGCTGGGGCACCATTTGTACCTGGAGCCTTCCTCGATTTCAATGAAAGGACTTCCTCTTCCAGTTCATGTAGGTGAAGAGTGGCCACTTGATTGCTGTTTTACCGTGAGCACCGACAACATGTATGCAAGCTGCAAGTTTCCGCATAACTAGCTTGAAGGGGAGGGGCCCACAGATCCCTGTTTATATTCTCCACTAGATCTTACCAGCACTGACCATGGCTGTTGTGAATTAATTTACGAAGGCATAACCTGACCAATATTTATTCCGCTGCACAGTCTCATGCCGATGTTTGTGACAGTGTCTTCGCTTTTCAGCAATTTCAGTCGACCATCAGTTCACGGGAGGCTTCCCATGCTGGGTTTCCGATGGAGCATAGAAGCGTTGCAAGCAGTCATGATGATGCCCATAGTTGAGTTGACCACGTCTTGAGCTGCCAGTTCTGTCGTCCGCTGCGAATCTACCTGCGCCGTAGTACCTACTGTGAGCACCTCGATGAACCTCTCGACCTCCATCCTTTCGATGTTCCACCCAATTGTAGGAGGTCGAGAGTATGAACGTCGGAAAACAGCATTATGGATCTCAAGCAGAACGCACTGATAATTACTGGCTGAGTAGTCCTCTTATACTTTCCAATTGTATGTTTTCTGTACTAAAGACACCAAGGCAAATGTCATGTCTAATATGGTTCCTTTGCTGCTAATCTGGTGAAAAGTCAGTATATTCCTAGTGTTTAGTACAACGAGCGCCGTCCTGACCACCATATCTAGGATTCGGTTTCCTCACAAATCTGTTAAAGGCATGTCCCATTCGATTACTTTAGCTTTGAAGTCTCCCCCAACGAGTACGTTGTCGTCTGCGTTCAAGATAGTGCCCTCTAAAGCATTTAGCTTGGCTTGAAAAAATGATGTCGGTTCGTTCAGCGTTAGGTATACACTAAGGAAGGTGGTTCCTGTGCATCAAATCCACATGAAATTATCCCCCCAATCACAGCTTTTAGCCTGAAAATCACTGTTCCAAATCCAAATGGTGGCAGTACCAGTTTTATCAGCATACAAAACTGCAGAATTTTCATTGTAGTGCTTAGTTGCAGGGTCCGAGTCATCGAAGTTATGTTATATCCCTGGCTAAGGCTTCCTTAGTAAACCTTTCATTTCTTTGATCCTAATACCTCTCCATGATCCGGCTTTTGATCAGCATCCTTGCAAATGGTACAGTGCGCAAAGGAAGTGCACTGTGCTCTTTTCTTTTATGCCCCATCTCGCCACATGTGCAACAAAAGGAACTCCTATCGGGTCCCTTGCATACTTGTCCGGTGTGACAATAGCCAGGGCATTTGAAACATTGAAGAGGCGCTGCTATTTGCTGTATCCTGCAAACAACCCACCCTATTCTTACTTATTCGAAAATAGTTCGGTGTGCTTTTCGGTCAAGTCAATGATGCCCATGCGTTGCCACGTACGATTTTATAGTATTAGCCTCGCTTTGATCCTGCGTACGCTAGGGAACTCCCTTTTGATGGCCTTTTCTGCCTCAGCCAGGTCCGTTAAGTAATCAATGTCTTTTATTTTGATCTTTGCTACCGGATCGAGTGAGACTTTGGTTGCAATTTTGCCGAGGATTTTCTTATTGCGTCGCAGAATGCTTCTTTATTGTCAGCCTTTGCTCCTCATTTGACCAGTTTTGCTTTTATAGCAGTGTTGGTGTGTTTGGGCGTTGCGTATCCTCAGACATCCCGCAGCATATCTGCGTAGAATTGGCCATATTGGGGTTTTACGAGCATTTCCTACTACCGGGGTCTTTGTCGGGGCTTTTTCTCTCATATTCCGTATCATGTATTTTTCCTTGCACAAGAAAATAAAGTTCACACGAACGCCCACGTGTGAACTTTATTTTCTCGTGCTTTTTGAAGGAGTTTCTTTGCGGGTGTCGTAGCTCCTTTTATCAGCACTATTTCGAACCCCAGATCTGGCATTCCACGCCCATCAAGTGCCTCTCTCTTGCTCCTTTTATCCCGCTCTCGTTCGATCGGACTAGACACCATTCTTTTATTGTTGTTTGATGGCGGAGCTATCTGCGTGTTCCCTTTAGGCTTAACCCTTAGCGGTTCCTTAGCTTTCTGCTCTTCTTTAGCCTTCCGGTGCACTTTGGCCTTTAATCAGCTACTCTTGTAATGGCCTATGCAGTCTAGGTGCTCCTCTAGTTTAAGGAGCGCATTTTTTACACCTTTGCTGATTTTTGGCGAGCCTCCTGTAGATTCTGGTCCTTTTGAAAGATCTCTCACTTTTCGGATTGGCTTTTCTTCTTGATGTCGCTAGACGGCATTTGTAAATTGCGACCGCCTTTCTAAGAGTAGGTTATTGGCTTCCGTGTCCGTGCTTCAGCTCTATTTTCAATTGTGGCGCTGAATTCATACAACATTGTTGATCGCAGGATGGTTCGTTACTATTTCGGAACTTAAGACACTGCAGGACGCGCAAGATGTTCAAGCGGCGGGGGAAAATACAACGAACATCGAGAATTCGATGGTGATTGCTGCGATCGCTACCGAAGCGATTGAAGCTTCGTTTGATTTTTTGTTTGAATTGCTCCAGTTTGATTGGATCCACCCTCAAAGTCGATATCTCTGTTCGTGTGTGTAGTTACCTCTTTAGTCCCGAGGTGATCTTTGTAGTGGAGGGAGGCCATGCGAGGGTCGGCCCAAGTGCTAATGCACTACGTACAGCACCAATCCACTGGTGTGAACTTCAAACGTCCTCTGAGGCCTGCTAAGGTTGTACCGGGATGGAAATGGTATGATAGTTGAATTCGAGCTATTCACGCACGAATGTCACCTCGGGGGTGCCATGCAAAGCCACTAGGTCCAAATCACGATAATCAATCAAAAGAGCTTTATTTAATACTAATCGTTATAAATTTTAAAAGAATATAAAGCAAATTCCAAACAATAACAATAAAAAACTTAATGGCCCAAATGGCTCTCTAAATTTGTACGTTATCATTACACATTTAAAAAAAAAACTATAGCAAATTCAAATCAATGAAGATTGTTACATATTTTTTAAATTTAATTGGAAAAAGGAGAAAAAACCAACCAACACTATTCTAAAATTATTTATAAACTTAACACTACAGTGAACTTTGATCCTACACCTAATATGTTTTAACTTTATTCTAATAAATGCTATCAAAAACTTTATCTTATACTAAAAAAATCTATAACAATGTTCCTAACCTAAGCGTTTTACCTTATCTCTAACCTAATATAATAAACATAATATAAACCTAACCTATACCTAATTTTTAACAAAAATAAACAACAACACTAAATGTAGCAATAATGAGCTGAAACTCAAAAACTAAATAACGAAAAACACCAAAACTGAAAATATACACGAATAATTTAGACATTGTCATTCAGCCACCAATACTTAGATTGCCCCGTCTCAACTCGATCAGCCTCAACGAATCTAGCAAATGAGTACCTCCATTGGAACTGTTGGTCTCGTGAACTCAAATTCGGAGGATATTTTATCTTCTTATCGGTGGCCCGTCGATATATGTGATATATGACTGGGACGCCGTCAGAATCAAAAACATATCGATTCATGTCCAAATACACGAATGCTTCTGGAGGAATGAAGCCAGTAGCGAGGCAAGTCGCTATATACCCGTCTGTAGGGTGGAACGGCTGTGAAATCCAAGGGTTTTCACTCACCGTCACAGATCTTGCGATATGATTCCGAAGAAGTTTCAATATGAAAAAAACGAGTCTAGTCACTTCAGCAGTTTGATAAATTCTTCTGTTCGATATATAATGGTTCCAATCCGTTTCAGGCTTTCTGTACAAACCAGTACATGCACGAAGACATTTCCTTTCGAAAACTCTTAATTTTTCCATAGTACTAGCACTCTGGTTGTACCAGATCTGACATCCATATGTCAAAACTGGTCTAACCAGTGTCTTGTAACAGATAATTTTGACCTTTTGATCAATGTATCTGGAATGAAAGAGCTTTCGAAGGGCCATGACTACTTTTAGTGCCTTACTGAGCATGGTTTTCACATGTTCAGTATAGTACAGATACTGATCGAGATAAACACCGAGGTATCGAGCATAGGATTTATGTGGAACCCGTTCAAGACTACCCTCACCAGCCATGATGTGGAAATCTTTCCAATTACGTTTCAGGTCTTGACTGACCCCCTGCAGCGTTGTCCGAAACAAGATTGTTTCACACTTTTGCGCATTGATTTTCATTCGCCAATTGTCAGTGTACAGCTGTACATCATTGAACATTTTTTGGAGATTGCTCTGAACTATTGTAGCTTTTCGGTCTGCCGTATAGATGATCAGATCATCAGCAAACGCTACCAATGATCGCGTTGGCGAGACGTTGAAATCAAAGCTGTTCATTAGCTTGCGAATGAATATTGAGAAAAGCAGGGGCGCAGTAACTGTTCCCTGCTGTAGACCTGTAGACCTTGAACTCGTGCATTGTTGTCAGATTTCCATCAGTTACAACAAACGATTTCCCGTATAACATATTGCACATCATGGCGACAAGGTGTCTGGGGAACTTGTCCTGAAGGAGTTTAAAAATCAGTCCATCTAACCATACCGTATCAAAGGCTTTCTCCATATCAATGAGACATGCTCCAACACATTGTCTATCATTTAGTTTCCAACAGATGTCTGAGGTTACTTTCGTTATTGCATGTATGGTCGAATGCCTGGCACGAAAACCAAATTGGCAATTCGGCATCAACTCATATTTCTCAATGTGGGCGTTTAATGCTCTGTTGAGTATCACTTCAAACACCTTGCTGATGTTAGGCAGCAAGCTGATTGGGCGATAGCTTTTGGGGCATGAAGATTCTTTTCCTTTCTTCAAGATCGGAAATACCTTAGCCTTTTTCCACTCATTTGGGAAATATGAATTGCTCAACATGTTGTTGAACAATATGCAATAGTTCCTAATAGCAACCTCAGGCAAATGTCGGAGAACTACATTTGGAATACCATCAGTACCACATGATTTCTTGTTGTTTATCTTGCGAAATATGAAACACAAGTCTTCATAGCTGACAAAATAATCAATAAGATTCAAGCTCGGTTTGAGGTCAGATGTTAATGTTTCATTGAAATGCAGAATTGATTGGCCGTTCAGGCTTGATTTGAAGTCGGAAACTTTTGCTTCAACGACCTCTGAAAAAATTTCGTTCCCTCTCTCAGTGTTTGGTAGATGAACCAATTCAAAATGTGTTCCAATCAGGGCAAGTTTATCCAATCCTTCACAAATAATCCTGTTTCCATTTCTATCCGGAGTCGTACTATTAATTTCGATACCAGCCCTATCGAGAAGATTTATCTCATCACTAGTGACTTCAAGATTCGATACCTTCACTCGAGACTTCTTGCGGAATATGCTATTCACTTTCACGAACACGCCGTCTGGGTCCTGTGGGCTAATACCCCTCAATTTTTCCGCCCATTGATTGCTGACCTCACTCCTGAAGTATGACCGGATTAAGTTCCGGACATTCTTCAGATGTAATTTCAACAAAGACAACGAGGGATGGTTGTGGTCCAAAAATCGTCGATAAATATTGTTGACGCGTGTGAGAAGAAGGCTTTTCAATCTTTTCAACCTTGCGATGGTTGGTGTTTCATATCCTTCCATATTGTTTCGATGTTTAATCTTGGGAACTACTTTCTCAATCGTTTCCAACGTCAGCTTCTCTAACTTCGACAAATAGGCATCTATTTCATCGTTAGTTAGATTCCTGTCATTAGGAACCATTGAGCAAGAGTTGCCACTATCAGAAGGGGGACATTGCTTCTGGTACTCGCGATTAAACTTCTTTTGAAACTTTCCCCAGTCTGTTTTTTTGAAATTCAACCGATGATTTTCGTGTTGAACTGGAATGAGGAAGAAATCATCCCTGTGATGATTGATTTCCATTACGATTGCGTTATGGTCGCTATCGTAAGGAAGCACCTGCAGTTTCCGTTGAGGACTATTACAGCTAAATTCGAGTCTTGCGTCAGCAATGCAAAGGTCCAAATATGAATTTGTCCTAGGGTATGTTGGGAACTCCGACCCAAATAGAGTGCACCTGTATTCAATTTGGTTCTCTGTTATCCACGATTTCAGGAATACACCTCTTGGATTATTGGTGGCGTTCAGCCATGATGTATGCTTGGCGTTCAGGTCACCAGCAAGAATATAGTAGTTATGCAGCCTGTTCAATTCGAGTATTTCGAACAAGGAATTAAGCTCCTCCTTGAGCTTGAGAACAGTTCCACCAGTTGCATAGGCAGAGATAACGAAGAGGTTATCCCCACCTGGCAGTGAGATTTTGATAACGGACACTTCAAGAGATTCAAAGCTTTTGAATTCGACTGTTTCAATATTTTGGAAACGATAGGGTCTTCGAACCAATATCCCGGTGCCACCTCCCCCATCACCTGTTACCCTATCGTTTCTTACGAACTCAAAATCCTTGAATCTCATGGAGTGCCATGAACTCAGGTGGGTTTCGGTGAGAAGCACGATGTCAGGCTTTTGTCTGGCAATGAATTCAAGGAGATAATCACGCCGATGTAAAGTAACAATGGAGTTGACGTTGATCGAGATGAGACGAATCCTATCCGTGGGAATGTGGCTGGATGACAACTTATTTTGAGGCATTTGAAAGTCCTAAACGCTGAAAAACAATGTTAATTTTCGAACCTTGTTTATCGATTCGCTCCGATATGGAATTTAATTGCTGATAAATTTTAAGGAGCAGCTCATTATTGCCACTTACATTATTTATTTTATTTACATTGTCTGCTGGTCCTCTCGCAGCAAGTGCAAATGACACCCCGGGCTTGACGAAGTTGGTAGGTATCATACTGCGGTGTGCTTGACTTTGTTTTGGAGTTACTTTAATCTTTGCATCTTGATACCGGGGGCATCCTCGATATGATGCTGGATGACCAAAGGCACCGCAGTTCACACAATATAGTTTTTCTTTTGGCTCCGCCTGGGCCAATTTGCACTCGCCGAGAGCATGGATGTCTTTGCATTTGACACACCTATATTTCATGGCGCAATTGGCAGCCGAATGCCCGAATCTTTGACACCTGTAGCACTGGTTGACCTCACTTTTCTGTAGGCGTTCCCACCTCACCACGCGGAAGTTCAAGTACCGTATTTTCTGTAGGGCACTCGAACTACTTTTGCTGGAAATCTGGACTAAGTAGTGAGGCAAATTTTTGCGCTCCACAATCGATCTCCTTGTTGCAAAGTTTTTAACTGAAATAAATTGTATTTCTGGTGCAACTTCTTGGAGCACCTGAAGGAGATCGACTGTGTCCTCACCACAGTCCAGACCCTTCAATAAAAAGGTTTGGTTTCTTTCGCTTTTCGGGGTGTACGTGAAATACGGAACATCTCCAGAATTTAAGGCACTTTTTGTTGCCTGGAAATCAACCAGCGACTTAGTCCTTATTGTCAACTTATCGACATTGACTCTTTTTATCTGAAAATCTTTTAGTTTATTTTCGGCTGCCAAAAGCTGAACCATATCTTTGCCCGTTTGCCCAAACACATTGATTGGTGGGACTTTTTGTTTTTTTTCTATTTTTTCATCAATCTTAATGGACGGACCAACAGACGGACCAGCAGACAAACCTTTTGGTTTTTTCTCCCGGTTTTTAACTCTAAGATATTCAATGAAGTCATTATCTAATTTTGACGTTTTACCTGTATCCTCTTCAACGTTCATCGTTTCTTCAAGACCAGCTAGCGCTGCATAATAATTTCTGCTGTCGTTTGCGCCTCCTGCGCTGAGGACATCCTCTTGATTATCTTCTTCCTGTGGCTTTTTAGTTTTCTTGTCTTCAGATTTTGAATGTGGTTGTCGGCCTTTCTTGATATCTTTATCCTTGTTGAACGTTAATGTTCCAACAAGTGCTTCTAACGATTTAACTCGAAGCTTGAGTTCTTCATTTTCCTTTTCGAATTTTTCAGCTTTCTCTTTTTCTCGGATCAGCTGTTCGATCTCGATAACCGATAGGATTGTCGGGTTTTGTTCTTGATTCTCGTATTTTCTTTTAAGTTTTTTTTTCGCCCATCATCATTGGCAATGGGCATGGTCCTTCCGATTGATGGCTGAAGCCATCGGGCTCCTCCATCTCGTTGCTTTCGCAGCGAGACTAGAGGGAATGTTCTCAGACCGGGACTTCCCTTGAACGTATTTCCACTTTTGATATTTCTTCAGGAAATGAATTTCAGGTATTCGATAAATGCTCGAATAATTCGACGGTGATGGGTTTCCCAATAAAATTAAAATTTGCTTTTGACTGGCTCGTAAAAAAAATATTGCAATTGTTTGAAACTGACTTTTGCGAAAAATTAATTAATTTTTAAAATTAATGACAGGAGCGAATAAAAACACGTCTACACGCAACGAGTGCTAGACGTAGAATCTCCAAATCACGATATCTACATGTCCAAAGCATCATTTCCATTTCATTGTCCAAAGCATCGTCCAGATTCAGTCAGAGGTAATCGATGTGGATTACACCTTGTGAATCCCAGAAAACGGTGGCCATCACCTTTCCGGCCGATCGAACAGTCTTTGCCTTCTTCGGAGAACGTCCGCCGGGTTAAATCCACTGTTTCAACTGTTCCTTGGTCTCTGGTGTGTACCAGTGAATCCAATTTTCGTTGACGGTCACGAAACGACGCACGAACTCCGCCGGATTGCGCTGAAACAGCGCCAAACACGTCGCCGATGTGGTCTCATGGTTGCACTTGTTTTCCGGTGTGAGCAATCGCGGCACCCATCGCGCTAACAGCTTTCTCATGTCCAGTTCTTCGTGTAGAATATGATGCACCATTCCTTCTGCAATGTCCACAGTCTCAGCTATCTTGCGAACCTTCAATCGAAGGTATGCCAACACGAGATCGTGGATTTTTCTAACGTTTTCCACCGTAGCAGCCGTTTTCGGGGCACCTGGGTGTGGCTCATCAAAAACCGACCTGCGGCCACGAACAAACACGTTGAACCAATTCTTGACGGTCGCCACCGAAGGAGAAGAGTCACCGTACACAGCATCCAAGTGATCTTTGATTTCGCTGTGCGTTTTCCCTTCCAAAAACAAGAATCTAACCACTGAACGATCTTGTTCTTTTTCCATTTTTGTACAACCGACCGACACGCTCGCTTCCAAGGGCTATCAAAACATTAGAAGGGAATTGACTGAAACTTTGACAGTAGGCTACTAAAAGAATGCACTGCACAATGGTAAAACTCTTTAGTAATAGCAGCGCCATCGGGCGGTGAGGCTAAGTACTTGTTGAATGACCCTTGTACCTGTCATCCCAAGAGGAACCTCACGGTGGCCTTCGTGTTCAATGTTACCCTCAAAAGGTTGGGTCCTCTGGCGGGGCTTGTGGACCGGAGATGGACATGGAATCACCACTGGCTTGCTCAGTAGAGCGTGGTTACTACACTACTACACTGTCGAAGAAGGTGGAAACATTTTCAATGGTGGTTCAGAGCACCCTTAGGAATCAGTGAAATCCTCCCTCAGTCCGCTCGACTACCACGCTATCTACACTAGCTTTTCCTATCAACTTCCTTACTTGAGTAGCTGGTTCAACCTTCCAAATAGTACCTTACGTTTTCTTCCACACGGGGATTCATCATCCAAACCGACCTGTATAGGATTTGGTCTAAGTGAGTTAACAAATTTTTTATCAATCTTTACCAACGTTATACTTGAAATTCTCAAATCACAATAATATTCCATAATGGTAATGCAAAACTTTGAAATGAACGTGCGTAAATTTTTGTCTTATTCGCACAATCTAAGCACTTAATATACAGCGTGCAGGCCAATATACTATTCATTGAGTTTATCCATGAATGGCTTATGATAAATGCCTGCATTTCATAGGTTGAAGGAGCATTATCAACTCATATATTATTATTTGAAGACGGAACTCAAAGAGGCCGCATGTTTCCCAACTCTGCTCTAGAAGCAACGTACATTTATTAAACGCTTCCCGTAGCTCTTTAGAAGGTAATGTTAAATAGACTGCGCTCCTTTTCTGTGCGACCCGAAATCAGGACATAGCAACTAATTTTTTTTTGGTAACTAGCCCACAGCCACACAAAAATTTTTCTCTGAAATCCATCATAATATAAACTCAGTTCGTCAATTGTTATAGCAAATTCGTACCATGTTTTATAAATTTAAACGTTTAAAATTGGAATTTATTTGAAACTATTTTTAACAATTTACGTTTCTGAAACAGCTTAATTAGCGATTGTGTATAGCAAGAATAATTACTGGAATGCACAAGTCTCTGATTAAGTAAATGTTAACCAGTTGTAACTTCTTGAAAGATGATGATGGTTTAGGCCTTGACTACCTCACTCCGGATAGTGAACACGTTTTATGTGTTACTTCCTACATACGAGAAAATTGAAAATGCGTTTGTGGCCTCAATTAATTACTGATGTACTGCAAGGTTTTATGACATCCACAACAGCCATTGATTAAAAACTGGTCGAAATACTACTTCTATAGTTTGATTAGTTCATCCAACAATTAACAATTTAATCAAACTTGTAAATTCGAAATGCATGCTGTCAATATTATACCACCTTATTTATCATTTCGAGGTTTACTGATTGAAGATGAACTCTCAGAAGTACATACTTGAACCTCTGCAAGTTGATCAGTTGAACATTAAGATGAACCAATTTATTATGGTCGAAATATGTATTTTGATTAATGCTGAAGGCTTTCATTTCGGCAAATTTATTTGCTTGCACATCAATCATTTCGACTATGTTAATTGGATGTTTTCGGTTTAGTTGTGGCAATAAAGGAAAGTTTCAATTAGTAAGTCATGTATTTTGAAGATGCACGTAAAATTAATTAAGAAATATTGTACAACTGTTTGCCAATTAGAGACAAACGTGCAATCCAACTTCTTTTGTCTTTTAAAGGTGTTGATAAGTTTGGTTAATTACCCTTAGTTTTCATCATATTCATTCGACGCGGTTTTTTTGTGGTTGAAATTTTGATGATAAATGTTAGTTCAAATATTTAATGTTTTTTTTTTTGTATTTTACAAAACAATTTATCCTTGTGAAAGTATTAGCAACTATTACGTTTTTGGAATCTTTTCCTTTCTATACTTTCGTAATGTTCATAAATTTTTGCATCAACTACTCTAAATTAATGATGGGAAAATTTGTTCCATCCTTAGATACCAAAATTTGGACGCACTAGTTTTCTTACTAAAGGATGTGTTTTTAGAGGCAAGAAACTTAAAAATGGCAACACTGTTTCCAGTAACAGTCAATACCAAAGTTCTCAGTTGTTTTTAAGTTGGTTCTATATTTTATTATTTTGTGTTTATTGTAGTTTTATTTTTGATAGTTTAATTAGAGTTACACTCGTATTTACACACTGACAATAAACTTTTCAAACTACATATATAAAAATAAACATAAAAGGCTGAGCGAAATCTTCGCGTTGGACGCGAGCAACACTTGGATGCTGAGAAGCACAGACATCTCCCGCAAAGATGATGAAATTTCCTTGCCACTTGTCGTTCAGCGACGACGATCAACTAGTCTGACTGCTTGTCGTTGCTTGTTTTTCTTCATACATTCCGGTTTGCCGCGAATGGCTTTTTGCCTGTAATTGTTACAGTCATTTACAAAATTGCTTTGATGCGGGGAATCAGCAATTGCTTGCAAGGGTGCCACTTGGGGACGAGATTCACGTCGCGCCGAAAAGTTTGGGATTCCGAGAACCCCACAGGTACTCTTCCTCCAGTGTCCTGATCCACAGGAGAAGGAAACGGGGCTTGCTTTTTATTTGTGCAAGTATGCAGTGATGTATTCAGATTAGGAGACAAACAAGGATCCAAAAGAACCTATAGATCATTGTTTTGTTGAACATTTGAGTCAATTTTCACAGAAAAGACTGGTTATAAACGATCAATTGAAATTGCTTTTCCATTCCATTCATTTTGATTATGAAAACACGGTCGTTAACCCGCCTGGTGACTTTATGAGGGCCAGAATAAGGAGGATCAAAAGGTCGTTTGACAGCATTAACCCTGAGAAAAACGTGAGAGCAAGTGCATAAGTCCGTGAAGATGAAAGGTCTCTGCTTAGAGTGATGTACAGTAGGTGTAGGTTGTACTCTTCTGATAAATTCTCTGAGCTTTTCCAAGAAAAAATTAGAAATAGCTGGCCTGTCTTCCTTAATGAAAAATTTGCCTAGGATGCGAAAGTCTGTGCCAAACATTAGTTGGGCAGGTGATGCGTTGAGGTCCTCTTTGAAATATGATCGAAGACCAAGAAGGACTGTTGGTAGCAATTGTGGCCAAGATGTAGGTGCACCGCACATTAAAGCGGCTTTGACGGTCCTATGCCAAAGTTCGATGAGTCGGTTGACTTGTGTGTGATACAGTGTTGGGCGAATGCGTTGCGCACCAACCATCAGAGCTAGAGCCGTAAAAAGTGCGGACTCAAATTGAGTTCCTTGATCCATTGTAATTGTAAGTGGAGTGCCAAATTGCGCGATCCAATGATTGAAAAATGCTGTGGTAATAGTATCTGTTGTAATGTAATTTAGAGGAACTGCAACCGGCCAGCGAGTGAAATGATCAATCATTGTCAGGCAGTAGCGAACACCGTTAACTACTGCCACCTGAATGATGTCCAGATGGATGTGATCAAACGATTGTCCAGAATGTCTATGTGTTTTGGGCCTATACTACTGTGCCTTCGCACTTTAAAATGTTGACATGAAATGCTTTCTCTCGCCCAGATAAGAGCATCTGCTTGCATGCAAGGCCGAACGAATTTTTCCTTTAAATATCGAGCCGTTGAACGATCGCTGGAATCAGCAGGGCTGCGAATGATGACAAACGCTTGTTTGCGATGAGATTTTGGAAGATAAAGACGAATCCATCCCGTGGAGATATCACAGTAAATTTGATGGCCTTGGTGATTTAGAAGTTGTAGTTTAAGAGATTGGTTGTCGTTTCATAAATCTTGGAGCTCTTGGTCTGATTGTTGGGCATATTGTATAGGTTGGAAGTCTAAAGTCGGAGGCATGTTGATTACGTTGATTCTCGATAAGGCATCCGCAACTACATTATGTTTGCCTTTAACATAAATGATGTCTGTGGTGAACTCGGAAATAAAGCTGAGTTGTTTAAGCTGTCTAGGAGAAGCTTTGTCAAATTTTTGTGCATAAGCATGAACTAATGGGCGATGATTAGTCTTAACGATGAATGTTCGACCTTCCAGGATATGTCAAAAGAATTTAATACTGGCGAAAATGACAAGAAGTTCTCTGTCGTAGGTACTGTAGTGTGTTTCATCGGGGTTTAATTTCCTAGAATAAAATCCAAGAGGTTTGCATGTTCCATCTTTGAATTGCTCTAATGACACACTTATGGCATAGTCAGAAGTGTCCGTAGATAATGCAATAGATGCTGATGGTGATAAAAATGCAGTGACAACAGCTGATGAGATACCCGATTTGCACCCCTCCAGGGCAGTTTTACGATCCGGTGTCCAGTTAATTTTTATTTTGTCTCGCTTTTTTGCGTTCTTAAGGAGCTCATTGAGAGGTGCTTGAATAGCGTAAGCCTTCGGGATGCATCGTCGGTAATAATTAAGCAAACCCAGGAAACGTTGAAGATCTGAAATTTTTTCAGGAATTGGATAGTTGAGAACTGCTTCTACTTTCTCTGATGGAGCTGTGAATCCATCTTTGTTGAGACGATAGCCAAGATACACAACTTCTTCCTTGCCAAATGAACATTTGCTGGGACTTATAACCAGGTTATTTTCCCTTAGAATCTTGAAAATAGCCTGTTGATGCTCCATGTGCTCTTCTAATGATCTAGAAAAAATGATTATATCATTGATGAAGCAGGAGGCAAAGTTAATATTGCGAAGAAGGTTATTCATGTGACGTTGAAAAGTTCTTGTGGCATTTCGAAGATCTGGAGGCATAACACAGAATTCAAACAGCCCAAATAGCATTGTAACCGCTGTTTTGGGGATGTCTTCCGCAACTGGTATTTGATAGTAGGCTTTCATAACATCAATCGTTGAAAAATATTGAACAGCCATGACAGCAGTGAAGTCGGTCGTCAATAGTTACCCGTTGAACGCCACACGCCAAGTTTCTTTGCTACCATATGAATAGGGCTAGCCCATTCACCGCTGGAAGCTCTAATTCCACCATGTTGAAGCAGAAGATAAAAATCAACTTCAGCTGCTAAATATTTTTCCCCCGTGAGACGCCGAGGATGTTCTGATACTGGAGGTCCATTCGTGACAATATGATGACAAGTTTTTGTAGATTTAAGGATAACTGAAAATGGCTTAGGCACAGTGATATCAATAAATTTTTGTAGAAGCCGTCAATAATGTGCTTGATGATGCTATAGTCTTTTGATGTTGCTATAGTTGAAATACTGTGGATCGTGCTTCGGCAACATAGCCTTGTATGGTGAGTTTGGTATTTTTGTCAATGAGACATTTACCTCGTAGGTCAATAAGTAGTACGTAATAATCTAAAAAATCCGCACCTATGATAGCGTGATTAGTATCAGCAACAACAAACGACCATTTGCAATCACGACGAAGGCTAAGCTGTAGAGATAGGTGATCATTGCCGTAAGTGTTGATAGTAGAGTTGTTAGCAGCAAAGAGTTTGTAGTCAGTCAATTCGTGGAAAGATAGATAGCATAGAACCAGAGTCTATCAGTAGTACTAAATTCCTACATTTATCACGCACGAAATGCGGTATTCTTTAAATGGTTGATTGTTAATATTGCTGTCGCCAACCAACGCTACTGACGACAGCTTATTAAGTTTCACTCAAATGAAGGTGTGTAGGTGGTAGCGCAGCTTTGTGCACAATTGCTATAATTATGGTGATAATAACAGTCAACGAGTAACTACACTTTCTGGACATTGATTGCCCGCGAACTCGATTTCTGCTACGCTCGCCATTGTGAGTTCGCTTTTTTAGCATCTTGCTCACCTCTTTTTGTTGCATGTATAAATTCTCCAGGCCTTTCTAATTTCCTTAAGCTCAATAACACCGGCGTCCTCAGTGGCATTCGAGGTTGGCAAGGCTGCTGATGGATAGCTGAAATGCGTGGCGGCAACCACGACCACGTGAGGTGATTCACCACTTTTCATTAACGTATCTGCACCAGTAGCCAGTTCATTAAGTGACGCTGTGGCTTGGAACACTTGTAGCAATTTCTGAACTGTCGAAAGAAGTAACGCTAGCCAGCGAACCCTTAACACATTTTCTGGGGCTTGTGCGCCCACCATAGACCGCATAAGCCTGAGCACTTCTGAAGGCTTCCTTCCACAAGCTAGCGCTCAGGCAGAACCTTGTGTAACTGTTGATCGGCAGAATCTGCTAGGCGATTGATGAGCTTCACCTTTAAAAAGTTGTATTTGTCCTTGGCCAGCGGCGATTTAATAACATCTGTGATGGCTAACAATGCATCGGCAGTGACGCTACTTCTGATCAAGTGATATTTCACATTATCAGCTCGTACATTGAACGATTGAAAAACTGATTCTACTTGCAGAAACCAAATCTCTGGATTATCTTTCCAGAATTATGGGAGTCTGCAGTTCTGAATTGAGGGCTTATCAGCACTTTTGTTGCTTGCGAATTGGGCTGCATCTGGTAATACAGCTGCGCTGTCATTCCGTGATGCTCTTGATTTTGGCATTGCTCACGACAATGCACAAAAAGTTTGTTAATTGTTGCAATTAATACACTATCTACACAGTTCATAATTATGACGCGTCACAAAATGTCACTTGATGTCCGGCACAAGGAATAAAATTTTGCAAAGTCCTGCTAACCACAACACGCAGACATTTCACCTTTTGGGGTCAACATTATGGTTTCTTATTTTGTGTTTATTATAGTTTTATTTTTGATGGTTTAGTTAGAATTACACTCGTATTTACACACTGACAATAAACTTTACAAACATCTTCTTTTTCTAAGCACTACAGCCCCTTTTGGGCCTTCGCTTCCTGCAAATGGCGCCTCCAACTATATCGGTCCATTGTCCGCGTCCTACAATTGCGAAATCCGAGCAGCGATGAACTGTCTTCGTCGACCGAGTCAGACCAGCGTTTCCTCGGTTTCCCCACTGGCTGCCGGCCTTCAGTTCTCCCATCGAATACCTTCTTGGGTATCCGTTGTTCGTCCATACGATTCATGTTTCCAGCCCATTGCAGCTTCCGCAGTCTTACAATCCTTGAGACCTCCGCTTCGTCAAAAATTTCATACAGCTCATGGTTGTATCGAATTCGCCATTGGTCTCCGTCAAGCTTCGCTCCGATTATTCGCCTCAGGACCCGTCGCTCAAAAGCGTTCAATATATTTGCGGATGCTTGGGTTAGGGTCCATGTTTCACACTCATAGCATAACACAGGTTTTATCACAAATTCGTATATTTGGAGCTTTGTTTTCCTGTGTATGCAGCTGTTCTTCAAGATCGTAGATACTGAATAAAATGTTTTATCGACGAGCTGTATTCTTCGGCGTTTTTTGTCTCTTTCATTGCCCATTCTCGTTATTTTGGCGCCTAAATACACAAATTCACTCACATTTTCGACACGGTATTGGCTAAGCGTGATATTTTGCATATTTGAGGTATTTTTCCTCGACTACGTCATGAGCTTTGTTTTATTTTCATTGATTTGTAGCTTTGTTTTATTTTCATTGATTTGTAGCCCTACTAGATCTGCTTCGCTGTCGAGTTTCAGGAAAAGTTCTTTGGCAGTTGTTAATGACCGCGACAGAATGTTCATGTCGTCCGCATAGGCTGCTACTTCGCTCGACTTGTATAGTAATATATCTCGCGTATCGACAGGTAGAATCCTTATAACATACTCCAGAGCTCCATTAAATAGCAATTGGGCCAGCCCAACTCCTTGCTTTAGTCCAATATTTGTATCAAAGGCATCGGTGAGTTGGTTATTGATGCGGACTTGGGAGGTTGTCGACGTCATTGTCATTTTGGTAAGACTGACTAATTTTGCTGGGATGCCATAACCAAGCATTATTTGGTACAGTACGTTACGATCAATACTGTCGTATGCTTGCTTGAAGTCAACAAAAATTTTGTGTACGTCTATATTGAACTCTCAGCATTTTTCAAGTACATGCTTGACTGTGAACAATTGGTCTGTTGTTGATCTACCTGCTCTCAAACAACCTTGATACTCCCCAATAATACTGTTGGTGTATGACCCGAGTTTATTTTCTGAGATTTTAGAAAATGTTTTGTACGCCGTACAAAGTAGTGATATGCCTCTATAATTTCCGCACTGTAGCTTATCACCTTTTTTGTGGATAGGGAATATAATTGATTGGCTCCACTCTTTTGGCATATGTTCTTGTTGCCAAATGTGCTGGATGACTTTGTGAATAGCTTAATGAACACTACTGCCACCATATTTGATGAGCTCCACTGTAATCTCATCGGTGCCCGGCGTTTTATTATTCTTTTGGGCTTTGATGATGGAACAAACTTCATCCAGAGTTGGTGAGGCCAATGGAAGCTCTCCGCAGACATCTGTAGGCTCCGATGTTCTGGAGCTGAGCGGAAGACTAAGGAGGTTCTTGAAATATGATGCCCAACTTTCCTTAATCTTGGTTTCATCAGCGATGATATTGCCGATTTCATCAAGACAGAGCGTGATTTTGGGCTGATAACCACGTTTCAGGCTTTTCACTACTTCGGATGCCGAGAAGCACAGACATAATTTCTTCCGCAAAAATGATGAAATTCCCTTGGCGCTTGCCGTTCAGCGACAACGATCAACTCGTCTGGCTACATGTCGCTGCTTGTTTTCCTCATACATTCCAGTTCGCCGCGAATGGCTTTTTGCCTGTAATTATTACAGTCATTTACAAAATTACTCTGATACGGGGAATCAACCATTCCTTGCTAGGGTGCCGCTTGGGGACCGAATTCACGTCTGCGTGGCGCCCAATAGTTTGGGATTCCAAAAACCCCACAGTTCTGTTCGACGGTTCATCATGAATATACTCACACTGAAACAACGTTTGCAAATTGTTCATGTTTATTTTAAAAACCACGAATCAAGTTCATTTGAAAATTGTGTTCAGTTATGAAACACTCTTTTGGTTAAATGGCTACGTAAACAAGCAAAAATGCACATTTGGACTAAAAATGATCTACAATGCTGAAACACCATTACATCCAGAAAAAAACACAAAACCCTCTCGAAAAACTAGTAAATCAAACAAAGTCTTCTAAATATCAAAACTTTGTCTCATATCACATACATTCCTTAAATTATCTGATAAAAAATAAAATGCATTCATCATGTACATAAACTTACGGCCAACTCTTTATAGTATGCTGACCTTATAACTTTCGTAGTCACAATAACAGATCATTGTTACACACCATTTCCGAAGCTTCATTGTAAATACCTACATACGAGGTGTGTTCAAAAAGTATCACGAATTTTGAATTTTCGCGGGTTACGTATATTCGAATTTCGATTTTTTTGTGGCGTTATGTTGGTACTCATGTCTGTCACTTATGCCGACAAGCTCGGCCATTTTGAATGTTCACTTAATTGGTGATAGCTGCTTTACCTGCACGTGTTTTCAATCGTCTTCGATTTTTACTTATTCAAAAAAATGGATCAAAGAACGTGTATCAAATTTTGTGTGAAAAACGAAATTAAGTGCACGGATGCATTTCGAATGTTGACTGTGGCATACGGAGAAGCTACCTTGGACCGAAGCAACGTTTATCGGTGGTACAAAATGTTTTTATAAGGCCGACAAGATGTGAACGACGAAGAGCGTGCCGGACGCCCGAGCACTTCAACAACAGACGAAAAAATTAATGAAGTGGAGAAAATGGTATTGGCCAATCGTCGAATCACCGTTAGAGAAGTTGCTGAGGACCTAAACATATCGATTGGCTCGTGCCATTCGATTTTTATCAACGATTTGGGCATGAGACGGGTCGCCGCGAAATTCGTACCAAAATTGCTCAATTGCGACCAAAAACAGCAACGCATGAACATTGCTAATGAGATGTTAAACTCTGTCCGCGACGAACCAAATTTGCTCCAGAGGGTCATAACTGGTGACGAATCGTGGGTTTATGGTTATGACGTGGAAACCAAAGCTCAAGTTCGGTCGAATGTGAAAGTTTTGCTGACAGTTTTCTTCGATTGCAGGGGCGTGGTGCATCATGAGTTCTTGCCACAGGGAAGAACGGTCAATAAGGAATATTACCTGCAAGTTATGAGCAATTTGCGCGAAGCAATCCGCCAGAAACGCCCGGATTTGTGGGAGAACAAAAATTGGCTTTTGCACCACGATAACGCCCCTGCTCACACATCGTTGCTTGTGCGCGACTTTTTGGCCAAAAACAACACACTAATGATGCCGCAGCCACCGTATTCCCCAGATCTGGCCCCCTGTGACTTTTTCTTGTTTCCTAAACTGAAGAGGCCCATGAAAGGACGACGTTACGCTACGCTTGACGAGATAAAGACGGCATCGAAGGAGGAGCTGAACAAGATTAAAAAAAATGATTTTTTTAAGTGCTTCGAAGATTGGAAAAACCGTTGGCACAAGTGTATAATATCTCATGGGGATTACTTTGAAGGGGACAAAATAGCTATTCATGAATAAATAAATATTTTTTGAACACACCTCGTATATCCCTAGTACCCCATGTTGATGCTGTAATTAAAAATTTCCAGTCAATTTTGACTTTGTATTATTTTCAAGAACGGTTGAGCTAATATTTTGTGAATGTTTCAATTGATTTAAAATCGGTCGTTATCCTTTATTTCATAAATTAAATTTTTTATTTCTATTTACCGGTATTTTCAGCGGAAGTTGCACTCTTAATTGTAAAATACACTGAATAAGAGTGCAACTTTTTCTTGCAATACAGGTATATGGAAATAAAAATATAATTTACGATAGGGTAAGTCCGGGATAGATGGACCACTGGTATAGATGGACCATTCGAATATTTCGCTCGTCTGTCACAGCAGCGTCGCACTCGTTGGCTAGTATTTTTCTCCTCGTGCAGACGTTAACACGTTTAGTTTTGCTTGTGAGTGTCACATGTGTTTTAGGAAACAAACTTTGTTTATTTCTTTTGGTGAGTTGAAAAATATTTGTCACTGGATTTTATTGTTATGTGGTTAAGTTAGTTTAATTGATTTTGACGTGAGATCAATGCTATAGCTCGATTGTATAGTTGAGTAAGGTCTTAACCTAAAATGGTGCTCCAGTAGCGTAAACTATATCAACAGTGTTAAGCTCTTCAGAAAACATAACTGCTCTGAAAAAGAAAAAAATTAGAAAGAGTCAAAAATTAAAATAAAAGAAGAAAAGAAGAAAGACAGGGAGGAAAAAAGAAAGACCGAGAGGAAAAGAAAAGAGAAAAGGAGCAAAGAAGCTAGAGAAAAGAAATGAGAACAATATTCAAACAACAATCAATAAAAGTATGAGAACGCGAAGAAAAACAGAACTAACATCATCCTCAGATTCCGAAGATATTGATATCGACACAATTTCCAACGACAATCTTTATGAAAGTGACTGGGATGAAGATTTCTGTGTATGATGCAAAGAGAACTACAACGAAACAAAACGAGATGAAGATTGGATTAAGTGTGCGTCATGCTCCCGCTGGACACATGAAGGCTGTACAAGATTCGAGGATAAATGCGATTGCTGCGGAAAGTAAGATCCTCCAAATAAGATGACTGCTGAATGATTCAAATTTCTAGAAACTGAGTTATACTTGCTCTATTTTTTAATTATTTTGATTGTCAAATCTATCAATCATATCAAATAGTTTATAACTCTATACCCTAACTTTATAGCTTGGAATAAATAGTCTTTATACCTTTGATAACATGTATTTCTTGTGTAATATCCTGATTCAGTCACGTAAAATAGAGGTCCATCAATCCCTATTAGGTGGTCCATCTAACCCGAGTATGCTTGGGATAGATGGACCATCGAGCAAAACCAAAAAAACATCATAACTCCCGGTGTGATAAGCTTAACAATAGCAAACTTCCTTACAATTGTTTAAAGACATATATACTTATTAAAAAAAATACAAAACTTATCCTAGACATTGCAAAATTTCGGAAAAAATAGCTTTAGAAAAACATGGTCCAACTATCCCGGACTTACTAGTGGAAAACAATTTGTTTTAAATCAATTTTAATTTTGTTGTTATGAACTTTTCAGGGTGCGTGCATATGAATTTTAGGCAAACTCAAGCGAGTTTAAAGCCAAACACGTAAAATTCATAAAGTGTACCATTATTAAGAAACTTGATCAAATTTTGAGTCCCGATGTATTTATTGATGTTGTTGTCATAAAGGCCTACTTCCCAGAATTTTTCGGCCCAAAGATGGCCAATCGACAAAGGAGTTGTGAAACAAAATGTTTCACATATTTTGACTTCCCTCGTCTTTCCCACCGCAATATGAGCACCTGACCTTATAAAGTTCTCATCAAGACCTTTCATTTGATGCCCACATCGGTTATATTTTCAGAAATAAAGTGTTTAAGAATCTTTTAAAAAATTTTCGTTACAGCAAACGTTTTGAAAATCATCATTTTTGAGATGTCACAAAAGTTCGTGCTTTTGGGTGCTACTGGTTTCGACAAAACTCGCTGTGAAACACAGACGGACGAATAGACGAACAGACATGTCGTGATTATGCTAGATTTTTGTAAAATTACTTCACAAAGCCCTAAACAACAAATCCTTTTGCATATTTTTTCTACGTAGTAAATGATTTTTGTTGTTTTTATCATGAGAGACCGTTAAAGTACGCCATCATACATTCATATCATCAATTATATAAAAGCTTTAAGATCTATATTGCAAAATCGCGTAAATATGGAATGCTTTCCTAAATGGATTTAAACTACGTTTTTTGATCTTATAGCTTGCCATAGTCATATCTTTCCCTGAATGCCAAGTCTGATTAAATTCTCGCACCATGATTACCTTTTTATTTTATTTTTTTACTTGCGTTACCTTTCCTTCCAACAAAATAATTTTGTTTTAACCCACGCATTTTCATCCTTGATCTTTCTGTAAGTCACATCAATTACAATCAACTTTCATCAAAACGATCTTTAATTGAATTCATTGCTCAATTATCGGCGTATTTATTCACCCTGACCCAATACTGAAATATACAATACAACGAGTATGCAAAACGTACAGCAAATAAGAGTAAATTAAATGGGTAGAAGCGTAACATATTGTGATATTAAAGATTCTGCATATTATGTCGAAATCAATTTTGATCTATGACTACGAAGAAAAAGTAAAAGTAATGCTTAGCCATAATTTAAACATTTTAAAGGATTTCCACAGAAAAGAAGGTTTTCGATTCTATCCTTAAATTTTTGTAGATACTGCATTATTTGAGCATGAAAACCACATAGCAGAGATATAGCCTAGCACAATATCTAAGGATTTTGTGAACAAAATTTTACAAAATCTATTAAAATTGGTTTGTCTTTCTGTTCTGTCCGTCCGTTCGTCCGTCCGTCACAACAAGCTACGACCACCAACGCTCGAAAGCTTTGGTCTCCTGAATACTTCACAGGGAAAATATTTCATGGAATTAAAAGGGGCTCCGCATATAAAGATGTCACCCCCTAAACTTTATGTTGCAACCAAGATAGTCATGTGGGGTATTAATTAAAAGATTTGACGCGATATTTTTTTGTATCAAACCTTAAAACTGCATTATCAAAATTGATGTGCTCAAAGGAAGGGTAAGAACTTGAACAAGTGGATCACAAAGACAATTTTAACCTCTTGTAACAAAAAAGAAGAACTATATCCTTTTGGAAACTTAATCCACGTAACATGCAATTAAAAACCGAGTCTTAAAATCCTGAGAAAATTTTAGTCGGAGTAATTAATTATGCGAGAATGATGCATGATAGAAACAAAATTTCAAAGAATTGCAAAAATCCAAAAAAATTATGAAATAGTATCAATAAAATTCTAGGCAAAGAGAGAAAAGATAATGACAAAATGGATTACATCTGGGACCATAATACTAGATTATCCGTTAGAAATTACAAGGTTGGCAAAAATTTAAGTGAAAAAATTCAATAACCACCTAATGCGACTTTGCAGCTACCTAAGAATAACCACAAGTCTTTTTACCTTGATCCTACTTGTGCATCTGAAGTTTAGAAAATCCTTAAAAAAAATGAAATCGAAAAATGGGAGGGTTAGACGGAATTCATGCGACTTCCTTGAAGATACTTGTTGGTTTTATTGTAAATCCAATAACTTATTTTGCAGTATTAGTTTTGCAACCTGGCCAGATGTGCTAAAAACTGCTGAAATAAAACTAATACATAAAAATGATGATAAGTACACAGTTAATAGTTTTAGAATTATTTCATTGATTTCTAATACTGCAAGAATTTTTGAAAAAATTATATTTAACAGAATCTTCAATTTTATCATTAGATTTGGATACATTCAAAACATAGGCGCAAACGATGCATTAAGTCAAATAACCAGTCAGATATCACAGCATATCGATTAAAAACATCCAGTATCAATAACTCTCCTGGACTTGGTGAAAGCATTCCCATACTGTTGATCATGGAAATTTACTTATATATAAAGGGTCTGCCGTTAGGGTTATTAAATAACTACTTTTGTAATAGAAAGCAAAGGGTCAAAATGAATGCAGTAGTTAGTGAATATAAAACTCTAACAACCGGAGTACCTCAAGGAACTGTCCTTGGACCATTGCTTTTCATCTTATGTGTTAACGACCTTTTGAAACAAATGCCTGATCATTCCATTTAATCCTATGCTGATGATACCGCAGTTGTTGTAGTATATGTTTGAATGTTGTAGAATATAAAATGAATCAAACCCTTAGGCGCAGCCCCCAGTAAAACTGCAAATTTGGGTAAACTTTACAGTCGTTCCCCTAGAAACGTTACGAATATTTGCAAAAATCTTTTCGCTAGAATTCAGAATAAATTTTTTGTAGGGAGGTGATTGCCATTCATGCACAGAGTATGGGACTCCCATGCTCGCAAGAAGGCGACTGAATCACCCACTAAACACCTCCCCTGTCAACCTGAGAACCCAGCCTGGAACCACTTGACACATTACTTCGGGCCAAGTCTCGTTTTGTAACGCCGTGAGGCTCCTTCAAGCCGGGGGATCCCTTTCCTAGCGGGAGGGAAGAGGGGAACAGGAAATGCCAGAAACGCAGTCCCCCAGCCCAGCGCCCCCGGCTGCTGTGAGTCTGTTATATATTTAGGGACTGCCCGAGCATAATGTGCCACCTGGTTTCATTTGTCAACCGATTCGAGCATCACCGCAATTATATTATCCGAGGTGAGCTCTCCCGGGTTCCTGTAGAGTTCCCTTCGCAGCCCGATCCATTTTGTACACGCAAAAAATGTGTGGCAGGCACTGTCCTCCTCTCTTGGGCAAAGCCGACAATTGGGGGACCGTGACTTGCAAATCTTGTGCAGGTAAGACTGAAAATATCCATGTCCGCTCAAAAGCTAGGTCAGGTAGAAGTCAGTCTCACCATGCCTTCGATTAAGCCACAGTCTCACATCCGGGATGAAGCGTGCCGTCCACCTTCCCTTCGTGCAATTGACCCAAGACTACTGCCAATCGTTGAGTGAGCGCTGTCTCTCCCCACGGACATCCATCTCCCTCGCATCCTCGTTTCGGCGCAGGTAAATAGCGCGCCACTTTCTTGCAAGGAGGGCGACAGGTATCACGCCTGCAATAACTCTCACCACCGGGTCAGAGGCTGTCGGATACGAAGATGCAATTCTCAGTGCTCCTCTTCTCTGTACCTGTGCCAAACGTTTTCGGTTTACCCCCTTGCTGAGAGCGTCGCCCCATACCTCTGCTCCGTACAGTAGCACTGACCCTACAGCATTCATCAAGAGGCGTCTCTTTGATGGGCTGAGTCACTCTACGTTGGCCATAAGTCGATTTAGAGCCGATATTCCCGAAGAAGATTTCTCAGCCGTTGCCCTGATTTTGCTCAGAGAAACTCATCTTCGAGTCGATCAGTAGCCCCAGGTGCTTCACCAATGACTTCGATTCGATTTGTATATCTCCAATACTGATCATCCTTACTCTAGGGATTTTCTTTTTTGTCAAGATGACCACTTTGGTTTTCTCTAGTGCTAAACTGAGCCTGCGAGCAGTCATCCAGTCCCTCACTCGGCGCATTAGCATACCTAGCCTAAGTTACGCTTGTTCAACGGTGCGTCCAGCGACCAGAGCCGCAACATCATCCGCATAACCGACCAAGCGTGACTCATCTGGCATCTCAAGTCTCAGAAGCCCGTCATAAGACACGTTCCATAGGTCCGGACCAAGGATAGATCCCTGAGCAACACCCGATGTAATTTCCATTTTCGTTGGCCCTGTGTCGTGTCGTAGAGCAGGCTTCGGTCCTTTAGGTAGTTCCTCACAAGCCGCATTAGATATTCTGGAACTTGAAAATAGTTTTCGAGCGTATCCAGAATATCCACCCATCTAGCGGAGTTGAAGGCATTCCTGACGTCGAGTGTCACCAACAGGACGATCCGTCGCTTGGTGTGGCTATATGCCTCTGCCTTTTGAACCGCGTTCACCACCTCTGCAATCACTTGAGCAGTTCACGAGGGACATGAAAGCCGACTTCTTGCTGCTGAGTGAGCAACACCATAAAAAATCCCTCAATTTTGGTATTCTTACGAAACTGGTACCGCGCTCGTTGGGGCGACTTCAACGCTAAAGCAATCGAATTGGGCATGCCTCGACGGATCCACGGGGAAAACGAATCCTGGAAATGGTGGCGAAGACGGCCCTCGTCGTACTAAACTCCGGAAATACGCCGACTTTTCGCCGTATTGGCTGTGAGGGAACCATACCGGACGTGACATTCGCCTCGGAGTCCTTAGTACGGAGGATACACAATTGGAAAGTATTAGAGGACTACTCAGCCAAAGATCATCAGTGCATTCTGCCTGAGATAAGTGATGTTGTCTCCCGACCTCCGTGTTCTCAGCTTTCTACTACTGGATGGAACATTGGAAGGATGGACGTCGAGAGGTTTGCCGAGGTGCTCACAGCAAGTGAGCCGCTGCAGGGAGCTTCGGAGGGGACGGAAGAACTGGCAGCTCAAGACGTGGTGAACTCAACTATGAACATCATTACGACTGCTTGTTGTTCTTCTATGCCCCGTTGAAAACCCCGGCACGGCAAGCCTCCAGCATGCTGGTGGTCAACTAAAATCACCGAAAAGCGAAGGGAGTGTCATAAGCTTTGGCGTGAGGCTCAACGGGCGCGGAACCGTGACGAGGCATGCAACTGGGTTGCAGCATATAATTTGGCCAGGAAATGCATTCGTAAATTGATCAAGAGTAGCAAGGCTCACTACTGGCAAGACCTAGTGGACAATGTGAACAAGGATCCGTAGGTCCTTGCCTACAAGTTTGTTATGCAGAAGCTTGGTGCCCTACGGAAGCCTTGTATACATGACGCGGAAAAGATAGACGCGATATGGCGGGGACTCTCCCCATCCGTATTGATGCTGTGCATGGTGAAACAGCAGTCCAGTGTCCACTCTTCACACAGCTGGAACTGGAGGAGGCAGTCCTCTAATTGAAAGCAAAGAAGGCTCCAAATCCAGATGGTGTTCCGGCTGAGGTGTTGCGGTTCGTCTATCACCATTGTCCTGACTTGCTGCTCAGCACATTCAACGTTTGTCTATGGGACGGGGTTTTCCCGGAACGGTGGAAGGTGGCGAGGCTCGTGCTGATCAGCAAGGGGAAGGGAAGTCCCGGATCGCCGTCTGCATACCGCCCGTTATGCATGCTAGACATGGTTGGGAAAGTGCTAGAGAAACTCATCAAGGGGAGACTCACTGACGCGATTCGTGCTGCTGGGGACCTATCTTCTCGGCAGTTTGGCTTTAGAGCAGGACGTTCGACCATTGATGCGATTGCAGAGTTGGTGAACGCGGTCCAAAAGGCAGAGGCATATAGCTGCACCAAGCGACGGATCGTCCTGTTGGTGACACTTGACGTCAGGAACGCCTTCAACTCCGCTAGATGGGTGGATATTCTGGATACGCAGGAAAACTCTTTTCAAGTTCCAGAATATCTAATGCGGCTTTTGAGGAACTACCTAAAGGACCGAAGCCTGCTCTACGACACGACTTAGGGCCAACGAAAATGGAAATTACATCGGGTGTTGCTCAGGGATCTATCCTTGGTCCGGACCTATGGAACGTGTCTTACGAAGGGCTACTGAGACTTGAGATGCCAGATGAGTCAAGCTTGGTCGGCTATGCAGATGATGTTGCAGCTCTGGTCGCTGGGCGCACCGTTGAACAAGCGCAACTTAGGCTAGGTATGCTAATGCGCCGAATGAGGGACTGGATGACTGCTCGCAGGCTCAGTTTAGCACTGGAGAAACCAAAGTGGTCACCTTGACAAAAAAGAAAATCTCCAGAGTAAGGATGATCAGTATTGGAGACATACAAATCGAATCGAAGCCAGCGGTGAAGTACCTGTGGCTACTGATCGACTCGAAGATGAGTTTCTCTGAGCAAATCAGGGCAACGGATGAGAAATCTTCTTCGGGAATATTGGCTCTAAATCGACTTATGGCCAACGTAGGGGGACCCAGCCCATCAAGAAGACGCCTCTTGATGAGTGCTGTGGGGTACATGCTACTGTACTGAGCAGAGGTATGGGGTGACGCTCTCAGCAAGGAGGTATACCGAAAACGTTTGGCACAGGTAGAAAGAAGAAGAGCGCTGAGAATTGCATCTTCGTATCCGAAAGTCTCTGATCCGGGTGTAAGAGTTATTGCAGGCGTGATACCTGTCGCCCTCCTTGCAAGAAAGCGGCGCGCTATTTACCTGCGCCGAAACGAGGATGCGAGGGAGATGGTTGTCCGTGAGGATAGACAGCGCTCACTCAAGGATTAGCAGTAGTCCTGGGTGAATTGCTTGCCTCATCCCGGATGTGAGACCGTGGCTAAATCGAAGGCATGGTGAGACTGATTTCTATCTGACCCAGCTTTTGAGCGGGCATGGGTGTTTTCAATTTCACTTGCACAAGATTGGTAAGTCACGGTCCCTCGATTGTCGGTTTGGCCCAGGAGTGGAGGACAATGCCTGCCACACATTTTTTGCGTGTACAAAATGAGATAGGCTGCGGAGGGAGCTCTATAGGGAGACGGGAGAGCTTACCCCTGATAATATCGTTGCGGTGATGCTCGAATCGGTTGACAAATGGAACCAGGTGGCACATTATGCTCGGGCAGTCCTAAAATATAAAAGGGACTCACAGCAACCGAGGGCGCTGGGGCTGGAGGATCGCTTTTCTGGCACTTCCTCTTCCCCTCTTCCCTCCCGCTAGAAAAGGGGTCCCCCAGCTTGAAAGCGCCTTACGGCGTAACAAAACGAGGCCTGGCCCGAAGTAATGTGTCAAATGTTTCCAGGCTGGGTTCTCAGGTTGACAGGAGAGGTGCTTAGTGGTTAGTCCAGTCGCCTTCTTTTGAACATGGGAGTCCCACACTCTGTGCATAAATGGAATTCACCTCCCTACCACAAAAAAAAATGTTTTATTACGATTCTGATTTTCAATTCCTAGTTAAAATTTGCAAAGTGTACCTACAATACACTGTAAAGTTACTTAACCCAATCTGGCTCGAGGATGGACTATTCGTACTGAATCACCCTGAAAAGGTGTGACTGGTGGGGCTTGGAGTATTGATTGATTAATTTAAATTATTCTTGAAATGCCCCTAACAATCCTTTACCAAATTTAATACTCATTGCTCTAGTATGAGTATAGCGTTTTTTTGTTACGGAAAAGATTCAATTACGAGTATTTAACATGATTCACATTGTATTTTCTAAGTATCCAAATATTTCTTCAAATCGTTGCAGCAACAACAGTTTAGCGTCGATAAACATTTAATTTTAACATTAGTCGACAAATAACTATTTGTCAGCATTCACAATAAATGCAAAATAGATAAAATAATGTTGACTTTGATCCAGTTTGCTTGGCATTGAAAATACTGTTAAGTGTTGAATTATTACCACTAGACTTATAAAGACTGTCTTGGTCTGTAAAATACACGCCACTAAATTCCAAGACACATTAGTCATGTAGGAGTTTGCCTGCAAGATACCATTTAGGAGAATAATTGTGGAATTTTCAACAAAAGAACAACTTTTTGCCTAAATGTGGGCATAATGGAAATTCTTAAATCATCCATGTGATCCTTAAATACAGAATATTGAAAATGATCTATAGTTCTTTTTATCCTGAATCAATAATGAGAGGAGAGTCAATTTATCTCAATTTAGATTTTATTCATTCGAAGCAAGTTTTAGGATTTTTTAAGCAAATATTTAAGTGATGACCGCAGAACTAGTTCCGCATCCAACATCTTACGTAACCTTGTCCTGTAGATTACGAGCACGAAAGACATTCAACTTAATATTTTTTTCATGGTAAGATAAGACTAATTTTAGCGGCCACCATCCCAGCAACCGCTCAGTGAAAAATACAATTCCACAATTGCAATCGAATCAATTAGCGAAATCCCCACGATTGCAGACATTTGATCATGCATTCAGCATAGCTTGCAGCCTCATCTCGCGTTGCATGACGGAAAATCAAGACAAGGTGAGCTCCGATCCGCGAGTAGATTTTCACGCATCTGCGAAAACCGGATCACACGTTGGCCTTTAGCGGATGTGTCGTCACACATGTGACTGAGACGCGTTTCGCGCCTCAGACGGCGACAATCCAAGCAAAATACTCGGAGGCCATCCGATCTTGGTTTCGAGTTGAACCAGCTTTGTCCACTGCTCCAATCAAAGAGACCAGACCTGTCTTTTGATATTTTTTCCGCTGGCGCTGGTGCTTTTCTTTGATATTTCTTACTCGCGTATCTACCACCTTCTCCGACCAAGCTGGGGTCCACTCCATACAAGAAGTTAGTAGTTTGGTAGCTTTCGTCTTATTAACAACTGTCTTGGCTATTGCCATCATTCACATCTCGATCAAACGGTTCGGGCATTTTCTGATTGGAATTTTCAGTTAAACGAGAGCGAAAGCGATTACCTGCATAATTTCCCCACGTGGTGAACAACAGTTGCGTTCATTGTTGCGCAAGGAATTTTCCCAATAATCTATCGGTTTCGGACGATTCTATGTTGTAATCGAAATCGATTCGGAAGTTCTTGGTGAAGTTAAGGATGAACGGATTTTTAGTGTGAATTTAATTAAAAAATATTTTGAATCTTAAACGAAAGTTTAATCGATCCGTCGATTGTTTTTAACTAAAAATTTTAAATTTAACCCAATAATCCAATCTAGTTCAAATAAATCTCAATGATACGGCATAACATAGGAAAATTCAGTATGCTTAAAAATATTTTAATAGCTGTGATATTTTTGGAGCTGTCCGGAGGATACACCGTCACACTTTCAGCCAAATCACCAGGAGGTAGGAGTGCATCCTTTCTTACGGTTATTTTTCAATTTTCATGCATCCGTTTACACCTGTTTCATCCAATCATCCATCCATTTCGGAATTTATATACGTAGAGATTTCTTAGGTAGATTGTGTCGTGTTTCGTATTATGCAACTTTTTTCTTAACTGTTAGTCTGCGTATCTTTACGTGTGGTGACTGGGTGTTTCTGTTATTTTTTCTGTTGAAGATATTCAATGTTACCGATTGCTAAATGTGGAATGTTATATGCATGTCGTTATAAAAAGTTGTTATGCAAAAAAAGAAAGAAAAAAATATCATGCACTTAAGAAGTGAAAATCAAAATGCAAATATTTTTTATTAGATGTAATAAATTCAGGTTGATACATATTTATTAATTGCATTCATACGTATTATGTGCTCGCAGAATGATATATCTAACATTTTTCTTTAATTAGTTATGAAAACTTTTGATTAATCCAGCTAACCCTTGCATCGTGATATTCTTCGTTTCGTTGTGTAATAGTCATTAACTTCTTTTATTTTTAACACAAACGTTGGGTATAAGATAAACATAATATATCGTGCAGATCGGAATATTTGCGAAAATGCAAATTTATTCGAAAGTGAGATTTTATTAATGTCGTATTCATATGTGAGAGATTATGCAGACTCACTCGATTGTGGGCTGTCTGAAATATTCACATTATCCCTACCACAATTTTACGACAATGTTATTCGGAGATACTTGAGATAAGATTTGATGATTTCGGGATATAATCACTTCCGGATTTTATTACATTGGACTACGATGAGATTGATTCGCCAACGACTTGATAATATAACTCTTATCCATTAGAGTAAATCTGCTCATATGATGCATATTCTAATGAGCATGCAATAATTTATAGTTTCTTGAATTCAAGATGTAGATACATTAACTTTTTGCGAATACTATGATCATTATTTTTCACTATACTGAAACAAGTCAAGTAGGTAGGAAAGTGGTTGTACTAAAAGGGTTTTCAGGGTTTCAAGAAACTTTTCTGATAACATCAATCAATAAACTACAAAATACTATTACTAACAAAGTTGAATGAACTTCGGTTTCTGAGGTATTCAAAGATCTACCTCCATATTTTTTTTAGATTTTTTGGATTAAAGATGTCCAATTACAAAGGGGGGAGGGAAATTATTCTGCCTCCCTCTGGGCCACCTGATGCAAAAAATTTGCATTTTGTTTCAGATCCTGGAGCTCTAATCAAAGCCTTTCATTTGATACCCCGTTCGACTACCTTTGACAAAAAACTCTTTTTTAAGGGGCACTTCGTTGTAAGGGGGAGCTTCCCTTACAAAGTTTTGAATCGTTTGATACGGCCAACATTTTTCTGAGTAACCCACAAAGTGTAGTAGTTGGAGTGCTTGCTGTATAGTCCGTGGGTCTCTGGTTCAAACCCCGTTGGTGACAATGGGATTTATTTCGAGTGATTCTTCAGACGGACTATCAATCCGTTCAGTTAACATACAAACTCGTTTAAAATCAGAACGTATCGCCACTGGGTGGAAGGCTCCATAGCCAAAGTGTGGTACTGACCATATCATCTTCCCGAGTGATGATAGATTCTATCAAGATAATGAGATACTGTAATTATCTCTAAGTGATGGCCGGAAAGAGGCTGCAGGGCTTAAGCAAAAATACATTTTTCTAAGAGATCATCAGTTCAGACTTTTCCACAAAATTTGAGTTTGTAGCTGGTTTCTGAGAAAACTGCTTTGATGCACGGGTAGATGGACGGATTGACAGACAAACAATACACAAAACTAGTAGCTCCTTGTGAAAATTTGTTTTCAAAGCACTAAAAAAGGATCAGTTGAGCCAATTGGAAATACAGTCATATGTAACATTTTTAAGAACTCGACATTAATGCTTGTTATTTATGGTGACGTTAACCTCCGAAATGTTATGTGGGATGCATCATTTTCTAAAATAAGCTCAATTGTCTGGCAATCCATTTCTTTCTCTTTATTTCTCTCCTTGTGTTCACTTGTCCAATTCAATAATCCCCAATGTTAATAATCAAGCTTTAGATTTAGTCTTGTCTAACATTCCTAAATCATCCGTTTTTCTTTCTGCTACGCTTAATGAATACGTTAACCCTGATCCTCACCATCCTCCACTTCATTTTTCTATTTTCTTTCCTTGTGAAACTGCTCTGAACAAAATCTTTTCTCTCCGCTTTAATTTCGTGAGAGCTGAATATAGTCAAATGGAGGCTGAAATAAACTCCATCAATTGGTTTTTATTTTTCTGTAATTTAAATATTAATGATGTCATACAAAAATTTTATAGCTTTCTTGAATCTCTGATCTCACAATATACGCCTATCTGCTTTCAAAAGAGATCAAAAGACGCTCCTTGGCTAAATAAAAATATTACCTCTATCCTAAAAGCAAAGAATGCTGCCCATACTAAGTATCGTCTTACTAGCTCTGCAATTCATCTTCTTAGCTATAAAAGATTACGCAGAGAAGGTAAAAAATTTCTTAATATTGCTCAAAAAAGTATATTGATTTTGTTGAAGATTCAATTAAAATGAATCTGAGTAAACCTTTCTGGTCATACATCCATGGGCTTAAAAAATCAGGTGGTTTGCCGAATTCGATGCACTATAATGGACTCTCTTCATCCAATCGTTACGAGATTTGTGAACTCTTTGCTCAACATTTTTCTTCATTTTATGGTGCTTCAATTGCTGAAAATTCTGATCATACTTTCGGTTTGTCCTTAAATTTATCCTTTGCCTATGCAAGTCCTCTTGACATAGAGCCATTACTAAAAGGTCTAGATAATAATATTGGCTGTGGTTTGGATGGAGTTCCTAATATTTTTACCAAATCGTTGTCATCTTCCTTGTGTGTTCCCTTGTCCATTCTTTTCAATCGTAGTCTTTCTGACAATGAATTTCCTGTTCTTTCGAAAAGATAAGTCTAATACATCTAATTATCGTCCTATCTCCCGACTTCCCTGTTTTAGTAAGGTTTTCGAAGGAATTATAATGATCATCTATTCATCCATCCTTTGCTAGTGAACAGCAAGACTTTATCGAAGGTAGGTCCACCTTTCATTTCGAAATACTATTGCGTCAGCTTTCGATAGAGCGAGGCAAGTAGACGTTATTTATACAGATTTTTCTAAGGCTTTCGTTCCAGTGGATCATCTTATATTTATTAAAAAACTAGGTGATCTTGGTGTGTGCTCATCTATTTGTCGATGGCTCGACTCGTATATTGTCAACCGGAATTACGTTATCACTGTGAATACCCAGAGTGCTTCTCCTTTCTCGCCGGATTCTGGAGTGCCTCAAAGGTCCATTCCCGGCCCATTACTATCCCTTGCTTTAATCAATGAACCTCCATCGTTATTCAAATCCTATTCGCTTATGCATGTTGACGATTTGAAAATTTGTGAGTGATCGGGTTTTTGGAAGACTGATTCTGTTTACAACTAGATTTACAATTTCTATTAGATTTGTGTACGACTAATCGTCTGAAACTAAATAGAAGCATGTATCATCGTATCTTACTCACTGAGAAAGTTTACAATATCTTCGATTTTCCCACATCTGGTACTTCCCCGGAATCAGTCGTCCTCCATAAAGATTTTGGAGTACTGTTTGATACTAAGCTGCATTATGGGCAACATATAGCCCAGGTGATTTGCAAAGCCTCTCAAATGTCAGACTTTGTATGAAAATCAACCAAAGGCTTCAAAAACATTTCTTCATATATTCGTTTATTCTTATCATTGATTAGAACTTTATTAGATATTGCTCGCAAATTTGGAGCCCTCATCAACTCAATCTATGTAGTACTGTGAAGGCTGTTCAATATAAGTTTACCCGCTCTCTTCTCTTCAAATTTCGCATCCCGTATTCCCCTTATAATGATCGTCTACCCCACATGCGCATGCCTTCTTTAGTCTCGCGTCGTGTATAGTATTTCTTGATGAATGCTTGCTCTTTAAACTGAATCACAAACTCTTCCTAATGAATCTCTGCAATGAGATATCCACATATATTGCACAACGTTCAAGTAGATCGCTAATGATTTTTAACGTTCCCTTTACCAGAACCAATTTGTTTTATTTTTCGCCATTGTCACGTTTGCCACGTAAACACAACTTTCTTGGTCTTGGTTCGATACCTCTATCTTTTGTGCAATATAAAAATAAATTTCGACAATGCGTTCTTCGTTAGAGTTTTGTAGATTAACTAGAGCGTTCTTTCTAATTTTATTTTCCTTGCTTTATAACCTAATTTTTCTTGTTTTGTTTGGATCTGTGTTGTTATTTCTTTCATTACTTCTTCTTTTTCTACATTATAATTGGATTTTTCTAATCCGTATATAGAATTCTGTAAATAAATAAGTAAATGCCAGTTCCAGGGCAATTTATTGTAAAAAAATTAAACAAATTTTAATTTATGGTTATCCTAATTTATTTTAATTAAATAACCAATATTTATTCGGTCCACCTTTCGATTTAACGACAATAGCCACTCTTCTCGGCGTTGATTCTACTAACTTAAAACATTTTCCTATTGAAATTAGTTTCCGTTCGTGCTTTAACGTAGCATGTAGGGAATGTTTATTGCTGATAGAGCATCTGCGGATGTTTTTCTTCTAGATAGCTCAAATATGCTCACTTGAATTCAAGTCTGGTGACTTTGGTGGCCAGTTAAAAAAATTGATCCAATGTTGAGCTATCTACGCCATGTAGTGCGCTGATTTGTTGAAAGTGGCATTTTCTTGATGGAATTTTATACCGCTGGAGTTTGTAACGCCTGAAATTTCTGCTATCGAAGGTACCAAAGCTGTTTCAAGAGCTTAAATATATCTTGCGCTATTCATTTGCCCCTCTCACAACACCATTTCGCCCACGCCATCAGCAGCAAAGCAATCTCCATCATGTTTTACAGTGGGCACCATGCATTCTAGTTTGTATTCTTTCTCCACCCTACATTGGATGTTCCAAAAACATAATCAAAATGAAAACATACGATTAACTTTGAAATTTTACCATTTTCCTTCCAGAATAATTCCAAAGAGATTGACTTATTTTTGTGTGATCATCAACTGAAGCCGTGCCTATTCTTTCTGGATTAAACTCCACAAATCAGCACAGTTTCGTGACTTTGTCCGCCAGTTGATCACTCCCAACAAGGATCTGCTTTCAGCTTCTATCGTGTCTTCTCATCGAGTCCTCGGTCTTCCCACTGGACGTCTACCTTGTGCTCTATACGTCAGTGTTCTTTTGGGTAGCCAGTTTTCATCCATTCTTTTTACTTGGCCGCCCATTGTATGCAAGAGGGAACGGGTGGATCGTCAAAATGTTCATATGACCCACTGTTGTAACGTAGTCTCCAGTCTGTTCCTTTCTTCACTGGGCCACAGACTTTCCGGAGGACTTTGCGTTCAAATACGTCCCCACTAGGGATAACGGTTTTTGATAAAAAAAAAACAGATTCTTGGGGTTTTCTGGTTTTTGTCATCTTTGGTTTAACCAAGTGGTTTTTACAGAAAAAAACTGGTTCTTGGAAGAACCGGTTTTTTCTTAACAGACTTTTGAAATAAGAAAACTGGAATCAAAATTAAATATATATCTATGTGTTCATTGATTGGTTTGAGGTGTAAATGGTTATTCGATTTTTTACTCACTAAAATATTTAAACTAAAATGGACTGAATATCATATCATCTTTGTGTTAACAATGAGAGTCTAATGTATTGAAATTCACGCTGGTAGCTAACTATTGAGCTAAATCATTCATTTAAAGTATAAGGATGAAAAAACCTTCAATTTACTCCCCATGAATTTAGCATTTATTGTGTATCGTATACTAGCTTCACTTCGTACCCTCGTACCCTGGCTAGGTAGGATGGCGAAAAAACTGGTTTTTGGTTTATTGTCATCAGTATTTTTTTAATTCCTGTTTCCGATTTTGATCCGGTTCTTGGATTTCAAAGAAAAAACCCATTTAAACCAGGAGGGAAAAATGTCTGGAAAAAACGGTTTTCCGAACAAAACAAAAAAAACACGGTTTTCGGTTAAGTCGGTACGGTTTTCTTATCCTTAATGTCCACTACCTTTTCGGATTCAATTGTCACGGTCCGCGTTTTATTTCCATGTAATAGCACATCTTTGACTAGTGATTTGTATATACGGAGCTTATTTTGGACGTATGGAGTAATAGGCTTTATTTGCGAGGTTTATGCAGCATCCAATCCAGCCCTTTTTGGCGCCTCTTCTATTTGGGTTGGTCTTCCATTGATGAGTTTCTCTAGCACTTTCCTAGATGTGTCTAGCTTCTATAACGGGCGTTATGCAGACGGGGATAGGGAGTTTCCCTTCCCCTTGTTCATCAGCATGAGTCTCGTCGCCCCCATGGCAAGCGTTGAATGTGCTGAGCAGCAATCCTGGTCAGTAGTGATGTACAAATTACAACACCTCAGCCGGAATACCATCTGGGCCTAGAGCCTTCCTCGCTTTCAATGAAAGCACTACCTTTTCCAGTTCTGGTTGTGTGAAAAGTGGGCACTTGATTGCTTTTTCACTTTGGACAGCGTCAACACGGACGGTATGGGCGGGGAAAAGTGGCTGCACTATCTCCATCTTTTCAGCATCATGTATGCAAGGCGTCTGCAAGGCACCAAGCTTGTAGCCATAGCCCCACGGATTCTTTTTCACACTATCCACCAGATCTTGCCAGCAGCGAGTCTTGCTGTTGTTAATCAATTTGCGTAAGCATTTCCTGGTTGCTTTATATGCTTCTACCCTGTTAGATGACTCTTCTTGATTCCGTGCCTATTGAGCCTCACCCCCAAATTTGTGACATTTCCTTCGCTTTACAGTGACTTAAGTCGACCGCTAGTACACTAGAGGCTTGCCGTTTCGGGGCTTGCAACTGGCTATAGAAGCGTTACAAGCAGTCGTGATGATGCTCACACTTGAGTCCACCATGATTTAAGCTGCCAGTTCTTCTGTCTACTGTGAATCACCCTGTATTAGAGCACTTGCCATGAGCTCCTTGACAAGCCTCTCGGCGTCCATCTTTCCGATGTTCCACCTAATTGTAGAAGATCGAGAGCACGGGCGTTGGGAGACAACATCATGGATCTCAAAGAGAATACACTAATGATCACCGGCTGAGTAGTCCTCTAATATTCTCCAATTGTGTATCCTTCGTACAAAGGGCTCCGAGGCAAATATCACGTCCAGTATGGTTCCTCTGTAGCCACGATGCAAAGTCAGTGTATTTCCGTTGCTTGGTATGACGAGCGGCATCCTGGCTGCCATTTACAGGACTCGTTTTTCCCATGGATCTGTTTGAGGCATGCCCCATTCGATTGTTTTTATGTTGAAATCTTCCCCAACGAGTATGTTGCCATCTGCGTTCAAGACAGTGCCTTCCAAAGCATTAAGCTTAACTTGGAAGATGAAAGGTATTAGAAACACGCCAAAAAAGTGGTCCCTGAGCACCGAACGAATAACTCTCCGCTTGGAAATCACTGTTCCAAACCCAGATAGGGGCAGTAACAGCTTCATCAGAATACAATAATGCAGAATTTTTATTGTAGTGTTGCTGACTCAGCAGGAAAACGTCGACATTCAAGATCTCCGGTGTGGGTTTTGTTGCAGGATGCGATTTGTTGGGGTTCTGGCTTTGCCTTGGCTAGTATTTCCATTGTTCTCCTTATCTCAAGGTGAGCCCAAGACCCGGTCTTGAATCAGTATCCTTGCATAAGATAAAGTGTGTCTCCTTCGTAGACTGTTTTCTTTTATGTCCCATTTCACGGCATTTGCAACATAGGAAATTCTTATGCGTTGTCCTCTCTGAATCAAGGGAGATCAGACATTCTGCAGATATTGAATAATTCTTCTCATGTTGCTGAAATTTCTACAAAGTCGGCTTATTGTGGAAATTGTGAACGCGCCACTTCTTGCTGCGCTTATAAGAGCCTACACATACTAGAAATTGATTCAATTTTGAACCAACGAAAGACATGTTTAGCCGTGTAGCTAAGGAAAACTATACCGTGACATTAAGAAGAATAATGTCAGTGAGGCTGAAGATCTGCCTGATTTTATAATTGAAAATATGAAGGTAGATTAGAAATACCATCTTAAATTTCATGGTTGAAGCAAATTTAGGTTAAATGCCGCCACTGTTGAATAGCACGTAGTGGTCTTGTGGTCTCGGTCATGCCTCTGGTAGCAAATTACGTACAAAAAACACCACAATATCACCAAAAATCTGCTGAAAAAATTAAATGAAATGGTTTTTTCCCAATTGTAAAAAAAGTATGTCGTGTAGGGTAAAAGTGGGAGAGATGCCATACTTTTTGTAGAAAGGTCTAACAAATATTTTTATTTGAAAGATTTATTGGTATTGGTATGTTAAAATCATGAACTTTTTGTCTTACGATAAGAAAATAAAAAACTTGAAAACAAAAACGTAAGTTGGCAAGTAGTCATCTCTTTCACATAGAGTGGGGGAGATGCCATGCGGTGTGGGTCCTTTTTACGTATGCTTTCTCTCCCACAATTATTACAAATTATGAGTACATAGTACAGGACCCATGAAGCCATTTTGAAGCAAAATAAGCACTAAATCCAATCCGTTTCTTTCTTCGTTTCATAATAATTTTCCAAGCACACAGTACACGCATTATTGTCATCTTCAAATGGGCTCGAAACAATTTGCTGAGAAGATGAAAATCCTGTTTTTGAAGTATCCAGCTTAAACACAGGCTCTCTGCTTTCATTGAACCGTAGAGCTGAGCAGTTTTGGAATCGGTTTTGACTCCTCGAGAAGTTTTGTAGGGCTATCATGTTGTCTCGAAGTTGAAAGCGTCAGTTGTGGTTGAGCTTCAGTTGAATGAGCTGATGAAGGGAATTCTTCAATCAAGTTGGACATAGTGAAGAAATGATCTGGAATGGCATTTGGATTAAGTGGAAATATTCTACAAGCTTTAAAACGTGATGTGGCACTCCCTAGATTTGCAGCTGTCCCCCAAGCATTTCCTAGTAATGGTCCATCTTGTAGTCGTGTGAAAGTTCTATTTTTGTGCTTGAGCATCCATTCATTAGCTTCCTGATTAAAAAAGGTCTTCAAAGGTTTAAAGAAACTACGACCCAAATGTTGAAGGGCTTGCGTGGTATGACTTGGCAAAAATAAAACAATTACATCATTTTCATTAGCTGTGTCCAAAAGGTCTATGGAATTGGGATGGGAAGTATGGCCATCTAAAATCAAAATTGTTTTTCCAGTCTATGGTTTTTTCGGCAGAAAATCGTCCCGATACCATCTCATAAATAGGCCTTAATTGATATTAGATGATTTCTGTTCATGTAAACGTTGGATCCATTGGGCAAACCATCAGCGAATCCAGGTTTTTTATTGCCTCCTTTCTTACTATTACTTGTGGTAGGAAATGGCCTTCTGCACTACAACAAGCAAACAGAAAAATCGTTTCTCCCTTATTCGGAGGCATAATCACCTGAACGTCCTCAGCTCCTTTCATTATTAAAACTTTTTCTGGTTTATTAATAAGTTAGATCCCACTCTCATCGACGTTGAAGATATTTTCAGGTTTGTTTTTTATATTACTTTTCTCCATTACTTCTTGCAAGAGTTTAAAAAATGCAGCAACTTCTTCCCTATTCATACCCTGAGCTCTAACAACCGATAGACCCTCTGCTTGATGCACCAAAATATCTGTATTCCTTTCTAAAAAGGAAGTAAGCCAATGTTGCCCAGCCATTTCCTTTTCCTTCGAAAATTTATGCTTGATTCCAAGCTTCTCGGCGAATTGATACGCAAGTGAACGAATGTCGCCTCGATCAGGAGCGAAGCCAGAACTAGCTAGGCGTTTAATGTACGATGCTAACCGTTTACTTTTTCGAGACATGCTAGAACAATATGTAATTTATATTAATTACTATACAACTTTTATTCGTAAGAGCAAATCAATATAAGTTTAATATCATAGAACTGATACCTTGAGAGCCTAACCCGTATGGTATGCAATAGCGCCTTTGGGCTTCATTTTTTGAAATTTCTTAGTTTTTGACTTTCTCTATGGCTAAGATTAAATTTTCCTCAGTCCATTGCACTCTGACAACTCTATTATTTCTTACGTATTTTTTCGGCGTACTTTAAACAATTGAAAATAATCCAAAGATTCCTTATTTCGTGGGAGGGATGCCATACAGTTCAAAAATGCTTAATTGATATTGAATATGGTATAATACAATTTCAATAAGTTAAGAACAAGTCAAAAAACATATTAAAAACAATTCTTACCTAACTATGTCTATACTCCAATTATGATACACACAAATATTATCGTTACGCAAAACTTTCCGGGAAAAAAGTCACGACTAATAAAATGTTTCGCTTATTAACACGCGTCATTCGAGCGCAGTTTGCATAGGAACTGTTAATTTTCAGCAGAAGCATTCATGAACAGGTTGGGTAGACAGACCTACGCTCATATCAGAAGTGTTTTGTACTCAGGTTACAAAATGCAATCATCAGCAACAAATAATATAAAGAAACATGTCAAAGAGATTTGCTCGTTTAAAAGAAAATCCATTGTTTCTCCATTTTCAACTAACAAAAATCACTCAAATCATGAAATCTGAAAAGCATTTATGTCATCGATACTATCTGAAAATTTTAAGAAGATCAAATCAAAACTGCAGTGTCTGGTTCGATAGAAAGTCCATAAAATACCAAAATAGAGTGTTATTGTCGTTGTAATTGGAGAAATTTTAAATGGATATAGCTTCGTAAATATGATAGGAATTTCATCAACTTTACAAAGTATTAGGACTTGTGTAAGGTTGGCCACTCTCCTGTGCTGTAATCATGGATTAATGGCCTCAGAATTTTTTTTTTTCAAACACTAAAGTGGTTACAAAACCCTTCTGTTAGGAGTTTTCTCCTGCCTCCTCGACTTATTTCATCTATGAGTACTAATTGTAGGCACTCATCTTCAGTCATTCATTAAACTGAATCAAGTGTTAAAAGCATGAACCTTAAACGTTGAAGCTGGGGAAAAATAACTCAAAATTAGTCAATCTTCGCATTTAAAACAGCCACTATTTGGTTTTACGATAACTGATACTACTAGCTGAACCAATTCTCAAGATATTCATGATACCTATCATTTCTGAAACTTCCATGCAAATCCTAGCAAATCTGTAGTATCAGAGTCGATAAAAAGCGCATATTCTTCCATAGCCGTATGTTTCCATAGAAATACGGCGCATATTACTCCATAGAAATACAGGAAAAGTCTGCACATTTCCCCTTCCGCTGCCCTCCATGGTACTGATACAGTAATTTTAAGACTTTTTTTTGAAAAGATCTCATCTCCAACGACACCCTACTCGACTACCAACGGTGAACATTTTTTTTGAGAGGTCACCCCCTGTATGGGGAGACCCGCCTTAAACCCCTTTGAATAAATTTTCCACCCCAAAATTTTGAGGAAGTCGCCACTTCTGACCTTTCCACAAAGTTTCATTGCTGTAGCTACTATAGTTTTGGAGAAAAAGTGCTGTGACATACAGACAGACGGACGGACGGACAGACGGATACAGGTCGTGATTGCCATAGGGTTTTGTATTTTATTATAAAACCCAAAAAACCAAGCATGATGATTCACGTAAATATTTCTATACCGTATAGAAAATTTGGGAGATATGGCATCTCTCCTCATATGGCGTCTGTCACACTTTTTTCCTATCTGTGTAATATTTTATTTTCACTTTAGCACCACAGCCTTTTTTGGCCTTTCCTTAGAGATAGTTAGAGTATCTCATTATCTTAATCGAATGTATTGGCACTGGGAAAGGTGATATGGTCAGTACCATGCTTTGGCCAGCTGCGATACGTTCTGATTTTAAACCAGTATGTATCATAGCCGAATGGTTTTTTAGCCCGTCGAAAGAATCACTCAAAACAAATCTCGTTGTCATTCTTCTTCTTAGCACCACAGCGCCTCCCGGGTCTTCGCTTCCTACAAACAGCGCCTCCAACTGTCTCGGTCCGTTGACCGCGTCTTCCAATTCCGAAATCCGAGCAGCGACGAACTGTCTTCGTCGACCGAGTCAGACCAGCATTTCCTCGGTTTCCCCACTGGTCTCCGGCCTTCAGTTCTTCCAACGAATACCTTTTTGCGTATCCGTTGTTCATCCATACGATTCATGTGTCCAGCCCATTGTAGTTTCCGCACTCTTGCAATCCTTGAGAGCTCCGGTTTGTCAAAAATTTCATACAGCTCATGGTCGTATCGAATTCGCCATTGGTCCCTGTCTAGCTTCGCTTCGATTATTCGCCTCAGGACCCGTTGCTCAAAGGTCTTTAATATATTTGCGGATGCTTGGGTTTCCATGTTTCACACCCATAGCACAACACAGGTCTTATCACAGATTTGTATACTTGGAGCTTTGTTCTCCTGTGTATGCAGCTGGTTTTCAAGATCGTCAACACTGAATAATGAACACTACTGCCACTATATTTGATGAGCTTCACTGGAATCTCATCGATGCCCTGCGCTTTATTATTCTTTTGGGCCGTGATGGTGGAACAAACTTCACCCAGAGTTGGTGAGGCCAATGGAAGCTCTTCGCAGACATCTATTGGCTCCGATGTTCTGGAGCTGTGCGGAGGATTAAGGAGGTTCTTAAAATATGATGCTCATCTCTCGTTAATCTTGGTTTCATCAGCGATGATATTGCCGATGTCATCACGACAGAGTGTGGTTTTGGGCTGATAACCACGTTTCAGGCTTTTCACTACTTTGTAAGCTTGTCTTGTATTGTTGGTCACTAGGATTTACATCTATACTCTCCAATTGGTCATCATAGTATTTTCTTTTCTTGATCCTAATTATCTCATTCGCTATTCTTTTGAGATTTTCAAAGTGTTCTTTCTTCGTCCTGGTTTTCCTACCTATATATTCTTTGTACGCCTGATTCTTTTTATCTAACGCATTCTGGCACCCACCATCGAACCAATTATTCCTCTTGCCCCGCGCTTGATGTCCGATCGTCTGTTCTGCGACGGTTCCATCCAGAGCTCGTTGCTCGTCTTTAACAATGCGTCTAATAAGATGGGAACCAGCTGCTTGTCGGAGGTCTCCGTGAAATGCTTGGCCTCCGTTAAATGCTTGGCGATGTCAAGTTTTTGTAGCGGGCTGGTCTTCGCTGAATATGCTTATGACATATGATATCGTTAGGTTAATTTGATCAAGTAATGATCTGAGTTACAATTGGCTCTTCGGTATGTACGGACGTCAAGTATGCTCGAGGCCCAACGTTGTTCTCGTTGTCACTAGCAGGATTTAAACCAGGGACCCAGCATTATTTAATGTAATATAGAGCAAAATACTCATTCCAAGTTGGTCTACAATCTAATTAAACTGTTATCTAAAGTGCAGAGAATTTGTGCTGAATGTTTTCGTCCGGCAACCTTCTTGTTTGTAATTTTATTAAAATTTTTAGTAGCTTTTTCAAACCGGTCCGTTTGTCTGAAAGGAAGACTATAATGGCCTTACGTGCCTTTAATAACCAGGATATTCTGCTTCCGATATCAAAAATTACAAATGGCCACCCTCAAAAGAATGTGCAGGATTCAGATAACTATTTTTGGAAATTAAACATATCAAGCAGAGACTGTTTCCTAGATAAGTTGATTTTTCTTGAATGGCTGATGAATTTTTAGTTTTCGAGATGAGACCACTTTATTAATGTTTAAGTTTTTCTTCGTTGGAGTTGATATTGTTGGAAGCGATCAATTAATAGGTTTTTTACTAAAAACCTACAGAATGTATACATATACATTGTAAATCCTCACGTTCATTGAATTTGTCGTATTCCTTGATTTATTTCTCAAGAAAATTTTCCTTAAACTGCTTTGAAAAATGTTCAACCATTGCACGTATACGTGGCATTGAAGTCAATTGCTCACATTTACGAACAGTAGCGATGCTTCTGTCGGAACGAGTTGTTGATAGTCTCGTAGACTGGTTTATCAAAAAATCAGTTTGATAACCATTTTTGACTATATTTCAAATACGAGTAATTTGCTCGGATGATCGCAGATGCCGTTAATGGACTTAAATTTTTAATTTTGTATAAAATTGGCAGAGGTGACCTCTTGAAAGATCATGTGTAAAAAAATTACAATAGATCCTGTCCAAATACTTTTATCGTCAGGGTAGAAGGTGATAAGATTACGGACGCTCTCTAACTATGATTTATTATAATTTTATAAACAAACAAGTACATAATTAATCCAAACAAGATATTTCCATAACAATGCTAGAAATTACTGAATCAATGATTTCTTGTCAACATAGTTTGACAAATAAAACTCTATTCGCTTCACTTCAACTATATAAGGAAGCACATTCCAAAAATGTTCATATATCAAACAAAACTCTTTATTTATTGTATTATGTTTTTCCAAAAGATAAAAGCCATCATCACATAACAAAAAAATTAGTTCAAAGTTACTTCCCGCTTTCAACAAAGTTCCAACAATGAAGTTCACAAATTATGAGGACATTTTTTCATGAAAATGAATGCATTTCTTAGAAAGAAAAGCCTTAAATGATTAACTATACATATGCAAATGCATATCCATATACATATATGGATATGCATTTGCATATATGTATATAGTTATAAAGTAAATGTATGTACAAACACTAGGTATTTATACGGTGGGGAATATATCAGTAGGCGCATCTAGTGTCCACCTCGTTAATGATATGTACCAAAAGCAGTTAGTTGGCATTTTATATCTTCTTGATAATGCAAACTACCTGCAGCGACATTTCACATTAAATACCATGCATAATTTTTTGCATACTCAAACGTGTTTATTATTAATCTCAATGATTGCATTAACCACAATCTTAGACTGTTGTTTCGAAACCTGGGTAGTATACAAATTCATAAGTGACTGTTTATTTTAGTTTATTTTCAAATAAGTGCCGCGCACTTAGAACTATTTTTTTAATAGGAAATACAATATTATGAAAGTGAGTCAACTAACATAAATGAAAGTGATCTAAGTACATACCTAATACAATTTGTTGATTTTTGCTCAAGAAAATTGACGAAAGATTGTTATTGGTAAGATATTGGCAGTGAAATTCGCGCTGAAGAGGATTGATTGATTTGGATTGTAACTAACTCTGTGTGGACTTTTTGACATGGGACTTTTCTCTCTATACTTTCATCTGAAGTGTTTATGTTGGGAATTTTTTAATTCAATTTAATATTTGGGAAAACTTTCATTATTCTGGTGAAATTTGATGAAAGTAGTCACTTTCATTACTATCAGGAGCTTTTTCCGATGCTATCTCATTGAATTGCTTGCTTATTCAATGATAACGAGAAATTAAAATTTTATTACTTGTATTTATTGCAGGAGAATCAGGTAAATTTGAACAGAAAACAAGAAGTGCTATGCGCAATCTATTAAAATGAGAGAGGTGATAAAAAAAGGTAACCAATATCGCAAATGGTAAGAACTACGAGTAAGTCGATAATGTGTATCGATGCCCAAATTTTAATATTTCAAAGTTTTCTTACTCAAGCCTCAAGTGGAATTTATTTTCTTCTACATCTTCAGATAAGAAGTCTTATTAAGAGATACATTATATGAAAACTATTCTTAAATTTTTGGTGCTCTTCATATTTTAAGCCTTTATGATTTGTCCCCTTAATATATGGATCCTTTTCATGAAAGTGGAGAGAATTTCTCGATCTGAATCATTATCAATGTAATATAACGGTTGAAGTTAAGTACTGAGCACTTCTTCCTATAAAGCGTTTATTTCAGAGTCACCCTATAATCCCAATGTTCATTGTCACGCTGTTATTTATCTTTTTTGTACTTCATAACTTATTTAAAATAAAATGTCATTTCTGTCATAGTTACTAAGCCGACGACACGTATTTTCCTTCTTCTCTGCTAATGGGTCATGGGCCCCTCGCAAAAAATAGAAGTTCTGAAAACGTTCCGCGTTTTTTGTTGAATTTTCATGAAAGTTAAAAAATCATTATGTCCGAAAACAGTGCTAGCAGCATTTCAATTGATAGACTGTTCGGTAGGGAAAACTACCCGACATTGAAGATTGCTGCGCTAGCGTTCTTAGATTTGGATATTCTTTGGACCACGACAATTGATTACGAACTCGATGAAGAAGGAAATCCCAAAACCGCTGTCGATCCTGAGAAGGGTCAACGTGCTTTTTTAATGATTTATCATACATGCTATGTGTATATACAGGGTGCAAAATCAGTCAAGGAGTTGTGGCAGCAGCTGCCAAATGCGTGTGAAGGTAGTGGGTTAACACGTTGAGTAGCACTTTTGCGTAAGCTCATTACAACGTCACTTGCAAACCGCGGTTCTATGGACATATATATATATATATATATATATATATATATATATATATATATATATATATATATATATATATATATATAGAAAATAATTACCACAGGCCAATCTCTTAACAAAATTGGATTTCCTATAAATGAGGAATGGGTTGGCTCCTTACTGCTTGCTAGACTTCCAGATGATTACTACCCTTTGATAATGGCTTTGGAGAATTCAGGCACAAGAATTAATGTTCATGTCATAATAACAACACACACAAAGTTTTGGTACATTTTGCCTTCTCCTTGACTCCCTCATTCATAAAATGATTTTTTTATTTCAGATTCTTTAAGTTCTGATCAAGACCTTTCATTTAATATGCCAATCGACTACCTTTGGTAATTTTTTTAAAGGGCTTATTCGTTATAAAGGGGGACTCTCCTTAAATATTTTTTAAATTTTTGGTAAGACCTAAACTTTTGAGAAATCATCACTTCTGACCTATTCACAAAGTATGAGCATTCTAGCTTCTATAGTTTCTGAAGAAACTAGCTGTGACGCACGGACAGACGAAAAATTTTTTACAAAGACCTTAAAAATGCATTGGGAAGTACTGTCATGTTACCGTTCACCGGAAAGCAAAGTGGTCACAAGCTCAAAGCTCAACGTTCTGATAACGGCAAGGAGTTTATGAACGAAAAATTTCAAGCCATACTTCGAACAAATGGTATTAATCACCAAACCACGAATGTGCACACGCCAGAGCAGGACGGCTTGGCCGAACGCAACAATCGCTCAATTGTGGAAAAAGCGAGATGTATGCTTGCCGACTTGCAAATGTTGAAAACAGTTTGGGCAGAACCAGTTGCATACTCTGTATACCTCCTAGACCTTTCCCCATCGAAAGGAACCGGCAAAACACCAGTTCAAGTGTGGAGTCAAAAAGTATCTAACCTTACGCATATCAGAGTGTTTGGAACAACGGCAACGGCACACATCCTGAAAGCCAACCAAAAAAGGGATCCAAAATCCAACGAATGTATTATGGTCGGATATGATGAAAACACCAAAGGCTACCGCCTTTATAACCCAGTTAAAAATTGTATTTTTAAAAGTCTTTTGTAATGAAGACTCTTATGTTTCTCCATCCGAAACATTTAAGAAGTCAAGAAAAAGTAACAAAGTTGTTCTCATTTACCAAGCCAAAATGCAACCAGACGCGATCAGCAACCAAAGTGAAGCTAAAAAAAATCCCCGTTGGCAGCACCAGCCGGGAAGGTAAATTTCTCGTATGTAGCGTAAGGTTTCGAAAAAGAATTTGGCTACTACTGGACTTCTTACTGCAATTTTTGAAGCACAACACGGGCATTATTAACATATTAAGAATCTGCCGCCGTTCGTATTTGGAGACCCTTCGTAGAGGCGCAAATATTTTGCTAATTAGATTGAGTTGCACAGGTATTGATCGCATATTGAAAATCGGCGGGTAATAAATTGTTATAAACATATTTATGCTGGTTTCGCGCTTCTCACACTTGCTGTTTACTTATTTCACAGTGGTTACCACACAAAGGTGATAGCTTGTCGGCTTAAATAGCTCAAATAGTTAATTTCAAAAGATTTCCATAAAAGTTTAATCAGCACTTACATTGCCATTAATATTTACATTTTCGATTCTTTTCTGAACCATCAGCAGCCGTCATTTGGAATTTTTATTGAAAACGGCTGCCAAAAATATTGAGCTGTAAATTTTCGAAATTTTTATTTGTCATCCAATTCGCATAATTAAATTAAACTAGCTTGCCTTAATAACTTATAATTTGAAGTTTTTTCGGAATCTGTTGAGAAATTTGGCTGCGAGAGGACTACAGAAATAAAAAAAAAATGTTTATGTCACCCCCTCTAAGGGGGGACCCCCTTAAACACTTTAAAATATTTTCTTACACTGCAAATTTCAAGAGGCACCACTTTTGACCTACGTAGAAAATTTCCTCATTCTAGCTCATGTGGACTAACAAACGGACGGTTTTATAATTGGTTAGGGTATTGTTAAAAATATTTTACAATATTTAAAAGAATAGTCTGATTTATAAATACTTTCAAGTTGTCATTTAACGTTTCCATGAAAAAAATTCATTATTTCAGTTGCGCCGCCATTTTGAATGCATGCATTTGATTTTCGATTGTTTTAAATCTTTGTGTGCTAGGACCTCATCAATCAATGTGCCAAATCTCGTTTAAATTGGAGTTTCACTCTAGACAGGGCAAAATAATTCAATTTTTAGTGAAAATCGCAGCTAAAAATATTACGTTTCAAAATTCCGCCTTTTTTTATTTTTCATTCAATTTTAATAATTTCCTGCAAAATACAAGAACAAAGTACAGAGATCTATAATCTCAAGTTTCATCGAAATCCGCTGGAAAGTGTGACCGCTAGAGGGCCACAAAACCTTAAAAAAAACGCATATTTAAACCACCGATCTAAGTAATGTCTATCTGTTGAAAGCTTTGGCCACTACTACAACAACAAAATGTACACCTTTTTCGACTTTTAAGCGGCGTTTTGTTTCTGGCGTACTGACTTTGGATTTTTTTATTGTGAGATTCATCACATACATCAGTGAACCTTTTTGCCAAATTTCATCAAAATCGGAGCTACACTTTTATCAGAACAGAAATCACGATTTAGCGTCTAAAATGGCCGGCATTTTGTTTTTGCCCGGCCGATATAGTTGGTTCACGAACTCAACTGAGATATTTACCCAATACACCTTTCCTGAAAATTTGGTGAAAATCGGAGCAAATTGCAACCTCTAGCGTGATCGTTATATCCCATATATATATATATATATATATATATATATATATATATATATATATATATATATATATATATATATATATATATATATATATATATATATATATATATATATATGATATGATCCCCGCAATAAGAAATGTAAATTTCTCTCGAGAAATTTACTTAAAATGATTTTCTCTTTTTTGTTTCGAATTATTTCCAACCCAACGAAAACTTCCAGATTGTTTACTGCGATTTCCACCATCGAACCCAGTTCTATCAAAATCACTGTATAATGTTACCTTCTTATAGCAAAATGAGCCCACCATCTACATATAGAGCGAGATAAACCATAACCAAATCGTAAATCGTGGATTGTAGTTGAAATCACTAACAAATTTCTTGAATTTCTCATTTCAACACCGTGCCTGTTTTAAACCATAAAAACGTTTATTTAGCTTGCATACATACTCTGGATTTTCGCTGGTAAATCCTTCTAGTTCCCTCATAAATAGGTCCTCCTCAAGGTCACCATTGAGAAATGCCATTTTGTAAGGAAACTGCTGTATCTCCCAGTCGTTGACTAATGCTAAAGATAACAAAAGATGTACCAAATCATACCTGACTACTGGTGCGAAAGTCTCCGTGTAGTAGATGTATTTTTCTATGTGAGATTAATAACATAGTCTTCGCATTCAAAGTATCCCAGGCTGCCCTCCCTGCCGCATCTGTTGCTACTGGTCGCACCGCTGTTCCGTTTACCAAGTTTTCCATACCTGATTCTGCCCGAAAGATTATTTCCAGCTGGTGCTTCTATAGCTGGAAGTGTTTCCCGTTAAACTTCTGCAACTGAAATTGTCTAACAATGTCCATGGTTCCTGATTTGCACGGGCACTTCTAATTGAACTACCGCTAGACACACCTAATATCACTGACGTGGCGTCAAGTTCTTTGTTCAGTCTATTCACAATTTCTCACTCAGTTCCCACACCCGACACTGGGCCAATAACCTGTTAAGGGATTATTATTGTTCTGTGGTGTGTGAATTGAGGAGATATCGAATTAAAGAAGTTATTTTAAACAAAATACAGATACCTTTTATTAAACCTTAGTTAACAGTTTGACATTAAACTACTCACAATGCTGGTTTTACAAGAAAACCAGAACACACACTTGATTGGTAGTTGACCAAGTATAGGAACTTGTCTTCGCGTCGTTTCCTATATTAACAAAACATCTAAATTTTGTATAGTCAAAAATAGTTTTTATTGAGCGCACAGAACGAACTTTATTGGTCGGAGTATAAAACCAGAAGAAATTATTTACACAATAATTTAAGCTAACATATTTAAAAGTTGATCGGCATCTTTGACCTAATTCACGGAGAGATGGCGCTTTGCCGCTTACAGGTCCGCTACAATGCTTCCTCCCTTAGATGTGTCAACATCGAATGTAACTCTCCATGTTTTGTTTTGATTCGGTCCCGCGTACGTTTTTGTAATTGGAGGTCTTCGGCTGTCATAATCGGAAAACGGTGATGGCGTTGGTTCTTCAATGTCTGGGTTTAAAATGTAGGCTGGTTTCAATCCGTCGATTGATATTTTTGATCTTCTGCCGTCCATGAGGATTTTGAACATTTTATCGGACGTTCGCTCAAGTACGTTAAATGTCTCTTCGAAATTTCGACACAAATGCTGTCTGGTCACTTTTATTGTGTGGTAGCATATACCATTTCCGCTGGAGTACATTTAATGTCCTCTTTGTAGGCAGATCGAAGACCGAGAAGAACTGTAGGCAGAGCTTGAAGCCAGTTTTCGTCTTCATGACACATATGTGCTGCCTTTAAAGATCGATGCCAGCGTTCCACTATTCCATTTGATGAAGGATGGTAAGCAGTCGTCCTGATGTGCTTACAAACAATTATTTCGGTTAGCGAACGGAAAAGCATCGATTCGAATCGGCTACCGCGATCTGTTGTAACGATCCTTGGTGTACCGAAACGTGACATCCAACGATGATAGAAATTGGTAGTGACTGTGTCGGTGGTGATTTCAGTAATTGGTACGGCCTCCGTCCATCGCGAAAAACGATCAATCATCGTAAGGACATGTTTAAAATTGTTTACGACTGGCAGTGGACCAACTAAATCGAGATGTATGTGGTGGAATCTTTTATCTGGCGCTGCAAACTTTAACGGAAAAGTTGTGACGTGTCGGCTAGTTTTAGAGCGTTGGCACTGAATGTATGATTTTTCCCAATTCGCAATATCCTTGTGCATTTTTGGCCAGACGAATTTTTCTCGTAGTAAACGACTGGTAACCTTCCCACTGGGGTGCAACAGGCGGTGCACAGAATCAAATGCTTGACGCCGAAGTGCTTGTGGTATGTAGGGTCGTGTGATACCAGTCGATAAGTCGCAGTACAAATGCTTTCCACTCTTTTGTACTCTTTGCAAATCTAATGATGTTTCCGAGTGTAACAGACTTTGTAATTCGCTAACATGTTGTTATTCCGCTGCTACGTCTGCCATATCGAGTGCTTTATGTGCGGTAACTGCATCAAGTCGAGATAGAGTGTCTGCCACAATATTTGTTTCACCTTTGACGTGGAGTACGTCCATCGTGAACTGGGAAATATAAGTTGTCGGATTTGGCATGGTGATGCTTTTGATGACTTCTGGGTGAAAGCGTAGCACAGTGGCTTGTGGTCGGTTCGTATCACGAATTGGTGTCCTTCTACTCTGTCTCGAAAATATTTGATCGCCGAGTAGATCGCCAACAATTCTTTATCGTAGTAGCTGTAGTTTTGTTAAGCGTCGCTAAATTTTTTGGAATAAAATCCTTGTGGCAGCCAAATTCCGTCGACAAACTGTTCCAGTATGGCTCCCATCGTGAGATTTGAGGCGTCCGTTGTTATAGCCAGCTGAACAGCAGCTGCTGCTGCTTACAATGTTTTACTGCTTCAAAGGCGTTTATTGTTGTTGACGTCCAATTTACATGCCTTTTATCATTTTTTCGGGAATCGCGCAAGAATTCATTTAGCGGAGCAAGTACTTCTGCGGCATTCTTTAGGAATTCCCGATAAAAATTGATCATGCCCAAATATCTCCGTAGACTTTGAATAGTTCAACGCCTTTCACATTCCAGTATTTCATCAACTTTTTCTGGTAGCGGCTTGATTCCTTCGCTGCATACCAGAAATCCCAAATAACGTACCTCGGGCTTTACGAAATTGCATTTGGTGACGTTTATTTTGATGCCGTGTTCCTTTGATCGAGTGAACTCCTCCTGCAAATGTATCCGATATTCCTCTTCTGAGCTAGACGCGATAAGGATGTGATCCAGGTACCCAAAACTGTAGCTTAATCCCGAGAGAACAATGTCGATATACCTTTGAAAGGTTGTGGCTGTATTCTGGAGTTCAAAAGGCATCGTCAAGAACTCAAAGAGTCCAAAGGGAATGATGACCGCTATCTTTTCGATGTCCTCATCTACGATTGGCATTGACGATAGCGGCGGATTAAATCTATTGTCGAAAAGATTGTCTTCCCGTGTAGATTACGGTTAAAATCTTCCATTCCTGCCATTGGATATCGATCTGGTATCGTAACTGCGTTTAGTTTTCTGTAGTCGCCACAGTGTCTCCATTCTCCTGACTTCTTTGGGACTAAATGTAGTGGACTAGCCCACGGGCCACTTGAAGGACGACATATTCCATTTTCCACCATGTACTCAAATTCAGCCTTTGCGGATTGATATTTGTCCTGCGGTAATCGGTGAACTCATTCGGCGATTAGCGGGCCTTTCGTCAATATGTGGGGTTGGAGTATCGCCTTTTTGGTTTGCGGCGTTGCCACAGAACTGGTCAGCTCGGGAAATTTGGCGAGGATGTTGTGGAATGGCATCTGTGGATTTACAGCGGTGATTGCTTTGACTGGTTTATCTGAAAGTATTGCGATAGCTTCAAGATTTGTCTTACCATCCACCAACCGCTTCCGCTTGAAATCAACGATCAAATTGAAGTGTTGTGGAAAATCAGCTCCAAGTATAGGATGATCCACTGCGGCAATGCAAAAACGCCATTTAAAAAGCCTCCATAGTCCAAAGTCGAGCAAAAGGATTTGTTCTCTGAGCGTATTGATTGTCGTTCCATTTGCAGCGTACAATTTCCGTTCTTCCTGCCGCATTTTGCCTTGGCTAGGGATTACCAATACCTCTGCATATGTATCAACGAGGAATCTTAGCCCTGTTTGCTTGTCGGTTACTAAAAGGCGGCTCTTGTTTAAGTGGACGTCATCACTGACCGCATTTGACGATGACGGTTTTAGTTTTCCTGTTCGGAAAATTGGCATAGCGGACGGCATTTATTCGCCTTTTTCCCGAATTTCTCGTCTGTACCTTGATGTGTACGTGTTTGAGACCTTGGGCGCCAGCGAGCACGTGAACGGGATCGATTTTAAGAATGTGGATGTTGATTTCTTGCAGACACTTCTAATCTGTCGAGTCGGTTTAATATTTCCACAAGAACTGGATCTGAGCACGGAGCAGGAGTTTTTTATGTCGATGCTATTACAGCTAGGGCAGCGTTGAACTCCTCGACAATTTTGTCTGCCATTTTGAGCAGCTTTGCGATGTCTCTTTCAGTTGATACGGACATGATGGCGAGTAAATGCACTGGTAGACGTCGTAACCATATGGCACGTAGAGCATCTTCTGACAGTTGCGAGCCTGCCATATTTTGCATCTGACGAAATAGATGTGATGGCTTTTGGTCACGTAATTCAAGCTCCGTTAGCACTTGCGTTAGCTGCTGCTCAGGAGACCCCGCAAATCGAGCAATCAATTGCGTTTTTAGCTCCTCGTATTTATTTCTGACTGGCGGATGTTTTCCTACCTCCGCAACCTGCTTGAGGATGGTAATATCCAGGAATGTCACTACCATGTTAAATTTTGCCGTATCTGAATACACTTTATAATGACCAAAGGTGGATTCAATCTGGGAAAACCAAAGTTCGACTTGCGACTCCCAAAATGGCGGTAATTTTACATCACGCACGGCTTCTAGTTGAGGGGGTTCACTACCGGGCCACAATTCACGCGCGAGATTTTGCGGAGTTTTCGGGGCTTCCGTAGGAACATTTCTCTCTCCGGGCGTTGAAGATTCGCCACCGGTCGCCATTCTTTTTATTTTTTGTTTTTCTCACTTGTTTATTAATAACAACAAAACGTAAGGGTCACCAATTATAGGAACTTGTCTTTGCGTCATTTCCTATATTAAAAAAACATCTAAATTTTGTATACTCAAAAATAGTTTTTATTGAGCGCACAGAACGAACTTTATCGGTCGGAGTATAAAGCCAAAAGAAATTATATACGCAATAATTTAAGCTAACATATTTAAAAGTTGTTCGGCATCTTTGACCTAATTCACGGAAAGATGGCGCTTTGCCGCTTACAGGCCCGCTACACAAGTGTAGTGTTATTGTCTACAGGGAAAGTAAACGGATGTTTTCACTAAAATCACAGTTTAGAATTATAACACAGAATTACGATTATTCGCCATTAATTGAGTGAGCTGTTTACTGAACGATGCTCTTAGCAAGAGTGACAAACTAATGGAAAATTAGTACATAATAATTAATGGTACGTAGTTATGACGTACAGATGTCGCTTGGTTCTTCGCAGATTCCCTACATATACGTTCCCCCAAAGAATTGTCAATCAGACAATTGAAATGTCACTTGTTTGTTGTTTGTTGATTTGCGTGGACCAGAATATGTTTTAAGTAGTGGCTGTCTTCTCTCCTCGTAATTAACGAAAGGTGATGGCGTTGTTTCCTCGATGTCTGGAGAAATCATTAATGCCAGTTTCAGTCGACCAATTGAAATTATCGATTCCTTTCCGTCCATTAGTATTTTGAAGGCTTTTTCGTAACGTTCTATGACACGATAAGGTCCAGTGTAAGGTTGTTGCAACGATTTTTTCGAAGTACCAACACGAACGAATATGTGGCTGCATGTCTTCAAATCCTTGTAGATAAAAATGCGTCCAATACGATGATGGTTCACTGGAGTCGGTCGAAGATTCTTCATGCCTTTTCGGAATTTTTCTACGAATGCAGGTTCACTTCCTTAATTAGCTTGCTCATCGGTGACAGATTCTCCCGGTATTCGCAGAGTCGTTCCATATACCATTTCCGCAGCAGAGCATTTTATATCCTCCTTGTAGACTGAGCGCAGACCCAGTAAGACAGTTGGTAACGCTTGTAACCAAGTGGTATCTTCGTGGCACATTAACGCTGCTTTTAAAGATCGATGGAACCGCTCGATCATGCCGTTTGATGAAGGATGATACGCACCCTAGCAGCTTTGCCAGCGCGTTAAATAACATGGATTTGAACTGACTCCCACGATCGGTAGTTAATATTCTTGGCGTTCTGAATCGCGCTACCCAGTGCGTATAAAAGCATAATGCTACTCCTTCTGCCATTATATCGATAATTGGAACCGCTTCCGTCCATTTTGAGAACCTGTCGATAATTGTTAGAACGTATTTATAGTTGTCCAACTAAGTCTTTATGGACATGGTCGAAACGTTTATCTGGTGCTGCGAATTGCAGTGGAAAGGTTGTAACGTGTCGGCTAATCTTCGATCTCTGACATTGAATGCATGCCTTTGCCCAGCTGGCTATGTCCTTTTTCATATTTGACCAGACAAATTTTGTTCGTAGCAAACGGCTAGTTGTTTTTCCACTTGGTTGCGATAGTCGATGTACCGAATTGATATATCGCAGTACAGGTAACTTCCTTGCGTCCTTAGTTTTTTCAGGTCCAGTGAAGTTTCAGAACTCAATAACGTTTTAAGTTCTTCATCTTTTTCCTGCTATGTAGCTACCTCTGTTAAATCGATTGAGGTATTCCTTGCAATTGCGCCGGCTCGCGAAAATGCATCAACAACTGTGTTGGAGTCCTCTTGGACGTGAATTATATCGGTGGTGAATTGCGATATATATTCCAATTGACGCGCTTGTCGGGGCGATGCTTTTGACGACATTTGATTAAACGTGTAGTATAATGGCTTGTGATCTGTTCTAATAAAAAATCGATGTCCTTCCACTCGATCACGAAAATATTTGATTGCAGAGTAGATGGCTAGTAGTTCCTTGTCGTAAACGCTATAGTTCAATTGCGCCTTATTAAATTTTTTGCTAAAGAATCCGAGTGGCTGCCATTGATTGTCCACTCATTGCTCCCATACGGCTCTCATAGCGAAACTCGACGCATCCGTTGTGATGGCTAAAGGTGCGTTTTTTACCGGATGCATTAGCATTGTTGCGTCCGCCAACAACTGTTTGCTCTTCTCGAAAGCCTCAACCGCACTAGGAGTCCATACTACTGGCCTTTTATCGTTTTTTTTGCGACTCATGTAAGAATTCATTTAGTGGCGCTAGGATCTCCGCCGCATTTTTCAAAAACTTCCGATAGAAATTCAGCATTCTCAGGTATCTTCGTAGACTGTGGATCGTATGCGGCTTTTCGTATTTAAGGATTATGTCAACCTTCTCAGTTAGCGGTTTAGTTCCATCCTTGTTAACTTTGAATCCTAGATACTACATTTCAGATTTCCCGATTTTACATTTCGCAGGATTGATTTTGATGCCGTATTCCTTAAATCGTTGGAATATCTCTCTAATGTATTTTTTAAGTTCCTCTTCCGACTTCGATGCGACTATTATATCATCCGGATAGCCAAAGCAGTAATTTAAACCAGATAGTACAGTGTCGATAAATCTTTGGAAGGTCTGTGCTGCGTTTCTGAGTCCAAACGGCATTTTTAAGAAGTCAAAAAGACCAAAGGGTGTAATTACAGCTGTTTTTTCAATATCCTCCTCCGCAACTGGCAATTGATAATAAGCGCGTATATGGTCGATTGTCGAGAATATCGTTTTTCCATTCAAATTATGGGTAAAATCCTCAACGCCGCCAATCGGATAACGATCCGGGATGGCTACAGCGTTCAACCTTCTAAAATCGCCGCACGGTAACCATCCTCCTGACTGCTTCGGAACCAAATGAAGAGGGCTGGCCCATGGGCTTCTCGAAGGGCGACATATGCCTTTATCCACCATGAACTCGAATTCCATTTTCGCCGATTGAAATTTATCTTGCGGTAAACGACGGGCTTTTTCAGCGATAGGAGGTCCTTTGGTGATAATATTGTTACATGTACAAATAATTACATGTACAAATAATTCTGCGAGCTGCTGTTGCAATTGTTTTCATAATCAACGTCAACAAATGAATTTACTCGAACCCACGAGAACCCAACAAGCATGATCAACATCTACAAGTGACGTCACTCCATTCATTAATTTGCTCGAATCTACCAGGTACCTCTCGGTAGAACATTCGATAATGTACGAGAAGTGGGTGAATAGGTAGAGACCCTATATAAAGGCGAGCTGAATGAATGGGGGGGTTGATTCATTACAACCGCGATAGAAAACTGCGATATAGTGGAACGCGAAGTAAGTGATTTAGAAGACAATTGCGATAAGAAATTTATGGACAAGTGTTAGATTTTTTCATAGTGAAAATTAAAATAAGTGAAAGTGTTAAATTGTTAAATTGTTTATTGTGCATTTTTGTAATTAAATAAATTCTTTTAACTTAAATTAAAAGACATTGCGTTTTCACTTTCCCGGAACATTAAAATTATTGGCCGCGAACGAACAACACGCGACAATATGATGTTTGAGCACCGTATCGCGAGTGGTTGCACTGACTGCTGGATTTATGATATCCGAAAATTCAGATAGGATTTGGTTAAAATGCCGTTCCTGTTTTTATCATCCTTATAGAACTCGTGAAATTATTTGGAATTATTCTCTTCATTTGTAAATTAGTATTTCCGTCGACTAATCGCTTACGCTTTACGTCCACCAGCAAATTGAAGTGCCGTAGAAAATCGGCTCCCAGGATTGGTTGGTCAACAGCAGCAATAAAAATGACCACTTGAAACTTCGTCGGAGCCCTAAGTCGAGCGATAGTATTTTATTGCCGAAAGTTGCAATCGTTGTCCCGTTTGCTGCGTACAAATTCCGTTCCGTTTTTTTCAGTTTTCCATGACAAGGGATTACCGAGACTTCCGCGCCTGTGTCCATTAAGAATACCTTTCCCGTATTTTTCTCGGTGATAGATAAACGGTTCTTTTCGTGGACGTCACCGCTGACCGCTTCTGACGATGACGCAGTTAGTTTCCCTGTCGCTGATATTGGCAGGGTTTTCGACAGTGAATGGCCTTTTCTCCATACATGCGATGATAGTAGCAGATGCGTGATGCTTTTGCTTCCTGCGTATCTGCGTTCGATGGATTATTTGTCGTTCGATTGCCATTTCGTGAGCGCGATCGATTGCGTCTACTGAAATTTTGATTCCTTGAACGATTATTTTTCGAATTCATTTCGAGATTGTCGAGACGCTTTAAAATGTTCAATAAGATCGGATCAGATTCAGATTCCGAACGAACTGGAGTCTGCGAAGTAGCTGCTATCACAGTTGGCGCTGCATTAAATTCTTCCACGATTTTGTCAGCCATTTCTAATAATGGCGTCACTTCTTTCTCGGTAGAGACCGACATTATGGCGCGCACGTGGACTGGAAGCCACCTTAACCATAAGCGCGTAGTGCATCCTCAGGTGGTTGTATGCCCGCCAATGCCTGCATCTGCCTATATAGATGCGAAGGTTTTTGGTTATTTAATTCTAGCTCCGTCAATACTTGCGTCAGCTGTTGTTGTGGTGAAATTGAAAATCGTGCCAGTAACTGTTTTTTCAGCTCCTCAAATTTATTTGTCGGCGGGGGCCTTTTTACTACATCTGCCACTTGTGCCAATATTGTTATGTCCAGCGTTGTCACGTCTGCATTAAATTTTGCAATGTCCGAGTACACTTTGTAATGGCTAAATGTGGGTTCAATTTGAGAAAACCAAAATTCAACTTGCGTTTCCCAAAATGGTGGTAATTTCACGTCACGAATGGAATCAAGCCGAGAGGGTTCACTGCCAGGCCACAATTCGCGCGCAATATTGAGCGGAGTTTTCGGGGTATCGGAATTAGCGTCCTCAGGTTTATGTTGTTGGCCCGTCGTGATTTTAAGTCTTTAGAAAATTCTATAACGCACTTCCTTTACACAATGTGTTCGTTTGTTAGGGTCACCAATTGTAGTGTTATTGCCTACAGGGAAGTAAACGGATGTTTTCACTAAAATCACGGTTTAGAATTAAAACACAGAATTACGATTATTCGCCATTTATTGAGTGAGCTGTTTACTGAACGACGCTCTTAGCAAGAGTGACAAACTAATGGAAAATTGGTACATAATAATTAATGGTACGTAGTTATGACGTACAGATGTCGCTTTGTTCTTCGCAGATTCGCTACACAAGGAACAACTAGCGACATCTATCCCTTACAATGTTGCCAAACATGGCAAAAGAAAACATTGTAACATTATATTGAAATTACAACTGAATAAAGTGTCTAAATTAAACATATTATTTTCAACATATCTAATGAATTTCGCCCTTAACGATTATGGAATTCACTTGTCCTTCAGATGGGAACCACTGACGAGTAAATTTAAAAGTTTGGTGCAACTAGAGTACTTTTACCCATTCACGTTCAAAAGTTATGCGTGTAAATACAGAAAAAAAGCAAAAAATATATACATATGAAACTGATAACCTTCCTTCCTATGGAAGTCGGTTAAAATCTTTGTTTTCAACCCTCGAATTGTAAATCTTTAGATACTCTTAATTTGTTCGAAAAAATCCATTCATCCCTGACCATATATCAATTTCATGCATTAAACACGAGTAAATACCTCTTCGTCCATGTGCCGCATTTCATAATATCCAGCAATTTAAATTTCATTAGACCATTTTAATTATGTACCGATTTGCAATCATCCAGTGCCATCATAAGATACTTAAACGATAATATCGATTTCACCTTAGCATTTTATTTGAAAATTCACACACAAACGCCAGCACATCATCAATCATTGCGGCGGAAAAGTCATTGATTCTAATTTGTAACAATGAAAGCTCGTTTGCAATTTGTTAGCATCGTCGCGGCAATTAATAAGTGTCGTAATTTCCTAATGATGACAAGGTGGAGGAGGTGTACTCCACTCATAGAGAGCACTCATGTATGTAATAGCGGGGCTTAATTACAATAAGATTAAAATACAATTACCAGCAGATGTAGCGCAAAAGTAGGAGCTCAAGCTGTAAATCCACTTCCAACCCCGCGAGGACTTTTTGTGTTATTTTGACATTGAGTCGACACTTTGTCACATTTAGATGGATCTTCAGTGGGATTGGTTTCAAAGACAACAGGGAAACATCTTGAAATGTGTGAAGATTCCGCCAAAGTATCATTGAAACTCTTTGTATTCGACGTTGGAAAACAGTTTGTGGCGATTAAATAGATATTTGCATCCTCAGTTGGCTAGATTGTGGATCACGATAGAGAGCCTAGAATAGAGCCGACAACAGATACTTATGGTAGTTATTTACACCTCGTGTCCTTAATGCGAGTAGGTCGCCTCATATTCAATCATTTCTAGTGGAAACCATTTTATGAATGGGTTTTCTGTGCGGATATCAAATGAATAATGAATGTTTGGTGCTAAGTAGTTATACTTCCACTCAGAGTACACTTTATCACAATTAAAAGGTATTGATAGTGGGTATACATGAATGTAGGTCCTAGAGAACATATTCATTTGTAGTTTGTCGCACTCGAATAGATATTTAACTTTCAAGAGTGAGTTCAGAAGCATTATTTGAATTTGAAAACAAATTTGTTGGATTGAATTGGATTTTGAATATTTGCTTTGTGATTTCAAATAAAACGGCTAACTTCATACAACATTTCTACAGTAGAAGGGTGTATGTTAAAAATTTTTTTGATATCTGAATGAATATTAGAGTATCGAGACTTCAAAGCTTTTTGTGTATTTAGCTCGAAGATTTAATTTTAATTGCTCTTTAGTTCTAGGTAAATTTAGTTTACGACAAATGCGTAGTTAAGTATTCTGATGAAAAAAATAAATTATTGAAGGTGTATTAAGTAAATTAGTAAAGACTAGTTGAAACTAGCCTTTATCTCTTTAGGCCTTTATAAAACGGATCTTGAATGCGAGTTTTGTGTCTAGTTTGACCGAACTATAAAAAAAAATAAGGAAGTGCTCCGTGCACCTCAAGAAATCCAAACACGAACTTTACATTTAACTTTAAAAACTTTATTGATTACAATTTCTTTTGAGTATTCACTCGGACAGCGTAACGTTCTACATCTAATTAGCAAAACTCTAGGTGTTCATGGATACGCTTCTATTTATTATGCGAAAAATGATGAGTTCGCGACACGTGAATTAATTATGCGAAAGTAATTTTGATTACGATGGGACATGTGCCGCCGCGTAAATTGCTTACCTATTGTCTAGGTTCGGCACATGTTATTTCCGTTGCAGATTCGTTGCATTTGGGTAAATGCAACGTTTGCAGTAATTGATTTATGTGAGAATTATTTTTATAGGAATTTGGAGTAAGCGTATACATGACTTCTCCCCCCTTACAATAAGAATTCTCCTGAATTCTAACCTTTTCATTACAATTTGTTTTAATGTTTTTGTTTACATTCATAATTTCTTTTGTTTTATGTATTTTATAAAAAATGGTAAGTATTGCAAAAATGATACATATAAGTATTGAAATTGTTGTTATTCCTAATATTGGACTTATAGTTTTGTAGAATTTAAGAATTTCTAAAGGTTCCAAATTTTCAATATGTTGTATGGTAATATTTTCAAAATTAATTCTTTTGGTAAAATTAAAATTATAGTCTGCTTCATAATAAAATCTGTCAACAAATTTGATATCATTGCTACTAAAAGTTTCATTTAGTATTTGAATAGTACAATTATTGAATGTTATTAAGTAATTACCGTTTAGTTTTATATATCTGTCATCACAAGAATTTATAATTTGTTGATTTTTCATATTTTTACAAAGTATAGTTTGATCATCCAATTTTTTAATTTCTTGAAGTTTATTTATTTGTGTAAAGCAATTATTTTTTTCAATGCCATTGTTTACAATTTTGAGATCTTTTTCATATTGAATTTCTCCACTATATTGATATTTTGTTTGATTTATTTCAATAACAAATTGATCTTCTATATTAAGTTCTAAAAAGTTTTTATTTGGGATTGGGGTTATCAATTTAAGGTCAACTATTTTGTATTTATTGGGAATTTTGATGGCAAGGGTTAGTTCGTCCTTGTCTAGTTGCAAAAGTCCTGTTTTAGCGTTTTTAAGTCTGTAAAAGTCTAGTCCTGTTGTCAAGATTTCAGTAGTTGTCAATAAACTTGGGTGAACAATACCATGTCGGGTAAATGCTATGCTGTCCATAATTTGGTCTAGTTTTTCTTTAAGCATCTGCAATCTTATCATTTGATCTAACTGCAGTTGTTTTACTATAATTTTTCTTTCGTTAGCAGTTACTTCTTCGTAAGTTTTTGTAATTTGATTTCTATCTGATTCAATGGTGTTTTTAAGAATTTTTATCGAGTCACTGATATGCGAATTGATTTCTATTTGCTTATTTAGGTTACCGATAGTTTTGCCTTCGTTAATTTCTACTGTTTTCATGTGTTCAGTGATTTCCTTTCTATCGTCGTCATTCATGGTACCAAAAAGCCATTTTTCTACTGTACCAACGATATTGAGTAAACCTCTTTTCTTTCTAGGACTAGGTTGAATAGTTTTAAACTTTGCACGAATAGTTTCTAGTTCTTGTCTAATAGTCAAGTCATTCCCAAGGTTCAACCGTTTGATGTTTTCCTCTGCTAAATCGATTGCCTGCCTAAATTCTGTTAAATTGAGTACGTGAATTATTGTCCTAGCATCTTGAATAACCTCCGTTGTTCCCGTATTTATTATTGTAAAGCCATTTTCAGTCGATATTGGTTGTATATTTAATGTCCCAGTTGTTGGTTTTACCATAGAGATTAGAAGCAACCATATGATGATTATGACCTAAAATAAGTATTTAATCTTAGATATGTCATAATAAAAAGTAATTGATTTGTTAAGGGTAAATGATTTAAACGACTTAAGTTAAGGTTAAATTATTGAAACTATTGAATTTTGCTTTGCAAAATATCTGCGAACATTTTCTTCCTTAAATAAACCATGTCCTCTTGGGAAAAATTTGGTTCACAATTGCGAGTTATATGTTCAGCAAATGTGCAGCTAAATACACCACAGTCATATGCATTTGTTTGAAGTGGACCGTTTAGAATTTGCTCCTTTTTCCAAAAAGAAAAATCTAAAACCTCACCTTTCTTGTCCATCGATTCTTCCTTGACATAATTTTCTAGTAAATCTAGAACTTCGGTATTTGGAGTCCTCATTGGATCATAATATTTAATGTATTTTTCCTTTGGGCTTATTATGGCTAAGCACCAATGTGTTTGGTTTATGTGAACTGGAATTATTATTAAATCATAGGAGAATATATCCACTTTCCGTGTCCATCTTCGAACTGCACTATATCCTGTTTTGTTTAGGCACAGCGTGAAAAATGTATTCATTGCATACACTTTCGGAAGATTATTTGCATTGTCTAGTGAGCTTCTTTCTACTAGCAAATTTAGGTAAAAGTTAATTATTTGGTCGTTTAACCATTCTTTTCCTAGTACGGTGGCTGCATCGCTCCTCTTTATTGATAAATTAAATTTCTTTACCAAAACCTCGGAGTTAGGACCTTCTTTAGCTTTTATTTCTGCTTCTAGAATTCTTTTATCCTCTGTTTTAACGATATCGTCTTCTGAATAATCGTTTAGATTTGTATGTTTTAATTCTCTTTTGATATTTGTGGGATGGACATTATGTAATTTTGCCCTTCTATATCTTGGTTTTTCTTTGTGTCTTACAGCTTTATAGTCCTTTATGAATCCAGTCGTCCTAGTTTCCTCGTAGTTTTCACGTTTTTTATTTATTTTTTCCCAATTTTTTTTGTTTTGCTTCGTTGATGTTATTTTTAATTTTTAAAGCGTCTATTCGTTGTTCCTGAGCATCGATAGGGGTACACTTGATAGTTGAATGATAGCGATTGTTGTAGTTTCTAACAGCCTGTTGTACTATTTGTTTTGGTGAAAAATTTGTTTTATTTAATATTAAAGTTCTGCATATCGAAAGTAATGTGTTTTGAAAACGTCCTACGTCAGCATTACCTGTATGGCTATTCGCTTTTGTTATGTGTAGTTCTACTTCCTCTTCTTTTAAGAATTCCTTTACGTTAATAGTATTTAATTCATTTCCTGCAGTAATTTTCTTGGGTTTTCCTATTTTTGCAAAATGTTCTTCTAAAGTTTCAATGATTGTTATATGATTTTTGTCAGGTAGGAAGTAAGCAGAGCCAAATTTCGAAAATCGATCTATTATTGTTAAGAAATCATATTTCATGAAGGTATGAATATCTATATTGATAATTTTGTTTTTACTGTCGGGTGTTTCTGTGTAATTAAATTTAGGTTTGATCGGTTTTCTGTCATATTTCACCATTTGACAGACATCGCATTGGTTGAGTACAATTTGTATTAGTTCCTGTAATTTTGGATAATAGATCTTGTTTTTTATAGAATTGAAAGTTTCTTGTATGCCGGAGTGCATACTTTCCTTTATGTGATACAGAGATATTTGCTTTACTGCTTCGGTTTCCGTTTTTATATCCTGAGCTCTAAAAGAGCATCGAATAAACTTGACTTGGCTGTCATTTGAGTACATTTCCCTTATTGTTTGTTGCAAGATGTTATATTTGCTGTCTTCAAGTTCCGTATAAATGCCGGTTATCCCCTTCTTTATGTACTTTCTAACGATTTCGCGTAAATTGTCGAAATCGTATTCCGCTATATAAATTATTCGCTTTTTATGAATAACTTCTAACTTTTGGATCTTATTATTTGTCAATATTAACTGTGTCCTATATTTATTTACAATTTCCTCCTTAATAGGTATATGATCTTGTAGATCTTCTTCCGCAGAATGTTTTGTAGCTATTGTACTATCGTGACTTTCCAAGTTAAATATTATTCCTAAATCTGAAAAAGAGTTTGTATGTTTAAATGAGCTTGTCGACTTTTCATCACACTCCTTAGGTTGATTAGTACGGCTGAAAAAATCCGCTACCTTATTTTCTTTTCCCTTTACGTACTCAATATCAAAATGATATTCTCCTAGTTTTAAGAGCCATCTTTGATGCCTGGGTGAAAGGTCCTTCCCTTTATATTTAGCATGAAGGTATTTGATAGGTTGATGGTCCGTATAAATAGTAAACTTGTTACTATAGAGATACGGTCTGAAATAATTGACCAACCACATAATGGCAAGAAATTCCTTATCAGTAGTGGCGTAATTCCGCTCATGACAGTTTAATGTCCTCGAGGCAAAGCACACTGGATGCCCGTTTTGTGACAAAACGGCACCAATTGCATACTGTGACGCGTCCGTTGTTAATTGGAAGGGTTTCTGAAAATCAGGAAATCTTAAAACAGGATGTCATAATATAAGGGCTTTTAGTTTCTCAAAAGCGCTAATATAATTTGGATCTTTACAATTAACTTTTTGGTCCTTTTTCAGATACTTTGTTATAGGTTGAGCTACTTTTGCGTAGTCCTTAATAAACTTTCTGTAGTAACCCGTTAATCCTAGAAAGCTCTTTATCTGTTTGTGCGTTTTTGGCAATTCTAATTTTTGTATTATTTCAACCTTTTCGGGATTTGGTTTCAGTCCATCTTTTGAGATAATATGACCTAAGAATGTGGTCTCCTTCTTCATAAAATTGCACTTATCTATCTGGATTTTAAGTTGATGTGCTTTCAAAGTTTGAAAAATGTCTGTTAACGATTTAATGTGTTCCTTTAAAGAGGTGCTAAAAATCAGAATATCGTCTAAATAAACGACACATGATTTATTTACGAAATCTCTTAACACGTCATTCATTAGGCGCTGAAATGTCGCTGGTGCATTCTTTAGACCAAACGACATTCTTACAAATTCATAAAGTCCGTGAGGTGTTACGAAGGCTGTTTTATGCCTGTCTTCCTCTTTGACTAGAATTTGATGATAACCTTTTGCTAAATCGATTGTTGAAAAATATTGGGCTCTACCTAGTTTATCGAGGATAGAGTCAATATTTGGCAATGGGAATTTATCATTCAATGTTATTTCGTTTAGTTTTCTGTAATCTACCACTAAACGAAATTTCTTTTCCCCCGAGTTGTCCGATTTTTTCGGCACTATAATAAGAGGACTTGAATACATTGAATTACTCTTTCGAATAATTCCTTGCTTTTCAAGTTCCGCAATTTGTTTTCGGACCTCCGCTTCGTGCTTAGGAGGATACCTGTACAGTTTTGAGTTGACTTGATTTTCGGTTGTAGTCTTTATCTCATGTTTTATTGTGGGGGTACTCGTGAGTTTGTCACCCTCCTTAAAAAATATTCCCTCATACCGTTTTATCAGTTTTATTATTTCGGCATATTCTTCTTTGTTCAGGTGATCTAACTGTAATCTTTTTAGATAATCACCATGCACTTCTTCTAAAGAATTTACTTCATCAAAAGGATAAGGGCTATTAATAAATTTAATGGCATGTCCATTTAAAATAATTAATTTTCTCTCGAAATCTATTAATGTATCGAGATTATTTAGTTAATCAGTTCCGATTATGAACTGATATTTTCGGTTTTCCACCGAACCAAGGCTCGTGAGGGTGGAGGATCAATTTCTTCTGGCGATGGAGTATGAATTTCATACTCGATCTTATCTTTTCCTGTAATAGTTGAAAATATGATTGGCTTGATTTTCACCTTATTAAATGTATTAATTCGGTCATCAATTACACTGAATGATGCCCCAGTATCAATTAAAGCTACATATTTAACATTATTTATAGTAATTTGAATCAAAGGCAATTGTTCCGAGGCTAGTTGCGAAAAAAATATTCATTTAGGTTAATTTCAGGGGATGAGTCAGAGAAGGTTTCTTCATCAGATAAATTATTTGGTTGGTTTTGGTTTTTAACCTTTTCAATATTTGATCTATGGAATTGCGCATTCTCAACTTCCATGGGCTCAATACCCGGTTGGAGTTTAGACTTCCATGTTTGTTTTGAACGACCTGAAAAATTATTGGCTTTATTTTGCCCCGATTTGTTTAAGTTCTGAGATCTGAAAAATTGATTTTGACCACTATTTTGTTGTCCACTGTCATTGTCTTTTTGTCTGTACTTATTAAATTGTCTGTTTTGTTTTGTATTATCCTCTCCGTCAGAATTTTTGTCAGTCTGTCTGTTTTGTGAGGAATTAGGATTAGAATCATTGAAATTATTTTTGTGGAATTTAGGTTTGAAAATTTTGACCTTTCTAAATTCTGGTCTGATACATTCATCTTCAAATCTTCTTGATCTCATAATTTCTATTATTTTATCAATATTTATCTCACTGTATATCTTTTCTAATAGAACACCCTGACTCATTTCTTTCACTACATTTGTTAAAATTGAATTAACATTACTAAGGTCAATAAACATTTTATCCTGATAATAGATTATTAGTTCATCTGCCTTATACTTAATTTTTTGTACTTCCTCAGCCAATTCGCTTACATTGTGCACCTTTAGTTCGTTGATTTTTTTGTAGATTTCCCACGGTTGAACGTCTGGTCTGAAACGTAGCTTTAGCTGATCCTTGATGAGTTGCCAATTATCTGTTTCTGGGATGTTGATGATTGCGTTCTTAGCCTCGCCTTGGATTTTCTCATAATAGATGGTCCTTACTGCTGTTTTCTTTGAATCTTCATTGTCAATTTTGCTCAAATAGTATTCAACACTGCTCAGGAAGCCGTTGATGGTAATATCTCCGACGCCGGTAAAGTTGTTCATATATTTGATTTCCTTTAATATTTTATCGTTATGATCGTTTGATGATTGTCTGTTTGAAATTTGTTGAAGAGCTGTTGCCAACTGTTGAACCTGCTCCTCCCTTTGAGCAAGTTGTAGTTGAAGTTGTTGGAATTGTTGAACCAGTTCTTCCATTCTGTATGCGTGGTTCCGCCCTTGGTTGAAGACATTCCTTCTTCTTGTTCTTCGTCCAGCAGGATCCACGTTTTATATGGAGGTTTTTTTTTTTTTTTTTTAAAATCTTAGGCTATGTTACCTGTTTCCAAGTTTTGTGAAACTTTGTTCAATTTGTCCGGTTTAATTTGTCCGGTTTGAAATGTTGCTTTTCACTTCTTATTAGGAACTTTGTTTGTTTTACACACTTTTTACATTAATTTATGGGCGATCAGATCTCTACAGCAGCCTCACTGCGAGTTTTAAGCGGACCTTTATGCTTCGTGTGTCTGCTCTGGTCTTATTATGTAGGTTAATAATAACCGTATTAACCTTCGCGGCTTTCCCGATTATTATTTTGTTTAATATTTATGTGTTTTTAGTTTATCGGCACCTTCGCGGCACTTAACCGATTTTATTTTTAAATAGTCACCACACTTTTTCGTTAGTTCCTTCGCGGATTTTCGAACTGTGGCGTTTACCGACTGCGCCAGTTTTGTGTCTAGTTTGACCGAACTATAAAAAAAAATAAGGAAGTGCTCCGCGCACCTCAAGAAATCCAAACACGAACTTTACATTTAACTTTAAAAACTTTATTGATTACAATTTCTTTTGAGTATTCACTCGGACAGCGTAACGTTCTACATCTAATTAGCAAAACTCGAGGTGTTCATGGATACACTTCTATTTATTATGCGAAAAATGATGAGTTCGCGACACGTGAATTAATTATGCGAAAGTAATTTTGATTACGATGGGACATGTGCCGCCGCGTAAATTGCTTACCTATTGTCTAGGTTCGGCACATGTCATTTCCGTTGCAGATTCGTTGCATTTGGGTAAATGCAACGTTTGCAGTAATTGATTTATGTGAGAATTATTTTTATAGGAATTCGGAGTAAGCGTATACATGACTTGCGTGTTAAATTGTGATTAGAAGATTTTAATATTAATTATTTTGTAATTGTCTTCAGTGTTCATCATTTTTTACAAATTTTATATCTATGTCTTATTTCATTCACTTAAAAAAAAAAACCACCCAAGTAAGCATCTTTTGACATAATTAGCAGTTGTTAAATCCTTTTTAAGAGCTAAAACTTTACTTTTTAAGGTGATTTTCTAAAGCGCGTTCTATTGTATGAAAGTAGTATCACATGTATTATTAATAGTAAAACTGGTAATTTCTTCTATCCTCACTGTATTTCTCTTAGGTTCCTCTATCTATTTGTTTTTATTGAAATATACAATTTCACATGCTTCCTTGGTACATTGCTATTTTGTTGTAAATAGGCTTCTACACTGTAAACTTTGTATATAATTTACTCATGAAGTTGAAGTAAAGATTGCACATATGAAAATATTTGTTTCTGACTTGGAAATTGCTATATTAGTCATGATTGGTTACTTTTGTTACAGGAAAATCTCTCAACGTAGATTGGGCAGGGAAGCTAGGTAAGTTGACACAGACGAATTTGACAAACTAAAATACTTAAGGACTATATTTGACTTGAACTGACTTTTGTGCTGTTGTATCAAAGAGGTATTTATATTTCTGAGCTGCGATGGTGCTTACTCTCGGCTTAAAGGCAAGAACTTTATTGATTATTTCTAAACTAAAATCGTTCGATGTATATTTATACTGGTAAGATAACTAGCAGACTCACAAAAAAACTTCTAGATGCTTTTCAATTCGTATGCTGTGAACTAATATAGAGTAGAGCCTATATCCTAAGTGAAGGTTTAGTGTGAACTAAACGATCTACAATTCTATGCTTTACACACAAAACAAATATTTCAACAGCATCCAATAATGTAAATATTACGAAAAACTACACTTCGCACAAATTTCTTAAGAATGACTTGGTAAAGCTTTCAAATTACTTACACTGAACTAAAAACAAGCGGCATCTACTAAACAAAATATTTTTGCCTAGCTAATTAAATCGATAGTTCAAAGTCACTGTTAATGTGAATTTTGAATTGCTAATGTTTTATTTAATAAATAATTACTTAAACATATTTTTTGTCATTTTGGATCCAATACTTCAAATATCAAAGTTATAACATGCAGTTCTTAAGCCCATATGTCTTTGAACTATCTACGTCTATAAATCAGTAATAATTTCTTTGTTAATCACTAATTCTTACAGTTTTTTATACTATGAGCCATGATTGAAAGCATTTAAGTTCGCTCAGCTTCTGCACGGTAAATAATATTTAATAATTTTTTAATAATAATTAAGTAATATACGAATCCAAAAATTTGAAGTCATTTTGGAAGTTGATGTTTAGCCACTCATCATTGAATTTTCTTATTATTTAGAAGCGCGGTTATGATTCAGTTATTTTGTAGGTACTACTTCAAATATTTTGAACTTCATCTGAGTTCCTACCAAAGCCTCGAGACAGATTTATGCTGCAATGATATTTGATCATATAGTAATTAAATAATAGTTTTATCCTAAACTATTTTTTTTTTGTATTTATACGATGTTTTTGTATATAATACTATTCTATGATTGAAATAAGCTTACTCAAAATAAAAAAACGTATGGATTTGTTTATATCAATTTTAAGATTTATACATCTTTTCTAAGCCATTGATTTGATCATTAAAATAAGTGCAATGACATGATTGTTTACGTAGTGCAAACCTCTACTCATATCTAAAAATTGTATTGATCTTACTTCGAATGAATGAAAAATAGATGGATAACAAAACCATCTCCTTATAGTTTAGTGTTCTTGTAGAAAGCTACTTGTATAAAGCTTTGATCTGGTGTTGAACTTAGGTCGGACCGCCAACAGAGTTCCACTTGTATTCATCATTTATATTCGCTACTGCCAAGCCAAAAATTTCACCCACGCTGCTATATAACTTTGATTTCTATGTTACTCAATAAGACATCTCGACTCAAGAAGCAAATCAATATCAAGATAATTATTTCAAGGGCTACCGCGGCTATCCCGCAGTATCAAAAATCATCATCATCCTCATCATCTACAGTGCGATAGTCCTAGCTGGGCCTTGCCATCCAGGATTAATCTCCTCCAATAATTGCGGCTCTGCAACCTCGTTTGCAAGTTGATCACTCCCATCAAGGATTCTATCGTGTCTTCCTATTGAGTGCTTGGTCTTCTCGCTGGACGCTTACATGTTTCTTTACCGTTTAATGTTCTTTAAGGCAGCATATTTTATGCATCACCCGCCCATTGCATTTGTGTTACTTTATACAAGTACGAAGGGAATTCAAATTTATATAACTCTTTAAATTTTGAGGCCTTAGAAATTGTTTTGAAGATAGGTACGACATTGGGAAGGGTAGGGAGAAGCCAGTCTAGTTGCCTTAAGGCCAAGTCGACCGTTCAAAAGGTTTGGTTAGTTTTCCTCTCAGTGAGTGCAAGAGAGGTTCATCCTTAGTTTTCGCAACGTATCATAATAAACTTTTTATCAAACGCAAACGTTAATCAGCCTAAATTCGGGATCAAGTACGTGCATAATTTGGAAAAAATGCACCTTCACGGCCAAAAGCGAAATCACTACACTCTACAGTCATAAACGGCCTATACGGAGTGGAGAAAAAGGGAAGAGCCAGCAATATCAAAAGTAAAACTTGCTTGGCAGCTGATAATGTGATGTTTATCGTTTTTAAAGACTTTTAAGGAGTTGTACTGCTTGATTCTCTTAACGATCCTCGCAAAATAAACGCTGCTTACTATTGTGAGTTTCTCGACCAGGTTCAAGTGCATGTCAGTCAAAAAGACGCTGGCTCCGAAACTTTGTACTTCTGCATAATAATGCAGACTCCTACACTGCAGCCCTAACGATCCAAAAATTGGATGAAATGCATTGAACCACACTTGATTTACGATTTGCATTTCGGCAGTAATAGCACCTGTAAAGATACTGAAAAAATAAAAAGGAATAAAATTTCCTTTTAAAGCGCTATTTATTCTTAATTTTCTTAGCCAGGTACCGGTATTTCGAGGACAAGTTATCCTCTTCATCAGTGGCGGTATTCTGAAGCTCTTCTTACAATCATCCAAATATTTAAACCTTTCACATTTAATGGCAATAAACATAAATACCCTTAAGTACTGCTACGAAAAATAACAAACAATTATAATGCAATTAAGGGTATAAAATTAACAAAGAGCTTAAAGATAAATTTACTACCGGGAATTAAAAAAAGTAAAATAATTACGGGTTAGCTATGGCAAGTAAAATAATTGTGGAGATTTAATTACAAAAAATTAGTTAATTGATGATTTTAATAAGGTCACTGTATCCATTCCCTAGATCCGTATTTAAACGTTCTTCACTGGGGACTCTCGAGATCTATAAGGATTCGCAAGCATCCAACTTTTTCCAGTCCCGGACTTCCTGTACTATGTCTAGATTAGCCCATTGAATAGTATGAGATTCCTCAATAATATGTCTGGCTAATGATGATCTTGCTGTTTCTATTCCACCTCTTCTGATGATCTGTTCAGCCTCATTAATATGTTCTTGGAATCTCGTTTTTGCCAAGCGTTTCGTCTGTCCAATACAAACTTTATTACATTCTGGGAACTGATCCTATAGATTCCACTCTATTCCTCTTTTTTCTTGCCATCCTTAGTTGATCCAAGAATTGTTTCAACGCTGTATTTTCTGCTCGTGCTAGCCGTATTGCATTCTGTGTTTCTCAAAATGCATTCTAATCTTTTTGTAGCTGATGAATGAGTGATTGGCATCCATTTTCGTACTTGTCGTCGTTCTAGTAGAAATAGTGAAGTGAGCCTATTTCTTCTATGTTGTTTCTCCATTTTTCGAATACGTTGCTCGATCATTTCCTCCTATACCCATTTTTGCTAGCCGTGTCCACGATGTATTGTTCTTCTCGTTCCAGACGCAGGTTATTTAATGGTACTGTTAGCATTCGGTGGATCATACCATTGTATGCAGCCATTTTCTGTGCATAAAAATGGTTAGAAGAACAGGGGATTGTTCTCTGGGTACTTGTGCTCTTCCTGTAGATGTCAAATTCTAATCCACCTTTGGCCTTTATGATCAAAAGATTCAGGAACGGTAATTGCCCTCACTCTCTTTTTCCATCGTGAATATTATTTTAGGGTGTATCCCAATGAGTACATGTAGTAACTCATTCGCCTCATTTGCTTTAACTATCGTGAAAATGTCGTCCACATATCTGGCCCATATCTTAGGCATCATTCCTTTTTTCTCCACCTCGAACTCTAGCCAATCCATGAAAATATCACTCAAAAGAGGTGAAAGAGGGTTACCCATAGCTGTAGCTATAGCTGCTCCTATCGTCCTTTTGAAGAAATCCCTAAAGTCCTAACCTTTAATTTTGCAATAAAGTTAGTTTACTACTTAAATGGAAAATAAATTTCTTCTTGAAAAAGTTCCTTTCTATTTGAATGTACTTCGTGGATCTACAAGGAGCGGTCAAAAATAAACGAGACTTTTGTCATAAAATGTTTTTTGTGGCGTCATCTGTGAATGAGATAGTGCGTTAGAAAGTCACATCTCTCCCTGACTTCCAGTGGAACTGAGGTTATTGCATCTTAAGTGACAGTTATTTGTGTCATCGGTACAAAAATGAGTTTCGAAGAGCTAATATCAAATTTTGTTTTAAAATTGATAAAATGTTTACCGAAACATTTGAATTGATGAAAAAAGTTTATGGCGATGATTGTCTATCTCGTGTCAGAGTTCATGAGTGGCTTACACGTTTCAGAGATGGATGTGAGGACATAAATGGCGATGAATATACGGGCCGCCCAAAATTAGTGATCACCGAAAATTCCATTGAGACTGTGCGTGAATTTATCAAAAATGAGCCGACACCATCGTTAAAATTCATGAAATCGGAGTTGGATACCTCCAAACCCATTTGGGCTTACAAAAAGCCTGTGCACGTTTTGTTCCCCACAAGTTAACTGATGACCGAAAATTGCTCAGATTCAACATTCGAACGACTCATTTAAGAGGCGAGAGAGGACGAGAACTTCCTTTGCAACATTGTAACTGGTGATGAAACGTAATGTTTCCAATACGAACCCAAAATCAAACGTCAACGTGCCGAATGGAGGGCCCCTGACGAGCCACCATCCAAAAAATCGCGGTTAGAGAAGTCAAAAACCAATTCGATGCTCATATGTTTTTATGATTCCAAGGAAATAGTCCACAAGGAGTTCGTGCCAACGAGCCAAACTGTTTGAAGTGTTTTCTGCACCGCATTCGTCAGATAAGGCCTGAGTACCTCGAATGAGGAAGCTGGCGCTTATTGCATGATAATATACCGTCTCATCGATCCACTCTTGTGACTGAATTTTTGACTAGAAACAGCATTTTAACCATCAATCACCTGATATGGCCCCTAATGACTTCTACCTATTCGGAAAATTGCATTTGGTCATGAAAAGAAAACGCTTTGCGTCAGTAGAGGGTATCATAAAGGCTTGTACCGACATCCTGAAGGACATTCCAGTCAATGACATGAAAAACTATTTCGAAACGCTTTTGGATCACACAAAACAGTGTATCGAAGCTGGAGGAGACTATTTTGAATAGATAAACTCGAATTTATTGGCACAAAGCTCCTGTCGTTTCTATTTTAGATCAGTTTCGTTTATTTTGAAAAGCAACTTGTAGGTGATTTGTCAAAAAGTTCATACAATTCACCATTGTAACGTAGTCTTCATTTTTTATCCTGTTTCATTAGGCCATAAATTTCCTGGAGCACTTCGCATCAGAATATGTACATTGCTTTCTCAGATTCGTTTGTCTATGTCCATGCTTCATTTCCTTATAAAAGGACAAGTTTGACTTTTTCTTATTCTTCGTAACACTATAGTCTCTTTGTAAGCAAGAGAATCAGTTACTCCAAGGTAACAGATACAGGGTGCGGCAGCATAACTTCCTTTTTTCAAAATTCAACAAAACAAATTTTCAGCGGTACTTGTTTTTTATGCACGCTCCGCACTGTTCCAACGCATGATAGCGACTAACCAAGGGATGAGCAAAACTTTAAAATCACCTCTCTCGAATGAGACTACTAGCGCCGCGCTATAACAGTTAGCACTTTAAGGGCGGGCATTTCAAAAAAGGAAGTTATGCTGCCGCACCCTGTACAAAAGCTAAACGATAGCTCAGTAACGTCCACATGTAGTACATGTCAGCGCTGAAAAATCGCATCAACATATCTGTGCGGGTGAGAGAAAGTATTGATGACAAAGAAATCATACAGAAGACGGTAAAAGATTCGGTCACAGAAGTGGCTCAAGAGATGCTGTGACACCGGACAAGGAAAAGTAGGAATGACTGTTATTAATACAAAATGCAAGGAAGCGGGCAAAAAAGAGGTCAAGCGTATAAAAAATATCTCCAGGTACGACAGACCATAAACACCAAAATCCATCAGATAAACGGAAACATAACACTACATGAAGTCAGATTGGTTTATACCTCTATCAAACAACTAAGAGAAGGATGTGTTAAAGGGAATGACTTTATATAGTCGTACGATGAGTTAAAAAGGTAATACCAAATTCAGATCAGGTAGAGGAATATTAGGTATTTTTTTCTTGGGTGGTTGAATGTCCGTTTGTTCTGTTTTATCTCATACATAAAAAAGGACGAAATCAACCGAAACCTACTACATTCACACTTACGATTAATTAGCATTACATAAACTGAAAACTTTTTGCAATGACGCAAGACAAAAAGTTGATACTCAGATCAAATCTAAATATGAGACTATGACCAAGAAACTTGACAAATTGATGAAAAGCAAAATACAGCGGCGGCACTAGTGAGCAGGGTCTCCTAACCACGTTCTGTAAATCTATCAGATACGACTTTTACGATACAAGAAATGGAGCTGTTGGGTAAGGGACTAAAATACAACTTATACAACAAAACCGCAACAAAGACCTAAAACAACTAGTAATTGACACTGAACTAGCCATTAACAAGCTGCTGGAGGAACAACAGATACATGCAAGACATACTGCAGTAGACATACTACAAAAAATATGCACAAGCATAAGCAAAATGAATTTCCACGAAGACCATACTATATTAAGACACCTCTCGCTCCTGAAATGTTCAGCTTGCTTGCCTTGACATTGCAAGGGTCCAATCAGGGGAAGAGATAGTACTACCAGATAAACTTGGAACAAACTTCAAAGCCACTACTCCTGAACCTTTGGACAGAGTAGAGCTAAGCTACCAATAGATAGTGGAGCAATATGTCTAGCCATTTCTCTACAACAGTGGAGTAGTCTTGCCATCTACTTCTTCTCCATCACTAGCGCACTTGACCTTGGAATTTGTCTCTTTTTGACTTCAAATTGAGTGAAATTGGAGAAATCTGACTTTTTTCTTAATGTTTATTAAATGTAGGTTTTTAGATCGAAACACAGATGTATTCTTCTTCTTCTTTGTAGCACTCAAGCCCTTTTCGAGCTTACAAATAGCGCCAACTGGCTTGGTCCATTGACCGCGTCCTCCGATTTTGAAATCCGAGCAGTGATGAACCGTTTTCGTCGACTGAGTCAAATCAGTGTTTCCTCCGTCAACGAATACTTTTTTGGATATCCGTTCTTTCTCCATACGATTCATGTGGCCAGCCCATTGCAGCTTCCGCAGTCTTACAATCGTTGAGACCTTCGGTTTGACGAAAATTTCACACAACCTATAGTTGTATCGAATTTACCAGTGGTCCTCGTCTAGTTTTGCTCCGATTATTCACCTCAGACCCTGTTGCCCAAAGGCGTTCAATTTATTTTCGGATGCTTGGGTTAGAGTCGATGTTTCACACGCATAACATAACACAGGTCTTATTAGAGACTCGTATACTTGGAGCTTTGTTTTCTCGTGTATGCAGCTGATCTTCAAGATCATCAAAATTGAATAAAAGATTTTATTTGCAAGCCGTATTCTCTTTCATTGCAGGTTCTCGTTATTTTGGTGCCTAAAACACAAATTTGCTCAAGTTTTCAATACTGCCACCTACTTTGCTACGTGTGATATTTTGTGTATTTGAGCTTTGTTCTATTCCCATTGATTTATAGCTCTACCAGTTTTGCTTCGCTGTCGAGTTTCAGGAAGAATTCTTTGGCAGTTGTTAATGACCGTGACAAAATGTTGGTGTTGCCTGCATTGGCTACTATTTCGCTCGACTTGTATAGTAATGTACCTCGTGTATCAATAGGTGGCTTTCAGATGACGCATTCTAGAACCAACTCCGACGTGCAGTCACCTTTATGACTCCATCACTATATACGCAGAGCAGAGAGTCTTTTTGAGGGATGACATCAATTCTTATGCAAGCAAGCGTCAAATCGGTACTAATCAGGAATCTGCCTTCCTGCAGGTTACACCAACTTAATAGCAATGAATCTTAAAACGTTATGTGAGACCCCCCCAAGATTCATTATCTAGAGAAATATCAATCCTTATAGTATCGAAGCTTCCTCAGATTGAAGAGATTTGGTGAAAGAATTTTCGTGGGATTTCGGTCCGTTTTTGTATTTCAGCACATGAAGCGGTGGTAGGCAGACACGGAAAATTTTTTGGCTCAGCTTATGTCCACTGTGTACTGATATGCACTAAATCGGCCTCAAATACCCCGTTCTCCTATTTACTGCTTGTGTGCCGACCTTGGGATTTCCTTGGGGAATCGATTGGCGATGCTAGGGTTCTAGCGTTAGCATAAACAGTAGCAACAATTTTACTGTTACGTTATTTCGCCTTAGTAGTCCGTTTGGTGTAGTGATAAGAAAATTCCTCGCGTAAGCCGAAGGTGTCTGGTTCGACTCTCGTTGGGGGCAACGAGATTTAGTTGGAGTGATACTTCGAACGGACTATAAGCCCGTTCAGTTATGATACCTGCTGGTTTCAAATCAAAACGTATCGCAGCTTGGTGGACGGACACGCGTTCAAAGCGTGTTACTGACCATATCATCTTGTGGAGTTGCCCACACATTCGATCATGATAGTAAGAAACTCTAAGCGAAGGCCCAATAGACGCTGTAGTGCTACAAAATAAAAACAAATTTGCCTTGATTATATTGATGAATGATTGATTGTCAACGGCTGCAAATTTGAACATTTTTTGAAAGTACAATTTTGACCTGCGTTGAAACATCTGGACACAGGCTAAAATTTTATGTGAATAATATACTAAACTTCGTGAAATTTGCTACCTAAAATTTAAAGATTGTATCATATTTGCAACGTATCCGAGCTTTGTGATTCCTCCAGGATTTTAAATACACTTTTTTTTGATTGTTTCTATATTTCTGATAACTTTATTAAAGGAGTGATTGATTAATACTTGTTATGATACTTTCATGTAAAGACGATATTAATACTCTATACTTTATTACATTTTATTCGTATCAGTATTAAATTCTACACAAAAACAGGTAGCTGTGAATTTGTATTTGTTTGTCTCCTGTAAGATTTGTATAGACTTACATTTAATTGATGTAAATAGGGTGAAATGATCAATTCAAAGTTTAGCAAAGACAAGTACTTACAGGAGAAATTTAACTTGAGCATAATTCGTAGTTACAAACACATATTGAGTTCGCATAAGTAGGAAAATTAAAAAAAAACGCTCTCTCACCCTAAGCATGGTCGTCGCCATCATCGGTGTGTATCTAATAAGAGTGATGGCCCGAAGAGAATTAGTACACACGTCGAGACCACCTTCTTCTCACATTTTTCTTCTCTGATAATTTTTCAGAAAAAAATTATTAAAATAGGTAACTCAATCATGTAGCTACAAATGAATTTCATAGGCTGTATAAAAGTTGTTGGATGCTTGATGATCATTAATGAATTTATGACTGCTTGATAATAGCCTTCCCAGTTCCAAAAACTGATTTTGCTGACGTGCTTGGATTGAAGTGACAATGATGAATGATAGTTAGTGGTTGTTTGACGATCATGAGCGGATGCAGGATGGCTCGATGGTAGCCGTTTTGGCTTGCAAGATTGATTCCGCTGATATGCAATGAAATGAAGTTGGAACGGCGGGTGGTCATCGGTGGATGCCTGATGATCAGAGGCTAAAGATCTTAGCTATCAACGCAAAAACTTTAAAGTTTAATGAAGCGGTTGATCCATTTAGGAGGAATAGTTAAATTTGTGAAATATTAGAGTGTGTTACCAAGCATTTTGTCTGTAAAGGAAGAGGATAGTATAAATCCCACTAGATACACCGACCACACACAAACTGTCCTTTGTGGTTTATGAGAGAAATTCAATCTGCTTTGTTCTTGAAGGATTAGGACTCGCATCAGCCTATCAATGCATTGTCACATCAGAACCACTTAGTCTACAATGACCAGGCCATATGTGACATGATTGCTGACTTTTTCTCCGCTGTCTATAGCTCCCCTCTGATGAAAACCCTCAATCGCTCCAGAACTATAAGTTGATTTATACACTAACCCCTTAGAAGTCGCAGAGATAATTCAGTCATTGAATTCTAGCAGCACAGCCAGCCCATCCTCTCTCGAAAGGGGTACTTTTCCAGACGTTTGGAAATTTGCGAATCTCCTACCCATCCATAAAGTAGGTGACCGCTCCCAGGCCTCTAATTACAGACCCATTTCATCCCTATCGTGCTGGAACGCATTGTTCATTTTAAACTTTACAATGTTTTGCACCCTAACCTATCCGTAAATCAACACGGATTTGTAAAAGGACGTTCTACCGTAACTAACCTAGGTGAATTTATCAACACAATTGCAATAACCCTTGACTTAGGAGGCCAAGTTGATGTAATTTACACTGATTTTGTGAAAGCATTTGATAGTGTGGATTACAACATCCTGATTGACAAGCTCCGCCATTTCAGCATTCAGGGATCTCTTCTTTCCTGAATTTACTCATTTCTCTTTCATTGTTCCTGCACGGTTATCTGTAATAGATCTACGTCCCAACCTTTCGTCCCAACTTCTGGTGTTCCACAGGGATCAATCTTCAGTCCACTTCTTGTCAATCTCTTTATTAATCCAACCCCCTTCTATATGCTGATGAACTGTGGATATTTCGAGTCATTAATTCAATACAAGACTGATGAGCTCTTCAGGATGACTCAAACCTTTTGTCCCCTTGGTTTCTTAGAAATCGACGTCAACTTAACATCTCTATGTGTCTTTCCGTAACCTTCACCGATAAAACTTACCCCATTCAATTTTCGTACTCTATCAAAAGCTCAGTACTCGTTTTGGTTGAGAGTTTCAAAGATTTAGGTATGACTTTTGATTCTCATTTGAGATTCAATGTTCACAATTTTGAAATAACCAAGAAAGCTTCTCGGATCGTGGGCTTTGTCTTACGTTGCGCTCACAGATGTTTCAACTTTCAAACCTTTCTTCAGCTATTCGTCATGCTGGTAGGCCTAATTGTTGAATATGCATGCCAGATATGGTTCTCGCATCTTAATTATCTCGTTGTGGTGGTTGAATCTGTGCAGCGCAGGTTCTTCCGCATGCTTTTCTACAAATACAAAATCCCGTATCGCCCTTATGATTATCGCCAGAATTTCCTCGGGCTACCTTCGCTGCAGGTAAAGGGGCAATTTCTTGATCAATGCCTCTTATTTAAATTAACAAGACGCATGTTTTCGTCGAAATCAAACAATTTCATTAGCATACGTCCTTCTTCTCGCACTAGGTCGTCACAATACTACGTTATACTGTTTGTCAGAACCGTATCTTACAGTCACTCACCGATGGTTCATATGGTAAGAGGCCATCTTCATCTCCAGCTTGGTCCTCCTACTAGCTCAGTTGGTTCATTTAAAAGCATACTGCGAAGAGTACTTACAAGCAATAATTCCTTTTCTCGTTAATTTTCTATAACTTTTAAATTTATATGAATTCTTACTTTATATTTATGTTCTAACTTTTTTTTTGAACACGTATTCTTATTTCTATTTTATGATTGAGATTACAAATCCGGTAATATAGTGATGAATTAAATAAATAAATCGAATTGATAATATTGTAATAACTTAAAAAATTCCTGTTCGCAGCACCAGCAGGAAAAGCATATTTCTCGTAGGCGCCCTTAGTTTCATAAAGCAAATAATAGTTTAGCATAGTGGTATATTGTATATTATATATATATATATACTTATAAATATATATATATATATATATATATATATATATATATATATATATATATATATATATATATATATATATAATGAGGTTTTTTTTTATGTAGGAACAACACATGAATTGTTTCTCTGGAATCAACAAAGTTTTATTTTCATATAGAAAACTTACATCATTAAATTCAAAGGTAGTATTAATCGTACCTGGAATTAACAAAGAAACAACATTCGATGTTGTTATTCACACTGTTGTTTCTTAGTTAATTTACAATAACGTTTACGTTAACAATTTAATCTTTATGATTTTAATATTGTATTGTGTTCTGTCTGAAGTCTGACAGCTTTCATCTTACTGATTGCCACCTACAATAATTGGTCTAACTTACCGATCTGTCAAGTTAAATATAATGGTTTTCTTACAATAAGTGAACTGACTTATCGAAGCGTGGCGCTAAATTTAAATGAAGAGAAAGTACTTTCCTTAAATATATGTATGTATATATATATATATATATATATATATATATATATATATATATATATATATATATATACATATATATATATATACATATACATATATATATATATATATATATATATATATATATATATATATATATACATGTATATATATATATATATATATATATATATATATATATATATATATATATATATATATATATATAAAATTTCTCCGTCGTGTAAGCCATCCGATGAATTCCTCAAAGTATTTTGATGAAATCGTCCTTAAAGTTTCCCGGTCAGGACATCAATATGAATGCTAACATACAGACTAAAAGCTTAGCGATTGAATTCCCACGGAATACTCCCGCTGTTGCCATCTTGCAATAAATTTGTTCCCAAATTAATAACCTCAGAGCAATATATTTTAGCTTTCACTATAGAATCTTTAAAGTAATGAGGGACAGAAATACAAAAAAATGCTCTAAAAGTTTATATGATTTCTGATTTTTAAATTTTTCTTCTTTATTGTTTTGTTTAATTTGATGTAGGACTCACAAATCCTAAATAAAGAGAAGCTTTTGCAAAAACCGCTTCAGAGAAAAGCTGCTTTGTTGCAAATAAATGTGCTTGCTATCAATTAAGCTGCAAAACATCAAAATAAATGGATGATGCTTGTAATCTAGTGAAGTAATAAGATTAGGGGAAATTTTATCATATTGGTATCAAGTGAATTATAAGGATTCCTTATTTTTTTTATAAGTATTTACTTTCATATACTAATCGAAAGTCTGGTCGTGCATTAGAAATATCCGCCAAAAAAAGGAAATGAATGTTTGTCATTTAGGTTATATTTGTTCACTAAAATTTTATAATGACATACTTTATGTGCTAAAATTGAATAATGTGCATTTCACCATATTGCATAAAAATATCAAATATAAAATATTTTACAAAATCAAATTTTAATATATAAGAGGGCGGCTCAAATATGATCGAGACAAATGCTCTGACATGATTATTAACTATAGAAAAAATTTACAGTTTTTCTAGGTATTCCCCCTTACAAGTTACACATTTTGTCCACCTTCCCGGAAGCTTTTTAATGTCGGTATTGAAGAATTTCTTGGGCAACTTGGTGTTGAATCTTTGACCTTCGAGGGCTTCTTTCAGTAGTCCAAACATGTGGTAGTTGCAGGGTGATAAATTCGGACTGTAGGGGGGCAGTTCTAGTTCCTCGCATCCCAATTCCGATATTGTATCGAGCGTGAGACGCGGGGTATGAGGACTTCGTGCTGGAATGCTCCTCCGTTTCTAGCAAAAAGCGGGTTTTGCGTGTGTGTAGCAGCATCGGTGTGCAAGAAATTGACGTACAGCACGCCCGCCGGTCTCAGAACACAATAAATATAACCTTATCCGCGGCCCTGGTTATCTTCGCTTTGACTAGCGCTCCTTCCTCTACTCTTTAGACGACACCTTGCTTTCGAGAGTGTCAGAGTGCACCCATATCTTGTCTATAGTGAAGATTTGCGTTAAAAAACCGTCCTACTCCACTTCGTATCGCATCAGCCAGTGTCGACAAACTTCCAACCGCGTGAATTTTTGCTCGAAGTTCAACAGTTTAGGAAACTATCATCCTGTTATTTTGCGATATTGAAGGTGTTTGTGAATGAAAGACTCTACACCACCAACACTGATGCCGAGTTTAGGCAAAATGTCTCGAACATTCATCCTACGGTCTTCTAAAATGAGTTGTTCAACGCGGCAAATGTTATCCGGTGTGATGCTTGTTCGCGGTCGACGATCATGCGTGTCATTCTTGACGGTTTCGCGAACAATCTTGTATGCTTTGGCCCATTCAAACACAGCAGCCCTACTCAGGCACTACCGAACTGATTTCGCCTTCCCACACTGAAAAACGAATGACAATACGTTGGCCAACAGCAGTCACTCATGGTCGTAGCATTCGCGGAAACATGCACTCCGGACGAAAACTATGCCGCACTGTTTGTAATAGACCCAGCAATCACATACTCAAGTCACAATCTTCAAAACATACATGCACGCCATTTACAGCGTTTGTCTCCATGATATTTGAACCGCCCTTGTATTTCTAGAGAAAAGCAATTTATTTCACGATTAAGTTTTTGTTTGTTGTCGAATTGTTCTCCTCGAATCAGATTCCAACCCAACTGTAGAATGTATGGAAGGTTTATTTAATTGCAGATCCGGTCGAAACAATAAACACAAACCCACCCCTAACTCATCATAATCCCCATCAACTACGCTAAAATTGTTACTACCAAATAGTCGTACACTTCCTTTAATTTCTTCACTTTCTTACTTTTAGGACGCTCGAAACGAGTTCGAGGATTGTTCAGTGTTCTTGAAAATATCGCGTCCTACAATGTTTGTAAGTTGTAAATGAAATTGCAACCACACAGACAAGTCCTCTTCAAAGATGCTAAAATTAAAGTTTCAATAAAGTCAGAAGCCTTCACTGGTTTACTTTAATAATTTTTCAATTCGATTTGAGTCCAGTGAACATTTCGAGTTCAATCGAAGCAATTGAGTAATTTTAACTCTTCTTTCCACAGTCAAGAGTAAACAAGAGTCGTTTCGACAACAAATTGAACCCTTCTATCAAGAACAGTACGACAATAGTTATGATAACAATAATCAAAATGAAAATCGCTTTGACAAACGCGATCAGGATTTGTACGATGCTCGATACGATAGCAATGATCGACAAACAAATCAGTACGAAAGTCAAAAAGACGCTCCCAGTGAAGATCGATATCAGAGTCGACAGGAATATCGATACGAGCAGGAGAACACGAACCCATTTGAAAATCGATTCGAGGAAAATGATTATGAGGAGTCAAACAACGAAACTTTACTCACACAACTTGAAAATTTTGTTTATAGCCAATTTCGTAAGTGGTTTTCTCGTTCATTTTGGTGATCAAATACGGTGCTTTGTTAGCTTTCGGCAGAGGTCTAGCGATGTAAGTGCACTAACCGTAGTTTCGCTTTAAAACTGCATTAGCAAAATAATTGAAACTAGTCGACATTTATCAATCATCCAATTTAATCAGTTATTCATAAACATCATGGAGTAACCACTAAATTTACTAACATAGGACCAGTAGCATTGCAACGACAGGTTTTTTGATCAGTTCATTTGAATAGACAATTAAATATTTTGTGTTGATAGGAAACTAGTTTAAGATGTATAATAGTCAAAAAAAACCAGTAATGCGAGACCGGAAGTTTTTCCTAACAGACCATCGCAACAAAGACATTAAATAAGCTTCAAAATTCGCCAAAAGTTGACTCATCCATTTACTCAACAGAGCATCGAACTGGTCATCTTTCCCAATTATTATTTAAAGTGTTCAAAATAATTTTGACCAAACCCGAAAAGCTCAGACCACTCAAGTACCAAGCTTCAAATGCCAAATATCGCTTTCACCTGGAAACACGTTTCATTTTTTGAATTACATCATTCCAAAACGGCAACAATAAACACGGATGAAATGGCGGTGGAGTGGTGTTTCTATTTCTTCAGATATGTACGACAAGCCCGCATTAATCGAACTTAATCGTCAAAAGATAAAAAATCTGCCTCAATGAGAGAAAATTAAATTCATCTTATTTAGCCATAGCTCAGCGGGGAAAATTAAATTTGTCTCCGGCTTCTGGAAATGCACAATCATTAGTAGTGAAAAAAAATTTCCAGGTACAAGTGGTTTTAAGGTATTAATAAGGTACTTGATACGCCTGTTGGCATATTTGCTGCATGGTGTGTGCCATTTATTCAAGATTTCTTAAGATATTTGAGATGATTGCGTACATTATCTTCATCTTGGGCTTTTACAATGTGATGAACTGTAATGAAAATTAATTGCTCAAGTTTGACTGCGGACAATCATTACTGGTTTCTGCGTAGCTACAGATATTAATTCAACCGAAGAGATATTTGATAGGCTTTGTCATGGTGATGTTGATTATGAATATAAAATAATCTTATGATAAAATTTCATGAGTCAATTGCAATTGCGGAGTAGATGGAAAAGATTTCTGATAAATTGAACGTGATTTTTGGTGTTGTATCCCTCACATATTTTAAAGACAAATTTTATATGAAACTAGGTAAATAACAAGGAGTATAATTAGCAAGCATACTTTTGTGGTTCAAGTTTTAGTTCCTTGCTTAGAATTTTCAGCAAAGGAAAAACAACAAAAACAAGTTGGGTAAACAGACCTACGTTCATGTCAGAAGGATTTTGTATTCAATTTAATGCAGTCACCAGATCGAATCAAATCAAGAAACATTTCAAAGACAATTTTATTGGAGAAAATATGAAATTCGAAGATCATACTATTATTAACAAAGTTGAACGAATTTGGACTTCTGAGGTTTTTGGTCATAAATATTTCCCTTGATAATTATTTCAGATGCCCATCCGCGACGGAGGAAACACATTTTTCATGTATTTCCCCCCTGTGGCCCCACTGAAGCAAAAACTGACAGTTTAACAACTGTTTTGAAGAGCTCCCGTGAAAACTTTTATTTCATACTCATATCGGCTACGTTTAATGAATTTTTTTTCAGGGACCACTCTCCTGTACGGTTATCATCGATTAATGGCCAATTTTTTCGAATCCTAGAATGGTTACAAAACCCTTTTGCTAGGAGCTCTCTCCCGCCTTCTTGACTTGTTTCACTTATGAGCATTAATTGTAGGTACTCATCTTCAGTCATTCATTAAATTGAATCAAGTGTTCAAAGTATGCACCTTAAACGTTGAAGTTGGGAAAAAATAACTCAAAATTATTCAACCTTCGCATTAAAAACAGCCACTATTTTATTTCACGCTTACTGATACCACTAGCTGAACCGATTCTCAAAGATATACATGACACCTATCATTCCTGAAATTTTCATGCAAATCCTAGCAAGACTGTAGTGTCTGAGTCGGTAAAAAGCGCATGTTGTTCCATAGCCATATGTTGCCATAGTAATAAATGCAGCGCATATTGTTCCATAGTAATACAGGAAAATTCAAACCGCTATAACTTCGCTAAATATGATTCAATCTTTATGAAACTTTCAGGATAGATTAATCTTATAAATAGATGTTAAGATTTTATTCAAGAAAACATAAAATCGATAAATCATACTATTATTAACAAAGTTGGGTAATTTGCGACTTCTCACGTATTTGTTGTTGTTGTACTCACCAAGGTCTACATTCCTGATTTTTTTCAGATTTTTCGGATCACAGGTGTCCAATCGCGACGGGGGGGGACACCAATTTTTCGTGTATTTCCCCTCCCTGTGTGCCCCTCGAAGCAAATTTTGCCAAACTAAGACCTGTTTGGAAAAGTTCTCATCAAGACCTTTTATTTGATACCCATATCGGCTACCTTCAATGAAATTTTTTTGTCGGAGGGTCACTCTCCTATATGGGGAGACCCCCCTTAAATACTTTATAAAATCTTTTTGTAATTGAACTTTGAAAAGATCACCACTTAACACCTACACACAAAATTTGATGTTTCTAGCTTAAGCAGTTTCCGAGAAAAACTGCTGTGACACACGGACGGACAGACGGACAGACTGGTCGCGAAACTAGTAGGGTTTTGTAAAATTATTTTACAAAACCCTAAAAAATGAGATCAAGGTATGCATAACATTTTCCATACACAAACTGAGAGCGATTTTTCCAAAGATCAATGAATAAATAAATGCTGGTTACAATTATATGGGCCAGGACACAGAGTAGAACCATACAATGTGTATTTAAAACAAAACCGAACTGTTTGAACTCCGTGGCACAAATTGATTCCTAGAGAGTTCACCTCGTGACGCTGGATTTGTGAATTCCTATAAACAAGAAAGTCGCACTTCACTAATAATCACATTCAGATAGTTTTCTTACACCATTTCATTTTCCCTAGGGGTTGTTTGGTTCTTATTTTGTTGGGTTGAGGCCAATCAGCTCGGCTTATCCTGCAATCCTGTTATTCCAAGCTCCGTCTATCTATTTCCAAACAATTTCATCTAATTATCTTTTCACCGTTGCTCGTGCCACTCTACTCAAGTTTTGCTAACTCATCAACTCTTTTGTTTCTCTCTACTTCTTCTAGAGATTTATGATAGTTTTACTTCTTTTTTGCTAGCTGCAGCTGTGAAAGCCTGCATTGTAGGCATAAGCTATGAGGATGCGTGGTTAGAAGTAAGTGCCTGCAGCGGAAACTTGACATCCAAGAAGATGTGTTCATCGCTGAAGTTGCTCATTGCCGTTACTGTGGCTGCCTCAATTTAAACACAAATTTTAAGTACATTTTGCCTTCCTCTGGACCCCTTAATTCATAAAATAATTTTTTTATTTCAGATTCTAAAAGTTCTAATTAAGACATTTCATTTAATACCCCACTCGACTACCTTTGATTAAAAACAATTTTTAAGGGCTAATTCGTTATTAGGGGGTACCCCCTTAAATTTTTTTGAATTTTTAGTAAGACCTTACCTTTTGAGAGACCATCACTTCTGACCTTTTCACAAAGTTTGAGCATTCTAGCATCTATAGTTTCTGAGGGAACTAGCTGTGACGCACAGACAGACGGGCGGACCGAAAGACAGCTCGCAAAATTTTTAACAAAGACCTAAAAAACATCTTCGTTGACACCACTAGGTGGAAAGGCAGATTTCTCTTAGGCACCTTTACTTTAAAAAGCAAATAATAATTTCATTGGTCGCCACTTTGGAAGGCAAAGAGTTTTTAAAAAGAATATTCTGTTGCAAATATAAGCGAATTTGAAGGTTTCCATGAAAATATGAGTACGTTTGACAATTCATTTGCTACTAAAATAACGAATTTTGCTTACTTTTCGAAGTTTGGGGCCACCGTTTTGAATTCAAGCGTTCGATTTTGGATTATTTATAAAAATATCTATCCTAGAGTGTTCAATCACTGTGTTTTGGCTATCTGTAATTCTAAGTTTCAATAAATACGTTAAAAAACCCCACTAGAGGACAATGCGAATATGTAAAAATGGCAGATTTAAACCGCTGCCGTTTCGAGTTTTGACTAGTCGCCATTTTGAAGTTTAAGCCTTGAACTTAAAATTTTTTCTTTGTTTCCTAGATACTTATAGTCTCTACAACATTGTTAAGTTTTATTTACATTGATTGAAAAATTTGGTCACAGCGGCAATAACAAATTTTCGCACGTTGTTCAACGTTTGTGTGGCCGCCTTTTTGTTTCAGATGGTTTAATTTTAGATTTTTAATTTTGAGCTTCATCAGCTAGCTGACTAAAACTTTGTGTCGAATTTCCTGCCAATCAGAGCTATCCTTTTTTTGGTTGGGTGGTGAAGGCTATTTAAGCCCTGACTGTAAGGCTCCTAGGACTACCCCATAAACTCTTCTCCGGCCAACTTGAGAACTTAGCCTGTAACCGTTTGAAATATACTATGTAACCGTTGGCAATATTACTATGCCGTGAGGCACCTTCCAGTCCCTCCTCTAGCAAGAGGGGGGAGGGAAGAAGGATTGCTAGAAAAATGATCTCTCAACACAGATATCCTCAGTTATTGTGAGTCCTTTTTATCTTTAGGACAGCCCAAGCGTAATGTCCAACGGTTGCATTTGTCAGCTGATTCTAGCACCTCCCCGATTAGACTATTCAGAAAGAGGTCTTCTGTTTCCTTTCAGAGATTCTTGTGCAGCCTGTCCTAGCTTTAATGTGCGATAGGCATCATCTTCTAATCTTGCGCAAAACCTACAGTCATAGAATTGCAATTTATCAACCATGTTTATGTAAGACTGGAAACATCCATGCCCACTCAAGAGCTGGGTCAAGTAGAAGTCAATCTCACCATCTGTTCGATTGAATCACGGTCTTGACTCAGGGTTGAGGAGCAAAATTCACCTTATCTTCATGGTTCACATCTAGGGCTGCTGCGAATCATTGATTGAGGGTTGTCGCTCCTCGTAGGTAACTGTCGCTCTTGTGTCTTCATTTCAACGTAGGTAGACGGTATGGCACGTTCCAACAAGGAGGGCGATAGGTATCAAGCCTGCAGTGGCTAATACCAGCGTAGCAGAGGCTGTTGGTTATGAAGATTTAATTCTCAGAGCTCATCTTCTCTGTACCTGTGCTAAGCGTTTTGGTACGGCTCCTTGCTGAGAGCGTCAAACCGTATTTCTACTCCATACAGTAGCACCAACTCTACTGATCTCATCAAATGTCGCCTGCTTGATGGATTTAGATCCTCTGCGCTGGCCATAAGTCAACTTGGGGTCGATACGCTTCGAGCAGCTTTATCAGCAGTTGCCTCGATATGTTTAGAGAAGATCATCTTCAAGGCAATCAGTGAAACCTGGTATTTAAGTGAAATTTTTGATTCAACCAATGCTTCCCTCTACACTGATCATCAAGGATGCTGTTTTTTGCCTGTTTTCTCCAGTGCTAGACTAAACCAACGGATCTCAGCAAATGTCGCCTGCTTGATGGGTTCGGACCCCTGTGCTGGCCATGAGTCAACTCAGAGTCAACACGCCTGAAGCAGCTCCACCAGCCGTTGCCTCGATTTGTTCAGAAAAACTCATCTTCGAGTCGATCAGTAAAACTAGATATCTTAGTGATGTTTTCGATTCAACCAGTACTTCCCCAATACCGATCATCTTTACAATAAGGCGCATCAATTACTGTGCCAGATCTCGTTAAAATAGGATTTTTCCTCTGAACAGGGCCAAAATATTCAATATTAATTAATAAATTTTCAACGTTTTTATTTAACGTCCGAATTTCATTTTTGTTTTTGCTGAATGAAAGAACATAATTCAATGATCCATAATCCCAAGTTTTATTAAAAGTACATACTCGTAAATTAAAAAAATCGCATATGTGAACTACCGCCATTTTGGAACTCTCATTTTAATAGTCATCAAAATAATAGAATCATTTAATACAAACGCTTGCTGCCTTGTCGCAAAGTTTTATACAAATCGAATTGAATTTCTAGAAACATTTGAAATTTCAAATGGGCGCCATTGAGACTTGACGTCTAATTTTTATTCATTGTTTACTAGATACTTCTAGTTTGCCGAATTTTATAATCATGTGTTGAAAGTATGATCACAACTAGCACGTTTGTTGATCTAGACCAGCTGCCATTTTGTCTGACACGGTTCGTGTGGATTTTTATTGTAAGCCATATCACACAGTTAAGCACAGTCCGTGTTGAATTTTGTTGAAATATGAGCTAAACTTTGGCCAGAACAGAAGTCACGAATATTTGTCTCAAATGGCCGCCATTATGTTTTCACTGGGCCGATTTGACTGGTTAATATAACGAGCAGATATATTTTCCCATTACACTTTTTCTGAAAATTAAGGCTAAATTGCCACCTCTATCGTGGTCACAAGTTTCTTTACATCCCATTTACTAGTATATACGAGTATTATATATAGGGGGATTCATTATAAGGTATGGTTTTTAATCTCAAGTAAAAGGCATAAAACTGGATTCTCTTGTAAAAATTTTATTGTGAGTCGGAAGAAAATTCTATGACATTTGCTTTTTAAAGATTATCTTGTTTAAACATTGAGCGCGACTACGCCGAAAAATTTGGACGACGTGATCCGACAAAATAACCTATAGTATATCTCGCGAATGACACGATTAATGTTAGCTTCCAAAGCGTCGATTGAAGCTGGTTTTTCCCTTAAGACCAGAGACTTCATGTAACCCGTTATAAAATAATCTAAAGGTGGGATACCATATTTGAAAGAATTTTTGTCGTCATTATTATTTCAAGATAATTTTGGGCAAACTGCTGCTGCAGCTCGAGCATATACAACGCCATCTAGGGGCCTAATTTTCAAAAAAAAAATTGCAGTTAATCAAGCTTCATTTTGGCAATAACGCGTCAAATATTGGCCTCCAAATGCTCAATTTTTTCTGTTTTATCAGCGTAAACATTCGATCTTATATATCTCTAAAGAAAGTCATCTAATAGTGTCAATCGCAAGAACGCAGTATCCACTTAACAGGGCCGTTTCATGAAGTAAATTGTTCGTCAAATGTGCCTTTCATTCAATCAATTTTATCGCGTGCTGTGTCGCAAGTGGCACCATTCTGCTAAAATCACATGTCAGAAATATTAATGCCTTCCAATTGAGGTACCAAAATTTAGTTATCATGTCTCTGTACCACTCACTGTTGACTGCAACATTATGACCATCAATATTTTTGAAGACATATGTACCAATTATCCCACCGGCCCAGAGAGCGCACCAGCCGGTCATTTTTCTCGATGTCATGATGTTTCGATAACTGCTTGTGGATTATGTGGCAGTTTTGTTTGTTGACGTAGCCGTTCAATTAAAAGTATGCTCCATCGCTGAATAAAATTTTTAATCAGTTGTTCACCACCTCATAAGCGTGAACTGTATTTACTTTCATTCAGCCATGGTGCGTCTTCCCAGAGTTCAACAATCTAAAGTTTGAATCATTCCCTCACTGAACTTCTATTGTTAAATTTTTGCTAAAGTCTAAAGTTTTGGATTCATATAATCTTTTCAAATATGTTCCTCGTTTTTAACTTGTTAAATATCTAAATTTTTTATAATTTTGTACCATAACTTTTTATTGTTTTTGATCTGTTGAACCTTTTAATAGAACCTTTTGCCTGCCAGGCCTTAGGCATTAAATAAATAAACAAAAATATTTTTTCCTGCGATTCACCAATAAGCTCATTTGCCCTGTAAAAGTTCGAAGTTTAGATCTCCACAACACGTATCAGCAACTGGCGCTAGGGACTGCGAGAAAACAACGTTATGTCAAATATTAATTTCAACACTTTATAAAATATCATTGGCGATATCAAATCTATTTTAGTAGTTGCTTCCAAATAAATTGTATTGTTGTGTTAAACAAGTCTTCTGCATTTTGGCAACCTCCCAACGCAACAAATTGGTGACCCCTTCGAGCCATCGATATATTTTCGCTGATCTAGCCTGAATACAATGCCCGATGAGAATAAAAATCCCAAGATACTGAAGTCAGCGGAGAAGCTGCCACTATTGCCGGGCTAAACAGCGTGGTGTCATTCAAACTGCTATAATTTTGACCTTAAAATTCAGCGTTATGATTTCCTCCAATAAGTCAATATTGGGGAGACGCCGCCACAGATAAGCAAGCACGACAATGTAAAACAAAGGATAATTAAAGTATATGCCATGTCGGAAGAAGCTGAGCTTTTGAAGCCATCACAGTTTCTCTGTAGCATGCATATAAAAAGGGGCACGAAGATATGAGAAAACTTGCTACGATTTTTGTGGTTACAGAGAGTTCTGATTAACGCAAACCAATTTTAAGCGTTTCCGGGATATCTTCATTATCCAAATTGTTAGAAACGGTATATTATATGTAAGTAAATCTTACATTTTCAACTCAATCGCTGCTTCTCAAACACTCACGAGAAATTCTATACAAGTGAAATTTGAACCACATGGATCACATGGAATGGAATTGCATTGAATGTCATCGCTCTTCCAGTCGACGAAGTTCTTCGTCAAAAAACCAAGGCTAGCAAATGTTTTCTGTTTCTAATAGGGCACACAAGTATCAGCAGCCATGTTATCTTTTACTAAACCAGCAGGAAAACTAACGGTGTCATTGTTGCTGCAGCCAAATAACAGTGACGTACCAAATTCACTCCTTTTTGTATTCAACCACCCCTCGGGATGTCGATCCATAGGTAATAATATATCAGTTAGCATGAAATGGCAGTTTCCTAATAAGTACAAACTGTTCGCTACAAACGCTACTGTGATCAACACCTATAGTCGCAACTTACTCAATGTCAGTCTAGCCTTACCATGCGAATTTGAATGGCAGTTTCGTGTTGCAGATATTTCAGGGCCAATAATAGGTGCAGACTTTCTGCGTCACCATGCTTCGAGCATTGACATAAAGACCAAAAAGATTATAGATCCAGTTACCCATATTTCTTTCCAAGGACAGAAAGTCAACACAGAGTGCAGTTACGGAAGCACAGTAACTCAGGACTGCAAACATCGCACTTTACTTGAAGAACTCCCTATCATAATAAATCCGTCACTTGAAAAAAGTTCCTAGAATTACACAGTGTGATACTGTATTATTACAATTGGACCGCCCATTGCAGACAAAGCATGACACCTGTCACCAGAAAAATTAACAATTTCAAAACAGGAATTCGATTTATGATGCAAAAAGGTTATTGTCGACCATTCGGTAGCCCGCTTTGCCTAGCACCAAAAAAATATGGCTCGTGGTGACCTTATGAGGACTGCCGTCGCTTGTATGTCATTACAAATCGGACAGATATACTATGCCTCACATTCAAAACATAGTTCCTGACTTTACAGGAAAACGGATATTTTATAAAATTGATTTGCTCAGGGAATATCATCGAATTCCGATTAACGAAAGTCACATTCTGAAAATCGGTGCAATAACTCCTTCTGGACTTTTTGAATATACCGAATCACCATGAACTTAGCCAAGTGCACATTCGGCGATAACAAATAGAGTATCTTGGACATCATTTAGACCAACAAAGTATTTTGCCACCACCCTCTCATGTAAAAGCGATATGTCTATACAGCCTTCACATGACCGCTAAAGATTTTCGACGATTCTTTAGGATGCTCAATTTATATCGTCAATTCATCAAAAATGTATCATACTTGCAAGTACCGAAGAAGACAAAAAGCCAATACTGCGGAATCCAGAACTCGAAAAAGCATTTAATCAAAGCAAAGATAGCCTTGCAAGTTTATCTATCTTTGTGCATTATTCGCCTTACAAACTTCTTGCTCTGATAACTGATGCTTCTACCGTTGTCTTCGGTACCCTGTTAGTGTAATTACAAGATAATCACAAATGCCAGCACGTATGATATCAAATGACTAGCAATGTACGACAGCATTCATCGTTATGTTGAAGGAGTATCATTTTAGTCTGAAAGCAGATCATAAACCACCGATCACTCTTCAAAAGAGACACGTAAAGCCTCTCCTCGTCAACTTACACATCTAGATTTGATTTTGCAGTTTTTTAGCTACATTGTGCATATATCTGGACAATCCAATAACTTTGCTGACTTATTTTCCCGGATCAAAGATATTTAGCTACCAACGGACGTTAATACTGATGAACTAGTGGATGAGCAAACCAATAATAGTGAGCTTCAGAAACTTCATTCTTGTAACCCATCTTCATAAATACTTCAATCAGAAGACGTTTGTAAGCAAAAAATACTATATTGCGTCAATTGGAAACCTTTGATATAGCCTTTTTTTCAAAAATCTCTACGTGAGAGGATTTTTAACATAGTTCACAAGCCTTCTCTTCCCGAAAACCGAACTTTATTACAGGTTTTAAAGAAAAAGTTTGTCTGGCCTTCCATTAGAAAAGACGTCATCTTGTCAACTCGTACGTGTATCCAACCTCAGAGATTGAAAGTTGCCAAACATACAAAGAACGATTTTCAACCGTTTGCCGTACCCAACAAAAGGTTTCGGCAGATGCATACGAGTATATACATTACCTGACCCTCAACACCTTCTCGCGGATTTCGATATTTTCTCACTATGATTGACAGATTCTCACGTTGGTTAGAAGGCTGTCCTAAGGCTAATTAATTGCTTTCCACGCAACTTGGATTTCTCGCTAAGGTGCACCCGGCATCATCACAACAGACCAAGGTGTACAATTTGAATCTGCACTTTTCAAATCGCTAGTTACCTTGACTGGTTGCACACACGAACTACACCATACCACACTGCGTTAAATGGATCACTTGAACGATGGGACAGTTCCTTCAAAGTACCCATTATGTTACTACCCACCGTGTTACTTGGTCTTCACAATAGTGCCAAAGAGGATCTAAACACTTTACATGAAGAGTTAGCCTTTAGAACTACTCTGAGGCTCTCCGGTGAATAGTTTATTGACAGCAACATAGAGTGTACTCATTTGGAAATCTTCAACAAATTTCATGAATACATACAAGAGCTGCGTCAATAACCAATGTCGCGTCGTAATAACAGAAGATCTCGTACATAAAGAACTTTGGAATTATTTTCATGTTTTTGTTCGTGTCAGCGCCATCCGGGAGTTCCTTGCATAGCCGCGCTCAAGACCCCATTGCATCATTAGGAGATTATCAGATTCAGACCATGTGGTCGAAGTTAATGGTAAAAACTGGTCGATTTATCCCGGTTTTCGTTCCCATAAAGGACTACGAGTACATTCTGTTGTCGAGCCAACCAGCTATGCATACTTCAACAACGTTATCACCGACTGTGGATTTATTGTTATGTAACGTTTACACAAGTTGATTCATAGTATCAAACCAAATAACCCAATCCAACCGCCTTAGTCGCCTTGATGCTTCCTATCCACTCACAACCTCCATATATTCAGCGAATATACCCTCCAAAACGTCCAATTGACCCTTTGACATTAAAACTTAGATCTGCACCACACGCATGGCGCTGCAAGCTACGAGTAGAACATCACTGTGTCAAACATCAATTTCATCACTTCGTCAAATATCATCGAAGATGTCAAATGTGTCTTAGCAGTTGCTCCCGAATAAATTGTACTGTTGCATTAAACAAGAGTTGTGTTTTTTGGTAACCCCTCAGTGCAACAGGCCTATAACTTCTGGGGTGATGATAATTCTTGCCTGATTTATGAATAAGATTACCACAGGATGCTTCCAAGACGAGGGAAAGTAGCAAATGTTCAAGCAGGCATTGAAAAATGGCAAATTTGCTCAATAGACTTTCTCGATAATGATTTGCCTCATATGTGTTCTTCTTAATATTCGTCACGACAGCGGGGTTTATTATTTCTGAGATGAGAACACACACCAATAGATGCAAATATTTTAGCAACCATAATCTCAGTTATTTTTTAGGGTTTTGTAAAATAATTTTACAAAACCCTACTAGTTTCGCGACCAGTCTGTCCGTCCGTCCGTGTGTCACAGCAGTTTTTCTTGGAAACTACTTAAGCTAGAAACATCAAATTTTGTGTGTAGGTGTAAAGTGGTGATCTTTTCAAAGTTCAACTATTTAAGGGGGGTCTTCCCATATAGGAGAGTGACCCCCCGAAAAAGAAATGTCATTGAAGGTAGCCGATATGGGTATCAAATGACAGGTCTTGATGAGAACTTTTCAAAACAGGTCTTAGTTTGGCGAAATTTGCTTCGAGGGGCGCACAGGGAGGGGAAATACACGAAAAATTTGTGTCCCCCCTCCCTCGCGATTGGACACCTGTGATCCGAAAAATCTGAAAAAAATCAGAAATGTAGGCCTTGGTGGGTACAACAACAACAAATACGTTAGAAGTCGCAATTCACTCAACTTTGTTAGTAATAGTATGATTCATCGATTTTATGTTTTCATGAATAAAATCTTAACGATACCCTTAAATTCAATGAAATTCAGTGCGTAGATGTCTATTTATAAGATTGATCTGTCCTGAAAGATTCATAAAGATTGAATCATATTTAGCGAAGTTATAGCGCTTTGAATTTTCCTGTATTACTATGGAACAATATGCGCTGCATTTATTACTATGGCAACTTATGGCTATAGAACAACATGCGCTTTTTACCGACTCAGACACTACAGTTTTGCTAGGATTTGCATGAAAGTTTCAGGAATGATAGGTGTCATGTATATCTTTGAGAATCGGTTCAGCTAGTGGTATCAGTAATCGTAAAACGAAATAGTGGCTGTTTTAAATGCGAAGATTGAATAATTTTGAGTTATTTTTTCCCAACTTCAACGTTTAAGGTGCATGCTTTGAACACTTGATTCAATTTAATGAATGACTAAAGATGAGTACCTACAATTAATGCTCATAAGTGAAACAAGTCAAGGAGGTGGGAGAGAGCTCCTAGCAAAAGGGCTTTGTAACCATTCTAGGGTTCGAAAAAATTGGCCATTAATCGATGATAACAGTATAGGAGAGTGGCCCTGAAAAAAAAATTCATCAAAGGTAGCCGATATGAGTATGAAATGGAAGTTTTCATGAGAGCTTTTCAAAACAGTTGTTAAACTGTCAGTTTTTGCTTCAGTGGGGGCACAGGGGGGAAATACATGAAAAATGTGTTTCCTCCGTCGCGGATGGACATCTGAAATAATTATCAAGGGAGATATTTATGAGTATAATAATACCAAAAACGTCAGAAGTCGAAATTCGTTCAACTTTGTTAATAATAGTATGATCTTCGTATTTCATGTTTTCTCCAATTAAATCGTCTTTGACATGTTTCTTGATTTGATTTGATCTGGTGGCTGCGTTTTGCAAATTGAATACAAAACCCTTCTGACACGAGCGTAGGTCTGTTTACCCAACTTGTTTCAAATTGGTATGGGAGTCCATTTTGGGAGACTTCGAAGGATTGTTTCAACTTTCAAAGGTTCAGGGAAACATCTTTGAGTTGGCCAAACACTGAATTCCAGTTTTTGTTTCGTAGATTTTCCATCTTATAGCTACTGTTCGACTTTTCACACCTAGTTTTATGCTTGGATCTCTGATTCGTTATCATTGTCACCTTCTAATACGTTAATATAACCTAGGTCCAAAGAAGGAGGATTTATTTCTCTGAAAACTTACTGACGGCAATCATACTTGCTTCATTGATTTCTCCGTCGGGTCATGCGTCTAACAATCAGAACCATAATTTCAATAGGTAGGCTCCTCATAATAATAGGGTTAAACGTAATATTAATAAGGTCTAACACAGTTAAATGTTCTAACATATCACAACTCAAAACACTCAATTTAAAGAGTCGCGTGGTTCCACCATAAGTGAATATTTCTTACCGCCGCTACTCCAGTTTAACTTCATGCTGATATCGATCTTTAAAAATAGTTTTCAATAACCTCAGGCGAAAGCATATTTTATCTTTTCCTGTAACAAAATGTGAAATTACAATTTCTAACATTTTTACCAATTAAATATTCATGGAAATATGCATAAGTAATTGTACGAAGGAAATCTACTTCACAACTGGAAGCGAACATGTCATGGATCAGGTGCAATGAAAAATTTCGACGGTTTTTTTTCGCTAATGGCTATTTAATTAAGTATTTGACAATGACCTCTTATCCACTTAATTTACATTTCTAGCGCAATTTGTTTATTGTGTTCAGCTAATAACTAGTTTGTAAATTTTCAGAAAAATTTCTGGTAATGCCAACGATTTGTCTGCACAAATTTAACGTTGACTGCCTCAGACATGGTTAACCTTCGATATTTTACCATTTATGTAGGACTGCATGGTGCATCTACGAGTAGTGTTGCGTATTGATGTTTGAAGAAGTAATTTTACCTTGCGGACTAGTGGTTTTGAAGATGTTTATAATTAGCCACGATGTACCTGCATCAATCGACGAATGGTATTTGTAAGATACGTATAACTGGAACTGACTGGATAGCTATAGGATGTGCAATGTGAAGACGCGAATTATTAGACCATGAAAACAAAGTTAGTCAATGTTAAGACCTGAAATGATACTGTGTGTGAACGCATATTTCGAAAATGCAAGAAGTGTTATCAACCAACCAGTTACTGCAGTTTCGCGCACGGTATAATATTATAACTTGGTTAAGTAATTTACGTATTAATTGCGTAAAATTGTTGACTGGCATATTTGAAGTTAGCCAATATGTGAAGTGTAGGCATTAAGATATGTTCATTATTTAATTAGGGCTCCCAAACTACCCTCCGGCTATTTCGCTGAATAACGTACCTAAGCAACGTAAAGCAAAAAGTAAGACGTAATGGTAACAGATATAATTGTTGTCGATGGTGATGAGTAAGGCTCAAAGAAACAACTTGTTCAGTCAACACCGCCCGATATATTTCAGTAAGAGCTAAGGAAAGATGAACTACTCAATGAAAGATGCTTTGAAATTATTTCATAAAGTACTTTCTAAGAGGGCTGGACATTATGAATGTTGGCTTGAGAGTTAACTCTACATAATGGTTAAAGTGAAAGTTTTCGAAGTTGATGGAAAGATGATAGCCCTTAAGCAACTTACAAAAGAAGTGTATACCATACATCAAACTTATTTCCAATTATCCCTCGTCTAGATTGCAATGAATAGGTGCATGATCAGTGACATCTTATTTTGAAGCTAATGTGCCATTAAAATATTTCGATACACTGAACTCTGTAATTTATAATTTTATAATATATCATGTCGCAGATTTTCTAATTCACCCAACTCAATTTTTACACGATAGATACGTTACAGCCAAATTCGTGCACAAAAAGTCGTATAAACAAACAGGAACCATTCATAATAAAACTGAGGTTGTTCTTAAAGTTAATAAAACCGTGTAAAATGAAAAACGACAATACATTTAATTTAAAAATCGTGCTAAAATTTTGAGCTCCGCATTATTCTATAAAGCTGAAATGTTTTAATAAAATAAACTCATTGATTGCTAAAAATAAGTTATTTTATCGATTTGAAGGTTTCAAGTACTGTCAATTCATCTTATTTAAGTTTGATGAATGCGTCCGTTTATTGCTAAGTTTTCCAGAATAACTTTGAACGCCTGATAAAGCGACCTCCTCTTCACTAATTTTCTACCAAAGAATACGCTTTCTTTTGGCGATGAAATCTGTTACCAGATACTGTGTTTTACGTTTTGCAAGTTGCTTATAAAGTTTGCAGTGTCCAGTCGTACTGTCTTGCAGATTTTGTTGAAATTTTACCGCATGCTCAGTGTTGGAATCATGAGCTAGAAAATGTTGAGCCATATTTCTAGCAAGTTGTAAGTCCTCGCAAATCAAAGCAGCCAAAAATTGAAGAACTTCACCTTCTTCATCGTGATTATCTTCTTTATTTTGCTCCGGAAATATAGCCAAATCAAGTAGATCGTCCTCATCCAAAGGTTTTTTTAACAACAGATTATTAATATTAGCGCACATGATTTTATCAAAGTCCATCACCAATTGTGTGCGATTGTGCTACAATTTCTGAGCAGATGATTGACGTTTGCAGTTCACAGTCAAGCAGGTATTTGTATAATAAAACGCTGGGAGTTCAACATAGACTTACACCAAATTTTTGTTAACTTTAAGCAAGCATACGCCAGTATTGATTGTACCGTAATCTACCTAATGATTCTTTGCTTTAGTGTCCGAGCCCAATTAGTCCATCCTACTGAAATAACAATGACGTCGACAACCTACCAAGTCCGCATCAATTACCAACTCACCGATGCCTTTGACACTATCGCATTAAAACAAGGAGATGGGCTGGCACCATTGCTATTCAGTTTGGCTCTGGAACATATCATGAGAAATCTACCTGTCGGTAGAGGAGGTACGTTACTATACATAAAAGTCAAGCCAAGTGGTAGCCTATGCGGACGACATAAACATTATGTCACAGTCTTTTACAAACGGCAAAGAACTTTTCCTTAAACTCGACAGAGAAACCAAACTAGGGGGGCTACAAATCGATTGAGTAAAACAACGCTCATGACGCAGTCAAGGAAAAATATCTTAAATGCCCGAATTACCACAGTTGGCGAATACAATATCGTAAATGTGAGCAAATTTGTGACTACAGGTGCCAAAATAACGATAACTACTAATGAAAGAGACAAAATACGCTGAAGAATACAGCTCATAAATAAAATATTTTATTCAGTTTTGACAATTTTTAAGATCAGCTGCATACACAGGAAAAGAAAGCTCCAAGTATACAAATCTGTGAGGAGACCTGTTCTTTGCTATGAGTGTGAAACACGGAATCTAATCCAAGCACTTGCAAACATATTGAACGTCTTCGAGAGACGAGTCTTTAAAGTGAATAACTGGAGCGAAGCTAGATGGGAAATAATGGCGAATTTGATACAACTTTGTGCTGTATGAGTTTTTTGACGAGCGGAGGTGTCTAAGTTTGTAGAACTGCAGAGTCTGTAATAAACTGGTCATATAGAATGTGTGAGCAAAGAACGGATACTCAAAAATCTATTCGTTGGGAGAACGGATATTTGAAGACGAATGGGGAACCCCAGGAAACATTGGTTTGACTCAGCCAATGAAGACAGTTCATCGATGTTGAATTTTGAAATCGGAGGACGCGGTCAATAGACCGAGACAGTTGGAGGCACTTTTTGCAAGAAGTGAAGGCCCGAGGGGACATCTAATAGAGCACCTTAATGCAATGTGGCCAAAATATTTTTCAGCATGCATTCATAGTAGATCTCAGAAGTTGTTCGATGGCAAAAGAAGCTTATGTTACATAATTCACAGTTGTGTAATTTTTCCGCATTTATATAACAGTCATTTGCTTTTCCTTGACTGAATCCAAAATATATTTAAATGCGAGCTTAATGTAACGCATCTTGAATGTTGTGGTTATATCCTAGTCTGCAGACTAGTATTAGGGGCTGGAATACTGTTTTAATGTTTAGGTGTTCAGTAAAAGAGCATTGAATTCAAGGCCTTTTGTTCCAAATACTCGTTAAATCCAGATATAAAGTATTTGTGAAACTATTTTTTGAATAAATCAGCGGTCATTCATGTCTTCTTGTTGGCTGTCCAATGTACAGAAAGTTGTTCAACGTTCTGGCCTTTAAAGCTTTTGGTCCAAATGATTGATTTATTAAAAAAAAACTTTCAAATTCTGCTACCAGATGTGTCATTACGTATTGAAAATATAATGCGCTCTATAGTTGCTTTGACACCAAATGCTGTTTTTCCGGTTTGGCTATATAGGTTTTTGAAGGCATATTCTTTCCAGGACTATCTGGTTTCATCGGCGTTAAATATCTGACCTGGCGAATTTGTCTGCTTTATTTTAACATTATGGAGTGAATGTCTTTTAATGAATTCCGTGACCCATCCTTTACATGCATTAAATGCCAACTTGATTGTATCAATGTTTGCTGTTGGCTCCATTTTCTGCTGCATATATCCTGAACACTTTTTCTTCGATGAGCTTACCATCAATCGGTATTTTGAGGGAATTGTAGAATCGTTTTATTGCAATACCCTGTTGAAATTGCGACCTGTCTGTACGTCTATCCATCCGTCTGTCTGTTCGTCCGTGTGTTACTGCAAGTTTTCTCGTAAACCACATAGGCTAAAAACATAAAATTTGGTGAGCAAGTATAATGGTGTCGTCTTGAAAATTGCAGTACAAAATAATTTTTATAAGATTTTGAGGGAGGTTGACAGGGGAGGTGCTTAGTGAGTAATCCAGTTGCCTTCTTGCAAGCATGGGAGTCCCACACTCTGTGCGTAAATGGCATTCACCTCCCAACCACCAGAAAAGAAACAAAGGGGGATCTCACCATACAGGGCTATCATGTCAATACGGGTATCAAATCAAAGATCTTAATGAAAAATTTTCAAGGCAGATCATACGCTAACACTTTTTACTTCAAGGATTGCAAGATGAGGGGAAATGTACGAAAAATTGATGTCCCTCCCCTCACGATTAGACATTTTTGGACAGAAAAAATTTCAAATAATCATGGAAGTAGGTCTTTATGAGTACAAGGGCAAAAAATACCTCAGAAGTCAAATTTGTTAATAATAGTACATTCAGCTACTTTTATGGTTTCATCCATATAATCGCGAAGTGAACTATAAATGTGCCAACAATTTTTATCCAAATTTCCTGATGTATAAAACGTATCTTCTGAATGTTTCATAAAAATCGAGCCATAAACAATTAACCTATAGACAATTGAAAATTTGATACGGAAATGACTCAAACTCTATAGATGTGTAAGGATTTTAATGAACATTTTAAAAATAATTTCAAACATTGGTATATTATCATGACAACGCAAACATAGAGGTCAGAACCCTGAAAATAATATGGTGGCAAATCAAAATACATTATAACCATTTGTTAATTTTCCGAGCTCAGTTTATGGAATTTATGTATGAGTCGAATTCTGATGTTCAGAAATTTGATTTTCTTGTAATTTTTCAATATTCTTTTGGCAAGATTAATATTTTGCTATTTTTTCTTGTTTTTTTTTTCTGTTGTAAATCCTTAATCTAAGGCGATGACTTTTTCTATTTATTTTATTTTACATTTAATTACGACTGTATGATGTTGTTTTCGAACTGATGTTTGATCCAAAAATTATCTGGTTTTGAATGGCACCCTTGTTCTTTCGAACTGTTCTTATAGTGGCTTTTTTCAAACCAAGTGATGTCAGATCCTTGTCTCTTTTAAGGTAGTTTAAGGGATGGATCAGACTACGACTATATAGTCGCGCGACTATCACAGGTTACACACGGTTAAATAGAAGCGCGCACATTGCGATAATTCTGGCCAGGTTGGCAGTTGTAGAAATTTTTGATTTTTCCTGAAACCAGTTTAAAAGGAAGTTTTTGTAGTACTCGCGCAGGCGCACATTATTTGAACAAACGCTGGCATGCATGGAAGTTTCATGCGTAGCGCACAAATGAGCTAGAAGGCTTGTACTAAACCCAAACGAATGCCGCTTGTTTGTCTGTCCCTGTGCAATAGTTTTTGAACGATTTTTTGCATTTCTTCAATCCAATCCATTGAAGCAGCAATAAAATGACAGTTGTATTAAACGAAATATGAGCTAATAATATAAAGATAATGATTAAAGAAAGGATAAATAGGTAAAATTCAGGGAAGCTTCTGACTACGATGCTACTTAATTCATATTATCTTTGGCGTCTCTACTACCTATTTAAATATTTTAAATTATTTTAATTTTCGGTTTTTTTTGCGCTTATTAATGTTAATTTTCTTAATTTTTTTGCTGCAATATGCAAGGTGCCCTTTGCCTTAGTTATAATAATGCTACCCAGAAGAGTACTGGATCCACAACCGGTCGCGAGAGCCGAAGCAATTAGCAACCTTTGCTAAAGTTGTGTGAAGTTGAGATTTGAAGTGATATGTTTTTGTTTTTGCATATAATTCACTCCAAAACACGTTCACGTTTAGTTCTCTGTTTTTATTAAAAACTTACGAATTTTCCATCGGCTGGGCTGTGACGCATGAGTTTTCTCGCCTCTACGAATTTCATCAGCTTTGACGCTTGAGTTTTCTGTGAGAGAACGTTTGTTGTGTTGTACTCAAACTTTTCTACGAATAATACCGAAGGCGCGATCGTGTGCACGTGAAATGAAGTTTTGTCGGTGTGCGCGGGTGTCAGTGGGGGAAGTGATTCTTCTGAAGAGAGGACAGAAAAACCTGTCTGGAAACAAAGGGGAAAGAGAAGCAGAGGGAATCATATAGTTTCGAAAGCGTAAATTATTTATAAGTTATTTATGTGTTAAATTTGCTTCCCACATGGACGAGTACACAGTTTCTCGTTGCTCCTCCATTTATTTATATGTCTTTGATGCTATCGCTTGTTGTATATGTGCCATATCTAAGTTCCTACTGATTGTCTTAAATAAAATGGAGTGCATATACTATATTCCTGGCAAAGAATATGTTCAAATGAGCATATCAGTTCTGCGCATGACTGAAGTTCCTTCGCAAATCTTGTCGGAGTGTCTTCATATTTGTGGCTAAAAATTGCTCGATACGATAGTCGAATCGCAATGTGGCCGAGTTCTAAAATTTTTATCTTTGTTTCCAAGGAAATCGCTTGCCGCCTCGGAACATTTTCTTTTTGTTTGTAATCATCACAACTTAAAATATATGTGAGACAACTAACACTTTATTTATGATTTATATAAGAACTCAATCTCGACAAATAAACGATTAACTAAAAAAACAAACTCTTCGGATGCAAAAAACCAACTGCACAATGAAATGATTTTTTCAGTTTGAAGCCCAGAAAACATTCAATTTAGGAAAATCTCCCATTGCCTTTTGATTTGTAGATTAATAATTGTATACAAAGCCCGGGGACTCCTCAGCGGCATTTTGCTGTGGTTATTTATAGAGGACTTTTCATAAACTTTTTTTCTTGGGATTCGTATGCGAGAAAATATGCGTGCAAAAATATATTTTTTCCTCCATTTCCGGGCCAATTATTTCAAATTAACAAAACAATTAACTATTTCAAATTGGTGTAAGAAAAGCAGTGTTAAAGAGAGTTTGGGATACCTTTTATAATTGTAATGAATCTTGTCTATATTCTTTTGCATGTAATCTGCTATTTAAAGACAGAAATATAGGGGATGATTCATTATGAGGTTTGATTTTCAATAGGCTTTTTTGACAGATCACGCGTGGGTCTTGTCAAACTGTAATGTAATTTTTACTCAGTATTGTTTGACAAATCATCATGGGAAGACCTACACCGTACGAAAATCAGAGTTCTGTGAGCGATTCGTGCTATTAAAACAACTTATCGTGTGCATCATTGATCTACCGAAACCACTATAGCCAATATTATCCACAAATTTGAAACCCAGCATACAATTTTGGATGCTACTCGACCGATTAGGTGACATCCAGCACGCAGTAAAGAGGATATAGCGGCTGTAGTTGAAAGTGTGGCTATAGACCGTGACAAATTGAACGCGTCATCCAAAATTGGACCTTCAGGATGGACCATTTGCAGCGTAGTCGCGATCAAGATTTAAACGAGATAATCTTTAAAAAGTTCAGTTCATAGATTGTTCTTTTGATTCAAAATAAAATGTTTACTATAGAATTTAACTTCATGCCCTTATTTGAGACTAAAAACCAAGCCTTATAATGAATCACCTTATATTTTGATTAGAGTTCAATCCAGAAATATCACTCAAAAGTCGAAGTAGCCGAGGTCTCCGGCCAAAATACTTTTGAACACAAATTATTAAACGAAACAGTGTCTTCTGAATATCAGTTATGTGGCTCGTACATACGAAAGGAGGTTGAAACGTTCCTGAACAGATGAGCTTGTTACCAGATCATCCAGTTAGGCATTATACTAATAACAATATTCTTAATTACTCGTAGTGACATTTAAAAAGCAAACCCCCTCAAAAAATTTAAAATGTCGTAATTGACCGGAAATACCTTGATGATAATTATTTAATGTTAATTGATTTTAAGGAATGTGATGTTTTTGTAACAAGAATGAACTACGCTTGCTTACTAAATCATTCAAAAGAAGATGTCAAGGGTAAAAGAAGAGGAAAAGTGACAAAAACAAAAACGTAATCTCTGCGCACAAGCCATCTTGCGACGGCTACTATTCACCCATGCCATTTTGAATGACCCCACCACACTCCCTTAACTGTCAATCTGGACTCCAGCGACAATAATTTCCTATCGAATATAAAAAAAAATGAACTCGGCGATTTTGGACTACAACTATTTTGACGCCCAAGAAAAATATGTTTTTTTGTTAATTATTTTAAAAAATCATTTGGTTAACATGAAAAATATATAACGGTTTAGACGGAGTCTATTAAGAAGAAAAAAAAACTTTCAGTTTTATATTTATACAAGAAATGTTCACCTCCACGCGTACACAGCTTCCTTAAACTGAGTTAGCGAATATAAAAAGTGGTTATTATGCATTCAAATTCCGCACCATTCTGTTTACTGCCTTGATCTCATTTAGTGAGTAGTAAAGATAACATGTAAACGTTACACACAACATCTTTAATTTTCTTCAAAGTGCGTACAAATCAATTGGTTCTCGGTTATGGCTACCCAACTTTCCATACTATAAAATAGTGAGTTCTTTTGAGCCACACTAGTTAGACTCTCTGCGGACTTTTTGGCCCTCAATCAGACGCACTCTCTGAAAGTGAAGAGGAGAATGCCTTTATTAGCTGGTTAGTGAGTAGACAGGAAATAAAATACCCTCTGTGGGCCAAAAACGCTCGTTGTTGCTTTCTACTTGCTGATTTGTACCTGCTCGCAAAATACATACCACTGCGGTGTCTTCGATGACAACTTGATAACATTTATCATGCAAAGGAAGAAAAAGTGAAAAGCGGCGTGGTTGCCTGCTCATATCTTTTAGCATTGATGCCATTGACTGGCATAAGATATGAGGCAGTCCACTTGCTTGTTCATGATAGCCCAAATCGGTTGGTAATAGACTCAAAGTGGTACATTAGAAGGGCACAACCTACACGCAGAGACTAGCCCAAATAGACAGCGCCTATTTTTTTTTTCGTCGGGTAGAAACTTCATCATAAGCTTCACTAGCTACCCGCACGAGCACATTTACAAAAGAACGTGGAAGCACCCCAGTGGCTGCACACACATCCAACTAGATCACTTCCCCATAGAAAAATGAGCTACCACCAGCATTCTTGACTCAAGTTCATTCCATGACGCACGCAGTGGATTGGACTATAGCTTACTAAAATACAATCTACCTAAGTTATGTGACAATTCGGTGATGTCTTTGTGTATGCCATTGCTAGAAGACATACTGGAAATGGTTTTGTGGGCATGAGAAAATAGCGACTATATTCAAACGATACGGACGATGGTCAACGACACGATCATAGACACCGAGGAAAAGATCCTAGGACATTGACCGAAATATGTCATGAATGGCTGATTCGACAAAAAATGTCAACATGCGATTAACAAAAGTAATCAGATAAACGAACGGTACGTCTAAAAATCAACTCGGAAACGGAGCAAAACATTGCCTTCCTACAACACCAAAAGTGATGTGCCTACAAAAGAAACGATGGACCATCAACCGCAAGATAGAGCAAATTAACGAACATACTCGTGCGATGCAAGTTGAAGCCAAGTTAGCATATATATCAATTAAATAGCTTTGAAGGATACATACCATACAAAAACCTATGCAAAAATGCACAAGATGGCATATTACGCATCCTTATCGATAACGAAAATAGGTGGAAGCAATATTTCCAAAAACTTCTCATAGTACCCATAACTTCTACTCAAATTGTGAATATTCCAGGGTCTAAAGAAGATTTCCTGTTAATGCCACGAACAGTAGAAGAGGTATAGAAAGCTATGTTGGAGAAAACAACATAACGTCCTTCATTGATTAATAATTGGAATATGGACAGAAGAGGCGCTACCAGTTGACTGGCGAAAAAGCATCATATGCCCTTTTCATAAAGAATGACAAGCTACTCTGGGTTTTCTGAAGTAGACGTTCTATAATTGACCAGATATTTTCAGTAAAACTAGTGTTCGGAAAATGTGGAGGGCGAGGCTTGCCCCAACGTTATTCAATATGCCTCTGGAACCCGGGGTCAAGAAAACGCCAGTCAATACTATGGGCACACTTCTCTACAAGTTCACGCAACGACTAACCAATGACGTTAGCATTATGTCCAGATCGATTCTAGAAAGGAAGCGTTCATAGGGCTAGAGTGAAAATTAAAAAAGTCAGCCTTCTTGTAAGTGAAACTAAATTCATGACTTAAACAAAAAAAACATGCTTCTTCAACAAAATCTCACACTAGCGAACTGCAACTTAGAAAGTGTGGATACCTCCCATATTTAGTAGTACGAGTATATCTTGATAGAAAGGGTACAGAAAGAATGAAATATAGAAAAGCCGTCGATTCTTGCTTTTTTAATGTGGACTCACGTGAGTTATCTTCAGTGTTTTTCTTTTACTTCGTTTAGACACTAAAGAAGACGTAAAGGAGTCGAAACGCATCAGCTCAGTTCAACAAGTTGAGTAAGTAGGAGAGCGTTCCTACCAGAAGATCTTTAAACCATCAAGGGTTTGAAACAACTTTTATAATAGCGAGAATTGATGATTTGAACTATTCATCCAATAATTGGTTCAGAAATCGTTCAAATTTATGTAAAAGACGTAAAGTTTCTTTCATAAGCTCAAGAAATTTAAGGGTAATGTTTTGATTTGATGGGCAAAAACTTAGAATCTACAAATCATACTATTATTAACAAAGTTGAGCGAATTTTGATATGTGGTTTTAGGAAAAATCGCAAATTTCTGCAATTGCCGACCTGGCCAGAATTGTCGCAAATTGCAGGGTGCGCGCTTCCATTTAACCATGTGTAACTTGCGACAGTAGTGCGACTATATAGTCGTAGTCTGATCCATCCCTTACGACAAAATCCAAGGTTAGATTCGTCCGTGGGTAGCGGTTAGAGAATTCCCGGTGAATTTGAGGTGCAAAAAGGTGCGGATATCGGGACCTTTGAATGATGAATCTTGGCGAGGTGGTAACGATAGTCAATTAAAGTCCAGATTTTCTGTCTTCTTTTTCTCTTCCTTCAAGATTTTGAAAAACGAATCCAAGAATTGGTAAGAATTAAACAGGACTTTTGGTGGAACCAAGAGCGCTCATCGGGAGATAAGTGAGTGGTACATTCGAACCTGGAGTAGCAAAATTACCAATCAACGGTGCAATATAATTTCTAGGAGAGAAAAATATCTTACAGCGGCAACGTAGCGTGGCCCACTTTCTTCAAAATAAAATAGGAAACAGCTAGAAAATATAATTTTTCTGCATTCTTTGATTTTATATTATTTTTACCAAAAATTTCAACAACAAAAAAGAAGGGTGTAGTGTTAATATTCGAAATTTGCAGTAAAATGTTGGATGGAATAGTGTTTGCGTTTCTTCAAGCATTTAATGTGAACCTTTGTTTTGGCGGTGATTAACCGTGGTTCTAGCTTCAAATGGAGATAATCCTTTTTTTGTTCTTTTGTGACATAAGTCTGTGCCGGCTACATATATTTTGAAAACGAGAATAGGTTATCCCGAAGAAGGTGTGGAATTCATATTTTGTTTGAGTTCTGGTGAGCTACGTCCTCGCTTGGTGGCTGAATCAGTGAGGTGCACTCTCATTCGTCTCCGGACGAGGTTTCCAGTTCCATTGGTCTCAGCTGAAATATATCTGTCAGTGTTGGGGGTAGCGAAACATGAGAAAATATCCGCAATAAATGTCGGGTGGCAACACTGACAGCGAAGAGATCGTCGCCTGCAACATAATCGAAGGGGTTGCGACTACGAGAGCGTGCCGCGAGCAGGCATGACATCGTTTCATTCTTCTTAATTAATGAATTCGTTCTTCCTAAATACTGAATTCTGCAACAAACCTTTTCAACGAATAAAGATTGTTTTATTGCAAAGACATATAAATAAATGGACGCGCAACGAGAATCTGGGTTCTCGTCCATGTGGGAAGCAAATTTAACACATAAATAACTGATGCCCTCGAAACTATATGACTTCCTCTGCTTCTCCTTTGTTTCCAGATAGGTTTTTCTTTCCTCTCTTCAGAAGAATCACTCCCCCAACGACACCCGCGCACACCTACGAAATTTCTTTTCACGTGCATACGATCGCGCCTTCGTTATCAATCGTTGAACAGTTAGAGTACAATAGAACAAACGTTCTCTCACAAAAAACTCGAACGTCAAAGCTGATGAAATTCGTAGAGGCGAGAAAACTCATGTGCCATGTGAATTAAGTGCAAAAACAAAAACAAATCACTTCAAACCTCAACTTCACACAACTTAACGAAGGTTGCTAATTATTTCGGCTCTCATGACCAGCTGCGGATCCAGTACTCTCTATATCTATGCTTTATTGTTCAACCTTTACAACTCAACCGAGATGAGCAATGATTAATAAGCTAATTCATTTGTGTTCCGAACCAGGTTTGATCGGCGGCTTCATTTTGAAGTGATATCGCGCGTGTGTGCGAGCTGCTACCTATCTAGAGAGACACAGCAATATTGGTGCGCGAACTTTTCTGATTGCCGAGGAAAGAGAGAGAGAGACGGGGAAAGAAGATGTCGTGCGCAAGATTAGAAGTGCGATAGTGGCTTGGCCGGTACACCGAAAATGGACTTGTGCGAGAGTGCTTGATGCGGGGTCTCGAATAAAATGGGACGAAAGAAGGATTAACTGCTCGAATTGTGGAATTTGACGGACAAAATCCCGTGTTAATTAACAAAATGTGTGAGATGGATGACAATATGAGACGAGTCGTGAGTGAAGAGACAATCATTGAGAATATTGTGGCCGGAACATCAACACCGATTCAAAATCTTACAGCGGCAGTAAGTGCGGGCCGGGAACCGAGAGGGGTATACGTGTTCCGCGAAATGAAAGAGAGCATTGAAAAATTCGGTGTGGAGAATGGACAAAGTATCTCCACGTGGATCAAAGAGTTCAAATGTATTAGTAAGAGCGTCGGTTGGACTGAACTGCAAAAACTCCTTTACGCGAAGAAGTTGTTAACAGGAATCGCGGGGAAATTCATGTTCGCCGAGAACGATTTGGATAGTTAGGACATGTTGAAACGTGCTCGATGTGCCCAGTTCGACAGAAAATTCAGTGCCGCGGTAGTACATAGAAAATTACTTAAACGTACAAAGAAGCCAGAGAAAAGTCTGTTGGAATACGTATACGAAATGCAGCGCATAGCAAAGGCGGGGAAGATAGATGAAGCCACCATATGCGAGAATGTATCCGATGGTATAGCCAACGACGCAGCGAACAAACCGATCTTGGCCGAGGCAACAGCGATCGCTGAGCTAAAATCGAAATTGGATGTCTACGCGAAGGTGAAAAAAATCCAAGGTAAAAGCCCATATAAAAAAGGGTTGCAGCGACAATAAACAACATGGACGTTCTTCAAACGAAAGTACGTGATGTTTTCAATATGGCGGGACGGGGCAAAGAGCGAGTGATTGCCCGGATAAAGAAAAGGGAAATAAGTATTTTAAATGCGGAACGTATGGACATTTATCGCGACAATTCCCGCAAAGGAAAGAGTGAAAAACTCGATCTCTACTGTGAATTTCATTGAACGTTTCCCGGCAGATGAAAACGTTATTAATGTGAAAGTCAGTGATTGAAAAATCGAATTTGATCGGACATGCGTTGTGGCAGGAATTCGAAGGAACAGTTCCGAGTACGGTACCAAGTAACATAAAAGTTCGCGGATTCGGTAACTTAATTTCTCACGCAATTGTTAGAGTAAATATGGAAATCAAAATCGAAGAAATAGTGTTTTATATTGAACTTTACATCGTCCCGACAAACGCCATGAGTGTTAATATGATAATCGGTAGACAATTTTTGAAGACGGTAAACTACATTATTACGCCCAAGTATGTGAAGATTAAGCAAACAGTTGAAGAGTCGGCTTCAAACGCGATCAACGATCCAGTCAACGACGACAGCTGGATGATGAGAATTTCATACGACCACCGGGAAAACGATTTCAATATTCGGATCAAATTCAAAAACGTTGTGCAAACAGTTGAAGAGTCGGCTTTGAACGCGATCAACGATCCAGTCAACGACAACAGCTGGATGATGAGAATTTCATACGACCACCGGGAAAACGATTTCAATATTCGGATCAAATTCAAAAACGTTGTCCAAAAATTGGTGGAAAGCTACACTCCAAAGGAGAAACAGAAGCCAGGTATTGAGACGGTTATAGCGCTGACAGATGAGACGCCCATATACCATCGCCCAAGACAAATGGCACCGTTAGAAAAGGGTGTAGTTGAAGGTCAAGTAAAGGTATAGTCAAGTCACTTTGCAAGTCTAGTGATCGTCGTCAAGAAGAAAGACGGGTCGCATAGGTTTTGTCTAGATTACCGTAGCCTGAATAGTAAAGTTGTAAGAGATCGATTCCCTATGCCGATCATTGAGGACCAGTTTGATTGATTAGCGTCAGCACGGATTTATACGACACTTGATTTGAAAAATTCTTATTTTCATGTTCATATGACCGAATCCAATCGAAAGTATACCGCGTTCGTTACGCAAGACGGCCAATACGAGTTCTGTAAAACGCCATTTGGTCTATGTATAAGTGACAATACGTTTGGGTGATTCATTAACGAAGTTTTCCGAGATTTGATAAAGGACGGAACAGTATTAACATTTGTAGATGGCCTGATAATACCATCCATAGATGCGAATGAAGGAATCCTGAAACTGAAACGGGTATTAGATGTGACTGAAGGAAGTGGTATTCAAGTTAATTGAATACAATTCGTCTTCCTAAAAGAATGTGTCGAATATTTGGGCTTTGTAATTTGTGGTGGAAACATCGAGCCTTTACCATCAAAGATCGATAAAGTTATGAAGTTTTCACAGCCGAAAACAGTATTGCAGCTGCAGAGGTTCTACGGACTGGCAAGCTACTTCAGGAAATTTGTATTTAAATTTGCAAGGTGAATGCGCCCATTGAGTTGGATACTGAAAAAGGGAGCTGTATTTGAGTTCGGGGAGGAGCAGATAGCGGCGTTCGATGACATTAAGGTTGCGCTGACCAGTGGCCCATTGCTGAGTCTGTACGACCCCTGTGCTGAGACGGAACCTTATTCAGATGCGAGCAAGAAATATCTAGCTGCAATCCTACTACAGAGACAGCCAAGCGATCAAAAGATGCACCCATGTTATTATTATAGCCGTACTACCAATGACGCTTTTAAGAAGATATCATTCGTACGAATTGAAGTTTCTAGCGATAGTTGAAGCTTTCAAAAAGTTTAGGGTGTATCTGTCAAATTCAAAATCATTACGGATTGTTCGGCAGTCAAGCTGACCGTAACAAAGAAGGAAATTCATCCTAAGATTACACAATGGGTCATTAGTCTATCAGAAATTACGTACACAGTGGAGCATCGACCAGCAAAACTAATGGTACATGTGGACGCCTTATCTCAAGCAACAGTAACGTGCAGCTTAACACGGCGATGAAGGTATCAATGCAATTAATCAGGCACTTGAAGCTGGGCCGTACAAGAATTACATATATCACGGCTATATATTGTTCATAGAGGACGATTGAAAGAGAAGAATCGTATTAGTACTTGAAAATATGCAAGCAGACGTAATAAAACATTTCCATCCACGAAGACATTTTGGAATCAGTCAGAGAATTGATAGACAGCGAGCTCTTCATACCACGGATTGAACGAAAAATTCAACGGTGTATCGAAAATTGTATAGAGTGCATCGTATTGACTAGGAAGACAGGGAAGCAGAAAAGTGTCCTTCATCCTTTTCCTAAGTGGGAAGTATTTCTCGATAGCTCCACCTGGATCACCTTGTACCAATGCCATCAACGCGAAAGTGCTACAACTACATTTTAACGGTTGTGGATGCATTAACGAAGTTCACCTGGCTTTTTCCCGTGAAGTCAACATCAACAGAGGAGACGATCAAGAAGTTAGAAATATTATCAGCCGTGTTCGGAAATGCGAAAAGATTTATTGCTTTCACATCCATTTTGTTCAAGAGATATTGCGTGGACAACAACATAGAGCTTCATTTGATATGTACCGGCGTCCCTCGGGAAATGGGCAATGCGAAAAAGTCAACAGCTTCATTATTCCTGTCTTAGCGAAGCTGTTGAGAGAAAGATCTGAACATGTCGGGAAAACTCGAAGATATTTGAATACCAATACAACACCTTTCGAGTTACCGACTGGCTTAAAGATGAAGTATCCTGAAGATTTGCAACGAAACTTTACCGATAAGCGAAGATAATTGCCTGAACAAGCGAGAAATGAAATAGCGCAGTAGTAAGCGGAAAATCGAGGGCGATACAAGTTGCGTAGGGAACCTTGTCGGCAGTATGATGTTGTAGCGTTCGTGGCGATAGAAAAGACCCAGTTTGGAATTGGACAAAACATGAGATCGAAGTATTTGGGACCGTATCGAGTCGAAGAAGTCCTTGTTTATGATCGCTATCGACTCAGCAAGCAGGGGGACTGTGAAGGGCCAAACCAGACATATTCAGTAGCGGACAAAATGAAGACATGGCCAGGCACTTCATCCGGGTCGGATGCCAATCAGGAAGGGCCGTATCTGGTGGCAACACTGGTGCCGAAGAGATCGTTGCCTGCAACATGATCGAAGGGGTTTCGACTACGAGAGCGTGCCGCGAGCAAACGTGACATGGTTTCATTCTTCTTCATTATTGAATTCGTTCTTCCTAAATACTGAATTTTGTCACAAACCTTTTCAACGAATAAAGATTGTTTTATTATGGAACCTTTACATAAATGTAACAAGCAAAAATGTTCAAAAATGAATGTAGTACAAATTTTTTTTTTAATATACCACTGTTCGTTTAATAGTTTTTCACCAGTAAAGTTAATTAACATCGCGATGTTTGTTTCACGATGGACAAAAGAGAACAGAAAAATATGTCAGCGTAAGACCGAGCTAATGCTATCAAAAAATCAATCGATGCATTCAATGAATTGCGTTTTGCAGCATCAATAAAATTTTCATTAAATACTATTCTAATAACTAATTGTTGGCGTTAAGTCTTGTTTACTGTCTTTTGCTCCTAAAATGGTGAGGAGTTTACTCAAGTATTTCTTTGGATTATGAATCCAACTGTAGTATTTCCTAAAGTTGATTTATTTCAAGGTTACCAATTAAAACCCAAATAATGCAGACAGAAACTTTCTTTTGAAAATATTTTACAATATTTTTGGTTATAGAAAATATGCATCAACAGATATTGTATATTGTTCAAGATAAAAAGAAACTCCAAGACGTTCACTAATTGTTGATTTACAAAACAGAATAGTCCATAAAACATTTGTTCCTTGAGCCTTTAAAACATAAATTCACACAGATAGATGATCTATAAAATCTTTCCTTTTTATTTTCTCCATTTTTAAACTACCACATAAAGGTGATATTGGAATAATTCATTTGAATAGTAGTTTTTTATGGGTTCAAATGAAAGTGACGTCAAGAATGATATTGAATTTCCAGTAGCGGCACCATAATATTCCGATGCTTGCAGAGCTATAGTATTTGATCAGTAGTTTATGCTATGTGATCAATAGTTTATGTTATGTGTATTGCCGAAGAAAAGTTGGGAAGTTGCCGTTCGGATTTAGAAAAGCTTAGTTTTATCTGCTTGGAAATTTATAGTAACATTAAAATATTGCGATAAAATAAAATAAAATGATGTATACATCAAATAAACTAAAATAAAATATTTGAAAAAATTTATTGACATTGAAGAAAATAAATGAATGTTATTTGGAATTTCCATGTCAGTTTTGCTTAGCGGAATATTTGCAGCCAATACTGCATTGGCTCGTGATCAAAATTGTTTGTTCCGCAATGGTAACAAATCTTTGAAATATTTTCTCATTGTCTCATAGATGAGGCCAGTTTCATAAATTGTTCACCTTGGTAACTGTTGGTACAGCAGTCACGACGTTATGGTAATTTTATCCAGAACAGTATCGCCAAAGACATGATTTCACCATTCCTTTAGAACTGTTATTTCTGCACTTGTTACTTGATACTGCTAAGCTCGTAACAATTAATCAAAATGCAATCACCTTTATCTATTGCATCGTTTGCTGGTACACAAAACTTATGCAATTCAGAGTGAAGAAATATTTGTTTAATTGACCGAAGCCCAAATCGTCATTCAATTTATTCATCTTAATGATTCACAATTATGGGAATCGAAATTCCTATCTAATCAAATAAATATACATAAAATCTCCAATATTTCAGCAACCGAACCAACACCACTTACTAATGATATAACCATTTATCTTTTACTACAGATTGCCCGAATTGCGTTGACGACACGCTGGCGAGTAACAAATGGACGATGCCTTTGCTAAAGCTCGGAGAAAAACGTTACTATCTTGGAATCTTCTTCAAGGTAAGTTGCATTCATGAAAAGGTGACCAGTTGTGGTCTCACCAAGATAAATTATTCAATTGAGTTGGGTTGGTGTAGAGTAGGTGAGGCTGAAATTGCTAGAGGCTAGTATAACTAGACTCGTTCATACCTGAAAATCACTATGTACTCGTAAGTGATAAAACTGAATCCTTAAACAAGGTAAATATCTTTGAATTCCACGTGCCAAAGAAGTACTTCCGTATAATCAACTAAACTAACACTGACACGATAAAAATTTAATCTTCTTGCTCCCCTACATGCATCTATTTCATTGTAATCATTTAATTGCACCAAGCTAGTTAAATTTAATTAAAACCTGTTCAAAATTTTATGCGCCTAGAAAAACATTATAATTTCGATCCGTTTACCACATAACTAGCCAAAATGATTAGTTTGTCACCTTTTGTTCGTTTGCAATTTTTTTGTCTTCTTGGAAATCATGACAGCATTTTTGTACGGTTTGATAGACTCAAGCTTTTAACATTTTCATGTTTGATTATTGACTAGGCAACATTCAGTTGCAAGACGAGAAACGATTTTTCATTTGTAAAGTTCAGGGTTGCGTGTAAAAAAGTCTCATATTTTTCAAATAACATCAGCAACATGCCAGACATGTTCTCGTCAATACAGCTTTTGAAAAATTATTTTCATATCAAGTTCTTAGAACCTACACCTTTTTGTTAAGCTAGAATACAAGAAGTTTATGTTAATTTGATAAGGCTATTTTGGGAGCAATCAAATTTATTGCTAGTTTAAATGCTTGAAATTAAGGTAAGCTGATTAGATCCATTATGTAGTCAAATTTTTGCACTGCGCTCATATGTTAGGCATTGCCTCCCTGGCTCTAAACTATTTGGAATAGCAATGGAATTCTTTCGAATCGTGAGTTCACCCAACCATAATTTGTTCTGGTTTTATATTAGAAAATACTAAAATGACCAACAATTACTGAGGCTGTGAACATTCGAGAAGCAGAACAAGAGGTTCCAGTTTCACTACGAACCAAAGACAAAGTATTGGCAGCAGTATGTGACCATAGAAAAAATAAGTGTTTTGGAATAGATGAAATACCAGCAGAACTGCTCCAGAATGGGCTGAGTAAACTTCCCCACCAACTATTATGCAGAAGATGGTCAGAGGAGCAGTTACCAGAAGACTGGCAAAACTTTATGATATGTCCTGCATACAAAAGGTAGACAAGTTAAGGTGTGAAAATTATTAAGGCGTCATATAACTGCTTTCCAAAATCATAGGAAGAAAATTAAAGCCGTACTATGGAAGTATTATAGCAGAGTATCAGGGACGCGTTTGCTGTGGAGGGTCTACAATTGACGATATATTCTCGATTAAACAGTTGCTCAGAAAGTGCTGGGAATATGACATCGATGTACACGAACTCTTGATAGACTTCACGTAAGCATACGACTGTCTTGACAGAAATGCATTGTACAAAATAATGCTTAACTTTGGCATCCCAACATTACTAGTTTGCATGATCAAAGTTTCAATGCTAAACCCAGAGTTCCAGTTCAAGAAAACGGTGAACTAACGAACAGCTTCACAATGGTACCAGGGTTAAAACATGGAGATGGACTTGTTCCAATATGCTTTAATATTGCGCTGCAATATGCCATCAGAAATACAACAGCTGAAACCTCTAGTACGCTTATGTTCAAGTCCACACAATTGGTAGCATATGCTGATGATGTCAATCTAACGGCACGATCTACCTTAGATGCCAAAAATCATTTCTGAATGTAGAATCAGAAGCAGACTGAATTCGCGTTCAAGTTAATGAAATTTTGACAAAATCTGACCATGGGCGACGATAACCTAGAAAGTGGGAATAATTTTGTCTGTTTTGGAGACAACAAGAATAGAAAGGGCACCAAAAAGGACGAGATTAAACGCTGAAAATAAAGGTTATTACTCCATACTTCCATTCTAAAGTACAGAGTTGTGTACAGTCAAAATAAGCTTCATATTTATTAATTACTGATCAAATCCATGCTGTCATATAAAAGGAAACAACGATGAGTTGTATGAACCACTTATATTCGACTGCATGAAGTTACGCTAATTGCAATGGGCGGGCCATGTACAAAGAATGGAGGAACTGGACTACCCCCAAAAAAAGCAATGAAGGGTAGAGTACAAGGTAGACATCCAGTGGGAAGCCAGAAGACTTAATAGAAAGAAACAACAGAAACTGACAGTAGGTCCTTGCTGGGAGTGAACAACTGGCGAACAAGGACGCAGAACCGTGATAACCGGAGGAGATTTTTTCTAGAGGTCAAAGCCCGGCTTGGGCTATTGTACCATAGATGATAATAACAGTCATCACATATGACCTCCTAAAGTACGCATGCAGTCATATAATGGCAATGTTAGACATATCTGAACGCCTACGTTCAGTGTGGATCATTGCATTACATACATACGAGGGTGGTTCAAATATGATGGAGACAAACGCTGTGCATGGCGCGCATGCATGTTTTGAAGGTCGTAGTTTGAGTATGGGATAGTTTGGTCCTTTACAAACAGTGTGGCATAGTGTTCGTCGGCAGTGCATGTTTTGAGCGCGCACTACGACCATGAGTGAACGTCAAGTGCCGACCGCTCTTGCGCAACGTATTGTCATTCATTTTTTAGTGAGGGAAGGCGTTAAAACACGGAAATTTTTCTGTGTTTGCAAAACCAGTTCGGTAGTGAGTGCCTGAGTGCTGAGAAATAGCATCCCATCAAACAACATTTGCTGCATAGAACAACTCATTTTGAAGGACCGTAGGATGAATGTTCGAGACATTTCGGCTGAACTTGTTACGAAATATAAATTAAACCCCAAAACCATTCCTAAAAGGGAAGGATTCCTTGTACTCCAACATTTTATTTGGAAGATTACCAAGGAACCACTCCACGCACTGAAGTACTGGTGGGAAGGATTAAAGTAAGGTTAGGATAAACGATGTAAATCATTAGCATTAAGTAATGTTAGGTATTAAGTACTAAGCAGAAAAAAAAACAACAACTATAAGGTTCAATTGAAACTCAACATAGCAGCAATTAAAGCCGAAAGAAAAGTATGCCGAAATAAGCACGATTGGTTTCAGAGAGCCATTGAAAAAGAAAATAAAGAACGTATCATCTTATTAACACCTTTTAAATCTGCACTCGCAAATCTTATAATCTGACTGCAGCAGCTAGCCAAAATGCTGGCTTTGGGAAAGATTTATCGGGAAACACAATCACAAAAATTTCGGAGAATCAAGCGGGTAAACAAAAGTTGTCCATAAGCCCTGCTACGACTGCAATTTTGTCTGGCAATCACCAATTTTCAATGCAAAACACTATTAACTCTCCAGTATCACCGCGACCAACTGATGCTGAGCTAATGTTCGAGGTAATGGGCGAAGAAGATGTTAACAATGCTGTACTCGAAGAACCATTTGAAGAGGATGATGAAATTAGCGATGATGATATCACTCCTTCAGATCCAGATTCAAATGATTCTGATACACAGGTGCCCAAAGCTATTAAATCAGATGACCCTCAAGCTGGATCAAGTGAAGCTGGTTCAAGTACATTAAACGAAGGTGAAGAAGAGGATGAAACCGTAAAAGCTATTATTGCTGCAAGAATACAACGTTCTCATCCGCCTGAAATCAAACTTGATGACTTCATAACCGGCATTAGTTTTCACGTTAAAGGAGATATTCTAGCAATTGCTAGTATAACGGGCGATATTCTTCTGTACAAATATGCAAATGAGGGAAATACACTTTTGAACACATTTGAAGTACATATCAAAGCATTATCTTGCTCCAAGGATAAATCTGTAATGCTGACATATGTAGAGACTGGAAAGTTAAAGAAGTTTTACGACAACACATCAGCATTGGTATTGTAGAGTCTATCATCCACAAACACCTTCAATATCGCAAAGTAACGGCGCGATGGGTTCCTAAACTGTTGAACTTTAAGCAAAAATGCACGTGGTTGAAAGTTTGTCGCCGCTTGCTGACGCAATACGAGGTGGAGAGGGATGGTTTTTTAACACGAATCTTTACTACAGATAAGACATGGGTACACTTTTACACTCCCAAAAGCAAGCTGTCGTCTAAAGAGTGAAGAAAAAGGAATGTATTTACATTATGTACTTCTCTTTTCTAAGAAACAATTGTTGAAACTACTTCTAGAATCATATAGGTTTTGTTTTCAAGTGGGGGTCAAGCGATCTAGTTTTTTTTTTGCATTGGCTTGAGAACTCCATTCATGCACTAAGTATAGGACTCCCATATCACTAGCGACCAGACTACGCACTAAAAACATCCTCTATCAACCTGAAATCCTAGCCTCGAACCGTTTGACACATTGGTTAGGGCCAGCTCTTGTTAGGCTATGCCCTAGGGGATCCGGCCGGGAAGGAAAGCGGAAGGGGAATCGCCACATAAGTGCCCCCCAGCCCCAACATCCTTAGGTGCTGTAAGTCCATTTTGTCTTATAAGACTGCTCGAACATTATATATTACATGATTCCATTTGTCTTTCAATCCAAGCATCACCGCAAGTGCACTATCCACGGTGAGCTCCCTGTTTTCTAGTGGAGATCCTGTCGCAGCCTGTCTCATTTTTTGCATGTGAAAAATGTGTGGCAGGCATCGTCTTTATCTCTTTATCGTCACTCAACAATCTTGTACAGGTAACACTGTAAACATCCATGCCCGCTCAAAAGCTTGATCAGGTAGCAGTTACCCTCATTTATCCACGGTCTCATATCCAGGATGAGCTGCATAGTCCACTTTCCTTTCTTGTGATTAACCCAACATTTCTGCCAATCGTTGAGTGATTGCTGTTTCTCCTCGCGGGCAATTGTCACCCTCGTGCCCTCATTTCGATGTAGATAAATATGAGTAAACGGCGCTTTCTGCTAAGGAGGGTGACAGGTATTACGCCTGCAGTAACTCTCATCGTCGAATCGGAGATGGTCGGATATGAAGTACACTTCCTTATTTACTACAGTGTAGTATCTTAAGGCATTTAGCCCCTAATGTCGAGATACTTAAAGTCAGCTAGTTTTAAAAATTCTGAGTTTTTAGGGTTTTGTAAAATAATTTTACAAAATCCAACTAAAATCGCAACCTGTCTGTCCGTCTGCCCATCCGTCAGTGTGTCACAACAATTTCAAACTTAAGCTACAAAAAAAATTATAAGGAATTTCTCCCCATAGGGAGTGGCCCCCGAAAAAAAAATCATCAAAGGTAGCTGATATGGGTATCAAATGAAAGGTCTTAATAAGATCTTTTCAAAACATGTCATAATTTGACACATTTTGCTTCAAGGGGCGCGTAGGGAGGGGAAATACAGGAAAAATGTGTGTGTCTGTCTCGGTCCATTGACCGCGTCCTCCAATTTTGAAATCTGAGCAGCGATGAACTGTTTTCGTCAACCAAATCAGACCAGCGTTTCCTCGGTTTTCCCACTGGTCTCCAACATTCAGTTCTTCTTGGGTATCCGTTGTTCATCCATACGATTCATGTAGCCAGCCCATTGTGGCTTTCGCAGTCTTACAATCTCAACAATTCAGGCTCGTCAAAAATTTCATACAGCTCATGGTTGTATCGAATTCGCCATTGGTCCCCGTCTAGCTTCGCTCCGATTCACATATAGAAAGTAACAAATCCACGATATTGTACCGCTTAAGTCGTGAAAAATACAAGATCTCTGTCCCAATTCTTGATTTATTTAATTGTTTAACTTTTTTCGAAAAAAGTTTCTCAAACCGATTTAGTTTTCTTTTGAAAGTTTTCTACCGTCATGTTGAAACGCTTTGAAATTTCTGCCAAAACACCATCGCCTAAATGCTTCTTTTGTAACCCTTCCGTTTGTAATTCCAAAGGAACTCCGTGATTTTATACATTTCTACAAAATCTATAGTTTCATCTTCACTAGTTTTTTTGGACGCCGTTATTTTTTCATTTTCATTGGTACACGACAGCTAGCAAAAAGTAGAAAGTCTGTCAACTTTTTCATGCTAATCACACCAGCGCGAAGAAACGCACCAGTAGCATTCGCATAGTGCGCTTGGTATGCTTGTCAACTAGCGCTAGTCAAGTTGCATAATGTTAACGCGGCTTTATGGACAAAAACGCTCTTCTGAGTGTGGTATACAGGGGATATTGGTTTAATGCATGTATTTTTTTCCGGGATTGTTCAATGAAAATATGCTGATACTTAGAAATGGGTCGTCACTGAAAAATTCTCCTGTTAAACCTAATTGCATTCTGTAGCACATTTCCGCAGATGAGCATCCGATATCGTTTTCAAAGGCTGTTCTTATCCCCAATATTATCGTGTCTTTTAATCAACGGCGAAACCTTTCAACCCATCCATTTGATTGAGAGTTATATGCCACTGTCTGGATATGGCTATAGCCGATTAGTTGCAGCATTGCTTAGAACAACGCCAACTTGAACTGAGTTCCTTGATCTGTAGTCATTGTGTCCAGTGTGCAGAATCTCGCTACCCAGTTTGTGAAAAATGCTGAAGCTATTGTACCCCAGTTCAGTCTTCCAAGGGAATTGGTTCTGACCATCAAGAAAAGCTGTCAATTATGGTGAACATGTACGAGGGCGGTCCGATATGTACTTGGCTTACAAAATAACAACGGAAATTTCGGAAAAATGATAATTTATTTCTCAACATACCTTATAGTTTCCTTTTAGCGTGATACACTTCACCTAGCAATGCTCCTACTTCTCCTGAAATGTACTTTTTCTTGAGGTCTGCAAAGTACGTCTCCGTGGCGGTGATGACCTACCCATTTGACTCAAATTTCTCCCTGGTGAGGGACTTCTTCAAGTTTAGAAACAAAATGAAGTCGCATGGCACTAAACATGGAGAATACAATGGATGAGGTAGCAGTTCGTATCTCAATTTGTGCTGACGGCGGGGTGTGAGCCGGTGCGTTGTCATGGTGGAATAGCACTTTTTACTTCGTCAAATGGGGCTTTTTTCTACAACTTGGCATCTAATTGGCCCAATAATTCGGCATAGTAGAGCTTTGTGACCAATTTGCTCTTTTCCAGGTAGTCCATGTATATTATACCTTGTGAATCCCAGAAAACGGTAGCCACCACATTTTCGGCCGATAAGACAGTCTTCTCATTTTTGGGGCACATTCGCCGGGTGAAGTCCGCTATTTCAACTGTCTCTTGGCCTCTGGTGTGTACCAGTAGAGCCATGTTTGTCAACATTCACAAAACGATATAGAAACTCCTTCAGATTGCGCTTAAATAGCGTCAAACACTGCTCTGAAGTGGTCTCATGGTTGTATTTGTTGTCCAAAGTGAGCAAACGCGACACATAATGCGCTGGCAGCTTTGTCATACCCAAATTTCATGCAGAATATAACTCACGTACTCTTTTGAGATGCATATTGTCTCAGCTATCTTGCGCACCTTCAATTGGCGGTCTGCCAATACGAGCTCGTGGATTTTGGTCACGTTATCTTTCGTGGTAACCGTTTTTGGGGCATCTGAGCGTGGCTCATCAAAACCGACGTGGGAGCACGTTGAAACTCGTTAAACCAATTTTTTACGGTTGCAAGAGTAGATTCATGGTACACAGCATCTTTAATTTCGCTGCGTGACTTGTCTTCCAAAAACAAGTGTGTACAGAATCACTGACCGATAATACTCTTTCTCCATTTCTCTATAAATCCGCGGACACGCTCGCCACCAGACGTGGTCAAAATTAAATTACGAGTCCGATTTAGCTGAAATTTTAACAGTAGTCATCTTTAAAAATGTAATGCACCATATAGGTGCTCAGGCAAGTACTTGTCCGATCGCCCTAGTGTGTGTACCCGTATGATGATGGAAATGGACCTACAATATCAGCATGGATGTGTTGAAAGTGATGATCAGCAGTTTGGAAACTATGTGGAGTAGGAGTAACAAATCGATGGATATTTGAACGTTGACATGCTTTACAGTTTTTATTCAGCGGTTGGAGTTTTAATGCCACTTGTAGCACTGATTTTTGATAGTCTGTCAGCAACAACATTGTGTAAACCCTCTACGTAAAATGTTTCCACCGAGAATTGACTGATGAATTCTAGTTTCTGTATTTGCGGTGAGAAAGCCTTATCGGATCTTTGAGAAAAAGTTAAAGTTAAAGGCTTGTAGTCAGTTTGAATTGAAAATGTTCATGCTTCCAGCATGTATCTGAAGTGTTTGATAGCTTTGTAAATAGCTAATACTTCTCCATCATATGTGTTTTATTTACTTTGTATTGAGCTCAATTTTTTGAAAAGACCCCAACGTTATAATACCAAAGTAGCATTATTGTTTGGGTGCACTATTATTGCAACATTTATAATCATTGCTTTGCTTTCTTCAAATGCCCTTAAAGCCATTTCATTTCAAAGAATTAGTTTTCTGTCGTTTTCTTGCCCTTGAATACGCATTTAGGGGTGTGAAAACGTGAGCTACTTTCCTGAAAAACTGCCGATAGAAATTGATGATTTCTAAATATCTGCTAAGCATCAAAAATTTTTCGGTTTTTGCAAATTTTTAATAGCTTAAATTTGTCCACTAAGTGTTTAATTCTTTTGCTGAAAATAAAATAGCCCAAACATTTTACCACTCTTGTACCAAAGACGTACTTGGGAGTACAAGTATTAACTTTGAGGCCATGTCTTTAAGCGGTTGAAAATTTCTTGCAGCTGTTCGTGGTGCCCCTTTAAGCTCCTCGATGCTTCAAGTATTTCGTCAAGGTAAGCATAGCAGAAATTCAAACCACGTAAAACGGTATCGATGAAACGTTTGCGCAGCGTTTCGCAAACCAAAAGTCATCTGACAAAATTCATTCAGATTGCTGTCTTTGTTATATCATAAGGATGAATAGGTATCTGATGGTACACGCCATCCAGATCGGGAAAAAATGTTCCTCGTGTAACTGATTTACAAAGTCCTCGATGTGGTTGATAAAGTAACGACCTGTGATTCCTGGAGAATTCAATCGACGATAATTAACACTACGGCCTAAATTATGTTAAGCGTGACACGACCAAACAAGTCTGAGCTCTGATTGCAACTGAGATATTCTCTTCAAATATAGTACGAGTAGATATACATTCACATGACATTCATCCCGCCGTATTATAAGGCGATACATATTCAATTATGTTAAATTATCAATATTCATTTGAAACAAATAGCGAAATAAGAAATCAAATGTAAACTCAAAAAATTTTGAAAGTTCTAAATATTCAAGCTGAATGAGTTGAAATATTAATATTAAGAAAAACATAAGAATGTAACAAATTTTCATTGGTAAGCACTGCTTCTGAAACGGTCTGGCTCTCTGCAATATGGTTGCTTCATTTCGGTTCTGAGGGTGCTTCCATAATTTCCATCACAGGGGCATGAGCTCCGACTTGGGATGTCGGAGTTCTCGTCGTAATATAGTAGGTTGTGTCTTTTCAACAATTATTGGTGAAATCTGCAAGTCTGGAAGAATATCGTTTTTATCTACGTCTTCGTCCTCATTACGTTCGCGCATGTGGTCGCAGTGTCGTCTTCTCTCCACACCGTCGGAAGTTGGTATACGATAGGAGTACCGATGTGTTCCCTCCGTTACTTTTGCTGGCTGCCATTTTTTCAAGTTTTGTCTTCCAATAGACTTGTTGCCCTGGTTGGAATTCGCGTATCATCTTACCTGACTTGAGCTCTTGTCTTAGGCTCTTGGACTGCAGTTCTTGTTTCTTGTCGGGTTTTAAGTTGTCGAAAATACACTTCAGTTGTCTGCCAAACATCATCTCAGCTGGAGTTTAACCTGTTGCAGCATGTAGAGTAAACTCACGAAGACGCTGCTGCGTTGTCTTGTTTTCAAGCTCTCGTTCTTGTTTTAAAAGTCTGAAAAAAACTTTCAGCGAGCACATTGGTCCTGGGATGGTATGGTGACGATCTAATGTGGTTTATGCATCGCGGTTTACAAAAATGTAGAAACTTTTCAGATATAAATTGTGGCCCGTTATCCGATACAATGATTTGCGGTAAAACAAACGTGGTAAAAATATTATCTAGCGTATCACATAGATGTCCGGCTTTTGTTTGTTTGAAAGGTCGTATACTGACCCATTTTAAAAGGGCATTAACTACACCAAGCCACTGCTGATCCTCGAATGGTCTAACAAAGTCCACATAGATTCGTTGCTATAGTCGTTCTGGTATAGTCCACGAAAACACTGGAATTCCAGTGCATTGGGGCCTTTGTTCCTCGCATGGCCTGCATTTTTTACAAATATGTCGATGTCGGCATTTATAAGTGGCCACCAGACATAAAAACGGGCTATTGCACGCAAAGCAATCATTCCCGGATGTCCAATATGTAGACGTCTTAGCACGGTTTGGTGAAGTTTGTTAGGTATGATTAGTCTACCCTGCCAAGTTAGAATGTTGTCGGTTGTAGCGATTTCATCTTTTTTGTCTCAGTACGGTTTAAGCTTGTTCGTTATTTCTTTGCTACTCCAACATGATCGTACTATCCATAACACTTTTCGTAGCACAGGGTAGTTTTTTGTTACTTTCTGTGAAATCTTTTGTGATAGTTGTATATCGTTGCACTTACTACTTAGTTATTCCTCGGATATCTTGTTAATCCACTGCTCTTCTCTGCCTGCTAGTTCGTCATTATTTGGAGATCGTGATAAGCAATTTGCAATAACGTTGTTAGCTCCTCTTCTATATTCTATGTTGTAGTTATACGATCCGGCGTAGAGCGCCCACCGAGCCAGTCGGCTATTGACCAACTTTGGCAGATTCCGATGTACGCCAAACAAATGTTGTAACGGCTTATGGTCTGTGATAAGCGTGAGCGTAGTACCTCGTAAAAACTGGTCAAATTTTCTTAACGCGAAAAATATTGCTAAGGCTTCGCGATTAACCACAAAATATATTTGCTCGGCGTTAGTAAGTTTTCGAGAAGCAAAGGCAATAGGCTCCTCACTTTGCACACTATTTTTATGAAACAAGACAGCTCCTACTCCTTTTTCAGATGCGTCACATGCTACGTATAGTTGGCGGTTAAGGTCGTACGGCACGATATTATTAGCGCTAACCACCTTTTGTTTTATGTGCTCGAATGTCTGAAATTCCGCAGGACCCCACCTCCATTGTTGTCGTCTTCCTGTTAAAGAGTGAAGATTTGCACACGCACCGTGCAGGCCAGGTATAAATTGTTCATAAAAATTTATTAAACCTAAACAAGATCTTAGCTCCTTTACGTTGGTTGGTGTTGAAGCATTTGCAATCGCTGTCAATTTGGACTGTGACGGTCCTATACCTTCTTCACTCATTATATGTCCCAAATATTCGATTGAGGGTTACATAAGCGCGCACTTGCTCAGTTTTACTCAAAAGCCTGCTGCACGTAGTCGTCGTTAAACCTCTTTAATGTTTACCAAATGCGTGTGATTGTCCTTTTCCGTGATGGCGATATCGTCAAAATATACTGCAACGTTGGTTATCCCTTCTAATAAGTTTTCGAAATACCTTTGAAAACTAGCCGAGGCATTTGCGATGCCAAAAGGAAGGCGGTTGTACCGGTAATAATCTCTGCGAGTAGAAATAACTACAATTTCCTTGGTTCGGGGTGTATTTCAAATCGCAAATATGTATCCTTTAAGTCAATCGTTGTATACGTTTCTCTCCGCGATATTGTAATTTGTGTGTCAGCTGATCAAAAAGTGGGATCGGATGCCATTCTGTTACTAGTGCGGGATTAAGTGTTATTTGAAAGTCACCGGAAATTCCCATCCCATCCAGATTTCTTCTGGACCAAATGTAATGGACTAGCCTACGGGCTTGTTAAATGGACGACAAATTCATATTGAAATAATTTAATCAAATTCCGCTTAGCAGCTGCATATTTTTCAAAAGGAAGAAATCTCATACGCTCAGGGATTGGGGTGCTTTTTGTTAAAATTTGCGACAAATATTATGCGGCAAAGGACTACTGAAATTCCGAGAAGAAGTAACTCCTGCGTATTTTGCTTATAGTTCGTGAAATTGATGGTCTTGCGCCAAAGTTGTTATTGCTGCAGTATCCTTACAGATTGGTGTTCACATCTACGAGTCATTTGACCCTTACATACACCAGTAAATTGAATGCACACAAAAATCAGCAGTATTGAGAATTGGGTGAGCTAAATCAGCGATTGTGAAGAACCATTTCATTGGACATTGTAGTCCGAAATCCAAGTCCATTTACTTTTTACCGTATGTGTTGATCAAGATATTGTTTGCTGCGTGCTGATTTGGAGACAAAGGTAATTTCCGTAGGCAGTGGTTTTCAGGAGTAATTATTGATATGTCAGGCCCAGTGTCATTGATTTTGGCCATCGTCATTCACCGCACATGACAGCGGCTATTTTAGATTTGCATCATAAAGATGCATGATTTCCGACACTACTGCGCTATGTTACTGTAACGACAATGATAAAAACAGGCTGCTTGGGAACAGCAGCGAGATTTATTTTGTTTTCGATGGTTGTAAACTATTTGTGCGTGAAATGCGTGTTTCAAAAGCTTCAAGTTTCTTTGCAAGAAGAGCTTTTTTGTTGGATATATCATCGTTTGCATTTGAACTATTTGTTAGAGCAGCTATTGATGATATACTGTGTGCTCTACGAACCATAAAGTTGGGCGTATTTGCCAAAATTGTAAAAGTTCAAGCGTCTGGAGTGATTCTATGCTACCCATGAAATTTTCGAAAGAACGACGCCATATACCCGATGTCAAAGGACAGGCATTTCTGTCCTGCTTTTGCCATTTTAGGGTCACCAAATGTGTGTATTAAAATAAACTTTTTAATGACAATTTAATAATTTATTACGATATGTTGCTTATCGTGATGGCGTCACACGCGTAACAGATAATATATCTCTCTTGAATTCAAATTATCATGATTTAAATCACGACTATATGGGTGGCAATCTTAAGTACTGCAGTGCCCTACATTTATTTTCGAGTGTCGCCACCTATTGCGAAATTCCAGTCCTAACAGTCCATATGGTAGTTTGAATACAAAACCGTTCTCACATGAACGTAGTTAATGTCACCCAGTTTTTTATCTATAGGGTTGCGTTAGATCAATGTTTGCAATTAATACAGGGTCTGAATAATAAGTAACCGGACTGACCTCAGGAAATTATTTATTGGCAAAATATGTAAAAATTTTCTTTAGAAATCTCCAAAGTAGTCCCCATTGGAGTCGATAACACGCTGATACCGAATTTTTCAATCCCGGAACGCTCCCTGGAAGTCGGCAACTTGATGCTGTCTAGAGCCCTCGTCGTAGCACGTTGAACGTTTTCCAGAGTCCCGAACCCGTCCCCTTAAGGTGTCTCTTGATCTTGGGGAAGAGAAAGAAGTCCGCTGGTGCCATATCCGGGCTGTAAGGAGGCTGTGGCAGCGTTGCCCTAGACTGTTTGTCCAACGACAGCGACAGCAACACGACGCTCCTTGTGCTCATCAGTCAGGTGTTTGGGTACCAGCTTCGCGCAGATCATCCTCATGCCCAGATCGTTCTTAATAATGTTGTTAACGATCATCTTATCAATTCCAACCTCATCTGCTATAGCCCGAATGCTCAGACGACGATCACTGTTCAACACATCACGCACTTTTTGTACATTTGTGTCCGTGTGACTCGTTGATGGAGGACTGATGTGCTGTTTGTCATGGACGTCGTCGCGGCCCTCCCGGAAATTTCTGTGCCACTGAAATACTTGAGTTCTGGACAGAGCACCCTCACCGTAAGCCTCTTGAATCATTTGAAGAGTTTCCGTGGCCGTTTTCTTGAGTTTGACACAAAATTTGATGCTTCAAAGTCAAAGTCAAAAGCGCTTTATTTAATACTAATCGTTACAAATTTTTAAAAGAACATAAAGCAAATTCCAAACAATAAAACTATAAAAAACTTAATGGCCCGAATGGCTCTCTAAATTTATACGTTATCAGTTAAACACATTTAATGAAAAAAATACACTTGCAAATTTAAATTAATTAAGATTATTTCATATTTTTTGATTCAATTGGAAAAAGGAGAAAAAACCAACCAGCATTATTCAAAAATTACTTATACTACTAACACAAAAATGAACTTATATCCTATACCTAATATGTTACACCCTAATTCTAAATAAGTTCAATCAAAAAAAAAAACAAAAAAAACCTTACCTTATATTGAAACGTATACCTAAATTATAATACAAATAAACAACAACACTAGATGTAGCAATAATGAGATGAATCTAAAAAACTAAGTAACGAGAAAAAGCACAAAAACAGAAAATAAACACGAATAATTTAGACATTGTCATTCAGCCACCAATACCTAGATTGCTCCATCTCAGCTCGACCAGCCTCAACGAATCTAGCAAATGAGTATCTCCATTGGAATTGTTGGTCTCGTGAACTCAGATTCGGAGGATATTTTATCTTCTTATCGGTGGCCCGTCGGTATATGTTATATATGATTGGGACGCCATCAGAATCAAAAATATATCGATTCATGTCTAAAAACACGAATGCTTCTGGAGGAACGAAGCCAGTAGTGAGGCAAGTCACAATATACCCGTCTGTAGGGTGGAACGGCTGTGAAATCCAAGGGTTTTCACTCACAGTCATAGATCTTGCGATATGATTCCGAAGAAGTTTCAATATGAAGATATCGACTCTTGTCACTTGAGCGGTTTGATAAATTTTTCTATTCGATATACTCGTATAGTGCTTCCAATCCGTCTCAGGCTTTCTGTACAAACCAGTACATGCACGAAGACATTTCCTTTCGAAAACTCTTAATCTTTCCATTGTACTAGCACTCTGGTTGTACCAGATCTGGCATCCGTATGTCAAAACTGGTCTAACCAGGGTCTTGTAACAAATAACTTTGACTTTTTGATCAATGTATCTGGAATAAAAGAGTCGCCGAAGGGCCATGACTACTTTTAGTGCCTTACTGAGCATGATTTTGACATGTTCAGTGTAGTACAGATACTGATCGAGATGAACACCGAGGTATCGAACACAGGATTTATGTGGAACCCGTTCTGAACTACCCTCACCAGCCATAATGTGGAAATCCTTCCAATTACGTTTCAGGTCTTGACTGGCCCCCTGCAGCGTTGTCCGAAACAAAATTGTTTCGCACTTCTGCGCATTGATTTTCATTCGCCAATTGTCGGTGTAGAGCTGCACATCATTAAACATTTTTTGAAGATTGCTCTGAACTATTGTAGCTTTTCGGTCTGCCGTATAGCTGATCAGATCATCAGCAAACGCTACCAATGATCGCGTTGGCGAGACATTAAAATCAAAGCTGTTCAATAACTTGCGAATGAATATTGAGAAAAGCAGGGGCGCAGTAACTGTTCCCTGCTGTAGACCATTCAAGACCTTGAACTCGCGCATTGTTGTCAGATTTCCATCAGTTACAACAAACGATTTCCCGTATAACATATTACACATCATGGCGACATGGTGTCTGGGGAACCTGTCCTGAAGAAGTTTGAAAACTAGTCCATCTAACCACACCGTATCGAAGGCTTTCTCCATATCAATGAGACATGCTCCAACACATTCTTTGTTGTTTAGTTTCCAACAGATGTCTGAGGTTACTTTCGTTATTGCATGTATGGTCGAATGCCTGGCACGAAAACCAAATTGGCAATTCGGCATCAACTCATATTTCTCAATGTGGGCGTTTAATGCTCTGTTGAGTATCACTTCAAACACCTTGCTGATTAAAATTTGATGCTTACATGTTGCTCGATCGTACGCTCCATTTTCACTCCGACGTCGTAACTGAACACACACTCCGCTCTCGCTCGGTGCTTTGACGGTGCGAGGCAGGCTCAGTCCGGTTACTTAATATACACACCCTATAAACCGTAACGTAAAGGTCCCTGGTTTGAATCTGATTGGCGACAACGAGATTTGTTTGGTTGATTCTTTGGACGGACGATAAGCCCGTTCAGTTATAATACGACCTGGTTTAAAATCAGAACGTATCGTAGCTGGGTGGACGGACACGCAGCCAACGGATGATACTGACCATAACACCATCCCGATCAAGATAATGTGACACTCTAACCGTCTCTAAGCAAAGGCCCGAAAGAGACAATCAGTTGAGTACAAAAGCCTTTTTATGGGAGCAAACGTCAGCCTACTCAACTTGTTTAAAATTATAAACATAAAATTCTCGTAAATTATCAAGGCTGCGATAATAGTCCAATTTTAAGTATAACTCGGGTGAGTTGTTAAGAAGATAAAATCGAGATAATATCAATAGTATTAAAAATTTTATTGGACGCAATTAAATCTCAATTAAAACTCAATTCCCCTCAAACATGGTGTCTTAAAAACAAACTTTCATTACGTTCCACAACGCTTCATTCATACAATTGTCTTTTAATGAAAGACAAAATGAATAGCCTTCAACTTGAAACCACATTTTACCATCACCCACCGTTTTACAGGTGCACGATTTCTAATACGTTTTTAAATAAAAGCCCGTTAGCGCTTTTCTGCACTAAAGCCTGACTACACCCATTCAATTTATTGTAGCTGAACACATTTTAGATACATTTTTGCGCGAAACTTCATGAATGAAAATCGAATGTTAAATGGAATGGAATTGATAGCATGGCCATTGAAACGTTAAAGCTGCAAACAGCCACTGCATTCGGTGCATGCATATATGAAATGCATTCGTATGCATCCATAGGTGAAGTATAGGAGCCGCGAAAATCTGATATACAAGTACTATAGAATCAGTTTTATAAGAGTTTGTGATATTAAAGCGCGTGAAAAAGTCAAGGGTGCTATTAAAACTTAATATATGCACCCAAGAAACAAAGTCAAGGATTTTGTATATTATAACAAACGTTTTACAAAGCATTTGCCAATTTGCAGAAATTTTAATGTGCACATAGTTGTGTGATAACATGATTATGCAAATTTATTAGGAATTTGTCAGTTGTGGAGGAAGTAAAATCGTGAGATCAACTTTATCGATGTGATTGCTATTTGTTATTTACGGATATGATCGAGTGTTGAAGGAATTATTTATATTGTGTGGAAGCAAGCCCAGGATTTATTTGCATTCGAGATTTGTTGATACAGCCTAGCTGGCGAGATGGCTATCTTTTGTGTTCAAGTTGTTATAATTTTCCTCGTTATACTTTAACTGCCATAAATGGTTAAAAGATAAACTTTCAATGCTTAAAATCGTGGAAGTTTTGAGTTTTAAAGATTTTTTTTTTGTCTTTTAAAGCTAAAACACACATGGCATACTAAGTTTGCTGGATCTTTTTGAAAATCCTCTAAAGGAATCATATTTATGAAATTCCCAAAACGTTCGTTGCAAAATGTACATATCTATGATAATTTTGTAAATCCGGTTTTCAAGGGTAGACCGATTTTTAAGGGTTTAAATTAAAAATTTCGTTTGTAGAAAAAGTTGATTTATATACTACGTTTGTTACCAGCAAGGAAGCTATTCCAAAAAAGCCTCAACCGCAGCTTTATCCTCGTTCCTACCAAAAAGAGCAACCTCACCGTATTCAACAACATGTACAACCGAAACTTCTACAACAGCAACGGGACCGTCAAATGCAGAATGTAACAACTCCATATCTCCTCTGGTGTTGAAAACGATGCGAATTCAACCTTCTTACCTTTTTGCTACCCATCCACTGCTTTGCCTGTTGTCTTTCTTACGGTTACTATCTCCACCACTTATATCATCATGTCACATCTAGTTTATGACACATCTGTGGAGGAAGTGGTACATTTCATCTCTAACAATCATAATAACCTACCAAATATACTTATTTCAATACAATAAATTGATGCAACCAAATCTAAAGAATGGTGCGATTGCATCTACCAGCCAGCTATAATGCAATGCTAAACAGCAACTTTTGGGCTTTTGGTGTGATGGTCAAGCCGTTTTCTTCTTTTAAGAGGAGTTTTCGGAACTGCAAGCATAAAATTCAGCAAAACTAGTTGTAAGCCGTCCAATCGATTCTTTTATTCAATCGAATTCTTCATTCTTTTACTATCAAAATGAACATAGTCTAGCATCCAAGCGGAAGAATCTCACATTATTATGCATTCTCTCATTCGACATTATAATCTGCTTTCCCGAAACTTAATAAACTGATAATTTCTATGACTCCGAGCTCTTTTTCAACCATACCCTAATTGAATTTTTCTTATACCTTGGTGCAGGAAGCCTTAGGCAAGGTAAAAGAAAAACTTTCATGACCCGTATCCTTCACTGCAGTACAACTGCCCAAAATCTGCTTAAGCAGCTTGCAAGGGATATAAAAGCTGACTTTCTGCTGCTGAGTGTGCAACACTACTACAAAAATTCATCATTATAGTACCCTGACAAAGCTAGTGCTACCGCCATCTAGGTTCAGAACAGTACTGATTTTCGAGTGGCAAGGTATGAACAGAAAGATGATTTCATGTGGGTTGGGTACTCAAGGTACTCTACCTAATGCCAAACAAACTGATATTATGTTACTAAATCAAACTTAATGCTTTGAAGGAAGGTGTTTCCACGTAGATAGTCACATACTCGTTTTGGGAAACTTCAGTGCTAAAGAAATCGAATGGAACATGCCTCGAACTGATCTGCAAGGAAAACGATTCCTAGACATAGTGGACTTGCCGTACTAAAAACTGGAATCATACTCGTTCTGACATTCACGTCAGAATCCCTAGTACGGAGGAGACACAATTGGAAAGTATTAGAGAACTATTCAACCAGTGTTCTTCAGTCCATTCTCCTTGAGCTCCGCGATGTTGTCTCCCAGTGCCCATGCGCTTGACCTACCATAGTTGGGAGGATAACCGTCGAGAGGTTTGTCAAGATGCTCACATCAGATGCTCCGTTGCTGAAACTGGCAGCTCAAGGCCCGGTGAATTTAACTATGGGCATCATCACAGCTGCTTGTACTGCCTTTTTGCCGCGTTGAAGACTCCAGTAGTTCAAGTGTTTAGTGTACTGGTTTTTGACAAGGATTGGTGAAAAGCAAAAGCAGTGTCAAATACTTCTCAGGTTTGTACGAAGTTTTCAATGGTACCAGCCATATGCTGGAATCAGCCGGTGTGCATCGAGCTCAATGTGCTATTAAGTTGATAGCCGAAATGCTCGGGTGAAAGAACAATGTAGTCTTTTACTTAAGACACCAGCATTTCCTAAGCAAAATACATCCAGTGTCATAAGCTTCTATGTGATACTCAATGGGCACGTAACCACAACAAAGCAAAAAACCGCTAAGCATGTAAGTTGGCAAGAAAGTGCCTTCGTAAAATGATTACAGTAGTAAGATTTGCTGCTACCATGATTTAAGGATAATGTGAGCAGGGATCCGTGTGGCCTTAGCTACAAGCTGGTTATGTGAAAGTTTGGTGCCCTATGCAAGCCTTTCACATATGAAATAGAAAAAATGAGCGATATAGCGTGACTAACTTCTTGCGTCTATTACGTCCATGTTGACCCTGTCCATGGCAAAACAGTTGTTGAATGTCTACTCTACACATGGCTGGAATTGGAAAACGCAGTCCTATCATTGAAACTAAGGAAGCTTCTAGTTCCATATGGGGTCCCAGCTGAGGTGTTGCAGCTCATCTTTCACCATCGTCCTGTCTTACTGCTCAGTGTGTTCAACGCTTGCCTGTGGGAAGACGTTTTTCCGAAATATTAAAAGGTATCGAGACTCATACAGATGAGAAAGAGAATGTAGAATCCCATGTCACCGTGTGCATAGCACCCGTTATGCATGAGATATGGCTGGAAAAGTGCTAGGAAACTTATCAAGGGAAAACTCACTAACGCAGTTCATACTATTGAGGACCTATCCTTTTGGCAGTACGGCTTGTGAGCAGGGTGCTTACCATTGATGAAATTACAGAGGTAATTAGTGCGGCCCAAGAGAAAGAGGCACATAGCCGTGCCCGGTCACGAGTAGTTCTGTTGGTTCAACTTCACGATATTCTGGAAATGCTGAAAAAAACCCATTTCAAGTTACAAAATATCTTATGCGGACTATCTGGAAGGCCGAAGCCTACTTTATAAGAAGATGTAGGTTTGGCGAAGGACGGAAGTTACATCGGGTGTTGCTCAAGTATCTTTCCTTCATCTACACCTGTGAAATATATCATACAATGAGCTACTAGGGCTAGAGCTGCCAGATAAGGTGCGCTCAATTTGTTATGCGGATGATATGCGGCACCAGTTCCAGGTTACACTATCAAACAGGCGCAGCTTAGACTAGGTATGCTAATGTGCTGCATAAAAGTCTGCAAATGAATGCTTGTGGGTTCAGTTTAGATCTGAAGAAAACTGAAGCCACCATTCTATCAAAGAAGAGAATCCCCAGAGTAAGGACGATCAATATTGAGGAAATATTTGATGAATCGAAACCATTCTCTAAGTACCTGGGGTTTCGGATGAACTTCGGAGACGAGTTTCTCTGAAAAAATCAGGGCAACGACTAAGAAGGCTACTTCAGGCGTATCAGCTTTCAGTCAACTTATGTTTGATGCAATGGAACCCAGACCATCAAAAAGGTGACTTTTGATGAGATCCGTAAAGTCAGTGCTACTATACAGAGTATGAATATGGAGCGACATGAAAACGCTAGGCACAAGTGTAGAGAAGAAGAACACTAAGGATTGCATCTTTACATCTGGCGGTCTTTGATTTGGTGTTGCTGGTTAAAGCAAGTGTCAAATGTATCGCCCTCCTTGCTAAAGAATGTCGCACTATCTACCTGCGTGAAATAAAGACATAAAGGAGGCAGTTGCCCGTGAATAAAAATAATAATGATGATTGGGAGCAATCCTGAGTGAGCAGCACGAAGAGAAGATAGATTGTGCACTCCATATCTAATCTGAGGCTGTAATCCAATCACACACATGGTAAAACTGACTTCTACCTGACTATGGCCTTGAGCGTGTTGGCAGTCTTACCTGCACAAAATGGATAAGTTACGGCACCTAATTGTTGGTTTAGTGCAGAAGAGGAAAATGGTGCCTGCCACACATTTTTGTATTCAAAAGTGGGATGGATAAGTTGCCCCAAAACCTCTACAAAGAAACAGGAGAACCCTAATAGTGCATTATGTTCGGGCAGTCCTAAAAGATAAACCGAGCTTGCAGCAGTCAGATACGTCTATATTGAGGATTACGTTCTTAGCGATCCCTTTTCCTCCTTCTTCTCGCGCTAAAAGAGGAATCCTTGAGCTTGAAGGCGCGCAATAAAACGAGAAGTAATGTGACGAAAGGTTCCAAGTTGTTCTTATGAAGTTGTTTAAAAAACCCATACGATAGTTAGGCATGATCGCGATTGATTGACCTTAAGTAAGAAAGAAAGTGTCAATTTGCTTGTCGCTTATCATAATTCCATTCCTGGTTCTGATATCTTTATTACTTGACACGATTTTTGAATTGGCTCTTTATCTTATGTGTTAACTTTAACCTTCCTTTTGTTATCCTGGCTTGGAAATCGTACTGTTGCTAGTCTTTCGCAAGTTTCACTTTTAATATTTTATTTTATGTCTTCGTGCTCACTCACACAGTTCAATTTTTTTTTCCAAAATTAATGGCCGGTATGTTGACTTACTTTAAGCAACATTGATAGTTCATCCTCGATATTTTTTCCCGTTTCTTCTTCTTTCATGTAGTGTCAGATCCTCACCGTGTTCCTCTCCAGTACGATATATCTCTTGGCGCATCCAATCTCAAGTGTATAACCAAGAATAAGTTCTATAAGGCAAATGACGCTTTAATTTTTGGGTTTTTACCCTCTGATAATTGGCGATCCTTCTTTGATGGTCTTGATTTTAACGCTACCTTTTTACGACTTCCTCAACATAGTTGCTGCTGAGTCAACTCCTATCACCTGCTCAAGTGCACTTGTATACGGTTTCCCATTAGGGACGTAACAGTTTTGTATCTTTACATGAACACACCCTTAAACTTTTTTAATAAACTTTCAATGTCAAAACGTTAGGTAAAGTCAGCATTTTTATTATGGTAAGGTTCACGAACGGTGGTCAAAACTTTAAAAGCGCTTTCTCCAATTTTTGGCCGTAATAATCTTCCCACATGACAGGCTATGCGTGCTATAGTGGATAAGTTCGAGTCCAAATTTTTACTATTGGACTTTCTGGTGCCAATAAGACGTCGTACCGCTCAAAGCGAAGGACATATAGCAGCCGCAAGTACATCAACTGAAAATGAGCCAAATCAGTCGATTCCATGTCGTTCTCAAGAATCGGGCATCGCTCAAAAGACACTGTGGTGTACTTTGCGAAAAAATCTTGGCCTACATGGATACAAGATCAAATTAACTCAAGAACTAAAGTGACTTGATCATTTGAATCGCCGACTCTCCAACTGGGCTCTGGAAAAGCTTGAAGAAACTGAAGAATTTCATCGAAAAATTACAATATCTTCAGCGATGAAGCTCATTTCTTGCTGAACCGCTTTGCTAATAAGCAAAACGCATTATTGGTTGCTTCTGCAAAAAACACTATTTTCATGGCGGAGGTGTGGTTGAGCCGTATTTTTTCGTAGATTAAAACAACCGTCATGCTACCGTCAATGGAAAGCGTTATCGTGTAATGTTGGAAGCTTTTTGTGTCCAAAATCGGATGAACTTGATATCAACAATATGTGGCTCCAACAAAACAGTGGCATTAGCCACACAGCACGCCTCACAATTGATTTATTGAAAGGCAAATTTGGTGAATGTGGTATTACGAGAAATGGTCCGGTCGAATTGCTGCCTCATACATGCGATCTAACACCATTGAATTTCTTTTTATGGAGCTATATCAAGTCACTGGTCTATGCCAACAAGCCAGCAACCTTAGACGAGCTCAAAGACAATATCCAACGTGAAATCGCTAAAGTTCCGGTCGAAATGACTGCCAAAGTGGTAGAAAGTTTGGTCCGAAAAATCGACCGCTGTAAACGGGCTCGTAATGACCATATGAACATAAAATGTATAAAATGTAATTTGAGCTCAATATCTCAAATATTTCTGTGTTTTATTAATAGATAAAATTGTTATGTCCCTAATGGAAAATCCTTTAGTAGCCAGCCTACAGATGGCAAGTTCCATGAAGCTTACAGCCTACTTTGGCAAACGCTTTGAAATGAATAGCTCTCCTTCCATTTAAAATGTTTCTATGAGTATGACGTAATGTATATGATAGTTCACATAAACAAAGGGTAAAATATACACCTTTCATGCCTAAAATGCACTTGCATTGATCACTGTACACAACCACTTTTAAGAACAATTAAATAAAATACATGTTCAACTCCTTTTACGAACACCCAAGTAAAAGTAAGCAAACTCCTATTCATTTCACTTTTAATGGCATTAAAAAGGAACGAATGTAAGATCTGAAACAATTTTATTTTCATGAGGAGCGCTACTAAGTTTATCCTGGGTATTTTTGATTTTTTTTTGATTTCGTAGTCTCTGTGGTCTAGTTGTTAGAGCATGAACGCATAAGCCGAAGGTCCCAGGTTCAAATCTCGTTGGGAGCAACGTGATTTAGTTCAGGGGATTTTTCGGATAGACTATGAGTGTTCACTCAGTGGTGATATGTACTGATTTAATCAGATCATATCATAGCTGAGCAGGCACACGGGAGCATGGTACTGACCAAACCAACTTCCGAAAAAATCAATACGGTCATGAAAATGAGATACTCTAACTATCTCCAAGCAAAGGCCTGAGAGGGGCTATAGTCCTACAAAGAAGAAGAAGATTTTTTGATTTCACCGTTGAAATCCGCCTCAAAATCATATCAAACTATGAGTTTTCGTCGTGATTTCTAAATTTCATCATATACCGCCCTGCAATATAAAATTCAGCCTACATATGGTGATGTGTTTGATAGTAGAGCTTTTACGTACACGGATTTTTACTTGTAGTGAGGCTTTGCTTCAAAGAAAGTTGCTGTTTGTGTTACTTTTCAACTTTCAAAATTGAAGAAAACTTGAGAATTATTGTAACAGGGTGGATGATGAGTAATTATCAGAGAATAATTGGAAGTTAAAGCCTCGACGATGAAACAAATGACAAGGACCAGCACCAGATTAAATTTACATCTAACAGAAAATCAGTCATTCATTTGATTTGATTCCCATATTCACGAATACATAAAAGTGCCAAGGTATCATCGGATGGCAGCTCATATAATCAGATCAATGATGTTCCGATCCAATAAAGATGCGCTTCGAACATACTTGATGTCCGTACATACCGAGAAGTCAATTTTAACTCAGATCATTACTAGATTATGTCAACGTATCAATGTTGTTTGTCAAAAGCGTATTCAGCGAGGATCAGTCCCTTACAGAAACTCAACATTGACAGGCTCTGTTGCTAAAAATATCACGGACACCCTCAGCAATCATCTGGCTATCCTTTCAGACACATCTCTGCAAACGAGCCGTTGATGAAAGTGGCAATTAAACCCATGGCAGAACAGATGATCGGACATCAAGCCCGGTAAAAAATGATTGTTTCAATACAAACGTACAGCGTAAAAACAATACTTAGGTACGAAAACCAGGGTGAAGAGAAAATATTATGAAAATCTCAGAAGAGAAGAGAAAAAGATAATTAGAATCAAGAAGAGAAAATACTATAACAACAAATTAGTAGTCCTCGTTTGTAGCGGTTAGAGCGCTCACTGTGTAAACTGAAGGTCCCTAGTTCGATTCGCATTCGCGAGAGCAAGATTTGTTTTTGGAGGTATTACAAGCAAGTAAAGCTATGATATGCACTAATTTATACTCAGAACGTATTACGCTTAAGTAGACGGATGAATGCCCAAAGCATGGCAGTGACCATATCACCTTATCGAGTGTCGATACAATCAATCCAGATAATGAGATATTTTAACTATCTTTAAGTGGAGGCTCGAAAGAGGCTGTAGGGCCAACAAAAAAACATGACGATCAATTGAGAAGCCTTGATGTATGTCTAGCAAGCAACCCCACAAGGCAAGCATACAAAGCAGAGAAAACCCTGAAACCAGGTCCAAGACCATGCTCTGCCGTGATTACACCGACATTATAATTGCTGATAAAAACAGTATTATATTTGAGAACTTCGTTAATATTCCATATAGACCGAAAGTGTTTGAGCCTGTGGATATTTCTAGAGTGTTATCATTGGCTCTAATAACTCTGGATGAAGTTTTTTTCACCATAAAGGCCAAAAAGAATCATGATGAGATTCCAATGGAGCCCATTTAATTTGGTGGCAGTGGTTTTTAGAAAGCCATCCATAAAAACATCCTGCACATGTGGCAACAGGAAAAAATACCAAGCAAGCAAAGCTCATCAATTATATTCTCTATCTCCAAAAAAGGACAATCTATAGTGAGAAAGCTATAGAGGCATGTCACTATTTTGTACGGCGTATACAATATTTTCAAAGATCATAAAAAATAAAATCAGAGCATTTGCCAACAATATTATTGCGGAGTGTTAAGATACCTTTGGAGTATGTAGGTGAATGATAGACAAATTGTTTACAGTGAAGCAAGTACTTGAGAAATGCTTGGAGTTCAAACAAGACATACACAAAATTTTTATTGACTTGACAGTATTGATCGTAACGCATTGTATCAAATAACTCTTTACTTTGGTATCCCAGCCGCATCAGTCCAAGTTACCAAAATGATGTTGACGTTGGCAACCTGTTACTCTCTTTGGCGAAGTTTCGGTGGTGGGCCTGCGGACTCAATACCTAGCCGAAGATTGGATGTAAGCACCACTTACTTGCGCCTGTTTGATCCAGAAATAAGAATATGAGATGAAGACAAAAAATATATGTTCGGGCTTTTCTCTTTACCATCAACAGGAGATCAAGTGCTTTGTACCTGTCAGGAAAAATTATTATCTTCGTCCTCCCTCTTCGAGGTACTGTTGGAACAATAAACATACTAAATTTTTAAAAGTGCATAAAAAAACGAAGTATCTAAGCAAAATAAGTTCCCCTTTACTCTTGAAATGGCTACATTGAAAAAAGAATAAAAAAAAAAAAATATATATATATATATATATATATATATATATATATATATATATATATATATATATATATATATATATAATGTTACAATTCGTCCTCAGCTACTGGCATTCGTTTTTCTTGTCTGGGTGTGCTGGATCCCTTGCCCAGATTCTTGAAGAAATATTAACCAATGATGATAACTTGGCCAAGCCAAGCTTTTGATTATCTTATCTTTATTCCTCCCTCCTTAACGGATTGTCCAAATTTCTTCCCAGGGTAATAAACTACAATACTAAGCAAAGAAAGATTTTTGTCTTTAAGCAATCCGCAATTTAACTCGTACCAAAAATAGTCTTCGTTGTTTTGTACGAATACGTTCACTAGTTTGTGTGCTTATTTCACACAAAATTGTTCAAGTTTCCACTTATTTTTAGTGCACCTGGAAACCTTTTTTCTAAAGTGACTATTTATTGTCATTAAAGCTTTCGCCTTTCAAAGATACCGTATTTCTTCCCAACCCTACCGATCATTTCTCGCTACTCTTACACAGTTGATACTCAGAAAAAAGGACATCCAGTCACTTAGTTGCTTTTCAATTTTCTCACAAAACCTTTCCGTCACTCACATTGTCAGTCGAACCAATTAAAAGTAACTTTTGGCAAACATGAAATACTTTTATAATTTTTTCGCAAAAAAGGCATGATCTGTTGATCGTTAGGAACATTGACTGGCCAATAAAATTGTTTTCGTTATCTAACCCCAGTTCTATTAACACTTCAAACGTGAATTAAGTTTGGACCGAACCCGTAATATTTGAAAACATTGAGAGTGAAACTAGATCGAGTCGTGATCATTTATTTCGGGCTGTGAACAATGATGCACTTAAACATTGTTTATATTCGGTCTGTGTCGAGTGCTGCGGGCTGTCGTCGGCACTCGCTTGCAAGTTTTTGGCTTCTTGCAGTTGGTGCAGTTTGGCGCATAAGTATCTGGCTTTCCACCATGGAAACAAAAAATGTTAGCCTCTGCCTAGCATACGATAAAACGGTGTCTCATCTGCCGGCAGTTCTAACACGTGGTAATTCGTGTCCTAGGAGCCAGTTCGTGTACTCCAGTTCTTTCAGTTTGATGTTCTTGGTCCAGTTCTGTAGATGATATCTTTTATGGGTGGAAAGATACAAGCTGGCGTGGGTACAGCAGGCACGCTGTGTTTGAGCTCGGCTACTGAATCTCGTTTTGGTTGCTCTCGTCGGCTAAAGAATTTACCTTGGTGTGTGGACCACCGGGAGTAATGCACAGCTTCAAGTTCCTTTCCTCACGCGTGAAGTGCATGTACGTTATGGCGTGGAGCAAAAACCAATTGCTTTCATAGCTCGGAGCTGATTCTCTCCCAAAAGAGACTTAGGAACTCAGACTCCGGCATGGGGCTCATCAGACGTTCCAACAGGCAATACAGGGCTTTGTAGTCATCGTCTACGGTCTCCTACGTCTATTGGTGTGTGCTTCGTATTCGCCGTTTTAGGATATCATTCTTCTCCACTGATGTGATATCCCGCAATGCGGCATGCCTCAAAGTTTCCCAGTCAAATGTTGGAAACGTGTCTACAAACCGCCATAGCCATCGGGGGAGCTTACTCCTTTTTATGCGATTCAAGTACTCTTGCCGAGTAAGGAGGCCTTCCACTCGGTTGCTTATTTATGGTATAGTGTTATGTTATTCCCTCACATGATACTATGCCATAAATTGGCCACGTTTATATTTTTCATTTAAAGGATAAGGGAGGGTGCAAAGGAGCACCGCTTCCAACTGGATGCTCCACTCATATTTGGGGTTTATAAGTATCGTCGGTAACGACGAAGTCCTTTTAAGTCCGTTTGTTTCCTCCAGGCCTGGTTTTTTTTGACCCTCAATAGGTTACCTCATTCTCAACTTCGGTCGATATTCGTTCGAACCCTGTCAATATGTGAATGCGAAATTTCTTTTGTAGTTGGTCTTTGGGCCGGGGGAAAGGACCCACCCCACGACACTGCAACGCTAGCCTACCAGCGCATTCACGCGTCCTCAGACAAGGCCAACCTCGGCAGATTCTTCTTTCACCGAGGCAGCAGACCATTGCTACATTCCTTTACGGACATTTTATATGCAGGCAATTCACTACAAAATATCTTAAATGCCCAAAATATCACATTTGGCGAATACAGTATCCAAAATTTATACATTTATTGGCCAAAATAAGGTGAACCGGTAGTGAAAGTGACAAAATACGCCGAAAAATACAGTCCTAAAATATTTTATTCAGCTTTAATGAAAACAATGCTCCAAGTATACAAATCTGTGATAAGACTTGCGTAATGCTATAGATGTGAAACATGGACATGAAGCCGCAAATATATTGAACGTCTTCGATTGACAGGTCCTGAAGCAAATAATTGAAGTGAAGCCAAACGGGGACCAATGTTGAATTCGATACAGCCACGAGGTGTATGAACTGTTTGACGAGCTGCTGAAACTGCAATGGGCTGGCCACATGATCGTATGAACGGACAACATACTCGTATACCATGATTAGGAGAACTGAAGGGCGGAGACTTGTTAAAGACTGAGGAAGCACTGATTTGACTCGATTGAGGAAGACAGTTAATCGGTATCTGGATTTTAAGATCGGAAAACGCGGTCGATACAACAAGACAGTTGGATTCACTTTTTATAGGATACTAAGGTCTTAAAGGGGCTGTAGTGCTGCAGAAAAAGAGAAGCTAGGAATCATTCAACCTCTAAAATTAGAAGCTTAGGGTCATATTCATCTGCCTATATTAAGTATATTTTAGACTTCCACTGTCCTAAACCTCGGTGTAATTGGACGAAATAAGTGCAATAGTTCTCAGCTTTGAACTGCACACAAATAAAGCTCTTTCTCATTTAAAAAATTGAAGACTCGTGAAGTATTTCGATGTATTACTTTTCAAACGATCGAATTTTATTATGTCATTTTAATGGCAGCTGTTTGAAAATGCTTTTAAATTAGGTAGGTGTGTCTTCCGAAAATATTCGAAAGAAAGTACGGAACTCACATGTTGATGAATTGAATTAGATAGAGGCAGTTACTCGGTAGATATTTGGAAATTGTACTTCTGGGTCTAAAGTAGTATCAGGCAATGAACATTAATCAATAATGGCAAAAATTTAAGATGATTTCTTATTTCGCAATGTATTTCAATGCAGCGCATCATTTACACGATCCTTGCATAGGAGCAATATTACAAAAAGTTTCATAAAATTACAGAAATCTTTCGAAAATGGGTGTGAACTTACACAAACTTTTTGAGCGTGTTAATCGGTTTCATCTTATTATACGAGAAATTAAAGCTTGTCGTCTGCCTTCTATACTTTAAAGTTTTATACGTAAACACCTCTCCAGGGGAGAGACAGTCGCCTTCTTTCGAGCATTGGAGTCCCACACTCTGTGCATAAATGGCATTTACCTCCCTACCACACAAAAAAAGTGATATACGTATAAGTCATTTGAGTGTGTTAAATAGTTTTATTATACTCTATGAGAAATTGAAGATCGTCTTCTACTTTATGTACCTCTATGGATATAATGTTGACTTTTTTTCATCCAACTAACTGTGCGAAATGCATTTTGATTTGACCATGGGCGTTCAAATCAAAATGCATGTCGTCCACTTCATGATTTTTTTAATCAGCATAATCGGCCAAATGTGTCCGCAATCGGGAGAATTCTGCGCAAATTTCAGCAAACCGGGTCTGTAGAATACTTGAAATCACCTGCGCATGCTCGCCCAGTTCGTTTTGTGGAAAACATTGCTGTTGCTCGCGGCAGTATGGCAGAAGAGCCATTAACCTCGACTCGTCGTCGTGCCCAACAATTGAACATCTCGCAAACATGACTGATGCGAAATTTGAATAAATATTTGAATTTAAACGCCTACTAGGTTTAATTGACTCAAGAGCTGAAGCCTACTGACCATTTCAAGCATCGGCAATACGCCGAACTTACAAAAAAAATCATCTTCAGCGACGGGGCACACTTTCACCTCAGTGGATTCGTTAACAAGCAGAATTGCCGCATTTGAGCAAATGAAAATCCACGAATGATTGTTGAAAAGCCGATGCATCCACAACGAATGGCTTTTTTGTGCGGTTAATGGGCTGGCGGCGTCATCGGGCGGTACTTCATCGAAATGAGGACGGCCAAGCAGCTATCGTGAATGGTGTTCGCTATCGCGAGATGATAACGGACTTTTTGTGGCCAGAAATTGAGGATATAGACCACCAATCATGGCAACGCCACCTGGTGCTGACAAATGTGGTAAATGCAGAAAACCAGTGGAGGAAAACCATAAAGGCATGGGCTGCGATGGCATTTGCAATAAGTGGTTTCACCTGAAATGCATAAAAATGAGTGAGGAGAGATACCGCAAAATCATGGATATATCTAAGGATGTGATTTGGATGTGTTCCTCGTGTAAAAGCGACCATCAAAAAACGAAAGAAGATCGTCTCCTTAACCAAATGAAAGAGGTCGAGAATCACATTCTAGAAATGAAAACCACTATAACCTCATTGGTTGCAAAAGCAGCACCTATGCGTCAAACCTCATATGCTGATATCCCAAAATTATCTCCACTTCTCCAAGAGAACGGAACTCTAACACAACGTGCCAAAAAGGGATTTTAATCAAGCCAAAAAAACATTCGTCCTCGGAAAAAACACTTGCAGATTTTAAGTCGAAGATAAAGCCGTCCAAATGTAAAATTCCTTTGCAACTACTGCGGCCAATTCGTGATGGCGGTGCCATCATAAAAACATCATCAAACGAAAACACAACCACGCTTTACAACATGGCAAAAGAAATAATGCGGGACGAATATGATATTATGGAGACCAAATCCCGTCAACCAAGACTGGTCATTAATGGCCTAGAAAAAGAGTTTTCTACTGAGGAGTTAACGACTGAAATACGTTCCTTGAACCCTAATATTGGTGAGAATGAAAAAATGGAAGTAGTTCACGCCAGAAAGACAAGAAATGGAAAGTGGTTACATATTCTGCAGGTGAATGGGTGTATGTACCAAAGATTGGTAAACAGATACGTCAATATTGATTATGGGTCTTATTTTATCAAGGAAGACTACAATATCACGAGGTGCTATAAATGCCAAAAGTTTAATCACAAGACGTTAAAGTGCGAAGGGGAGCAAACATGTGCTAAGTGTGCAGGAAAGCACGAAACGAAGGCCTGTAAAAGTGATTTCGAGAAATGCTTCAATTGCGCGGGTAACAGTAAGAATGTTGATTACTCCCACAGATCAGACTCTACTCAGTGCCCAGAATACCAACGTAGGATAATGATTGCCAGGAGGAGCATTGACTACGACTGCAAATGAATTGTAACGATATAAACCGACTAAGTGGCAAGCAACTGACTCTCCTATATGCGAATATTAGAAGCTTACGGCACAAACTAAGTGACATTCAGATTTATCTGCAGCATAATCCCAACATAGATGTGATCATACTAAATGAAGTCTGGATTTATCCTGAGGAAGCTAAATATTTTAACATTCAGGGTTATCATTCAGTTTTCTCCTGCAGACCCGGAAGAGGTGGCGGCACAGCAATTTATATTAAAAACTCAATAAATTTCACCACTAATCGTGTGACCCCTGATAAATATAATATGCTAATGATTGAGTTAATCCAAGCTGGTAAAAAAATAAAAATCGGCACTTTCTACAACCCCACCCGTTTGAACGCGCAAGATCTTTGCTCTGTTTTAGACAACATATACTCAGCAGAAAAAAATTTACTCACAGTAGCTGACACAAACATTGACTTAATCACCGAGTCCTCAGAATCAAGGCTATATAAAGATACTCTCGATACAAATGGTGCTGTTGTTATTAATAACGAAACAATTACTCGTCCTGTTTCGAATACTTGCCTAGATCATATAGTCATAAATGACAAGCTTACTGCGGAAAAAATTAATTTCAAAGTAGAGAACTGGCCAGAGCTAGACCATCAGGTTCTAAAAATAAGCATCCAAAACTTCAACGTTCATAAACAAAAGCCTAGTTACAAATCGTTTCGATATGTAAACAAGGACCTCTTCAAAATGCATCTTCAACGAGTATTGGAAACCCAGAAACCTACTAATCTAACAGAACTGACAAATATGATCTCTGAATCCAAACGTCACTCGACCATCAAGAAAAAACTTAGATGTCGCCAGCTAACTTGGATTACGAAACGAGTTATAGAAGCCAGTATAAGAAAGAGGAAGGCGTATACGGATTTCAGACGGAACATGGAAGATCTGACGCTTAAGTACATATATATCCAAGCGAAAAAAGAATCAAAGCGTCTCGTAAAGGAAGCAAAATTTTCATATTTTTCCAAAAGATTGGAGGCAGCGGCTGATAATAATCGCGAACTATGGAAAATAATAAACGAAGTAAAAGATAACTCTCTTCCCCGGACTTTTTCACCTGATTTGCAGATCATTCCAGTCTCTCTGCCTGATTCTTCGCAACAAAATGAAGCAGCAACAATTCTAAATAACTTCTTCTCAACTATTGGTGAAAAAATAACGAGCGAACTCGGTGCTCCTCCAACAAGTATAAGGAATGATACAAATACCTCGCCTAGATCCACACTTCACATCCATCCAACCAACAAAGACGAGGTGCATAAAACCATCGAGGCAATGAAGAAGAACACTGCTACAGGCAGTGATAACATAACAATGGATGAAATTATGCACATCAGAGACGAAATAGCAGGTCTCCTTGCTGACTTTTACATTGAGCACATCAAAAACGGGACGTTTCCTGAGGAGGGGAAGCTAGCGAAAATAATTCCTATATTTAAGGGAGGTGATCGTTCGGACCCGAATAACTATCGCCCGATTGCGCTCCTTACAGGATTCAGTAAAATTTTTGAAAAAATAATTAACACCCGTTTAACATCGTTCATTGTGGATAATTCTATCCTAAATTCCCATCAATATGGTTTTCAAAAAACCAAAGGAACACTTGATGCTTTGATCTCAGTAACCCATTTCATCAATGAAAGGCTTGACAATGGAGACTATGCTGTTGCCATTTTTGTGGATCTGAAGAAAGCGTTTGATACGGTCGACCATGACCTTCTGCTTCGTAAATTAGAATCATATGGTGTACAAGGCAAAGCGAATCAGTTATTTCACAGTTATCTAAAAGGTAGATTGCAGATAACAGAAGTCAATAATTTTTTGAGTGACCCAGCACCAATGAAATCAGGAGTTCCACAAGGTTCCATACTAGGCCCCACTTTGTTCCTATTATACACGAATAATTTGATTACATGTAGACTAAATGGGCATTACACATTATATGCTGATGATACAGTACTCCTGTACTCGGAATGTAACAAGAATGCCATTGAAGACTCCATCAATGAGGATCTGAAAACATATAGTTTGTGGTTAAATGAAAATAAACTAGCGCTGAATCTAACAAAGACTAAGTTTGTTATTTTTAAACAAAAGAACAAGGAAGACATTGATATTGATATAAAAATTAACGGCAAAAATCTGCAAAGGGTATTTGAATTTAAATATCTTGGCCTAATCATTGACCACCGTTTAACTTGGTTCCCACATATAAACAGCTTAAGAAGGCAATTAGCCCCCATAATCGGCTTATTACGTAGGTACGAGGGATTCTCGAGGAACATCAAACAACTGGTTCTAAATGCATTCGTATTGTCGAAATTACATTACGGAGTGGTAATCTGGAGTCAGTCATCAAAGATAAACATTAATATCATCTCCAGGATGTTAACTAAGGCATATAAAAATATGCATAATCTCCCAAGGCTCACGTCAACAAAATTAGTGTACCAATCGTGTAACGCATTAACTTTTAGCCAAATCATTATAATGGAGAAAGCTAAGTTTATCTTCAAATGCTTAAGCCTCAACTTGTCCCCACAAGTGCCATTTGTTAGGGTATCACAAAAGAATCAATACAATGCTAGGAACGCAGACCAATTTGTTATACCATTTGCAAGAACAGATCGTCTAAAGAACGATCCTACAAATGATGCCCTTCGTATATACAATGATCTTCCGGAATCAGTAAAAGAAGCGAATTCACTTATGATCTTCAAGAAAAGACTCAGGAACTATTTAATGAATAGCGATTGAATCTCAGCGCAGAAACTTTCAACATAGCATCTTAGGGCAATTTTTTTTTATCCTATCATCGAGATGCCTCAAGACACAGCTAGCCTTATGATTTATTATTATCTGTCCTGTAACTTCAAAATAGCATCTTAGGGCATTGTTGACCCTATCGTCGAGATACTTGAAGAAACAGCCATTCTTTTAACTCAGAGTTTTTTTTTACTGCGTCGAATTAATATTTTTTTTTTACCTCTGAGAGCTATTAACGAATCGGAGATGAAAAGATTAACAGGATGACTTCACATATTTTTTGTGTGCCCCCTTATACCGATGTTTTACACATTGTCTGGGTGGAACACCTGTAGAAACGACGAAATGTGAAGTGCAGATCGCACGAGCGTTGTGCGACGAAGAAAGTGTGATGGAGAGAGTGGAAGGGAAGGAGGTTTTTAAAAAAAAAAAAAAAGATATGTGGTTCCGACAAGATGGTGCCACTTGCCACACAGTGAAAGAAACATGGCTCTTTTGCGCGAGAACTTCAATGGCTGTGTTATCTCACGTTGTGGCGATGTTAATTGGGCATCACGATCATGTGGTTTGACACCGTAGGACTTCTTTCTCTGGGGATATTTAAAAGAAAAAGTGTACGACAATAAGCCAAGAACAATTCAAGAGCTGAGGGATGAGATAATTCAGCACATTAACGACATTGAACCTCAATTATGTCTCAGAGTCATTGAAAATATGGACCATCGGATAAAAGTATGCCAATATAACCATGGCGAGCATTCGGGCGATATTTTATTTCATGCATAATTGTCATAGATCCTTCTATTATAATAAAAAATATTAACATAATTCCTTAAAAACATTTTGTTTTATTTACAATTAACATCGCGCGTTTTGGTTAGACCACCCTATAGATGAAACCAAGTCTTCGTTTTTAAAATGGCAGCTAGCAATCCGAAATAATACTCAACTGAAATGATGCTCATTTAAAAAATTGTGATCATACTCTCAAGCAAGTTAAGAAGATAAAAATGAAATCAACTTGTAGTTTTAATTTTCAGAATTTATTCACACGATAATATCTTCTTTTGGCGATCAGCTTTAGATACAAAGACAACAAAAACATTTTTCATATTCTCTACTTCCATTAAAGTATTTTTATGTTGTCTCATCAGTGCTTTTAAATATTGTGTAACATACTCTGTTTCACTTTTGATGTTGTAATCTTTCATTTCTATATTTCAGGCGAATTGGTTCAAGGCAGCACAATATTGTCGATTCCACGGAATGCATTTGGCCAGTATTTCATCACAGGAGGAGAACGATCGACTTGAAAAGCACATAAGAGATTTCGGTAAGTACTTGTATAATAAACTACCCACATAAAACCCCTCCGCGGATCCACACGTACGTTCTTTTGTCTGCAAACAAGTTCACTATCTTATGAATATTGAGAAACTCGTTATGAATTTCCAATTGTTACCGTTGAATAAATATCTCTAAGATAGATAAAAGAACAACTTCAACGCAGTAACAAATCAGCAACTATCCAGTTGTTTGCATGAATAATAAATAATTCATCATAAATGGTAATGGAATACTTTGGTCGGTTCAAAGTGAAGGTCTCTCAGTTTGTCTGGATGGTATTCATTGATGCTATCGACTCGCAATTATTGTACTTGTTCGTGTTTAAGTGGCTGTTATGAGTGCGACGAATCGGCAAATTAATAAGAAATTGATTGAACATCCTTGCCGACTCCCAGCAGCAAGACAATACTCCATTGGATTCGATATTGCAAATGAAAAGGTGAACTGAAATGAACTCTCTATGGTCCGCAAATAAAATCCAACATAAATTAGTTTTTGATTATCACCTTGATTGATAATTATAGGCAATAAATCGGAAATCAATCTGTAATTCATCTATTAATGTGATTAAAGAACTCCGGGCGTTACGCTACAACTACATAATATTACATGTGAATTACGACCGTAGCAAATCAATACCCAAAATTTAATTAAAACGTAAATCCTTTCAGATTTCACGCCCTTGACTGATTTCCTACATCTTTTCCAACAGAACCGAATCCATCGATTTCGTCGATTCTTCATTTGAAGTAATTCCAATCTGCCCTTGCCACAACTTTCATTCTAAATCTAACGTGAACGAACCTTCTTTGCCACCAAGCACGGTGGGAATGAGAAGAAAATAGAAAGGATTCTGACAAACACAACAACTGAACGCATTGGAGAAAATCACAAAAAATAGAAGAAAGTTCTTAGCACAACCTGGTTATCGATTGAAAGCAATTACCCAATACAAAACGTTTTAAATTGGTATAAATTGAATCCTAGTGACTTTGCCTCGAACACACTCCTCGCCTTGTACGCTTTTCTTTTTGCTCCAGCGACTTTTCTATCTCAAATAGAGCCCTTTCGACTGGATCGTCTTCTTCAACGTTAGATGACTCTACAGCTACCACCTTTTCCTTCCATCAACTCCTTATCCTATTTTTTCTAAGTGTGCCTTCGTCGTTTCGATTGCGTTCCTCAACTTTGCCTTTATTATCTTGGTAATATCCAGGTATCTACGGTTCTGATAAAGTATCAAATGAAATGAATGTTCTAGGATGCGCTAGCAATGCTGAAAAAATAAATGAGATGTAAGGGAAGGAATGGGAAAAACTTTTGGAGAAAAGGTAATTGAAGAAAAACCTCTGCAGTGTTTGAAAAAGCTTGAAATTATTTCTTTTGTGATGATAGAAATGTGTATTAAGATATCTATCAGGATTTTTCAATTATATCATTTGAAGAATCCTTTAGTTGAAACAGGATTAATTTGTTCAATGGGAAGATGCAATTAGAAGATTGAACTGAATATTTGCAATTAATGGTAATTGTTCATTTAGTTTTTCCTTAAGAGCTTCTCAATCGTATTATATTATATACAGGGTTTTCCAATAAGAGGTGTTATTTTGATATTAGAAGGAAAATGCCACTTTTTCATTTAATGATCAAAAGTTTATTTCATTATAAAGAGGAAAGTATGTCATTAATAATGATAAATAACATCAGGCAAGTGACTACCATGACCACGCTTGCAGGAGCATATCCTTTTCATGAAATTTTCCATAACCAAATCGCAAATTGGCTGCCTTATGTCCTCGAAAGCCTCACGAATTCCATCTTTGAGGTCTTGAATCGACGCTGGGCTGTTGGCGTAGACTTTTTCTTTCACGTGGCCCCAAAGGAAGAAGTCGCAAGGTGTTAAATCGCAAGATCTCGGTGGCCAGTTGTGATCACCTCTTCGAGAGAAAACACGGTCCGGAAACTTTTCCCATAAAAGATCAATGATTTCGTTGCTTGTGTGGCACGTAGCGCCGTTTTGTTGAAAGTAAACGTTGTCCAGATTAATACCATCCAATTCCAGCCATGAAAAATCATCAATCATCTCTCGATAGCGCAATCCATTCACCGTAACTGTTGCTCCAGCCTCATTTTCGAAAAAGTTGAGGATAGAGAGGCTTTTCAACAATAATTGTTGGGCTTTCCGAGCCCCAGAAGCGACAATTTTGCTTGTTGACGAAGCCACGGAGGTGGAAATGGGCCTAATCACTCAAGATGATTTTTCGATGGAATTCCGGATCAGTTTCATGAATTTTAAGGACCCAATACGCAAAGACACGACGTTTTTGATGATCGACTGGCTTGAGTTTTTGTGTTAATTGAACTTTATAAGCCCTAAGACTCAAATCTTTAGGCAAAATTTGGTGTAATGATGTTTGTGGAATGCCTCATTCCGAAAAACGACGCAGAATGGAAAACCTGGGTTTTCTTCAACACTTTCGGCTACAGCAGCAATATTCTCGGCTGTTCTTGAGTGACGTGCACGGGTTTTATTCTTCACATCACTGAGTTGTCCCAACAGCTCGAACAGCTTTTCCACCAATTTCTGTATTGGGGTACGACAAGGTGCTTCACGACGACCCAAAAATGTTGGAGTTTTACGAACCGTCTCTGCCAAATTTTCACCATTTTTATAGTGAATTTTGATAATTTCAATGGATTGTTGAAGCGTGTATTGTTCCATTTTTACTAAAGACGTAGTTTCTACTTGTCAAATGTCAAAAATGACAGCTTCAAAAATGACATTTACCGAAATAGCGGGCTATTCAAAATGACACCACTTACATACCCTTTATATTGGTAAAGAAGTGCGGTAATCTGCCAAGGTTGATACTTAGTCCAATCGCTTTTGGCTAGTATTATTCTAATTGCAATCAATTAAAAACCTGAGGCATAATTCACTTCCACATTTGAATTGAATTCCGGTCGTCATATCACGGGTTTACACTTAAGGGTCTTATCTTTTCGAATGAGATGTTAAATGAAAGGTATCAACAAGATTTTACCCAAAACATTTTCTGCAATTTTCAACTTTCGATTTCAGGCACATTACTTGTGTCTTCCGGCCCAAGTGTAACAACTTTTATCTACACGCGTTGAGTACTACATACTGTGCCTACGGTTTTCCCCTGTCCAAAGTGAATTATATATTGAAATGAGTAGATAAATGTCCGTGTAGGACTGCAGCGATAGTTTGTTGCCTCGGCGAAAGAGGATGGTAGGGTCCGCCCAGATGGGCCTTGTCTGGGGACGCGTGAATGCGCTGGGAGGCTAGCGTTGGAGTGTCGTGGGGCGGGTTCTTTTTCCCAGCACAAGACCCACTACAAAAATATTTTTCGCATCCACGAATTCCGGAAGAGGGTTCAATAAGTATCGACTGGAGTCGAGAAAGTGGAGGGGCTGGCCATCGGGGCGGAAATGGAATCCATCAAACGTGCACCAGTAAGACACACACATATAACAACAAAGGTGAAGAAATTTTTAAAATCGGGGAGCATCGAAATGGTACCATCAAGTAGAAAAATGAAACTGGGTAGCCGGCTCACTTTAGTCAATGATTCACTTAAACTGAACGAACAGAGCGGAGTGTACCGTATCAACTGCCCCGAATGCAACATGATTTATATTGGGCAAACAAGACGTCCAAGGAACATCTGAACGAGGCGAAAAACGCAATAAAAAAACAAAGGAGAAACAACGACATACGATCGGAGGTAGCGCAACGTATAACCGAATCAAGACATGCCATTACGATGGACAATTTGAAGTCCATCAGCCAGGTACGCGAAATACGAAAACTAGACAGAATCGAAAGTCTTGAAATTCAGAAAATACCACAAAAGTATTTAATGAATCATGATGCAGGTAACGCGCCATCACCCTTATTTAGGTTCTGTTAATTATATCCTTGGTCATTAAGTATTCTATGATTGTATCATTTTTAATAAATAATCAAATGTATTTCTTTTTGTCACTTGGTATTGTAAGTATATAAAGGTTGTTGTTTGAAAAAATAGGTTAGTTGGCACTGAAGAAGGAACTGCGATAAGTTTCGAAATGCGCATATGCTTGCATAAATAAATTTCTGTGGTTTAGGAAATTTGATTTTTATTCTAACGTTTTTCAGTATGCTACGAGCGCTGCACAAATTTATTACACTGTATTGACATAAGGGTGGCGAAAAATTCTAAATCCCCTTTTGTACTGAATACGATTCAATTTCGTTCGAGACAAGCTGCTTTGGGTCAATTACACTAACACGTGGTTCAGTTATAGCTACTTTTCGAATACCATCTATTTCAATACACAAAGAACATTGCTCCATCAATTAACTTTTCTCCGCCCAATCCTGACGATCTTCAATTGCAGTTATGAACAAAGTTTCACAATCTATAAACATCATCTTCGTTAGCCATTTATCTCTTACGAACCGAACGTATCCAACACTGATTCGTAAAATAAACAGTATCCCATTCATTCAGATGGTATATCAACTTCTCAATCCCATCCATCATTCAAGTTACTCTTACACAACCTTTCACGGACACTAGTGCTGGCGACAGTACTTGGATGGGTTTTCCCAGTACTCCACTGAGCTACTCGACTGTACACTCACGTTTGGTGACAAACCGGAAATCTTTTCTTACCTTTTCACCAATTTCGTAAAAATTCCTACTTCTTCCTGCTTTTCCGGCGCACACACTTCAGCAGCAACGCATCACCAAGTTTTTCATAATCGCCTACACTTCGCAGATACAGCAAGATGAACGCGCAAAGAGAACTCTGAATTTTTACAGCAAAATCATCAATTTCGGATTTTCTTTTTTCACTTGGCTACAACTCGAATTACTATTGGAAAACCCTTCTTTCAGCTGTATTCGGTGATTTATTGTTGTTTCGAACTTTTCACTCGTATCTTGTACCGCATGCGCTTCCGGTGCCATCTCCTTGTCTACTACGACCGAAACTGAATTGGGTCGCCCCGCCGCTTTGGCAAAGCAACTCTTCCCTTTTCTTTCATATATTTTTATATGATCATTTTGTCATAAATGTAATTGTTCTATAATTGTGCTCTATGTTTAAACTTTACGTCGTTTCTCGTTCAGTTTAAATTATTAGATGCTGTCTGTAAATTATTTTTGGCAGTGATTGATGACTCGGGCGCCTTTTTCATTTTCTCGCAATAATCAGTTAAGATCTCACAAAATCTTGTCCAGCACTTTTCTGGCACGGTTATTTCTGTATGGAAATTACTTTTCATCTCAGTCGTTCGCATGTGAATCCTTCTTTAAATCCACCGTCACTTGTTCCGAATTCTTTTAGAACGTTCTCCCAGCCCACGAGCGAGTAATTTCACGGAAAATTTAGGTAGGAAAATGTTGTTCGCGGGAGCTTGATTTCTCCTCAAATGGAATTGGTTTTTACTTTCTCTTCAACAATATTTCACTCAGAAAATCATTTTGGGTTCACAGTGTGGTGACAATCTAACTGGGATGGTATAAAGTTGATTGTATTGATTAGCAGCAACTATATTTGCTGCGGATTATGGTAATTATCAACTGAAACACCAAGAAATTTAAAATTTTTGCAAATTTCACGCAAAAATTTCCGTTTTGATTACCGACGACCGCATGTAATCGCACACAACAGATAAAGGGGGAAGATTGCACAACCAAAATCAATTTCACTCATACGATTTCGATCGCGGTTCGTGGATATGCTTGGGCAAGGGGAATTGCAATGCACTTTTTGCTCGCGTGACCACACGGGATCGGCAACTTCTTTCCTCCTGTTTACAGTACATATGTATCACTATTCCGTGTGCAAATCAAATGTAATGCCCGCACAGACAATTCGCAACGTCTGAAACGTCTAGCGATAGCACAAAAACTCCCCTGTTATTCGTCGTCACCTTGCGGGACTCCTCAGAATGGCAGTTGACGAGCCTTCCATCCACTATCAATCGCATTGCGAAAGTGCAATTCGTGGTTGAGCTCCGTTGTATAGGGGGTTGTCGTGTCCAGATTACAATTGCAAATTTATATGGTAATTTCTTTTTTTAATTTACAATTGAAATTTGGATCAGCATTATGGTGGTTTTCGAGCAGTTTGCTTAGGCGACTGCTCGATACTACAAACACAAGCTAAGTAGGCAGAACTACGCTTCTGTTAGAAGGGTTTTGAACTTAACCTACAATGATACGCAGCCAGCAACAATGTATTTACTCAAAAAAGATTTCAATGAGATGTTACTCCTCTTTCGATGACTGCCATTTTGTTGCAATGTAATCACGTGCATAAAGAATTTGCAAAGATATTTATGCTATTAATCTTATCTGAAAATTTTAAGAAAATTAAAGTCCACAGAATAGCAACATGGTGTCTATTGTTGTGGTTATCTGAGAAGATTCAAATAGTTATAACTTCCGTAAACATGAATGCGTATTTCATTACTTATTTATTGCTAATTTATTACGCAACAAGAAATTTTATTGTTCTGTCCCTTCCCCGGAAAAGGACTTAAGCTACATCAGCAACCCCGTATCTTAATTACCAATGGAGAAAGAGACATTTTCGAAGTGTCATATTTAATTGCTAATTTATTGGTAGCAATATAAGTAACAAGTAAGTTTCCAAACCACCCTTTCAACCCCTACGGCATATCTCTACCCTTCTCTATATTAAGTTACATTATTCACTTTATTGGGGAGCATTCATTATAGGTACATATTTTATTGCTAATTTATTTCGCACCAAAATTTTATTGCTTCCCCTCTTCTCTGGACAACCACCCCATCAACCCCTACCGCATATTTCACTCCCGGGAACCTCGTTGTAAGAATATTATTGTACTTTGAATAAAGTCACGGCAAGTTATTGTTGAACTTCAATGCAGAATTGAATCTGACTGCCCCAGCTCTTCCCCGGAAATGCCGGTAATAGGGTAGACTGGGTACGGTTGAAACATTTTAGCGTTTATTGTCCATTGCATCAGGATCAGTTAAGCGAGCGATGACGGGAATATATTAAATAAAAGACCATATATCTGTCTGCTAATGGGCAATGTTATTTGAGATCACTGTATTGAATTTTATGTTTTAAATAAAATTTTACAAAAAAAAACAAATAATTTTTTTCAACCGTCCCTATGCCAGGTTCAGTAGAAATAGTGCCTGGGGTCAATTGACATATAAGCAAATAATGCAAATTATAATAAATCAACATGTTTATTTTTCGTGCAATAATATGTTACGACTCGTAATGGGACAGTTGGACATCACAAATATGTTTTTATTAATCTTCAAGTCCTTCACAATACTTATAATCTTATATTAATTTTAAACTTCCTTCAAAATTTTATATTCTTCTTCTTCGTCGCACTATCGCCCCTCTTGGACCTGCAAATAGCGCCTCCAACTGTCTTGGTCCATTGACCGCGTCCTCCAATTTCGAAATCTGAGCAGCGATGAATTGTCTTCGTCGACCGAGCCAGACGAGCGTTTCCTCGGTTTCGCCACTGGTCTCCGGCCTTCAGTTCTCCCAACGAATACCTTTTTGAGAATCCGTTGTTCGTTCATACGACTCATGTGTCCAGCCCATTGCAGCTACCGAAGTGTTACAATTGTTGAGAGAATTCGCCATTGGTCCCCATCTAGCTTCACTCCGATTATTCGCCTTAGGACCCGTCGCTCAAAGGCTTTCAGTATATTTGTGAATGCTTGGGCAGCGGCGGTGCAAGGCCAAAAATTTATGTTGGCAAGATAAGCTCCGCGAGATCCTTCAATAACACAACTGGAATAATATAATGGAAATCTAACAATTTAAACAGATTTTTTTTTTCGTACAAAAACACACATTTTTACTTTAAAATAAATAAATCTTGTATCCATACTACTCATTATAGAATCAAAAAAAGAATTAAAGAACTCTGTTTCGAACCGAATTCCGGGAGAATGTATGGATAAGAAAATCTTGAATTCTTCAGTGTTTATCGATGCTGTCTCCACAAAAAAACAGGCTCCATGACCTTTTAACCCTTAACTGTAGTGGTGTAAAACAGTCACATTTATATAGTCGTGGGTCAATGGGACGCACCCATTTTTGATTTTAAATAAAATAAAAATACATTTAAATTTTAAGTTTTTATTTTTATTAAACTTTGCATTGAAACATTAACAATCGCAGTACTAAACAAAATCAACAATAGAAACTTTCATTCTTATCTTAAATGGCACTCCTTTTAATCATTCGTTACTTACTTAACCTAAATGCATGCTTTCAAAAAATAATCATATAAAATAGAAAAACCCAATGGAAAACTAAATAAAACTCGTTTCATGTACCAAAAATAAAAAAAAAAATTTGACATCATAAATTGATGATCATGTTATGAGCATGAACTGCATACCGCTTTTGCACATGTCTACACTTAGGACACAAGTACACAGTCTTCTCTGTCTTGTTTGGCGCGCAGAAAATGTATCTCTATCTTTTATTCCTCTTCAATTTCAGGTTTTCATCGTTGGCAGATGATAATGCTAATGTTAGTTCTAGTTTCAGAGCTGTAGCAATGCTTGTCCTGGGTTCAGTAGGAAATCTTTCTTTCATTAGGACTTCACACAACATTTCTGCAAGTCCTTTAAAAACATCATCTTTGTCATCTTTGAAGTCCTTTTATGACTTTGCTGGATGATAAAAGCATTCAGTGCACTCATGTCTAATATTCTATGAATATATAGTAAAACAGGCATTGGCCAACGACGTGTTCGGCAATTACTTGAATATACCGAACACATTTGATCGACAGAATCAACACTGCCTCTTGTACTGCTATAATAAAGAACAATGTCAGTTTTGGTTTTGAGACCACGTTGTCATGATGCATGGAAGATCAATTGTCGTGTCATTTGTAAATCTGAAAAGTGATGATCCGCTTGGTTGATCTTTGTGGGGCAAGAACTCTTTAGGAATTTTCTTCTTGTTTTTCTTCATAGTTCCAAAGAATTTCATAACGTTGATGAGTTCCATCGACGTGTACCAATTGTCTTTAGTGATGTTGCAGTTGGAGTTGAAAATTGGTTGACTTAATTGCAGACACGCTTGCACGGGTATTTTATATTTTCTCTCTTCTTGCATTTTCAACCCATATTTGTTGGGTTTGCTTGGAATGTACGCTTTGAAGGAGCAGCGTCCCCGAAAAGCAAACAATATCTCATCATTTGGATTGAACAGTTCAATAGGTGTTGATGAAGATGTAGTACATGGCAATCTGATAACATTGTGGCTCTTGATACGGGCTTTTCTTGCAAGTGGTGTTTCTGCTCACTCAAATCTATTTTTCTGTAAAAATATACAGTAGAACTGATCTGTATATCCACTTCTTCATCTTGGTAAGTGTCTTCGCTTTCAGACAATTCAAAGTTTGAGTCATGATCACTCGTTATCATAAACTCCACTTCATTGTCAGAAAACTCATTTTCTGAGTGGGAGGTCGGAGCATTATTTCGAGATGTGGGTAAATTTCTACCGATTTTATATGCATCACTATCTGATTCATTCAACCACTGCTCTATTATATCATCTTTATTTGTAGAAATATCCTTTTGGTTTGCCATCACAAATAACTGAAAAAACAGTAAAATTAATAGTAAAAAAAACTAAAAAAGTTACGTAACTATAGTGGTGGGCCCCACGGACTTGCATGCACACCAATGCTCATATTTGTAGTAGCGAGCGAAGCACGACCGTTTCCCTCAACGCGCCTCGGCGTACTGTCGGAAGGTACCTAGGAGCGGGAGGCGCTGAGCCACATGCCGTGCTTTTTACACGCGTTCAAAGATTTAACATGGGTCCATTGGACCCATGAGTACAGTTAAGGGTTACGATTTTTCAAATTGGACAGGTAAGGCAGGGGAAGTCAAATTTTTTCAGCATTTCCCTTTAGTATCTCTCGATGCTACTAACACTATTTTAAGAACTATTTTGGAAACCTCTCATCAACACCTTTCATTCGATACCCCACATGATCATTTTGGTTAACATTTTTTTACGTTCACCTCCTCCATGCGTGCGGATACCCTCGTTAAGAACCTTTCACATTTTCTGATACCCAACTTTTCAAAAACAATTACTACTGATGGTACTGTTTCGAAGAAAAACTGCTGTGACCGATGAACGGGCAGATAAACAGATTGCCATTTCTTTAGGGTAGCATGGCTCAAAATTCTAAAAAACTATACAGATTTGCAGTTGGCCGAATCCATACGGCTCACCTTCTCTTCATAAACATAATCCATAATCCCGTAACAAACCTGTAAGCAAAATTAACATACCATAACAAGAAGCATGTTATGCTGTGAATTTTATAAAACTTTTTTTTTCAGGTCAATCGAACATGCCCTTATTCACCTAACATGGTAGGATAATCCCATTACTAGTATGCGGTTAAGTTTCACCATTCAACACAACTCAGCTCGTCAATATTTTAAGGGTGTTCCGCAGTTGCCTCCAAGCCAAGCGCCACGTACATGGGTGCACGTTCGATGTTCCCAAGAGTTTTTCTTTTTTATTTCCTCCTACCTACACGCTAAACTCTTAACAGGATTTCCTTTTGTACAGATATTAAGTACGTTTCTCCCAACGACACGATGTTTTGTGTTTCCTAAGAGCCTTGATAATATCCTTGTGAGGCATTTAATTTTACGCCAAGTGCAAACTTTCCCAGGAAAGGGATTGTCGTTTGTTCGTTTCATAATTACACGCAGTCCTCCTTTTAAGGTGGCTGGCTGAGGGCTGAAGAATGTTCGTTTGGCAGTTCCAGCCCATTGCATCTTGAACGGCATAGCAGTTTTATCATATATTCGCAATCGTGCCTAGACAATTCCGTGAATGTGCATATTATCATTTTGCACGACATAAAACAAAGAAGGATGAGTTCAATGCATGGAACACTCGGCGTGGCTTCATCAGCATTATTGCTTTGTTGGTTTAGAATGAGTTCATTGCCATTTATGCCTCGTATGGATTCTATGAATATACTGTTCTTGACTTCTTTTCTAACCAATTGATCTCTCTTACTTCCTCGACTTTTGTTTGGAATTTTAATTCTTCGGAAGTGGAAAGTATCGAATAACGTGGAAGCAGTGCAAGAGTATCTCTACGTTGAGTGATTAGAGTAAAGAATTTATTGGTATTACTATGAAGGGAATACGGTAGTAATGTAGTATTTTTGTTATTCCGTAGGGTTACCAACTAAAATGCTCCACATCGAACACGAGCGTAACCTTGGGTACATCAGGTATATATTCAATCTGTTAAGTTAGAGCGTGTCCAGCATAATTTTGAAATAGTTTATTTAACGACAGTTTTTGACTTATACATACATTAAATACAATCGAAGGTAACGCGCTTTCAGTTTAATAGTGAGTCCAATCACCACCCGCATCAATTATTGCTTAGCATCTCTGAGGCATACTTTCCACTAAATTTTCAGCCGAGGGGAAGCGCCTTCCAAATGATTCGAATTTGTCGGGAGAGCTGCTTCAAAGTGTAAACACGTTTTCCGCGGAGCTTCTGCTTGGCGAAGGCCAATCAAGTGTCACAATGCATTTTTCCCGTTTTCATTCAGTACACAGCCGCCTCCGCTGTGCGGGATCATTATCGGTACTCCGCTATTTGACATTGTTTCCGCACAGATGTTCCCGAATGGTGACGTGTGACAGCTTGATACCTTTTTGCTTCAATTTCGCTTGTCCTTGATGTAAGGACAAGCCAGGATTGCGCGAAAACAAAGCCACAACTCGCTTTTCGCTCATTTTAGTCACTTTTTCTACCGAACCACGATTTGGAAGGTCATAGATGGTCTTTGACTTCTTAAATCGTTGAACCCACTTCTTGATGAACGATACAGACTTTTTAATGTATTTAACTGCCACTACATAGTTCATTTTTGGTCCTACAGGGTGTGTGCAAAGGAACACGGCCTCGAAGCGCTTTGCGTAAATGGCACTCATTGGAATTTTAGTGTTTTCCCAACGAAAGATTGACTTCGACTGAATTTTTTTTTTCAAAGCGCCATAGACAGAGGTCCTCTCTACCGATCAAAAAAAAAAATTGAAGTGGATATCACTTACCGATTGCAAGCTATGCTGGACACGCTCTTACTCAACAGACTGTAAGAGGGCTGAAATGCATATCAAATGCAAACATTTCCTAAGTAGAGTAGAACCGTAAGCAAGGTCATCATTCTGAAAGATGTACGAAAAGTCATGAAATGTGAGCGTGTAGCTCTGGTAAAGACCTTTTACCGTTCAAATCAATGGTCATAACAACATATGAACTAAACACTTCTTCTGTTATCCTGAAAGAAGGAAATAAATGAATAAATTACAAAGTGGACGCCAAAATTGGGCACATGCATACTGTTATAATTTCAAAGCTCATCGTTTGCACTTTGCAGGGTTTGTATGGTTTTTGGTAGAATAAAATGCTGCACCCTTAGAATAACAACTTAGTACTTCATTTTTATAAGTTTTAACTATTTCGATAGATTTTGCTATTAACTTCAAATGTTGCGTGTACCTTGTTACTTCTCACTGAACTGCGTAGTTGTAGTCGTCTTCATATAGCTGGTTGGACTACTAGATCATTTAGATTATTCTAAATCATGTTGCCAACATTATACTGGGTTGAGTCCTAGCTATATAATTTCCAAATATTTTCCCAGGTGGCGCTGCGATCGCATTGTAGAAATTTGTGCTTATATAGCCACTTAATTTAACTCTTCAACTCCCATGCTTCCGCTTGTAAGAAGGAGAATCTTTTTATACTAGTTCAAGGAAATATCCGGTGGCAAAAAGTCGAGGTTAACCACAACCTGCAATGCCGCCAAGACTGTGATTTTAAGTGAAGCTACAATACGATTTGGTTGATTATCACATGTTATTTCATGTAATCTAATAGCTGTGGACAGTAGCCCAGCTTAGAGATGATGTAATTCTTAGGTGCAACCACAGATATATCATACATGAGATGGAAAATTAATAGTTGTGATGTTGAAGAAACAATCCTTAAAGAGAGGTCCGATTGAGAACGAATTGGCGAATTAGTTGACCCAGAATGCCTTGGTTTAGCTCTATTAGCCTAGTGGCTGGCAGACCGTGTATGCGTTTGTTTAGCTCCTGTGACACCAACTTCCAGGGTAGTACTGTGGAGTGACGGAAACAGAAAATGTAGAGCATTTGGACCCCATTGAGTATGCTGGTCATCTAAATAAGGCAAGAACTCTGTTAGTTTGGAGGGATTCCCTTTATGGGAGGCTTCGCTTAAAGCTCATTCACTCTGCGACCAAAAAGTGTGTGAAAGCGCATTCCGATTATGGGCCATGTTCCTAATTGTCTCGTTTTTCACCGCCGTGAGATGCCTTCAAGCTGCAGGATTCCTCTTCTAGTGGGAGGGGAGAGAGCAAGGTGAATTAGCAGATAAGCGATCCCTCAGCCTTGAATGCTGTGAGGCCCGTTTATATTTTAGAACTACCTGAGCATTATGTGCCCACCAATTGACTCAAATTGCTGCCAATCGTTGAGTGAACGCTACTTTTCCTCACGGGCAAACGCCCCCCCCCCCCCTGCCTTCACTCCGACGCTAGCAAATAGCGTAGCACTTTCTAGCGGGGAGAGTCACAGGTACGAAAGTGGTCCGATAAGTACTTAGCCTGTAAAAGAAAACCGGAAATTTTGAAAAAGTGGCAATTCATTCCTCAACAGAATCTGCTCTTGGCTCAATACACTTGACCCAGCGATGCTTCAACTTCTTTGACCCATCTGAAAAATACGTTTTTTCGAGGCCTGCAAATTAGGTCTCCGTAGTGGCGATGACTCAAATTTCTGCACAGTGAGTTACTTTTTTAAGTTTGGAAACAAAACGAAGTCGCACGGGGCCAAATCTGGAGAAAACAGTAAATGGGGTAGCAATTTGTAGTCCAATTCGCCCAATTGGAGGTGGAGGTTTGGGCCCTTATATTGTGATGGTGGAAGAGGACTTCATCCTTCGCCAAGTAAGGTTTTTTTTCTGCAATTTAGCATCAAATCAGCCCAATAATTTGAGATTGTAGAGCCTTGTGAAAGTTTTGCCTTTCTCCAGGTAGTTGATGCAGATTACATCTTGTGAATCCCAGAAAATGGTGGCCACCTACTTTCCGGCTGAAAGGACAGTCTTCGCCTGTTTCAGAGCACGTTTGCCGAGTGAAGCCCACTGTTTCGGACGGACACAAAATGACGCTGAAATTCCTTCAGATTGCGGTTGAACAGCGTCAACCACTACTCTGAAGTGGTTTCGCGGTTGCGTTTGCTATCTGTAGTGCGCAAGTGCGGCATTCTTCGCACTGACAGCTTTCTCATGCATAAAATCACATGAAAAATATGACCCCCGCGTTCTTTTGAGGTGCTTACGCCTTCAACTATCTTGGACACATTCAATTGGCGGTCTGCTAATGCGAGCTCGTGGATTTTGTCCCGTTGCCCTCCGTGGTAGATGGTTTCGGGGCGCCTGAGTGAGGCTCATAAAAAACCCATGTGCAACTACATTGAAACTAGTTAGGCCACTTTTTTACGGTCAACATCGCAGAGCCAGCTTCAAAGTACACAGTAAAATTCGCGGACACGTCCATTTCCATACGTGGCCAAAACAAAACTACAAATTCCATCCAGCTGAAATTTTAATAATAGCCGTTTAAAAAAATTGGCTACAAGATAATGAATCGCTCTTGCAACCCCTGCAATAGCTCTCACCACTGAACCAGAGACTGTCAGATGTAGAGATGCAATCCTCAGTGCTCCTCTTCTCTGTGCCCATGCCAAGCGTTTTCAGAACACCTCCTTGTTGTCAGCTTCGCCCCATATTTCTGCTCTGTGCAATAGCACTGGCCCTACAGCACTCATCAAGAGGCATCTTCTTGATGGTTTGGGTCCCCTTACTTTGGCCATAAGCCGACTCATCACCGATGTACCGGGAGCAGCCTTCTCAGCCGTTTCCTTGATTCGCCCACAGAAACTCATTTTTGAGTCGATCAGTAGCGCTAGCTACTTCACCGCTGGCTCCGATTTGATTAACATATCTCCAATACAAATCATCCTTACTCTAGGGATTCTCTTTTTTAACAAGATGACTTCTGCAGTGATAGTCTTAGCCCACAAGGAGGTATCCGGTCTCTCACTCGGTGTATTCGCATAACTAGCCTAAGCTGCAATTGTTTGACGACACGTATAGCAACCAGAGCCGCCACATCATCCGCAAAGCTGATCAAAAATGACTTATCTGGCATCTCCAGTCTCAGTAGCTCGTCGTAAGATTCATTCCACAAATCTGGACAAAAGACAGACTCCTGGGCCACACCCGATGTAACTTCCGTCCTTTGTTGGCCCTGTGTCGTATCGTAAAGAGTCTTTGGTCCTTCAGGTCGTCCCTCTGAAGCCGCATCAGTGATTTTGGAACTAGAAAAGGATTTTCCAGCGTATCCAAAATATGTACCCATCTAGCGGAGTGTAAGGTGTTCCTTGCATCGAGTGATACTAACAGAACGATCGATTGCTTGGTCTGGCTATATACCTCTGCCTTTTCGACTACGCTCTGCAATCGCAGCAGTGGTCGAATGTCCTATTCTAAAGCCTTACTGCCAAAGGAATAGATCCCAAGCAGCACGACTCGCGTCTGTAAGTCATTCCTTGATGAGTTTCTCTAGCATTTTCCCAGTAGTGTGTAGCATTCATAACGGACGGTATGCAGATGGCGATCTAGGATTTTCCTTCCCCTTGCTGATCAGCATGAACCTCACCACCTTTCATCGTACTGGGAAAATCCCGTTCTATAGGCAAGCGTTGAATGTACTGAGCTGCAAGTCAGGACAAGGGTGATAAACAAGTTGCAACACCTCAGCTAGAACAGCATCTGGGCCTGGAGCCTTCCTCGCTTTCAATAAAAGGACTACCTTTTCCTTTTTTGGCCGTGTGAAGAGTGGATACTCAATTGCCGTTCTACCACAGATAGCGTCAACATAGACGGGATAGGTGGGAAAGGGTGCCCAGAATACCTCATCAATTTTTTCGCTCATAAGTGCAAGGTGCGTATAGGGCATCAAGCTTCCACATATCTAACTTGTCGTCACAGATCCGCATTCCTACTGTCAAATCTTTATTCCTACTCTCCACTAGATCTTGCAAGCAGTGAGCATTGCTGTTGTCAATACATTCGCAAAGGCATGACTCGGCCAATTTACATGCTGCTACCCAGTTGCATGCCTCGTCACAATTCCATACACGTTGAGCCTCAGGCCAAAGCTAGTGATACTCCCTTTGCTTTTTAGCAATGTTAGTCGGACACCAGTACATCGGGGTTTTTGACAGGGCGTAGAAGCATTGCAAGCAGTCGTGATAATGCTTAAAGTTTTGTCCACCAAGTCTTGAGCCGTCAGTTCTTCGATCCCCTGCGAATCACCCTGCAATAGAGCATCTGCCGTGAGCATCTCGACGAACCACTCGACGAACCTCTCGACGTCCATCCTTCCGTTGTTCTACCCAATTATAGAAGGTCAAGAGCACGGTCGTCGGGAGAAAACATTATACTTTCCAATTGTGTATCGTTCATAAAAAGGACTCCAACGGATCCAGTATGGTTCCTTCGCAGCCAATACATTGGAAAGTCGGCAAATTTTTGGTGCTTAGTACGATGTGCGCCATCCTGGCCACCATAACTAGGATTCATTTTCACCGCGAATATGTTTGAGGCATGCCCCATTCGATTGTTTAGCATTGAATTCACCCCCAACCAGCACGTTGCTGTCTGCGTTTGATATCGATTCGTTCGGCGTTAAGTAACACTAAAAAAGGTGCTCCCTGAGCACTAAACCCCCATGAAAACATCCCCCTTCTACAACTCTTCAGCTGGAAATCACTGTTCCGAACCCAGATGGCGGCAGTTTCAGTTTTATCAGGATACCATAATGCAGAACTTTTATCGTGGTATTTCTCACTCAGCAGCAGAATGTCTCCTTTGATGTCCCTTGCAAGCTGTTCAAGCAGGTTTGGGGCAGTTGAACTGTGATGTAGGCTTAGCTGCAGAGTCCAAGCCATCGAAGCTTTGATGTTGCCTTGGCCTGGGATTTATTAGAGACCTAATATTTTCGTGATGCCAAAACGTACCCGGGATCCAGTCTTGGATGAGCATCCTGCAGAGGATACAGTGTGCCTCCGTTGCACATTTTTTCCTTGTATGTTCCATTTGACTGCATTCACAACATAAAGGATTCCTATCGGGTCCTTTACATACTTGTGAGGTGTAACCATAGTCAAGGCATTTGAAACATTGAAGAGGCACTGCTCTTCGCCGTATGCTGCAGACGAGCAACCCTATTCTTACTTTGCTCTTATTCAAAAATTGTTCGGCTTCCTTTTCGATCAAGTCAATGATGGCCATACGTTGTCCCCAATAGTTTTCTGGTGTCAGACTCACTTTGATCCTGCCTACGCTAGAAAACTCCCTTTGATTCTATTCTGCCTTGGATAGGTCCATGATGCAGTCTGTGTTTCTTATTTTAATCATTGCCATCGGTTTGAATGAGTCTTTAATTTCCTACTTTACTGCTTTGCAGAATGCTTGTTTATTGTCGACCTTTGCTACTAATTTGAGCAGTATGTAGCTGTGCGTAGAATTAGCCATCTTAGGGTCTTACGAGCGGTGCCTGTTGCCAAAGTATTTGTTCGGGCTTTTTTCTCTCCTGTTTTGCATCAGGTGTATTTTCTTGTCGAGCGTCCATGCGAACTTTATTTTCTAGCACTTTTTAGAGGAGTTTCTTTGTGGCTTTTTTCCCGCCCTTTACCAGCACTGATAAACCCCTGATCTAGCATTCCACACCCAACAAGTGCCTCTTCCTTTCTTCTTTTATCCCAATTTAACCGGATTGACGCCATTCTTTTATTGATGTTTGGTGGTGGAGCTTTCTGCGCGTGCCTTTTAGGCTTAGTCCATAACGCTTCTTTAGCCTTCTACTTTTCTTCGGCCTTCTGGTCTCGTCGGCCTTTGATCAGCTCCCCTTTTGCGATGCCTGATGTGGTCTAGGTGCTCCTCTAGTTGAACGAGCCCGTTCTTTATACCGTTACTGATTTTTGGTGAGTCGCATGCAGATTTTATTCTTTTTCGAACAACTCCCATTTTTATATTAACCTTTCTTATTGATGCTACTGGTCGGCAATTATTCTTTGCAGCCTCCTCTCCTGAGAGAGGTTATTGGCTTGAATTTTCGAGCGACATTTTAGACGGTGGCACAATTGCACTTCCTTTGTGTGGTCACTCCTTTCTTCTTTCGTTATTATTTCGGGAGTTAAAACCCACGTTTAGGTCGCTTTGGTAGCAATCACAGCAGTAACCATCGAGCTCTAAATCTTCTCTCTCCAACATCTGGTGCGTTCCTCAAATATCCAGCGCGTTCTGCAGAATTTTCTGCTTTCAAGATGTTTTGGCATTTGCTTCATTTTTTTCTGTGCCCGAACACCACAGGAATCTCAGTTTAGGCAAAACTGTCAGTTAATCTCCGTTTTTTGTCCGTATTCACTGTCATTGTATTCATAATCAATTTTGTCACCGTTAATTTCGCTCCCGATTTGCTGTAAACATCATGGCTGCTCCCGCTGGTTGTGTTGTCATTATTGTGTCATTTGTGTGACACTGGTTGTGTCTTATATGTGTCACCTTTTGGGTCCCATGGATATCTTTGCAGAGCATGGAGGCCATGCGAGGGTTGACACAAGCCCTTATGGGGACAAGTGCTTAGAGCCAGATTAGTCTAATCGGGAGTCCATCTCAACCGAACATACACCACCAATCCAATGGTGTGAACTTCGAACGTAGTTCGAGGGCTACCAAGGTTTTACTGGGATCAAGACGGTGTGATATTTGAATTGGAGCCGTTCATACACGAGTGTCATTAATTCCAGTTCGTTGTCTAAAGCGTAGTCCAGATTCAGTCAGGGCCGTTACCTGCCATCCCAGCAGAAACCTCCATATGCTCGTGTCCGTAGATGCAGTGCTCCCCAAAGAATGCTAGTCTCCAATAGTATTCGACCGGCATTCCTCCTGCGTGGATTTCCTCAGATACGTGGGAGAGACACCCCCTAAAGAATGCTAGCCTCCAAGTGTATTCCTGTCGGCTGGCATTCCACTTACGGGCAGATTTGAGAGTTACTATCTGCCTTAAAGGCATTGAATTGGGCTTGAAACTCCAGAGACTTCAGTGGTAACTGCCACGTCGATTAAGGTGTGGCGTCAAAATGGGTTAAATTGTTTCCCAATTGGGGGGGGGGGGGGTCCATGTTCAAACTAGCCACTAGACAAACCAGTTCTATGAATCTCAAAGGGCATTATTGTAATAATATTAAATAGCTTAGCGATACTAAAATGGTAACCACATACTCTCATTAGTAATTTTATAGCGACTAACAGAAATCAATTCCTGCATCAAACGCCCGCGATATACCTTGCCATTTAAAACTGACTGTAATGCAATAATCTCAATCAGTTCACGTAAAATTGTCCATCATCATCAAGCGCTTGCCAAGGATTCAATGAAATTAAATCGTCTGACTTGAGCAAATGAACGTACAAAATCAATTTCTTCATTTATTGCCAATAAGAATATATTGGATAGAAGAAAACTAAATTGTCGTTGACTTTACAAGAGTACTTTCGCCATTGGCATCCTTTGCTTGTTTTCCTACTTTCTTGCTTGTTCGCTGATGGTTTGCTTGCTTGCATGGTTGCTGACGTGTTTGTTCTTACTGTTCTCAGTGCAAGGAAACTTTGACTTGCGGCTTTGGAACCTTTTAAATTCAACCAATGTTTCAATAGAGGGTGGTTTGATTTTATGAGCGAACATTCCATGAGAGCTAAGTAGTGTCATTCAACGTGGTTCACTCCCTTTGAACTTTTAATAAAGAGGTCATATAGAAGCTAAAGAAAAAGAGGGAGAGAAAAAGAGAGAAAGAGCCGAGAAGAAGAAAAGAAACTAATTTTTTTATAGCAGGATTTGTTTAAGCCGGCTCTCTATCAACTTATTTCTTCCTTGGTTGTAGTTTTAAACGCAAAGAATTGACAATGACATAATAATAAGGTTCGATTCGATGTAAAGAACACTAGCCTGGATAAACTCCTTATTAAATATTTGACCTGAAATAAAAATTATGACATCTCAACTTACGTATACCTGTTTGTGATAACTATTTAAATATAGTCAAAAAAGTTATACAAATATGGTCGAAATTTTCTTTACTAGCTTTTTAAGTTTTCCCAATGATTTTTCTATATTTCATTCTTCCCATTTTGTTGAAACTTAAATTTATTCTCCCGGGACATTCTTCTGTTAACGAGCTACAACAGCATAATTGTATACCGCTTACCATTATTCTTTCCACTAAATTATCTATGTCTTACAGATTAAATTATAAAATACTCGTACATATAACTCTCTATAAAAAAATAATAAGCACTAAATCTCTCTTTTCCTTATTTTTAGGTCTTGGGCATGAACACTTCTGGATATCTGGTACAGATTTAGCTGACGAAGGAAACTTCTTCTGGATGGCAAATGGACGTCCAATCACATTTACAAATTGGAATGCCGGTGAACCAAATAATTTCCGTTATGAAAATGGTGAAGAAGAAAACTGTCTGGAATTATGGAATCGCGATGGCAAAGGACTCAAGTGGAACGATTCACCATGCAGTTTTGAAACGTATTTCGTATGCGAAGTACAATAAAACGTCACATGCATGAGATTCCAATAGAATATAGTCTTACATACTTAGCATAAAAGCCATAAGATGATTAAAAACTGAATAGAAAAATGAGAGAAAAAAAAAAACAATGAAAGACTTTAAACCATTTCTGAATATCAACAGAGGGAGAAAATAATTTGAGTGATTTTGTCTTCAACATTCCATTTTCGAGCCAGTTTTCTTTCAACGTTCGACTTCACTTTTTATAATAAAAAGGTTTCATTGAACGCTTGAGTGAAAAGAATTTTCTCTTTCGTTATTCTAACATCAGATTAAAGTGTTTGTTGATGGAGACATTATTCTCAATGGAAAATGGACCAAAATTTTAATTTTCATTATACGTTAAAAAATTATTTCTTCCTAGTTATCATCAACTTTAGGAAGAAATATAATACGAATGCATTTCGGTTATCTTTTGAATGTGAATGTCAAGCTCCAAAAATTCAATTTGATTCATCAAGTCATACTTTAGTTGATAGTAAATGTATTTCGATTTGCACTTTGAAAACAAAACTGCCTTTTATGTTGTATAGATTAAATTGTGTTTATTTTCAATTGTATATTATATGAATTAGGTATTTTTTATTAAAACTATTATTGTTATTAAGATATGTGGTGTTTCATTTAGGTAATGTTAATTCCCAAGTAGCAATCAAGGTTTGATGGTGTTACAAAATCGTACTTGTAGCACCGCAGAAAAGCAAAAATGAAGGAATAAACCTTCGAATTAAAATCCAACTTCAAATATCATCTTCATCATAATCATCATCTATAGCGTGATAGCCCAAGCCGGGCCTAGGCCTCCAGGATTAATTTTCTCCAATCATCAGGGGTCCCGCGACCTTCTTCGCCAGTTGCATACTCCCAATCATAATCTGCTGTCAGCTTCTATCCGGCCTTTCCATCAAGTCATCGGCCTTCCCGCTGGACGTCTACCTTGTGCTCTACCCGTCAATCTTCTTTCTTTCATTCTTTCTACATGGCCCGCCCATTGCAGAGCTTATTTTGCCTGTGCACAACTCTGAACCTTAGAATGGGAAGTACGGAGCATCATGTTTTATTTGCGGCGTTTATGTGGCGCCCAATCTCGTTCTTTTCGGCGACTGTTCTATTCAGGTTGGCTCCAAGATAAATGAAGTTATCCACACTTTCAAGGTTATATTCTCCCTCAGCCAGGTTTTGTCGGACTAGAATGTTCTTTCTCATTTGAGCCATGAATTTAGTTTTAATTTATTAACTTGTAGGCCAATTTGGTTTGTTTTAGATTCTAGGCTCAAAACTGATCTTTTGGTACCTGAAATTGAACGAGCCATAAAATCATATATCATTCGTATACTCTACTAATTTTCCGAACTTGAACAGTAGTATACTTAAAGTTTCAGGTGTTGTCTTTTTGAGGACGCATTCCAGCGCAATAATAAAGAGCATTGGAGCAAGTCCACAATCTTGTTTGAAGCATAATTCCATTTTGAAGCTGTCCGTTGGTTCATCATTTTTCTTGATCTGGAGCTTTTGCTCAAGTTATCCTACACCTATATAAAATCATTCGAAATTGAGTTTACTTCCTCGCTTGAGTTATAAATTTAGTTTTAGTTTCAATAACTCGTAGTAACTTCGGTTTGCTTCAGATTCTTGACTTAGTAATGCTCCTCTAGCATGTAAGATTGAATGCACTATAATATTGACGTCATCAACATATGCTACCAATTGTATGGACTTGAACATTAGTGTACCCTAGGTTTCAGCTGACGTGTTCCTGCGTGATATTAAAGAGCACTGGGCAATTCCATCTTCTTGTTTTGCCTGATCCCGTTATGAAGCTGTCCGTTACTTCACCATTTACCTTGGCCTGCGACTCTGTGTTTGCATCGTGACCCTGACCATGCCGACTAGTTTTGTTGGGACGCCAAAGTCAGCCATTATTTTGTACAGCGCATTTCTCTCGACACTGTCATAAACTTGCTTGAACTCTACAAAGAGTTGGTGCACATCGATATTATATTTCCAGCACTTTTTGATCACCTGCTTAACTGAGAATATTTGAGTTATTGTAGACCATCCACTTCGAATGCCTCCCTGATACTTTCCTATAATATTTACAAAGTACGGCTTTAATTTTGTTTCTATGACTTTGTACAGCACTTTAAAAGACGTGCAAAGTAGAGTAATGCCTCTATATATTATACACCTCAATTTGTCTCCCTTTTTATGTACAGGACATACTATAATTTTTCGCCTGTCAAGGTCAAAGTCAAAGTCAAAAGCGCTTTATTTAATACTAATCGTTATAAATTTTTAAAAGAACATAAAGCAAATTCCAAACAATAAAACTATAAAAAACTTAATGGCCCGAACGGCTCTCTAAATTTATACGCTATCAGTTAAACACATTTAATGAAAAAAATACACTTGCAAATTTAAATTAATTAAGATTATTTCATATTTTTTGATTCAATTGGAAGAAGGAGAAAAAACCAACCAGCATTATTCAAAAATTACTTATATTACTAACACAACAATGAACTTATATCCTATACGTAATATGTTACACCCTAATTCTAAATAAGTTCAATCAAAAAAAAAACAAAAAAAAACGTTACCTTATATTGAAACCTATACCTAAATTATAATACAAATAAACAACAACACTAGATGTAGCAATAATGAGATGAATCTAAAAAACTAAGTAACGAGAAAAAGCACAAAAACAGAAAATAAACACGAATAATTTAGACATTGTCATTCAGCCACCAATACCTAGATTGCTCCATCTCAGCTCGACCAGCCTCAACGAATCTAGCAAATGAGTATCTCCATTGGAATTGTTGGTCTCGTGAACTCAGATTCGGAGGATATTTTATCTTCTTATCGGTGGCCCGTCGGTATATGTGATATATGATTGGGACGCCGTCAAAATCAAAAATATATCGATTCATGTCCAAATACACGAATGCTTCTGGAGGAACGAAGCCAGTAGTGAGGCAAGTCACAATATACCCGTCTGTAGGGTGGAACGGCTGTGAAATCCAAGGGTTTTCACTCACAGTCACAGATCTTGCGATATGATTCCGAAGAAGTTTCAATATGAAGATATCGACTCTTGTTACTTGCGCGGTTTGATAAATTTTTCTATTCGATATATAGTGCTTCCAATCCGTCTCAGGCTTTCTGTACAAACCAGTACATGCACGAAGACATTTCCTTTCGAAAACTCTGAATCTTTCCATTGTACTAGCATTCTGGTTGTACCAGATCTGGCATCCGTATGTTAAAACTGGTCTAACCAGGGTCTTGTAACAAATAACTTTGACTTTTTGATCAATGTATCTGGAATGAAAGAGTCGCCGAAGGGCCATGACGACTTTTAGTGCCTTACTGAGCATGATTTTGACATATTCTGTGTAGTACAGATACTGATCGAGATGAACACCGAGGTATCGAACACAGGATTTATGTGGAACCCGTTCTGAACTACCCTCACCAGCCATAATGTGGAAATCTTTCCAATTACGTTTCAGGTCTTGACTGGCCCCCTGCAGCGTTGTCCGAAACAAGATTGTTTCGCACTTCTGCGCATTGATTTTCATTCGCCAATTGTCGGTGTAGAGCTGCACATCATTGAACATTTTTTGAAGATTGCTCTGAACTATTGTAGCTTTTCGGTCTGCCGTATAGATGATCAGATCATCAGCAAACGCTACCAATGATCGCGTTGGCGAGACATTAAAATCAAAGCTGTTCAATAGCTTGCGAATGAATATTGAGAAAAGCAGGGGCGCAGTAACTGTTCCCTGCTGTAGACCATTCAAGATCTTGAATTCGCGCATTGTTGTCAGATTTCCATCAGTTACAACAAACGATTTCCCGTATATTATATTACACATCATGGCGACAAGGTGTCTGGGGAACCTCTCCTGAAGAAGTTTGAAAACTAGTCCATCTAACCACACCGTATCGAAGGCTTTCTCCATATCAATGAGACATGCTCCAACACATTCTTTGTTGTTTAGTTTCCAACAGATGTCTGAGGTTACTTTCGTTATTGCATGTATGGTCGAATGCCTGGCACGAAAACCAAATTGGCAATTCGGCATCAACTCATATTTCTCAATGTGGGCGTTTAATGCTCTGTTGAGTATCATTTCAAACACCTTGCTGATGTTAGGCAGCAAGCTGATTGGGCGATAGCTTTTAGGGCATGAAGATTCTTTTCCTTTCTTCAAGATCGGAAATACCTTAGCCTTTTTCCACTCATTTGGGAAATATGAATTGTTCAACATGTTGTTGAACAATATGCAATAATTCCTAATAGCAACCTCAGGCAAATTTCGGAGAACTATATTTGGAATACCGTCAGTACCACATGATTTTTTGTTGTTTATTCTGCGAAATATGAAACACAAGTCTTCATAGCTGACAAAATAATCAATAAGATTCAAGCTCGGTATGAGGTCAGATGTGAATGTTTCATCGAAATGAAGAATTGATTGGCCGTTCAGGCTTGATTTGAAGTCGGAAACTTTTGCTTCAACGACCTCCGAAAATATTTCATTCCTTCTCTCTGGGTTTGGCAGATGAACCAATTCTAAATGTGTTCCAATCAGGGCAAGTTTCTGCAATCCATCACATATAATCCTGTTTCCATTTCTATCCGGAGTCGTACTATCAATTTCGATACCAGCTCTACCGAGAAGATTTATCTCATCACTAGTGACTTCAAGATTCGATACCTTAACTCGAGACTTCCTGCGGAATAAGCTATTCACTTTCGCGAACACGCCATCTGGGTCCTGTGGGCTAATACCCCTCAGTTTTTCCGCCCATTGATTGCTGACCTCACTCCTGAAGTATGAACGGATTTAGTTCCGGACATTATTCAGGTGTAATTTCAACAAAGCCAACGAGGGATGGTTGTAGTCCAAAAATCGTCGATAAATATTGTTGACGCGCGTGAGAAGAAGGCTTTTCAATCTTTTCAACCTTGCGATGGTTGATGTTTCATATCCTTCCATATTGTTTCGATGTTTAATCTTGGGAACTACTTTCTCAATCGTTTCCAACGTCAGCTTCTCTAACTTCGACAAATAGAGATCTATTTCATCGTCAGTTAGATTTCTGTTATTAGGAACCATTGAGCAAGCGTTGCCATCATCAGAAGGAGGACATTGCTTCTGGTACTCCCGATTTAACTTCTTTTGAAACTTTCCCCAGTCTGTTTTTTTGAAATTCAACCGATGGTTTTCATGTTGAACTGGAATGAGGAAGAAATCATCCCTTTGATGATTGATTTCCATTGCGATTGCGTTATGGTCGCTATCGTAAGGAAGCACCTGCAGTTTCCGTTGAGGACTATTAAAGCTGAATTCAAGTCTTGCGTCAGCAATGCAGAGGTCCAAATATGAATTTGTCCTAGGGTATGTTGGGAACTCCGACCCATATAGGTTGCACCTGTATTCAATTTGGTTCTCTGTTATCCATGATTTCAGGAATACACCTCTTGGATTATTGGTGGCGTTTAGCCATGATGTATGCTTGGCATTCAGGTCACCAGCAAAAATATAATAACTATTCAGCCTGTTCAATTCGAGTATTTCAAACAAGGAATTGAGTTCCTCCTTGAACTTGAGAACATTTTGACCAGTTGCATAGGCAGAGATAACGAAGAGGTTATCCCCACCTGGCAGTGAAATTTTGATGACGGACACTTCAAGAAATTCAAAGTTTTTGAATTCGACTTTTTCAATATTTTGGAAACAATAGGGTCTTCTAACCAATATCCCGGTGCCACCTCCCCCATCACCTATTACCCTATCGTTTCTTACGAATGCAAAATCTTTGAATTCCATGGAATGCCATGAATTGAGGTGGGTTTCAGTGAGAAGTATGATGTCAGGCTTTTGCTTAACAACAAATTCAAGGAGATAATCACGTCGATGTATAGCAACGATAGAGTTGACGTTGATTGATATGAGGCGAAGCCTATTCATGGGAATATGACTGGATGACTAGTTATTATTAGGCATTTGAAAGACCTTAATTTTTGAATCTTGTTTGTCGATTCTCTCCGATAAAGAATTAAGTTGCTGGTAAATTTTGAGAAGCAGCTCATTATTGCCACTTACATTATTTACATTATTTCCAGCATTTTCTGCTGGTCCTCTAGCGGCGAGTGCAAATGATACTCCGGGCTTGACGAAGTTGGAAGGTATGATATTACGGTGTACTTGTGTTTGCTTTGGAGCAAATTTAACTTTTGCATCTTGATATCGGGAGCATCCTCGATATGATGCTGGGTGACCAAAAACACCGCAGTTAACGCAGTATAATTTTTCTTTAGGCTCCGTCTGAGCCAATTTGCACTCACCGGGAGCATGAACGTCTTTGCATTTAACGCAACGATAGTGCATGGGACAATTGGCAGCCGAATGTCCAAATCTTTGACACCGGTAACACTGGTTGACTTTTCTTTTCTGGAGGCGTCCCCACCTCACCACTCTGAAATTTAAGTACCTTATTTGTTGAAGGGCACTTGGACTGCTCTTATTTGCAATTTGTACCAGGTAAAGTGGTAAATTCTTCGTTTCTATGGTCGACCTTCTTGTCGCAAAGGCTTTGACTGAAACAAAATCAATATCTGGTGCAGCCTCCTTGAGCACCTGAAGAAGATCGACCGTATCCTCTCCGCTGTCCAAACCCTTCAACAAGAAGGTCTGATTCTTTTCACTTTTTGGGGTATAGGTGAAGTGTGGAACCTCCCCAGGAATCAGCGCATCTTTGGCAGACTTGAAATCAACCAGTGATTTTGTCCTTATAGTTAATTTTTCGGCATTAGCTCTTTTGATTTAGAAATTGGCCAGTTTATTTTCGGCTGCCAATAGCCGAACCATATCTTTCCCGGTTTGTCCGAACACGTTGATTGGCGGAACTTTTTCTGTCTTGTTGGAAGCTTTTTCAGAGGAACCAGCAAAACTGCGGGCTGGTTTTTTCTCCTTTTTTTTGTTCTTATTGAATGAAATTAACGTCATTATCTTGATTAAAATTACCTCTGATGTTTTCTTCGATTTCCATATCTTCGGTTAATCCCTCCAGTGCTGCAAAATAATTTTGGCTCTCGTTGGTGCCACCAGCACTTAGAACTTCCTCTGGATTTACTTGCTTTGCACTTTTCTTCGGCTTTGTTACCTGTTGCCATTGATTTTGTGGCTGCGTCTTTTGAGGCTTCATCCCTTGCTTGAAAAGATCCTTGAGAGACTGTATCTCTTGCCTTAGTTCATCATTTTCTTTCTGCAATTTGGCCATTTGTTGATTATCCGCTATTATTTGCAGCTTGCACCCTCCATCCACGGAGTTTTCTTCGTTATGTTTTCTTTTAGTGATTGTCGCCAGTTTCGTATTCGTCGTTTCCCCAGGTTGCCCCAACGGTGGGAAGCCGTCGGGCTCCTCCATACCAGCGGCGAAATTTTCTTTGTGAATTTGTTTTTCGTTACCAATCGAAGTAAAAATATTCGATAGAAATTTCCTGAGTCGATTACTTCGACAATATAAGATTTTTTCCGATAAAAATTAACTTCGGACTAACGTTTTTAAAAAATTAATTTAATTTTTGAAAACTTTTGACACAACTTTTGACTACTACGATCCATTTTTTTTTAATTTTACGCCTGTTCTTTAGTAAACTGCTCCTCTAACAATTATCTGCATGTTAGTCGATGCAGAAGGTTATTTGAATAGGAACCGCCGTTCTGGAGTAGTTCTGCTGGTATTTCATCTATTCCAGGAGCCTTATTTTGTCTGAGATTCCGTACTGCTGTCTGTACTTCTTCTCTGGTTGGTAGTGAGACTGGGACCTCTTGCTTTTCTTTTGGAATGTTCATAGCTCAGTCGTTGTTGGCCATGCTGTGAATAGCTTCTGGAAATATTGTAGCCGTCTGTTTTTAATATCGAGTGCTTTGCCTATAGTTGCTCTTTGTATGCTTTTGCAAAGACTTATTTGTATATTGAACCCATCTTTTTGTTCTTTAATAGAGGCATAAGCTGATGTGACTTCATGTTGGGTTATGTTTAAGTTGATCTGTTGGACCGTGGTGAGTCGTTACTTTCTTTGGCACATTTTTTTAGCTTGACGTCAAAGGCTTTTATAGTGTTCTTCTTTGGCTCGAGTTGGTCGCTGGATGTAATCTTTCTGCGCCTGATTCCTGTTGTTTAATCGCTTCCTTGCATTTGTCTTCATTCCTGTCGTTCCTACTTTTCTTTGGTTGGTGCCCCAAGACCTCCTTGGCTGCTTCTGTCACCGCATCTCTGTCTGCCACGTGGTTTTGATGTCATCATTATTTTCCCTTGCCTACGGAGATAAGTTGATGCAAGTTTCTAGCGCTGACATGTATGTGGACATTACTGAGATATTATTTGGCTAGTGTATCTAGTACCTTGAAGTAACTGATGCTCATTATTCACAGCTCTTGGGGATGTGGCATTTGAACTTGACACATCACAGACTGCTATGGAACAAGCACGTGTTAAGAATGCTCGTGGCAACTCATTTTTTTATGAGAGCATGGCCAATCTCGATTCAACCAGGTTCAACCGTCTGCGGATGCCCACGTTCTCTTATGTATATCTCAATGTGGGAAACATGTGGAACTTACTGTGTAGCCTCTACCAGCAGTGAAATCTTTTAGTCGTTGTTCTTTGTCACTGGTCTCTGTATGGAGGTTATCTCCTCCGGTTGTTCCTTTATGTGCTGTTTCTTGCTCGATTTTTGCACTGAAGTCACCCAGAACAATTTTAATGTCATTTAACGACAATTAATCGACAGTGCATTCCAGGATGCTGTAAAATTTGTTCTTGATTGCCTCTTCCCTGTCTTCTGTGGCCACGTGACAAATGATCAGCAAGACATAAAAGAAGTTGGTCTTGGTATGAATCGCACAGAGCCTTACATTAACGGACTTGAAGTTGGTAAAAATTTGTCAAAATGTGCAGTCAACAATGAAAGCCGCTCCAAACACATGGCCTCCTTGCATTTTTCTGCTTTTAAATATAGAGTGCATTCTCGTGTCAAATATGTCTTCATCATGGCATCTGATTTCTTACAATGCGAGGATGTTGATATTATATTTTTGTTATTTTATCCAGGAGTTGACGCAATATATCTGGTCTGTTTAATGATCTAACATTCAAAAAGAATAGTCCTTCATACGTTATGATAGGCGTTGTCATTTATCCAACCCGATCTGAGGCTATTTTTCTGGTTCCATCACAAGTTAATACTAAATGAGGTGTTGTCAGCGCTTCGACTTAGTCGGTTTTAGTCCACGAGTGTTAGGGTATCCTCTATCCACTACCTGAGGATGCGTCAGTTGGAGGACCGAAAGCCCCACGATGGTGTATCGAAAGCTCTACATGGAACTTCAAATATGCTATATTCCAGACGTGACATACTAAGGAATGAAAAGTTCCTAAAAAGAAGAATTGAAAGGGAAGAAGTTGATATGCAAAGAAAATTAAAAATTCTAGATGGTAACAAAGAAATGTAAAAACTTGCAAAAGATATCGGAGAACTGAAACTGAATCAGTTTTTTTCAGTTCAACTCCTTCCCTATTTAACTTCATTTCTTGGAATGGAGAAATTGACTTGGCACTGCTTTCATGAAATTTATTTCACCCTTGTTAAGGCATTTTGAAGTTGGTTACATTTTTTCAAGTTTATTATTTATTATTTTCATTTCATTCTTTTATTTCAAAAACCCGTCTACTTGGACTCGGATGAGTCATCTTCAGTGTCTGAAATATATGTGGAAGGAAATGACTTTATATAAGGTGTAGGATAGGATTAAGTAAATAGCCCTGGTAGAGGTTTATCGGGGATATTAAATTTTTGTTTTCTGTGTTGTTCCATGTTAATGTTTCTTTTTCTATACCGTAACGTTATTTGTCTTGTGTTGTATAGACGATTTAAATATAACGACCTAACTGTGACACAGGAACAAACCCAATCAGACAATAAAATACAAATAAAACCAACCAGAACTAGCCATACCATACACGTATTACTAACCACCCCAGGCAACATAAACCAGCAAAATACCGATCACTGGTGCAATCCCCATGACCCCTACAAACTACTTCAATCAACTTAACACTATATACAGAATAGCTAGAATTAACGGATACAAACAACGTAACTTTGACAAACTTATTACATGATACGAGCGGGCAGCGTCAACATGGACGGGATGGGCAGAGAAGGTGACTCGCACTATCTTGTTCATTTTTTCCGTTTTATGTATGGAAGGCGTCCATAGGGAAACAAGCTTCTGCATAACTAGCTTGTAGCCAAGGCCCTATGGATCCTTGTTCCCTAGATCTTGCCAGCTGCAAGTCTTCCTGTTTTTAACCATTTCGCGAAGGCAAATAAAATAGTTCACATTTAAAAAAAACATATACATACATATTTCAAGGGTAAGCATTCCTTCTTCTTCAGTTTTTGTCTCTGGCCGATTAAAAGTTTTTCCTTTCCATAAATACCTGAAACATTATTATCTGCTGTCAGTTGATATAATCTACTTAATATCTCTCCTTTCTTTATTTTATTGCCCTTTTCAGCTAATTTGAATTTAAATTACCCTACTTAGCTGATGTCCCTAACATTATTTTCTAAAAGAATTTGTTTTGTATTGGTTCACAATATTATGAAAGTCCAAAAATTTCTTTTTCTTTCTTCGTAACACTACAGCCTCTTTCGGGCCTTCGCTTCCTGCAACAAGCGTCTCCGAAGGTCTCCAATTTTGAAATCCGGGCAGTGACGAGCTATCTTCGTCTAATGAGTCAGACCAGCGTTTCCTCAGTTTCTCCACTAGCTTCCGCCCTTCAGTTTTTCCAATGAATACCTTTTTGGGTATCCATTGTTCGTCCATACAATTCATATGGCCAGCCCATTGCAGCTTCCGCAGTCTAACAATCGTTGAGGCTTCCGGCTCGTCAAATTTTCATACAGCTCATTGGTCCCCGTCTAGTTTCACTCTGATTATTATTTGCCTCAGGACCCGTCGCTCAAAAGCGTTGAATATATTTGTGGGTGCTTGGGTTAGAATCCACGTTTCACACCCATCACATAGCACTGGTCTTATTACAGATTTGAATACTTGAAGCTTTGTTTTCTTGTGTATACAGCTGGTCTTTAGGATTGTCAAAAACAAAAAAAAAATTTTTTATTTGAGAGCTGTATTCTTTGGCGTATTTCAACTCTTAGATTAGCATTTCACGTTGTTTTCCACCTAAATACACGAATTTGATAATTTGGCGGTGGAACGAAAAATTGGCTCCTCTTTACCTTGCGCTCTTTGTCGTATCTCTTCTAGTAATCTTATGTTGAAGCCGGGGGGCAGAAATTCTGCACGCAACACCTTCTGCACATCATCCCAGTTATTATATCGATGTTTCACTGCCCTAAGCCAAGTCAATGCGTTCCCTTGAAAGAGGAGCCCTGCTGAATCGAACACATGAGATTTGGATACTTCTTTCGCCTGACAAAACTCTTCCATTCTCACCAAGAAAGAGCTCACTGAACTTAACGAATCCCCAGTGAACCGTAGTCCCCACTTTGTGACATCTTGCTGCTTCCCGGGGTCTCCACGATATGAGGGGTTGAGCAAGCTGGTACTGCTATAGTACTTAGTTCCTTCTCAAATACAGCAACACCTCCCACAGCGGGTTTTCCTATTCCTTCAACATCTTGCATGCCTTCAGCTTTGATGTGTAGTTCACCTACTGCCATCATCAAAGTGGACTTCAGCTTTATAGCCTCCTTGTGAAAATCCGCCTCATTCGTAGGTACTTTACCTAGCCATCTTAACCCAAAATGCTCCTTCGCCTTGATCTTGTAAAAGTTTCCATTTTCTGCACTCCGTTCAATCTTTTAACCAGAGTCTTAACCTCCTCCAGCTTTTCCTTCACCGCATCGACGTCTTCTTTCGCTGGGAGTGAATACGCTCCCTCAACCATAGAGCGATCCGTCACTCGTTCTCCTCTTAGTGCCACCCGAAGTTTATTTATTCGATTGTACTCAGATCCTGGTTTCGGATACGTAGCTAATAGCTGAGCTCATCTTCACAAAGCCTATCAAAGAACATTTTCCTTGTGGAACTCAGTTTTAACTTATGTATTATTTATGTCTTTATAATAAGCTAAATATTAAGCGATTCCAATTCTGAAATTCTTACAATAAAAAATGTATTTGTTTTGAACAAGGAGATCAAAAATGTATGTACTTAAGTCAAATAATGGATGAAAATTCACAACTAAATATTATCAATTTTACTATACTCCACACAATTCACACTTTCGTTAAATGCACACTACTAAAAAATTCAAACTCCCGGAATTTCATCACTTTCATACAATTTGCTACGTTTTCGCACTTCCCACTACACAATTTCCATCTTTTCGCACTTTTCACTAATTCAACGACTTAACGAATTACTCAATTTTATACCATTAACACGTTGAGCGCCAAATTGTTAGCCACGAAATACTCACCACGGAATGGTTCCGCAAGGCGGAGGGTTATGGTGGTGCTTCTCGATGCCGGGTTGCTCGTCGGGGGCAGGCGTGGGTGCCACTTGCTCCCAACGAAGCCCCAAGAGTCATTGAGCAAGACTACGACTCGCCACAACCTCAAAAGTAGCTTTTGCCGCTCGCCAATCTGCAAACTTGCAAAGAATTCACAACAAACCGAAATGAGAAATCTGATAAATCAACGAAACCAAGGCGGACCCAACGCGCTAACAAATCTTGAGTAAGCCAACGGACTCGCCCCAGCTAGGGACTACCTAACCTCTTTTGAAATTACACTCAAAATTCACTATCCCCGCAACCCACCAGAGCCTTTGCACTATTGGAAACTAAGTCTATTTCACCAAAATGCAAAAAAATAAGAAAAACAAACAGACTAACCGCATTGCTTCAGAGCCGAGGTTACAATTGACCATCTCAAAAATTCGGCAATCGTGCTCCTTCATAAAATACACCCTCCATCACTATATAAAAAAAATGAATTTATTAAACACTATATCTTCAGAGTAAATCCAATCAAAAACTTACTATTCCTTTTAAGATCCCTTACTTGCTAGTCTTATCTGACCTCACTCTAAGGGGCGCCCCTGACTTCCCACATGATTTCCCGGTAGAATCTTGAAAACTTGATTGATATTTCTCGCCGCCTGTTTCTTGGGCTTTTAAATTGCTTGCCAGTCACCTGTTTCTTCCTTCAAATTTGCTGCCATATTTCTCTTTTCCTTTGCTCTGGGAGAGCCGTCCTAGTCGATGTGTACACGCCGAAAGAGAGCATGAACACCTCAACCAGGTTTCACTGCGCCATTTTTCTAACTCCGGGTTATTTTTTTCCGGTTTTTGTTACTCTCTCATGCGATCTGACTTTGATTGCCATACGTGCGTTTTATCAGTGGCCCCCAAATTGGCTCCATCATTTCCAGTGGAGGCGTTCATGCATCGTGAAGTAGCGGTGAATGGTCTAAAATTAAAAAAATCCAATCAATTAATACGTTTCCTTTAATTATATTCTTCATGAGATTTAACTTTTACTACCATTTAGAATCTCTTTCATTTTTTTTTTTTTTGTAATACCTCCTTCCCTTCCACTCTCTCCATCACACTTTCTTCGTCGCACAACGCTCGTGCGATCTGCACTTCACATTTCGTCGTTTCTACAGGTGTGCACCCAGACAATGTTTAAAACATCGGTATAAGGGGGCACACAAAAAAATATGTGAAGTCATCCTGTTAATCTTTTCATGTCCGATTCGTTAACAGCTCTCAGAGGTAAAAAAATATATTAATTCGACGCAGTAAAAAAAACTCTGAGTTAAAAGAATGGCTGTTTCTTCAAGTATCTCGACGATAGGGTCAACAATGCCCTAAGATGCTATTTTGAAGTTACTGGACAGATAATAATAAATCATAAGGCTAGCTGTGTCTTGAGGCATCTCGATGATAGGATAAAAAAAAATTGCCCTAAGATGCTATGTTGAAAGTTTCTGCGCTGAGATTCAATCGCTATTCATTAAATAGTTCCTGAGTCTTTTCTTGAAGATCATAAGTGAATTCGCTTCTTTTACTGATTCCGGAAGATCATTGTATATACGAAGGGCATCATTTATAGGATCGTTCTTTAGACGATCTGTTCTTGCAAATGGTATAACAAATTGGTCTGCGTTCCTAGCATTGTATTGATTCTTTTGTGATACCCTAACAAATGGCACTTGTGGGGACAAGTTGAGGTTTAAGCATTTGAAGATAAACTTAGCTTTCTCCATTATAATGATTTGGCTAAAAGTTAATGCGTTACACGATTGGTACACTAATTTTGTTGACGTGAGCCTTGGGAGATTATGCATATTTTTATATGCCTTAGTTAACATCCTGGAGATGATATTAATGTTTATCTTTGATGACTGACTCCAGACTACCACTCCGTAATGTAATTTCGACAATACGAATGCATTTAGAACCAGTTGTTTGATGTTCCTCGGGAATCCCTCGTACCTACGTAATAAGCCGATTATGGGGGCTAATTGCCTTCTTAAGCTGTTTATATGTGGGAATCAAGTTAAACGGTGGTCAATGATTAGGCCAAGATATTTAAATTCAAATACCCTTTGCAGATTTTCGCCGTTAATTTTTATATCAATATCAATGTCTTCCTTGTTCTTTTGTTTTAAAAATAACAAACTTAGTCTTTGTTACATTCAGCGCTAGTTTATTTTCGTTTAACCACAACTTATATGTTTTCAGATCCTCATTGATGGAGTCTTCAATGGCATTCTTGTTACATCCCGAGTACAGGAGTACTGTATCATCAGCATATAATGTGTGATGCCCATTTAGTCTACATGTAATCAAATTATTCGTGTATAATAGGAACAAAGTGGGGCCTAGTATGGAACCTTGTGGAACTCCTGATTTCATTGGTGCTGGGTCACTCAAAAAATTATTGACTTCTGTTATCTGCAATCTACCTTTTAGATAACTGTGAAATAACTGATTCGCTTTGCCTTGTACACCATATGATTCTAATTTACGAAGCAGAAGGTCATGGTCGACCGTATCAAACGCTTTCTTCAGATCCACAAAAATGGCAACAGCATAGTCTCCATTGTCAAGCCTTTCATTGATGAAATGGGTTACTGAGATCAAAGCATCAAGTGTTCCTTTGGTTTTTTGAAAACCATATTGATGGGAATTTAGGATAGAATTATCCACAATGAACGATGTTAAACGGGTGTTAATTATTTTTTCAAAAATTTTACTGAATCCTGTAAGAAGCGCAATCGGGCGAAAGTTATTCGGGTCCGAACGATCACCTCCCTTAAATATAGGAATTATTTTCGCTAGCTTCCCCTCCTCAGGAAACGTCCCGTTTTTGATGTGCTCATTGTAAAATTCAGCAAGGAGACCTGCTATTTCGTCTCTGACGAGCATAATTTCATCCATTGTTATGTTATCACTGCCTGGAGCAGTGTTCTTCTTCATTGCCTCGATGGTTTTATGCACCTCGTCTTTGTTGGTTGGATGGATGTGAAATGTGGATCTAGGCGAGGTATTTGTATCATTCCTTATACTTGTTGGAGGAGCACCGAGTTCGCTCGTTATTTTTTCACAAATAGTTGAGAAGAAGTTATTTAGAATTGTTGCTGCTTCATTTTGTTGCGAAGAATCAGGCAGAGAGACTGGAATGATCTGCAAATCAGGTGAAAAAGTCCGGGGAAGAGAGTTATCTTTTACTTCTTTTATTATTTTCCATATTTCGCGATTATTATCAGCCGCTGCCTCCAATCTTTTGGAAAAATATGAAAATTTTACTTCCATTACGAGACGCTTTGACTCTTTTTTCGCTTGGATATATATGTACTTAAGCGTCAGATCTTCCATGTTCCGTCTGAAATCCGTATACGCCTTCCTCTTTCTTATACTGGCTTCTATAACTCGTTTCGTAATCCAAGTTTGCTGGCGACATCTAAGTTTTTTCTCGATGGTCGAGTGACGTTTGGATTCAGAGATCATATTTGTCAGTTCTATTAGATTAGTTGGTTTCTGGGTTTCCAATACCCGTTGAAGATGTGTTTTGTAGAGGTCCTTGTTTACATATCGAAACGATTTGTAACTAGGCTTTTGTTTATGAACGTTGAAGTTTTGGATGCTTATTTTTAGAACCTGATGGTCTAGCTCTGGCCAGTTCTCTACTTTGAAATTAATTTTTTCCGCAGTAAGCTTGTCATTTATGACTATATGATCTAGGCAAGTATTCGAAACAGGACGAGTAATTGTTTCGTTATTAATAACAACAGCACCATTTGTATCGAGAGTATCTTTATATAGCCTTGATTCTGAGGACTCGGTGATTAAGTCAATGTTTGTATCAGCTACTGTGAGTAAATTTTTTTCTGCTGAGTATATGTTGTCTAGAACAGAGCAAAGATCTTGCGCGTTCAAACGGCTGGGGTTGTAGAAAGTGCCGATTTTTATTTTTTTACCAGCTTGGATTAACTCGATTATTAGCATATTATATTTATCAGGGGTCACACGATTAGTGGTGAAATTTATTGAGTTTTTAATATAAATTGCTGTGCCGCCACCTATTCTGGGTCTGCAGGAGAAAACTGAATGATAACCCTGAATGTTAAAATATTTAGCTTCCTCAGGATAAATCCAGACTTCATTTAGTATGATCACATCTATGTTGGGATTATGCTGCAGATAAATCTGAATGTCACTTAGTTTGTGCCGTAAGCTTCTAATATTCGCATATAGGAGAGTCAGTCGGTTTGTATCGTTACAATTCATTTGCAGTCGTAGTCAATGCTCCTCCTGGCAATCATTATCCTACGTTGGTATTCTGGGCACTGAGTAGAGTCTGATCTGTGGGAGTAATCAACATTCTTACTGTTACCCGCGCAATTGAAGCATTTCTCGAAATCACTTTTACAGGCCTTCGTTTCCTGCTTTCCTGCACAGTTAGCACATGTTTGCTCCCCTTCGCACTTTAACGTCTTGTGATTAAACTTTTAGCATTTATAGCACCTCGTAATATTGTAGTCTTCCTTGATAAAATAAGACCCATAATCAATATTCACGTATCTGTTTACCAATCTTTGGTACATACACCCATTCACCTGCAGAATATGTAACCGCTTGCTTTACTTAACCAATTTTTCTTGAGAAAAAAAAACTTTAAATCTGCCCATTAAAATTTATGATATGGAAACACTGATTTAGTGCAGGCCAACGGTGTATTACATCACGGAATGCATTCGAGTTCAGCTGAGTGGGCAGCTGATTGAATTTTTACCGGTAGAGACACGGGAAAAAGAAGAAATACAAGCTTTGGGTACGGATTGAGGAGTCTGCTTTGAATCGCGACAGCGATCACACGAGGGTGTGCTGGAAGAATAAACTTTGCAAACAACTTAGAGTGCATTCAAATAAATTGCAAATGTGAGAATCATGGGATATTCGCGATATATTGTAATATTCAAGCGGACGGGTTTTTGTGAATATATCTCGCACACATTGTGACATAACATTAAAAATTCTGCCTAAAGGTCGTGCTGTCGAGTGACGTGTGAACAGTAATGACAAAAATATATAAAGAGTGAGATGAGATCGATCATCAATGTAAATGTTCGTCGCCAGATGTGAGTCAAGTGATACAAGTGACGTGAAAATCGTCTGCATTAATGAAATATGTATGTAATGGAAATAATTACTCATAAGACACGCGTGTTCGTATCGCTAAACTGACTGTACTTCCTCAAATTGGAAATCGTTTCAAAGTCGCAGATAACGACGCTGCTAGTTTATTCATTTTCTTGTCAATGGACAGCTTGAAAACGGAGAATCAGGACAGTGATTATTCAAGGGACATCAACGATTTGAAAAAGTCTGCAGTGGTGGATAATGGAATGTTGCGTTTCTTAAAATTTGTAGAAGCTGCTATGATTGGCCAGGAAGAAAAATACTGTGCGCATTTATTGAATGAGTGTTCCGCTGTACAAGTGCTACCATCTTGGTAGTTTAACCAACATCTAGATGGGTATGGATGTATAATTTGCAATAAATTAACTTAGATTATTTATTAGGTTCAAGTGAAATTCTACCGGTTTTTGTGCGGACTTAACACATTACGAAGCTCAATCTAATATAGATGAAGAAGAATGAAGTTATAGAAAATTCTCATAGAGGCTGATTTGAAAGCTTTCGGTGCTTTTTTACATGTTATGAGCCAGGAGCAGTACGATGAAACAACCGCAATAAACTTGGAACCAGCAAAAATTGTTCAATGTTTAATTGCTAGGATTTGTTTATTAAGTATAAATTTCCTTCAAGGCAACTCACCTACATCGTTATTCAGAGCTCATGAGGATATGGGTAAGTACCCTTCTATTTGCTTATTATTTAATTTTTTTATTATGAAATTAATTTAATTCAATTTTTCTTTCTGAAATGTTTATTAATTAATTTAATGGTTATTGATTAATTTTTTTTATAAAATGCTTATCAATTAATTTTTTCATTATAAATTGCTTGTTAATTAATTTCTTTTATAAAATGCTTGTATATTTTAAAATTTTTTAATATTTAAACTTTTGTTGTTCAAACGGGATTGAAATGAAAAATTTAAAACAGAAGAATTGAAAAAAAAACTAGAAATGAAAACGCAAAGATTCATATTCTCTATTGAGCTCTGAATGGATATATTCTATTATGTGGTTAGTAAACGTAAAGAAAAAATAAGGTTTTGAAGAAGAGTGGTGCACAAAAGATGCTCAAAATTGTGAATTTTGTTAGTAGTTTTGCATTCCATGGTCAGAAAATGAAATAAAGTAATGATTACCTAAAGAATTACAGTCGATCTTTCCATTCTGACGTTCTGACCGGATATAGGACCCGCGACGGTGGTAGGCTGTTCAAATAACATGGGCTAGCCACCGGGCGCGCTCCACCGATTTGTTGTTTCAGGGGATCTTGCCGGGTAGAGTGGCCTTCCGCTCGCGTACCCTTTTATGATATTGGGTTATCTGATTTCATTGCGTAACTCTATAGCATAAATTGGTTACGTTTTCGCTTCTCGTTTGTGGGGAAAACTCATAAAAAGTGCTTTTGTGTGAGCTTGCCACTTAAATGGGAAAGACATGGCCACGTTTACGTTTGGATCTTGATCCGGTTGGGCTGGTGCGAGGGGGCACCACATTCATCCGGATGCCCCACTCTTATTTGTGGGCCATAAGAATCGTTAGGTGATGACAAAATCTCCACAAGTCCGTCCATATGAGTATTAATTGTTGGTACTCGTCTTCTGTCATTCATTAAATTGAATCAAGTGTTCAAAGCATGCACCTTAAACGTTGAAGTTGGGGAAAAATAACTCAAAATTATTCATTCTCCGCATTTAAAACAGCCACTATTTTGTTTTACGATTATTGATACCACTAACTGAACCGATTCTCAAAGATGTTCATGGCATCTATCTAAGTCGCTAAAAAGCGCATATGGTTCCATAGCCATATGTTTCCATACTAATACAGCGAATATTGTTCCATAGTAATACGGGAAAATTCAAATCGCTATAACTTCGACAAATACCATTCGATATTTATGAAAATTTCAGAGAAAGTCAGTTTTATAAATGCTGAATTTTATTGAATTTAAGGGTACGGTTAAGATTTTATATAAGAAAACATAAAATGGATCAATTATACTATTACTAACAAAGTTGAGTGAATTTCGACTTCTCATGTATTTGTTGTTGTTGTACTCATAATGGCCTACATTCATGATTTTTTTCAGATTTTTCGGATGAAAGGTGTCCAATCGCGAGGGGGGGGGGTGTACGTGAAAAGTTCGTACATTTACCTTTCCCCTGCCCCCTTCGGTACCGATAAAGCAACACAAAGGATCGCTTCAAACCAAAACTGACGATAGATACAAGCCATATGGTAGCAATTTGCATATGTATTAGTCGGCCTACTATGGACAAGCTTCCGGTAGCTGTCACCCAACTGCGGCATTAGCAAATGCTTATATTTCGTCATATATACTATTTTCCGTCAGATTTGCTTCAAACTAAAAATGTTGCAGTTGCTTATCTGAAGTCCCATGTGGGAGCAGACATGCGAAGAAAACACAATTCCAACCAAACAAAACAGCAAAATCAACACCATAAGCATTGAGCTTTTTCAGACAATTATTGAACATTATGACAAGCGAAATTGAAATGTCAGTGTTAATATCATGAATAGATCGCAGCTCACAATAGTAAACTTAAATAAAATAATATCGTAATATTCATAATTGACAATTATGGAAAATTATAGAGAAAAAGAATTCGTTAACAAGTAAAGTAACGAAGTCCTTTTATTGAATTTTATATTTTTGTTCAAAAATTTCAGTACTTATTGGTCAGTCTAGAGTGAAAAGTCGATTGATACATGAAAGCGTTGAATTTTGAAGTTAGAAAAATTGTTTTTTTTTTTGAATAAAAGTGACTGAGATGTTTATTATAATACAAATTTAGTGTCAAAGTTATCATTACAAGCATTAACTTCGAACAAAGTGAATTTGATTTTTACAAAATTTTGTTAGAAAGCTTTTCATTTTCGTGTTTTTTTAGTGGAAACAAACAGTATTATGGGTTATAAAAACATACATGTTTGCAACAGGTTTAACAATGGTGCATGATTTCACATGTTTTTGTTTTTAACAGACCATGTATACAAACTATTATCGAGTTCAGAGTCGAAATCAGAAGCAATTTATTCGATCTTCAATCGTTGTGAATTATCAAAGGATTTAAGGTTATTGAATCATAATAAAAATACTAAAACTCAATGGCCTGAATCACTCTCTTTAAATTTATACATTATCAGTTAAAAGCCCTTAATCAAAAAATCAATATCAAATTCAATTAAATTAAAATTATTATATATTTTATGACTCAATTTGAAAAAGGCGAAGGCCTGTTGTCGAAAAAAGTCAGGGCTCTCTCTGTTGTTGGAACCGAAGCTGGCACCCGTGATCATCGAGATTGCAGTGCGAGTCAGCGAGCTGACATCGACGTCGTTTAGTCATTTGGCTAGTTTTGTTGATGTATCGGGCGCCGCCAGTGGTAGCTTCCGCGCGTTGCTGCTTGAAGCCGCCCACGTGGGACGCGACAATTTGACACGCGAGTAGTTTAATTTCAGAATCTAGATTTGACAAGTCGTGCCCGATATTCGATTGGCAGTCTTATTTCTTGCTTGTGTTTAATTTGTTTAGCGCATGTCCATCCAGAATTTGCAAAACTTTGACCCCTTTGCTGATGTAATCAATTGTGCTGATGATACGGTACAGGACGGACTTGCGCACATAAGCATTCAGCAGAGAAATGGTCGATAAACACTAACTACGGTGCCGGGCCTTTCTTCGGAATATAACCTGAAGAAAATTGTGCGAGCATGTAAAAGGAAATTTACGTGCAAGGGCACAGTAATAGAGCGTCCCGAATACGGTGAAGTATTACAGCTTCAATGTGGTCAGCGAGAGAACATTTGCCAGTGGCTAATGAAATCTGGACTTGCGAAGCCAGATCAACTCAAGGTGCACGGTTTTTTTTGTTAAGCGAGACGAAGGCGCGTATGATCGAACAAAACTTTTGGACATACTGTAAAGAGAATTTATTCGTCATTATCTTCATCCATCCCAAAGATAAATTCCCTGAAGCAACTAGTGAATGCATTTCGAAACGTCAAAGATGGCGGAGTTTTGTTGTCTTTTCATCGCAGGTTGACAAAATTTAGCGGAATTTTAATATATGGTGAACGCGAATTTTGGTTTAGCCTTTTAGCTAAGTTCGGAATCGGATGTGGAGTGGGACCCAGGGAAACAGTTGAATGTCTGGTCGGGGTTCGTGTAAAAGCAAAATAACATCCAGCTGAGCGAAAGACAATGTTTTTGACTAAAACCCCTCGAAAAGTTTAGATAGAAGGCAGTTTGTTTCATTTATAGATTTGTTCCGTGTAGTTTCGTGGTAAATTTTAAATTGTAGTTTGGGCTGGATTCTAGTGGGCAGAACTGTGAAGTCTCACATTCCGAACTCTCTTCTTAGGGCGGTCGCAAGTATGAAGTGATCGGGAACGTCGCGTTGCTCTAATTATTGTTATTGCCGAAAACAAGCACTTATTAACCGTACGTAAATTTCAACAATTGAAGGAGGAACGATACAAAGGGGCAGACGTAGTGACATTCAAATAGTCTAATACACGGTGCCCCTAAATCATTTGGTTAAACTAGGAGCCAATTGCATTGTTTCTATCGATTTGCCGCTATACATAGAAGCTCAAATGTATGCCCACAATATAGGTGTCTTCAAAGGGGTGGGAAAGTCACTACTTCGTCAACTATTCCTATTGATGGAAGTTAGCTAGGACAGCAATTACCAAAGAACAGCTGTTTGTCATTAATCTCCGATACTTTTGGTTAGAATTTTTGTTGGAATCTCAGTATTCGTCGTTGCATTTTAACGTTAGAAGTAGCTATAACGAAAAGATTTCTACATTCCAGGACCACCCACATCGTCAGCGGGTGCCCGACGAGGATGTTTGGGTGAGTACCCTTACATTTTATTATTTATATATATATATATATATATATATATATATATATATATTTTTTTTTTTTTTTTTCTTAATACAATTTTATTATAATCCTTTTATATACAAATTTTGCATGGTAGGGACAGATAAATTATTTGAAATTTTTCTCATTAAAATTTTACATATGAAAATATTGTTATAACCTTTTTAAATATAAATTTTGCATGGTAGGGACAGATAAATTATTTGAAATCTTTCTAATTAAAATTTTACATATGAAAATGTTGTTATAACCTTTTTAAATATAACTTTTGTATTGGAGGGATAGATTCATTATTTGAAATTTTACTAATTAAAAATTCAAATATAGAAATGTCAAAGTATTTGTAATCGAATTCATTTTCGCCTTCACAAAATACTCCAACTGAAAATAGAAAAAGAAAGCTTCCTTTTAATTTTGTGTATTATTTTTATTCTCGAAATCGATTTTCGACCGTAATCGTTCGGTCTTCTTCAGCGATTAATTTATTTTTACTCACATTCCTGCTTATATACTAGCTATGTTTAAGGAAATTTAATCTAGATCATTAAAAAGTAATTAGGGAAATTTGCTTAAGCTAATAAAAGGTAGGAAAGGTAATTTACAAAAGGGGTAGTTATAAAAATATTATTTTTACATGATTCTGAATCATGTAAAAATAATATTTTTATAACTACCCCATTTGTAAATTACCTTTCCTACCTTTTATTAGCTTAAGCAAATTTCCCTAATTACTTTTTAATGATCTAGATTAAATTTCCTTAAACATAGCTAGTATATAAGCAGGAATGTGAGTAAAAATAAATTAATCGCTGAAGAAGACCGAACGATTACGGTCGAAAATCGATTTCGAGAATAAAAATAATACACAAAATTAAAAGGAAGCTTTCTTTTTCTATTTTCACATGTCAAAGTAATTATAAAGCAAAAGAAAAATGAAGTGCTAATTCTGTTGAAAATCGGTCTTTCCTTTCCAATACCCTTTGCCCGGGTATAGGACCCGGTACGGTGGCAGGCTGCCCACGAAAAACATGAGCCAGCTGCCGGGTACTTAATTAGTCCTTTTATCGTTTCAGGGTACATCGCGGGTTGAGTGGCCCAAGCAGAGTGCCTCTTTATGGCATAGCGTTATGCAATCCAGTTGTATAATTCTATGGCATAAATTGGTCACCGGGGTACTCCCTTTCTGATGGGAAAGTTTAAACAAGTCAAATTGTATGAGTTTTCCACTCAGAAGAGGAATACCTGGCCACTGCAACAAGAATATGGATTTAATTCCGGTTGGGTGGGTGCAAAGGGGCTCCATTACCACCCGGTTGCCCCTCTTTCATTTGTGGGCCATGAGCTTCGTTGGATAATGACAAGGTTACCCCAAGTCCGCCTTTTTTCTCAGGTTCCACTTGTTCTCGGAACAAGTACTATCTCCCTCGGTGTAGTTATCTACACTTTTTGCGACTTCGGTTGCCTCTTGAGTAACATCAAATTCGTGAGTACGAAATTTTTTTGTAGTGGGTCCTCGTGCTGGGGAAATGAACCCGCCCCACGACACCGCAATGCTAGCCTGCCAGCGCATTCTCGCGTCTCCAGACGAGGGCATTCTCGGCAGATATTGTCATCTTCATCTGCCGAGGCAGCAGAACATCGCTGCAGTCCTTCACGGACTTGGAAACTTTTCAAACACTACAAAACCAACCAAAACTATCCAAAACTCAATTATCCTACCTCGATAATACATATGTTATAACCTAGTTCTAGTCAAATTCATTCAAAACTTTATCTTATACTCATACAATACTATCACAATATTCCTTACCGAAACTTTGAACCTCATCTCTAAACATAATATAATATATACTTATTTGAAATATTCAAACCTTTACCTTATTTTTAACATAAAGAAACAACACAAAATGTAGCAATAATGAGCTGAAATTTAGACATTGTCGCTTAGCCACCGAAGACTAGGATTTTTTTTGTGGTTGGGAGTTGAATGTCATTTACGCACTATGTGTGGGTCTTCCAATCTCACAAGTGACTAAATACGAGTACCTCCCGTGTCAACCTGAGAACAAAACCTGGAACCGGTTGACACATTACTTCTGAACAGGTTTCGTTATGTTACGACGTAAGGCACTTTCCAACTGCGGGATCCCTCCTGTAGATGGAGGGGAACGGGGAGAAGGAACTGCCAGACGATCCCCCTGCCCGCCGTCTTTAGCTTCTGAATGTTTTTTTTATCTTTGAGCACTGCCCGAACATAATGTGCCACATAGTTCCATTTGTCAAACGATTCAAGCAGCACCATGACTATACTATCCAGGGTGAGCTCTCCCGTCTCCCTGTCGATGCTCCATTGCAGCCTGCTCCATTTTGTGCCCGACAATCAGGGGGCCAGGAATTACCAATCTTGTGCAAGTAACACTGAAAACTACCATGCCCGGTCAAGTGTTGGGTTGGATAGAAGTCATTCTCACCATGCCTTTGGTTTAGCCATGCTCACAGATCAGAGATGAGGCATGCAGTCCACCTTCTCTTCGCGTTATTCACCCGAGACTGCTGCCAATCGTTGAGTGAGCACTGTTTCTTCTTGCGGGCAACAATCTCCATCACGTTTTCGTTTTGATTCAAGTAAATACCACGGCACTTGCTAGTAAAGAGGGCAGCAGATATCATTCCTGCAATAACCCTCACCATCCAATCAGAGACTGTCGGATACAAAGATGCAATGTTCAGTGCTCCTCTTCTCTGTACCTGTGCTAAGCGTTTTCGGTATACCTCCTTACTGATAGCGTCACCCCATACCTCTGCTCCGTACAGTAGCACTGACCTTACAGCGCGCATCAAAAGCCGCCCCAAAGCCATACTGTCGAGAAAAAAGGCCCCCTGCCGCACGAATTGCTTCGGTGAGTTTTCACTTGATGAGCTTCTCTAGCACCTTCATAGCAGTGTCTAGCATACATTAAAGGCAGTATGTAGATAACAGTCTGGAATTTCTGTTCTCCCTGCTGATCAGTGGGAGTGCTTCCACCTTTCATCATACCGGAAAAATCCTGTCCTATAGGCAAGCGTTGAATGTGCTGGGCAACAAGTCAAGATAATGGTGATAGACAAGTTGCAACACCTCAGCTATAATACCATCTGGACCTGGAGCTTTCCTCTATTTCAATGAAAGGACTACCTCTTCCAGTTCCGGCTGTGTGAAGAGTAGACACTCGATTACTGTTTCACCGTGGATAGCGTCAACATTGTCGAGCTGGGCGGGGAAGAGTGCCCGCACTATGTCGTATTTATTTTCCGCATCATGTATATAAGGGGTTCGTAGGGCACTAAGCTTGTGCATAATTAGCTTGCAGCCAAGTCCCGCGGTTCCTTGTTCACATTGCCATCTAGATTTTGCCAGCAGCAAGCCTTGTTGTAGGTGATATATTTGCGAAGGCATTTTCTGGTCAACTTAAATGCTGCTACCCAGTTGCATGCCCTGTTACAGGTCCACGCCCATTGAGCCTAACGTCGAAGCTTCTTGTGACACTGCCTTCACTTTTCAGTGATTTCAGTCGACCAGCAGTATACTGGGGGCTTGCCGTGCCGGGGCTCTTGACAGAGCATAAAGCGTTGCGTACAGTCGTGATGATGCTCACAGTTAAGTTCACTACGTTTCAAGCTTCCAGTCCTTCCGTCCCCTGCGAATCACTCTGCAGTGAAGCACCTGCTGTGAGCACCTTGACAAACCTCTCGAAGTCCATCCTTCCGATTTTCCATCCAACCGTAGAAGGTTGGAAACACAGACGACAGGAAGAAACATCACTGATCTCAAGCAGAATGCGCTAGTGATTATTGGCTAAGGAGCCCTCTAACACTTTCCAATTTTGTATCCTCCGTACTTAGGCCTCCGCGGGGAACGTCACATCCGGTATGGTTCCTTTGTAGTTAATACGGCTAGAAATTGGTGTTTTTCCGGTGTTTATCTCAACGAACATCATCCTCTCCTCCACTCTTAGGATTCATTTTGCCCATGGATCTGTTTGAGGCATGTTCCATTCGACTGCTTTATTATTGAAGTCACCCCCAACGAACACGTGGCCATCTGCGTTCAAGATCACGCCCTCCATAGGATTAACTTTGGCTTGGGAAGATGGTTTCGATTCATTTGGCATTAGGCACATATTAAGGAAGTTGGTCTCTGAGCACTGAACCCACAAGATACCATCTCCATCTATAACTCTCTGCCTGAAAATCACTGTCCCAAGCCTAGATGGTGGCAGTACCAGTTTCATCGGGATACCATGGCGTAGAACCTTTATCATGGTGTTGCTCACTCAGCAGCAAAAAGTTGGCTTTCATGTCCTTTACAAGCTGCTCAAGCAGTTTTTAGGCAGTTAAACTGTCATATAGGCATTACTGTACGATGCGGGTCATCGAAGTTCTGATGTTGCCTTGGCTTAGACTTCATGAAAAACATTACCTTGCCTTGATTTCAAGACGTGCTCAAGATCCGGTCTTGGATCAGCATCCTCGCAAAGAATACAGTGTGCCTCCTTTGTAAACTCTTTTCTTGCATACTTGTGTGGTGTGAACATAGCCAACGCATTTTCTTCGTACGATGGAAGGTGACGAGGCTCATGTTGATCAGGAAGAGAAAAAGAAATCCCGGATCACCATCTACATACCGCCCCTTATGCATGCTAGACATTGGTAGGAAGGTGCTAGAAAAACTCATCAAGGGAAGACTCACTGACGCGGTTCGTGCTGCTGGGCATCTATCCCTTCAGCAGTAGGGCTTTCGAGCAGGACGTTACACTATTGATGCGATTGTAGAGGTGGTGAGCACGGTTTGAAAGACAGAGGAATATAACCACACCAAGCGACGGATCGTCCTGTTGGTGATGCTCGACGTTGGGAATACCTTCAACTCCGCCTAACGTGTGGATATTCTGGATACGCTGGAAAACGCTTTTCAAGTTCCAGAATATCTAGTGCGGCTTTTGGGGGGCTACTCGAAGGACTGAAGGCTGCTTTACGACGCGACACAGGGTAACGAAGGATGGAAGTTACATCGGGTGTTACCCAGGGATCTATCGTTGGTCCAGAATTGTGAAATATGCCTTGCAACGGGCTACGAAGAGTGGAGATGCCAGATGAGTCGTGCTTGATCGGCTCTGTGGATGATGTTGTGTCTCTGGTCACTGGATGCACTATTGAACAAGCGCAACTTAGGCTAAATAGGCTGATACGCTGAGTGAGAGACTGGATGAATGCTCATGGTTTCAATCTAGCACTGGGAAAAACCGAAGTGGTCATCTTGACAAAAAAGAGAAAAGCTGATCAGTATCGGAGACATACTAATAAACAAGTTGGGTAAACAGACCTACGCTCATGTCAGAAGGGTTTTGTATTCAATTTACAAAATGCAGTCACCAGATCGAATCAAATCAAGAAACATGTCAAAGATAATTTTATTGGAGAAAATATGAAATACGAAGATCATACTATTATTGACAAAGTTGAGCGAATTTCGACTTCTGAGGTTTTTGGTATTGTTATACTCATATATACCTCCCTTGATAATTATTTCAGATGTCCATCCGCGACGGAGGAAACACATTTTTTATGTATTTCCCCCCTGTGCCCCCACTGAAGCAAAAACTGACAGTTTAACAACTGTTTTGAAAAGCTCCCATGAAAACTTTTATTTCATACTCATATCACCTACGTTTGATGAATTTTTTTTTCAGGGGCCACTCTCCTGTACTGTTATCATCGATTCATGGCCAATTTTTTCGAATCCTAGAATGGTTAAAAAACCGTTTTGCTAGGAGCTCTCTCCCGCCTCCTTGACTTGTTTCACTTATGAGCATTAATTGTAGGTACTCATCTTCAGTCATTCATTAAATTGAATTAAGTGTTCAAAGCATGCACCTTAAACGTTGAAGTTGGGAAAAAATAACTCAAAATTATTCAATATTCGCATTTAAAACAGCCACTATTTTGTTTTACGATTACTGATACCACTAGCTGAACCGATTCTCAAAGATATACATGACACCCTTCATTCCTGAAATTTTCATGCAAATCCTAGCAAAACTGTAGTGTCTGAGTCGGTAAAAAGCGCATGTTGTTCCATAGCCATATGTTGCCATAGTAATAAATGCAGCGCATATTGTTCCATGGTAATACAGGAAAATTCAAACCGCTATAACTTCGCTACATATGATTCAATCTTTAGATAGATCAATCTTATAAATAGACATCTATGTGCTGAATTTCATTGAATTTAAGGGTACCGTTAAGATTTTATTCAAGAAAACATAAAACCGATTAATCATACTACTACTAACAGAGTTGAGTGAATTGCGACTTCTAACGTATTTGTTATTGTTGTACTCACCAAGGCCTACATTCCTGATTTTTTTCAGATTTTTCGGATCACAGGTGTCCAATCGCGAGGTGGGGGGGGAGGTACACAAATTTTTCGTGTATTTCCCCTGCCTGTGCGCCCCTCGAAGCAAATTTTGCCAAACTAAGACCTGTTTTGAAAAGTTCTCATAAAGACCTTTCATTTGATACTCATATCGGCTACCTTCACTGAAATTTTTTTTTCGGGGGGTCACTCTCCTATATGGGGAGACCCCCCTTAAATACCTTAAAAAATAATTTTGTGGTTGAACTTTGAAGAGATCACCACTTTGCACCTGCACACAAAATTTGATGTTTCTAGCTTAAGCAGTTTCCGAGAAAAACTGCTGTGACACACGGACGGACGGACGGACGGACAGACGGACAGACTGGTTGCGAAACTAGTAGGGTTTTGTAAAATTATTTTACAAAACCCTGAAAAAGCTAGCGGCGAAGTACCTGAGGCTACTGAATGACTCAAAGATAAGTTTCAGTGAGCGAATCAGGGCAATGGCTGAGAAGGCTGCTTCGGGAGTGTCGGCTCTCAGTGAATTATGGCCAACGTAGGGGGACCCAACCCATCAATCATTTTGAGGGGCTATATGGTCAGCGCTACTGTATGGAGCAAAAATATGGGGTGAAGCTCTCAGTATGGAGGTATATCGAAAACGCTTGGTACAGGTACAGAGAAGAGGAGCACTGAGGATTGCGTCTTCGTATCCGATAGTCTCTGATTTGGCGGTGAGAGTTATTGCAGGCGCGGTACCTGTTGCCCTCCTTGCTACCGCGCTGTACCGCGCTGTTTACCTGCGTCGAAACGAGGACATGAGGGAATGGTTGTCCGCGAGGAGAGATGGCGCTCACTTAACGATTTGCAGTAGTCTTTGATGAATTGCGCGAAGGGAAGGTGGGCTGCGCACCGCATCCCAAATGTGAGATTATTGGTAAATCAAAGGTATGGTCCGACTAACTTCTATGAGTGTGTTCAGTCTTACCTGCACAAGATTGGTAGATTTGTAAGTCACAGTCCCCCAATTGTCGGTTTCACCCAGGAAAGGAAGGTGATGCCTGCCACATATTTTTCGCATGCACAAAATGGAGCGGTCTGCAAAGGAACCTCTACAGGGAGATGGGGGAGCTCACCATGGATAATACAATCATGGAAATGCTCGACTCGGTTGACAAATAGAACCAGGTTTCGTTTTATGCTCGGATAGTCCGAAAAGATGAAAGGGGATCATAGCAGCCGGGGGCGTTGGGCCTGAGGGATCGCTTGTCTGGCAATTCCTCTTCTCCTCTCTCCTCCCGCTTGAAAGCGCCTCATGGCATAACAAAACGAGACCTACCCCGAAGTAACGTGTCAAACGGTTACAGGTTCTAGGTTTGACAGGGGAGGTATTTAGAGGGTAGTCCATTCGTTTGTAAGTAAATGAAATTTGCATCCCAACTACCAAACAAAAAAAGACGTTTATAGCATGGAAGAGGCGCTGCTTGCTCTCTACCGTATCCTGCAGATATCCCACCCTAGTCTGACTTTGTCCTCATTCAGAAATTATTCGGCGTGCTTTTTGGTCGAGTTAATGTTGGCCACGCATTTTCAGCTATGGTTTTTTAGTGGCGGCATCGCTTTAGTCCTGCCCACGCTTGGGAGCTCCTTCAGCCAGGCCGGTAACAAAGTCAATGTCTCTTATTTCTGTCGTTGCCATTAGCTCAAGCGAGGCTACAGTAGCGATTTTGCTGAAGACTTTGTTGTCGGCAAGCTTTATTTTGGAGAGCTTTATTTGAAATAATGATGGTTTCTTGTTGTTGATCCTACCAAATATGAAACACAAGTCTTTGTAGCTGACAAAATAATTGTTAATATTCAAGCTTGGTATGAGGTTAGATGTCAATGTTTTATTGAAATGAAGATTCGCCACTCAAGCTTGATTACAAGTTGGAAACTTTTGCTTTAAAAACTCCGGAAAGTATCTGATTCCCTCCTTCAAGCTTTGGTAGAATAAACAATGCAAAATGTGTTCCAAGTCCTGGTAATTCATCACATATAATCCTGTCCCTATTTCTATCTGGAGTCATACTATAAGTTTCGATACCAACCCTATTGAGGAGATTTATCTGATCACTAGCGACATCAAAATCCGGGTCCTTGACTCAACACTTTTAACTGAATAAGCTGTTCACTGTCATGAAGACGCAATCTTTTTCATTGTTTCTTAGACTCCTGTAATTAGAAACCATTGAACCAAAATTGCTTTGATCAGTATTTCAAACAAAGAGTCAAGCTTCTTCTGGACCTTAAGAATGTTTGGACTAGTTGCATAGGCGGAGATAACGAAGAGGTTATTCCCTCCTGGCAGTGAAATTTTGATAACAAACACTTCAATTCAAAGTTTTCGAATTCGATCTTATCAATATTTTGGGAACAATAGGGTCTTCTAACTATTATCACGGTGCCACCTCCCCCATCACCATTCACCCTATCGTTTCTTAAGAATTCTAAATCCTTGAGTGTCATGGAGTGCAATGAATTAAGGTGGGTTTCAGTGAGATGCATGATGGCAGGCTTTTGCTTAACAAAAAATTTAGGCTGTTGGCAAATTTTGAGAAGCCGATCATTATTCCCGCTCACTTTATTTATTTTATTTGCATTGTTTTCTGTTGGTGCTCTAGCAGCAAGTGCAAATTATATCCCGGGCTTGACGGAGCCAGGCGATGTTACCATGCGGCGTGCTTGTGTTTGTTTTGCGGAAAATTTAACTTTTGTATCTTGATGTCGGGGTATTCTTGATGTGGTGCTGGATGACCAAATATACCACAGTTAACACAATATAATTTTTCTCTTGGTTCCATCTGATCCAATTTGTAAACACCGGTGCGATGAACATTTTCACATTTAACGCACCGAGAGTGCAGGCTGCAATTGGCAGCAGAATGGCCAAATTTCGGACGCAGTAACACTGGTTGATCCAATTTTTTTGCAGACGCTCCTACCTCTCAACTCTAAAGGTTAAACTAGCTTACCAGTTGGAGGGCACCTGGGCTGCTTTCGTGTAAAATTTGTGCCAATTAAAATGGGAACGATTTGCCTTCAATAGTGTATCTCCTTGGGGCAAAATTGTTGACACTAATGAATATGGCAGCTGGTGCTACTTACTGTAACATTTCAAAGAGATCATCAATTATCTTTCCAGAGTCCAGGTTCTTCAACAGGAAGATCCCTCTGCCTTTGGAGTATATGTGACGTGGGGAGCATCTTTGGCTGGCTTAGAATCAGCAAGATTTTTTAACTTTTATATTGTGTGTGTCCACGGTCATTATCTTGAAACTATCAATCTTATGTTCGTCTGAAAATAGCGGTCACGCGGTCATTATCTTGAAATTATTGATCTTATGTTCGGCTGCCAATCCGTCCGCGCTGTTCAAAGACATGAATCTATAGAACTTTTTCAATAGTCTTGCTATTTTTAACAGAAGAACCAACAGATACATCGGTTGACTTCTTCTCCTTATTTTTAAATTTCAGATATTTAATAAAGTGATCACTAGAATCGCAATTAATATTACCTATATTTTTTTGACAATCCATTTCGGTATCCATATCGTTATCCATTGCAGCAAGTACCGCATAGTAATTTGCTTTTTCGTTTGCTCTTACTGCATGCAATATAATATCAACATCATGAATTACTGTATTATTCGCATCTTGTACTGCTGGTTTCTTTCCTTGTCCAGCCTTTTGTGTGGCTGCTTTATTTTCACTAGTCGTATGTGTCATGGCCAATTGTTTTCAGTACGTATTTTGTGGCTTATTCGTTTGTTTTATTGACCTTTGATAATTTTCGAATTATTTCCTCCAAAGATTGTATTTGGAGTTTCATTTCTATGTTTTCTTTCGTTAATTTTTCTAGTTCATCTTTTGATAACGTAATACGCTCTCCAGGTTCAAAATTTTCTTGTTCAATTTTCCTTTTTATTGTTTTTTCGTAAATTGCATTTGGAATGCCCAGTCCCGGGCCCCCAGTGGTGGGAAGCCGTCGCGCTCCTCCGGGACCCCCGTGAAGAAGTTTACTTTCTTTTTTAAACTTCTCCGTAAATGAAATCCAGATATTCGAAACTATTTTAATGATTCGTCGATGTGATAAGTTTTTCCTATTCACAAGGTTTCAAGGACGTTTAAAATAAATTAAAATTTTAAAAACATGTCTGTACACAACGAATGCTAGCTGTAGAATCAATGTTTCAAATTCAAACCTGCTCAGTTGTTAAAAAAATTAACTTTTCACAATGCAGGCATTGATTAAGTGACTAAAATAAATATTTTACATGCTTTGTAATTTATCTATTGTATTTTTTTTTTTTTTCTATGATTTCGAAAGCCCAAAACTTGTAAAATAGGCCATAAGTACTTATATTTATGTTCAGAACTAGTAAAGTAAATATAGCATTTACGGTCTAAGAAATGACCTACTGGAATTTGACTTGATAAATCGATAGGGGGGCATAAAAAAATCTTAACTTCAGATTTCCGAAGTGATCCCCCCCCTGCTTTTGAGAAAATCCAAAAACATTTTGAACGCGTTTTTCTCGGAATCTATGTATTTTAGAGAAAAGTTTATGTAACAAAAAATGTTCAGGACACTGTTATCTACATTTTATCTCATTGGAGCAAAGTCGTCCGACTTAAAATACAAAAAGTAGGTGGCGCTAAAGAATCAAAAAAGTGGTTTTTTGGCATTTTCAATAAAAAAAAATTATATTTTCATAATAATGTAAATGGAAAAGTTGTTTGTCATAAAATTATCTACAATTTTTGTTCAAACAATTTTTTTGTAAAACTTGCCGTTAACGAGCTGGAGCTTGCCGAAGTGTAAAAGTCGTACATTTATGTGCCGCGCCGATGCGTGTATTCCATTCATTTTATCGAAACATTATTTTTCGATTAATAGACCGTAATGTTTATTTAATATTCTCATTTTTAACAATAATTTTGATAAACAATTAATAATAGTAACCTTTTAGTACTGCTTGTTGTAAACGGTCAACATTGAATTAAAACAAATGTAACTGAAGGTAGTAGTAAAAGATTCACACAAAATGTGGACTAATTTTTTTTTTTTATTTAAAATTCGTAACTATTTATTTATTAATTTCAAGCATTAAACTTTACATTGTGTGATTTTATTATGACAGTTTGCAATAATCCAATTTTGCATTTTCTTCAAAGATTTACATAAATTTGACTCAAAATGAACATTGCATTGGACGCAAAATCAACAAAGGCAAAATTGTTTTATCGTAAAATATGTAAAATACAAATTGAATTGAATGCCAAATCGACGAAAGTTCAATTTCTGTCATAATAAAATCACACAATGTAAAGTTTAATGCTTGAAATTAATAAATAAATAGTTACGAATTTTAAATTAAAAAAAAAATTGTCTTCACATTTTGTGTGAATCTTTTACTACTACCTTCAGTTACATTTGTTTTAATTCAATGTTGACCGTTTACAACTAGCAGTACTAAAAGTTTACTATTATTAATTGTTTATCAAAATTATTGTTTAAAATGAGAATATTAAATAAACATTACGGTCTATTAATCGAAAAATAATGTTTCGATAAAATGAATGGAATACACGCATCGGCGCGGCACATAAATGTACGACTTTTACACTTTGGCAAGCTCCAGCTCGTTAACGGTAAGTTTTACAAAAAAATTGTTTGAACAAAAATTGTAGATAATTTTATGACGAACAACTTTTCCATTTACATTATTATAAAAAAATAATTTTTTTTTATTGAAAATGCCAAAAAAACACTTTTTTGATACTTTAGCGCCACCTACTTTTTGTATTTTAAGTCGGACGACTTTGCTCTGATGAGATAAAATGTAGATAACAGTGTCCTGAACATTTTTTGTTACATAAACTTTTCTCTAAAACCCAAAGATTCCGAGAAAAACGCGTTTCAAAATGTTTTTGGATTTTCTCAAAAGCAGGGGGGGGGGATCACTTCGGAAATCTGAAGTTAAGTTTTTTTTATGCCCCCCTATCGATTTATCAAGTCAAATCCCAGTAGGTCATTTCTTAGACCAAACCTATTTTTTCGTGCTATATTTACTGTACTAAATGAACGACTTCTACATTATATTTTGACTGATCAAAATATTCTATAAGCACGCTGTCCAATTTGCTTGTGTAATTGATGGACTTTCTTAAAATCCTAATTATTTCTCTTTGATTGAACAAATGCAAACTATTGGTTTCCAGGAATCAATTCCATTTACTCGCAAATGACCTTAGCCTTGAATGTCCTGGAACGAAGTTTCACCTAAGCGTCAACTCTCTTCATTTATAAGCCTCAAACAAAAGCATGTTAAATTTCACCTCAGCAAAAATCACCTTCGAACCCTTTTCCATAGTATCAAAAATACATTGCTCCAATGAACCTTAAAATTATTTTGTAGGGAAATGAGTTTCCCATACCACACGTGAACTTCCGTTGCGCATTTGCATACCATCACTTCGAAATGCGGAGCTTTCCCTGATCTCATTGTACAATAGCTTGTGCGGCTGCTGGTGAGCCAAGTCTCCACCGGGAATGTTGTGGAAAGCAGATGAGAATTTCCCAGACAACACAATTGGCACCAAACACAAAAAATATTGCTCGGCAATGTCAACGGAAAGTGCCAATTTTCCACACTAGATAACGGGAAACCGTAGGCAACCGTGGAAACTTAAGAGAAACTCCAAGCTTGCGGAAGAGAAAATTCCATGGCATTCTACTTGCTTCCTTGAGAGAACAGCTTTTCCTGGCTCAGCCTACAATTTTCAGTAAGTTTTCGGTACTAGTTCTACGTCGTCGGTCGAGCGATTTTCCATTGCAACGTAGTCGGTGAAATTGAAAATTTATTGAAAGTGCTGTTTTCTGAGGGATGAAAATAAATTCTTGCAAGTGATTTGATTTAAAATAAACTCGGGAAAGTGTCGCGTCACAGTCGTTAGTGCGTGAATTCGTTACGAGTAATTAATCGCAGCGAATGGTTGTTAAGGAAGAAATCAATAAAATGCAAAATTTTAAATTTTCCCTGAGTGATTTGCCAAAAATGTGGGTGTTGAACAGATTCAGTGAAGGCTAATCATTGCAGCAATGAAATGCAGTAAGTGCATGCAATTGGAGCTCAATGCGGGTTTGATGTAAAGTGAAAGTGAAGGAAAATCGAATGTGAAATATAAAAATAATAGAAAAAAGTCCTTAATGCGGTCAAGTATTGACTTGTGTAACCCCGAAAGCCAACGCATCATCCAACTGTATGGATTTTCGCAGCAAGGATCTAGTGACCTTCATCATAACGCAATTCAACAAGGCAGGCAAGTCGTAATTTTTCCCAAGCTACATCCTTATCCCATCTAAGACCCGCTGACATATTCAATCAGCTGCCACTTTTGCAGGAAAGATTTGCACATTAATCAAGATGACATTAATGAATTTTCAATAAAACCCGGGAATAATTAGCGAACCCACCCTTTAAAGTTCCAGACGCAGATATCCTGGCTTGCGCTTGTCTTCTTCTACATGCAAGCATATAAATAAAACAGTAATGGGAAAATGCGAAAAGCGAATGCGAATGTCGGACGAATGGTAATTGCAAAAGTTTACGAAAGAGAAAGCTTTACTACAAAGAGCACAAGTCTGTCGATTGGGAAGCAAGCAGAGTAAGAAGAATGTCTGGAGGGTTTTCATTCTGCTGTTCGTTTGTTGTTTTCATTCTACCTGCGGAGCACCATCATACTCCTGTCAATTTGGATCGAGAAAAGGGTTGGTGAGAGGGTGGTGGGAGAAAAATGGGTGGATGTCTTGCAACCCAGATCCAGGAGCGCTGTAAATCAAAGGGGGATCCTGGGAACCGGGAAATCTTGAATCTGTCTTGTGATGAAATATTTCAGATTTTTAATTTTTTTCAAGTTTTTTTTCACTAGAATTTGTTAATTCGTTGATTTTACGTTGAATGGGGGAATGAAAATTCTAGAATTTACGATTGATGATTTATGATAGCAAATTGGAAAATATTATCTTCTGTTATAAAGAGTAATTTCAAACCCGCATCAAATCAAATAATGACAGTGGTATTCATGGAGCCGACCGACAGAAGCCATGCTTCTATTTATTTTTCATGTAAATATGAGGGTACAAACATTGAGTAATTAAATAATACTGGAGTGGACAACCACGTGACAATATGGTTGCAACAACCCCTGCGACCACTTTTCCTACTGCTACGCTCTTGTTTACAACCTTAGAGAGAGCCAAATTGCACAAGCAAACATGGCTGCTGCTCAATGTAAACAAATTTTCATACAATACCAAAAATTTGCTTTCTATTTGAAAAACCTTCAGCATTGTATGAAAAACATGCAAAACATTAACATATTAACTACTCACTTGTGAAAGGAAACACCTACAGATCCTTTTCCACTATGATTTTTTCACGAAGGCACTACACATTTCATTTTGAAATTCTAAGTTAATTACACAGTGTCACACGTTAAAGTCACTTGAATCACAAACTCCAATCGAATATTTAAACACTTGGAACGAATTTAGATCGCGAACACTTTCCACAGTTTTAATATCGGATAAAATTCGCGACGAAACTTGCAAATTGGCCAATTTGGCGTCCAATTTGCATCAGTCAACTTGACAGTCAGTTCACACCTAGTCAGCTTTTGAACAAGAAAGTGACCAGCAAGAGGCAGACGGGGAGGAAATGACAGACTGTTCACTTGGAAGAGAGCAGAAACCGGTCGCATGCTCTCTCATGCATTTTATATGAGCTTAGCCCATCCAGTTCTTATTAATCTTAGGGTACAAAGGTATACGGAAATGAAAATAAAAACAAGGTGGCTTTAAGTAAACACCATGAAATACGAGTAATACTCATACCAAATGTAACATAAGATCTCTACATTTCACGTTGACCATTTTGGTGATATTGGCTCAGGTGAACTCTAGACAGGAACGGATACTTTTAAACAATTTTCAGACCTCTTAAATATTTTTTTTTGTGTATGTTTCGTACGAACATAATTAACATCGTATTTTTAAACTCCCACTCCCAACCAAATTTGCATTATTAAGGAAGCAAGAGCGGTTCAAAGTTAGAAGAAAAAATTTGAAAATAGGAGATTTGTCAGTTACATACCAGCAATTTCGGCTATCCTGGCGTTGATGCATCTAGACGAAAAATAAAATTCTCTAAATGATTGCTCGGTCACCAAAACATTTCTCTGGATAAGGTCTCGTAAAATTATCATCGTTTTTTCTCATTTGCAGGAGCTATAGCGGTTCAAAGTTGGAAAATAGTATTAAGGATTCTGTCTTTATTTGATTGGTGAAAATTTCAAATTTACAAATAATACCATGGTTCACAAATTTGATCCAATTTTCACTTGTAATATATTTTTGTCCAAGTGCATAAAAGGACCTATATCGATGTTTTTTTTAGAGTTTTTGGTCCACAGCTATCGAATCGTGAACGGGGATATATGTTTTTTGTCTTTCTGTTTGCCTGCACCAAGACCTTTCATATGATACTCTAATCAATTATCTTTAAAGAAAGGGGTGACGTCCTTATATAGAGGGGCTACCCTTAAGAACCCTCGAAATTTTTCCTTTCTAGAAAGTTTAATGACTTTAGCTTCTATAGCTCCTGAGAAAATGATAAAGACTCTACGTCTAGCATTTGGCGCATACAGAATTGTTTTTTAAATCGCTCCTGTCAAAAGTTTTCAAAAATTTAATTAAAAAGTTAAACCAAAGTTAAGTTTTATTAGAAAAGGCTTATATTGTCGAAGCAATCGATACAAGAAACTCATATCGAATATTATTTGACTTGGATACATCAAGAAATTGAACAATCCAAAGACAACTTCGCGACTGCTGCTATGGAGGATTCCGATGGCTTCACACCGTGATGGGAACCCGTGGGGACCACAAATATTGAATTGGCGGCAATCGTCAAGAAAAGACATAATCTGGAAAACTCCGCACATGGCGGATGTAAAATGGAAATAATCGGAGACGAGAAATAAGTAATCAGACTTCGAAAAAAAAAATCATGAATGAAGGCTATGGCTCCATCCCTTGAAGATCTATCTACTCAAAGAAGGGATGAAGTCTCAAGACCCGAAATCGCAAAAGCAAAGAAATAAAGGGGCGGAAAATTACAAAACAAGCGATCCCGAAAAAATTCCAAGTATTGATGTCGCTAACGTTAACCAAAAATTATTATGCAGCGCTGACGGATTAACAGAAGAAATGGATGTCGAAGAAAGTATCAAAGGTAATTCTCATAAAAACATTGATATCAATTTTATTCAGCATTTAAAAATAAAAACAAGGAGAAGAAAGCATTTCGCAACTCTGCTGGTTCTTTTGAAAAAGCCACCAACAAGGCAAAAAAACTTCCGCCAATCAATGTATTCGGACAAAGTGGAGAAGATATGGTTTGGCTATTAGCAGCTGAAAATAAATTAAGTAACTTCAAAATCAAAAGAGTTGATGCAGAAGAATTAATTATTGAAACGAAATCATTGGTTAATTTTAAGTCAGCCAAAAATGCATTGAATTCCGGGGGGATCTCACACCACTTATACTACAAAAAGTAAAAAAAATCAGAGCATTTTGTTGAAGGGCCTGGACTGCGGAGAGGACACGGTAAACAATTTTTATGGTGCCCAAGAAAGCTGCACCAGAAATTGAATTTATTATTGTCAAAACCTTTGTAGCAAGAAGATCAACCAGGAGAAGACAAATTTGCCACATTATCTGGTACAAACTCCAAACAAAAGTAGTCCCAGTGCCCTGCAACCAATAAGTCACTTGAATTTCAGAGTGGTGATGTCAACATACCGCCAGGACAGAGAAATCAACCAGTATTACCGGTGTCAAAGATTTGGTCATTCGGCTCCCAACTGCGCCATGGTGCGTTAAATACAAAGACGTTCATGCCTCTGATGAAATCAAATTGGCTCAGACGGATCTTAAAGAAAAATTATACTGCATTAATTACAGTTTATTTAGTCCCTGAAAAACCTAAAAATGTTTCGAAACCTACAAATAAGCTTCGGAATGGATTTGACTTCAACCCGAAAAAAGAACTATGGCATTGGATCCTGGAATGTCAGATCACTCAATTACCCTGGTGTTGTCAAGGACCTTTTACAACAGGCAAGTCAATAGCAATCAAAAATGCGGGTAATCCAGGAAACGAATTGGACTAGAAACGACACTCAAGAAATGAGATCGTAAACAATATTCAAAAGTGGGAAGCCTACTGGAAAAGTAGAATTCGGGGTGGCCTTCATTGTGGATAGGGAGTTCAAATCGCACGTTATTGATTTTAAGGCAATCAATAAACAGTTGTGTGCGATCCATATAAAAGCGAAATTCTTCAAAATCTGGCTGATTGATGTTAACGCCCCCACCAAAGAAAAGGACGAAGGAAAAGCTCTACAATCACCTGGCAAGACTGGTTGACTCATTGCCTACAAACAACACAAAAATAATTCTGGGTGATTTCAACGCTAAGGTTGGCAATGAGCTATCTTATCGGGGAACAATTGGAGGATATAGACTTTGCATGTAGCAAAAATCTAGTCATACGTTGAACTTGCTTCCCACATTGACGCATTCATAAAATGACTTGGGTGACACCGGATGGCAATACACGAAACCAGAAAGTTCATGTTCTGATCCAACAACGTTGGGCCTTGGGCAGATTTGACGTCCGTACACACCGAGGAGCCAATTGTAACTCAGGTTATTACTTGATCAAATTAACCAATCGACGTCGTATATTAAATGCATATTCAGCGGAGACCAACCCGCTACAAAAAATTGACATCAAAAAGCTCCAAACAGCGTCTGTGGCCAAACATTTCATGGAGACTCTCGACAACCAGCTGGCTCCCATCTTATCAGACGCATCGTAAAAGACGAGCAACGAGCTCTGGATGGAAGAGAAAAAGGCCATTTAGACCGTGGCAGAACAGACGATCGGACATCCAACCAGGCGCAAGATGAATGATTGGTTCGATGATGAGTGCTAGAAAGCGTTAGATAAAAAGAATCAGGTGCACAAAGATTACGTAGGTAGGAAAACTAGGACGAAGGGAGAACACTATGGAAATTTCAGAAGAGTAGCGCATAAGATAATCAGAATTGAGATTCGAAAAAACCTTTGACGAGCAATTGAGAAATATAGATGTAAGCCTAGCGAGCAACAATACAACACAAGTATACAAAGTAGTGAAAAGCCTGAAACGCAGTTATCAGCCCAAAACCACGTTCTGCCGTGATTAAATCGGTAATATCATCGCTGATGAAACCAAGATCAAGGAAGATGGGCATCATATTTCAAGAACCTCCTCAATCTTCCACACAGCTGCAGAAAATTGGAGCCTATAGATGTCGGCGGAAAGCCTCCATTGGCACCACCAACTCTGGATGAAGTTTGTTCCATCATCAAAGCCCAAAAGAATAATAAAGCCCCAGGCATCGATGAGATTCCTGTGTAGCTCATCAAACACGGTGGCAGTAATGTCCTTAAAGCTATTCACAAGGCCATCCAGCACATTTGGCAACAAGAACATATACCGAAAGAGTGGAGCCAATCAATTAAATTCCCTATTTACAAAAACGGTAATAAGCTAAAGTGCGAAAATTATAGAGACATATCACTACTTTGCACGGCAAACGAAATATTTTCAAAAATCTTAGAAAATAAATTCGGATCATACACCAATAGTATTATTGGGGAATATCAAGGCGGTTTAAGAGCAGGTTGATCGACAATAGACCAATTGTTCACTGTTAAGTAAGTATTTGAAAAATGCTGGGAGTTCAGTGTAGACGTACACCAAATCTTTGTTGACTTTAAGCAAGCATACGACAACAACGCATTGTACCAAATAATGCTTTGATTTGGCATCCCAGCCAAATTCGTCCGTCCTTCCAAAATGACAATTACGTCGACAACCTTCCACGTCTACATTAATAGCCATCTTACCGATGCCTTTCACACAAATATCGGACTAAAGCAAAGGTGGGCTGACCCCATTGTCATTCAATTTGGCTCTAAAGTACGTCATAAGGAAGCCCCTGTCAATACGCGAGGCACATCACTATACAAGTCGAGTCAAGTAGTAGCCTATGTGAATGACATCAACATTTTGTGACGGTCATTCACAACTGCCAAAGAACTCTTCCTGGAACTCGACAGCGAAGCAAAGCTAGTTGGGCTACAAAATAATTAAAATCAAACACAGATCATGATGCAGTCGAGAAAAATACTTCAAATACACAAAACATCACACTGGGAAAATACTGTATCGAAAATGTCAGCAAATTTGGGTATTTGGGTGCCAAAATAACGAAAGCGGGTTACGAAAGAAACGAAGTACGCCGATGAATACAGCTCGCAAATAAAATATTTTATTCAGTTTTGTCGATCTTGAAGGCCAGCTGCATGCACAGGAAAACAAAGCTCCAAGTATAAAAATCTGTGATAAGACCTGTGTATGGGTGCAAAATATGGATACTAACCCAAGCATACGCAAATATATTGAACGCCTTTTAACGACGGGACGGAACCGTATGGGCAAACAATGGATACCTAAAAAGGTATGGGAGTGAAACATGAACCCTAACCCAAGCACCCGCAAATATATTGAACACCTTCGAGCTTCAGGTGCTGAGATGAATAATCGTAGCGAAGCTAGATGGGGACAAATAGTGAACTCGATACAACCATGAGCTTTATGCAATTTTCGAAGAGCCGGGGATCTCAACGATTGTAGTTGCAATAACCTGGCCATGTGGACTATATGGCCAAATAATGGATACCCAGAAAGATGCACGATAGTAATTATTATTTTGTTTATTTGATATCCACATGCCAACTTTCTTTTATCTTGAAAAGCCATCGACCCTAGCTCTTCGGAGAAGACAGATGCGCTTTGACTTCTTCGAGTTATCTTCAATGTCTCAGCAATGTATGGAAGGAAATGATTTTATATATGTGTAGGATGATGAGCCAAAACTACAGATTAAGGCAAATGGTGAACTAATGAACACCTTCAAAATGGAATCATGCTTAAGATAACAAGTTAGACTTGCTTCAATGCTCTTTATTATTGCAATAGATTACGTCATCGGAAAGACAACAACTGAACCTTTGAGTATACTAATGTTTAATTCTGCAAAATAAGAAGAGTATACTAGCGGTTCGTAATATTATCTTCTTCTTCGTAGTACTACAGCCCTCATGGGCCTTCGCTTTCTGTAAATAGCGCCTCCAATTGTCTCGGACCATTGACCGCATCCTCGAATTTTGAAATCTACGCAGCGATGAACTGTCTACGTTGACCGAGTCAGACCAGCGTTTCCTCGGTTTCGTTACTGACCTCTGCGCTTCAGTTCTCCCAACGAATGCCTTTTTGGGAATTCGTTGTTCGTCCATACAATTCATATGACCAACTCATTGCAGCTTCCGCAGTCTTACAACCGGTTAAATTTCATAAAGTTCATGGTTGTATTGAACTCGCCATTGGTTCTCATCTAGCTTAGCTCCGATAATTCGCCTCAGGATCCGTCTCTCAAAGGCGTTCAATATATTTGCGAACTCTTGGGTTAGGGTTCATGTTTCACACGTATATCATAACACAGTTCTTATCATAGATTTTTATACTTGGAGAATTTTTTTCCTGTGTATGCAGCTGGTTTTCAAGATCGTCAATAACGAATAAAATATTTTATTTGTGAGCTGTACTCTTCGGCGTATTTCGTCTCTTCCATGACTGGTTCTCGTTATTTTGGCGCCTAAATACACAAATTCGCACACATTTTCGATACTTTAGTCGCCAAGTTTGATGTTTTGCGTACTTGAGGTATTTTTCCTCGACTGCGACGTGAGCTTTGTTATATTTTCATTGATTTGTAGCCCTGCTAGTTTTGCTTAGCTATCAAATTTCAGGAAGAGTTCTTTGGCAGCTGTTAATTACCGTAACAAAATGATAAAGTCATCCACGTGTTTCGATTTGTAGAGTAATGTACCTCGTGTATCGACAGGTAGCTTCCTTATGACGTGCTGCAGAGCCAAATTGAATATCAATGGGGTCAGCCCATCTCCCTGCTTTAGTCCGATATCTGTGTCAAAGGTCAAAGGAGTGTGCTGATGCCGACTTGGGAGGCTGTCGACATCATTGTCATTTTGGTAAGATGGACGAATTTGGCTGGGATGCCAAAGCAAGGCATTATTTGATACAATGCATTGCAGTCCGATATCTGTGTCAAAGGTCAAAGGAGTTGGTTGCTGATGCTGACTTGAAGGTTGTCACCATCACTGTCATTTTGGTAAGATGGACGAATTTGGCTGGGATGCCAAGCAAAGCATTATTTGATACAATGCATTGCGGTCAATACTGTCTTTTGCTTGCTTAAAATCAACGAAAATTTGGTGTACGTCTATGCTGAACTTCCAGCATTTTTCAGGTACCTGCTTGACAGTGAGCAATTGGTCTATAGTCAATCAATCTGCCGTAAAACCGCCTTGATACTCCCCAAGGATGCTGTTGGCATATGCTGAAATTTTATTTTCTAAAATCTTTGAAAATATTTTGTACGCTGTACAAAGTAGTGATATGTCGCTATAATTTTCGCACTGTAGTTTATCACCTTTTTTGTTGGATAGGGAATATAATTGATTGGTTCCACTCTTTCGGCAAATTTCCTTGTTTCCAAATGTGCTGAATGACTTTGTGAATAGCCTTATGAACATTGCTGCCACCATATTTGATGAGCTTCACTGGAATTTCATCGATGTCTGGCGCTTTATTATTCTTTCGGGCTTTGATGATGGAATAAATTCATCCAGAGTTGGTGGGGTCAATGAAAGCTCGCCACTGACATCTATAGGCTCCGATGTTTTGGAGCTATGTGGAGGATTAAAGAAGTTCTTGAAATATGATTCCCATCTTTCCTTAATCTTGGTTTCATCAGCGATGATGTTGCCGATGTCATCACTGCAGAGCGTGGTTTTGGGCTGGTAACCACGTTTCAGACTTTTTACTAGTTTGCATGCTTGTCTTGTGTTGTTGCTTGCTAAACTTATATGAATACTTCTGAATTGGTCATCATAGTACTTCTTTGTCTTAATTCTGATTATCTTATTCGCTACTCTTCTGAAATTTTAGTAGTGTTCTCTTCTCGTCCTGGTTTGCCTACCTATGGAATTTTCGTATGCCTGATTCTTTTTGTCTAACGCATTCTGACACCCATCATCGAACCATCACTTCTCTTTCACTGGGGTTGATGTCTGATCGTCTATTCTGCCACCATCTTAATAGCTGCTTTCACTTCCATCCAGAGCTCGTTGCTTGCTTTTGATGATGCCTCTTATAAGATGGGAGTAAGCTGGTCATCGAGAGTCTGCGTGAAATGTTTAGCCACAGACGTCGTTTGGAGCCTTTCGATGTCAAATTTTTGTAGCGGGCTGGTCTTCGCTGAATATGCCTTTGACATGTGACAGCGATAGGATAATTTGATCAAGTAATGATCTGAGTTACAATTGGCTTCTTGGTGTGTACGGACGTTAAGTATGATCGATCTGGTTTTGTGTGTTGCCATCCAGTGATACCCAGGTTATTTTATGAATGCGTCAATGTGGACCTGTTATAAAAGGTCCTTAACAGCGCCAGGATAATTGAGTGATCTGACATTACAGGATCCAATGCGACAGTCTATTTTTCGTTTGCGAGACTTTTGCCGTGAGTCCAATCCATTCCGAGGCCCATCTGCAGGTTTCGAAACATTACAAGGTTTTCTAGGGATGGATAGTTAGCCCGTCGCCCAATCTCTATTCCGGCGGCATGGTCTCAAATGAGAAAGAACATTCCAGACCGACAAATATTGGGAGACTTTCAACTTGAAAGTGTGGATAACTCCATTTACCTTGGAGTCAACTTGAATTGAAGAGGCACCAAAGAGAACGAAATTGGATGCCACATAAATGTCGCAAATAAAGCCTACTTCTTTAGACTTCCATTATAAGGTCCAAAGTTTTACACATTCAAAATAAGCTTCATATTTACAAATTACTACTCAAACTTGTGCTTTTAGATGGAAGTGAAACATAAACCCTGACAAATGAATCCAAAAAAGCAATTAATGTATTTGACCGTTTTGTTGAAATTCACCCGATGATTTTCATGAATGAGGAAGATACCATCCCTTTGATGATTGATTTCCATTATTTATTTATTTATTGCCAAACGCATAGAGATCGTACCTATATTCAATTTGTTTCTTTGTTATCCACGATTTCAGGAATACACCTTTTGGATTGTTGTTGGCGATCAGCAATGATGTATCCTGGGCATTCAAGTATTTCAAACAGAGAATGAAGTTTCTGCTTGAGCTTGAAAACGTTTCGACCAGTTGCAAAGGCAGAGATAACAAAGGTTATCCCCAGCTGGCCGTGAAATTTTGATAGCAAACACTTCAGGAGATTCAAAAGTTTTGAATTCGACTTTTTCAATGTTTTGGAGACAATAGCGTTTATTTACCATTATTCCAGTGTCACCTTCACTATCACCGTTTAACCTATCGTTGAATACCATGGACAGCCATAGATTGAGGTGGGTTTCCGTGAGAAACATGATGTCAGGCTTATGCTCGACAATGAATTCCAGAAATAGTCGTGTCAGTGTAGACGCAAAATAGAGTTAACGCTGTTCGAGATGAGATGAAGCCTTTACATGGGAATGCGACTGTATGACAAATTATTTTGAGGCACTTGAAAGACTTAAAGGCTGAAAAACAAAGATAATTTTTGAATCTTGTTTATTGATTCTCTCCGACTAAGAATTTAGTTGCTGATAAATTGCAAGAAGCAGCTCATTATTGCCACTTCTATTATTCACAATATTCATATTTTCTCTGCTGGTTCTTTAGCAGCAAACGCAAATGACACCCCGGGCTGGACGAAGTTGAAAAGTATCAAACTGCGGTGAACTTGTGTTCGTTTTGGAGTAAATTTTACTCTTGCATCTTGATACCGGGGGCATCCTCGATATCATGCTGGATGACCAAAGACACCCTACTTCACACAATATGGTTTTTCTATTGGCTCTATCTGAGCCAATTCGCACTCGCCGGGGACATGAACATCTTCACACATCTGTAGTCCGTGGTACAATTGGCGGCCAAATGACCAAATCTTTGGCACCTATAGTACTGGTTGACCTCGCTTTTCCAGAGGCACTCCCAATTCATTGAAGGGAACTAGGACTGGTTTTGCCAGGACTGGTTTTGCTCAAAATTTACGTTTGACTATCGATCTATTTCATTGTTGCAAAGTTTTAACTGCATTAAATTTTATTTCTGGCACAACCTCTTGCAGCACCTGAAGGAGATCGCCTGTGTCCTTTCCGCAGTACAGACCCTTCAATAAAAAGTTCTGGTTTTTCTCGCTCTTGGGTGTCTAAGTAAAGTCTGGAACCTCTTTACAATTCAACCCACTTTCTGCTGTCTGAAAGTCAACCAGTAACTTAGTTTTAATCGTCAGTTTGTCGGCATTCACTCTTTTAATTTCACAATCACCCTATCTTTGCCAATTTCCCCAAATACATTGATTAAAGGGACTTCTTTTTTCTTCTAATTAACAGCAGAACAAACTTTTGATTTTGTTTTCCCTATTTGTAAATTTTAAATATTCGATGAATGTATTATTTGGTTTAATACAATAAAACGATTCTCCGATTTTTTTTTACGTTTGTCCTCTTCAATATTCATGAAACCGTCTAGCGTCTCGTACTGCATAATAATTTGCACTGACGTTTTCTCCGCCAGCGTTGAGGACATCTTCTTGATTAGGTTCCTGTTGTGGTTTCTTTGGTTTTTTGTCTCCGGTTACCTTTGACTTTACTTCTTTTTCTTTCTTGGTGGGTTGTTTTTCTTTGTTGAAAGTTAATTTGCCAACTAGCTCTTCAAGCCAATGGATCTTTAGTCTGAGTTCCTCATTTTCTCTCTCATACTTCGCTTTGTCATTAGCTTTGACTAATTGTTCGATTTCAACGCCTGATAAAATGTTCAGTTTGTGTTTTTTTTTTTCATTGTTGTCGAACGTTTGCTTTAACTTTTTCCCGCTCGTTATTGTTGGCAATGTTCATGATCGTTCTTTTTGATGGCTGAAGCCATTGAGCTTCTCCATCTCGTTGCTTTTGCAGGGAGATTAAAGGCAACGTTCATAAGCCGGGAGTGCCCTTGAATGTCTTTCCGCTTTTTGAGACTTCTTCAGAAGTGAAACTTAGGTATTCGATAATTGTTCGGATAATTCGACGGTGATGACTTTCAATTCAAGAAATTATTTCCAACTGACAAAATTGTTGGATTTTGAAAATTATTGACAGGAGCGATTAAAAACACGTTTGTTCGCAACGATTGCTAGACTTAGAATTAGATCAATATTCACTTTATGACCTAAGAAGTTACTTAGAATTGAAGAATTCCGGGCCGTTCAGTTAGAATTGCTCAGTCCATTGGAAGCGGTCAAAGATTCATCATATGTGTGTGTGTAAAACAAAGTGCCAAAATGTGAAAAGTTTGCGTGAGAAAATATAATGAAATGTGATTCAAACTGCCATGCAAGCTTACCATGTTGCATCAAGTGGGATAGTTTTAATGTCATATTTTTTACATAATTTTTTTTCTTTAAAAATAATTACATAGATTTTGGTGTGTGCCACTTTTGTTTTTTTTTAACGTATTTTGATTTAATTTTTTGGTATGTTTGATTTTCATTGGAACATTTATATTTTTGAAAAATACTTGTCATTTATATAATTGCCTGACCAGGACCTTCTTCATAATTTGCCTAAATACCAGTTGTCATTTCATAGAATGTCTATGTATTGTAGAGAATGCCTAGGCAAAGTATAAAATATGAAAAGCCTTTGGGCCTCGCTCACAAAGCAAAGCAAAACCCGACGGCTTTTCAGGAAAAAAGAGTATTGGCCTGCGGATATCAAATAAACAAGATAATTGACTACATAAAATTTGTCTATAACTTAATTGCGGTTTTCTAAGAGATGACGTAACTTGTATAATATTACATCGTTCCATATTCCGAACCTGCGTTGGAAAGTTACTGTCATTGTACGTATTTTTTGTGTATGCAATTCATTTGAAGCGTTAACAACAAATTTTTTTTTTTACTCCAATATGTCGAACTTTGTTTTTGCTGGGAATTCTTCTTCATTACTATAACATGAAGAAAACTGCTGCCAAAAGTGGTTTGCACGATTTAAAAGTGGTGATTTTAGCTTGGAAGACGATGAACGTCCTGCGCAGCCAAAAAAGTTTGAAGATGAAGTACTGGAAGCATTACTCGATGAAGATTGTTGCCGAACACAAGAAAAGCTCGCAGAATCTTTGGGTGTCACTCAAGCAGCCATTTCAAAACGTTTAAAAGCAGCTGGATGTATGCAAAAGCAAGCAAATTGGGTTTCATATGAACTCAAGCCGAGAGACGTCGAAAGGCGGTTTTGCATGTCCGAAATGCTGCTGGAACGCAACAAAAGGAAATCATTTTTGCATCGGATTGTTACTGGTGATGAAAAATGGATCAATTACGACAACCCCAAGGCGCAAAAAATCATATGTGAAATCCGGCCAACCAGCCAAATCAACGGCAAAGCCGAATATCCATGGCGCGAAGGTAATGCTCTGTATTTGGTGGGATCAGAAGGGTGTGCTGTATTACGAGCTACTAAAACCGGGTGAAACCATCAACGGAGCACGCTACCGAACACAATTAATCAATTTGAAGAGAGCAGTAGCCGAAAAACGCCCGGAATATGCGACCAGACACAAGGCCATCCATCATGACAATGCTCGGCCCCACGTTGCTTTTCCGGTTAAGAACTATTTATAAAAGAGTGAATGGGAAGATTTACTCCAACCGCCTTATAGCCCAGACCTTGCCCTTTCTGACTACCATTTGTTCCGATCGATGCAGAACGCCCTCACTGGAATACGGTTCACATCAGAGCAGGATATCAAAAATTGGCTTGATTCATTCTTGGCTGCCAAGCCGGCGCAGTTCTTTTGGGATGGGATCCACAAATTGCCAGAAAGATGGCAAAAGGTCATAGCTTCAGATGGGCAGTACTTTGAATAACACTATTGTACAATTTTTTTCTTAAATAAACGTTGCAAGTTTTGATAAAAACCGCACGAGTTAAGTTATAGACCTAATATAATTTATCAATTTTTAGGGTTTTTTAAAATAATTTTACAAAACCCTACTAGTTTTGCGACCAGTCTGTCTGTCTGTCCGTCCGTCCGTCCGTATGTCGCTGCAGTTATTCTCGGAAACTACTTAAGCTAGAAACATCAAATTTTGTGTGTAGGTGTAAAGTACAAAAAAAATTTAAAAGGTTTTTAAGGGGGGTCTCCCCATATAGGAGAGTGACCCCCCGAAAAAAAATTTCGTTAAAGGTAGCCAATATGGGTACCAAATGAAAGGTCTTGGTGAGAACTTTTCAAAACAGGTCTAAGTTTGGCAAAATTTGCTTCGAGGGGCGCACAGGGAGGGGAAATACATGAAAAATTTGTGTCCCCCCCCCCCCGCGATTGGACACCTGTGATCCGAAAAATCTGAAAAAAATCAGAAATGTAGGCCTTGGTGAGTATAACAACAACAAATACGTGAGAAGTCGCAATTCACTCAACTTTGTTAGTAATAGTATGATTTATAGATTTTATGTTTTCATGAATAAAATCTTAACGGTACCCTTAAATTCAATGAAATTCAGTACGAAGATGTTAATTTGTAAGATTTATCTATCCTGAAAGTTTCATAAAGATTGAATCATATGTAGCAAAGTTATAGCGGTTTGAATTTTCCTGTATTACTATGGAACAATATGCGCCGCATTTATTACTATAGCAACATATGCCTATGGAACAACAAGCGCTTTTTACCGACTCAGACACTACAGTTTTGCTAGGATTTGCATGAAAATTTCAGGAATGATAGGTGTCATGAATATCTTTGAGAATCGGTTCAGCTAGTGGTATCAGTAAACGTAAAACAAAATAGTGGCTGTTTTAAATGCGAAGATTGAATAATTTTGAGTTATTTTTTCCCAACTTCAACGTTTAAGGTGCATGCTTCGAACACTTGATTCAATTTAAAGAATGACTGAAGATGAGCACCTTCAATTAATACTCATAAGTGAAACAAGTCAAGGAGGCGGGAAAGAGCTCCTAGCAAAAGGGTTTTGTAACCATTCTAGGATTCGAAAAAATTGGCCATGAATCGATGATAACAGTACAGGAGAGTGGCCCCTGAAAAAAATTCATCAAACGTAGCCGATATGAGTATGAAATGGTTTTCATGGGAACTTTTCAAAACAGTTCTTAAACTGTCAGTTTTTGCTTCAGTGGGGGCACAGGGGGGGAAATACATGAAAAATGTGTTTCCTCCGTCGCGGATGGACATCTGAAATAATTATCAAGTGAGATATTTATGAGTATAACAATACCAAAAACCTCAGGAGTCGAAATTCGTTCAACTTTGTTAATAATAGTATGATCTTCGTATTTAATATTTTCTCCAATAAAATCGTCTTTGACATGTATCTTGATTTGATTCGATCTGGTGACTGCATTTTAGTAAATTGAATACAAAACCCTTCTGACATGAGCGTAGGTCTGTTTACCCAACTTGTTTTCTTCTATATCTGATATTTAGATAGCTATGTATGTATTTTTATGACAATATACATAAATAGGTATTTAATTGATATTTTTCATAACCACGATGGCATTAACTTCATTTAAAACATTCTAAGATACATACATAAATATAATTTTTTGGAGTTCCTTGCACTGGGAGTCCATAAGATATTTTGCGTTAAAAACAGCACAAAAAAATCCGCTTGAGTTTTTTGCACTTAAAACTCGAGTTACAATCTACATCTAAGAGACTGAAAGTAATCCAATAACAAAATGGAACGCAAAGAGTGAGTACAGCAACGTTAAATGCTATGTAAAAAGTGGGGGAAGGACTAAGCTCGAGATCATTTTGTTTTTGTATGGTTCTTAAAATTGGTGAATGAAAATATAAATCAGTTTATGGGATAAAGAAATAAGAGCTCATCAGGGATGAACGAGCTGTTTGACGGAAACACAGCTCTAACTGATAACATAACTGTATTCCAGCAAAGGGCAAACAAAACAAACAAATAGGTGGAAAGAAGAAGAGATGCTATTGAATTAATGTACATGCCTAAGGATAAACCCAGAAACTCTAGACGCTTTAGTAATTAAATTTAAAATATGTGTCTCAAATTTGAGTTTTGGATCAAAAGTTACTCCAAGGTGTGTATGATTAACGAGACCTGGCCCGAAGTAATGTGTCAAACGGTTCCAGGCTAGGTTTACAGGGGAGTTATTTAGTGGGTAGTCCAGTCGCCTTCTTGCGAACATGGGAGTCCCACATTCTGTGCGTAAATGGGCATTCACCTCCCTACTACAAAAAAAGGTGTTTATGATTGAACACTACAGAGAGCCAAGCATCATTTAATATATAATTGAAATTAAAAGGAGAGTCTTTGAAAGAAATAGTCATTTTATTACGTTTAGTAATGTTGAGACATAAGAAGTTTGAAGCCACCATTTATTTAGATCAGTTTGGAGGAGCTGACAGTCTAAATGGGATTTGGCTACTCGAAATACTTTGAAGCTATCAGCACACAAGAGGCATAAGCAATAAAATACAAAGGGGAGATTGTGAACAACAGACAGAGAAGAAGCCCAAGGATTGGACCTTGTAGGACACCTGGTGAAGGATAAAAAGGACTAGATTTAGTACCAGAGAGACTTACTCGAAATTTATTTATTTATTTATTTATTTACAATTCCATTTAACAGATTAAAATAAATCCAATTACAAAATGGAAAAACGACAAGCAGAAACAAGTAAGAATGAAAACTTAAATTAAGCAAAGAAAAATTAGGAAGATTAAATAATATTAATATTGAAAAATTAGGCATTATTGTCTATTAAACTATGAAAAGGTTAATATGAAATTAACAGGCTTAAAAATGAAGTTAAAGCGCAAAAAAAGAAAAGAAAAAAACAACAAGTCGAACTATTCAAAATGAGTTGTAAGGACGAGGTTTCTTAGTCTTATTTTGAATGCAAAATAGGAATCAGAAAAAGGACCAAGCTCAAGTTTATTATGTTTCCTTAACATTTGCAAAACGGGAGAATGAAAGTATAAATTCGTACGGGCAAAGGGCACCTCGAACAAAGTGGTTAATCGAGAAGGACGCGTTGATTGACGGAAGTGTAAGTCAGCATATAATATTGGAGAGATTTGATTGTAACATAGTTGATACAGAAAACACTGATCCAAGTAGATGCGACGGGACAACAAAGTCGGAAGACATAAAAAGGATAAGCGGCATTCATAAGATTGATATGGGAGTTTGAGTTTGTAGAACAAAACTCGACTAAATTTACGCTGTACATTCTCTAACGAGTTCGTGAGGTAGGAGTATCGGGGGGCCAAACTACAGAACAATATTCTAGGATAGGACGGACAAGACAAGTAAACAAGCGGATAGGAGTGGATATGTTGGTGAACTTGTATGTGTGCCTAAAAATAAGCCCCATTATTTTTGATGCCCTGGCAGTCACATTTAAGATGTGAGCATCAAAATTGAGGCAAGGATCAAAAATAACACCAAGGTCTTCAGCAGAGCACACAGCAGCCAGTGGGATATCATTTAACGTATAGGTAAAGAAAATGGGAGATTGCTTTAGATTAAACGTCATTTTATGGCATTTAGCAACATTTAGACAAAGGTAGTTAGTCGAACACCAATTATTAAGAGCAATCAGATCCATCTGAAGATATTGACAATCTTGTATCGATCTGATAGCTCGAAAGACTTTGAAATCGTCTGCATACAATAGACAATTAGAAGCAATGACTGATGGAAGGTCATTTATAAATAATAGGAAGAGGAGAGGGCCTAGAATGGAACCTTGGGGAACGCCGGACGTTGGATGAAATGGTATAGAGGTTGCTCCACAGTAACTAACACAACAAGTGCGAGAAGACAGATATGAATCCATCCATGATAAAAGAGGGCCAGCCACTCCAAAGGCTTTAAGTTTGTGACAGAGTAGTTGATGGTTGACAGTGTCAAAAGCCTTAGAGAAGTCAGTGAAGATCACATCAACCTGCAAACGATTGTCCAGGGCCTTTGCGATGTAGTCAGTAAATTCAATTAGGTTGGAGGTCGTAGAGCGACACTTAAGAAAGCCATGTTGTTCCTTTGACAAGATAGGTGCCAATAAAACTGAAAGCCGGTTATGCACAAGACGCTCAAGTAATTTCGGAAAACAGGAGATTAGGGATATAGGACGATAATTGGACACAGAAGTAGGATCACCACTTTTAAGAATAGGAACAACATTTGCTCTTTTCCAGCAAGCCGGGAACGCACCAGTACGCAAACTAAGGTTAAAGAGGAAAGCCAGGGGAATGCAAAGCGATGACGCTAATGACTTAACAAATATATTCGGCAAGCCATCCGGACCTGGGGATATATTAGGATTATGGGAATTGATGAGGGTTTCAACTTCAATATAATCTGTGCAGCGTAAAGAAATGTCAATGGAATGGGGCATAAATGTATTTACTGGGTAGGAAACGTATGAAGGAGGAGTAAAAGTAGACGAAAAGAATTTGGAGAACAAGTTTGAAATGTCTTGAGGAGAAGAGCTTCTAATATTGTTCCAGTGGACAGAGGGAGGAAAAGAAGAAGAGGACTTGAACGATCTAATGTAAGACCAGAAGGGCTTAGTGTTATTTGACATAAGCGAACACTCCAAACTGCTGAAGTAATTTTTCATAGCATTCTTGATAACTTGTTTCGCTGCAGCACGTAAGACACAAAAACGGTCCCTGGATTCAGTAGAACCACAAAGTTTAAAGCAACGGTGAGCTTTAGTTTTGGCTTTCAAGGCACAAAGTACTTGCTTAGTGACCCAAGGTTTCTGCTTTGCTTTGCGTGGAGTTTGTAATGGTGTAAAATGCTTGATCAAATCAAACAGATAATTATAAAATTTTCTTAGAGCTGCCTCACACGGCAAATTTCCGAAAAATACCTGCCAATCAACGGATATTAGTGAGCAGGTAATAGATTCGTAATTTGCTCTGAAGAAGTTGAATTTAGGAGCAGGTGTAAATGTACGATGTTTCAAAAGCACAACCGAGAAGTCAATCGATAACGGCGGGTGGTGGTTATCGATGCGGACAAGGGGTTCTAATGCTAGGGAAACAGACAGACAGTGAATTGGAATATTAGACAGCACAAGATCGAGTAGCCGGCCGTTAGTATTAGGGATATTATTAAATTGCGAGAAAGAACAGAGTGAGAGAAACGAAGAAAGAGATAGAGAAGATGCATCAGTCGATGATACATAGTAAGGAGGGCACTCCGTCCATTGAACTGCTCCCAAATTAAAGTCACCGCAGACTAATATTAGAGATTGTGGGTGACGTAAGAAAACATATTTGGAAAACTCGTCAAAGAATGACTCATAAACATATAAAGAAGAGTTACTAGGTATATAAACAGAGGAAACTAATAAAGATGTATTATTAGGAAGGAAGATCTTGACAATGACACAATCCACTATACGCGAAAAATAGATGTCAGTACAGGGAGAGTTGCGTATGGTATTATTAACAGCTACTAGGACACCACCACCATCTTGTTTATTTGTAGAAGTCAAATCACGGTCACAACGATAAATATCAAAATCAAGTGAGATTTCCGAATTTAGTATGTTATCATTCAACCAGGTTTCTGTAAGACAAATAAACGAGTCCTCACAAAGTTGAAGCGATAAAAGGAGCTTATCCAGCTTGGTCCTTAATCCTCTAACATTTTGGTAGTAAATTGATACGTTAGAAATTAAGTTAGGGTCAAAAAAGTTTACACTAGTTCGCAGACTGCAGTTTACCCGGTGCACGAAAGGACTTCCTTCTTCGTGAGCTGAATGGTTTTACAAGTACTCCAGGCGGCCAAGCTTCAGGATTCAAAATAGTGTCACAAGTTGCAGGTACTGTAAGTTTGAAAGAAGCTACCACTCCATCCTCCAGATTGTCCTTTGTGAGTTTATGGCAGCTGATGACTTTAACAGACGGACCAAACTTTTTGAGAACATAGTTTTTTAAGTAGTCGGCAGATGTCTGATAACTTAGACGCGAAATGAAAATCTCCTTTGGAGGAGCTACAACGTCAAGAGCAGGGATTTCGTCATGCGAATTCAGGGAAGCAGCAGCCGATGTGTCGATGCCAGATAAAGATGGAAGTATAATTGAAGGTTTACCTTTAGTTTTTGGGATCGCCCCGCGGCTAGGTCCCGGAGAGCATGGAAATATCAAAGGTGACTCATTACCATCAATATGTAGAGGTGCTGCTGAAGCCACAGGAGATATTGGACGCGTTGGACTCGAACTTGATCCAGATGCACGATACGGTGTTTTAAAAGATGATACTTTACTCCTAGTAACGATGAAAGGCCTTTGTACAGGAGTATTTATACCACTTTTACATTCGGGCTGTATGGTCGGCGATAAAAGTTGCGCTTGATTATTAAGATCGGTCATAGTCACTGATGCCAAAGTTTTAGGTAACGCATCCTCAGTAAATTTCAAAAGGGTCTCAATCTCCAAGCATGCACTTGAACATTTAAATTGGAGACGATTCAATTCATCCACTAGAGATTTGATAGTCCTCCCAGCTAATTGAAGACTGGAGACATACGCAGACAGAGAATATCTCCTACAGGAATCACAATACCAGTGAATTCCATTACTCGTTTTATTTATTAAGTCGGCTGCAGGGCCTTTAAGGTTGACGCAAGCCGAATGGTAGGAGAGTTCGCAAAACCCAAAGCAGAGGACCATTGGGGTTTTATTGTTTAAGTCAATGCACTTCACTGCTAATTTAATCAAGGAGTAAAGTAATTATTAATTTAAATAATTTTTTTTTTCCTTTTTTTTTAGTTTTTAGTTCACTAGTTCACTAATTCAGACTATGTATCTTGTAGGGTTAAAATTTCAAATGCTACCCACTTGCCTACCTTTAGGCGGGTCGAAAAAATTTAGATGGAAAACAAGTAGATTTTCAAGATTGCCTATAGCAAAGCGCAGAATCAAAGAACGAACAACTGAATCAATGTAAACACTGTTCAAACACACAACAAAGGAAATGAAGGCGAAATATAAGAATAGGAAAAATAGCTTGAATTACTTAAAGACGCACTACGCTGGGCAAAGAACTCGCGCACTGAATCGCAAGCAAAAGCACAACCGAAAATTATAGTTATTAAAAGTGCTTTCGACAATGTTATTAAATAAATGAAGAAGACGATCCACATTACGCGAACTTTAATGACAGCAGCCTGGACGACACAAAAGATAAAATAACATCCAAGATAGAAGAGCACCCAAGATGCCAAGAGCTTCAAGCTTACGACAAAGACGAAAATGATTCACAGTGTCAAACCCCTTGAAGAAATCTGTGAAGACCACATCAACTTACAGTTGGTTATCCAAAGCTCTTGCAATACTGTTTGTGAACTCCATAAAATTAGAGATAGCGGAGTATCTTTTGAGAAAGCCATGTTGCTCTGGAGCAATAATAGGAGCTTATGAGTTTGAGAGTCAATAATGAACCAGTCGTTCAAGTAACCTTGGAAAGGAGGAAACTAAGGAAATAGGGCGACAATTGACAACTGACGTAGGATCACCACCTTTCAAACCAGGTACAATAAAAGCTGTTTTCAAAGGGTTAGGGAAAGTACCAGTACTCAAGCTTAGATTGTAGAGGAGAGGTAAAAGAAAACTTAGCGATGAAGTTAACGACTTCACAAATTTGTTTGGCAAACCATCTGGCCCAGGGCTGATATTAGTATCAAGAGCATTGATAAAAAAATCGGAATCAGATACATCTGGGCAAACATTGGAAATTGGGAAGAGAAGACGATTATGTAAGACAACAGGATGCACAGCTGTAATGGTAGAAGAAAAGGTCGAAGAGAAAAATTTGACGAATGAGTCAGTAACTTCTTGAGGAGATAAAACTTCTGCACCATTCCAACGCACCTTACTAGGACTGGGAGAAGAAGATTTCAGCCACCATATATAAGACCAGAAAAGCTTTGTATTATTAGCCGCAAGAGACCTACTAGACTACTGAAATAAGTCTTCAGAGCATATTTGATCTCTTTCTTGGCAATAGCACGCAGCCTGCTAAAATTTGATCTGGCTTCAATAGTGCCGAGTGTTTTAAAGACACGATGTGTCTTATCTTTTGCTCGTAGGGCACTAAGCACCCGCCTTGTGAACCAAAGTTTTTGATTTACGGACGGGATGTCTGAGGAGATGTAAAGCAACGAATAAGTTTATAAATATAGAAGTAAAACTTATCTAAAGCAGCTTGACAATTTAGACTTCTAAAGAAATCTAGCCAGTTGACTAAAAGTTGTTCTGTATTGATAGCTTCATCGTTAGCTTTAAATAAGTTAAATTTTGGAGTAGCATTAGGTTTGCTAAATTTAATTTCATCGACTATTAGATCTATAGATAAAGGAGGATGATGCCAATAAGGAGGAATATACGGATGTACGGCTTGTGATAAAGATAAGCAGCTAACTGAAACATTTGATAGAACATGGTCAAGGAGACGATCATTAGAATTGCGAATATGATTAAATTGAGAAAAGGACCGATGAGATAGGAACGATGATAGAGTTATAGAAAAAGGATCAACTGACGAGATAGAAGGAGTAGGATCATTCTTCCACATATGTATGGTAAGTTAAACTCCCCGCAAATCAATATTTTGGCGTGAGGGTTGGGTCTATAAGACCCATATCGAAGCTTAGTTTATTTTAAATATCTGAAGGAATCTTAAAAAGCTATACCTGAATTTTGATTAAGTGGCTAATCAATTGAAGGTTTGGGAATAAATATGAAATAATTTGTGATTTAATAGTAAATTTTATTCAAATAAACGAAAAACAAACGAAATGATTGCGAAATAGACACATTTTGTTTTATGGCAAGATAATGTATACTAATTTAAAATTTTTTTAAAAAATTTAACTCAATATAACACCTCTAAACGTAAGCCTTATAAAAAGTAGCGGTAACAAATATTTTCTAACTTACAAGTCCTCACTTTCAAGCTGTCTATCATCTGCACAACTGTTGTAGTAAGAAATTGCATGCTCATTACATATATTGTATATTTACTATAGCTCTAATATGTATGACTAGTTTTCTCTATATTTTTTAGTAGGACAGTCTTGACATCTCCCAAGAAATCTTTTGTTCCTTTTCGAGTTAGTCTTGAGCGACATCCTTACGGTTGTGTAAATGCTCATGAACAAGAGCAAGGCCCAATTTTTTTAACAATTTACGTCGTTTTATGTTACCATTATTATTAATGTAGATTATATGCGTATTCATTCTAAACATATTTAAAATACCATAAAAAATGGTCAATGGCCATTTTTTATAATTACGAGCTACCCTATAAGTGGGAGAAAGTTTGTCAACAATATCTACCCCACCTTTATTTATGTTATAAAATGTGTTTATCTCAGGCTTGCTTTTTCACCGGTGGATTCATCAATCCTATTGTCGTGATGTAAACTTGACATAAGCAAAACTACTTTGTTTTCGGAATATGAGATACTATCGTAAGATCTTGCTGAAAGCCAAATGTCGATGAATATATGTACGTCTTTTTGTCGTGTCTTTAAAAATGCTGCTGGGACCTGCTCTTTATTCTTTCGAATATAACCCACAGATGTTAATTATTCTTCCGTGAGTAAGTGATTCACCAATTCAAAGCTAGTAAACCAATTATCAAAAGTGATGTTTCGGTTTGTTCTGGAAACGGGCCTGACCAGGCAGTTCACAACATCAAATCAACTTATTTTTCTGCATTAATTTGGAGATTCAAAATCTAAAATGACTTTAATTCTACTAGTCAAATATTGTCACTCCGTATTTGGCAGGCTTCGATGGAATGTACTGCCTAAACTTACATCTGCCGCGAAATGCTAAGAGCATCTCATCGATCGTAAGATTTTCTTCAGGCAAGTAGGCTCCACGACACTTTTCGACAAATGCTTCAAAAATCTCCCGGATAGGAGCCAAATTTATTTACAGAACGTCTTTCTTTGCGCGTTGTCAAGCCATCAAAACAAAGGTCGTCAACTGAAAATTATCGATGCTTGTACCATCTGAAGCCCAAACATCTTTTAGATTCTGTTTTCCAGATCGATGCACACCAGCAATATTAATAAGCCAAAAATTTGCGTCAACAGCTCTCTTTCGTATAGCTGTAATTTGAAGGGTCCGGCAAAGCCGCTAATTTGGTTTATATTCGAATATTTCTACACATTAAAAATTTATCGATTATTAAATCAGTCATGAAAACGCTCCAGCACTCCCTTCCTGAACTCATATTCTCAGCTGCTTGTTTTACAACTGCCATCTGGATAATAATATTCTCCGAACGAGTTTGAACATTTTATCGAAAAGGTTCCTTCCGCCACTTTGTCCCGTCTTTTCCGTAATAGTGCTGTAACCGTGCCTGGTTTGCCTGAGTTTTTGAAGCCACATTGAAGATGAAGCATGCGTTTGACGCCGTAATTCCACTAACCATATAATTTCCCTATCGTCAAATATATTTTCATCCGTGTTGCTTTCTTGACTGGAAAAGCTCAGGTAATCTTCTTCCTCTTAACTGACCAATAAATTGAATTCGCTTCTAGAGTCCGACTCTTGCAAAATCGCATAAATCCCCTGCCATTCGAGTTTTTCTCCGTCCCTGTTGATAATAATGCTAAAGACAACAAGGTAAATCAGTTGAATGTTTTCTGAAAATATGGCTCAACAATACGACATTATGTGTATGGTTGGGTCTAACGCCATTTTTGTCAACGTGTATTCGCCCGTGCAAATGCAGCAGGGCGAAGTGCGTACAAAGAACGGGAAGAAGGCTTTCTTACCTACAGCTATTGAGCGGAAAAGTAACGTCACATATTTATTGTAGGAAATATACCCAATCAAAAATGTTGTGGGTCTCATAAGCCCAACTGTGCGCTCGGCGGGTTAGTAAAATTACGAAATTATACTCAAAATGAAATTGTTACATCATTGGAGCTTTAATATCCATATAAGCCTTTCTTATGATTTCTGAGTCCTTTCATTAAGAGTCTAAAATAACACAAAGCTCTCCACCTTTCACCAACCACCGAATTTCTTACCTTTACAAAATTCTTATTTCCTCCAATAATTCATGCAATCATCTACAAAAGTTGAAGAAGTTTCCTTTCAATACATCAAGCAAACAAAACGTATCCTAAATGTGTCTATCCCTCAAGCAAAATGCTTCCGTAAATAATTTCCTTTCCGCTTGGACTGAACTCGACGATAATAATCCAATATACTCACATATGTAAACAACTACCATCCCGAATACACACACGCATCTTCAACCCACTGATCTTTGAGCATTCGTAATTTTTTACTATGTCAATACGCCAACGGTGTAACGTTGAAGTGGCCTCACGGAAAAGAGTCATTTCAGCCTGCCACTGCTAGGTCATCTGCACCATTCAAAACTTCACCTGAACTCATCCTCCCTCCTATTTTTAAAACATTAATCCCTTGAGCCAGTGGCACAATTAGGCACAATTTTTCCTGTCTCATACTTTACAAATAATTAGGCTAATAAGAAATCAACCGGCTTCACGTTGCCACTTCGGAGAAGTTCTCACGCCCTCAAAAGCCTGCAAGAGAAATTATACGATTTTAATTTGCCCTAGAGAGCCAGAGAACATGGGAAAACAGTGAATAGGGCTGAAAAGGATATTGTAAAAACTATCGAGCTCTCTTTAGTCTTTCCACCGGATTCATGTTCTCTCTCTTATTTAAAAGCTGCAAACTCATTTTTGCAAGGGCATGCGCAAAAAAGCAGGAGAACGTTTCCATGCTTTCATGGTTGGCACGGATAAAGCAATTCAGGTGATATTAATGACGTCATCCTGCTCCATTGATGACGTCACAAACATTTTCAAATTATCATATCTATTGCTTGCATGATAAAGTCCACTCAACGAAAGAGGATTTTCTGCTATGAAGAGCAGCTGTATAGGCTTTTTAAGGACGATGATCCAACCACAAGTGTATTTGGGAAGCTCGGAAACTACTGGGTATTGAATCCGTAATTTTTTCCGTATGGTTTTCGCTGAAGAAAGTTAGCTTTTTTGTAAATAGACTAGCGTATACTCGTATGATTATGTCATCATGAAGTTCATTAGCCAATCCAATTAGGTTATTAGTGCAAGTTGGGATGCTGTGATGCTATCGATAAGGCCAATAAAAATGTCGAGAAGAAATATCAAAGGCGATATCGTCTACCAAGTGTCAGATTAACGCATGATTCCGGTAGAGCAATTAATAATTTAATATCAGGTGGCGCAAAATTAATGATCCAAATTTGTTTTTGAATAACTTTTTTACTAAATAAAATAAAACAAGTTGGGTAGACAGATCTTCGCCCATATCAGAAGGCTTTTGTATCCAACTTCTCCAAAATGCAGTCACCAGCAAGGAACAAAGTTAAGGAATATTTCCAAGAGATGTGCACGCTTAAAAGAAAATCCATTGTTTCTCTACTTTCAACGGTCGCTATTTTGTTGTAAAATAACAAAAGTCACTCAAATCATGCATTCCCAAAAATATTAATGGCATTGATCTTATTGGAAAATTTCAAGAAGATAAAATGAAAACTTCCCTAACCGAATCGATGGAAAGTCCATGAAATACCAATATCGTGGGTTATTGTTGTTGTAATTTGAGAGATTTCAAATGGCTATAACTTCCGTGTATATCATTTGATTTTCATCAAACTTACAAAGTATGAGGAACTTCTGTAAAACTACTTAAATATGTTTGAATTTAAGGGTAGCTATACATATGATGTTATTGGGAAAAATGTGAAATTCAAAAATTTTACTATTATTAACAACGTTGAACGAATTTTGACTTCTAAAGTATTTGTTGTTATTGTGCTCATAAACACATATCTTCGTAACTTTTTTCAGATCGCAGGTACCTAATCACGATGGGGGACACACAAATTTCGTGTATTCCCCCTACCTTTGCATCCCTCGAAGCAAAAAATGTCAGTTTAAGACCTGTTTTGAAAAGCTTTTATCAAGACCTTTCATTTAGCACTCATATCGGCTATCTTTGATGAATTTTTTTCAGGGACCGCTTCCATATAGGGGGAGATCCCCCTCTTAAATACTTTATAAAAATGGTAGTTGAACTTTGAAGCAAGCACCACTTCACACATAGCACAAAATTTGATGTTTCTAGTTTAAGCAGTTCGCGAGAAATATTGCTGTTACACACAAACAGACAAGTCGCGATTTTGTAGGATTTTGTAAAATTATTTTACAAATCCCTAAAATGATTCGGGGTTATGGAAATCTTTATTTGGACCTTTCAAACTTTTTTTTGCTCAGTAGAAAAGATTTTACCCATCAATGACTACAGCTAGTGCTGATACACATTTGCGCCCGTTTCATCGCATTTTGCATGACTTTCCGCAAGATTTCCGGTGGAAACTGTTCGCATTCCTGACGAATATTCTCCTTAAGGTCTGCGTTTGTCTGAGGCTAGTTGCCATAAATTCGGGACTTCAATTAACCCAAAAAAAAAGAAGTCTATGATGGTTACATAGAGAAATTTCGCTAGTCATGCTAAATCATGAAAACAGGAGATTAAGTGACCAGAAAACCCTTTCTTCACAGTTTCCATTGTGGCTTGTGCTGTGTGTGCGGGTGCACTGTCTGGTTGAAACCACATGTTCACCAAGCTCCGATCATGAACTTCTGGTAGTAAGAAGTCATTTATCATGGCCTTGTAGCGTCCGCCAGTAACAGTGACCGTATGCCATCCTTAAAAAAAAATACGGCCAAATCATTCCTCCCTTGTAAACGCCACTCCACACACTGTACGTAATGGCTGTTGGCGCATCATACAGGGATTTCTAGTGCCCCAGAAATGAAAACTTTGTTTATTGCGTAATAACCTCCAATATTTCGGAGTGATACCTGACGGAGATCTGTCATCCTTACACAATTTGCTAACCAGCTGACACTTGTCAGATGACAAGTTTGTGGAGTTCATGGGTATTAAGTGAAGTGAGTTCTGCAGTTTCTAGTTTCAAGTTTTATTTACCAAAACAGCAAATAAAGAACAACCACTCAATTAGCCGCTCAACTACCCCTATGATGGATAGATCTGTGCATAAACCGTAATTAACTCCGCGTAATGACAATTGTAGCAGGGATAATATACAAGTCGAACCAAGTAGTAGCCTATGTGGGTGCCATCAATATTTTGTCACGGTCATTAACAACTGCCAAAGAACCCTTCCGGAAACTTGACAGCGAAGCAAAACTAGTAGGGCTTCAAATCAACGAAAATAAAACAAAGCTCATGACGCAGTCAAGAAAAAATTCCTCAAATACACAAAATATCACACTTGACGAATACAGTGTCAGAAACATTAGCGAATTTGTGTGCCAAAGTAACGAAAACGGGTAATGAAAGAAACGAAATACGCCAAAGAATACAGCTCACAAATAAAATATTTTATTCACTTTTAAAGATGCTGAAGACCAGCTGCGTACACAGAAAAACAAAGCGCCAAGTATACAAATCTGTGATAAGACCTATGTTATGCTATGGGTGTGAAACATGGACCCTAACCCAAGCATCCACAAGTATATTGAACGCCTTTGAGCAACGGGTCCTAAGGCGAATGATCGGAGCGAAGCTAGACGGGGACCAATGGCGAATTCGATACAACCATGAGTTGTATGAAATTTTCGACGAAGCAGAGGTCTCAACGATTGTAAGACTGCGGAAGCTGCAATGGGCTGGACACATGAATCGCATGGATGAACAACACATACCCAAAAAGGTTTTCGTTGGGAGAACTGAACGCCGGAGGCCAGTGGGGAAACCGAGAAAACGCAGGTCTGACTCGGTTGATGAAGATAGTTCATCGAAATTGGAGCACGCGGTCAATGGACTGAGATAGTTGGAGGCGCTATTAGCATGAAGCGAGGTCCCGAGAGGGGCTGTAGTGCTAAGAAGAAGAAGAAGAATTAGAACCGAAATAAAGTGCCTCGTATTAGAAAAATTACTGTATTGTTCCCCCAATCATAGTGAGCACCGCTTCAAGCAGGAAATAGAGTGAAAAATAAATCACTCAAAAGTTATTAGCAGCTGAGCTTATAAACAAGTATGTAGTATTTACAAAGTAGTTAAATTGTCCGTTAAGGACTGCAGCAATGGTCTACTGTCTCAGCTAGCGGAATAAGTGATCAGCTAGATTGGTCTTGCCTGGAGGCGCGTGGATGCACGGGCAAGCTAGCATTGCGGTGTCGTGGGGCGGGTACTTTTCCCACAAGGTAAGGGCCCGCTGCAAATTATTTTCGCACTCACGAATTCTAAAGCGACCGGGGTCAAGAGCGGACCAATTGGCTAGTGTTAAAGGTGCTTATGGCCAAAGTAACCTACCAAAAGGGACTACAAACAGAAAAGCAACGACAAATAACTCATTAACCGTTCGCGATACTCAAGTCGAGTTTGTTCTAGAGGAGGACGATCACGGCCTACGAATAAGAGTGGGGCATCTAGGTGGTGGCGGAGCCCCCACGCACTCCTACCATCTGTATCGAAATCCAAAAAATGCGACCTTGGCCCACATCGGGTGTGGAAGGTCTAGCAGCGCTGTGAGAGCACTTATAACAATCAAAAAAAGGGAAGAGCTCACCAGATGGCTAGCATATGAGCGGAGGGGCCAGCCAATGTGGCGGGCCCCATACCCGGTCAGAGTTCAAACAATGAAAAGACCAAATTTTTGGGTACAATCAACTCAACGTTTTATTCCATTAAATTTATTACTTTTATGTTTAAACAAGTTGAGTAAGCAGGAGAGTGCTCCTGCCAGAATGTTTTTGTAACCATCATAGGGTTTGGAAAATCGTTTCTAGTAGTGTCAACTGATAATTTGAATTATACATCCAATACTTGGATCAAAAATCGTTCTTATTTATGCAAAAGATGCAGAGTTTCCTTCACAAGTACATTACAGCCGCCATTTCGATGGAGCTCAAACAATTTTCCTGAATGCTCAGCCGATTGAACATATTTAAATTAGATACTTTTCCTTAAATTTTCATGAAAATTTGAAGGGAATAAAAGTGCTTAGGTCAGTTTGAAATATGTATCAACCATAAACACGTGTTATTTTTTGTAATTCCATTCAATTGAAACGGTTGTAACTCACTCAATTATGATTCGATTTCCATAAGATTTTATGAGCATTAAGATCTTATACTAATCAACATAATTTTCAAGAAGTACTGTTTTGATTTTGTGGGTGAAAATGTAAAATCTACAAATCATACTATTATAAACAAAGTTCAATGAATTTCAATTTCAAAGGTATCCAATCGCGAGGGGGAGGGACACAAAATTTTGCCACCCCCTGGACCCCCTGATGCACAATCAAGACCTTTCATCTGATACCCAACTCGACTAACTTTGATAAAAAAATTGTTTAAGGGCTACATCGTTAAAAAAATTTTAAAATTTTGGTAAGACCTAAACTATTGAGAGATCATTTCACAAAGTTTGAGCAATCTAGCTTTTATAGTTTCTGAGGAAACTTGCTATGACGCATGGACACACGGACAGATGGACGGACAGACTAACAGACAGGTCACGAAATTAGTAAGTCTTTGTAAAAAAATTTTGTTAGACAGATCAAAAATAAATAAATATTACGGATTTCGCTTTCTTATATCTTTCAGAGACTTCAAAATTTAAATGAGGTATTTTTTTTAATGAATATGATATACGTAAGCAAAAATTATAAACTCAACTCGACAATAAAAAAACTCTTCATCGAAGGACTCTCGATAAGCCACTAAATAATATCGTCTTCAATCCGAGTAATTATAACAGTTAATAAAAATTTGCATGCATGTACAAACAAACTATTTGTAGTAAAAAATGTAAATTTTTTTCAAATTTGAAAATTAATACCAAATTTATAATATTTCTAATATATACAGAAAAAAGTACTTATCCACTTCTTCGACGAGCGCTCATTGTTGGGGGGTAAGAGTGCCTGAAATCTTGAATACTAGTTAGTTGGATAAGATTTTCTCTAATTTTTGTAAATGATTCGATTAGTCTATTTTTAGGTCGGTATCAGTTTCCTTGACTTTGATGTTTTTTTAATACTTTTTTTCAATAACCCGCTCCACCGCTTTTTATGCAAAAAAAATGAAATATGTTCGATTTGAAAGTAATTTTGTAACATTTGTAGTAAATAGAAGCTGTACACCTATCACATTATGATATTGGGAGAATCCTTGAGATATTTTTGTGAATATATTTGTATTACTTAATACATTAACTTTTTTTTAATCAACCAATATAAGGCATACTCGTATATGTTCCATGGTCGTTTTTGAAATCCACTGAGCACTTCCAAGGGAGAACACACTTACATATATTAAAACATTGAATGTATTCCACTGCTTACACTTTTTATTATTACGCCAAAAAATACCAGGGTCTAAGTTTTCACACATTTCCCCATTTTTCTCCGTTTATATTATCGTGGATATCCGCGGATATATACGAGTATGTATTTAACTCACGATTTGTTTTAGGGTTCTATACACCACATCCCCTGAATTATATGTGTGCGGTCCAATTTACAACTATGCAACTTTTAAACGATTGTATTTGAATGGAATAATTTAAAGTAACATTCACTGTAATATTATTATATTACAATTATATTATATAACGGGTAAAAGTCTACATTGAAAATCCAAAAATTTCAAAAATAACACGCACCAATCTTTCAGAATACATATAACATATGCGCATCACAATTCATTTTCATTTGGATATTTTCCCGTTTTCCTTTGATTATCCACTTTGTGTTGAAATATGTTAGAAAGAAATTATACAGTTAAAGCTACAGGGTTTGTAAATTATAATATTCTTGAAGCAATTATGTAATTAGACAAAATTTTTGTTAATATGTACTAACAATTTGCTGACAATACGGAACGACCACAAGGAACTCGCAATCAACAAACAAATATTCCTAAAAATTCCCACCAAAACTCCGTCGATCTACCAGGGTTGGCGTTTATGAAGCACTTCCCCCGTTGTTGCCCTGCGTACAGCTAACCGTCATCCACGAGATCTACCAAATTTCTCCCGTGCAGCAACGGGACTTTGGCACCAATAAATTGCAACATAGTATAATAAATATCCCCAAGTCGGAGATGAATTAAATTACTTTGAGGATTATGCACAAAAAGTTTATCCATAGAAAACACAGATTTATTGTAATCACCTTCTTCTAGATAAAAGTTATTGAGTTCATGCCAAGCGTTCTGGTTTGAAACAAACTTAGGTAAGTAGCAGCATGCTTCACTTACAGCATCGAGGCTAGAACTACTTGACTTAATCAGTACAATTTTACGCTTTCTGATTAAAGCGTTCCTTTCTCCCCTTTTCTTAAAAAGGTCTAGTAATTGACATCCTTGTTCGTAATAATCTATTGATTCTTCATACATTGCCAATTGTCAAGCGAAGCCACTGCAATCTGTTCAAATATTATATGCTTGTCGATGGGTATTTTATTGAGTTGTTTGTCCAACATACAGTCTTCCACAAAAGTCAAGGTACAGAGAATCGGTAACTGAAAATTGTATTACTGAATCAATATTTTTATTTGAAAACCAAAAGTTATGAAATGGTAATAATACGAGTTCTGTTTAATTTAAGTTTTCATAAATTTAAAGGGATTCGGCAATAATGATCATTGAAGACAATAATTTTTTGTTGGCAATGTCTCTTTTCTACTCCACAAAAGTCTTGGTACAGTTGCAGAAAATGCCCTGTTATTTGTAAAAAGGGGAATCCCCCAAGTTCATATTATCAGAGTGAGTTAACAACCGTAGGCCGCTGTCTTTAATATCGCGTCCGTATTCGTGGTGTATCTTTTATTTAATAAAATTTTTAAAAAATTAGTCGAAAGGAGTTGAGTATTAAGGAGCGTGAAATAATTATTAATCTGCATTCAAATCAGAGCAAATCATATTCTGAAATAGCTGAACTAGTGTTGCGAAGTCGGTCAACCATTCAAAAAGTGATAAATCGATTTAAGAAGGAAAATAGAGTGGAAAATGTGCCCCGAACAGGTCGTCCATCTAAACTAAGTGCAAAGGACAAGAGAAAAATTTCGCGAATGGTAAAACAAGATCCATTTCTAAGCTGTAGAAAAATCTGCGATGTTCTTGGAATTAATGATAAGAAGGAGGTTAGCGCAGAAACTGTGCGTAGAGCTGTCGTAGAAGCTGGATTTTCATCTCGTACGCCTAGAAGAAAACCTCTTGTAAGTTCCATAAACAAACAAAAAAGAATAACATTTGCAAAAGCATAACCAATAACGTTTTGGGATAATGTTTTGTTTTCGGATGAGTCTAAATTTTGTATATTTGGTGTAAATGGGCATAAGAGGGTCTGGCGAAAAGTAGGAGAAGCATTTAATCCCAAGAACACTATTAAAACAGTAAAACATGGAGGCGGTGGTGTTATGGTTTGGGGTTGCATGGCTGCTGCAGAAGTTGGAAATCTGACATTCATCGAAAATACTATGGATCAGAACTCTTATTTAGAGATTCTACGAAACAACATGAAACAAAGTGCAGCCAAATTAGGTATGCGAGAAGATTTCTTGTTTCAACAGGACAAGGACCCTAAGCACACTGCGCATAAAGTTCGAATGTGGCTATTGTACAATATTTGCATGCTTGCTACACCGCCTCAAAGCCCTGATTTGAACCCTATAGAGCATCTTTGGAATGAGCTTGAGACAAAAATCCGAAAAAGAGTGATATCAAGCAAGGCGCAGCTTAAGGATGTTATATTGGAGGAGTGGGCCAGAATCAACAGCGAATTTACTAAAAAATTGGCATATTCTATGCCTAAAAGACTGAAGTCAGTAATTCAGATGAAAGGATATCCGACAAAATATTAAGAAAAGTATAATTCAAATAACTATGCAAGACTATAATTACAATTTGTATCATTTTTCTTTAGGTGTACCATGACTTTTGTGGACTTCATTCATTGACTTTCCAACACATCATATGTAATAATGTATTAATACGACAGAATTTTCGTTTTGTTTTACATGAATTAAAGTGTAATGATTATAGTTGAAGTAATACCAAAAAAATTTTATCACTATAGGTTTTTTAAATAAAAATATCAAACAATTTTCATGATATTTATCACTGTACCTTGACTTTTGTGGAAGACTGTATATTCCCAGATATGAATTATGCTTAAACTTCTTCCTTCCGCATTCTCCCTCCATTTGCGCAATCAATTTTGGATGCCAGTAAAATCGGGCAAATAACTATCTGCAAAAGTCATCCCCAGCGTAAAAATTTCTTATACGACCAAAATCTACTACCGCTTATATAAATTACGTTTTTTGTACTCTCTTTTTTTTGTGTATTTTGATTCGCACTCGATTCTAAACATAAATATTCGTAATTATAACTGCATTTCGATTCAATTGTTTTGAGCAATGTTCTTGCTTTTTTGTCATAATTTATTTCTTGTTTTTCAATCAATTCTCGCATATTAGTTAACTCACTTCAATGCATCATCGCTTTCACATCCTTCTCAAGAATAATTTCTTCTAAATCTGATTTGGATATTTTTGTTCGCGATTTTCTAAACTGATTTAGAAATTCAATTCCAAGTTTATTAAGATCGTTTTTAGAGGTAACTGGGACAAGTAAATTTGTGATTTTGTTTTGACGAGTAACTGAGACTTTTTTGTAACCTTCATTGAGTAGGGATCTGAGTAATTTTCATCGATGATGGCAGCGGTGATGATGGTGGTGTTGATTTTGGGTTAGTGCTAATAATATTATTACGTTGCGTATTTAATTGTTCAGCACTTATTGCGTTACTATTCTTATGAAATTGTTTATTTTATATCATTGTTGTACTAGCTGATGTTGGTATACTAGAATAGTTTACATATATTAAATGCACAGGTATGTTATGGACTTTTCGCATCACCACCCATGACATAGAATTGATCATCTTTTGAACAAGCTTTTTTCGTGAAGGTCCCTCGAGCAGTTTGCCTTTTTTTTGTGGTAGGGTGGTGAATGCCATTTATGCATAGCGCGTGGGACTCGGATGCGGGACTGGGCTACCCACTAAACACCTCCCCTGTCAACCTGAGAACCCAGCCTGGAACCGTTTGACACATTACTTCGGGCCAGGTCTGGTTTTGTTACGCCGTAATGCGCCTTCAAGCTGGGGGATCCCTTTCCTAGCGGGAGGGGAGAGGGGAAGAGGAAGTGCAAAACAAGCGATACTTCCCCCAACGCCCCCGGCTGCTATGAGTCCCTTTTATCTTTTAGGACTGCCCGAGCATAATGTGGCACCTGGTTCCATTTGTCAACCGATTCGAGTATCACCACGACTATATTATCCGGGGTGAGCTCTCCCGTCTCCTTGTAGGGGTTCCTTCGCAGCCTGATCCATTTTGTGCACGCAAAAAATGTGTGGCAGGCATTGTCCTCCTCTCCTGGGCAATACCGACAATCGGAGGACCGTGATTTACCAATCTTGTGAAGGCAAGACTGAAAACACCCATGGCTGCTCGAAAGCAGGGTCAGATAGAAGTCAGTCTCACCATGCCTCCGATTTAGCCACGGTCTCACATCCGGGATGAGGCGTACAGTCCACCTTCCCTTCGTGCCATTGACTCAACACTGCTGCTAATCGTTGAGCGAGCGAGCGCTGTCTCTCCTCGCGGACAACCATCTCCCTCGCATCCTCGTTTCGGCGCAGGTAAGTAGCGCGGTGCTCTCTAGCAAGGAGAGCAACAGGTAATACGCCTGCAATACTCTCAACACCGAGTCAGAGACTGTTGGAAACGAAGATGCAGTTCTCAGTGCTCCTCTTCTCTGTACCTGTGCCAAACGTTTTCGGTAGACGTCCTTGCTGAGAGCGTCGCCCACTACCTCTTCTCCGTACAGTAGGACTGACCCTACAGCACTCATCAAGACGCGTCTTCTTGGTGGGGTGGGTCCCCCTACGTTGGCCATAAGTTGATTGAGAGCCAATATTCCCGAAGAAGCCTCCTCAGCCGTTGCCCTGATTTGCTCCGAGAAACTCATCTTCGAGTCGATCAGTAGCCCCAGGTACTTCACCGCTGGCTTCGATTCGATTTGTATGTCTCCAATACTGATCATCCTTACTCTAGGGATTCTCTTTTTTTATCAAGGTGATCACTTCGATTTTCTCCAGTGCTAAACTGAGCCCGCAAGCAGTCATCCAGTCCCTCACTTGGCGCATTAGCATACCAAGCCTAAGTTGCGCTTGTTCAATGGTGCGTCCAGTGACCAGAGCCGCAACATCAGCCGACCAAGTGTAACTCACCTGGCATCTCAAGTCTCAGTAGCCCGTCGTAAGACACGGTCCACAGGTCCGGACCAAGAATAGATCCCTGGGCAACACCCGATGTAATTTCCATCCTTCGTTGGCCCTGTGTCATGTCATAGAGCAGGCTTCGGTCCTTAAGGTAGTTCCTCATAAGCCGCATTAGATTTTCTGGAACTTGAAAAGAGTTTTCTAGCGTATCCAGGACATCCAGCCATCTAGCGGAGTTGAAGGCATTCCTGACATCGTATGTCACGAACAGGACGATCCGTCGCTTGGTGCGACTATATGCCTCAGCCTTTTGAACCGCGTTCACCACTTCTGCAATCGCATCAGTGGTAGAACGTCCTGCCGAGGAGATAGGTCCCCAGCAGCACGAACCGCGTCAGTGAGTCTTCCCTTATGAGTTTCTCTAGCACTTTCCCAGCCGTGTCTAGCATGTATAACGGGCGGTATGCAGATGGCGATTCGGGGTTTTCCTTCCCCTTGCTGATCAGCATGAGCCTCGCCACCGTCCATCGTACCGGGAAAACCCCGGCCCATAGGCAAGTGTTGAATGTGCTGAGCAGCAAGTCAGGACAAAGGTCATAGACGAGCCGCAACACCATCTGGACCTGGAGCCTTCCTCGCTTTCAATGAGACGGCTGTCACCTCCAGTTGTGAAGAGTGGGCACTCGACTCCTGTTTCACTATGGACAGCGTCAACCCGGCCAAGATGGGAGGGGAAGAGTCCCCGCACTATCGCGTCCATCTGGAGATGATTTCCTAGTGGTTATCTGCCCATCCAACAGAGCAAAAAGCATTTCTGATGAGGAGAATAACCAGCAGAATAAATCTTTAGGTGAAACGGCTATGGAATACTGCGCTCACTACTTCAGTAATAGCATCAAAGGTAGAGCGACCTGCTTTGAAGCTATATTGCCATAGAAATAGTTCTCTGGCAGGAAGTAATTTTTTTCTTGATGAGCTTTTTTGGGTACTTTTCCAGCGAAGTCTAGGATTACACAACGGGCGGTAAGTAAATGGTGAGTATGAATTTTTTCCCCTTGCTAATCAGCATGATAGTCGCTATCATATAGCATGGTTAAAACACCCCTTCAAATTAGGCGTTGGCATTTTCTAGCGCTTTTGCAAACATGAGAGATGTTATTTTGATATTAATGAAAAATGCTATTTTTAATATAAATGATCCGATATTTATTTCATTATAAAGAAAAAAGTATGCCGTTAATAGTGGAAAATTACATCAGGCAAATGACCACCACGACCACGCTTACAGGACCATATCCTTTTCATGAAATTTTCCATAACCAAATCGCAAAGTGGCTGCCCTATGTCCTCGATGGCCTCACGAATTCCATCTTTGAGGTCTTGAAACGACGCTGGGCTGTTGGCGCAAACCTTCTCTTACATTTGGCCCCAAAGGAAAAAGTTGCAAGGTGTTAAATCACAAGATCTCGGTGGCCAATTGTGATCAGCTCTTCGAGAGATAACAAGGTCCGGAAACTTTTCCCGTAAAAGATCAATGGTCTCGATGCTTGTGTGGCACGTAGCGCCTTGTTGAAAGTAAACACTGTTCAGATCAATACCATCCGATTTCGGCTATAAAAAATCATTAATCGTCTCTCGATAGCGCAATCCATTCACTGTAACTGTTGCACCAGCCTCATTTTTGACAAAGTAAGGTGCAATGACTCCACCGGACCATAAACTGAACCAAACAGTCACACGTCCAGGATAGAGACAATAACTCTTGAGTTTTCCGAGCCCCAGATGCGACAATTTTGCTTGTTGACGATGCCACTGAAGTGGAAATGGGCCTCATCACTCAAGATGATTTTTCGATGGAATTCCAGATCATTTTCATGCATTTCAAGGACCCAATCAGCAAAGACACGACGTTGTTGATGATGGACTGGCTTGAGTTCTTGTGTTAACTGAACTTTATAAGCCTTAAGGCCGAAATCTTTATGCAAAATACGGTGTAATGACGTTTGTGAAATGCCTAATTCCAAAAAACGACAAGGAATGGACAAACCTGGGTTTTCTTCAACACTTTCGGCTACAGCAGCAATATTCTCGGCTCTTCTTGAGTGGCGTGCACGGGTTTTATTCTTCACATCACTGAGTTGTCCCAACAGCTCGAATTTTTCCGCCAATTTCTATATTGCAGTCCGACAAGGCGCCTCACGACGACCCAAAAATGTTCAAGTTTTACGAACGGTCTCTGCCAAATTTCCACCATTTTTATAGTGAATTTTAATAATTTCAATGGATTGTTGAAGCGTGTATGGTTCCATTTTTATTAGTGGTGTAGTTTCTACTAGTCAAATGTCAGAAAATGACAGCTTCAAAAATGATATTTACTGAAATAGCGGGCTTTTCAAAAGAACATCTATTTCTGGAAAACCCTTTATTCAAGTAGCTGTAATTTAGCTTTTTATTTTAGTGAAATTTTTGGAAAAGTTAGGTGAATTGAAAAGTTACCTTTCGCTCTTGTAGACGAAAATTTGAAATGCATAAAATGTACTATTATAAACAAAGCTGATCGAATTTTGACATGTAAGTATTTGTTACCCTTATACTCACAAAGAGCTACTTCCATTATTTTTTAGATTTTTCTGCTCAAAGATATTACCAAATATTTCGCGTAAATTTTTCTTTCACCAGCACCCTTCTTTGCAAATGCTGTTAGTTTAGGATCTGTTTTGAAAAGTTTTCATCAAGACATTCATACGCCTACAGGCAACCTTTGGGAAGCAATTTTTTTTTACTAAGGACTGCCCACCTATATGCGGAGATCGTTCTTTAAATCCTTATAAAATTTCTTTTTGCTGAAACTTTGAAGAGATCTCCACTATTGACCTGCATACAAGATGCATTCTAAAATAAACGAGGCTTTTGTCGTAAATTTTTTTTGGTGGCGCGATCTGTAAAAAAGAAAGTCAGCTCTCGCTGACTTCCAATGAAAGTTTGGTAATATTCGGTTTAGTGAAAGCGAAGTTATTGCCTATAAAGTCACAGTATATTGCATCATCGGTACAAAAATGAATTTCAAACAAAGAGCTAATATCAATTTTTGTTTCAAAATCGGTAAAACGTTTACCGAATTATTCGAATTGGTAAAAAGTTTATGGCGATGATTGTCTATCTCGTGCCAGAGCTCATGAGTCGTTTACACGTTTCAGAGATACTTGTGAGGACATAAATGACGAGGAACATACGGGCCGCTCAAAATCATTGATCACCGAAAACTCTATCGAAATTGTGCGTGAATTTATCAAAAACGAGCCGAAATCATCATTGAAATTCATGGAATCGGAGTCGAATATCTCCAAAACATCGTATTATCGCACTTGAACCGATCATTTGGGCTTACGAAAAGTCTTTGCCCGTTTTGTTCCGCACAAGTTAATTGCTGACCAAAAATTGCTCAGAATTCAACATTCGAAAGACATCATTGAAGAGGCGCGAAAAGACGAGAACTTATTTACGACATTGGAGCTGGTGACAAAACGTGGTGTTTCCAATATGAACCCGATACCAAGCGTCAAAGTGCCGAATGGAAGGCCCCAGTTGAGCCACTACCCAAAAAATCGCGTTTAGAGAAGTCAAAAATCAAGTTAGTGCTCATTTGTTTTTACGAATCCAAGGGTCCAAGCGAATTGTCCACAAGGAGGTCATGCTTATGGGCCAAACGGTCAATGCAATTTTCTATCTTGGCATATTGAAGCGTTTGTTGCATCGAATTCGGGCTGAATGCCGCGAAGGAGGAAGCTGGTGCTTATTGCATGATAATGCACCATCTCATCGATCCACTCTTGTGACTGATTTTTTGACTAGAAATCGCATTTTAACCATCAATCACTCACCGTATTCACCTGAAATGACTCCCTGTGACTTCTATCTATTCAAAAAATTGCATTTGGCCATGAAAGGAAAACGCTTTGCGTCCGTAGAGGACATCCAAAAGTCGTGTACCGACATCCTGAAGGACATCCCGGTCAATGACCTGAAACACTCTTTCAAAAAGCTTTTGGTACGCTTAAAATAGTGTATCAAGGCTGGAGGAGACTATTTTGAATAAATAAGTTCGAACTTATCAGAACAAAGCTCCTGTCACATCTATTTTAGCTCAGTCTCGTTTATTTTGGAACGCACCTTGCACATGTGAAGTTTCATGCTCATACGGCTTGCGAGAAAATTTGTCGTACCCCACACACAGTTGGACGAACATGTCTTGATTTTGTTAGGATATTGCAAAATTATTTTACAATACCTTAATAAGCTTATGGAGAAGTGGTAAGAGTGCTCGCTGCTTAAACCGAAGGTCCCTGGTTCGCATCCCTTTTGTTCCAACAAGATTTGTTTTCAGTGATTCGTCGGACGGACTTTAGGCCTGTTCAGGTTTGAAACGTATTAGCTTCATAGCAAAACGTACCGTAGCTGATATTAACCAGATTATCTTCTTGAGCATCGATACATTCGATCAAGATAATAAGATACCCTAACTATCGCTAAGTGAAGGCCCGAAAGCGGCTGTACTGCTTTACTAAAAAAAATGAGCTTATGGTGTGCCATAAAACCCAAAACTACTCTGTCCATTGTTAAATTAAAAGTGGCAATTAAAATGAAACCCAAAAAAATTTCATATGTTATTTCTAATGATTATTTGTGTAGTTCCTTGCAATAACTTTCCTTTTATTTTACAATTTCAGGGATCAATTGTTAACATGGAAAGTGCCAACAACTCAGCTTTGAACTTATAAGATGCAACATAATCTTAAAGCTTTATATATAATACACAATTAATGAACTTCAACCAGAATCTAATCAACCGGCTAATACACGTGATAGTGGCGTAATCACTAATTCATCGAGCCGTCAACCCCCTATCGCTATCAAATATGTGATTTCCCAATAAATTCAATGAATCGAATCGATATTGCTTGATCCATCGGCAGATTAATAAATCGGTTATTGCACATCGTGCACTAGGGGCTTATCAAACATCCACAACGACCAGGACGAGAACGAGGACGACAAGCCAACGTGCAACATGTTTCCGTCTTACATGATTCCTCAACAAGCCCCAGCCCACACTCACTCGCACACAGTGTCCCTTGGTCCAAAGTAATATCCTGGATTTTACACGGTAATTTCATGCTATGGGAATATGATGGGAACTTTCGTCTTCATCACAAGTCCAAGACTGCTCCTTGTCGTCCGGTTGAATTTGCAATCAGTGTAGGTGGTGAAAAGTGAGAAGTGAAGAGAAAGGAGGAAGGAATACGACTTAAACAAATTTTTCGCAACAACATCGTTTTCGACGTCGTCGTCTCACGTTCCATTACCGTCAACGGAAATCTTTCCAGCAATCCAGCAACGCGACGGCAACTCGTGGCAAGGACAACTAGCAAAGGACTCTGACGAGTTGTTGTGGATAATATTATGGGAGATTTACAAGCGACTGTCGAGTTTTATGTCGAATTGTATAAATTTTACAATGTTGACTTATTCCAGCGAGGGTAAGTACTGAAAGAGTCTTTTTATAAATAGCAGGATGAATGTTGCGAATGGTGGACAGGATTTGAATATATCTAAGCACAATAGTCGCTATAGAACTTGACGCACTGTAGGGCGTGCCTATCCCATCTGGTTGATAATGTGAAGGTCTTCCTTTCAATCTTCGAGATATTTCCAACGCTTTTATCCGTTGTAGTGATTTATTATTTAAATTATTATTCACAGGAAAATGAAATCCTTTTCTCAAGTACTCGTTTTGAGAAAGAGTTGGTATGGTACGTAAAATCTAGTCGTTAATGATGATCATTATTTTCGTCCATTTGATTTTCATTTATTTGCGCAGTAACACGTGTAGTAAGGGTAGTTGATACAAGTATTCCTCCCTGTACTGTATATAGGGTGTATAGAATTGCTAATAGTCATGAAGTCTGCAAACTTTTTCAGATGACTCAATCAAAATTTGAATCATGTCATTCTTGAAGCAGGGATAGTCCTTCTACATTAAATACTTTATTTATCGTGTCACATCCTATTGGCTTTGGACCGATTATCATCACTCATCATTCATCGAAAATAATTTGGTGGCAGTAGTCGATGTTGATAGCAATGACACCTACAATGCCGATAATGCGAATATTTCGAGCGTAACAAATCCACCAAGGAGTCGTCGATAATAAAACCGAATCCTATAAACATCTCACTTGATTGATGGTACCAGGAAATGGAGCACATCTTTCGGCTCTGATTATTGTCGCCCACGCAGTTGACAGTATCAAAGCAATATGTCTAGGGCGTCTCGCGTGATATTGCAAAAGAAGGGATTTCTTACATACTCGTGTATAAGTAAATTTGTATCCCTTCATTGATGGCTTGGGAGAATTCAGCAGACACTAAGAATTGAGACATCATGTTTTAAAGCATATGTCACGGTATAATTTAGATGGTATAAATAATTCATATGACCCACGATGCGTAGATTTATGAGTAGGATTCTGTCAAAAATAATTGAGTGCCAACCTTAGGTTGGGGTAATATCGTTACTAAATCAAAATATTCGAATGAGTAACTTGAAGTACATATTTGAAAAAAGATATGCTACGTTTATGAGAAAGATCAAAAACATTCTTTGTTGATTAGTAATTAAAACGTCATGACAACACCTAAAAGTATGGGACTAATAATCAATCACACTGATAGCATCATCGACTTTCGTCATTGCAACAACAGTAAGTACAGCATTGATGACGAAACAACAAATGACGTCATTGGCGCTTATGTCATTAAAATAACGGCAAGTATGTGGCTGGTATTAATTAATAACACCTGACATTATCGGTGGATGATAGAAATATATTGATTACCCTATATAAAGCGTCGTGACACACGCACATTGAGACAAATAAAATCTTGAAATATGATTAATACGTGCGATGGTGAAGGCAAGATCAAGTACTATTTACTTTATTTCTCTTTTCAACAAAATAGATTCAATTACAACATGCAGCAGTAAGACAAATGCAATAAATAGGGTAAAAGCAAAAAAAAAAAATCACTAAAAGCTAAGAAGAATAGAGTTGACACATTCTTTAGGGAATATATATAATGTCGCGTGTTACAGTTCGCGGCCGATAAGTTTAATGTTCCGGAAAAGTGAAAACGCAATGTCTTTTAAATTAATTTAAAAGAGTTTATTTACTAAGAATGCACAACAATTGATTTCACTATTTGTTTTACCAATTTATGTTTCCAATGTCTTCAATCGCCGTTTTACTATTACTATATCCCCCATTCATTCAGCTCAGCTTTATATAGGGTCCCTAGTCACTCAATCCATTTCGCGTATATTGGCGAACGTTCTGACGAGAACTATCTGGAATATTCTAGCAATTCTGAATACCCGCAGTGACGTCACTTTCAGATATTCATCATGGATCTACTTGGTCCATTCTTGTGCTTTCGAGTACATTCGTTTACTTTTCAATCAATATTGATCATGATGTTATTGATAGATGCTCGCAGAATTTTTTAGATATGTAACACTGCCCCCACCTCAGTTCTTTTCGCACCGAAAAGATGTGTCGCAAGTTGTAGTGACGTCTCCCAGGATGTAATAAGGGGTAAGATGGTCCAGGTGCCCGATCTTTATTTTGGCTCTCGGCTTATGGTGTCTCTGTATGCGATATACGACGTCATTGATTCACTTTGCAGGTCGGTTTGGTCCCTCCCAATCATGCTGCAACTTCGGAGACCAACCCTTCAAAGTTTCAGCCTTGATCTGAATGTAGTTCACAAGATACGCCAAACATACTGACTCAATTTAACATTAGCTGCTCCGCTACAGTAGTTGCTTCCTGGTTGAAAATTGGGTAAACCTCGAGCCACTTGCTGAAACAATTGGCCACAACCAGCCTGTATCGATTTCCCCATTCGGATTCAGGAAAAAGTCCTGCGATGTCAACCGCAATCCTTTCAAACGGTACACCCACGTTATAGGTTAACATTTGCCTTCTTAGTCGTCGCCTTGGAATTTTGATCGAAGCGCCAATTGTGCATCTACGACACCAGTCCTCTACGTCTTCTCGAGCATGGAGCTAGTAAAACCTTCTCCGCAGTTCCGCTAAGTTATTGTCTTACGAAATATAAATTACACCCCGGAACCAATCCTAGAAGGGAAGGATTCCTTGCACTCTAACATTTAAGTCGGAATATTACCAAGGAACCATTCCACGCACTGAAGTACTGGTGGGAAGACTGAGGTAATCTTAGCATAACCAATGTAAATTATTAGCGTTAAGCAAAATTGATTTTTAATATGTTCAATTAGAATTCTTTGTTTTCCTCATATTGTAAAATTTGCACATTAATCGCGCGTCCTGTTCAAGCACATCATTTAAGTGAAACCCAGAAAAATTCTAACCAATGTAAATCATTAGCGTTAAATAATGTTAGATATTAATTATCAAGCGAAAAAAAACTAACAAAAAGGCAGCAGCTTCTCTTCGCCACCGAACTTCAACTCCGCTCTAATGACGAGGAACGGTAGTCAAATTCGTGAAATTCTTGGCACACCTGATTATGTCGCTCCAGGAGTACTGCAATATGAACCATCATCAACGCAAACTGATTTATGGTTGGTTAGTGTATTGGCCTGGATGTACACCAGTTGGTGGCGATACAAAACAGGAGACATTTTCTTTCTCGAAAATTTCACATCCTTCCGTTTCATCTGGATTGTGAGGGCAGCCTTTTTCATCTGGAACATACGAGTGGTGGTTGCTCTAAGCGAAATAAGTCGAGCGTGTATTGCTATTTGTACTTGCTGTGGTAGCTTGTTCGTATTATGGCAAACATGTACATATGTATTTAATATTCAGTAGAAAGTACAAAAGCTGGTTCACACATTGTGAGCGCAGGCTTCCAATGAAGCTTCGGGTAAACATTGAGCAGCTTTGATTGGTCGTGTAAGTTGCACATGCTTCAAATAGGACAATCACCAACCCCAAAACGACGAACAGGATGTTACTTAAGATCATCACAGCATTATTACTAGAAATAGCATGAAATTTGTCTTACACCGGTTGCAAAGCGCCAATGTCTTTTTGAACAACAGAGAATTTATGTTTTTTACCGATGAAATTAAAGGTGTATCCTTGGCTGAATGGCCGCATTGCAAAGAAACAATCTTCTGCTACTAAACCAGCCAATAGGTTATCGAACGAGACTTTCTTCTCAGCGCCGCACTGCATCACAACATAACTGCCTTTCCAATTACACAACAAGCCAAACTTTGATGGATCAACATACGTAGATAGATTTCATTATCATGCGATAAGCAGGTAATATTGTCGACACAAAGAAACCATTAGTGCATTAAACAGGTTCGTTCGTTGCAATCCGTTGTGGCCGTTGCATTGATATCTGGCATCGATGCAGTTTCCGTCTTTACATCGAAATTCATCTTCACGACAAAAATTCATACTTAAAGCTTGCGACACTAGGAATACACTAACAACCATCAGTAGCCATAAACCGGACTTTATTCTAAAAGTACCGAGCTTCTTAGTACCGAGTTGGTTGAGACTGATGATGGTATGAAGAATTGCTAAAAAACAATAGTACTTGGAGAATTAAGATGTACTTACGAGATCCTCGGGCTGATCGCCCGACACATCCCTTCGCAGACATAATTACGGCAAACACAATTACTTTAAAACATCTCGTGGCGAACGTAAATATACGGGCACGTAGTCACAAGCATCAACACATTAATTGACACTTCAACCAAAACAAATCGATAAGGCTGTTATCGATAACGTAGTACTATGCGCGAAAGAAAGATGGCCACCAAGAAAAACTGGGTTTGCGCCCAAGGTAAAGCGCTGTTGTGGCCTTGAACTTGGGCTCCAACTCAAGTCAAAGAGCCACTGGGCCAAGTTTATAAAAGAGCCAGCGACGATGAAAGCGGTCTCTTTTATGGATACTTGGCCAGCGAAGAACATCAGAAGGACGGAACATCTTCCGAACGAACAAGTGCAAAATAGAAGAAGGAAGGACGAAACATTTTGCTAGTCAACAAGTGAAGAACCTTAGGAGGAAGGAGCGCCGAAGAAGGAAACCAATTCTGGCTGCGGTGAGATTCATCGAGGGGACCTCCAACGTAGGTAGTAAGGAAGTTGTGTAAGTTTTAAGACCTTGAATTTTATGAATAATAATTTTGCATTAAACCGAAATCATATTGATTTATAGTTTGATCTTATATATGAAATCATCCTGTTGTGTGAAGTGTTTCACCCAGTGTTTTTGCGCGTGGATCGGGCAGTGTTGGCGAAAGCCGTAGATTTGGCCTGGAGTGCATAAGAATCCTTGTGGATTTCAATCTGCGCAAACGTTCTCTTTAGTGGAGGTTTGTTTTTTTCCTTGGTGGCAGTTAGTTTTCTTATGTGGGAATTAGTGCTCTCAGTGAAAGTTAGTGAAAGTGGTGATAGGCGGCTCGACGAGCCGAGTAAAGGTCACCAGTGGTTATTCACATGTAAAGACTATTCTGGGAAGCCTCAACCTTGACAATTCGCTCCTAGCAGCAGCTCTAGGGTTAGTAAGTGGCACTTACCTACCTCGCCTCTACGGGCTAGTCGGAACCCCAAGGCCCCCGACCAGAATCGCTTGTTGTGACGTATCGTTAACATTTTTAATGTAACACTTGTTACCACTAAGGTGGATCCGGCTTTTAGGAAGTATAGTTTGCATACTATAGGAGCTGCCATCTGCCGTTCCCCATTTTCGCTTGAGTACGCCACCCTCCACTTGAAGGGAGTTCCATTGTGCCCAATAACTTTTCAAGGTGGCGCCATGCATCGAAACGTTCTTCCGCTCAGGTCACCCGGTTATCTCCTTCTATACGAGCAATGGTCCGATGTCTTCATCGGCTAGCTGGGCACTTCGTTTTTCCTCCGATGACCAGCCTTCATCAAATTCGGTCGTTATTACTCACAGATCAACGGTCGGCTCCTTCTCCGCAATCCGTCGGCAATGTTTGCAGTTCGGTGGACATAGACGAGAGGATAGGGCATCAACATTTCCATGATCTTCACCCTTCCGACGAACAATTTTGTACTCGTATGACTGCAATCTTTCGATCCATCTCGCAATTTGTCAATCGGGGTTTTCGAAGCTAAGCAGCCATCTCAGCGATACATGGTATGTTCCAAGAACTAATTTCTGGCCATATAGGTACTTGTGGAATTGCTTGGTCGCCTCTTTTATAACCAAAAGCTATTTCTTGGTCACGCAGTAGTTTCTTTTACTTTTTGAGAGGACTTTTTCTTCGTCATCGATCTGCTGGGAGAGTACAATCCCAATCCCGCCATTGCTCGCATCGGTGTCAACTACAAACATTTTTCCAGATTTTGGATAAGCCAGCAAGGGTGAATCACACAGCTTCTCGTTCAAGGTCTCAAAGGCTGCCTGCCATTGTTCATTTCAAATATACAAACAATTTTTCTCGGGTAGTTGATGGAGACATGTAGGTTTTTTGGCAAAATCTTTGATGAATCTTCGATAGAAGGTCCAGACCCAGAAAACTTCGTAATTGGCGTTAGTTCAATTTCAATTTTCTCAGGGCCTGTTTTGACCTCTTTTGCTCATACAACGTGTCCCAGGTATTTTATTTCAACTGCTAAAAGGGCACACTTGTCGGAACTAAATTTCAAATTTGTCAGTCGCAATCGGGAGAACACTTCTTCTAAGCTCCGCAGATGCTCTTCAAACGTGCGCTCGATAACAATGATGTCATCTAGGTACACCAAGCAGGTTTTCCAGGTTAAGCCTCATAGCATGTATTCCATCAAGCATTCAAAGATGGCGAAAGCATTGTAAAAATCCAAATGGCATCACCACAAATTGCCACAATCCAGTCCCAACTGAAAATAGGGTCCGCTCTCGGTCCTTTTAGTCGATTTCTACCTGCCAGTAGCCACTCTTGAGATCGAGTGTAGAAAACCATATGTGTCAGTAAAGTGTCCATGATGTCGTCGATGCGTGGAAGTTGGTAACTATCTTTCTTAGTTATGTCGCGTTAAGCTGCCTATAGTCGAAACAAAAATGAGTGCTACCATCCTTTTTCTTTACGAGAACTACTGGCGCAGCCCATTGACTGACAGAAGGCTCGCTAACACCTCGTTTTTCCATGTCCGAGTTCGTGCACTCTCGGTGCTTGTCAAATTGGCTTGGCTCCCTAAGTATCAGTGACGTGAGCTACCATACTCGTTCGGCCTTGGTCATCCGGGCTTGTTGAAGAGATATCAATGTTGTTGGCGACCAGATCAGAGGCTTGCTTGAATAGCTGCACTGGCAAATTGGTCTATTTAAATATTGCAGACGTGGGGTCCCGGGCTTTGTCTGTGTCTTGCCTCCTTTTCCAATGATGGTCGTGAGTAGCTTCCAAAGAGGTGATGGTGGAAACAAGCTGAAAGATGCCTATGACTTCTCCCGCTTTGATGCTCGTGGTTGAGTGTGCGGGCATAAGGACTCTAACCGGCACGTATCCCTTCCTTATAGATCTTACAAGGCTTCACCCTAAAATCAAACTGCACAATGCTGATGTCTTCGTTGTCTCTATCATCGGTGGTCTCCAGAATCACCATCAAGCTTGGCCCATACAATGCTCTCGGAAGATTTTGGTACATCAGTGTCGGTACATACTAGCACATTCATCTTGGGGACTTGCACGCTGGGATCCTCCATTAATACGTCGACATTCTGCCATTTCAATACCCGTTTGCCCAAATCCAACGTGATTCCATGTGGCCGCAGAAAATCCATTCTGAAAATGCAGTCGTCCATAATGTTCGCGACCAGAAAATGATGTTGGAACGCAAGGTCTCCCAACTGTATCTGGAGGTTGACCTCTCCACGGACAGGTGAAGTTTCTCCTGTAGCTGTCCATAGTGAGAAAATTCTGCCTTTGGGAAGCAATTGTTGCCTGAATAGGTCTGGTCGGACAATCGATCGGATTGCGCCAGTGTCGATTGTTATGGTGCAATGTTCACCGTCAACTTTACCTGGAGAGCATAAATCTGCTTCTCCACGTGTAGTCAGTCTTTTGACGGTAATGGTGGTGCCAGGGATGTCGATCCTCCTAGCCAACCTCTGCTCCACAAAGATGGCTCTGGGCTCCTGACTTGGTCTGGGTCTCCTCCCAGCTACATACTCTGGACAATAGCTAGGTTTTCTTCGCTTCTTGCAGTCTCTTTGCTAGTACCTCTTCTCAACGGAATTTCGGCATCCAGGTGCTCCATTTACCTACGGCTCTTGCTAAATTTCCACGCGCTTACACCTGCAATTGTCTGTCACTACCTCGTGACACGGGCAGTGGTACGAGTCACATTTTTCGCTGCCTCGAAGTTCAGACTATAAGCCAATGCGTCCTTAACTGTTTGCTCTTGAGCGAAACGCACTCATGAATTCTTCTGTTGCTGCGTCATCTCAATGTGCTGGGTCATAAGCTGGGTAAGCCAAAACTGCCAGTCGCTCAATGTCTTGGCCTAGTTGCTGTAAGCTGCCGTAGCTGTGACCGATAAATCTGCTTCAGATGATCGTCTCCATAACGCATGTCAAGCGCATTCATTATAGCAGCCGAGTTTGAGTGCAACTCAACGGGGATAGTCTGGAAAAGCTCAGGAGCTGGGCTATTTAGAGCAAGAATTAATGCAGTTGCTCGTCCTTGCTCATTCCAGAGATTTGTCCTAGTGGTGGCTTCAAACTGGATTTTGTAGATACTCCAGAACGTTTTCCTGTCAAATATTGGTGCTTCATATTTCTGGATATGCTTTGCGCTGCAGTTATAAGCGGGGCTAGTGAGGTGGTTACTACTGCTTTCGCTGCTTCCAATTCCAGATAAACCTTTTCCATGACGCATTTAATTTAATTCGTCAGACTACCGAGCTCCGCTTTTATTTTGGTTGACTGTTTCTCCAGCTTTTGGGTGATTTCTGCGTTGATTTCAAATATTTTCTGCTATAGCTTCACAGTTAAACTGGATGACTGTTATTGCTGCTCTTGCTGCATCAGAATCAACATTTGCAGCAGCGCACTTTCTGGTTTCTTTGATTTTGGCGTTTCTGCTTCTCCATCTTTTGCACCCTTTTCCGCACCTAAGGGCTCACCTTAATCCAGATACAGGCCTTCCGATTCAATCACGTCACGCAGGCGTGCAATCAGTAAGGCCTTTGTACCTTGTGTAACCAGATTTCACTGTTCCAACTTTTCTTTAAGCTCCAATATGGTCAATTCATTAATTCTTAAATGTAAGCATCGTGGTATTTTTAATTGTTTTCGCTCTTTTTCACCAGTTTCTACGTTAAATTTCACTATTGTGCACTTTCAAAATGATTAAAAGTTTTCACTTTCAAAATTTTATTTCTCACTTCTCGACACCACTGTCGCGTACTACGATTTGCAGCCAATAATTTTAATGTTCTGGGAAAGTCAAAACGCAACGCCTTTTAAATTAAGTTAAAAGTTTATCAATTTATGTTTCCAGTGTCTTCAAATATATCACAAAAATTTTTACTTCACTATCAATCAATCTCGCCTTCAATTCGTGCTCTCTACTTATCACAGTTATAATTATCGCCGCGTTACTATTACTATATCTCCCATTCATTCAGCTCGGCTTTATAAAGGATCTCTAGTCATTCAACCCATTTCTCGTATATTGGCGAATGTTCTGGCGAGATTTACCGGGAATATTCGAGCAATTCTGAATATCCGCAGTGACGTCACTGTCAGATATTGATCATGGATATACTTGGTCCATTCTTGTGCTTTCAAGTACATTCGTTTACTTTTCAATCAATATTGATCATGATGTTATTAATAGTTGCGACAAAAATTGCGACTGTAGCTCGCAGAATTGTGTGGACATGTAACAATTAAAAGCCAAAAGGTCAAAGCTAAAGGTCATCATGACTACGTGGTATTCTAAGTAAGGGTAAGAGAATGGAACACCAAAGATACTCGATGATCTTGCAGAGTACGTATTGTGCCTAACTGGCACCTGATTGACTAAGTGAGTATCGAGCAAACCATGTCAAAACTTATAGAGGAAACATTCGTCAAGGTAGGCTCACCGCTTCTCCTGCGAAGGAATATTGAGGATAGATAAGCGTGATTCACATTAAATGTAGGGAACCCGGAACTTAACTTCACGAATACGATTCGTGTACATTTTTTCTGTACAGCTTCTAGCGTGAACCGTGATCACATGGAATGAGGTGTATTATTGACTCCGTCACCACTGCCACCATTTTACTGGGGTACTACGGCGAACCTGATTAACTCACCCGAAGATGGGCGTGGACGCCACTTGTTTGGTCCACCATACCTCCAAAAGGCCACCCAAACGAAAAAAACAACCGACTAAAGCAAAGTTATCACTCTTAATTCGTTTGGCACTTGCAACCATTTAATCGCAATGGGCATCTTACAAATACCTGCACCGTACCCGGCAATTCCACCACTACAAAAACCGGCAGGTTTTTTTTTCACCGGACAAAAGAACTTTAGATACCCTTATAACTAAACCAGGCAAAAAGAAAAAAAACTTTAAATTCACACTACCGATCACTCTACTCGCCAACCACTACCACTACAAATAATATTCCAGGCTTCTTTACCTGATTATCGTGCCAAAAACGACTTCCCAAGCCACACTGCTATAAGTGCAAAATTAAAAATACAAGGGGAAAAGAATATATATAGTAGATTCTACGCTGATAGCTAATAAAAAATTGCTTAATGACAACGCTAATAAAAAATTGCTTAATGACAAATACAAAGCTACTTACTATATTCTACTTCCTACGCTAACAAGGATCCTTTTCTTCCGCTTCTTAATGTAGCCACCGCCAATTGTATCCTCCTGCAGGAACTTCTTCGAACCATCTCGCATATTATTGTCTGGCCGCTGACGAATTCGCACTCCAACGTGCAACCTCTGCCCAGAGATCTATCCTTGGTCTGGACCTGTGGAACGTGTCTTACGACGGGCTACTGAGACTTGAGATGCCAGATGAGTCGCGCTTGGTCGGCTATGCGGATGATGTTGCGGCTCTGGTCGCCGGACGCACCGTTGAACAAGCGCAACTTAGGCTAGGTATGCTAATGCGCCGAGTGAGGGACTGGATGACTGCTCGCGGGCTCAGTTTAGTACTGGAGAAAACCAAAGTGGTCATCTTGACAAAAAAGAGAATCCCTAGAGTAAGGATGATCAGTATTGGAGATATACAAATCGAATCGAAGCCAGCGGTGAAGTACCTGAGGCTACTGATCGACTCGAAGATGAGTTTCTCTGAGCAAATCAGGGCAACGGCTGAGAAGGCTGCTTCGGGAATATCGACTCTGAGTCGACTTATGGCCAACGTAGGGGGACCTGGCCCGAAGTTATGTGTCAAACGGTTCCAGGCTAGGTTCTCAGATTGACAGGGGAGATGTTTAGTGGGTAGTCCAAGGGTATCCTCCATGGGAGTCCCACACTGCCAGACTCGGCGGGCGTAAATGCCTTCACCTCCCTACCACATAAGAAAAACCTGCAACCTCTACTCAGAGAATTGATTGTCGTTCAGCGTTGTCCAGCCTCACTGCCAAAATTTGAAAAATAAAAAAAAAGTGCGCCAACCTGCCCAGATTTAAATACCCTCCGGGAACCATCACTTTTCATCCAAGGGGAAATCTCGTTCAGGGTTCACCACCCTTCAGGAGTGGTTTTTCCCATTCGTGGGAGTAGTTCCCCTCGCTTCGATCGTACAATAAGTTCCACTCGGTGGTGACACTGGTGGAATTGAAGAAAATTGTGCGCTGAATGTTCTGAATGCATCGGCTGACAGTTCGATCTGCCAGTAAGTTTTTTTACACCTCGACGCAAGTTAAGGGTTTTGTTAATAATGACAAAACCCTCGCGTACCAATCCTTTCCAAGGCGAGGCGTTAAAATTATAGTGTATGTCATTCCAGGCGGGAGTTGTAACGTTTGTACTAACCCGAAGTGTATCGTGCGTGGTATTTACCCTCTATTTGTCGTAATTTCGGTTACTGATTCTCCCCAATAGTTCAAAAATGTCGCGATTTTGTTTGTTTACGCGTCCCCTAGCAAATAACTTGTGCGGGAAGAATAGTTTGGCTGTGATGTGCAGAGGCATAACGTCACTAACCAGCTTAAATAGGAAGGCAGATAAGATATTTGATAGTTGCAGACATGATTTACTTAATTTGATTATGAATGATGTTTGTGCCCCCTTTGTAAGACTAGATGAATTTTTTAGAGGTAACATAAGAACGTAGAGATTCTTCACATTTTTCAGCGTTAGGTGTAAGTCAGGATATTTCACCCATAATAAAATCAATTTATGTTTGCAGAGAATTTGATAGGACTCTTAAATTTGGTTTGATTGCTACTTGCATTCCATATACTCAAATTGCAGTGTCATTTGGTACGAATTTTGAATTGAAGCGTGATAGTAATGAATTATTTGTCTGAACATCCAAACAAAATATTATAGATACTTCAATTTTATCAATTAATTCGTCGTAGTATGTTTTATAGTATTCATCAATCTTACCTGTAAACAATTCCAATGTTTAGCAATCGGTTACTACTGTAACTGAGTGATCACAACACAAAAGCGGGAATTCCACATGAATATTGCACGGTTGTATAATTTTAGATTCAAAAAGTACTGCCCGTTCTTCATCAATTATTTCATCTAGGCTTGGAGCTTCGTATGATTCTGTAGTCGTTATTCTCTTGGCTAAAATGCATTTATGCATATCTTCTCCTTTGGATATTGTCTAATTTCCATACGTTATTCTAATATTCGAAGCTATTGCTTCGAGGGGCTATGTATTCTGGAATTCAGCATACGTGAATGGGTGTAGATCCTTTCCGCTTCCATATGATCTAGTCGTAGGGCCGGATATTTCGCGTTTCATTTCAAATCGCTTGAAGCCGGTTGATGGGTTGATTGACAGGTTATTGTATCCTTTTGTTGTTGTAGTCCATTGCTTTGGTAACAACACATACCTGAGTATGTCTGCTTAGGAGTCACGGTTTGATTTAGTGGTAGACCCACTGTGTGAACGCTACCATCCGAATTTGATGGGCAAATTATGTGGTGGTCGCTTTCTTGGTAACCTTCGTGCGTAAATGTACCAATGAACCATTCCGGCTTCCTTTAGATGATTTAAATGCATACCGAACTCACTTCGGTCTGTGGTGCTTTTTGGGCGTGTTACTGCTAGCGTTGTCCATAATGTCGCGTGTGAATCGGAAGCGACATAGCTATTTAAGTTTAAATGTATGGCGACGAAAGAAAAGAAATGTTACGCTCTGCTTTTGGTAATATTTCAATTAGTCGTTTTATGAATGAAAGTTTAAATTTCTTGCCTTTGGCTACAAAATTACATTATTACAAAATTTAGTCAAGTGCGGCTCAGTATTGCATAGGCTTAAATTCTACAACATCGCGTATGGTAGTGTTTGGAGCGAACAAAACTAAGGAGCTTCTATGTTCACCGTGATGAGATTGGACGAAAATAACAATAGATTAAATTAGTATACTGAGATCTGGTTAGCACAGAAAAACAGTTGAAACAAGAGTGAGTATTATTCGACCAAAGTCAAAGTCAAAAGCGCTTTATTTAATACTAATCGTTATAAATTTTTAAAAGAACATAAAGCAAATTCCAAACAATAAAACTATGAAAAACTTAATGGCCCGAATGGCTCTCTAAATTTATACGTTATGTATTATTCGACCGAACACAATGAGATAATCAAGGCATTGACAGTAGCTCCAACCAGTGAGCTTTTTAGATAACTATGACAATTTACATTGTTTGGCTTATACTATTTCTAACACCTGCTCTTAAACTAAACAATCTGTAATCCAAGATTTATTACACAATTAAAATGTTTATCTTTACTTAAACATTTAGTTAGGACATCTGTTTGCATATTTTCAGTAGATAAGTATTTTAACATAATTTTATTTTCTACAATTTGTCGTATAAAATGATGTTTAATATCAATGTGTTTACTACGGCTATGATTGGCATGACTTTTACAAATGTTTTGTGCTGACTGACTGTCATTGAACAAAGTTAGTGATATATGTTCACCTAAACATTCATAAAGAAAGCTTCTAAGAAATTCAGCCTCCTTTGCTCCTTCACACAATGCCATATATTCAGCTTCGGTGCTTGATAGGGCCACAGTTCTTTCTTTTTGGCTTTCCCATGACACTGCTGAATTTCCCAACTTAAATACATAACCAGTATATGCGCGACGGTCTAGCTGATTAGAAGTCCAATCTGCATATACATATTCTATAACACTCAATGAGGATTTTTCATATGCTATGTTATAATTAATAGTCCCTTTTAAATATCGCATTACACGTTTGGCTGCTTTCCAGTGTGTATCAGAATGATAATTATTAAATTGGCTGAATAGGCTTGCTGCATGCATAATATCTGGTCCAGTACAAACAGCTATGTACATAATACATCCCACTAGAATTCTATACTTGGAATCCATATCAGCTTGGTCTCCTTTTTCAAGCTTTATGCTACATTCCAGAGGTGTACTGACAGGCTTACAATCAGTCATATTAAATTGATCTAATACTTTCTGTATATAGTTTTTCTGATCTAATGTGATTTGATTTTGTCTTTGATTTAATCTCATTCCTAATACATATGTAGCTGGGCCAAGATCTTTTGTTTCAAATATTTTCATCAGTTTCTCCTTGAGCGCTTTCTTTTCTGGTGTATCTTTACTTATAATTAAAATGTTATCGACATACAAAGCAAATACAATTTTATTTCTTGAGTTGTCTGATTTAATGTAAACACAAGGCTCACTGAGTGTTTTTCTGAACTGAAAATCTTTCAAGGCATCATCTTTCTTGTTATACCATGCCTTTGAGGCTTGCTTAAGTCCATATATAGCATTATGGAGTTTAAATGCATGGTTTGCTTTATCATTTATTTTGTATCCATTTGGCTGCTCCATGTAAACAGTCTCTTGCAAATCACCATTTAAGAATACTGTCTTTACATCCGTGTGATCAATGTGTAAGTTTATATTTACTGCCAGGGCAATCAATGTACGTATGGTAGAATATCGTACCACAGGTGAGTAGGTTTCCTTGTAGTCAATCCCGTATTCCTGGGTATAACCTTTTGCTACAAGGCGTGCTTTATACCAAAGTAACTGACCGTCTGGTCCTAGCTTCTTCTTGAAAACCCACTTATAGCGCACAGCCTTCTTTCCTTCAGGCAGTAATGTCAAACTCCAAGCCTCATTTTTCTCAAATGATTTATATTCATCTTCAATAGCTTCCCTCCAGTGTTCCTTTTCAGACCCTGATAATGCTTCCTCAATTTTCTGTGGTTCTCCATCAAGAGTTGTTGCTGTCATTGCTATTACAGCATTCACACTCTGATCAATGTCTTCATAATACCTAGAATACTAATCTTGAGTCATGTCTGGATTCCATGTGACATCATTGGGGTCACCCACAGAGCTGGAGTCAAGAACAGTTGAATTAGTTGTGATCGATTCAGATAACTCTCTAGTAGGCGAGGGATCGACATTGTTATCATCATTTGTTCTCACAACATTTTCTATTCCATCATTAACATTTATTTGACAATCAGTAGTAGTGTTATTCTGATTTATTTTTAAGTCCTTATACATCATTCCTTCCAAGAAGCGCACATCTCTAGATTTAATGCATTTGGAGAGATTTTGAGGATCAATTAGTCTGTACCCTTTTGACTCCTTACAATGTCCTACAAAAATGTATTGTTTACTTTTTGCACCTAGTTTCTTACGCCTCTCATCAGGGATCATTGCATAAGCAACACAGCCAAATATTCTCAAAATTGATAAATCAACCTTACAACCAAACCATTTTTCTTCTGGTGTGGTTCCTCTTACCCCTTTACTTGGTGATTTATTCTTGATAAAGATTGCTCAGCCCAGAATCTTTGGTCCATACCTGCATCTTGTAGCATAATCGTCCGGCCTCTATAATCGTGCGATTTGCCCTTTCCGCAACTCCGTTCTGTTGTGGAGACTAGGGTACAGCTGTCTGGTGCACTATGCCATGCTCTTGAAGGAATGTCTGGAAATGTTTATTCATATATTCACGACCATTGGCTGTTCTTACCAGCTTTATTTTCAAATTAGTTTGTTTTTCTACAAAACTTTTAAAGATCTTGAATACAGACAGAACTTCATTTTGACTTTTAATAAAATAACCAAATTTCATCCTAGTATAGTCATCTATAAATGTTAATAGATACTTGGCACAACTAAATGAGGAAACTGGAATAGGGCCACATAAATCAGAATGTGTGAGACCTAATTTTCCAGTGGCTCGACTATAGGATGGTTTTGGGAATGGTACTCTGCTCTGCTTCCCTTCAATACATGCCGCACAGGGATTATTTTTACTATAAGTGTAATTAATTCCACTTGCCATGCCTTGTTTCAGTAAATCCATACTTCGCTTGTTCAGATGTCCAAGTCTCCGATGCCAAATCTCCTGTGATTGATTTGCTTCACACAAATTCACAGCTTCTATACGTTTCCCATCCATGGACTGGATCTGTGGCTCAACCAAAGCCACTGTTTGACATGTCGCAGCTAGCTCATGACCATTTGTTGATTGTTGACTCAATGTGTCCAGTTCATAGACACTATTCACCTTTGTAGCACTTGCAACTGGCATTTTTCCGCAATAAACATTACACTTTTCAATGCCGAAATGATTTCAAGTCCCTTAGAAGCCATTTTGCCTACGGAAATAACGTTTGCTGACAGTCAAAAAAAAACCAATACGATCATGAAAATGAGATACTCTAACTATCTCTAACCGAAGGCCCGAGAGGGGCTGTAGTGCTTCAAAGAAGAAAAAGAAGACAGTCCTGGCACAAAAATAGCCTCATTTAATTTTGCAACTTGAGATTGTCCTTTCAACAATAATTCCACTTCACCATGAGCTTCACAATGCATTTTCTGATTATTAGCAACTATAACTAACCGCGGAGTGTCCACAACATAATTTTTCAATAGATTTTTGTTGTTTGTCATGTGATAAGTAGCGCCGGAGTCGACATACCAGGTATTCGAGTCAATGTTCACAGCTAGTGCTATCAATAATGTTCTGTTCCACGCTTTCTCACACTTTTCACTTTCATCCCGTTTATTGATATTTTCGCGTGTTTTCGGTTCGCGGCCAATAATTTAATGTTCCGGGAAAGTGAAAACGCAATGTCTTTTAAATTAAATCAAAAGAGTTTATTCAATTACAATAATGCACAATAATCGATTTAACACTTTCACTAATTAATTTTCACTATTAAAATTCTACTTTACACTTGTCCATAAATTTATATCGCAATTGTCTTCTCAAAATCACCTCACTATTACTTGTTCGCTTTTCAACTCCTCGAATAATATCGCTTCCCACACACAATCGCAGTTCTTATCGCGGTCGAATGAATGAATCCCCCCATTCATTCAGCTCGCCTTTATATAGGGTCTCTATCTATTCACCCATTTCTCGTACGTTGGCGAATGTTCTACCGAGAGGTACCTGGTAGATTCGAGCAAATTAATGAATGGAGTGACGTCACTTGCAGATGTTGATCATGCTTGTCGGGTTCTCGTGGGTTCGAGTAAATTCATTTGTTGACGTTCTTAATGATTATGAAAACAATTGCGACAGCAGCTCGCAGAATTATTTGTACATGTAATTATTTGTACATGTAACAATATTGTTACATGTACAAATAATTCTGCGAGCTACTGTCGCAATTGTTTTCACAATCATTAAGAACATCAAAACGAATTTACTCGAAACCACGAGAACCCAACAAGCATGATCAACATCTGAAAGTGAATCATTCATTACGCTGCTGGAATGTTCCCGCTAATTCACAAATGTACGAGAACTGAGTTGAATGATTAGAGACCCTATATAAAGGGCGAGCTGAATGAACGGGGGAATCATTCATCCGACCGCGATAAAAACTGCGATAGTGCGTGGAAGCGATATTGTTCGAATAATAGACAAGTGATTGTGAAGTGATCTTAGAAGACAATTGCGATAGAAATTTAATTGACAAGTGAAAGTTAGATTCTAATGAAAATTGTGAAATAGTTAAAATAGTGATTGTGCATTTTTTTCAGTAAATAAATAAACTCTTTTAATTTTATTTAAAAGACATTGCGTTTTCACTATCCCGGAACATTAAATTTATTGGCCGCGAACCATAACACGCGACAATATTTTTATTGTTCGTTTTCGTTGGACAGTTTTTAGCAAAGTGATTTGGTTTTTGCAAATGAAGCACTTTGGATGTTTGTTGACACTTTTTGTGGAAGACTTGTTCGTAAACATCGCATCTTCACCCTTGTCGAAGTCTCTACGTAAATTTTCTTGTAATAATTTACTTTACACTGTTTCACTGCACAATTTAATTTAAATTTTTTAAAGCCATGATAAGTGGATCATTGTCTGGGGGGTAAACCGCTTAGCATTAACACTGACAGAAAATCATCTTCTAATGGGGCGTTTATATCTCGTAATTTTTGATCCAAGTCCGTGATTCTCAAGATATACGCTTCCATATCCCTAAATTGTTCCAATTTGAATCCAAATAACGTGCGCAAGAGTCCAAGACGATGACACAGCCACCTGTCTTCATAAGCTGCCTTTAGGTTGTTCCATGCCCCGTAACCAGTGGTAGAATTTCTAACGTGGGAAAAACACGAGGGTTGAACTATCAAACATATCTTTGCGAGTGCCCGTAGTTGTTTGCGGTTGTCATTGACCTTGCGAACACCCGGTGCAGATTCTTCGATGCAATCTCATAAATCCTCATAGACTAAATACATCCGCATCATAAACTTCCAGTTTCCATAGTTAGATATTCCACTAAGCTTTTCGAAATTGACTGTAATCCCAGAACTTGTTGCTGTTGAAGATAATGGCGCCGGCACTAGCACCTCGTTCCCACGCGACATCGCGTCTTCCTTGAATGTTGTGATTGTTAGAAAATAAATTTTTACGCACACTTATATATCGCGTATACTGGGCCCATAACCTGATGAGATTGAGCGAAAATAACAATAGATTAAATTGGTATACTGAGATTTATTTATAATCTAGTTAGCACAGAAAAGCAGTTGATACGAGATTGAGTATTATTCGACCGAACAGAATGACATAATCAAGGCATTGACAGTAGCTCCAACTGGTGAGCTATTTAGATAACTATGACAATTTACATTGTTTGGTTTATACTAGTTCTAACACACCGTAACAGCTGACCAAACTGGCGAACACCAGTCGAACTAAACTAGAATATAATTTCACAAAGAATAAAGAATCGGAAAAAATACAAGAATCTCTTAGGGTCAAACCAGAAGCGTGACAAACTTTTGAAGTTATTTTAGAAATATGAATATCAAACTTTAATTTAGAGTAGAAAGTGACACCTAAGTCCCCAAAATCTGTCACCGTACTTAGTTAAGGATTATTTAACAAAAATTGGAAGTAAAGAGAAACTGCCTTCTCAATCATCTTGAAGCAGGGCACAGTTATTGTTGGATGAGTGTACTTTAAAAATTATGACGTCGTATGCATACTGCAGATATGAGGAGTTGATAACAATGGATGGTGAGTCATTTATAAACATCCTTGAGAAACACCAGAAGATGGATGGAAAGGAGCGGAAAGGAGAAGATACCTTACTAACACTATTGGATAAGTAAGAGAATAATCAGTGGAGGAAATACACGGGCATGCCAAAAAATCTTAATTTGCTCAACAAAATATTGTGATTTACTGCGTTGAAGGCTGTAGCGAAATCCAAATATAAAGTTTCGACTTATAAACGGTCCTTCAAGGCTTTTGAATCAACACTTATGAATTTCAACAATTTGGTCGAAGTTGACCGCCTTTTGATACAAACATGTAATCCAAGAACCAACACGTCCTTAGTAAATGCAAAAAGGACAACTTCTTCGAGTAGTTCGGAAAAACAGGGTAACAAGGTGATTGGTGGATAATTAGCAACGTCTCAGTTTCTACTTCAGATCGGGGTAATATAAGATCTTTTCCAAATCGAAGGAAAAGAGCCTGAAGATAAGCTAGAGTTGAAGAGGAAGGAAAGAGGAATACAAAAAGAAGTAGCTGACTATTTCACTAAATGATTAGGAATACCACCAGGACCTGGGCTAATCGTCAAGCGTAAAATGAGCTTCGTAATTTTTTCCGAATAGAAAATTAAAGTTAAGTTGGGTAGACAGAACTACGCTCATGTCAGAAGGGTTTTGTACTTAACCTACAATATGCAGACATATAGAATGATTTAATTCAAGAAAAACTTTCATGACATGCACAAAAAATATATTATTGCTTTAAATGAACTCCATTTTAACCAGTGAACATTTTTTTTTTGTTTTTTGTTTTGACTGACTGGAACCTTAAATATATTTTTGTGTTTCATCTTATCTGAAAATTTGAAGAAGCTCCAATAAAAATTTAATGTTTGATTAATGGTCACTGCCAGTGTGACATTTCTTGGTTTATTGCTGATGTTACCATTTTGGCTTTCTTTTTCATGTTGACCATTTTCCTCTGTTTTCCCTTTTTTGAAAAATAGTTCACGACTCGCTTGATCGATTTCAAACGGGACAGCCTCTCTCTCGCGCTTTTCACTTAAATGTTTGCGAAATGCTACACCACTTGATTTTTTTGCGTTTGTCGCTCATTATTTGCAGTTTTAATGCGCAACTGCGATGTTAATATAGATGTTAATATAGCTATGAAAATATAATACGATCTAAATCGGGTAAAGAAGAATATAGATATTTTACCTAAATTATGCTACAACTGACAGAAAGTAAACACTCATAACACACTTTTGTTTATCACTAGAAAACCTGATAATGACTGTTTCTCGCAGTCACATCTCTGCGTGGCGATAAATGAACGTGACTTATCACTAGAAATCATGGTGTAGGTGATAGGCATCGTGGCTGGGCAGCAATGAGTTTTTATGGTCGGGAACAGAATATTTTATTATGAATTAAAAAAAACGTTTACTCTAAAATTAATCTGATTGTTACATTGACAAACAGTAAATGTTCTTATTATTTACTGGTAAAGAAGAGAAAAAAATGACTCCTTTCAGCTACCACCCCTAGGCTCGTGCCTAGTGTGCCTAAAAGTTACTCCGCCACTGATGCCGATACACAATTAAAAAAGTCGTAAAAATTTACGACATAGAAATGGCAAAAAAGTCACCTATAGGTAGCTCCGACTATCATGCATTAACTGTTTGGAACTACGAGTATCTAGAACACAAAAAATTACCCAGAAATTACTAATAAACGAAAAATATTTAATTATTCATCAATATTTATTTTGTCGCCTTCAAAGTAATCCCCATCAGATGCGCTACGCTTACGCCAACGATTTTTCCAGTTCTCGAAACACTTTTCATAAGCACTTTTTGTAATGCCCTTCAGCTTCTTCAGCAAGTTTTGTTTTACATTGTGACAAAAGAATACCCGGAAATTGCAAATCAAACGCAAATAATTTAATTATTCATCAAAATCACACGGAGCAAAATCTGGTGAATGCGATGGTTGATCAACGGTATTTATTGCGTTTTTGGCTTTAAATTCGGCCACAATTAAAAAAAATCGCAACGCATTACTGCGGTGTACCGGCTTAAGCAGCTACTATAAACAAACTGGTAGACAGATCGCACTCATATTTGGCATAGTAATTAAGGACAATCCTTCCAAGTCACAAAATACATTTTTTTTGAAACATCATTTATCTGTGGGATTCAAATTACAATTTCCGGGTACTTCGTTGCGACAATACATGTTTGGTGCTGTAAGACATTAAATTCAAGAGCCTCCCACGAGATCACTTAAAAATTCAATTTAAAATGTCTCCTGTATTTTTATGGATCAGTTAAATGAAATTAAATGCATTGTTATAATAACGCTCTTTGATCCTGCCGATATCTCATACACTATTAATCCAAGTTAAATTACAAAAAATCAATAGAATGGAATCTGATGACCGAACTGTAACTAGACGTTCCCATCAATTCCGGTTGTAGGGATTTAATTAAAAATTTCTTATTGACAAGCTCCTTGGAAGAATACAAGTTGTATAACTTCAAATTTCCTGTTAAATAATTGAAACTCATTTCGGTGTAAATTATCGAATCATTTTGAGGAGGCACAGTGCCCAGGATTTCGCAGCAATAGGCATAGTAAAGCACGTGCTAATGGGATCATTATTTTGTTACGCTGCTTAAATTCTTCCGCCTTTTGACTCTAATTTACATCATTTTGTCGCTGAGTTGTCCCCTTCATCTAAACCGAAAGGACAGTAGGATAGGTAGATGAACAAGAATGAAAAAAAACTGCTAAATGTTAAGAAAACAAAAACAACCCCGAAAAGATTTGAAGATATCCTCACATTTTTTCACGCCAGATTTTCTTTATTAGAGCACGGGTACATGTTTTGTAATTCCTTCCCAGCTTTCTTATTTGGGTTGGAAAATTCAATTTTCTATTTTAGTCACTTTGATGGCTTTTCCTGTCGCTTTTCGTTTGCCAGCAATGAATCATCGTGGCTCCACGTGGAAACATTTCAATACTGCCTTCGCATGCACGTCCTGATGCCGATACGCCCGCTCGCCTGAGGGTGTATAAATTAAGTTCAACGAGGGCGAGGAAAACTTCTGCACGTATGTAAATTTTTGCAAGTTTTCCCGGCAAAATAAATCCATACCAAAGCTATGAGTGATTGTGTCAGTATGGAAAAGCCAAGTTACACGGATGAAAACAAATTTGGGGATGGAAATTGAGGAAGAGAAGAACGAAAAACAAGGAAGGCATTTTCGACGAGATGAATTTATCGTTGACACAATGTGATGAAATTTTTCAATGTTTCGAAAACATTTTCAATTGCTTATGATTTATGATAGAATTTAATGAGAATTTTTCTTTTCCTTATCGGGGAATGAACAAAAGATTTGGAAACGATAAGAGAAAGAGAATAATAAATTGCTTCTTGAATGTCGTATCCTTCACTGCTTCTCGTAGAGTTCTAACGCAAACTTTATTTTACTTATACCTATTTTTACTTTGACCGAATAAATTTTCCGCTACGCAAGTACCAACGTTTACACTAACTGAAATGTGTCAATTCGTTTCATATCGTGACTGCTCCTTTTTGCTAAGTTCAGTTGTTAAACATTCTTTTCTGCAGTAAGCCAAGCGGAAATATGAAAACAAAAGTTTCTGTTGGATACTAATTAAAAGTTGTTAGATACAGTGAACGACTGGTAAAAGTTTTCCGAGGGTCCTAGACTTGCTGAGAGAAGAAAGTTATTTGCCAGATGTTTTACAAGAACCCAAGAAAGAAATGTTGGCAACTAAAACAGTTGAGGGGAATTAACTGTTTCGAGAAAGACGTTAATTTATAGAATGCAGATTTTCTGCAACGAATACTTCTTTTTGCACTTAACAAAGAAAAGTTGACTTCAAATTGCTTTTGCAAGATTGTTTTCAATTCGATTACTCTGTTAATTTATAAGAGCAAAGGGAGCAATTATCCCGCAAAATAAGGTGTAATTTTAAGGTGCATCTGGTCTAAGCTTTCGCTTAACCCTAGAATGCCTGCCACACATTTTTTGCGTGTATAAAATGGGACAGGCTGCAAAAAGACCTCTGCGTGGAGATGGAAGAGCCCACCTCGGATAATAAAGTTGCGATGATGCTCAAATCAGTTGACAAATGGAACCAGGTGGTACATCATGCTCGAACTGTCGTAAAAGATAAAAGGGACTCACGGCAGCCGGGGGCGAGATCTGGCCTAAAGTAATGTGTCAAACGGTTCCAGGCTAGGTACTCAGGTTGACAGGAGAGGTGTTCAGTGGGTAGTCCAGTCACCTTCTTGTAAGCATGGAAGTCTCACACTCTGTGCGTAAATGGGCATTCATCTCCCTACCACAAAAAAAAACTAGAATACAAGACACTGGTCGAATCGACGAGCAGTCAAAATATCGACCGCATCTCTTTGACCAGGCTACGCACGCACTCTCTCTCTCTCAGCAGTGGCTTCTACCATTTAGTTGCTTAGTTAATTTCACGGTAAGAGCATCATGACTACTACTCCAGCGAGTCAAATAAGTAAAGTGCAACACTCACATCGTAATTTTGACGAATGTCTAGTAACACACGTAATTTTTGCTCGACGTCTAGGCGAATGTCTTGCAATACCCATAATCTTTTATTCATCATTTTGACGAATGTATAGCATTAAAAGGGCAAATAGGCTTCGTCTTAATGACAACAAACGCACATTTTAATCCGTTTATTTTTGTTTTTTTTATGTTTTTTAAATACAAATATTTACAGTAGGTACTGCTTTGTTATTGAAATAGAAGGCAAACAGTTTCTTGACGAAAACGAGATTATGGATTTGCTTCAGATGGCTTCACCCAATGAAGATGTAGTCTTGAATTATGAGAGTGATGTGAATAATGACTCGGATTAAGAACATGTTTCACTAGAATTTGAGGAGTATGAAATAGAAGTTTCGAAATAGAACTAGCTTCAAAACAAAGAAGCGAAAAGACGTATGTAAAACCTAAGGAAGGAAAACTAACAAAAACTTCAAAAAGCATAGTTGTCGACAATGTAGAGAATAGTTATGATCTAATTCTATTGATACTGAAAGTAAAACGAACAGCAAAGAGCGGATTTGTTTGGCAAACTCGAAGCTATGCACAAAAAAATCAAAACTGAGGGGCCAGTTAACGAGGTACCCATAAACACAAAAGTAGAAATTGAACAAAAAAAAAAGAAGAGAAATATAAGATCCAATTTTTACCTTTTACCAAGATTTTCCGCATAAATTCATCCATTAAAACCGTCTGTCTGAGAATTCGACCGATTTAGTTCTGTGTGCTGAAAGTGGTGTGTTTCAGGAATCGCGAGAGTGAGTTTCATTCAAAACTAAAATCTTTTCCGTTGTTATTGCTTTTAACTTTGAGATCTCCAACGCCATCTATTATCTCAAGCTAATTGCATAGTGAATTGATTGTGTTTCGTAATTTTTCTTACCGTGAATTTCATTCACCAGGGTTGTTAAAACTAAACTACAAGTGCAAATATTTACCAGCATCAAGATTAGCCAAGCAATCAACATTTTTCGTGCTATACAAGTGTATCCAAAACCTGTACCAATTTTGCGTCGTGATATACAGTCGTGCTTTTATACATTTTAGACATTTGTTTTTCTCATCCTTAGACAATGGTAAGCTCCCCTGTTTAAAGATTAAGTGTGTTATTTGTAAAGAAACTGAGTCCGCAAGAGCTAAATTAATCGTGTGTGATGGATATTGTAATCAGTCGTACCATCTAAAATGCTTATCGATTGCAGCTGCTTTTATGATATCCGTGCTAAACGTTCATAAAACATTACTTTTCGATGTGATTACTGTAAAGGTGTGGCAATTGCAGATACTATTCGTATACTGAAAGAGCATTCTAATCTACTGCTAGATATTCGAGGTTGGATGGATCATTCGTCGGCTAATGCTAATTTGAACAGTGCTGCAACTCAACCTGTTGAAATGCTCCCTACCACATCAATTGTGGCTATGTCGAGTGATATTGTGGCTCAGCCGATTTTAAATGTTTCTGCAGATAAAAGCATGGAAGCCTCACCCAAAAGAACAGCAGTTCATTCAATCATTTCTCCTTTATCTCCTAGAGACAAAAATATTGCAGGCTTTCACTCGTTGATATCAGCAAAGACTTTACTAGCTGCTTCTGCTCCTAGCAAGAGAGCCATTCCCAAAAGGATAGCAGTCAATTCTAACACTTCTCCTTCATCTTCTAGAGATAAAAATAGTATAGACTTAAAATCGTCGGTGTCAGCGGAGACTTCGCTAGTTGCTTCTACTCCACGTCGAACTTACCATCTCAGCTTCCGTCACTGAATTTAATTGCTCCACTTGCGTAAATTTTTAAATCTCACTTGGCCTATAATAAGAGTCCTGATCTTATCAAAAGCTAATATATGTTATTGCGAAGTTGGGATTTGAACCTTCTTTACTGCTCTGCAAAAAATTAACGCCTGATAACCTCACCGTGCAGAGGATCTCGTCGTTCCGTATTACTTCAAGCACGGAACTCAAAACGCTCTTAGGACCTGATTTATGGCCTAACGGTGTGTTTTTTAAGGAATTTTTCATGGCTTTTTACAAACCTAAGAGCCAAGAATGGAAAGTATGTCTGGAATGGTATGGTGTTTAGCAAATGGCAAGCGGCAAAAAGATCAACAAATTCAGAGCACCCAAGTATTTATTTAAGTAATAAAATTTCGGTAAGAGAAATAACACGTAGACTTAATACCAAAAATATTAATATTAATAATACATTAAATCAAAACAATGTTAATGTTAATCCTAATCCAGATTCCAATCAAATAAGTCATGGCTCCCCTCCTAATCTCCCAACGGATGATCTCTTAGAGCATCACTCAACTTCCGAAACACCAACTGATAGCACTATTAGAAATTTGCAACAAAACAGCTCCATTGTTCAGTGCGAAAATTCTTTAACCTCAAATTCAGCCGCTGAAAACAGGGGATCCGTGGATAAATACTCTAATTTTGTACATGGTGGTGTACAAGTCTCCACCTTACCATCTCCTGAGACGAATTCATTTTTGAACCCGCTCATACCTCCAGTGGTGAAAGCCACAATCTATGCAAGCAATGATATGGAAGGCAAATATCTCTTATCCCGACTTAGAGATCATAAAATTTTTGAAAATGTTAGGCTTTATCTGGCATACATGTACAAGGCTCCGGACACAACGTGCATTGATGGCAAAACAAAGACAAACATTATGGTTATGATCCAGCGGGAAGGCCTTCCTATAGATATTGGGGCCCTCCGTAGGATTTATATCAAATACCACGAAGAGTTAGGAATAACATCAGCACAAACTAATAAAGATCTGGAAACTTACGCGTCGCATGTGAGCTCCAATTATATATCAGCACTTCAACGATCTAGAGAGCAACATCGTAAATTTTTTCGTCCCCAATAACGCACTCACCTCTAAACGCCTCAACCTCTTTTACCATAATTGCGGTGGTATGAGAGGGAAAATTAACAAACTTTATCTGGACGCCAAATCATGCCATTTCAACGTTCTTACCTTAACTGAAACGTGGTTGAATGAGTCTTTTGTCAATGAAGAGATTCTGGATGGAAACTGGTCAATTTTTAGAGACGACAGGGATTCTCACAGCACTGGGCAATCGCGCGGAGGAGGAGTCTTGATTGCAGTGCAAAATTCGTTTTTCAGTGAGTCCGTCAGTACTGTCTCTAACAATTCCTACCAGCATAAAATTGTTCGTATCAAAATTGCGAATGTAAACTTGTATATAGGGGCTTTTTATATCCCTCCAAGATCCAATGAAGAAGTTTACAATAATGCGTGTGACATAATTTCGTCACTAGCTGCTTCCATCAATGAAGAAGACATAATAATCATCACTGGGGATTTTAATCGACCGAATTTGACATTCACTGTCGATGAATCTGATAATGGACTCCTTCCAGTCAATTTTCTAGACAGTATAGACTTCAACATTATTAGCACCATGTATGGCAATGATTTGCAGCAAGTTGCTTCGACCCCCAACCTTCATGGTAATTGGTTAGATCTCATTTTTACAAATGCGTATGACGAAGTTGTGGTGATTCCAACTAGCGATGCGGAGCATTTGTTTTCTAACACCCGCCACCATTCCGCAATTTCTCTTGAATTAGCCACTACGGATAGAGAATACCATCTTTCTTACAATAATTCTATCGTTTTTGACTTCCATAATGCTGACTATGATAGCATTAACAACGATCTTCATACTATTGATTGGACTGGTACGCTTTCAACGTTAGGTACAAACGACGCAGTAGATTGTTTCTACAATATATTCATGTACGCCGTTGAAAGGTACGTGCCCAAAATTAAAAAGAAAAATAAGCTCTCTGAGCCTTGGCTTGATGGCGACCTTAGGTATTTAAGAAACCAAAGGAATAAGCTCCACAAATTAATTCAAAAAAGATCCTACGTTAGCCAAGAAATGAAAAATAAATATGATGCGCTGGTTAAAGAATTGCAACTCAAATTTCGAGAAGCATATGATTCTTACGTTAACATAATTGGTGAAAACATTATCCATAACCCAAAAAAGTTTTTTGATTTTGTAAACATTAAACGTAAGTCCCAAGGTTTTCCCAATTCTATGGTGTATCAACACTTGAGCTCGTGCAATCCCGTAGACATCTGCGAATTTTTTGCAAGTCATTTTCAATCCGTGTACTGTCCAACCAACTCCTCATCCTACATACCTTCTTCAGTCGAAAACTCAGCGTCTCCCATCGAGGAACTCTGCATTTCTGAAAATGATATATCCAACGCAATAGAGGCACTTGACGTCAATAAAGTACCTGGTCCTGATTTACTCCCTCCTCGCTTCTTATTTCACTGTAAAGAGCTATTGATTCTTCCTCTGCATATTATTTTCAATAAATTCCTCTCTTCTGGAATTTTCCCAACGATATGGAAGACATCCCATTTGATTCCAATATATAAAAGTAAAGGTAAGGCATCAGTTGAAAACTACAGAGGCATTGCAATACTATCAGCAATTCCTAAACTTTTTGAAAAAATAGTCTGTTCAAAAATATCGCCCATCATTGAGCCTCTGCTAATCGATCAACAGCATGGTTTCCGAAAAAATCGCTCAACAGTTACAAATCTTACAGTAATGGTTTCTAGTATCCTCTGTGAAATGGAAAATGGTAACCAAATTGATGCGATTTACATTGACTTCAGTAAAGCGTTTGATCGTGTTAACCACGAAATTTTAGCAAACAAATTAAAAATCTTCGGAATCCGTGGTCCTTTGCTAGACTGGTTCGACTCATATCTCAAAAATAGGACCCAATTCGTCAAATTTTAAGGGTTTGTGTCCAAAGAAATAAATGTTTGCTCTGGTATACCTCAAGGCAGCCATCTTGGTCCCCTACTTTTGAAGATCTTTATTTCTGATCTCTCTGTTATGCTGTCTGATATTCCCCATCTATTTTATGCCAACGATCTTAAGCTATTCAATGTAGTAACGTCTCCTAAGGACACGGCATTCCTCCAAAACAAGGTAAACTCTCTTTTAGAATGGTCAGAAAAAAACCAACTTTCTCTGAATTTCGAAAAATGTGTGGTAATAAGTTTTTCCCGTAAAAACTCCGTTCTTGCTTGCGATTATCATCTCAACTACCACAAACTTAACAGAGTGAACAGCGTCGTAGACCTCGGTGTTATGTTGTACAATAAACTTCGGTTCAACTTGCATTACGATGAAGTTATCTCTAGGGCCAATAAGCTACTCGGCTTCATCAAACGTCGATCCAAAGAGTTTCAAAATATTTGGGTATCTAAGACGTTGTACGTCGCGTTAGTTCGCCCAATGCTTGAATATGCTTGTCTTATTTGGGATCCTGTTTTTCATGTCCACATTGACAGACTTGAGTCGGTTCAAAAACAGTTTGTATTGTTTGCATTGAGGTCGCTATATGATCCTAAAAATTTCCAGGATTTACCCCCCTACGAGCACAGGCTGCAAGTTTTGAATATGCCATCACTTGCTTCCCGGAGAATTACGATAACCTGCTATTTCGCGTTTGATGTCCTCAGAGGCTCGATAAATGTTCCATTTTTAACTAATAAAATAAAAGTACATGAGCCCTTGCGAGTCACTAGGCACTCTCGTCTGTTGGTGGAAGAGCGGCACCACACAATCTATGCCGATAATGAGCCTATCAATAGATGTTGCAAAACGTTTAATTCACACGGTGCGCATTATTCCCCAGACATGTCCAGAACCCATTTCAAAGCTCTGCTATCAAATGCCCTAGCATCTTAATCCCATCATGTATCCAACCCTGACACCATATTTTTATTGTATTAATCTAATTAATTTTAATTTGTATTTTTTAAGTAATTATTGTGAGTTAGCGTACAAAATTTGTATATTTTTATTTCTTGTACCAGTGCCTTGCTTGGCTAATAAATAAATAAATAAATATCCGAAAAAATTTTCGATGAAGTGTTTGTCGGTGAAACAGAACCTAAAAACTAATTTAGATAACTCGTTCTCATTTTATTATCAGAATGTTCGAGGCTTACGAACCAACCCATATCAGTTTGATTTTCCTCTCAAGTGTCCTTTGACAACTTTGTTTGCTTCACAGAAACTTGGCTCACTGAAGATATTCATGATAATAAAATTTTGCCTTCTTGTAATGTTTTTCGCAATGATCGTAATCACTTGAGCGTTGGTAAGTCTGATGGTGGTAGTGTTCTAATTGGCGTTCTTGGATCGATTCTAGATGCCTACTCTTGCGACTTTCTACCCCCTTCTTCTGTTGAGTGCATTAGTGTTTCAGTTCCCCTATTGTCGAATATTTCTTTACTGATCCTCATAGTCTATATCCCACCTGGTTGGTTTTTAGATGTCTATGAAACATTCTTTTCGGAACTCTCCTCCTTCATTTTCAACCGCTTTCCTTCTTCTTCCCTTGTTATTTGTGGTGACATAAACCTCCGACATGTTGTGTGGAATGCATCATTTTTTGAAATAAGCTCAATTGACTGTCAATACATTTCTTTCTCTTCATTTCTCTCTTTGTATTCACTTCCCCAATTGAAAAATGTCCCCAATATTAATAACAAAGCTTTAGATCTAGTCTTGTCTAGCAGTCCTCATTCCTAAATCATCCGTTTTTCTTTCTGCTTCGCTAAATAAATACATTCAACCTGATCCTCACCATTTTCCACTTCATTTTTCTATTTTCTTGCCCCGTAAAACTGCTCTAAACAAAGTCTCTTCTCCCCGCTCTAATTTCGTGAGAGCTGAATATAGTCAAATGGCGGCTGAAATAAACTCCATCAATTGGTATTCCTTTTTCTGTAATTTAAATATAAATGATGCCTTAAAAAAAATTTATAGCTTTCTTTCATCTCTGATCTCACAATATACGCCTGCCTGCTTTCGAATCAGATCAAAAGACCCTCCTTGGCTAAAAAAAAAATCCCCGTTGGCAGCACCAGCCGGAAAGGTAAATTTCTCGTATGCAGCATAAAGTTTCGAAAAAGAATTTGGCTTGCCTACTACTAAACTTCTTTCTGCAATTTTTGTAGTTCCATATGGGTATTTATTAACATAAAAAAAATCTGGCCACGTTCGTTTTTAGAGACCTTTTATGGGGGGCGCAAATATTTTGCTAATTAAATTGAGTTGCACACGTATGGATTACATATTGAAAATCGGCGGATAATAAATTGTTGTAAACATACAAATACCAGTTTCGCCCTTCTCGCATTTGCTGTTTACACAGTTCACAGTGGTAACCACACCAAGGCTTAAATAGCTCGAATAGTTAATTTCAAAAGATTTCCATAAAAGTTTAATCAGCACTTGCGTTGCCATTAATAATACATTTTCAATTTTTTTCTGAATTATGAGGGCCGTCATTTCGATTTTTATTGAAATCGACTGCTAAAAATATTAAGCTGTAAATTTTCGACTTTTTAATTTGTCATTCGATTTGCATAATTAAATTAAATTAACTTGCCTTGATAACTTATAATTTCAAGTTTCAACGGAATCTGTTGAGAATCTTGGCTGCTAGAGGGCTACAGAATTAAAAAAAATTGAATGCCACCCCCCTGTATGGGGAGACCCACCTGTTTGGGGAGACCCCCCTCAAATACCTTAAAATATTTTCTTGCACTGCAAATTTCAAGAGGCACCAATTTTGACCTACGTAGAAAATTTCCTCATTCTAGCTCATGTGGTTTGCGAGAAAACAGGACAGACAGACAAGTCGCGATTTTATAATTTTTTAGGGTATTGTTAAAAAATTTTTACAATATCTTAAAAATGATCTGATTTATAAGTTCTTTCAAGTAAAGTCATTTAAAACGTTTCCATGAAAAATATTCATTAATTCAGTTGGCGCTAAAATAGCGAATTGCGCTTGCCTTCAGACCTTTGGGGCCGCCATTTTGAATGCATCCATTTGATTTTGGATTATTTTAAATCTTTGTATGCTAGGACCTCATCAACCAATGTACTATCTCGTTCAAATAGGAGTTTCACTCTAGACAGGGCAAAATAATTCAATTTTTAAAGAACTTTAAATTTTCGACTTTTTTATCTTTCATTCAATTTTAATAATTTCTTGCGAAATACAAGAGCATAGTACAGAGATCCATAATCTCAAGTTTCATCAAAATCCGTTGGAAAATGTGACCGCTAGAGGGCCACAAAAACATGTAAAAAACGCATATTTAAACGGCCGCCATTTTGAAATTTGCTCATGCATGATCACCAAAATATCAAAGACTGTAGGTCTATCTTAAAACCAAGTTTCATATATGTCGGGTCAAAATTGCGACTTTTAGAAGCCTTTGAAATTTTGACATTCAACTGGCCGCCATTTTGTTTTTTGCAACCTGACCTCCAGGTTTTTTACGCGATTCTCTAGATACTAATAATTTATATCAAACTACTGAATTTCATAAAAATCTGTTGAAAGCTTTGACCGTTATTACAACAACAAAATTTTGCACGTTTTTCGACCTTTGAGCGGCCGCCATTTTGTTTCTGCCGTACCGAGTTTGGATTTTTTATTGTGAGATTCATCACATACATCAGTAAACCTTCGTACCAAATTTCATCCAAATCGGAGCTATACTTTGGTCAGAACAGAAATCACGATTTTTCGTATAAAATGGCCGCCATTTTGTTTTTGCCCCGCCGATATAGCTGGTTCACGAACTTAACCGAGATAATTACCCAATACACCTTTCCTGTAAGTCTGGTGAAAATCGGAGCAAAATTGCAACCTCTAGCGTGGTCACAAATTTCGTTATATCCCATATATATATATATATATATATATATATATATATATATATATATATATATATATATATATATATATATATGATGCTCTCCGCAATAGGTAAATTTCTCTCGAGAAATTTACCTAATAACACCTCTATCTTAAAAGCAAAGAATGCTGCCCGTACTGAGTATCGTCTTACTGGCTCTGGAATTCATCTTCTTAACTATAAAAGTTTACGCAGATAAGGTAAAAAATTGGTCAATATTGCCCCGAAAAATTATATTAATTTTGTTGGAAATTCAGTTAAAATAAACCTCAGCAAATCTTTCTGGTCAGTCATCAATGGGCTTAAAAAATTACGTGGTCTTCCGAATTCGATGCACTATAATGGATTTGTGAACTCATTTTTCTACATTTTACGGTACTTCAACTGCTAGAAATTCTGATCATACAATCGGTTTGTCCTTAAATTTGTCCCATGCCTATGTAAGTTCTCTTGACGTAGAGCCATTACCAAAAGGTCTAGTCAATAATATTGGCTGTGGTTCGGATGGGATTCCTCATATTTTTGCCAAATTTTTGTCATCTTCTTTGTGTGTTCCCTTGTCCATTCTTTTCAATAGTCTTTCTGACAATAAATTTCCTGTTCTTTGGAAAAATGCTAATATTTGTCCGGTTTACAAAACGGGTGATAAGTCTTATACATTGTGATAAAAAAGTACCCGGAAATTGCAAATAATATATAACTATTCATTAATATTTATTTTGTCGCCTTCAAAGGAATCCCCATCAGATGCACTACACTTACGCCAACGATTTTTCTAGTCCTCCAAACACTTTTCATAACACTTTTTGGGATAGTCTTCAGTTCCTTCAGCGAATTTTTTTTACTTTGTGACAAAAAACGTACCCGGAAATTGCAAATAAAACGCAAAATATTTAATTATTCATCAAAATCACACGGAGCCAAACCTGGTAAATACGGTGGTTGATCGATGGTATTTATTGCGGTTTTGGCTTAAAACTCGGTCACAACCAAAAAAAAAATACGAATAATCACAAACATCGCAAGGCACTACTAAAGTGTGCCGACTTAAGCAGCTGCTGTAAACAAACTGGTGGACAGATCGCGCTCATATTTAGCATGGTAATTAAGGACAGGACAGGACAGGACTACCAACTTAACAAAATACATTTTTTTGAAATATCATTTACTCGAGAAATTTAATATACAATTTCCGTGTACTTCGTTGTCACAGTGTACATCTAATTATCATCATATCTCCCTACTTTCCTGTTTTAGTAAGCTTTTTGAAAGAATTTTGTATGGTTAGGTCCATCCTTGGCTAGTGAACAGCATGGATTTATCAAACGTAGGTTCACTCTTACGAACTTGCTTTCATTTTCAAATGCTATTGCGTCAGCATTCGTTAAATCAAAGCAAGTAGACGATATTTGGAACGATTTTTCTAAGGCTTTCGCTTCAGCGGATTATCTAGTACTTATTAAAAAACTAAGTAATCTTTGTGTTGGCTCATCTATTTGTCGATGGTTCCACTCGTACATTGTCAATCGTAATTGCGTAGTCACTGTGAATTCCCTGAGTTCTTCTTCTTTCTTGCCAGATTCTGGAGTGCCTCAAGACTCCATTCTCGACCCATTACTATTCCTTGTTTTTACCAATGAACTTCCTTATTTATTCAAATCCTCTCGCTTATGTGTGCTGACAATCTTAAATTTTTTGGAGTGATTGAGTCCTTGGAAGTGTGTGTCTGCTTACAACTAGATTTACAATTTCTATAAGATTTGTGTTCGATTGATCGCCTGAAACGAAGTACAAGCAAATATCATTGTGTGACTTAATCACTGAGAAAGTTTACCATTCCTTTCAATTGTTTCATATCTGGTACTTCCTAAGCTGCATTATGGGCAACACATAGCCCAAGTGGTTTGCAAAGCTTCTCGAATGTCAGGTTTTGCATTAAGATGCACCAAAGGCTTCATAAATAGTTCTTCCTGTATTTTTTTAATCTTCTCATTGGGTAGAAGTTTATTGGGATATCGCTGGCAAATTTGGAGTCCTCATCAACACAGTCTATGTAGTACTGTAGAGACTGTTCAACGTAGGTTTACTCGCTCTCTTCTCTTTACGTTTCACATCCCGTATTCATTTTATAATTATCGTCTATCCCTATTGCGCCTCCTTCTTTAGTCTCACATCGCGTATTTATTGATGAATGCTTGCTCTTTAAACTGAACCACAAACTCTTGCTAATGAATGTCTGTAATCAGATATCCACCTACATTGCACAGCGCTCAAGTAGATCGACAACGATTTTTAACATTCCCTTTGCCCGAACCAATGTGTTTGATTTTTCACCATTGGTACGTTTACCGCGTAAACACAACTCTCTTGGTCTTGGTGCGATAACTTAATCTTTTGCGCAATATAAAAATAAACTTAGAAATTCTTTCTTCTTTATAGTTTTGTAGATTAACTTGAGCGTACTTTCTAGTTTTAACTTTCTTGCTTTATAACCTAATTTTTCTTGTTTTGTTTGGATATGTGTTGTTATTTCTTTCATAACTTCTATTTTTTCTATATTTTAATTGGTTTTTCTAATCTGTAAATAGAATTTTTTAAATGAATAAATATTCAAATAGGTACCTGTGTCTGTCTGTATGTGTTAGCAGTTTTTCTTCAAAACTTCAGAAGCTACAGCCATGAAACGCGGAAAAATTTTTCAAAGAGTTTTAAGGGGGCCCCCCTCTATAGAGGAGTGACCCTCAAAAAAAATTGTTCATCAAAGTTGGTCAAGTGGGGCATCATATGAACGGTCTTAATGAGATCCGTTCAAAACAGGTCGTAAAATTACTTTACCGGTATCGACGGAGGCAAGAGGAGGAACGCACGAAATTTAAGCGGTCCCCCCCTCGCGGTCGGAAACCTGCCATCCGAAAAATCTGAAAAAAATCAGTGTAGATCTTTATGCGCACTACAACAACAAATACGTCAGAAGTCTAAATTCACTCAACTTTGTTAGTAATAGTATGATTTATCAATTTTACACTGTCTCGAATAAAATCGCAAAGGCACCCCCAAATTCAATAAAATGCAATGCGTAAATGTCAATAAGTTTAATAAGTTTAATCATTACTGAAAATTTGTGAAAGGTTGAATCGTATTTAGCAAAGTTATGGCGGCTTAAATTTTCCTGTATTACAGCAGCAACAATACATGGCCACGGGACAATAAGCACTTCCAATCAATTCAGACGCTACGGGCTTGCTAGGATTTGCATGAAAGTTTCAGGAATTACTCGTATATTCATGATGAACATCTTTGAGAATTTGTTCAACGAGTGACATCCGTTATCGTTAAAATAAAATGGGGACCATTTTGAATGAGAATATTGCATAAAATTGTGTGAAAAGTCGAACGATAAAGATGCTTGTAAGTAAAATTTTTCACAAAAGATAAATAATCATTTTAATTGGCAAAACCTTCCGGAGTTTTCCAACAAACACAGGCGTGCATTTAATTGTTAACAAAGTAATCCTAACGGGTAATCTTAAGATATTGAATATTGCATAACGAAATAAAAAGTTAAAAAAAACATTTATCGGTGCACAACGTGTGGTGGTCATTGTTCTTTGGATGCAATCACAATCGAATGTCAGAGGTTAGTAGCGTATAAAACGTGATACATAAGTATTTGGCAACATAATGAAATACGAAAGATGCCTTCAAAAAAATTTTCTTAAAGTTCAGTACACCTGTGAGTTGCGGAGAAAACAACCGCAACCGATTATATGGGGTTGTCTTTTTTTTCTCCCTCTTCGTAGTACTACCCCCCCCCCCCCCCCCCCCCCGCTTAGGACTTTGCTTCAGCATGAAGCGCCTTCAACTGTATTGGTCCATTGACCGCGTCCTACAATTTTGGAATCCAAGTAGTAGTAAATTGATGACTGAATCAGACCAGTGTTTCCTCAGTTTCTCCACTGCCCTCCGCCGTTCGATTCTTTTAACGAGTACCTTCTTTAGTATTCTTTGTTCGCCCATACGATTCACATGGCCAGCCTATTGCAGTTTCTACAGTTTACAATCGTTGCGACATCCAGCTCATCAAAAATTCCATACAGCACCTGGTTGTTTCGAATCGCCATTGGTCTCCGTCTAGTTTCGCTCCATTTGTTTGCCTCAAGATTCGTGTCTCGAAGGCGTTCAATATATTTGCGGATGCTTCGGTTAGGGTCCATGTTTCACATCCATAGAATAGCACAAGTCTTATCACAGATTTGTATAATTGCAGCTTTGTCTTCCTGTGTATGCAGCGGGTCTTCAAAAATTTTCTTTGCAAGTTATATACTTCAGCGTATGTCGTCTGTTTCTTTATCGGTTCTCCTTATTTTGGCACCAAGATATATAGGGTTATCCATTTTTAAAGTAAAGCTAAAGAAAACACATAAAATATTCAGATGGAAACAAAATTTTTATTCAATATTAACATTGAACCTTGCCATTTTACGTAAAACACAACAACTCTTACAGGCCTCAATCCTTTTGAGGTAATTTTCAATTACTTTTCGGCACACTTCCAGCAATATCTTGGCCATACCTTCACGAATATTGGTTTTCAATTGCTAAAAATTTTGAGGATTGTTTGCATAAACACGACCTTTTGCATAGCCCCATAAAAAGAAGTCCAAAGGTGTTAGGTCACAGGATCTTGTGGGCCAATTAACATCACTCAATCTCGAAATTACGCGTCCTAGAAATTTCTCTTGCAAAAGTGCTCGATTAGCCTGTGTTGTGGGGCTTGTGGCTCCGTCCTGTTGGAACTACATGTTCTCCAGATCATAATCTACAATTTCTCTCCAAAAATAATCGGTTAACATCCGTCCATAGCGATCAGAATTGACTGTAATGGCTCTTCCTTGATCGTTTTCAAAAAATACGGGCCAATAACACCACCAGACCATAATGCACACCAAACGGTCACTTTTTCCGGATGCAAAGGCCTTTCTGCGATCACCTGAGAATTTTAAGAGCCCCATATGCGGCAATCCTGTTTATTTACGTAACCACTGAGCAAAAAATGAGCCTCATGACTAAAGAAAATTTTGTTCAAAAAATCGTTATCAATGGCTTGTTGTTCAATCACCCAATTCGCATACATTTTGCATTGTGTATGGTCTTGAGGCTTAAGTTCTTTAATGAGTTGGATTTTGTACGGATGGACATGCAAATCCAAATGTAAAATCCGCCACAATGAGCCGTAAAACAAGCCCAAATGTTGAGCACGTCAAAGAATCGACAAATTCGGTTCTTTCTCCACACTTTGAGCAACGACAGCAATATTTTCAGCAGAACGAATCTTACGATGATGCACGGGCCTTGCAATATCAATAACCGACCCAGTCTCTTCAAATTTCCTCACTGTGTTCAACTATTTGCTGTGTAGGTCGATTATGTCGACCATTATCGGCTCGTAAAGCCCTAAATGTTTATGCAGCAGAATCACCATTTTTATAATAAAATTTAATAATTTTAACGCGTTCTTCGACTGTTGAACAATCCATATTTCTAAATGACAAACCTTCAGCTTAAAAAAACACACTTTAAATGACATTTAATTTTGACAAATGTCAAATGGCAAGGTTATAGTTTCCTAACCACGAAATGGATAACCCTGTATATATATCTACGAGTATATATATATACATATATATATATATATATATATATATATATATATATATATATATATATATATATATATATATATATATATATATATATATATATATATATATATATATGTCGCGTGTTTTTAATGATTGTGGAAACAATTGCGACAGTAGCTCGCAGAACTATTTGTATATGAAACACTGCCCCCACCTCAGTTCCGTTCGCCCCGAAAAGATGTGTCGCCAGTTGTAGTCAATTCTCCCTGGGTGTAATATGGGGCTTGTTGAGAAGATGTCACTGTACTTGGTGACCAGATCAGAGGCTCGTTTGAATAGCTGCACTGGCAATTTGACCTGCTTCAATATTGCAGACGTAGATTCCCGGGCTTTGTCTGTGTCTTGCCTCCTTTTCCAATGATGGTCGTGAGTAGCTTCCAAAGAGGTGATGGTGGAAACAGGCTGGCAGCTGCCGATGACTTCTCCCGCTTTGATGTTCGTGGTTGAGTCTGCGGTGTTAAGGACTCTAACCGGCACATATCCGTTCCTTAAAGACCTTACAAGGCTTCGTCCTACAATCAAACTGCGCAATGCGGACGTCTTCGTTGGCTCTATCAGATAAGATCGGTGGTCTCCAGAATCACCATCAAGCTTGGCCCATACAATGCTTTCGGAAGAATTCGGTACATCAGTGTCAGTACATACCACTACATTCATCTTGGGAATTTGGACGCTGGGATCCTCCATCAGTACTTCGACATTCTGCCATTTCAATACACGTTTGCCCAAATCCAACGTGATTCCATGTGGTTGCAGAAAATCCATTCCGAGAATGCAGTCATCCATAATGTTCGTGACCAGAAAATTATGTCGGAACACAAGGTCTCCCAACTGTATTTGGAGGTTGACCTCTCCATGAACAGGTGCAATTTCTCCCGTAGCTGTTCGTAGTGAGAAAATCCTGCCCTTGCGAAGTTGTTGCTGTCTAACTAAGTCTGGTCGGATAATCGATCGGGTTGCACCAGTGTCGATTGTTATGGTGCAGTTTTCTCCGTTAACTTGACCCGGAAGGCATAAGTCCGCTTCTCCACGATGTAGTCTTGACACGATGATGGTGGTGCTGGGGACGTCGATCCTCCTAGCCAACCTCTGCCCCAGGAAGTTGGCTCTTACATGTTTCCCGACCACTCGGTTTGAAGGGTTTCCATTCTGGGCTCCTGACTCGGTCTGGATCTCCTCTTAGCTGCACACCCTGGACAATAGCTTGGTTTTCTCCGCTTCTTGCAGTCTCTTTGCAGGTGCCCCTTCTCTCCGCAATTCCAGCATCTAGGCGCACCATTTACATGCGGGCCTCGCTCAATTTCCACGCGCTCACACCTTCACTCGTCTGCCACTACCTCACGGACCCGGGCAGTGGTACGAGTCGCATTTTTCGCTGCCTCAAAGTTCAGACTGTAAGCCAATGCGTCCTTAACCGTTTGCTAAACGCACGGCTTGTTGTAATAAACGCACGGCTTGTTGTAATTCCGGGTCCTTTAGTGCGCTGATGAATGCTTCTGTCGCTGCATCATCTCGATGTTCTGGGTCATAGGCCGGGTAAGCCAAAAGTGCCAGTCGCTCAATGTCTTGGGCTAGCTGCTGTAGGGTTTCACCAGACTTCTGCACCCGATGCCTTTGCTGTGACCGATAAATCTGCTTTAGATGATCATCTCCATAACGCATGTCGAGCGCATTCATTATAGCATTCGGGTTTGAGTGTAATTCATCGGGGATGGTCTGCAACAGCTCGGCAGCTGGGCCTCTTAGAGCAAGAATCAATGCAGTTGCTCGTTCCTGCTCATTCCAGTGATTTATGCGAGCGGTTGCTTCAAACTGGGTTTTGTAAATAGTCCAGACCGTTTGCCTATCGAATATTTGGTGCTTGCACATTTCTAGATGAGCTTTGCGCTACGGTTATAATTGGGGCTGGCGAGGCGGTTACTATTGCTTTCGCTGCTTCCAAGTCCTTTTTCACTTTTTCCATCTCATGGTTGATTCTCTCCTCGACCTGGCTGATCTCAAGGTTGATTCTCTCCTCGACCTGGTATACCTTCTCCTCGACGCATTTAATTTGGCTGTTGAGACTACTGAGCTCCGCTTTTATTTCGGTTGACTGTTTTTCCAGCTTCTGTGTGATGTCTGCCTTGATTTCGAACGCTTGTTGGTCTAGCTTCGCTGGTTGTTCATTTAGCTTCACAGCTAAACTGGATGTCTGTTCATTTAGCTGCGCTGATTGTTCATTTAGCTACGCTGATTGTTCATTTAGCTTCACACCTAAACTGGATGTCTGTTCATTTAGCTACGCTGATTGTTCATTTAGCTGCGCTGATTGTTCATTTAGCTTCGCAGTTAACTTGGATGACTGCTGTCGCTGCTCTTGCTGCATCAGCATCAACATTTGCATCAGCGCATTTTCTGATTCCTTTGGTTTTGGTGTTTTGGCTTCACCACCTTCTGCGCCTCTTTCTGCAGCTGAGAGCTCACCCGAAATAAAAGTGGAGCTCAGTAGTCTCAACAGCCAAACTAAATGCGTCGAGGAGAAGGTATACCAGGTCGAGGAGAGAATCAACCTTGAGATCAGCCAGGTCGAGGAGAGAATCAACGTCATCGGTAGAACGTTTGAAGAGCATGTGCGGAACTTAGAAGAGGTTTTCTCCCGATTGTGACTGGCAAATTTGAAACTTAGTCCCGACAAGTGTACCCTTTTCGCAGCTGAAGTAAAATACCTGGAACACGTCGTATCAGCAGAAGGGGTCAAAACAGACCCTGAGAAAATTGAAGCCGTAAAAAGCTGGCCAACGCCAAACAACAAGCGCCAACTCCGAAGTTTTCTGGGTCTGGCGACCAACAATCGAAGATTCGTCAAAGACTTTGCCAAAATAGCTAAGTGTCTCCATCAGCTAACCGAGAAAAATCGTCCGTATGTCTGGAATGAACAATGCCAGACAGCCTTTGAGACCCTGAAGGAAAAGCTGTGTGAATCACCCGTGCTGGCGTATCCGAAACCCGGAAAAATGTTTGTAGTTGACACCGATGCAAGCAGCGGCGGTATTGGAGCTGTACTCTCCCAGCAGATCAATGGCGAAGAAAGAGTCCTCTCTTATTACAGTCGAGTTCTCTCAAAAAGTGAGAGGAACTACTGCGTGACCAGGAAGGAGCTATTGGCTATAATAGAGGCCACCAAGCAGTTCCACAAGTATCTATATGGCCAGAAATTTGTTCTTCGCACGGACCATGCATCACTGAGATGGTTGCTGAACTTCAAAAATCCCGAGGGACAAGTTGCGAGATGGATCGGAAGATTGCAGTCATACGACTATGAAATTGTTCAGTGGAAGGGCGGAGTTCATGGAAATGCTGACGCCCTATCCCGCCGTCCATGTCCAGCTAACTGCAAGCATTGCCGACGGATTGAGGAAAAGGAACCGCTCGTTGATCTGCGATTGATAACGGCGGAATTCGATGAAGGTTGGTCATCGGAGGAGATTCGAAACGCCCAGTTAGCCGATGAAGACATCGGACCATTGCTCGTATGGAAGGAAGGAGACGACTGGGCGACTTGAGTGGAAAGACGTTTCAATGCATGGCGCAACCCTGAAAAGCTATTGGGCACAATGGAACTCCCTTCAGGTGGAGGGTGGCGTACTCAAGCGGAAATGGGAAACGGCGGATGGTAGCTCCTATAGGATGCAAACTATACTACCCAAAAGCCGAATCCACGATGTGATTAAGGAAATGCATGAAGGATCCTCGGGAGGCCACATTGGTGTTAACAAGACCTTAGCGAAATTGCGGGAAAGGTTCTACTGGCTCCACGCTCGAGAAAACGTAGAAGACTGGTGTCGCAGATGCACAATTTGCGCTTCCGTCAAAGGCCCAAAGCGACGACTGAGAGGACAAAAGCAAACCTATAACGTAGGCGTGCCATTCGAAAGGATTGCTGTTGACATCGCAGGACCCTTTCCTGAATCCGATTGGGGAAATCGATATACGCTGGTTGTAGCCCATTATTTCAGCAATTGGCCTGAGGTCTACTCCATTCCCAACCAGGAAGCAACTACCGTAGCTGAACAGCTAGTGTTAAATTGGGTCAGTAGGTACGGCGTACCTTGTGAACTACATTCAGATCAAGGCCGAAACTTCGCGTCACTAATTTTTAGCGAAATGTGCGAGCTGCTGTGAATACGGAAAACGAGGACAACACCGCTGCATCCCCAATCCGATGGAATGGTCGAACGGTTCAACGGCACGCTAAATAAACATCTGGCCAAGATGGTCGACGAGAACCAAAGGGACTGGGACCGACATATCCCACTTCTGACACCACTGTCGCGTGTTCTTAATGATTGTGGAAACAATTGCGACACTAGCTCGCAGAATTATTGGTACATGTAACAGTTATATATATATATATATATATATATATATATATATATATATATATATATATATATATATATATATATATATATATACATATATACATATATATAGACATATGTTTAATTTAGTTTAGTTTATTGACCAAATAATTTATATAATTTGCTAATCATTATGCAAATTCCACAGAAATAACTAGTATTACATATATATATATACATAGTATATAATGAAATTAGTGCCTAGAGGTGGCGATTTTGCTTCGATTTCACCAAATTTTCAGTAATTGGATATTTCGACAAGTTTTGTTAATCATTCAAATTGGTTAAGCAAAACAAAATAGAGGCTGTTTTAGATGAAAACCCGCGATTTCTGTTTTGACCAATGTATAGCTCCGTTATGCACCAGAATTGGTACAAAAATTCATTAAAGTGTGTGATAAAGCTCACATTAAAAAATTCAAAGTCAAACCATCTGAAAGAAAATGGCGGCCGCTTAAAAGTCGAAAAAAGTTGAACAATATAAAAATATTTTAGGGTCAGGTTCGAAAGCAAAGTTCGAAATTCGAAAACTTCTTAAAGCTACAGTTTATATTGGATTTTTATGTAACCTAAAATCATGATAGAAGTTGATGAGATCGTGTACTAAAATGTATCAAAACTAAATTCGATTCCTGCGAGTAATGCAGATTTTAGTAGTAGTGAGTTCTGCATTGCAGTCAAAGAATTATATTTTAATATACATGGTACAACTTATTCAAGTAACTGAGTTTTAAAAGATATGAAATAAAATTTGCCACTAATAAGGGTGAAATAAAAAACTTTTAGAAAAAAAAGGAAATCAAATTCAAAATTCCCTAAAAAGGATGAAATAATTTTAATGGAAGCGGTGCCAAATCAATTTCCCCATTTCAGCATAAAATATTTGCAACATGTGCACCATCACAAAAGAAACGGGGAAAACTGATTCGGCACCGCTTCTGTTGCAGCTGCAGCTTCACAGGATACCTGAAAGATAAAAAACCACAAAGCATCGGGTATTTTTTTACAAAAAAGACAAAATACTTATCTGACAGTGTTGAAGGTCCCTGCAGCACACGAAAACGCCCAAAATACGATGCAAACGTGGGGAAACGTTTGCGATTTCACTCGCGACACTACATGTTTACGTCGAATTGTAAACAGACATATGACAATTGTCAAATACATGACAATTGTCAAACATCAATTAAAAGTGTGCACAGATCAAGGCAGCAACGACAAAATGTTAGGTAGTTTGCCGATTGTAAAAATGGTCGAATTTGAATCAAGAAATGTTCGAATCGAATAATTCTAAGAAGCGGTAATTCTCCGAAGCGGAATACCGCAATTTTTGCAAACAAAGAAAAAGTTAGTTAGTTGTTAAAATAGAGTCTATCGAGCAAGATCCAATAAATTAAATCATATTGTAATTTTTGGATTGTCATTAAAGTTTTTTCCGTACACAAAATAAGTTTGGTTTTTATTGCAAACAGCTTCCATAAAAATCATTTCATCCTTTTTAGGGCATTTTCTTTTTTTTTTTGAAAAGTTTTTTATTTTCTTCATTAATTTATTTGGAATATTTCGGTGCTTTGATTTTTTACCCATTTATAAAAACTTAACTAAAAATAGAATTTCAATCTCAAAAACGATCACAACAATTCTCTAAAGTTTTTTGAACTACATACATTCGCTCTCATTCCTTGCACTTGTTTGCTCGTACGGTCGCGCAATCAAGATTAATTACATTTTATTAAAAACTATTTTTATCTAATGAATCAAATTTGTTCGACTTTCCTACCGTTTATTTTTGGTTGCCAAGAAATTTTCCTGGTTGGTTGGAGGTCAGTTCAGTGCGATGAATGTGCAGAGTTTGATGAACGTGCGTTGGTTCACATTTTCATGCAGCACTATAGCAATTTTCACCCATTATTTTCACGTAATGTGTGCGCGGGCACTCATTTAAGTATGGAAATATTTTGAGAGAAAACGCACAAGATGAAGATAGCTGGTAGACATAAACAAGTGTCGTATCACGACAAGAAAGAAAATTAGATTGTTTGACATGTTACTCAAGAATATTCTTTGTGATACTTAGATTGCAAATGAGAAGGTACTCAAGGGATATTTTTAGGAATAATATTAGGCTATTTATTTATGTTTTCCTAACTTTTGTTGTGACTAGTTTGAAATGGTTGATAAGCAAATGGCAAGGTGAAGATATTGATTGAGAAATATTTAATGGTTGGACTTTTTGCTGGCCTTGCGGTCAGTATTAAATGGATTAGCATTAAATGGATTTATTAAACATTGTGGTATTATTGGCAAGGCGGTTGATTTCTGATTAGTGAAAATGTATTCGGAAGACTTCCAACGGATTTTTTGCAAAGCAAAATTTCTTGTAGAGCAAAGAATGTACCATATCCAAATCAGACTTACCGAGAACAGTCTTTCTTATCTGTTTTAAAAACTCTATTCTTAAAATTATTAGGATTTGTACTACTTTACTTAACTTGTACTACTTAATTTAACTCTTTGCGGGGCAAAATATGAAAAGCTCGATAATTCAGATAATGTGTTAATTTTTATATGTATGATATCAAATTATAATATAAAATTGAACCAAAAAATTTTTCTCAAAAAGGGATTCTTTACAAGGACATGGTATATTTTTTGTACCACTGCCCATATTACTGGTAGTGATACATTTGAAAACATATATTTCTACCACTCATACAGAAGGGTACATTGCATACGGAACACTTCCACTTCGTTCGCCGCTGATGTTTTGTATCACTGCAATGAGCGCAGCGGCGTGAGATCATCCTTTCCAGCAAATGTTGTCCTATTGTTCTAAATGATTGATCACAGAATGGCTTATTTTTACGTTTTTCAATGGGCGTGGGTGTGGTTTTTGGTCCTCTTTTTCATGTCGGCAAAAATATGCTAGTCAAATAGGATATCATTTCTAACTTGAAGGTTTTAAGGTTTCCTTCATAATTTTCAAACTTAGCTAAGATATATGCGTTCACCAAAGTCATATCAAGGAGGTGATAGAAAATTTTTGGCCACCATTTTCGACTTTCACGGTCCAGTTCATAATACTTTTTTAATTGATCAAACTTACCAACGTTATTCATGTGCCAGTTGTAGTCGCGTGTTATGTGAGGACATTGAACGGTTTCAAGGTTTCCATCGAATCCTCGTCTTTGTACTTCAGTTAGACTATGAGGGTTGTGAAAGTTTGATAGAACTGTAACCGCTTTTTATCCATCCATTTCAAGAGAAGAAGTCCAGTATTACTAACTTTTCAATCAAAATCACCTCTGCGTAAATGCTTTTTGGGTACCAAATTATTTGGTAGGTGCTTTCTTTTGATTTGTACGGTTCCACATGCATAAACACCCCTTGTGTTCAGTTGAACAAGAAGATCATGCGAGTTGAAAAAATTATCAAAATATAATTTATGGTTTCGATTCTTTATAATTGAAGACAAATTCAGAACAATCCTTTCACCCAAATTCTTCATTGTTGCGTCGTCTTTTTTTCCAGTGTACACTTCAAACTTATAAGTATAGCGACGTTTATCGCATAGCATCCAAACTTTATAGCCTCGTTTTATTGGCTTTTTTAGCATATATTGATTCAATGTACTTCTTCCTTTGAATTTTATCATCGACTCGTCGATATCAACGGATTCGCCAGGTTCAAAACATTTCTGATATCCTTCAAACAAAATGTCCAAAAAAGGTCGCACTTTGTACAGCTTATTATAATTTGGTATTCCCCTCTGAGGCATAACGGGCACATAATTCAAGTGAATGTTATTCAGTAACCAGCCGAATCTCTTCACTGGCATCAAATTCGCAATAAACGCATCGTGTAATTCTGGACGAGTTGACCAATAATCCCGGTAACTTGTTTGATGTTTCACGCCCATCAAAAACTTTATACCAATGAATACCCGAATTTCTTGGGAACTTGTTGAACTGTATGGTTTTCCAGATTGTTGGGCGCACAAATTTGTTTGGAAAACGATGTGGTCAATAATTTGGTCGGTTAGTTGTTCATTGAAAATACTTTTTGCGTCTTTGGTCTCCAAGTTGAGAAAAGATCGGCCATGTTGGATGCCTATAAAGTTAACGGGAAGATCAACTGTAAAATTTTTGGATCAGATTGGAGTAACCTGAACTGGTACGGTAGTCCTTTCCACTCAAATATTGGACAAAGGAATGTCGTCGCTTTTATCAAAATAGTCGCTGGAAGCCTATTGACAAGTACATGTATAAAATTGTTATGTGTTTTTATGATTTCTTATTAAAAGTTACTTACATACAAGGACGTTCAATCTTCAACATGAGTGGAGTTAGTCGAGTGACTTTTTTCCAAGTCACTTTCATAATTTTCGAGGTCTAAGGATTCCCCGTCAGAGGGTATATCAACATTTTCCTCCTCGTCCTGGAGCAACAGATATCGACTTTCTTCTTGCATTAGTCCTACTCCATTAATTTCTACGTTTTTGCTAAAAATAAGTTTTTAGTAAATACGCACTACAATGGGCAGTGGTATACATTATATACCACTTTCTTGTAACAGGAATACCAACCTTGTGTTGCAATTTTCGCTATGAAAAATAATACTGAATAAATCACCACTGCCTGTAACAACTATGCTTTCACTTTCAAAAGTTTTCCGAATAATTTTCTCACTATAACAAGCGAACCAAATGAGCACTCTCAACTAATGAACGAGCCGCCGGAACAACGGCTCTACCAAAAGCAAAAGTCCCCCTAAATTTACTGGGTTGTCTTAAAAATGGCAAACGAAAGGTCTTGATAAAGCCTTTCCACAACAGCTTATAAGTTTCTTGAGTGAAGGAGAAGAAGCAATTTACGATAGACTTCACACCCCTCGAGATTGGATCCATAAAACCTTAGATAGGTCTTCATGAGTACAAAAATAATAAAAACGTTAGAAGTCAAGATTCACTCAACTTTGTTAATCCTCATCATCATTTATAGCATAGCTTCAAATCGGGCCTTCACCTCGAGTAGTAGTCACCTACAATCGTCGCAGTTGTGTGAGCTCTTTCACTAATTGAAGGTTTCATGGAAGGATCTACTGTCAGCATAGGTTGAATCTTCGCTTCGTTTTTTCAGTCTCCCAACTAGATGTTTCTCTTGCGTTTTATCACTCAATGTTCGTTTAGGGAGCCTGTACTCTTCCATTCTCTCCACATATTCAGTCAATTTTCGTTTTTGTTGTTTCCGCATCCAAGTACAGATGGGTCATCATACAAATTATGCAAATTAATGTTGAAACGAACTCTTCATTTTGCGCCATGCTTGACTAAGCCATATATCCCCCTGAGCACTTTGCATTGAAATACGTCCAGGTTCTATTCGGAGACATTTGTTAAAGTCCAGGTATCACATCTATACAACGTGACGACGCAGATTTTCTCTGAAAACATCTCTAGATCTTGTCATAGAACGTATTTACAAGTAGGTTTTATTTGCTGTGCTCATCATTCTCCATATATGTTTCTATTCTGTGCTTCTTCTATCAAGTGGTACTCCCATGTATTGGTAGCTATCTGGGTTTACTAGAGTATAGTCTCCGAAAGTCAAGTTTTGTCGCACTGGCATTTCCTTCCTTTTTTGTGGTCTGCGGTGAATGTCAGTTAGGCGCAGATTTTGGGACTCCCATGCTCACAAGAAGGCAACTGGACTACCCACTAAACACCTCGCCTGAAAACGTTTGACACATTACTTTGAGTCAAGTCTCGTTTTGTTAGAACATGAGGCGCCTTTGAGCTGGGGACCCTTCTGCTAGCGGCATGAGGAGAGGAAGAGGAGTTGCCAGACAAGTGGTTTATCAGCCACAATGCCTGCTGTGAGTCCCTTTTATCATTCAGGACTGCCCGTATATTTCCATTTGTCAACCGATTCCAGCATTACCGTGACTATATTATTCGGGATGCGCTCTCCCGTCTCCCTGTAGTGTTCCCTTCATAGCTTGCTCCATTTAGTGCACCCAAAAATGTGTGGCAGGCATTGCCTTCCTCTTCTGGGAAAAACCGACAATCGGGGGACTGTGACTTATCAATCTTGTGCAGGTATGACGGAAAACACCCATGCCCGCTCAGAAGTTGGGTCATATAAAAATGTGTCTCACCATGCCTTTGATTTAGACACGGTCTCACATCCGCGACGAGGTGCGCAGTCCACCTTCCTTTCATGCAATTCACCCAAGACTACTGCCAGCTGCTGAGTGCGCACAGTCTTTCCTCGCGGTCAACCATCTCCCTCGCATCATCGTTTCGATGCAGGTAAATAGCACAGCACTATCTAGTATGGGGAGCAACAGGTATCACGTTGGCAATGACTCCCACTGTCAAATCAGAGACCGTCAAAGCGCAGATAGGATCCTCAGTGCTCCTCTTCTCTGTATCTGTGCCAAGCGTTTTCGGTATACCTCCTTACTGAGAGTGTCATCCCATATTTCTACTCAATACAGTAGGAGTGACCTTACAGCACTCATCAAGAGGCATCTTCTTGATGGGCTGAGTCCCCCTACATTGGCAATTAGTCCTAATACTCCCAAAGCAGCCTTCTCAACCGTTGCCCTGATTTGCTCCGAGAAACTCATCTTCGAGTCGATCACTAGCCCTATGTATTTCACCGCTGGCTTCGATTCGATTAATATGTCTCCAATACTGATCATCCATACTCTAGAGATTCAATTTTATGTCAAGATGACCACTTCGGTTTTCTTCAGTGCTAAATTGAACCCGCGAGCAGTCATCCAGTCTCTGATTCAGCGCGTTGGCTTACCAAGCCAAAGTTGGGCTTGTTCAATGATGCATCCAGCAACCAGAGCCACAACATCATATGTATAGCCGATCAAGCGTGACTCATCTGGCATCTCAAGTCTCAGTAGCCCACCTTAAGACACGTTCCACAGGTCTGGACTATGGATACATCCCCAGCAACATCCGATGTGACTTCCATCCTTCGTCGGCCCTGTGTCGTGTCGTAAAGAAGCCTTCTGTCTTTCAGGTAGGTCCTCAAAAGCCGCATTAGATTTCCAACGTATCCAGAACATCCCCCTATCTAGCGGAGTCGAAGGCGGTCCAAATGTCAAGTGTCATCAACAGGGTGATCCATCACTTAATGCACCGGTACGCCTCTGCCTTTTGGACCGCGTTCACCACCGCTGTTATCGCGTCAATAGCAGAACGGCCCGAGTTTTTCTAGCACTTTCCCAGCAATGTCTAGCATGCGTTTTGTTCATAATCACATTTACGAACTTATATACTCCTCCGTATCTCCTGCTCAACATGGCATTCTTCCAGGTGGGTCGGCGACTACAAATCTACTTGAGTTTACTTTGGTGAAGCCATTTATAAGCACTTTCAGGTTGACGTTGTTTAAACTGATTTTGCCAAGGCGTTTGACAAAGTAAATCATAACGTACTGTGAAAAAAGCTAACACAACAAATTATTGGTTGTTTGCTCTCTCAGCTTATCTCATACGTAAACAATTGTTCATGTAGAGTAAGTCTCTGTGGAGTATTATCTCACTCCTTCTATCCACAGACTAGGGCCGCTTTTATTCCTAATATACATTAACGATTTGTCCTCTTTAATAGATGCTACATGTCTTCTCTATGCTGATGATCTTAAAGTTTTTAAAGTGATTAGATGCATTGATGATTGAATTTCCCTCGAAAATGACCTGAGCAAATTTTCTTTCCCTTTATGTGCAAAAATGTCATAAAATGACTTCCTCTTTAAAACCGAACTCAATCTCATTTCCATATAGCCTGCATAATGAGCCGCTATCTGTAGTGACCAAGTTCAAAGACTTAGGGGTGACCTTAGACCCACGATTCAAGTTCGAATATTACATCCTCGACATCATGTCACGTGCTTCTCGGGTTTCCGGATTTGTTCTTCGTAACTCTTGCGTCTTTGGAAATATCTCCAGCACTTTTATATAAGAACTGTTAAACCAATCCTCGACTTTTGTTCCTGAATTTGGACACCTGATTATAAGTACTAAGACTCACTGCTGGAATCTGTACAACGGGAGTTCACCCGAATATTATTCTTTAAATTTAAAGTTCCGCACCAATCTTATGAAGAAAGACTTTCTTTTCTGCACCTCCCATCGTTATCATCTCGCAGACACTTTCTTGATGAATGTCTCCTATATAAGCTTCACCATCATCAGTTGCATACAAATGTAAGAGAGTTACTGACAATGCGGACATCTAATTATCCCTCTAGAAATGAAGGATCTTACCAAATTCCATTTGCAAGGACGGAAACATTTTACAATTCACCGCGGTTGCATCTGCCAAGAAACCACAATGCTATGGAGTTTGGCTCGTATCCTTCATCTTTAGTAATTTATAAGCATAGACTTAAGAGTCTAATTTTAAATACCCAGCCTAGTATATATATTATGTTGTACTTTCCATTTATATTGTTTGAACCAATCGTGTAATTGGACTTAAATCTGTAAGTTGGTCGAAATAAATAAATAAATGATAAATACGTAACGGGCGGTATGCAGCCGTTGATCCGGGACTTTCCTTCTTCTTGCTGATCAGCACGAGCCTCACCACCTTCCAGCGTACTGGGAGAATCCCACCCTGTAGACGAGCGTTGAATGTGCTGAGCAAAAAGTTAGGACAATGGTGATCGATAAGTTGCAACACCTCAGCTAGAACACTATCTGGAGCTGGAGCCTTCCTCGCTTTGACTGAAAGAAGTGCCTCTTCCAGTTCCGGATATGTGAAGAGTGGATACTCGACTGCTGTTTCACCATGGACAGCGTCAATATGGACGAGATGGGCGGGGAAGATTGCACGCACTATGTTGTCGAGAATTCGGTAGGGTGTAAGGCTTCTGCATAAAAAGCTTGTAGCTAAGATCCCACGGATCCTTGTTCACATTGTCCACTAGATCTTGCCAGCAGCAAGCTTGCTGCATTTTGTGGCCAACTTATATGCTGGTACTCGGCTGCATGTCTCGTCACGGTTCCGTTGCGAATCTGCCTGTAGCAGGGCATATGCTGTAAGCACCTCGACGTTCATCCTTCCGATATTCCACCTAATTGTAGAAAGTGGAAAGCACGGACGTCGGGAGACAACATCACTAATATCAAGCAAAATACACTGATGATCACTGGCTGAGTGGTCCTCTCATACTCTTCTTTACCCCACGTCCACAGCTATCCACCTTGAAATCACTATTCCGAACTCAGTACCAGTTTCATCAGGATACCATGAGGCTGAATTTTCATCATGGTTTTGCTTGCTCAGCAGCATAAAGTTTGCTTTGATGTCCCTCGAAAACTGCTCAAGCTGATTTTGGGCAGCTAAACTCCAGTGTAAGTTTAGCTGCAGGATGCGTGTCGGCAAAGTTCTCTTTTTGCATTGGCTTGGGCTTCCTGGGAGACCCGGCATTTTCCTTATCCCAAAGTGTGTCCAACATCTGGTCTTGGATAAGCATCCCTGTAACGATTTCAGGGTGCTTCCTTTGTACACTCTTCTCTTTTATGCCCCATTTCACCGTATTTGTAACATTGGGAATTTCAATTATCGGGTCCTTTGCATTCTTGTGCAGTATAACCATAGTCAAGGCGTTTGAAACATTGAAGTGGTCCTGCTGTGTGTCGTATCCTGAAGGCAACCCACCCTTTTCTTACTTTGCTCTTATTCAGAAATTGTTCAGCGTCCTTTTCGGTCAAGTCAATTATGGCCATGCGTTGTCCCCCATGGTTTCCTGATGTCAGCCTTGCTTGTTTCCTGCCCCCACGCTAAGGAACTCGCTTTTGATTCCCTCTCTACCTCAGCCAGATCTGTGACGCAGTCAATGACTATTATTTCGATCGTTACCATCAGCGCAAGCGAGGCTATAGTTGCACTTTTGCCGAGAACTTTCTTTATTGCGTCTCAGAATGTTTCCCTATTGTCGGCCTCAGCTCCAAATTCAACCACTATGTGCCCCGATCGCATTGGTCGTATTGCTTTCATGATAGTATTGGTGTCGTCGGGCCTTACATTTCCCATGATATCCCACCATACCTCCACGTAGTATCGGCCATTGTGGGGTTTTGCGAGCGGTGCCTGCTGCCGGTTTCTACATTGGGGCTTCTTTTTCCTCGGTTTTGCATCAGGTCCTCTTTCTTTTTGGGAATATATTCGAAATTTATTTGCATTTTTTGAAAGAATGTCTTTGCGGCTTTCTTCACCCCATTTGTGAGCACTGTCTGGAACCTCTGATCTGGCATTCTGCACCCATGAAGTGCCTCTTCCTTCCTTCTTCATAAGACTAAAATACATTTGAAACGTTAATATTTTTCATTTCAAGGACAAATTTATGGAAATTATGTTTCTATGAGTTGTTAATAATATATGGCCGCATCGACAATGGATCGTTATCTGCATGGGGGTTGCGAGGGGGCACCGCTTTCACCTGGATGCCCTCTCTTAATTGGGGGCCGTAAGTGTACATAGTAAAGACGAGATCCTCTCAAGTCTCGCACGCGTTCACCAGGCCCAGCCTGTCGTTTTGCTTTCGCAGCGCATCCTTTCAAATGGTTACCTCGGCTTCGAATTCTACGACTATTTAATTCCTGAATACGCAGTTTTTTTTGTAGTAGGCCCTTGTGTTGGGGAAAGAAGCCCGCTCCATGACACCGCAATGCCAGCCTGCCAATGCATTCACGAGAACTCAGACAAGGCCAATTTCGGCGAGTACCAAAATCTTTGCTCGCCGAGGCAGCAAACCATCGCTGCAGTCCTTTACCAACATTTAAATTCCTCTTAAAACACTAACATACAAGTGTTGGTATCAAATTTTAAAATGATTTAAATTTTCCTCAAACAAATCACCTCTAATTTACAATTGAAAAGATGCATATTTTGAGTGAAATATGGAAAGTTTGTGGATGGAATCTTATGTCGTACAATACAACTCTTTTTGTTCCTTGAAACGTTATCTAAATGTGTAAATTTTTTATGTTTTCAGATTTTACCAAGTACGTTGCTCCTTGCGCGTTGCCCCACGCCTACCCGTCCAAGTGGAAACATGCATACCCGATCCGCAATTATATCCTCACCACCCCAACAATCAACAACAGTCGCAATCGCAACAATCTCATCAACAGCATCAACAACAACAACAGCAGCAGCAAATACAACAAAATCATCAGCAGCAATCGCAAAATCAATCGCACAATCAACAACAATCGCAGCAGCATCAACAACAACAACAACAACAACAGTTACAAGGAAATTTTGTCCCATCTTCCGCATGTATCGTTGGAGGATGTGGAGCTTCGCGCGTTTTTCAAATACTTTATCGCAATGAGGAAGTCAGTTTGCGTGACGTGATTTTATTTCGGGCCCATCTTCTTGGTGAGTTTATTTTTAAGTACAATTCCTATATGCTTTAGACGGAAGAAAAGAGTGTGCGTATTGAAAATCAACGGCACATTTTACATATGTTTGGAATTTCGGAATGTGAGGAAAAATTTTTCAAAGAAAAATGTTGCATTTGGAGACTTGGTAATGACAGAAATGTGTTGATTGATTTCGCATTTTCGCTGTCAATCGTTAAACTTTAACGAGGCCTTTTATTTTTATTATGACAAATTTCACAATTTTCCGCAGCATATCGCTAACAAGGGAATGATGTCATAAAGTTTTGTTGAAATTTTTTCAACAGCGAAAGGGATATTAAAAAGTATTCAAGTATTTTCATTAGAGAATATTAATGGATAAATGATTATTAGTTTATAAAAATATGGCTTTGCAGTGCAGTGAACGGTAGTATAATGAATTATTTGAAATTTATAATTAAACGCCTAGAAAGATATATGAACATATTATAGGGCATAAAATTGGGGTACGTCTAACATTTGTTGCGTGCACATGTGTTTTGTAATAACTACCGTCAGTAATTTAAAAATCAAAAAATTTTTTAAATGTCAATTGGAAATATCAAATTTTATTGGCAAAAGCTTATTGCCTCTTACCACATCATTAAAATTCATCAATCCATCGGTGAATATCATCATCAGCCTGAATACAGAAACCACAATGAGAAGAAATCCAAAGGCATTGCAGGACCAGTAGCATGCCTGACGGCTTTCTGCCATTGTAGCAAGCATCACCAGCATTGTAAGTGAAAAATTCCTCAAAAGAAAAACGAAAAAGAAACTACCACTGTCGAAAAAGTAAAATTCCAAATAGTGACAAACAATGCAGATTTTCAGAAAATAGTGAAAGAAAATGAAGAGCTAAAGCTAGGAATTCTTTTATTGGAGGTGTTAAATTTAAAATCGTATAATCGGTTTTTAGGAAGCTTATGTAAACTGGCCTTTACTTCTAAGCTGTCAAGAAAATATCCATCGCCTCTTAGTGCTCACCGCCACAACACATACATTATTAAGATGAAGCTTATATCGCTATTGTGAAATGTATCTTATAATAAAATAAATCTTAACAGGAGGAAATGCGGAAAAAATTCGTAAATGATACCAACAAAACGAAGATATCTAAGCTGAGGAATAAAACTCACTTGAAGGATGCAACGTCAAAGATCACAGAAGTGAAAAGACCTGTTCAAGCCACCCATCAAATCTTAAGCGCTGGAGGTAGCAACAATAGTTCAAACTACTGCGCTATCTTTAACGCAATGGATTGCAAAGGCTAGAATAACCAGATGGATTGTAAAGATTAGAAGAACAAGTCTGTAGGTGCCTAATTTGACATAAATGAATTAAAAAGTAGTCAAAATCATTTCATCAATTATATTAAGAACAAAAATACAGAGAAAAACCTGAATAGTGATTCTGCCGGTTTTTAGGGGCAAAATATTAAGAAAAAACAAGTACCGCCGATTAATGTTTTTGGGTGGCAGCAATATGGTTCAACTTCTCGTGGCAGCGAAAAAATCAAAAATTTTCAAGTAAAACGAGTAATCAATTATTTTGTTTATTCAGTATCCACAGGCCAATTTTATTTTCTCTTGAAAAACCATCAGGCCTTATTTTGTTGTGTGAGGAGCCGCATTTAGACTCCTATGAGACATCTTCACACATCCTTTAGAGACTAAAGATAACTCAAACGATTCCAAGCACTACTGCTCTCACAACAAAGCACGGCCCGATGGCTATTCAAAAAAATAAAACCAGTAAATTTAGAAGACATAGCAATGTGGACCGAATCACTGGTTGACATCGAGTTACCATGGGATGCTTTGAAAAGTTTGATAGTTCTGCATTTCATATATATCTACGCCAAAAGAGGAAAAAATAAGTCATTTCTGTTGAAAGGCCTGACCTGCGGGAAAGATATGATCGATCTCCATCAAGTACTCAAAGAAGCTGCACCAGAAATTGAATTTATACCAGTAAAGAATTTCGTAACGGAGAGATCCACCGTCGAAAAAACAATTTCTGTATTTTTTGGTACAAATTTTGCAAAGAAGAAATCCTAGTGCCTTTCAAAAAATTAGGGACTTGATTTTCAAAGTGGTGGGGTCGGAGCGCCTCCAGAAAAGAAAAGTCAACCAGTGTTTTCAGTGTTAACGATTTAGGTATTTGGCTGACAACTGCGCCATGTAACACCGGTGCGTAAAATTCACAGAAATTCAAGCCCGTGGTGAGTGAAAATGGCTCATATAAAGCCTTAATGAATTGTACTGTGTTAACTGCGGTGTCTTTGGTCATCCCGCATCATATCGAGGATGATCCCGATATCAGGAAGCAAAAGTTAAATTTATTCCAAAGCAAACGCAAGTATACCGCAGTGTGATACTTTTCAACTTTATCAAAACCAGGGTATCATTTGCACTCGCCACTAGACGACTAGCAGAAAATACTGCCAAAAATGTAAATAATATTAGCAACAACAATGAGATACTTCTTAAAATTTGCCGACAACTTAATTCTTTATCAGAAAGAATCAATAAACAAGATTCAAAAATGAACTTTGTTTTCCAGGGTTTAAATCTTGCAAATGTCTCAATATATCTTGCCATCCAGTCAAATTCCCATGGAAGGGTTTTATCTCATCTCGATTCACGTCAACTCTATTGTTACTCTACATACTCGTAGATGTGACTATCACTTTGAATTCATTGTTAAGCAAAAGCCTGACATCATGCTTCCCATTGAAACCCACCTCAATTCGAGGCACTCCATGACATTCAAGGATTGTTAACTCGTAAAAAACGATAGGGTAAACGGTAATGGGGAAGGTGGCACCGATATATCAGTTAGAAGGCCCTATTGTTTCCTAAATATAGATAAAGTCTAATTCAAAAACTTTGAATCTCTTAAAGTGCCAGTTATCAAAATTTTACTGCCAAGTGGATATAACCTCTTCGTTATCGGTGCATATGTAACTGGTTCTAAAGTTCAAGGAGGAGGTCAATTTCTTTTTTGAAATACTTGAATTGAGCCGACTCCATAATTATTACATTCTTGCCGGTAATCTGAATGCCCGGCATACATCAAGACTGAACGTCAACAATAAACCAAGAAATGTATTCCCTAAATAGTGGATAACAGAAAAACAAATTGAATACAGGTGCAATCTACAATATATGGGTCAGAGTTTCCAACGACCCCTAAGACAAATTCATATTTGGACCTCTGAATAGCTGACGCGACTTGAATCCAGCTTTGATAGTCCTCAATGAAACCTGCACGTGAATCTTTACCATAGCGACCGTAACGCAATCGTAATGGAAACCAATTATCAAAGGGATGATGTCTTCCTCATTCCAATTCAACATGATAATCATCAGTTGAATTTAAAAAATGGATTGCTGAAACTTTCAAAACAGGTTCAGCTGGGGCTACTAAAAGCAATATCCTCCTCCCGACGATGGGAACACTTGCTCAATGGTTCATAATGACAGGAATCTAACTAACGACAAAATATAGGGTTTACCATTAGAGACATAACAAGTTCATATCTTTATATGAACGCAGGTTTAAACTTTTTTAATGAATTGTTTATGTCGAAACGTTAGCTCAAGTCAACATTTTCATCATGGTAAAGTTTCCGAATCAGCAATGTTTAGAAATTATTAAAAATTGCTACCGGAATTCTAGGTCGGTGGCTGAAACTTTAAGAACGCTTACTCCAATTTTCGGCCGTAATAATCGTCCCACTCGACAGGCTGTGCATGCTATAGTGGGTACGTTCTTTCAGTGCCAAAAAAATGTTGTAACACTCGAAGCGAAGGAAATATCGTAGCCAAAGGCGCATCGATTCGAAATGAGCCAAAACAGTCGATTCCACGTCGTTCTCAAGAATTGGGCATCTTTCAAATAACACTGTGGAGTATTTTGCAGAAAGATCTTGGCCTACATGGTAATAAGATTAAGTTGACGTAAGAACTGAAGCCACTTAATCATTTGAAAGGCCGAAACTTCTTCAATTGGACTCTGCCAAAACTTAAAGAAAATGAAAACTTTCCTCGAAAAATCATCTTCAGCGATGAGGCTCATTCCTGGCTCAATGGCTTTTTTCATAAGCAAAAAATTCATTATTTGTTAACAACAAACCCATATGTTCCTCTTGAGATATCGTCCGCAAAAAATTCGGTTTGGTGCGGTTTTCATGCCGGAGGTATGATTGGGCCGTATTTTTCCAGGATGAAAACGACCGTCATGTTACCGTAAATGAAGAGCGTTATCGTGTTACTTCGGAAGATTATTTATAGCCAGGATAGGATGGACTTGACATATACGATATGTGTTCCATCAAAACGGTAACACAAGCCGCACAGCATGTCTCACAATCGACTTATCTCGAGAAATGTTCCAGTCAAATGGCCGCCTGGTTCATGTGACCAAACTCCATTGGATTTATTTATTTTTTTTTGGGGCTACTCGTATATCAAGTCACTGGTCTATGCCCAGCAGCATTACATGAGCTAAAAGAAAATATTCAACAGAAAGTCGCCAACGCTCCAGTTGAAGTGTGTGCCAGAAGGGTGGAAAATCGGGCCTAAAGAACCAATCACTGTAAATGAGCTAGTGGTGGTTATATGACCGAAATCTGTATTTTATTAATAGATCAAATTATCATGTCCTTAATGGAAAACTTTTTAGATTTCTACTTGTTGAAGTTAGATAACCGATTAAGAGAGGTTTTCTCAAGATTAAACATCGAAACAATATTGAAGAATATGAAACACTAACTATCGGAAAGTTAAAATGGTTGAAAATCCTTCTTCTCGCACGCGTCAACAATATTTATCGACAATTTTTGGACTACAACCATCCCTTGTTGACTTTGTTGAAATCACACCTGGAGAATGTCCGGAGCTTAATCCCTTCATACTTGAGGAGTGAGGTCAGGAATCAATGGGTGGGAAAACTGAGAGATATTAGCCCACAGGATTCAGATGGTGTATGCATGAAAGTGAATAATTTATTCCGTGATAAGCCTTGCGTGACGGTATCGAATCTTGAAGTAGCTAGTGATGAGATAAGTCTTCCCGATAGGGCTGGTATCGAAATCGGTAGTACGACTCCGGATAGAAATGGAAACAGGATTATATGTGATGGACTGTAGAAATTTACCCTGACTGGGACTCATTTTGAATTGGTTTATCCACCAAAGCCAAATACCAAATACCTTCAGAAGTCGTTGAACCAAAATTTCCGACTTCAAATCAAAACTGAGTAACGAATCAGTTCTTCATATATTGGTTTTAGGAGTTATGGTCTGTTGTTCAAAAACATGTTGAACAATTCATATTTCCCAAACGAATGGCAAAAGGCCAAGGAATTTTCGATCTTTGACAAGGAAAAAGAATTTTTGTGCTTTAAACGCATCGCCCAATCAGCTTGCTGCCTAACATCAGCAAGGTGTTTGAAGTGACGCTGAACAAAGCATTAAACGAAAATGAAAGCGATCTCAGACATCTGTTGGAATGTAAACAATAGAGAAACGCCATGATGTGCAATATGTTGCAAAATTGGTTTTATGATGTGCACCGACAATTGGCGTATGAACATCAATGCGCAGAAAGGGGAAAGAATTTTTTCGGGCAACACTGCGTTTGGGCAGTCAAGACATGAAGTTAAAAATGTTCAGGGTTCGCATAAATGATGTGCTCAATACCTCAGTGTTCATCTCGACCAGTACCTGCTATACTTAACATGTCAAAATCATTAGTAAACACAAAATGTAGTCGTGTCCCTTCGATGACTTCTTCATTCCATATACATTGATCAAAAGGTCAAAGTCATCTGTTACAAAATCATGGTTAGACCAGTTTTGACATATTAATGTCAGATCTGGTACAACCAGAGTGCTAGTTCCATTGAAAGATTAAGTTTTCGAAGAGAAATGTCCTTGCGTGTATGCTTATTTGTATAGAAAGCCTGAGGTGCATTGAAAGACTATATAACAGGGTAAGTAACAGGACTGAGCCTGCCCCGCGCCGTCAAAGCGTCTGCTAACCGGTATCTGGTGCTGTAGTGGTGGTGGGGGTCTAGGTAGAGGGAACCGGGCTGCAGCAGTTGCGAGAGCGGAGTGCGTGTTCAGTTACGTCGTCGGAGTAAAAATGGAGCGTACGATCGAGCAACGTGTTAGCATCAAATTTTTTGTCAAACTCAAGAAAACGGCCACGGAAACTCTTCAAATGATTAAAGAGGCTTACGGTGAGGATGTCCTGTCCAGAACTCAAGTGTTTCAGTGGCACAGAAATTTCCGGGAGGGTCGCGATGACGTCCATGACAAAAGGCGCGTCGGTCCTCCATCAACGAGTCACACGGAAACAAATGTGCAAAAAGTGCGTGATGTGTTGAACAGTGATCACAGATAAGGTTGAAATCGATAAGATGACCGTTCACAACATTATTAAGAACGATCTGGGCATGAGAAAGATCTGCGCAAAGCTGGTACCCAAACACCTGACTGATGAGCAAAAGGAGCGTCGTGTTGCTGTCGCTTCGGAAATCCTTGATCGACTGCAAACCGAACCAGAGTTCTTACAGCCCGGATATGGCACCAGCGGACTTCTTTCTGTTCCCCAAGATCAAGAGACACCTTAAGGGGACGCGGTTCGGGACGTTCAACGTGCTACGACGAGGGCTCTAGCAGCATCGAGGTTGCCGACTTCCAGGGAGCGTTTGGGGATTGGAAAATCCGGTATCAGCGTGTTATTGACTCAAATGGGGACTACTTTGAAGATTTCTAAAGAAAAATTGTACATATTTGGCCAATAAAAAATTTCCTGAGGTCAGTCCGATTACTTATTATTCAGACCCTATATATGTATATATATATATATATATATATATATATATATATATATATAAATATATATATATATATATATATATATATATATATATATATATTATATATATATATATATATATATATATATATATATATAAATATATATATATATATATATATATATATATATATATATATATATATATATATAAATATATATATATATAAATATATATATATATATATATATATATATATATATATATATATATATATATATATATATATATATATATATATTGTTACATGTACAAATAACTGTGCGAGCTACTGTCGCAATTGTTTTCACAACAATGAAGAACATCAACAAAACGAATTTACTCGAAACCACGAGAACCCAACAAGCATGAACAACATCTGAAAGTGAGTCACTGCTCTATTCATTCACTGCTGGAATGTTCCCGCTAATTCACCAATGTACGAAAACTGAGTTGAATGATTAGAGACCCTATATAAAGGCGAGCTGAATGAATGGGGGAATCATTCATTCGACCGCGATAAGAACTGCGATAGTGTGTGGGAAGCGATGTTGTTCGAATAATAGAAAAGTGATTTTCGTAATAGTGAAGTGATTTAGAAGACAATTGCGATAAGAAATTTATGGACGAGCGTTAGATTTTTAATAGTGAAAATTAAAATAAGTGAAAGTGTTAAACTGATTATTGTGCATTTTTGTAATTAAATAAACTCTTTTAACTTAAATTAAAAGACATTGCGTTTTCACATTCCCGGAACATTAAAATTATTTGCCGCGAACCATAACACGCGACTATATATATATATATATATATATATATATATATATATATATATATATATATATATATATATATATATAAAATAAAAGAATCTATCAAACTAACGAAAGTCGATATCCTCAAATTATGACTTCTCCGGATTTATATTGAAAGATCTGTAACTGAGTAAAAACCCCCGGATTTGCTTCATTTGTCCAGAAACATTCGTGTATTTGAACCTGAATCAATATGTGTTTGATTCTGACAGCGTCCCAATTATATATCACATGCAGAGACGAGCCACCGATAGGTAGATAGAGTATCCTCGGAATTTGAGTTCACGAGACTAACAATTCCAATAGATATACTCATTTGCTAGATTCGTTGAGGCTGGTCAAGCTGGGACCAAACAATCTAGGTATTGGTGGCCAAGTCAGAATATTTAAATAATTCATGGTTATTTTGTTGTGTTTTTCATTATTTAGTTCTGAGTTTTAGCTCATTTATGCTATATTTAGTACGAGTGCGTATATTTATGTTGAAAGTTATGGATGGGCTTCAATATTTAGAAGAGGTAGATGTTATGTTGATTTTATTATTTTTAGTGATAAGGTTTAACGTCTAGGTTATAAATATTGTGATAGCGTTGTACTCGTATAAGATAAAGTTCTTGATTGGATTTGATTAGAATTAGGTTAAAATACAATATATTAGATAAAAAGCTCACTGTTCTGTTGTGTCAGTAATTTTGGGTAATAGGGTTACCGGCTAATTCATGCGGTTTTTTCTTGAAAATTGAAGCTTTATTGTGAAAAATTACTCTTAGACGATCGGAAATGGTTTGTTGAGCGACGCCAAATGATTTTGCAAGTTTGGGATAGATTTTGGTCGAGCAATGTCTCTAATTCGTGATCTTCAAACTTTTTTGGCTTTCCGGGCCGTTCATCGTCCTCCAAGTCAAAATTGCAACTTTTAAACCGCGCAAGCCACTTTTGGCACATACGCTCAGCTAGAGCATGCACACAATACACTTTTTCTTCAATGAAGAAGTACTCCTCGCGAAAACATTTTAATCGGCACAAAATTTGACATTTTCAGAGTAAAAAAAAGTATTGTTGTTCACGCTTCAGCTAAATGACACATACTGATTCTGAAACAATATGACAGTAGATTTCCAACACATATTTGGAAAGGTGAATCACTGGAATACAAGTCAAGTTAACCGGTACCCCTATTAGATTTGATTGATTTTTTTGTCCTTTCTCCAATTAAATAACGAAATATGTAACAATTTTAATCAAATGGAATCTGATATTGTTTCCAATTAAATGCTTTTAGTTAACAATGCACAAATTTAGCGAGTCATTGAGACCATTAGGTTTCAGTATTTTTATTGTTTAGAATTTGCTTTATATTCTTTGAAAATTTATATTGGTTAAAATTAAATAAAGCAGTTTTGATCCTCCCTGCATTTGTAAATTTTATGACATTTTCGGTCTGAACGGTGTTTAAGTTCATTTGACTACCACAACATAAATTGAAGAGGATCAGTGTGTGTTGCGAACTTGTCATCAACTGGTAGACTAATTTCTTTCTCGCAAGATAATTTTGGCTGAAGGCTAACCCATCAACGCATGCTCTACAAATCTGTATGCCATCATGAATAAGCTGCTGTACCTAGTCTCTTTGGTTCTCAACAGCTAGCTAAGTAATGGCTGAGAATTTAGTTAACTTGTTTGACCATTCCATCCAATCAAGGGTAAAGAGACATTGTTTTTATTTGTCGTATTTCCAGCACCATTAACATTTTGCCAAAATAGCATGATTCAAAGTATTGACCTTGTCTGAATGTGGTTTCCAAAGCACGCGATACCTACTGACCCGATGTTGTATGATCTCTTCGATTCTGGGTATTTTTGGCCGCTTAAAAAATCAGTCACAATTATCGATTTCCAATCTATCTATTCAGATTCAAAAGGTGTCTTGCAATGTCAACCAAAATTATCTCAAAGGGTACACCTACGTTACATGTTTAGATTTGCTCTCTGAGTCTTTGCTTGGTGCTTTTAATGAAAGCGAACATCTAGATATGACAATAATCCTCTGCATATGTTTGTATCGTACCTTTGCTTAGGTATTGTTTACAAGTACGTCAAAGTAATCTTCCGATGTTTCTTCGTGCATTTCTGTGATTATTTCCACGGCATAGCTTTTAAGAAGAACAATTTGGGTCCTATAGGATGTGCTTTTTGCTGTTTTCCATTTCCACTTGTGTTCCCCGCGTTAGACTTCACGGGAGTTCTATTGGGCCCAATTGTGTTTTAAGACTGCGTCCTGCGTTGATATGCCATTCTAAACAAAGTAATCAGTATTCTCTTTCCATATTAGTAGTGTTGTGATATACGCGTCAGAATGCGGGACATCTTGAATCCTATGATCAAAATTGATTCAAGGGCCTAATACTCTCGAATTTACACTCGCTTGCAGTTAGCTGGAAAGGAAAGGAAAGACAATATACAAGCATATTCCCTCTTTTTCAAGAACCGTTTGACGACTATTTGACTTTACCCTTTGCAGTGCAATGGTAATTGGGGAAGAATGATCTTCAAAGCCATACGTGCTGATTTTGATTTTTTCCATTATCCGTAGACTTTGTTTTTTAGTTTTATTTTTTAATTAAGATTTTTAAACGCAAAAAAAGCAAAACTCAAAGCAATGCAAAACTGCATCACTAGTACCTTCAATAAAGTCGACCGTATAAAAGGTGGACAAGTGGGGAACGCCGGAACCTCCTGCAAATCAAAGCATGCTATAATGCTCTATGCAGCTTAGGAGCTCCTTTAGTTCAAGGAGCCCAATCTTTACTCTTCTTTGATTTTTGCTGATTCGCATGCAGATTATATTCATTTTAGAATATCTCCACTTTTTGGATTAGTCTTTCTTCTTCATGTTGCTGGGCGGCAATTGTACTTTGCGACCATCTTTCCGGGAAAAGTTTATCGGCTTCCGTTTCAGAATAGAGTACTTCTGCCAAATTTTTAACTTTGGCGATGAAACCACACAATGGCGCTTTATTTTTGTGGTCACTCCTGTCTTTTCCTACCGTAATCTCCTCGTGGACTTCAGGATTGTTCATGTTCATTATTTCGGGACCTACGACCGTTGCTTCAGTCGCTTTGGTAGCGATCGCCGCAGTGACAATCGAGTTCTCCATGTTCTTTATGTTTTTCTTCACCACTCGAATATCTGACGCGTCCTGCAAGGTTTCGTACCTTTTCCTTTTAGGTCGCTGTAGAGTCCATACAATTTTTTTTTGCTGCGCCCAAACGCCGCAGGAATCCCAGTCTAGACAAGACTGTCTGTTAATCTCTGCTTTTCTTTCGTCTACACTGTCATTGTGTTAATCATCGTTTATGGCATCGTTAGTACCGCTCCCAATCTGCTGTTAACAAAGTGGCTGCAGCCACGATTTTTTGTTATTTTTTAGGGTTTCTGGTTGCTCCAGTTTTATTGGGTCCCTCTCCGTTCGTGGGTGTAGTCGCCTTTTTGGACCCATGGCTATCTTTGCAGAGCAGGGAAGCCATGCGAAGGTTGGTGCAAGCTCTTATGGGAACAAGTGCTCAGAGCCAGACCAGTGCTAATTGGGAGTCCGTCTCAACTGAACTTACACCACAAACCCAATAGTGCGAACTTCGAACGTACTCTTAGGCCTGCCAAGGTTTAACCGGGACGGAGACAGTATGATAGTTGAATTGGAGCCGTTGACGCACGAGTGTTACTTAGGTGCTACCGTGCTAGGTCCAACCCATCATATCCGCTAGCCTAATTATAATGAACAGCTGATAAAATGTCATCTATGATTTTTGTGCAAAACCCAAAAAATCATATGAAAACAATCTGTTAATACGAAATATCCATGACTATACAAATTGAGCCAAATTTTTTTCTTTGCAGATGATACCGATAATTTATCACGGTATTTTTATTCTTCAAAGAGCTCCTGCTCCAACTGAATCAAAAAGTGAAGCAATGAGGCTGCAAATCAAGGAGTCCAAACAAACTTACTACTTACTTATTATCATTTGAAATAAGTTATCAGCAGCTCAGTATTTTTCGGATTTTTCACGCTACTTGAAAAATTATGATCTTAGCTAGAAGAAATTAATTATTTATTCAGGTTGAGACCTAATCAACATTCTATGGGAGTTTAATGTACCCGCTGAAAATTATGAAATAAAATAGTTTAAGAGAAAAATATAAGATGACTCCAATACGCCCTGAAAAAGATGAAATCAATTTTATGGGGTAGATACCAAGTAAATTTCCCCATTTCGAAAAAAAGACGACTACTCAGTTGAAACACAAACCGGAAAAACCGATCTGATATTGGTTCCATAAAAATTTATTTCTTGCTTTTTGGGACGTTTTAAATTTCGTTGCTTTTTTTTCAACGTTTTTTTTTTTACTATTTCAAAGAACTTCCTCTAGCAACCACACCTCACAAAATAGACGAATCTTATTGTCACGTCAAGGCAGCTTGCATTATTTACAAGTAGCATACCAGCTTTCAATTGGATTTGACATTACATAATACATACCGATAAGTCTTATTTCACAGTTTTTGTCCAATAATTTCTTTCGTGCTTCGAAATTATTCTAACCATAAGGGCCAAGTGTTCAAAAAAATATATTCATGAATGTTTAGTGAACATGTTGGTTACTCTGAAGCTTTTGGTGAAGCGATTGACGACAGGCTCGAATTTTTTTAAATTTAAGTAGGTGAAGAATATTCCCTTATCAAGTCACCTAGACATATTTCAAATTTCCAGAGAGGCTAGTGCTTCAGTGGAATGGCATTGATATCTTCATTAGTCTAAAATATTATCCTTCTATCTCCTAATGGAGTTGTTCATTGTCTTTGTCACCACATTTGCATAACCCACATGAACACGCATCATATTGAACCCTCTCAGGATAAAATATCCTAAGTGCCCTAAACAAGAAAAAAACTAGCACAAAAGGTTCTTCATTCAAAACCATTCTCTACATTCTTGTGTTTTTTTTTGCGTTCCCACTCCCAACGCTGTGACCTATATAGGATCCTCTCCAACCCCTCTCGGTGGCATTCTGTGTCTTGCCATTTTCATCCTCATCGAATAATTAATCCCTCGAGCAGTGTTTTCGTGGGAGTGTGCGAATCAGATTAATATCATCAAATGTCCTTTCTTGTTGAAGATGCTGAAAGTCATCTCCTTGTCCTCTCGTTTAGCTCTGCCACCACTTGTTCGTTCGGTTTTGCTTTGAAACCAATTGAAAATCGTATGCACTGCGAAATCTAATCCATTTACATATTCATAGTGATTCGAGAAAGCAATTTGAGTTCTCCTTTACACTCCCATAACTCAACAAGCACATCTGACCTATAAAGCCCGTGTGGGAATCGATGACGTCATCGAAGTATCATACGTAATCTTTTAGTGGAGAGTGCATGACCCATTAAATTAAATGATACTTGGGCTGGAATATTTTTAACGGGAGTGATTCGGAGATGTGTGGTAGTGATAAATAATATTTGGTGGTTAGTTTTATTAGAGTATGGAATTAAAGTGATTATTATGGAGTCAAAGTGATGAATATGGAAAAAATAGATGAGCTCCAATTGATTTGACAAAGTTCTGACAGAAAAACTGAATAACGCTCTCCACATAACGTACTAAACATGACCGTTTGTGCTTTCGTTATTTTTACAATTAAGAATGAGACATGTTGTAAAGACTCCATAGCTTCAGTATTATGTTGAAGCTATAGCTTTCAGAAAAGAGCTCCATTCACTGAATTTTTAATGCTCTGTACTAATTTACGAAAAGTGATTTTCAACATCTAAGGTAGGTGTTGTGGTATTCATACACGGATTTTTCATAAATTTTTCCTTTTCTTGTGCCCCTCGACTAACAATACTCGATTTGGGAAGTTATTATTAACATCTGTTAAGGGCCTCTTCTCTTAAAAAGGTAATTCCTTTTATCTACCCACCTATTTTGATTTTTGGAGCTCCCTCCGTTATCGCAAAGTGCGGTGTCCGCTCAAATGGACAGACAAATGGGTGGCGATTTCAATAAATTTTTTGTTATAGTAAAAAGGATAAGTAGAAGAAGTATTCTTAATTAAAACTGTAAAGGGTCGTCGTCTAATAACATACTGATGAAGTTCACAATAAAGTGTAATGTGTTTATAAATGCTCAAGTCCATAAAGGAACTCTGCCGTAGATGGTTCCAAGCACGTGCGAGAAAGGAGGAGGTTTCCTGAACCCACAGTCTCCATGATTCCCTATCCTCCTATCACTTTGCGTGTATATCCCTTGCAATGTTCCTTTACGCGTTTACAACCGTTTTCTGTAGCATCAACCCTCTATACAATATTTCAATATGTGGTGACTTTAACATGTCTTGCCTAAGGTGGGACTCAAGCTCTCATACCCTCTCATCCTTCAATGATCTCTCTATCCTGTTTTCTACTTTTTTATCGCTTTGCTCCCTATCGCAATCAAATATGATCCCAAACGCAAACAATCAACTTCTCGATTTCATCCTTACTACTAATCCTGCCTCAATCTCCTCGATTACAAAATCCCCCTCCGAATATGTAAAACCTGATCCCCATCATCCTCCACTTGAGGTTCGTTTATCTTTTCTTGCACCTCAGTCCAAACGCACTCCTTTCTTCCCAAGATTTAATTTCCGCAAAGCCAACTATGCGTCAATCAGCTTGAGCTGGATAATATTGACTGGAATTCAATGCTACAGAAGCTAGATGTCAATTCAGCGCTATCAACTCTCTATGAAAATCTCAGTAGCATAATTGCAAACCATATACCTGTCTGCCGATCCCCTCGGAAAAAGAGCCCCAGCTGGTTTTCCGCTGAAGTCTCAGACGCTCTCTATTTGAAGGATCAGGCGCGCAAAAAACTTCATTATTCCAACTCTGACACTGACCTCACCAACTACCGACTGCTTCGTAAAGAAGACAAAAAAGCGGTTAAGAACGCAATGCGATCTTATTATTATATGATTGAAACATCACTGCAATCTAATAGTCCTAAGCCCTTTTGGACACACATACATTCTCTGAAAACAACATCCCATATTCCTAATGTCTTCTCATGGCGTAATTGCCAAGCTTCTGATGGGCAAGATATCTGTGACCCTCTCGCTCTATTTTTTCCTCCACATTTAAGGTTTTGAACCCCACTTTGTACTCATCATGTCCTTCTCCTTCCCCTATTATGCATCCTATCGTGACCTCTCTATCGGAAATTGAAAATGTACTGCTTGCCTTTGACATTAATGGCTGTTTGGGTCCTGATGGAATACCAAATCTGTTCGTTAAGTCATTATCTTCTTCATTATCTACCCTACTATCAATTATTTTCAATATTAGCCTTTCTTCCCCCTGCTTCCCTGACGTCTGGAAGAATGCTAACATCTTTCCGATCCATAAGTCCGGAGATCGAAGAGAAATCTCTAACTATCGTCCGATTTCTTTGCTGTCTTGTTTTGGCAAGCTCCTTGAGAGAATTGTGCATAACAGAATGTACGATGATATCAGTATCCTGTTTCCAAATAATTTGTTAGAACTTACGAATACCATCCTCTTGCTTTCGACAAGAGTCAACAAGTCGATGTCATATACACCGATTTTGCTAAAGTCTTTGACAGTGTTGATCATGGCCTTTTGGCTAACAAACTCTGATCGTTCCGCATTTTCGACTCTATCCTCTCTTGGATCTTATCCTTCTTATCCCATCGCTCCTGCACCGTTACATGGAATAATTTTTTTCATCGATGTTCCTCAAGGATCAATTTTAGGCCCTTTGCTAATCAACATTTTCATTAATGAGCTACCCCAATGCCTGTCCTCTAATTGTCTTCTTCACGCTGATGATTTAAAGATTTATGGCCCCATTAACTCCAGAAAAGACTGCTAATACCTCTAAAATGATCTTGACAATCTCCAAAATCGGTGTCAAGGTAATTTACTTCCTCTTAACATTTCTAAATGTTGTCACATGAGATTCACCAACAAAATTCATCCAGTTTTATATGAATACCAGATTGATGGATCGGTGCTCGCACTTGGGGAAAAATTTAAAGATTTGGGAGTAGTATTTGACCCAGGTTTGAAATTTAACATCCATGTTTCATGCATAACCACTAGAGCTTCACGTGTCGCTGGTTTTATTTTACGATCCTCTTGCAAGTCTTTTAGCATTTCAACCAGCGTCCATGTGTTCGTACTTCTAGCCCGGTCAGTCCTTGAGTATGCCTCCCAAGTATGGTCTCCTCACTATACCAATCTATCGGATGCTGTTGAAATGTACAGCGTAAATTCACACGATCTCTATTTACAAAAATAACCTGACTTACAGCTCTTACGATGAGCGCTTACAGATCCTCAACATTCCATCACTCAAAAATAGGACAGAATTCTTAGACCTGTGCTGCTTATTTAAATTATATCACGGTATTCTTTCATCCAAGCTTCGTGAAAGGCTTTATATACGTCCCACCTCAAGAACGCATTCAACTGACATTTTCTTTGTGCCCTTTGCTCGTACCGATATTTATTTTTATTCATTTTTAGTACGCGTGTCACGTTGTTACAATGAGCTCCAGCTGGGTCCTCTGCAACATTCTTAAACGCTTTTAAAAGCATATTGCATAATATTCTGCTTAGCTTACAATAGTTTATTAGTATTTTATATTCTCGTTCTTTTTTTCTTAATATAAACTTGTTTATTCGCAAGTATTATATTATATTCCATTACCTATTTTGTAATTGGGTTGACGGATCTGTGAAATAGTGTGAATAAATAAATAAATCCCGAATTCCACGACCAATTAGTAGTAAATGGTCCCGGAGTCCGACACTGGGTCCCCAATTATGTAAAATTAAATACCGAGAAACGCCAATATTGGCAAAAAGACATGCAGCTCTGCTACTAAATCCTACTTATACCTCCTTTGCGGGAACCTAAGAGGGTGCAGTCGAGTATGCCGGTTCTAATAACGGAAGCCAAAGTAATAATAAGTTTAGGTGACAGGCAAACTCCCTTTCGTTGGAAAAAATTACATTATTTTGAAACCGGCAAAAGAGCCTCGGAATGGATAGAACTGACGGCAACGACCTCACAAGCGAAAAAGGACTGTGGCGTTGGATCCTAGAGTATCAGGTAACTGAACAATTCTAGCGCTATTAAGGAGACCTTGTACAAAAGGCTAGTTAATATAAATTAAATATACTGGCAATCTGAGAAACGAATTCAACTGGAAGTGGTATTCAAGACATGAGATAGCACACAATATTCGAAAGTGGGAAATGTGCTGAGTAAGCAAAAATCCGAATGGCCTTTATTGTGGCTAGGGAGTTCAAATCCCACGTTATTGATTTAAAGACAATCCGTGCAAGTTTGTGTGCGATCCGTACGAAAGCAAAATTCTTTAAAATCTGGCTGATAAACGTACACTCTCCGACCAAAGAAGAGGATGAAAAAACGAAAAAAAAACACTCTATGATCACCTGAAAAGACTAGTCAACTCAAACAAGAAAAATAATTCTGGGTAATTTCAATGCGTATGTTGGCAATGAGTTATCTCATCGGGGAATAACTTGAGTATATACCCTCGACGATGAAACAAATGACAACGGCCAGCGCCTAATTGACTTTGCATGTAGCTGAAATCTAGTCATACGCTCGGCTTGGTTCCCAGATTGACGCATACATAAAATGACCTAGGTATCACCGGATGGTAACACAATAAACCTGTCGAATATTTTCTGATCCAATAACGTATTGCCTCAAGCATACTTGACATCCGTACATATCAAGGAGCCAACTGTTATTCAGATCATTCCTTGATCAAACTAATCTATCAATGTCGTATTTTAAAAGAGTAATCAGCAAAGATCAGCTTTCTGCAAAAATTTGACACCAAAAAGGCTTTTAAATGGCGAACAATTTCATGGAGACCCTCAACAATCAGCAAGCACCCATCGTATCAGACACATAACTGAAAACAAATAGTGAAATATGGGTGAAATTGACAGCTGCCATTGGGGCCGTGGCAGAACAGATGATTGGACATCAAGCCTGATGCAAAAGAAATTAATGATTCAATGATGAGTGCCAAAATGCGCTATACGAAAGGAATTAGATATACCAACAATACCAAGCTAGGAAAACTAAGACAAAGAGAGACATTTCAAAAATTTCAGAAGAGTAGCGAAAAAGATAATTAGAATTAAGAAAAGACAACACTCCGATGATCAATTGAGAAGCATCAATGTAAGTCTAGCAAAAAACAACACAGAATAAGCATACAAACTAATGAAATGCCTGAAACGAGGTTATCATCCCAAGTCCTTGCTCTGCCGTGATGACATTGGTAACATCTTCACTGATTAAAACAGGATTAGGTAAAGACGGGCATCATATTTTAAGAATCTCCTAAATTCTCCGCATAGTTCTAGAATACTGGAGCCTATAGATGATCGCCCAGGGCTTTGATTGGCTCCACCTACTCTGGATGAAGTTTACTCGTACAACATAATCCAGGCCCAAAGAGTCATAAAGTGACAAACATCGATGAGATACTAGTGGGACTCAGAAAATATGGAGGCAGCTGTGTTCAGAAAGCCATTCACAAAGTTACTCAGCACATTTGGTTACAAGAAAATATGTTCAATTTGTAGAGCCAATCAATTATATTCGCTAACTACAAAATAGGTGACAAGCTACAGTGCGAAAACTATAGAGGAATATTACCGCTTTGCACGGAGTACAAAATATTTTCATAAATCTTGAAAATAAAATTAGATCATACGCGAATAGGGTTTTTGGAGAGTATCAAGGTTGTTGCACAGCAGGTAGATCAACAATAGACCAATTGTTCACAAATATCGGACTAAAGAAGGAAGATGGGCTGGCCCCGTTGTTATTCAATCTGGCTCTGGAATATGTTATAAGAAAGCTACTTCCCGATACAAGATGTATGTTATTATACTGGTCATACCAAATAGTAGCCTATGCGGATTGCATAGCACTTTGTTGCGGTCATTGCCCCAGCAATGCACTTGTCCCAGCGATGTGCCAATTTTTTTGACCCGTCTGAAAAATAAAGTTTCTCAAAGTCAGCAAAGTAGGCCTCCATGGTGGTGATATTTTGCTCGTGTAACTCGAATTCCTGTCCGGTGAGTAACTTTTTTAAATTTAGAAACAAAAAGGAGTTGCACGGGGCCAAATCTGGAGAATACAGCGGATGAGATAATAGCTCATAGCCCAATTCGACCAATTTGGTCATGGTGATGGTAGAGGTGTAAGCCGGTTGTTATCATGGTGGAAAAAGACTTCTTTCTGCGCCAAGTGGAGCCTGTTTCTGCAATTTGACCCTAATCGTTTTACTCTTCTCCAGGTAGTCGATGCAGATCACACCTTGTGAATCCCAAAAAATGGGGTCCATCAACTTTCCGGCCGATAGAACAGTCTTCGCCTTCATTAGAGCATGTTTTCCTTGTGAAGTCCACTGTCACGACTGCTCTTTGGTCCTTGGTGTAACAGTGGAACCATGTTTTGTCAACGGTCACGAAATGACATAGAAATTCCTTCGGATTGCGCTTGAATAGCGTGACACACTGCTTTGAAGCAGTCTTACGGTTATATTTGCTGCCCGGAAGGAGCAAACTTGACACCCATTATGCCAACAGCTTTCTCGTGTCCCAAAATTTATGCAGGATATGCCCCTTGCAGTTGTCTTGGGCACCTTCAACAGGCAGTCTGCCAGTACGAGCTCTTGCATTTTTATCCTCCAGCGTAGCCATTTTCAGGGCACCTGGATATGACTTATTAAGCACCGACGTACAATCACGTTGAAACTCGTTAAACCAATTCTTTATAATCTCCATCGCAGGCACAGTATCACCGTGCACAGCATCCAAGCTCTCTTTCAAACAAAATATTTTATTCAGTATTGATGCTCCTGAAGACCAGCCATGTCCATAGCTCTAAGTAATCTGTGCTAAAACCTCTGCTATACTATGGGTGTGAAACTTGAACCCTGATTCAAGCATTCGCAAACATATTGAATGCCTTTGAAAGACGGGTCGTGCAGCAAATAATTGAAGCGGAGCTAAACGGGTACCAATGGCAAATGAGATATAAACATGAGCTGTATGGAATTTTCGATAAGCTGGTTATGTCAACAGTTGTAAAACAGGGGAAGCTGCAATTGGCTGGCCTCATGAATCGTATAGATAAACAATGGATACCTATGCAAGCATTCCTTGGGAGAATTGGAGAGTGGAGAGCAAGGGAGAAACTAAAGAAACGCTGGTCTGAATTGGTTGACGAGGCCAGTTTATTGCTGCTCTTACTTGGAAACTGGATGAACACGGTCAATAGACCGAGATAGTTGCAGACATAGTTGCAGGAAGGGAAGGCCCAAGAGAGGCTGCAGTGTTCCAAAGAAGAAGAAAAAGAAGTGCGTAAAAGACAGAAGTGATATCATACTGGATGAACAAAATATACAACGGTGCTAAGTTGGAAAGGACATAGCACAGAGACGCTTTTTCATGTTTTTCCGCTTTTCCCACCGATATTGCAATTAAGCTGATACTGAAAGATCTCGACAAGACCTTTTATTTGATACTCGAATCGACTATCTTTGCTAAATAATTTTATTGGGGAAACCCCCCTTAAAAGCCTTTGAAATTTTTTACGACCATGAAGCTTTCATTAATCAAAAACCTCTGAGGTGTGCACAGAGTTTGTTGACTGTATCTTTTGTAGTTCCTGAGAAAACTTGAAACATACTGGCGGACAGGTACTGATTTTAATAGGGTATTGTAAAATAGTTTTTTTAAGCAACCCTAAAAAATTTATTAAATATATTGTTAAGTCTAAAAAGTATTGAGCCTTTTTTGTAATTTTTCCGATTGAATATTTCTTTTATTAAAAATGGATTTTATTTAAGCACATATTACTCATTATTATTTATAACCTTTTGTCATTTTTTGGGTAGAGTCATTATTCCATCTGTGTAGAACCTCTGGGGTTTATCGGCGAAAAACTTGGCCAAGTGATTTTCACAGTCCCGTTTTGAAGTGAATTCCTTTTCATTAAGGAAGTTTTGCAGAGACTGAAACAAATGGTAGTCTGATGGTACAAGGTCTAGACTATACGGTGGATGCATTGAAACTTCCCAGCCAAGCTCTGTCAATTTTTGCCAGGTCATCAAAAATGTGTGTGGTCTGGCATTGTCATGATGAAAGACAACGCCTTTTCTATTGACCTATTCTGGCCGGTTTTTAGGGTTTAGAAAAATAATTTTACAAAACTCTACTAAAATTATGCCTGTTTGTCCGATTGTTCGTCTGTCCGTGTCTCACAGCACTTTTTCTCGCCAACTGTATGAGCTACAAAAATGAAATTTCGCATACATGTGTAAAGTGGTGCCCTTTTCAAAGCTCTTTTACAAAAAAATATTTTGCAGTGTTTTTGAGGACGGTCTCCCCATATAGGGGAGTGGCCATGAAAAAAAAATTCATCTCAGGTAGCCGATGTGGGAATCAAATTAAAGGTCTTGATGAGAACTATTCAAAACAGTAAATTGACATTATTTCCTTCAAGGAGCGCACAAGAAAGGGAAACACATGAAATCCCCGGAAGCTATAGCCATTTGAAGTTACTCTAATAACATAAACAACAACACCGAATTTTGGTACTTTATGAACTCTCCACCGAATCAGATATTATAGTTTCAATTTGATCTTCTTAACATTTTCAGATAAGATCAATGACATAAATATTTTTGAGAATTCAGTATATGAGTGATTTTTGTTACTTTGCAACAAAATAGTGAGGGGTAAAATGGGGAAACAATCGATTTTCGGTTCCACGTGCCCATCTCTTTGACGTTTTTCTTGACTTTATTCGTTGTTGGTGACTGCATATCGTACGTTGGGTACAAAACCCTTCTGACATGAGTGAAGGTCTGTTTACCCAAATTGTTTTGAATTGCATGTAATCTGGCTAATTGCTAATAGCACAGAGCCGAATTGAGTGTTTGACCAGGTTCAAGCACCCCATGATAAACAGTTCCCTTCCAATCCCACCATACACACAGCATAACCTTATGAGGTGTCAATTCTGTCTTTAAAGTCGTTTGTGATGATTCACCTTTTTTTGACCATGATCTTTTTTGTACGACATTCTCGTATCTTACCGGCTTTCCATCGCAGGGAATGATTTGCTTCAAAAATTGCTCGATTTTATTGGGCTTTATTAGCATTTAGCAAATGAAAATTCGTTCTATCAAACTTTTTTGTATTAATTCATGCGACACGTAAACGTTGAGCTTCTTTGTGTATCCAGTCTTACGCAAATAGTTCAAAACTGTTTGGTGATGGATAATCAGCTCCTTTTTTTTGTTTTTTTTTGTGGTAGGGAGATGAATGCCCATTTACGCACAGAGTGTGGGGCTCCCATACTCGCAAGAAGGCGATTGGACTACCTTTTAAACACCTCCGCTGTCAACCTTAGAACCCATCCTGGAATCATTTGGTACATTACTTCGGGCCAGGTCTCATTTCGCTACGCCGTCAGGTGCCTTCAGGCTGGGGGATCTCTCTTCTAGCGGGAGGGAAGAGGAAGTGCCGGACAAGTGATCCCCCGGCCCCAACACCCTTGGCTGCTGTGAGTCCCTTTTATCTTTTAGGACTGTCCGAACTTAGTGTGCCACCTGGTTTCATTTGTCAACCGATTCGAGCATCAGCGTGAGTAAATTATCCAGGGTAAGTTCTCCCGTCTCCCTGCAAAAGGCCCTTTGTTGCTTGTCCCATTTAATGCACGCAAAAATGTGTGACAGGCATTGTCACATATTCCTGGACAATAACGACAATCAGGGGACCGTAACTTACCAATCTTGTGCAGGTAAGACTGAAATCATTCATACCCCCAGAAAATCTCGGTCAGATAGAAGTCAGTCTTACCATCCTTTCAATTCAGCCACATTCTCACATCCGTGATGAGGCACGCAGTCCAGCTTCCCTTCGTGCAATTCACCCAAGACTGCTGCCAATCGTTGAGAGAGTGCTGTCTGTATTCACAAACAACCATCTCCCTTGCATCCTCGTTTTGGTGCAGGTAAATAGCGTGGCGCTCTCTAGCAAGGAGGCCAACAAGTATCACGCTTGCAATGACTTTCGTCGCCGAATCAGAGACTGTCGGATACGAAGATGGAATCCTCAGTGCTCCTCTTCTCTGTACCTGTGCCATGCGTTTTCTGTAAACCTGCTTACTGGGAGCGTCGCCCCAAACTTCTGCTCCATACAGTAGCACTGACCCTACAGCACTCATCAAGAGGCCTCTTCTTGATAGGCTGGGTACCCCTACGTTGTCCACAAGGCAACTCAGAGCCGATACTCCCGAAGCAGCCTTCTCAGCCATTGCCCTGATTTGCTCAGAAAAACTCATCTTCGAGTCGTACTTCACTTCACTGCTGGTTTCGATTCGATTTGTATGTCTCCAATACTGATCATCCTTACTTTAGGGACTCTCTTTTTTGTTAATATGACCACTTCAGTTTTTCTCAGTGCCAAACTGAACCCGCAACCAGCCAACCATTCTCTCAATCAGTGCATTAGCATACCTAACCTAACTTGCGCTTGTTCAACGGTGCGTCCAGCGACCAGAGCCAAAATATCATCCGCAAGGCCAATCAAGCGTGACTCATTTGGCATCTCAAGTCTCAGTAGCCGGTTGTAAGACACGTTCTATATGTTCGGACTAAGGATCACTCGATGTAACTTTCACCCTTCGGTGGGACTGTGTCATGTCATAGAGGAGGCTTCGGTCCTTTAGATTGTCTCTGAAAAGCCGCATTTGATATTCAGAAACTTGAAAAGAGTTTTCCAGCATATCCAGAATATCCACCCATCTAGCGGAGTTGAAGACCTTCCTGTCGTCGAGTGTCACCAACAGGACGATCCGTTGCTTGGTGCGACTGTGCGCCTCTACCTTTTGGACCGCGTTCACCACCTCTGCAATCGCATCAATGGTAGAACGTCCTGCTCTAAGGCCGTACTGCCGAGGAGATAGGTCCTCAGCATCACGAATAGCGTCAATGAGTCTTCCCTTGATGAGTTTTTCTAGCACTTTCCCAGCCGTGTCTAGCATGCGTTATGGGCGGTACAGGCAGCGATTCGGGGTTCCCTTCCCCTTGCTGATCAGCATGACCTTCGCCACCTTCCATCGTACCGTGAAAACGCCATCCCGGAGGCAAGCGTTGATAGACAAGCCGCAACAACTCAGCTGGAACACCATCTGGGCCTGGAGCCTTCTTTGTTGTCAACGAAAGGACTGCCTCCTCCAGTTCCAGCAGTTGGAAGAGTCGACACTCGACTGCTATTTCACCATGGACAGCACCAACACGGACGGGGTGGGCGAGGAAGAGCGCCCGCACTTTCTCATCCACCATTTCCATATCATGTATGCAAGGCTTCCATAGGGCACCAAGCTTCCGCATAACCAGCTTGTAGCCAAGGCCACACGGTTCCTTGTTCACATTGTCCGATAGATCTTGCTTGTAACGAGCCCTGCTATTGTTAATCAATTTGCGACGGCATTCCCTTGGCGACTTATATGCTGCCACGCAGTTGCGTGCCTCGTCATGGTTCCGCGCCCGTTGAGCCTCACGTCGAAGCTTGTGGCACACCCTTCGCTTTTCAGCGATTTCAGTTAACCACCAGTACACTGGGGGCTTGCCGTGCTGGGGTTTCTAATGGAGCATAAAAGTGCAGCAAGCAATCTTGATGATGCTCATAGTTGAATTCACCACGTCTTGAGCTGCCAGTTCTTTGATCCCCTCTGAAGCTTCCTGCAGCGGTTCAACTGCTGTGAGCACCTCGACGAACCTCTCGACGTCCATCGTTCTAATGTTCCATCCAGTTTTAGAAAGCCGAGTGCACGGACGTCGGGAGACAACATCACCGATATCAAGCAGAATGCACTGACGTTCACTGGCTGAGCAGTCCTTTCACACTTTCCAATTGTGTATCCTCCGTACTAAGGACTCCGAGACGAATGTCACGTCCAGTATAGTTCCCTCACAGCCAATACGGCGAAAAGTCGGCATATTTCCGGTATTTACACCGACGAACGCTGTCGTGGCCGCCATTTCTGGGCTTCGTTTTCCCCGCGGATCTGTTTGAGGCATGCCTCATTCTATTGTTTTAGCGTTGAAGTCGCCCCCAACGAGCGCGTTGCCCTCGGCGTTCCAGACAGCGCCCTCCAGAGTATTAAGCTTGGCTTGGAAAGATAATATCGGTTCGTTTGGCGTTAGGTACACATTGAAGAAGATGATCCCTGAACACTGGACCCACACGACACCATCCCCCCGTCCACAACTCTCCGCTTGAAAATCAGTGTTCCGAACCCAGATGGTAGTACCAGTTTCGTCAAGATACCACAATGTAGAATTTTTATCGCAATGTTGCTCACTCAGCAGCAAAAAGTTGGCTTTCATGCCCCTCGCAAACTGCTCAAGCAGATTTTGGGCGGTTGAACTGCGGCGTAGGTATAGCTGCAGGATGCGGGTCATTTAAGTTCTGACTTTGCCTTGGTTAGGGCTTCCTGGAAAACTCAAGATTTTCCTGATCCCAAGACGTGTCCAAAATCAGGTCTTGGACTAGCATCCTTGCAAAGAATACAGTGAGCCTCCTTTGTATACTCTTTTCTTATATGTCCCATTTCACCACATTTGTAACATAGGGAACTCCTATCGCGTCTTTTGCATACTTGTTTGGTGTGACCATAACCAAGGCATTTGAAATATTAAAACGGCGTCGCTCTTTGCCACGTCCTACAGACAACCCACCCTATTCGTACTTTGCCCTTATTCAGAAATTGTTCGGCGGCCTTTTTAATCAAGTCAACTATGGCCATGCGTTTCTGATGTCAGCCTCGCTTTGATCTTTCAGACGCTTGGGAACTCCCCTTTGATGGCCTCTCCTACCGCGGCAAGATCCGTGACGCAGTCAATGTCTACTATTTCGATCGTTGCCATCGGCTCGAGCGAGGCTTTAGTTATGCTTTGCCTAGGACTTTCTTTACTGCATCGCAGAATGCTTCTTCATTGTCAGCCTCTCCTCCGAATCCGACCAGTATGTGGCCCGACCATGTTGGTCGTACTGCTTTAATGGCAGTGTTGGTGGTTTTGGGCCCTACGCTTCCCCTTATGTCCCGCAGCGTGTAGTGAACAAGTAAATTCTAAGTCCGTGAAGGACTGCAGCGATGGTCTGCTGCCTCGGTTGAAGAAAGTGTCAGTATCTGCCGAGAATGCCCTTGTCTGGGGACGCGTGAATGCGCTGGCAGGCTAGCATTGCGGTGTCGTGGGGCGGATTCATTCCCCCAGCACAAGGACCCACTAGAAAGAATTTCGCATTCACGAATTTCTGGGGTCGAGAAAAGCAAGGCGACCGAAGTCGCAAAAATCGTAGGCAACTACACCAGGGGCAACTGACTGGTTCATGGAACAAGAGAAACAAGTAAAAAGAAGTGGAAGCAGGGTAACTTCATCCTTACCCGGAGAGGCTCATGGTCCACAAATGAGAGAGGGGCAACCGGGTGGTGATGGAGCCCCGCTCGCCTAACCATCCGGATCAAAATCCATAATTGTTCCAGTGGCCAGGTATTCCTCTTCTGAGTAGAAAACTCATACAACTTAACTTGCATGAGCCTTCCCATCAGAGGAGAAGTACCCCGGTGACCAGTTTATGCCATAGAATTATGCAATTCGATTACATAACCCTATGTCATAAAGAGGTACCTTGCTCGGGCCACTCAACCCGCGCCGTCACCTGAAACAAAGAAGGTAAGTGAGTACCCGGCGGCTGGCTCATGTTTTATGGGGAAAGCTTGCCACCGTACCGGGTCCTATACACGGTCAAAAGGAAACAAAATAGAAAGACCAAGTTTATGGTATATCTACACATTTTTATTCGAAGTAATTTTTCTCTCTTATCAAAATCTTTTTTTTTTCATAAACTAAGGACATTTAGAAAAATATATATAACTCTCCCTTATTTTAATTGATTGGCAAGTAATTTCAAAATTTCCTTAATGTCTCGCATAACTAGCACAACTTATAGAGTGTTTATTATTGATTTTCAATCAATGCAATTATACATTTAATTCAAATGCCTTAGGTTTATTTTTTTGATTTTGCTGAAGAGATGTCACTCATACTTCATCGAACTGAACATCATACTTCGTATCCGCGCACACACTTCCCCTGCAGTACGGGGTTAATGTCAATTGCACACAAGTGTCGCTAAACCTTATGGGATATCTTAATAAGCGTACTAACAACACACATATGTTTTTCCTTATCAATGCAGATGTAACAATGGAGTTCTTCGTTGGGCGATTACTCCGCACGAATGTATTGAAGCACCGTGCTCCGATATTATGCCATATTGAACCTCCGACTCGTATAATATCCCACTTACACACAGTACAGTGATCCAAAGTTCTATTTCTCGACATGCAGCTCCGTTACTAAGAGCAAAAGAATTTGACTACCGACTTCTTGAGTGTGTCGTGCGTCTAGACATTTTCCATTCAATACAATGCAAGCGTGTTGAAGATTTCGAGTTCCTATCACATGTCCATTTCTCTAAGAGAAAGCAGCTTTTCCATGCAAATAACAGAACGACGAATGTGCGCTAATGCTGTGGGTGGATAGCAATAAAGACAACTGACCATCATTAAATTTTTAATTGGGACGTGAAATTTAACGCTAATTTCGTCATATCACACTGCGAGAGAGAATTAGGCGAATCTAACACACATATCCACCACGATGCACCATTACACCTTCTTTCTGTCTATCGCAACAGTAGTTACTCATCGTCATTGAAACGCAACACATGATTGCCGTAATGATTTCTTCTCGAGAAATAATTCGTGCTAAAATTGATGAAAATCGCGAAGGAGTTCGTCACGCGCACTTTCCCACTACAGTCAGCGGATTCGTGGGATAACAGAATTATCACTCGCCTCAGTTCTCAATTAAATCGCGCTTTCGAATCGCTCGCTGATAGCTAACGTTCGATACCAATTTTATTTCCAGAATCCCGAGTGCTCGTTGTGTTGATCAAAAGCAGACTCCCCCTTCCAGCAACTAATTGTAATTTCTCGCTGCTCTGCGGATTGGCACGCTTTTTCCACAAAAGCAAATTGTCGTTGATTTTCGACAGGCCATAATGGCTTCATTGAAACTGCCTTGTGGATTGTTTATCAGCGCTTTGTTATACCGCAACCTGTTTTCTCTAGACTCTTTCTTTTGCACTTTTTCCCCAAAAAAATCCTAGTTTACTCAGTTCCTCACTTAACAGTTTATTTGAAGGTATACGCAATTCAATTTGTAACTCGTCATCAATTTCTTTCACACAAATCCTCGTTCCCCGTCCACATGACGCATCCCCGCGGTAGCACCAGGCACATAGCGGTCCACTCGACATCGAGCAAAACCGGCCTTGCCCCTCGTTATGTCACCTCAACGGCACAATGTGCCGAGTTTACCGTAATTCTATACACTATTGCCGAACTTCAAGCTCACACACAAACGGAAATACGCACATTCTCCAAGAAAATTTTGTTCTGCACTTTCTTATTCACTCGCGCCGAAAAGTCGAGGAAAATGTGCGTTGCGATAGGAAATATTATCATGCAGACGATTAAAGGGAAACAATAACTCTCTCTCCTCACGACGATAGCCAAAACCGCAGCGGCGACGTCTCGATCCCAATCGGCATGATCAACGCCTCAATCAACACTCCCCCAAATGTCTCGCGGCAGGTTCTCCGCTCCACCATCATCACAATCCTTCAATGTAAAGGTGCATCCGCGGATGGGATGCATAGAATCTCAAGTTGTGTTGAGTAGATTGTACACTCATTCGAATTGTTACTAACAGTTCGATGAGTGTAAGTGTATATTTTTGGGTATGATAATGATGACGATGAGCGGAATGCGAGAATGTGTAATTTCCCTACTACCAAGCCATAGCAGGATTTCCTATATGAAAATGGTTTGTTGGTTGTGTAGTGATTTAACAGGTTCGGCCTCTACTATGCAAGAATTCCCTTTAACCCTTTGCCTGCGCCGAGTACTAATCGAGCAGTTTTTAATTATATTGTATATATAAAATATAAAATTTATAAATTGACATAAAAAAAATAAAATTTAAATTTTACCTAAGATTATCAAATAATTTAAATTGATAATACAAAATAATAAATCTACAACCTGCTCGATTACTACAAACACCTTCGGGTACGATCAGCCGTCTTGAGATTTTCGTAGCAGTGCCTGCTGCCGGGGTTTCCGTCGGGACTTCTGTATCACCTGTTTTGTATCAGGCCTTTTTTCTTGTTGGGCGGCCGTACAAACTTTACTTTCAGGCACTTTTTGAAGGAGTTTCTTTGCGGCTTTCTTCGCTCCTTTTGTCGGCACTCTCTAGATCCCATGATCTGGTGCTACATGCCTATCAAGTGCCTCTGCCTTCCTTTATCCCGATCTCCTTTGATCGCGCAAGACGCCATTCTTGCATTGATTTGTGATGGTGGAGCTTTCTGCTGGTGGCTTTTAAATTTTGTCCCCAGCGCTTTTTTCGCCTTCTGCTCGTCTTCGGCCTTTAGCCAGCTCCCACGATAATGCCCTATGCAGTCAAGGAGCTTCTCTAGTTCAAGGAGCCCAATCTTGACTGCTTTGCTGGTTTTTTGGGGAGTCGCATGCAGATTTAATTCATGTCAGACTATCTCCCGCTTTTCGGATTAGCCTTTCTTCTTTATGTCGCTGGGTGGCATTTGTACTTTGCGACCACCCTTGGGAGAGGTTATTGCTTTCCGTTTCCGAATACGGTACATCTTCCACATTTTCGACGGTGGCGGTGCAATCACACAACGTCGCTTTATTCGCCTGGTCACTCGTTTCTTTTCCTGCCGTAATCTCCTCGTTGACTTCAGGGTGGTTTTTTATCATGTCGGGACTTACGACCCTTGCATTGGTCGCTTCGGTAACGATCGCAACAGTGACCATCGAATTGTCGATGTTCTTTATATTTTCCTCCACTACTAGAACACCTGAAGCATCCTGCAGAGTTTCCCGCTTTTCCTTTATAGGGCGCTCTAGCGTTCCCATAATTTTTTTGCCGCGCCCGAACGGCGCAAGTACCTCAGTCTGGACCCGACTATCTGTTTATCTCCGTTTTTCCTCCGTCTTCACTGTCATTGTATTAATCGTCGTTTTTGTCGTCGTTTGTACAGCTCTCGGTGTACTGTTAATATCGTGGTTGCAACCGCTGTTTACTTCGTCGTTGTTATTATTTTTTGTTTCTTTAAGTAGTTTTTAAAAGATCCTTATACTCTGTTGGTTTTAATAAAGTTTATTGAAGCTATAGCCGTTTGGATTACCTCCATTAAGAACAATCATATGCAATTTTTGTGCCACCTGGGCTTTCCATCAAAACAGACACTACATTTTTGATTGGGTCCTCTCCAAGTTTTTAAATTAAGATGAATAACAAAAATACATTTCAGATTCCGTTGACCGGAATGTTGTTTGGATGGAATGGAGTTCTTTTAAAGCAAGAATATACTTTTTGTGCATGTCATAAAAGTTTTTATTGAATTAAATCATTCTAAATTTCTGCATATTGTAGGTTTAGTACAAAATCCTGCTGATGTGAGTGTAGGACTGCCTGCCCAATATGTTTTAAATTCAATTTGAATACAAAAAAATCAATGTTTACTTAGAAAATCGGTTGCGTCTTTTGATTGAGCCGTGAAAATAAATAGCAATAACAACTTGGAAATCTGTTGATATGACACTACCACAACATCTGATACTAACATTAAATAAGCTTTACCAAGAAGTAGTTGCACGTACATGTGATAAGCAAAGACTAAAACTTCCATTGTTTTGTTCCTCGAACAGTGCGCTACGCATATTAACATCGTATTATCACACTTCAACCCCTACTTCTGGTTAATCGACTCACTCCTGTGGCGTCAGGAGGCTAGACCTCAAGTCTTTGTATGCTAACGTCTTGCCTAAGCCAGTTTTCAAAACGCGATTTTTACTTTCAAAAAATTGGTTTTGGCCAGATTTTTGCTTACTCTGGCCCACTGTGCATCGGTGTTATCACCTGTGCTTTTTACTTAAAAATGATGAGGACTTCTGACATTCGTTGTTAGAATGTCAAGCTTTCTTATGGGGAAGCCCATGGATATTCCCTGATTTTTCTTTGAAATGGGCTGGTTTCACTGAGTGCCCGAGGTCTTCTGGCCTTGTCCCATCAAAAACAGCAACTACAACCTAGGAAGAAACTACTCGCATTAGATACGAATGCCTTGAATTACGCACACTTGGTTTTCTGTTACACTTCCTGAAGATACAAAACATGTCCCATATCGAACAAAAACGTAAGTGTATTCTATTTGTACTATACGTGCTCAAAACCAGTAACACAACAAAGCTTTTAGTATTCTGAACATCACATTAAGGATGAGTGCTATTATTCTGCACCGAATGCGCATAGCTAAGTACATTAGTCCTCTTTACAATTATTCAAAAGCACCCACTACAATATTCCGTATTATATAATCAAAACATAAAATATACGTACTCCTGATGGAAAGTATATAGCTTCCCTCAAGCTGCCGTAACGGCGCTATCTCGGAGACATTACAATACCAGCGCGAAGCTATAAAATAAAAGCTCCCCATCCGCACATATGCAGCCACTAAACGAAACCATCTCATGATTACGTTTGCGAGATTCCACAACAATATGCTTTACATTATATTAACTGTCTCTCGTTCTATGAAAGGAGCATTGTGAAGAAGAAAAAGGCACTTTGGAAAGAGGAGTTCTCGTGTATGAAAAAAGTCAGTACCGGAAAACTAAATCCGATTTGGCTTTATTCTCGCTGGGGCGGGAAGAAGAGCTTCAATGGCGGTCGCCGCCATAATCCGCTAAAAATCAAATGTATCATCGTACTTGAAGTTGTCGTGCAAAGGTGAACATACTTAAGTAACAAACACCCTCTGACGACCTCAGTCATAAAGCTGTCGTGGAATGAATGGAAAATATAAATCCGTTCATGGCACAAGAGTTCAGGAACTCTAGAAGCCTCTTTTTGCCATTCATCGCGACATGTTACCTTCAACGCGACTACAAGTTCACTTCTTTACAATTCGATTCCCTGCAAAAGCCGAATAGAGCAACGCCGGTAGTGCTTGCAAGGCCCGTGAAAAGGATTGTTTTAATATTCATTAAAATGTGAATTTTAAAACTATTCACTCTGGAACGGTGTTTGATCTCGAAGTATACTCTGTAGTATGTATTTGGTCGCCTCAATATTTCAAAGGAAGCAATATAAATCATTTTTCACTACATACAATTACAGGATCAAATCAGGACCTTTAGTTTATTCGATTTACAAAATGAAATAACCCGAGAAATTTTCAAGAATTCCCTGAAAAATCGATGCGAAACTTTTTCAATCTTCACTGTCAACCTACAATCACATGTACAACAAAAGTAAAGGACACCTCTCAAGCATGGAATGAAAATGAAATTAGGACTTTGGCCGTATGCGAGTTTGCCGGTCACGTTGAAATTCACGAAGCAAGCACGCAAGCAAGACGTATGAAAGTCAAGTCTAGGCAAAGGAGCCGTAGCCATACAAGTATAACGGATGCAAGGAAATGGAGTACAATCGCTTCTACTCAACCCCAGCACTTGACACAGAATTTTCCTTTTTTGCCTCCATTATGCCGTGCATGTTGGTTAGTTGTATTCCGTTTTTAAATTTGCTATTTAGGACAAAGTAAGAATATTGTAAAAATTTTCGAATCGGAAAAAGTTTCCCATATTCTAGGTCAGAGATGAAAAGAAGTCCATGCAGGGTTGGGGTGTGTTTTGGTGCTACTTATTTCTTCAGCATTTTTCTAGAGCTTGCTTGAAATTTCAAATGGGATGCAAATAGTGAATGATGAATTATATGTTGACTTGCTTTCCATGATGCTGGAGGAGTATTTATAGATCCAGTCTCTTTGAGGAACTCAATGAAGGAAGGATGTTTTCAGAGTATATTTCCAACCCTTTCAGGTTTATTGGTGTAGACTGGTTTGAAGAAATATTGGAAAATTTTTCTGCATCCCTTTCATCACTTTGGTTGGGTGAAACGCATTTGAGCTGCTGAAGATAAATGCAGAATAGTCAGGGATAAAATTTATTTTTTGCTTCTTTTTCTTCTTGGTAGCACTACATCCCCTCTTGGGCCTTCGCCTACTGCAAATAGCGCCTCAAACTGTCTAGGTCCATAGACCGCACCCTCAACTTTCAGCTTACAAACAGCGATGAACTGTCTTCGTTGACCATGTCAGGCTAGTGTTTCCTCGGTTTTCCCAGTAGTATCCGGCCTTCAGTTCTCTTTACGAATACCTTTTTTGGTATCCATTGTTTGTCCATACGGTTCATGTGGCCAGCTCATTGCAGCGTCTGTAATTTTATTATCGCTGAGACCTCCGGCTCGTCAAAAATTTCATACAGCTCATGATTGCATCGAATTCACCATTGGTCCCTATCTAGCTTCACTTCTGTTATTCGCCTCAGGACCCGTCCTTCAAAGGCGTTCAATATATTTGCGGATGCTTGGGTTACTGTCCCTATTTTGCACCCATAGCATCACACAGGTCTTATCACAGATTTGTATACTTGGAGCTTTGTTTTCCTGGATATGCAGCTGATTTTCAAGATTGTCAAAACTGAATAAAATATTTTATTTGCGAGCTGTATTCTTCGGCGTATTTTGTCTCTTTCATTACCGGTTCTCGTTACTTTGGCGCCCAAATACACAAATTCACTCACATTTTCGATGAGATATTTTTCCTCGATTGCGTCATTAGCTTTGTTTTATTTTCATTGATTTAAAGCCCAACTAGTTCTTTGGCAGTTGTTAATGAACGTGCCAAAATGTTGATGTTGTCAGCATAGGCTACTACTTGGTTCAACTTGTAGATTAACGTGATGTATCTCATGTATCGACACAAGGCTTTCTTATCATATACTCTAAAGCCAAATTGAATAGCAGTGAAGCCAGCGCATCTCCCTGCTTTAGTCCGATATTTGTGTCAAAGGCATCGGTGACTTGGCTATTAATGCAGACTTTGGAGGTCGTTGATGTCACTGTCATTTTGGTAAAATGAGTAATCTGGCTGGGATATCAAAGCAATGCATTTTTTGGTACAGCACGTTACGAGCAATACTGTCGTTTGCTTGCTTAAAGTCAACGAAAATTTGTTATACGTCTATAATGAACTCCCAGCATTTCTGAAGCTTATTTTTATTTTTGAGCTGCTACACATGAAAAGATTGTACATTCCGCCGTTAAGTAGCCAGAAACATTACGGAATCGTAAGACTTGTGCGAAACAAATATGCAAAATAATTCAAATGACAACATTTGGTGCTAACGAAACAGATAGCAATCCAGCTGTAATTTATTTTAGATCGAGTAACCTCAAGTGATTGTACTGTTTATAAAATGATATTCAAAGTTCGTGAAGCAACGGTTCGTGCAGCGATAGATTGCTACCTCAGCAAGCCAGATGAAATTGCTTCACTGGAATTGCTATTGCTTGGAGACAAACATGCCTTCTTGTAGCCAACCATCTGTGATATAATACGAGGGGCTCTTTTCCCCCAGCGTAAAATCCACTTGAAAACAATTTAAAGCATCTTTGCGAGCTAAATTTATAGAGTGTGATGGATGTTGTGCGAAGTTCTTTCACCTAAAATGCCTAGGTATTCCAGGGTTCTTGCATGATATTCGGGCGAAATTTGAGTCAAACATTTTCTTTCGTTGCAAGGACTGTTATAAAGTGACAATAATGTATGTACTAAGAGTACTAAAGGAGCCACTTGAAAGGAAATTGCATGCTTCTTGCCTTAGCCATAGGAAAGACCCAGTGACCAATCCAACTATCACTACAAAGATCTCTGACGTATTTATTGTGATTGACACCAGCCCTGAAACTATTCTAAAGAAGCTTCAATAGCAGCTTTTACCTCATTCTTAGAAGGAATCTTACCATGTACGACAGCTAAAGCAACACGCACAACCGAAAAATCTGCAATTGAATTGTAATTTGCAGCCACCTCAAGTTCTGCAGCCTGCTTCTATAGTACCACTTCGTTTAGGTGGAATTGGGAGTAAACCAAAGTATTTATACCTGCCTGAGACCTCTAGATTTATAACACAAAAAAAAGATGATAAAAATAGTAGGCTCTTCAAAACCTCCATCTACCAGCTGTTCCCGGCAGGTAGATGGGGGTCGATATAATGACAAACACTACTGCAATCAAACATGGTATCCCACTGTACACTACATTCTCCCCGTTACAAACATTTATTTTGAACTTCTAAGACAACACTCTCGTTAACTAAATCATCGATCATATCAAGTACAAACTAAACTTTATTCAGGAGTCACTTCACCCCACTAAACTGATGCCTGATGGGAAGATGAACAGATTGATTGTATCCTTCAAAATCAACATACAATTCCAGCCAATCTAAGTATCTTTGTAGATAAGGAATTTTGGCGTCCTGGTGCATACGTCACAAAATCTTGCGTCGGTTTGCACCAGAAGAAATAATTCTCAAACCTCGTTATTTATTTCTACATAAATTACTTCAATTAACGAAACTGATATTTTTTTGGCTTTGGTGCTACAGTCTTTTGGGCACCTCACTTGGAGATAGCTAAAGCATCTTATTTATCTTATTTATTTATCTTATTTACCCCTCTTTCTCACCGTATCGGAGCTCGAGAAGGCAGTGGTCCATCCTATGCTCTCACCGTGTTTCCGTTTACTCAGCTGCGATGCGTTCTAGTTTTAAACCAATATCATACCTCAATAGGATTAAAGTACGTAGAAAAACCAATCGAAATCAATCTCGTTGCAACAAACTGGATTCAAACCATGAACTGTCAGCTCACGTAGTAAACACTCTAACCACTACACTACGTAAATCTGACTTCTTATTTTTTCTTTTTTGTAGAGCTACAACCCCTCTCGATCCCTCGTTTCCTGCAACAATTGCCTAGAATTATTTCGGCCCATTGACTGCGTCTTCCAATTTCGAAATCCGAGCAACAATGAACCGCCTTCATCAACCAAGTCAGACCAGCGTTTCCTCGGTTAACTCGCTGGTCTCAGCCCTTCAGTTCTCCTAACAAATATCTTTTTGGGTATCCGTTGTTCGTCCCGACTATTTAAGTGGCCAATCCATTGCAGCTTCCACAGCCTTACAATCGTTGAGACCTCCGGCTCGCCAAAAATTTGATACAGCTCATGGCTGTTTCGAATTCGCCATTGGCCCTTGTCAAGCTTTGCTCCAATTATTCACCGCAGGATCTGACGCTCAAAGGCACTCAATATATTTGTGGATGCTTGGGTAAGGGCCTATGTTTCACACCCAAAGCATAACACAGATCTTATCCCAGATATGTATTCCTGTGTATGCAGCTGGTCTTCAAGTTTGTCAAAACTGAATAAAATATATCTTTCATTACCGGTTCTCATTACTTTAGCGCCTAGATATACTAATTTACTCTCGATTTCCATACTGTATTCGCTAAGTGTGACATTTTGTATTTTCTAGGTGTTTTTCCTCGACAATGCCATGAACTTTGTTATATTTTCATTGATTTGCGGCCCTACTAATTTTTCTTGGCTGTCAAATGTCCAGAAAATTTCTTTGGCAGTTATTAATGACCGCAACAAAATGTTGATGTCATCTGCATAGGATCCCACTTGGCTTGAGTTGTATGGTAATGTACCTCGTGCATCGACAGGTGACTTTCTTAGGACATATTGCAGAGCCAAACTGAATAGCAATAGGACCATCTCCCAGCTTTTGTCTGATGTTTGTGTCAAAGGCATCGGTGAGTTGATTATGGATGGGGACTTGGGAGGTCATCAACGTCATTGTCATTTTGGTAAGATGGACTAATTTGACTGGGATGCCAAAGCAAAGCATTATTTGTTATATAACATTACGCTCAATACCGTCGTATGCTTGCTTAAAGTCAACGAATTGATTAGCTCCACTGTTTCGGCGTTTGTTCTTGTTACTAAATGTGCTGGATGACATTGTGAATAGTTTTCTGAACACTGTTGGCACTATATTTAATGTGCTACACTGGAGTCTCATCGATGCCCTTTGATCCTGGCTTCATCAGCGACATTGCTGATGTCATCACGACAGAGCGTGGTTTTGGGCTGATAACCACGTTTCAAGATTTTCACTACTTTTTATGCTTGTCTTGTGTTGTTGTTCGCTTCTCAATCGGTCATCATAGTACTTTCTTTTCTTAGTCCTAATTATCTTATTCGCTACTCTTCTGAGATTTTCATAGTGTTCGCTCTTCGTGCTGGTTTTCCTACCTAAGTATTCTTTGCACAACTGATTATTTACATCTAACGCATTCTGTCACTTTTCATCAAACCAGTCATTTCTCTTACGCTGGGCTTGATATCCTATTGATAGTTTTACCATGGTCTTAATAACCGCTTGCACTTCCATTAAAAGCTCCTTGCATATTTTCAGCAATGTGTCTGATAAGATGGAAGCCAGCTGGTCATCGAAGGTCTCCGGAAAATTTTGGCCACAGACGACGTTTGGAGCCTTCCGATGAAAAATTATTGTAGCGGGCTGGTCTTCATCGAATATGCCTTTGACATACGGCATCAAAAGGTTAATTTGATCAAGTAATGATCTGAGGTAGAATTGGCTCCCTGACATGTACAGACGTCAAGGATGCTCGAGTTCCAACGTTGTTGGATATGAGCATTGTAGGTTTTGCTGTGTGTGTTATTTTATATACTATATGCGTCAATGTAGGAAGCAAGTCGAACGTATGACTATATTTCTACTACATAGAAATTTAATAAGGCACTGGCCATTGTCATTTGTTTCATTGTGTAGGCTATATCCTACAATTGTTCCTGTATGCGATGCCTCATTGCGAATCCTAGCGCTGAAATCACCCAGAAATATGTTTGTGTCATTTGTATGGGTTGGTTGATTTTTCCAGGTGATTGTAGAACGTTTCTTCCATTTCTTCGTCTTTTCTTCGGTTGAGGCGTGTATGTTTATCAGCCAGATTTTGAAAAAATTTTGCTTTTATACGGATCGCCTTAAAATCAATAACGTGTGATTTGAATTCCCAATCCACAATGAAGACCACTATAAACTCTCGTTTACCATTGGGCTTCTCACTTTAGAATATTGTGTATAATCTCATGTCTCAAATATCAATTCCAGTCCAGTTCATTTCTTGGATTGCCAGTATGTTTGATTTACATTGACAGGGCTGTTGCAAAACGTCCTTAACAGTGCTCGGGTAATTGAGTGATCTTTCATTCTAGAATTCAATGCCATAGTCCTTTTTCCACTTGCGAGATCGTTGCCATAGGTTCAATCCATTCCAAGCCTCCCCTGCAGGTTTCGAAACAATTTAGGGTTTTCCAGTTACGGGAAGTTAGCTAATCTCCCAACCTCCATTCTAATGGCATAGCTATTACTTCGATTCCATTATCAGGCACTGTAGACTCACCTTCAGCTTCTCATCTCCTTCCAAAGGAGGTGTAAGTGGATTTAGTAGCAAAGTTGTAGATGTATTTAAAGTTATTAGCATTTCTCGGCATTGAGTGTCCTATTTTTGGGGAGCCAATATATCCAATGCCAATATATCCAATGAACACTTAATACCATTTATTCGTGGGATTGACGATGGGAAATCGTTGAAGATGTGGGTTGGGGAACAACGGGATCCCTTCTCCTTTCTCAACCGGGCTTGGAACCGTCGTATGCAGAGTTGTGGATCTGCCTTGCTTTTATCAATTGCTTGTGTTTTGAGGACTAAAACTACTGAACTTTGCCTATTTTTTAACACCTCCATTCCCTACTACTCTCTCCATCAATCTTTCTTCGTCGCACAACGCTCGTGCGATCTGCATTCACATTACGTCGCTTCGTCCTTTGGGCCACCCAGACGATGTTTAGTACATCGGTATAAGGAGGCTTCATATAATATCATCTGTTGAACAAAAACATGGCTAATAGATGACATTAATAAAAGTGAACTCCTCCTAAATCATTTAATTTTCGGCAGAGATGGAGACCGTCAATGCTAGTGGTAAGTCTAACGGTAAGTGCATTTTAATGGCGTGCACGTTTCTCTTTGTTGCAAATCCTGTGATGATTTTAGTCCATCTTTACATGTTGAATGTAGAATTGTACGAATCCTTCTATTTGACTCTCTGTCTTTCCTCGTATCATCTGTATGCATTCCTGGTAACAGTCTCACTATTGTTTGTGAACGTTTCTTTGCGGAGTGCCCGAGTTAGATTAATACCTGCTTCCCATATGCTCCTATATTGTTTTATGGTAACTTCAATCTGCCTTCTATTGTTTTGAATGACTTGTTATTCAGAACACTTTCTGGCGGTTGTATATTATTTGCTCTTTCTTCTTTTCTTTTCTTCTATTCTTTCACCCAGTTCAGCACAATTTCTAATGCCAATAGCGAAGCCCTTGACCTTGTTCTTTCCTAATTGCCACCTTTTTCTCTGGCTACATCTATGGCAACATCATCCGATGTCAAACTAGGTCCCCACCATTCACTTCTTGCCATTGAGCTTGCTACTACATCTTCTCGTTCCTTGAGGAACTCCTCATCTTCCTGCTTTAATTTTTAAAAACTGATATATCGAGTATGGAATAGGTTCAATATTCGATATATCAGTACGGCATTAAGAGGGTCTTAATGCCGTGAATTGCCATTAATTTTTCAACAACTCACACGATAAAGAGTATTTTGATAAGCTCTATCTGTTTTTTTGTCCATAATCTCACAACTTACTTCTGTGTTTCCATCAGGGAGACCTAAAAATGCTCTTTGATTTCATTCAGACATTGCCATAGCAATTAAAGCAAAAGATACTGCCCACAGAAAATTCTTATTCAAAGGTCGTCCAAGTGATCTAGGTCAATTTAAAGAGCATGGTCCTACGCCGAAAAAACCAATGCGTTTGTACTTCAATCATTCGTTAAACAGATTGAAACTTCACTGATGTCCAATGAAACTCATGCGTTTTGGTCGCATGTGAAATCCTCAAAGAGCTCTGATCATGTTCCAAATAATTTCGATCTTGACGGCATGTCATCATTTACTTCTCAGGAATCCTGTGAATTTTTCGCTCCTTTTTTTTCTTTTTCGGCAGCGCTCAGTCAAACCCTTCCAACAACCAATCTTCTTGCTCTTTTTCCTCAACCGCTTTTCGTACGCAACCCTTACAGACATAACTGCTTTTAGTTGATCTATTGTATTTTTTGTTGTTGGGAGACAAATGCCATTTACGCACTGACTGTGGGCCTCCCGGCGACTGAACTACCCATTAAACAACTCCCCTGTTAACCTGAAAACCCAGCCTATTACTTTGGGCCAGATCTCGTTTTTGCTACGCCATTTGGAGGATCCCTCATCTAGCGGAAGAGGAGTGACGAATTTCCCGGCAATCGATCCTTCAGCCCTAGCATTAATTCCATTTATTTTTAAGGACTGCTTGAACACAATGTGCTCCTGGATCCATATGTCAAACGATCTTATCATCACCGTGTTTATACTACCGGGATTTGTGAGCTTTCCCATCTCCCTGTAGAGATCTTGTCGCAGCCTCTCCTAGTTTTTGCGCACAAAAAATGTGCGGCAGGCGTTATCTTTCTCTTCTAAACAAAAAAAAAACCAACAGTCAGGGTACCGTGACCTACCAATCTTGTGCAGGTAAGACTGAAAACACTCTTGCCCACTCAAAAGCTGGGAGCGATAGAAGTCAGTCTCACCTCGCCTTCGATGCAGTTACAGTATCAGATCTGGGATAAGGCGGGTTCCACTTTACCTTCGTGCAAGTCACCAAAGCCTGCTGTCAATATTTAAGTGAGTGCTGTCTCTCCTCACAGGCAACCACCTCGCTTGCGTTCTCCCTTCAAAGCAGGCAAATAGCGTGGCACTCTCTAGCAAGGAGGGTAACAGGTATCCACGTCTATACTAACACTCACCACTGAATTACAGACAGTCGGATATGAAGATGCAATCCTCAGTGCTAATTTTCTTTGTACCCGTGCCAAGCGTTTTCAATAAACTACCTTATTGAGGCCATCTCCCCATATTTCTACTCCGTACAGTAGTATTCACCCCACAGAACTCATCAAGAGTCATCTTCTTGATGACTGGATCCCCCTAAGTGCGCCACAATACGACTCAGACAGCCTTCTCAGCCGTTGCCGTGATTTGCTCAGAAAAACTCATTTTTGAGTCAATCAGCTGCCCTAGGTACTTCACCACTGGCTTGGATTTGATTAGTATGTCTCCAATACTATTCAAACTTACTATAGGGACACTCTTTTTTGTCAAGATGACCATTTTGATTTTCTCCTCTGCTAGACTGAACCCACGAGCATTCACCCAGTCTTTTCCTCGGCGCATTAGCATACCTAGCCAAAGTTACGCTTGTTTAGGGGTGCGTTGAGTGACTAGAGCCTCAACATCATTCACATACTCTATCAGGTGTCACTATCCTGATATCTCCAGTCTCAGTAACTCACCGTTAGACACGTTCTACAATCTGGACCAAGGAGAGATCTCTGGGCAGTACCCGATGTAACTTCCATCCTTCATTGGCCCTGTGTACTATCGTGAAGTAGGTTTTAGTCCTTCAGGTGGTCCCTTAGAAGCCGCACCAGAACTTGAAAGGGGGTTTTTAGCGTATTCAGAATATCCACTGATCTAGCCGAGTGTCACCAACAAAACGATCTGTCGCTTTGTAAGGCTATGTGCCTCTGCCTTTGGGATTGCGTTCACCACCTTGCATCCTAGTATAAACCCGTACTGCCAAGGATGCAGGGCCCCAGTAGCATGAATTGCGTCAGTGAGCCTTCCCTTGATGACTTTCTCTAGCACTTTTCCCACCATTTCTGGCATCCGCAAGAGGTGGTATGCAGACGATGATCTAGAATTTTTCTTCCTTTCGCTGAGCAGTGCGAGCCTTGCCACCTGCCATGCCAGAGGCAAGTGTTAAATGTGCTGAGCAGCAAGTCTGGACAATCGCGATAGACAAGTTATACCACCTCAGCTGGGACACCACCTGGGTCTGGAAGCTTCGTTATTTTTAATGATAGGATCACCTCTTCCAGTTCCAGCTGTGTGAAGAGTGAGCACTCAATTGCTGTCTCACTGTAAATATTGTCAACATGGATGGAATAGGCGGCGAAAAATGCCCGCACTATTTTGTCGATCTTTTGCGCTTCGCGTATACGAGGGGTTCTAAGAACACTAAGCTCGTTATATCACTGGCTTGTAGCCAAGGCCCTACGGATCCTTGTTCACATTGTCCACTAGATCTTGCCAGCTGCAAGCCTTGTTGTTAATCAATTCGTAAAGGTATTTCCTGGCCGACTTATATGCTGTTACCCGGCTCCATGCTTCATCATGGTTTCATGCCCGTTGAGCCTCACGCCGAAGCTTGTAACACCCTCTTCGGTTTTCAGCGATTTCAGTCAACCCCGGGGGCTCACCATACTGGGATTTTCAACGGGGCATAGGAGTGCTGCAAACAGCCATGATGACGTGCATCGTTGAGTTCACCAGGTCTTGAGCTGCCAGTTCTTCCGTCTCTGGGAATCACTCTGCAGCAGAGCACCTTCTTTGAGCGGCTCGACGAACCTCTCTACATTGATCTTCCTGATGATTCAGTTAATTGGAGAAATTTAAAATCACTGATATTGGGAGACGATTTCATGGATCTCATGAAGAATGTACTGGTGATCACTGTCTGGGTAGTCCTCTACCATTCTCCAATTGTGTATATTCCCTACTAAGGGCTCCAAGGCGAATATGACATCCAGCATGATTCCTTTGCAGCCAGTATGTTGGAAAGTTAATATTTTTCCCGTATTTACAGATATTACGACGGGTACTGCCTTGGGCACCATTTCTTGGATCCGTTTTCGCTGTGGATCTTTTAAAAGTATGCTCCATCTGATTGCTTTAGAATTGAAGTTTCCCCCAACGATCACGTTGCCACCAGTGGTCGAGAGAGTGCCCCCCAAACATTAAGCATGGCTTGGAAAAATGATATCGGTTCGTTCAGCGTTAGGTACATGCTAAAGAAGGTGGTCCCTGAACACGAAACCAACAAGAAATCGTCCTCTTGCCCACAGCCTTCTGCCTGGAAATCATTACCCTAGCCAAATGGTGATAGTATCAGTTTTATCTGGATACTACGATGGAGAATTTTTATCGTGTGCTGCTCCCTCGTCAGCAAAAACTGCTTAAGCACGTTTTGGGCAGTTGTACTGCGATGTAGGTTTAGCTGCAGGATAAGAGTCATCAAAGTTCTGATTTTGCCTTGGCTAAGGCTTGCTGAAAAACCCAACATTTCCTCGATCTAAAGATGGCCCCAAGACTCGGTCTCGGGTCAACGTCCTTGCAAAGGATACAGTGTGCCTTTTCTGTGCACTCTTCTTTTTTATTTTCCATTTCACCGCACCTGTAAGATAAGGAACTCCTATCTGGCTTCTTTTTTTTTGTTTTTGTGGTTGGGAGGTGAATGTTATTAGCGCACAGAGTGTGGGGCTCCCATGCTCGCAAGAACACTTCTGGACTACCCACTAAACACCTCCCTTGTCAACCCGAGAGCCCAGCCTGGAACCATCAATCAGGTCTTTTGCACACTTGTGCGGTGTGGCAATTGAAACATTGAAGAGGTGCTGCTGTTCATCGCACCCTACAGACAATGCATTATACGAAGTGTGCCAAAAAGTAAGGTGACTTTTCAAATTTCGTGGGCAAGGTACATTTGATTATCGATTTTTTTATTTTTTTATGTTAGTATACTCGTCAAAAACATATATTTACAGTTTCAGCTTTATAATATATTTATTTTTTTGTAAGGGGCATAACAGTTAGAAACGTTTTGCATGCACCACAATCATACCTCACCCACCATATTCCCCGGGTTTGGCCCCATGTAACTTTTTCTTGTTACCAAAACTGAAGAAGCCTATGAAAGGATGGAGATTTTCAACGATTGAGGCGATAAAGACTGCATCGCTGGAAAAGCTCAAGGCTATACCGAAAAGCGCTTATGAGAAGTGCTTCGAGGATTAAAAAAAGCGTTGGCACAAGTGTATTGAATACTTTAAAGGGGACAAAATAAATATTGACGATTAAATAAATATTTTTTTTTCGTAAGAAAACAAAGTCACCTTACTTTCTGAGCACACCTTGTATTTTTAGTATTTCATCATTCAGAAATTTTTCGATATTCTTTTCGGTCAAGCCAATGACGGACGTGCATTTTTCCTTATTGTTTTTTGTTGTCAGGCTCGCTTTGGTCCTGCCCACATCAGCGAGCTCCTTTTTGATGACCTTTCCTACCTCAGCCAGGTCCGTGATCCAGTCAATATCTCTTATTTCGATCGTTGCCATCGACTCTAACGAGGCTATAGTTGCACTTTTTTCGGGGACTTTCTTTACTGCGTCACAGAATACTTCTTCATTGTTGGCCTTTGCGCTAAATTTGACCAGTATGTGACCCGGCCGATTCAGTTCTAACGTTTAAATAGCAGTGTTAGTGTTGTTGCGAATTCCGGCGTACCAACTTCCTCCCTAGTAATATAATACGAAGTTTAATCTTCCCACTAACAACACTCCCTACATTAATTCCCACTAACAAAATTTCATTCTATTCATTCTTCCTAACAAAACCTAATTCCTTCCTTCATACTAACAAATTCTATTCACTAGTTCCCATTAACAAGTTTTATTTTTCTTACTAACGAAAATTAATTCACGTTTCCCTACTAACAAAATTCAATCTCATGCCCAGATACATCGTTGAAGTTGCTAATCTGATGAATGGGAGATCGATAAGGCATAGCTCCATTGGTTGCATCGCGAGTTCTCGACCGTGGGACTGCTGGAACCCTGAGTTCAAGTTCCCCCGGGCGCACGGAAGCACTCTTTTTGGGGTATCGGCAAAACCAATAGCTTCCGAAATGTGTATATGTGACACTTTGAATTCAACCAAGCGCTTCTTGGAGTATTCAAATTGCCATATGTAAAACAATGGATATTATCGAGTTTGTCGATATGGACCAAAAGATGTGTGGGTAGCGGAATCGAAGTGTAATGAACTTCGATTACGTTACCCAGATGCGACAGCGGTAATTGGAGAAGAATTTTGGATTGCGGGATCGGATGGGATAAAGGTGGAAAGTGAAATGAGGTGGTGAAGATTGGAGAAGTCAGTATTGGACGTGGAAAAAGAAGGGTGAGCGCTTTGGGAGTGAATTTTTCCGTTTTGCGAGTCCGTTGCAAGTTAAAAAGTGGAAGTTCTTTGTCCGGAGGAAGAAGAGTTTTTGGTGAATTAAAAGTGTATCTTGACTTGCGTTTTGGAGATTTTAATGTGGGGTTGGGATTTCCAGTGTTGGTGTTGGGTGAATTTTGGGGGAAAATAGTTTAATTTGTATGGTGTACAGGAAGTACGAAAGCTTAAGTGACAGAGTGTAACTTTAACGAAGACACAAACTAATTCAAAGTGTGTTGTGAATTAACTGAGATTTAAAGATAACCGAAAGAATTAAGAAGAAGTGAAAAAAAAAACAGGAAGAACGAAAAGACTGTGAATTTAAACAAATTCTATTTTAAAGTGAATAGAAACAACAATATAGTGCCAGAGGATAAGAGTGAAAAGTCAAACAGTGCGAATAAGCCAGTGTGAAAATTGCAAAAGGTCCACCATCCCCTTAAATTTTTTTTTGGTACATTCCAGAGATTTCTCCTTTTGGTTTTCAGAGCCCCCGCTTCTCTTTTGGCCTTTCCCCGAGCGTTCGGAGTTTTGCAGGAAAGTAAGTGAGTATAAATTTATTTTCTTACTTTTTGCATTGTTTTAAATTATTTGATTTTATATAGTTTTGTATATTTAATTAACCTTGATTTACTCTTTATTGGCTTAAATCCAATTTTGAAGGGGCGGATTTGATTGAAATTAGTTTTTTTCTCTTTTTTTTTGTAAAATTTGTGAATGGTTTGTTATATAATTTTTGGATTTTTGTAAATAAAACGGCCATGTCACATTAGAAACCTTATTTTCATTTCTCAAAATGACCTCTCCCTTTCCCATCCTTTTCCCTTTGTGCTAGTTTTTATGTAAGGTGGCTCAGCACGAGCGGAGGGTGTCCCGGAAAACCCACGACACGACTGAGCGCTAGCCGGCTTCAGTATGCCACCCCGGGCTACGCACCTCTCTGCTAATTACTTAATGTCTGCAACTGCGGTGACTTCCGTGGTTGCTACAGTGTCTTCAGGCCTTACGTTTATCCTGATATACCGTAACACTACTAAGTAGGATCAGCCATCTTGGGGTTTTACTAGCAGTGCCTGCTGCCAGGGTCTTTGTCGTGGCTTTTTTCTATCCTATTTCGCACCAGGTATTTTTCTTGTTAGGCGTCGGCGCGAACTTTATTTGATGGCACTTTATGAAGAAGTTTCTTTACAGATCTCTTCGCTTCTTTTGTCTGAATTGAGAGGAACCTTCCTTCTTTCATTCCTTCGATCCGGCTAGTTGCCATTATTTTAATGATGTTTGATTGTAGAGCTATCTACACGTGCCATTTAGGCTGAGCTCTTAACGCTTCTTTAGCCTTCTTCGACCTTTAATCAGCTCTTCCGGTAATGCTCTATATAGTCTAGAAGTTCAAGAAGTCCATTCTTTACACCTTTGCTGATTTTGGGCGAGTCGTATGCCAATTTAGTTCTTTTTAGAACATCTCCCACTTTTCGGATTAGCCTATGTTCTTGATGTCACTGGACGGCAATTGTACTTTACGACCTTCTTTCTTGGGAGAGGTTATCGGCTTCAGTTTTCGAGTACAGCACTACAGCCACACTACGACGGTGGCGGTATAATGGTCACTCCTTTCTTTTTCTGCCATGATCACTTTGCGGCCTACAGGACGGTTCATTATTATTTCGGGATTCAAGATCCTTGCTTAGGGCACTTCAGTAGCAATCGCGGCAGTAACCATCGAATTCTCGATATTCTTTATATTTTCCTCACCGCGCGAACATTGACGTTATTTCAAGGAAAACGTCTTTATTAAAACGCCTTTATTAACACCAGGTGTTTTAAATTAAAACGTTTAAGCGTTTTACTGAAAATGCTTCTAGGCTTATGACAAAATATTGACTCTTGTCGGTCAATATGTGTTCTAAAGCAATTCTTTGTAAAAATTGTGCAAAAAATAATGAAGTTTTGTTAGAAGTGCGAGAAGTGATACCTGAACTTCAACAGCTTGTGTTTATAGCAATTTGGTACGAGAAGAGGTATTGTGAGTATAAGAGACAAAGGAAGTTAGGTGATTGAAACTCGCCATTAGCTTCTTTGATGTATATAAAAGCTCCTGATCCTCTCTAATTTATATGCTTATGCAATATTTTACTCGGAGTTTTTTTTCTATTCGAAAATACTATATATACTATGTTTATTTTGCACAAAAAATATTTAAGAAATCTTCGAAATAATTTTTTAAGACAGAACCTTGTTTTCTTTGATAATTTGAATAATGTAATTTATAGTGGTTCTGCAGAAATAATACAATTAACACAGTGGCATTTAGAATTCATATTTATAGTACAAATTGACATTTTTAGGGTTTTGTACTAAAATACAAAACCCTATTGCAATCGCGACCTGTGTCCGTCTGTCCGTCCGTCCGTCCGTCCGTCCGTCCGTCCGTCTGTATGTCACAGCACTTTTTCTCCGAAACTATAGAGGCTACAGCCATGAAACTTTGTAGAAAGGTCAGAAGTGGTGACCTCTTGAAAGTTCAAGGGTGGAAAAATTTTTCAAAGGCGTTTAAGGGGGGTCTCCCCGTATAGGGAGGTGACCCCTCAAAAAAAAAATTTCACCATTGGTAGTCGAGTAGTGTGTCGTTGGAAAGGTCTCAATGAGATCTTTTCCAAACAGGTTTTAAAATTGCCTTGTAAGTACCGAGGGGGGCAAGGGAAGTCGAAATGTACGAACTTTTCGCGTACCCCCCCCTCGCGATTGGACACCTTCCATCCGAAAAATCTGAAAAAATCATGAATGTAGGCCTTCATGAGTACAACAACAACAAATACACGAGAAGTCAAAATTCACTCAACTTTGTTAGTAATAGTATGATTTATCGATTTTATGTTTTCTTGAATAAAATATAAATGGTACCCTTAAATTCAGTAAAATTTAGTAAACAGATGACTATTTATAAGATTGATCTTCTCTGAAAGTTTCATAAAGATCGAATAGTATTTACCGAAGTTATAGCGATTTGAATTTTCCTGTATTACTATGGAGCAATATGCCCTGTATTACTATGGAAACATATGGCTATGGAGCCATATGCGCTTTTTACCGACTTAGACACTACAGCTTTGCTAGAATTTGCATGAAAATTTCAGGAGTGATAGATATCATGAAGATGAGTACATACAATTGAAACAAGTCGACGAGGCAGGAGAGAGCTCCTAGCAAAAGGGCTTTGTAACCATTCTAGGATTCGAAAAAATAGGCCATGAATCGATGATTACAGTACAGAAGAGTGGCCCCTGAAAAAAAATTTCATTAAAAGTAGCCGATATGAGTATCAATTGAAAGTTCTCTATGAGAGCTTTTCAAAACAGTTCTTAAACTGACCGTTTTTGCTTCAGTTGGGTCACAGGGGGGGGGGGGGGGAAATACATGAAAAATGTGTTTCCTCCTTCGCGAATGGACACCCGTGATCTTAAAAAATCTGAAAAAATTATCAAAGGAGATATTTATGGGTATAACTATAACAAATACCTCAGAAGTCAAAATGCGTTGAACTTTGTTAATAATAGTATGAACCACGAATTTCACATTTTCTCGAATAAAATCGTCTTTGACATGTTTCATGATTTTATTCGTTGCTGGTTACTGCATTTTGTAAGTTAAGTACAAAACCCTTCTGACATGAGCATAGGTCTGTCTACCCAACTTGTTTATACTATAACTCCAAACGTTTTAAATTAAAATATTTTTGGTGTTTTAATTTCCATCCCAATTTCAAAATACTTTCTAAGTATTTTCATAAATATAAAACCGAAAACGTTTTAATTAAAATACTTTAATTAAAACGCCTACACTTTTTAATTAGAACACTGGGCGTTTTAATTAAAATTCACAACAAATCCAAACATTTTTAATTAAAACGTCTAGGCGTTTTAGTTAAAAAGTTTTAGGTGCTTTAATTATTAAAACGATAAAAAAGTGTTTTAAAATTGGAACGGGAATTCAAACACCAATAACGTTTTGATTTAAAACGGTTGGATTTGTAGTGATGGTACCAGCCCCAACGTGCTATTAACATCGCGGCTACTGCCGTTGGTTGCGTCGTCGTTGTTGAAATTTTCTTTTATTTTTTTCTTTTGGATTTTTTTAAATCTTTTTTTAGGTTTTTTAGTTGAAATTGCTCCAGTTTGATTGAGTCCCCTCTTGGAGCCGCAATCTTCGTTTGTGTGTATAGTCGCCTTTTTGGTACTTTGGTTATCATTGCAAAGCAGAGAGGCTATGCCAGAGTTTGCACAAACCCTCATGAAGACAAATGCTCACAGCCAGATCAGCGCTAATCGGGAGTCCATCTCAACTGAGCATTCACCACCAACCCAATGATGCGAACTTCGGACGTACTCTGCGGCCTGCCAAGGTATTACCGGGATGGAGACGGTTTGATAGTTGATTCGGACCCATTCACGCTCGAGTGTAATCTCAGCACTACCGTATAAAGCAACTAGATCAAAACCATCATATTCGCCAGCCCAAAGTATCAATTCAGATTCATTGTCCAAAGCGTAGTCCAGATTCAGTCAAGGTCATTACTTCTCATCCCAGGAAGAGCCTAACGGCAACCTCCATATCCTCGGGTTTGTGGGGGGTGGTACTCCCAAAAGAATGCTAGCCTCCAAGAGTGTTCCTGTTGACCAGCATTCTCCCTGCGTGGACTCTTAAGAGCTTAGGTTCACAATTACCGCTTGAATATTCTACTCAACTATGAATCTATAAATGTATTCAAATTTCAATCTAGCCGAAATCAAATGCTTTGAATTTTACTATGGAACTAACGAGTTTTCACATATCAAAGCGAGAACAGCATATCCTGGGAAACAACATGTAAAATGAATTATTTCAATAAATTGGAATAAAAACGATATGTTTTATACAAATACCAATATTTCATTAAAAATAGAAAAATACTCGTATATTAATTTGCGAATGCAATGAAAACCTGAAGCTGTAGTGTATTTCAAATGCATAAACAAAATTTATTGCAAATTTTTTTCTCCGTGTACATCAAAGTGTAATTTCAAATTCAAATAAATTAGGTTAAAAACCAACTCTTAAAATTTCTTCCCTTGAACTCCATAGAGTTCAAACTAAAATGTCCCGAAGATTCAGTCGCAAATAGAAAATGTCACAAAGCTTTAGATGCTCTACATCAGCATTGTCAGCAGTTTCATATGAATTCATTTGGTATTCCTACTCCTCGTATGAATATTTGAATGTATTTACAAATTCAAATCGATAAAATAGAAATAGCATCGCACAAAAATGACATGTAGGTCACCTAACATATTATGCTTACGAATTCATGCATATTTTACATCCAATTTTTCATCGTGCATTATAAGTAGGACGGCATATTCACATTTGCTTAAAAAATCCATGTCCTTGTTCAAATAAATGTTCACATGAAGAACTCATTTGTAAATGCACGTGCTTCTTGATGTGAATATCCATAAATATATGCGCTCACGTGGATTTTCGTGTGAGAGTAATTTTTATGTTCACCTTTAAGAATAAAAATATTCTCAAAAGCACGTTGTTTGGATGTTAACGAGAATATTTTGGCAAGGCGGAGTCCAAAGATAGTATGAACAATTGTATGATATAATGATTTTTTCGTGAATATCATAATCAGTGGAATTCCGGTCAAAAAATTGTTCGATCAGTGGTGTTCGATATAGTGGGAGCTGTTCCTTCACCATACCTTGGATTGCACGAGACTTTACAATTTTAAGTTTTTTACCAAATCTTTTGAGTAACTTAGAGTGCTTGCTGCGTAAGTCCAAGGTCCTTGTTTCAAAGCCCGTTGGTTACAATGGGATTTTTTTCAAGAAATTCTTCGGACGGACTATAAGTCCATTGAGTTATGATACGTACCGGTTCAGAATCAGAATGTATCATTGCTGGGTGCGCGGACACAGGGCCAAAACGTGATGCTGACCATATCACCTTCTCGAGTATCAATTCATTAGATCGAGATAATAGAATACTCTAAGTAAGCGAAGGCTGCAGTGCTTAACCTTCAACTGGTGAGGTGAATATCATCACAGTATTGGAGAGCTAACGTCATTCTGACGTCTTAATTTATTATACATTCACACTTTTAACAGAAATAATCTAATATGCGTGGAAAACAGTATGTTATTTTCAAGCTTAGTTTTTTTATCTTGTGAATTAAAAAATACTAGAATATTGTCGCGTGTTATGGTTCGCGGCCAATAATTTTAATGTTCGGGGGAAGTGAAAACGCAATGTCTTTTAAATTAAATTAAAAGAGTTTATTCATTTACTAAAAATGCACAGTCACTCATTTAACTATTTCACAATTGTAATTAGAATCTAACTTTCACTTGTCAATTAAATTTCTCTAACAACTGTCTTCACTTAACAATCAACGAAAATCCCTCCACTATTACTCGATCAATATCGCTTTTCAATTCGCTATCGCAGTACTTACTATATCGCGGTTCTAATGAATGATCCCCCATTCATTCAGCTCGCCTTTATATAGGGTCTGTACCTATTCAACCCGTTTCTCGTACATTGGCGAATGTTCTGCCGAGAGGTACCTGGTATATTCGAGCAGCTTAATGAATGGAGTGACGTCACTTTCAGATGCTGATCATGCTAGGTGGGTTCTCGTGGTTTTGAGTAAATTCATTTTGTTGATGTTCTTAATGGTTGTGAAAACAATTGCAACAGTAGCTCGCAGAATTCTTCGTACATGTCACACTGCCCCCACCTCAGTTCTTTTCGCCCCGAAAAGATGTGTCGCCAGTTGCAGTCGATTTTCCCTGGATGTAATATGGGGCAAGACGGTCCAGGTGCACGATTTTCATTTTGGCTCTTGGCTTACGATGTTCCTGTATTCGGTATACGACGTCATTGACTCGCTTTGTAACTCGGTATGGTGCCTCCCAATTATGTTGCAACTTTGGAGACCTACCCTTTCGTCGTTGCGGGTTATATAGCCACACCAAGTCATCTTGCTGGAAGCCAGTAGAATTGGCCTTTAGATCATACCTGGTCTTCATGCGGTCAGTAGCCGATTCGAGGTGTTTTCGCACTGTCCGATGTATCTGTTTCAACCGTTGTCGTAGCTCACTTGCGTACTCTGAAATAGTTTGGGGTTTCTCAGGGGCTGTTACGAACTTTATATCAGCTGGCAGACGAATAGTCTTTCCAAAAATGACTTTGGCTGGGGCTTGGCCCGTCGATGCATATTCCGCAGCTCTGTATGCCATCAAAAATAATGGGATGTGTCGGTCTCAGTCCCTTTGGTTCTCGTCAACCATCTTGGCCAGGTGTTTATTGAGAGTGCCGTTGAAACGTTCGACCATTCCATCGGATTGGGGATGCAGCGGTGTAGTCCTCGTTTTCCGTATTCCCAGCAGCTCGCATATTTCGCTTGAAACTAGTGATTCGAAGTTTCGGCCTTGATCTGAATGTAGTTCACAAGGTACGCCGTACTTACTGACCCAATTTAACACTAGCTGTTCAGCTACAGTAGTTGCTTCCTGGTTGAGAAAATGGGGTAGACCTCGGGCCACTTGCTGAAATAATCGGCTACAACCAGCGCGTATCGATTTCCCCATTCGGATTCAGAAAAGGGTCCTGCGATGTCAACAACAATCCTTTCAAACGGGACCCCCACGTTATAGGTTTACATTTGTCGCCTCAGTCGTCGCTTTGAGCCTTTGACGGAAGCGCAAATTGTGCATCTGTGACACCAGTCCTCTACGTCTTCTCGAGCACCAGTAGAACCTTTCCCGCGATTTCGCTAAGGTCTTGTTAACACCAAGGTGGCCTCCCGAGGATCCTTCATGCATTTCCTTAACCACATCGTGGATTCGGCTTTTGGGTAGCATAGTTTGCATCCTATAGGAGCTGCCATCCACTGTTTTCCATTTCCGCTTGAGTACGCCACCTTCCACCTGAAGGGAGTTCCATTGTGCCCAATAGCTTTTCAGGGTTGCGCCGTGCATTGGAAAGTCTTTCCACTCCGGTCGCCCAGTTGTCTCCTTCCATACGAGCAATGGTCCGATGTCTGCATCGGCTAACTGGGCGTTTCGAATCTCCTCTGATAACCAACCTTCATCGAATTCGGCCGTTATCAATCGCAGATCAACGGGCGGTTCCTTTTCCTCAATCCGTCGGCAATGCTTGCAGTTAGCTGGACATGTACAACGGGATAGGGCGTCAGAATTTCCATGAACTCCGCCCTTCCAATGAACAATTTCATAGTCGCATGACTGCAATCTTTCGATCCATCTCGCAACGTGTCCCTCGGGGCTTTTGAAGTTGAACAGCCATCTCAGTGATGCATGGTCCGTTTGAAGAACAAACTTCTGGCCATATAGGTAATTGTGGAACTGCTTGGTGGCCTCTATTATAGCCAATAGGTCTTTCCTGGTCACACAATATTTCCTCTCACTTTTTGAAAGAAATCGACTGTAATACGAGAGGACTCTTTCTTCACCATCGATCTGCTGGCAGAGTACAGCATCGGTGTCAACTACAAACATTTTTCTGGGTTTCGGATATGCCAGCACGGGTGATTCACACAGCTTCTCCTTCAAGGTCTTGAAGGCTACCTGGCATTGTTCATTCCAAACATACGGACGATTTTTCTCGGTTAACTGATAAAGACATTTAGTTATTTTGGCAAAGTCTTTGACAAATCTTCGATAGTAGGTTGCCAGATCCAGAAAACTTCGTAGTTTGCGCTTGTTGTTTGGTGTTGGCCAGCTTTTCACGGCTTCAATTTTCTCAGGGTCTGTTTTGACCCCTTCTGCTGATAGGACGTGTCCCAGGTATTTTACTTCAGCTGCAAAAAGGGTACACTTGTCGGGACTAAGTTTCAAATTTGCCAGTCGCAATCGGGAGACAACCTCTTCTAAGTTCCGCACATGCTCTTCGAACGTTCTCCCGATAACGATGATGTCATCTAGGTACACCAAGCAGGTTTTCCAGATTAAGCCAGCCAACGTAACCGGGACTAGGACCCGCATCGGTGGCAGGCTCCTCCGCTCATATGGGCTAGCCATCGGTTGCGCTACACCGTTTTTTGTCGCTTAACAGGGGCTCTTGCCAGGTAGAGTTGCCTTCCGCTCGCGTGCTCTTTTATGGTATAGGGCTATGTGATCCGATCACATAATTCTATAACATAAATTGTTCACGTCTATATTTCTCTTTTGATGGGAAAGTTCATGCAAATTATGTTTGTTTGAGTTATCCACTCAAATGGGAAATATATGGTCACGTCTACGTTTGGATCTCTATCCGGTTGGTAGGGTGCGAGGAGGCACCACCTCCATCTGGATGCCCCACTCTTATTTGTGGGCTATAAAAATCGTCGGATAACGACGAAGTCTCCTTAGTTTTTTTTTTTGTCAGCAATCTCCAACCCTTAGTTGGTTGCCTCCTTTTCGACTTCGGTTGGCTAGTATTTGACCCCAAGAATTAATGGATGCAAAATTTTTTGTAGTAGGTCCTTGTGCTGGGGAAAAGAATCCGCCCCGACACCGCAACCCTATCCGGCCAGCCCATTCACGCATCCCCAGACAAGGTCAATCTCAGCGGCTCCCAATATCCTCTTCCGCTGAGGCAGCAGACTATCGCTGCAGTTCTTCACGGACAAATAATATCTATACTTATTTCGCTACATCTCCAAGGCATACTTTCCAACAAATTTTCGGCGTATTCGAGGGGAAGTGCCTTCCAAATGACTCGTATTTGTCGGGAGAGCTGCTTCACGGAGCTTCTGTTTGATGTAGGCCCAGACGTTTTCGATAGGACTTGCATCAGGCGATTGCAAAGGCCAATCAAGTGTCACAATGCATTTTTCCCACTTTAATTCAGTACACAGCCGGCTCCGATGTTTGGGGTCATTATCGGTACTCCGCCATTTCACGTTGCTTGCGCACAGATGCTCCTGAATGGCGGCGTGTGAAAACTCGAGACCTTTTTGCTTCAATTTCGCTTGTCTTTGATGTAAGGGCAAGCCAGAATTGCGCAAAAACAAAGCCATGATTTGCTTTTGGTCCTTTTTGGTCACTTTTTCTACTGAACCACGATTCGGATGTACATCGACGCTTTTGGACTCTTTAAATCGTTGAACCCACTTCTTGACAAACGATACAGACTTTTTAATATATTTAGCCGCCACTATATATTTCATTTTTGGTCCTTTAGGGTGTGTGCAAAGGAACACGCACTCGAAGCGCTTTGCGTAAATGGTACTCATCGTGATTTTAGTGTCATCCCGACGGAAGATTGACTTGAAGACGATATCACTTCCCGATTGCAAGCTATGCTGGACACGCACTTACTTAACAGACTGTAATTTATTGCACAATTATGAAGAGACGTTGCAGCTACATCGTCAGACATACGGTCGGCAGCTCTGGTTTGCATTGCTGATAAAAGTTAGGATGACGTTCCGTCACCCAGTCCAAGGCCAGTCAATAATTTCTCATTCTTTGCTTCTTTGGGCATTGGAAAAGTGGTGAGAATTCTTTGCTTAAGTGTTTCATATTTATTCTCTACCGGGGATTTTTTACCAATGTCAGCGACTTGCAGAATGTTTGAGTCTAATTCACCGATGATTTTGTCAAATTTTTGATTATCTTTGGTAGTTCGATGATTCCGGAACTGAACTTTGAGTCAATTGTTGGCGCAAGTATTGCCAACCACTTATAATTGCAAGACAAGCTTAATTAATTGCTATGAATACATAATCAAAATAAATTCAAATTTCGTAGTAGTCGCGGCGGCGACAGCTGTTGATGGTGGATGACTCCTCGAGAATATAAATAACAAGTTGAAGTATCAGGGGACTGCTCCTGCTAGAAGGATTTTGTGAAACAATTAGAAAATCAAACAATATATTCCGCATGTCAAAATTTTGACTAATATACAGGCTCCATAAATTGAGTTCAAAAAACTAAATCCTAGTCATTATGTACTATATTTTAACTCGCCGCCATTTTGTTTCAAGTGTTTTGGCCCGTTGCTTGATTAGTTATAATGAAACATCACTATTACAAACCATTTCCAAAATTTTTATCAACATAGGGTAATTCCGGGATAGATGGACCACCGGTATAGACGGACCATTCGAATATTTCGCTCGTCTGTCACAGCAGCGCCGCATTTGTTGACTAGTATTTTTCTACTCGTGCAGACGTTAACACGTTTAGTTTTGCTCGTGAGTGTCACATGTTTTTTTTAGGAAAAAAACTTCGTTTATTTCTTTTGGTGAGTTGAAAAATATTTTTCACTGGATTTATTGTTATGTGGTTAAGTTAGTTTAATTGGCTTTAACGTAAGATTAATGCTATAGCTCGATTGTATAGTTGAGTAAGGTCTTTACCTAAGATGGTGCTCCAGTAGCGTTGTTTGTCTGAATGAGTAGCTGGTCCATCTATCCCTGACAATTGGGATAGATGGATCAATGACATTTGGGATGGTTGGCCCACTTGAAAAGAACCTGGAATAGATAGTGGACCATATTTCCTATTAGGACTTTACTTGTAATATAAATGAAATGATACTTATCAAAATTATTAGGTTGTCTTTTTAGTGTTATAGGAAAATGCCTACGTTCTTTACCAGAAAACGCATGTCTGGGAGGGGAGAATGGTCTGAACGTAGCTTGGAAAATGCAGCCAGAGCTGTTCAAAGTAAGGAAATGGGAGTTAATGCAGCAGCGAAGGTGTTTGGAATACCGAAAACAACTTTAAAAAGACGCATCAAGCTACGAAGTTTTAGTAAAGGTTTCATGGGAAAAAACTCATCGCTAGAAGTTGAAAATGAAAAAAAAAAATTGTAGTACACAAAACAATTACAATCGAGGGGGTTTTTTCCAACCAGAGACTCAGTATGTTCTATGGCTTACTATTTAGCTGAAAATCTGCAATTGAAGCATAGTTTCAATCATGAAACAAAGCAAGCAGGCCACGACTGGCTTTCTTCTTTTCTTGTTCGCAATCCTGTACTGTCCATTCGGCAATCTGAAGGTGTGTGTATTGTGAGAGCAAAAGGTCTAAATAAAATAGATGTCAAATGATGTCAAATCGATGTCTTAAAGAATGTTTTGGAAGAAAATGGTCTTATAGAGAAACCTGGCAACATTTTCAACATGGACAAAACAGACTTACAGCTAAATAACAAACCAGGGAAGGTAGTTGCTTTGAAAGGTTCCAAGAATGTAACTTCTGTTGCTTCAGGAGAAAAGGGTGAAACCATATCGGTATTGGCAAGTGTGAATGGAGAGGGTACATTCTTACCAGCTTTTTGCATAATGAAAGGACAGAACCTAAAGCAGGAGTTTTGTGACGGCTTACTACCTGACGCTGAAGAAAAAATGTCGCCAAAGCCTAGCTATGTAAATAGCGATTTATTCTTTGATTGGCTGAAAAACCATTTCACTCCAAGAAAACCAGCAGAAAAGGTGCTTCTTCTTTTAGATGCACATAAGAGGAATTTTTTTTTTTTTCAAAAATTATTTATTTATTCATGAATATCTATTTTGTCCCCTTCAAAGTAATCCCCATGAGATATTATACACTTGTGCCAACGGTTTTTCCAATCTTCGAAGCACTTCAAAAATTCAGTTTTTTTAATCTTGTTCAGCTCCTCCTTCTATGGCGTCTTTATCTCGTCAAGCGTAGCGTAACGTTGTCCTTTCATGGGCCTCTTCAGTTTAGGAAACAAGAAAAAGTCACAGGGGGCCAGATCTGGGGAATACGGTGGCTGCGGCATCATTAGTGTGTTGTTTTTGGCCAAAAAGCGCGCACAAGCAACGATGTGTGAGCAGGGGCGTTATCGTGGTGCAAAAGCCAATTTTTGTTCTCCCACAAATCCGGGCGTTTCTGGCAGATTGCTTCGCGTAAATTGCGCATAACTTGCAGGTAATATTCCTTATTGACCGTTCTTCCCTGTGGCAAGAACTCATGATGCACCACGCCCCTGCAATCGAAGAAAACTGTCAGCAAAACTTTCACATTCGACCGAACTTGGCGCGCTTTTTTCGGTCTTGGTTCATGCGGCAGCTTCCATTGAGATGATTGAGCTTTGGTTTCCACGTCATAACCATAAACCCACGATTCGTCACCAGTTATGACCCTCTGGAGCAAATTTGGTTCGTTGCGGACAGAGTTTAACATCTCATTAGCAATGCTCATGCGTTGCTGTTTTTGGTCGCAATTGAGCAATTTTGGTACGAATTTCGCGGCGACCCGTCTCATGCCCAAATCGTTGATAAAAATCGAATGGCACGAGCCAATCGATATGTTTAGGTCCTCAGCAACTTCTCTAACGGTGCTTCGACGATTGGCCAATACCATTTTCTCCACTTCATTAATTTTTTCGGTTGTTGTTGATGTGCTCGGGCGTCCGGCACGCTCTTCGTTGTTCACATCTCCTCGGCCTTCTAAAAACATTTTGTACTACCGATAAACGTTGCTCCGGTCCAAGGTAGCTTCTCCGTATGCCACAGTCAACATTCGGAATGCATCCGCGCACTTAATTTCGTTTTTCACACAAAATTTGATACACGTTCTTTGATCCATTTTTTGAATAAGTAAAAATCGAAGACGATTGAAAACACGTGCAAGTAAAGTAGCTATCGCCAATTAAGTGAACATTTGAAATGGCCGAGCTTGTCGGCATAAGTGACAGACATGAGTACCAACATAACGCCACAAAAAAATCGAAATTCGAATATACGTAACCCGCGAAAATTCAAAATTCGTGATACTTTTTGAACACACCTCGTACATCACACACTAGTTGCGTTGCAATGCTAGAGCTCGCAGAAAATTATCAAATAATTTTGATGAGTATTCCTCCCCACACAAGTCATTGGCTTCAACCGTTAGACCACGCTTTCTTCAAGTCTTTAAAAATGAACTATTATTCTGCTTGCTCAAAGTACGTGACCAATAACCCTTCAAGGAAGATAACTTGACTGCAGTTTGGTGCGCTTCTTAGTATAGCTTGGGGTAAATCAGCAAACGCAGAAAATGGTATAAGTGGATTTAGAACGTGTGGAATCATTCCATTTGAACCTGATGCGATACCAGACTACGCTTATTTGTCAGAATCAATGGACTCCAGGCCTCCAGATACGTCTCTTGTTTTCGAAAACGTTATGACTGGTGTCGATGTTGCTGGCTCCGGTAATTCAAAAAATGATGATGGTCCTAATGGCCCAAGTGATGACTTTGCTGTGGCAGGTTCTAATTCCTCAAGAAGCGGTTGTAGTGCTGGTACTTCAAGAAGCTTTGAAAATATTCCTTTACCTAGACCTTCTGAAAAGCACCAGAATAAATCTGAAATTGTGACCCCTTCAAAGTTATTGGACATACTACATCCAGTGCCTTGTGTCAACAAAGTTCAGCCTGTGAAAAGAAAAGTTCAAACTATATCAACAGTGTTAAGCTCTCCAAAAAACATAACTGCTCTGAAAAAGAAAAAAAATGAGAAATAGGCAAAAATTAAAATAAAAGAAGAAAAGAAGAAAGACAGGGAGGAAAAAAGAAAGACCGAGAGGAAAAGAAAAGAGAAAAGGAGAAAAAGGAGCTAGAGAAAAGAAATGAGAACAATATGCAAACAACGATCCATAAAAGTAAGAGAACGCGAAGAAAAAAAGAACTAACGTCATCCTCAGATTCCAAAGATATTGATATCGACACAATTTGTAACGACAATCTTTATGAAAGTGACTGGGATGAAGATTTCTGTGTATGGTGTAAAGAGAACTACAACGAAACAAAACGAGAGGAAGATTGGATTAAGCGTGTGTCATGCTCCCGCTGGACACATAAGGCTGTACAAGATTCGAGGATAAATGCGATTACTGCGGAAAGCAAGATCCTCCAAATAAGATGACTGCCGAATGATTCAAATTTCTAGAAACTGAGTTATACTACTCTATTTTTTAATTATTTTGATTGTCAAATCTATTAATCATATCAAATAGTTTATAACTCTATACCCTAACTTTATAGCTTGGAATAAATACGAGTAGTCTTTATTCCTTTGATAACATGTATTTCTTGTGTTATATCCTGATTCAGTCACGTAAAATAGAAGTCCTAATAGGGATTAGGTGGTCCATCTAACCAAAGTATGCTTGGGATAGAAGGACCATCGAGCAAAACCAAAAAAATATCAAAACTTCCATTGTGATAAGCTTAGCAACTGCAAACTTCCTTACAATTGTTTAAAGACATATATACTTATTAAAAAAATATAAAACTTATCCTAGACATTGCAAAATTTCGGAAAAAATAGCTTAGGAAAACATGGTCCAACTATCCCGGAATTGCCCTATTTGTAGTGTCTAGGTCCGTTGCAAACGTGTAACTCCCTAGCAAAGACAAATCAACAAACTCTCTCTATCTATTTAAGCCGTAATAATGATCTCCATTTATTACCTTTCCCTTCCAAATATCCATTTATTACCTTTCCCTTCCAAATATTTATTTTCCCTCTGAGAGAATTGGAGCACTGCTGGAAACAACATCCAATCAAACCATTGAACGGACAAAGGTTTTAGACCTCGACTGTGAAAAAGTTCAAGTCAGTCAAGCATGAAAACGCATGGCGTGCGTCGCGAATGAATCGGCTCCGGAAAATGTAAAATAGTAAATCGTGAACTCCGCCAAAAATAAAATTACTCCGGACAACGCAAATAGTGAAAACGCAAACTACCCGAACCCCTCCAATAACGAATACCCAGTGACTCTGCACATGTGTTCAGTAAATTGAAAGCATTATTGAGTGGATCGTGATAGCATCAAAGATTGTTGGAGACCCAGGTAGTCCTCCGTTAAGTGCCGTCCATTCTTCCTTAGAAATAGTATTCACATAAATGGAGAACCCGCAATTATTTCATTTAACAAAAGCTTAGATAGTGCGCAAACAATATCTATGCTCCCTAGTATCACGTGTTAATGCTGTTGTAATTGTTCAATATTCAATCGGCTCTAACTTAGCGGCTTACTATTCAATTCTTGTAAAATTTTCAGGACACATAGAATTGCCTTCAAGAAACTTAAATCGTAGCTCTTGGGGAATATAAGGATCCCATTTTAATTTTATAGGCAAAAATGTAAAATTTATAAAATTTACTATTATTCACAAAGTTGATCGAATTTCGGCTTTTAAGGTATTAGTTGTTCTTGTGCTTTTAAAGTCTTTCCTCTACGATTTTTCCAAATTTTTCAGGTCAAAGTTGTCCAATCGCGAGGGGGGACGCAAAATTTTCTTACATTTCCCTTTCCTGTGTACCACTTGAAACAAAACTTGTCTTTTTAACACCAGTTTTGAGAAGCTCTCATTAGTACCTCTCATTTGATATCCATATTGCCTGCATACGATGCAAATTTTTTTTCCGGGGGTCACTTCCCTCCCCTCCTTCAGGGGGGAATAAGGTTTTAAAAATTTTTTTTTCGATTTTAATTTTTTTCTTTTGGGTGAATGCATAACATCTCAAGAATGTTGGCTCCGAATCGCAAGTCAATCAGAGCAAAATCGACGAAGTTATGACTATTTTTATGCCTGTCGAATTTTGGTACCAACCTTACTCGAGCGCGCTATTGTTACCTGCTGCAGCTGGTTCGATTTCTATAGAACTCCTTAACTTCACCCTCTCTTTCTCTATAGAAATTTGAAAACGAGTACAAACGTGTTTGAATTTGTGTTATAACTTTAGTCAATGTACAGTATATAATTCAGTGTAGCAGTAAACGTTATACTGAGCAGACGTACTCGTACTTTCCGATTTCTCCCACAACTCATATTTCCAAAGTCGGCGCCACTCATAACTTCAAAACTACTGCACCGATCGTTTTCAAATCTTGAACACTATTTCTCTACATAATGTACGAGGTAATGCTGGAAATTTTTTTCAAATTCATTAATATTTTTCATTTTACAATAACAAATAAACCGATTTTTTCGCAAAAAAATCGTGTTTTTACCTTCAAAGCGTTCCCAAAAAATGAAAAATTGAAATTTTGGAAAACCCCTGCTAGGGTTACCTGGCCAAAGTGATTATCTAACGATATCATTTTGATTTTTTAATTTCAAATGATCCAGCACCGAGTTTGGAGTGGCACCGCCATTCAACATTTTTTTCCAGACGCTCCTGAATAATTGCCGCCATTGCTGTATTTTTCAATCTTTCTCCATAAAAATTTTACACAATATTCTTCAAATGTCATACTATAATGTACCCTTCATTTTAATAAATAAATTTCAACTGTTCCATAAAAAAAATCACAAAAATGCGCCTTTTTCCACACGAATTAACCCTATTCCCCCCTTAAATACCTAAGGCATTTTTTTATGGTGAAACTTTGAAGAGGGCACCACTTTACACCTACTTACAAAATCTTATGTTTCTAGCTTATGTAGTTTGCGGGGGAAATCGCTGTGACACACGAACGGACGGACAAGCAGGACGCGATTTTAGTATAGTTTTGTAAAATTATTTTACAAAACCCTAATAGTGACACATTACAATATGTCTTTTCGACGACGGCAGCACTAGAAGCAACGTGGTGGAGAGACAATGGAAGACACTACAGAAATTCTCCGGATCATGAATTACTTTGAAACACATTTTTTGTCTCAATATAAATAATTTCCTTTTATTGAATATATTTAGTAAAATTCCTAATTCATTTCTTATTTTTCTCTCACCATTCAAATCATCCCAATCCTTATTATTCTTCATATGTTCAAGCATGGGATGCATTAAACTGTTCGCACTTTAAATTTAAAGTAATCGCTTGCTCTAAGTCCTCCTTCAAGTCGTTTCCCTCCATTTAAAATATGGCTGGAGAGAATACGGCAGACACCGGAGATGAGAATTCGTATAAAAGGAAAAATACGCTTTGAAAATTTTTCTGTTTGTTTTCCACCCGAAGAGTATTTCCTGTGCAAAAAAAAAGCGATAGAAGAAAAGAAAATGTCTAGATCTCTTGTGCAGGGTGTGAAACGCCATTCTGAAAAGTTTCTTACTCGCTCCCGTTCTATAGGATATGTGTACAGATTGCAGTAACAGCGGGGCGATAGTGCAAGTAGAAGTTATGAGTATGAGTGTTTAATGGTCGGGAGTTTAGAGTAGAAGACTTTATTTCTTTGACAGTTTAGTGTGAAAATCTGTTTCCTGTCTCATTTAAATTGGTATCTAGTAAGGATTTCAAAATTTTTGTTTATTATCTACATCTATGTGAAACCGCAGGATAAGTTTGCGATTTAACTAGATAATATTTTGTTCGTTTGGTTTTTAATGAGGTTTTCCGGCATATCTCACTTGCAAAAGGCTTTAGAAGGGAACTCACACACCCAAATTATTTTTCAAATTTTGCGCTACTTAATAATCAACTTTTCTTAGAATCAGAGAATTATTTTAGAAACTTAACACTTTGAAAATGATTTAAATTAAGAAAATACCTTCTTTCAACCCATAAATGCTTAAATCAAAATCAGCGCTTTTTATTAGTGTTTTTATTTACAGGTACTTTATGGCTTCGATAAGCATGCTTATCAACTGAATTTGGCAAGAAAAAAATTTGCAAAGGTTTTTTCAAAGGATAATATTTATATTACAGTGGGCAATTATATATGGACAATGTTAAAACATTCTTAATTTGTATTATGTCCATCAAAACGCTATTTGTTTTTCTTTTTGACGCATATTTATTTCGGGAGTAAGTTGCTCCCTTCTTCAGTGTCAGTTATTTTTTGATGTAACAGACCTTTTCAGGGACCTGTCCAATGGATACTCTGGCCTCCTGAATTTAGTAAAAAAGTTGTGGGTTTTCCTTTTTTCTTTCTTTTTGTACGATTGCTCTTAGTTAACAATAAATTTTAAATAATAATAATAATAATGATAACAATAATCAAAATAATAATAACAATAATAATAATTGTTCAGGTCATCATTTTCATGTAACAAATAACAAATTCAAAAACAATCAAGCATTCAAACTATAACATGTTTAGCTCATCATTATTTGCATTCACTTTGGTCCCAAAAAACCGTCAGTAGTCAAATCCGAAACCACTTCCAAATGTATTGCCTTGGTTGCAAGGCAACCAAAAACAGCAAGGCAACCAAAAACAGCAAGGTATGACTTTTGAGGCCTTTTGCTTCTAATTTTAAAGTGAGTATACACTGCTCCGCAGAAGTCTATGTCGCAGTTTAAAAATGGCCGTGTCAGTTTAACTCGATCTTTTGGTAGGTTGCCCATTTGTTGATTTAACAACCTTGGGCGAAATTAAGTGCATAATACGCAGTTTGTCACTATGGTTCTGGATATATTTCTGCGGTTCAGAATCCAATACTATGGCATAAAGTGCTTGCGGTCCAGCATGTAAGTTTTCTCGATGAATATTAGTTAAGAGTAACCTTGTGAGGAAATCGTATCCCAGTAAAACGATGGGATGCTTGGTGTCGTAGTTTACTTCTGCCGCCTGTAACCTTCCCCCAACTCTGATAATAACATCGGGAGCTACAAATGGTGTTAAAGTTCGAAGTTTACTTGATTTTGCAACTTCTTCAGTAAAGTAGTGTCCTCATGAAAGCTGCTGCGTTGCACTTCTTTGATGAGCGTTAAAAGTGCATCATTCAATTCACGAGGTGACAGAAAGTTCACCCCTATATTGGAAGTTCTGTTCCTGAATAGCATTGCTGCTCGCTTGATATACTCGTATGCCATTGTGCGTATCAATTTTCAGAGGGAATTTCCATGTTCAATCATGTATAATAGATGTACGTCAGCTTGAACTGTAGCTGTAGTAGCACACTTGATGAATTTAGTTTCATCGTCCGCAATGTTGTTCGTATAAGGTTCGACTGGCCAACTGCTTTTTGGAAGTTTAAGAAAAGACGGACCATTGCACCATATTTGTAACTGCTTCAGTTCTTCAGGAAAGAGTCCACGTGAAACAAGATCAGCAGGGTTGTCCTTTGTATGCACATATCTCAAGTCGTTTATTGACGTCAAATCTTGAATAGCAACAACTCTGTTAGCTACAAATGTTTTGCGAATAGATGGATCCCCTCGAATCCAGCTGATAGCGATAAGCGAGTCGGACCAATAGAAGACTGCGTCCGCCTTTATATTATTTGTGAGTTTTACTTGTCTGATTGTGCGGTACATAATTCTAATCTTGGAACGGTCGTGGGTTTGTTTGGTGCTACTGGTGACTTGGCTCAAAGTAATTTAACTGTCACATGGCCTCTTTTGAACATGTACCGGGGGATGCTGATTTTGTTCAAGCCTGGCAGCTTTTACCTATATTTATGCCATATCTTTTGAAGTTCATCAGGTATTTCTTCATCCTAACTCACTTGTGATCTCCATAATTCTTGCATCAGCAGCTTCCCTTTTACAATAACTGGGCTTACTAGTCCTAAAGGGTTGAAAATCTGTGAAATATCAGCTAGAATATTTCTCTTGGTTATTGTTTGATGGTCCTTCAAATCCGTGATGATGGTAAACATGTCAGCGATCGGCTGCCAAATTACGCTTAGTGTTTTTATGGTATGACTGTCCATCTTCTTCTTCTTCTTCTTAGCACTACAGCTCCTTTCGGGCCTTCACTTCACGATAAACTGTCTTCGTCGACCGAGTCAGACCAGCGTTTCCTCGGTTTCCCCACTGGCCGCCGGCCTTCATTTCTCCCAACGAATACCTTCTTGGGTATCCGTTGTTCATCGATACGATTCATGTGTCCATTCCATTGTAGCTTCCGCAGTCTTACAATCCTTGAGACCTCCGATTCGTCAAAAATTTCATACAGCTCTTGGTTGTATCGAATTCGCCATTGGTCCCCGTCTAGCTTCGCACCGATCACTCACCTCAGGACCCGTCGCTCAAAGGCGTTCAATATATTTGCGGATGCTTGGGTTAGGGTCCATGTTTCACACACATCTCTTATCACAGATTTGTAAACTTGGAGCTTCGTTTTTCTGTGTATACAGCTGGTCTTCAAGATCGTCAATACTGAATAAAATATTTTAATTGCAAGCTGTATTCTTCGGCGCATTTATTCTCTTTCATTGCCCGTTTTCGTTATTTTGGTGCCTAAATACACAAATTCACTAACATTTTCGATACTGTATTCACCAAGTGTAATATTTTGTGTATTTGGGGTATTTTTCCTCGACTGCGTCATGAGCTTTGTTTTATTTTCATTGATTTGTAGCCCTACTAATTTTGCTTCGTTGTCGAGTTTCAGGAAGAGTTCTTTGGCAGTTGTAAGTGACCGTGACAGAATGTAGATGTCGTCCGCATAGGCCACTACCTGGCTCGACTTGTATAGTAATGTACCTCACGCATGACATACTCCAGAGCCAAATTGAATAGCAATGGGGCCAGCCCATCTCCCTGCTTTAGTCCGATATTTGTGTGAAAGGCATCGGTGAGTTGGTTATTGTTGCGGAGTTGGGAGGTTGTCGACGTCATTGTCATTTTGGTAAGACGGACTGGGATGCCAAAGCCAAGCATTATTTGGTACAGTACGTTACGATCAATACTGTCGTATGCTTGCTTGAAGTCAACGAAAATTCTATCTTAGTGAAGTCCGATACAATATCGAGGCCTTTGTTCAAAATGCCTTCAATCAATTTTGGATGGTTAGCGCACCACTTATGGCAATGGAATCCTGCCAAGGCCAGTAATGGCTGCAGCCCATTGCGCATTATGAAAGCTTCTTCCAAATAATTGCTGCCTGATAGGACATCTACAACATAAAAGTCCTGGATTGCCGCAGCTCCCAATGAATATTGGCTGGCTCCTTCCTCCGCCAATTTTTTCAAGCAGTTGATCGCCAGATACGGTGCAGACTTTGTGCCATAGGTGTCAGTGGACAGTTTATAATATTTCAATTCATAATTGGCGTTCTTTCGCCACATGATTAGTTGGAGGTTTTGGTCCTCTTCTGCCACTAAAATTTGACTGTAAATCTTTGCCATGTCTGCCGTAAATACGTAGCGCTTTAAGTGAATCTGGTAATAATAGCACTAATAACCTCCTGAACCTTTGGTCCCTTAAGTAGTAAATCATAAAGCAACAAATTGTTCCTTGTCTTCGCCGATGCATCAAAGACCACTCGTAGTTTTGTGGTACTGCTGTCGGGATTGAGCACATATTGATGCGGCATAAAATAATGCGGACCGTTGAAGTCTACTTCTGGAACTTCCTTCATGTGAGCCAGATCTACATATTCTTGTAGGAATTGGTCATATCGCCCTTTTAGAACTGGTTGTTTGGATAATTTTCTTTTCATTGAGAGTAGCCGCTTGTATACCAATGATTTTGATTCGCCAAGTAAAGAAGAGGCACCAAGCAATGGTAAATTGGCTATAAAATGGCCACTGGAGTCTCAAGTGGTTGTAGCTTTGAAATATTCCTCGCATTTTTTGTCAGTAGATGATAGTATGACTTGACCGGAGTAATCTTCCAGCTCCCAGAATTTTTCTAGTTGCCGTTCCAAAATTTATGTTCGAGATCCCGCAAAATTATGTACAGTTTGAAGCCTTTCCGAGAACCACCCAGCCTAACGTGGTATTTTGTAGAATTGGTAGCTTCTCTAGCAACCAAATTTGGCTGCTTCACATTATTTCGCCCTATTCTTCCGCCCCCCAAAGCATGTCAATCCTGCCTGGTTTATTAAACGTTGGGTCGGCAAGTGCGATATGTTCAGGAATGTTCATCGATATCAATGTAGTATTAAGGTTGATTATTTGTGATTTCCTTAATCATGAAGACCTCTAATGGCGTAGCGAAATCTCTGCATGTTGATTTCATAGTAATGTTGATTCTATCACTTGCTTTCACTTGTGTGTTGCCGATGCCCGAAATATTAATCTTTGGGTGACTTGTGCCGAATCCTAATATCTTTCGCATCTTATCTGTAATGAAATTCAATTGCGAGCCTGAGTCAAGTAAAACTCGTGCTTTGATGGACTTTCCTTCACAGCTAATTACTTCTGCTAGCGCAGTTCCCAAGAACACGTATCCATTTGTTTCACTGAATTGGGCAGCCAGATTTGTGGTTTGCGCTTCTGTCAATGTCACAGTAGGCATTGGAATATGTAATGGCGTATTATGTCGTTTACTACATTTCTGACAACTTCTTGACATGCACTTTTTGTTCCCGTGGCCTTTTTTCAAACAATTTGTGCAGAAGCTCAGCTGTTTGGACTTTTCTAGCCACTTTGCAGGGGATAATTTTAAAAAGGAACCACAGTGATAAACTGCAAGTGCCTTTTGGCAGAGTTTGCATTGTAGCTCCATATTGTTTCCCACAAACGCTGCTTGCTTAATTGGTTTACTCTGTTGTTTAGACGGGCTTGTTCTCTGAATGAGTGTTTCTAACGTCTGAAACCTCATCTTGATGAATTTTAACAGCTCGTCTAATGACGGTAGGTCTCTTGGCGGTTTTAATGTTTGCTCATAGAGTGTATTAGAGGTTTTGTCGAGCTTTTTCAAAATTGTATGTACTATTATCGGGTCTCAATGTTCTTTTGCAGAAATTCCCATAGTTTGTAATATGAACATACACTCTTTTTTGGTATCATGTAATGATTTGAGTGCTGATGCTAACTGAACATTGATAGCTGGTTTCGCCATTTATTTATCCAGCAAAGCGTTAACTAACAACCGCTTGTTGGCATATCGATTCTGCAACATATCCCACGCCACGATGTACTTGCTATTGAGATTGGCAAATGCATAATGAGCTTAGCTGCCTCCCCCGTTAAGCTCATCTTTAAGTACCAGAACTTCTAGCAATTGCCAATAGGCTGATTATGGACCATTTGCCTGAACAAGTCTTCGAATTGTGGCTGTTTTCTATATTCTCCATCAAACTTTGGCAATTCTATTTTTGGAAGCTTTAATTGCGACTCGTTTGTGGACTTTGTAGGGTTGTTGGTGTTATTTGATTTCGCAAAAAACTATTCAAATCTATTAGGAGCTTTTCACTTTGACTTTGTAATTCGAAAAATTGATTTGAATTGTATCCTGACGATTTAGTGTCTTCACCAATTTCCCAAATTCAATAATGGCTCTGCTCGATTTCATTCCATGCTCTTAGCAATTTTTCCTTTTTTAATTTTAAATACTCCATCGGTTGGCTGCTAACAACAGTTGTACTGCTTATTAAGTGATTGAGTGCCAGTACCATAGCTTTATGCTTCTTCAATAGCTGAGATAGCTCAGTATTGTCAACTTTTGTAGACACCTTGATGGGGCTTTGATAGCTAGTATTTGAAAAAGTTTGACGTTCTTCGTAAGATAACATTTTGATATGCTTAATCAACGGCTAAACCTCCGATCTGAATTTTTCATGAGCTATCTTGACCGTTCGATGGTAATCTTTAGTAAAATATGGATGGTCGAGCAACATTTCAGTGATTTTTCGTATCTGATCGTCGTTACTTTTGAATATTTCGCAAAGGCCTTCAATTAACGTCAATTTTTCTTCTAAATATGCAATCATTTTCTTATCAGGTGATTGCTCGTGATACTTTTGATAATTTTCTCGATCTCGAGTTTGCTTGATTGCCAAAAACTCCATTGTCAAGAAGGTAGTGTGCTTTTTTTTACAAACGGGGTCACCAAAAACATGTTGCCTAAGCACGTTGAATTGTTTTCAGCTTCCTTAAAATATTAGAGTCAAAGTCAAAGTCAAAAGCGCTTTATTTAATACTAATCGTTATGAACTTTAAAAGAATAAAAAGCAAATTCCAAACAATAACAATAAAAAAACTTAATGGCCCAAATGGCTCTCGAAATTTATACGTTATCATTAACACTTTTCATCAAAAAAAAAAAAAACTATATCAAATTCAATTAATTACGATTATTATTTTTAAAATTTAATTGGAAAAAGGAGAAAAAACCAACCAACACTATCCTAAAATTATTTATAATTTAAACACAACAGTGAAACTTTTATCCTACACCTAATATGTTGTAACTTATTTCTAATAAAATACAATCAAAAACTTTATCTTATACTAAAAAATTATATAACAATGTTCCTAACCTAAGCGTTTAATCTTATCTCTAACGGAATATAGTAAACATAACATATACCTAATCTATATCAAAAAACAAAATAACGAAAAACATCAGAACTGAAAAATAAACACGTATAATTTAGACATTGTCATTCAGCCACCAATACCTGGATTGCGCCGTCTCAACTCGATCAGCTTCAACGAATCTAGCAAATGAGTATCTCCATTGGAATTGTTGGTCTCGTGAACTCAGATTCGGAGGATATTTTATCTTCTTATCGGTGGCCCGTCGATATATGTGATATATGACTGGGATGCCGTCAGAATCAAAAATGTATCGATTCATGTCCAAATACACAAATGAAATCCAAGGGTTTTCACTCACAGTCACAGATCTTGCGATATGATTCCGAAGAAGTTTCAATATGAAGATATCGACTCGTCACTTCCGCAGTTTAATAAATTCTTCTATTCGATATATAATGTTTCCAATCCGTCTCAGGCTTCCTGTACAAACCAGTACATGCACGAAGACATTTCCTTTCGAAAACTCTTAATTTTTCCATAGTACTAGCGCTCTGGTTGTACCAGACCTGACATCCATATGTCAAAACTGGTCCAACCTGTGTCTTGTAACAGATAATTTTGACCTTTTGATCAATGTATCTGGAATGAAATAGTTTTCGAAGGGCCATGACTACTTTAAGTGCCTTACTGAGCATGATTTTCACATGTTCAGTATAGTACAGATACTGATCGAGATAAACACCGAGGTATCGAACACAGGATTTATGTGGAACCCGTTCTAAACTACCCTCATCAGCCATGATGTGGAAATCTTTCCAATTACGTTTCAGGTCTTGTTTGACTCCCTGCAGTGTTGTCCGAAACAAGATTGTTTCACACTTCTGCGCATTGATTTTCATTCGCCAATTCTCAGTGTACAGCTGTACATCATTGAACATTTTTTGGAGATTGCTCTGAACTATTGTAGCTTTTCGGTCTGCCGTATAGATGATCAGATCATCAGCAAACGCTACCAATGACCGCGTTGGCAAGACGTTAAAACCAAAGCTTGCGGATGAATATTGAGAAGAGTAGAGGCGCAGTAACTGTCCCCTGCTGTAGACCATTCAAGACCTTGAACTCGCGCCTTGATGTCAGATTTCCATCAGCTACAACAAACGATTTCCCGTACAACATATTGCACATCATGGCGACAAGGTGTCTGGGGAACTTGTCCTGAAGGAGTTTAAAAATAAGTCCATCTAACCACACCGTATCGAATGCTTTCTCCATATCAATGAGACATGCTCCAACACATTGTCTATCATTTAGTTTCCAACAGATGTCTGAGGTTACTTTCGTTATTGCATGTGTGGTCGAATGCCTGGCACGAAAAACAAATTGGCAATTCGGCATCAACTCATTTTCCTCAATGTGGGCGTTTAATGCTCTGTTGAGTATCACTTCAAACACCTTGCTGATTTGCAATATTAGAGAGTAGGATTGCACAACTTCTAATATTAAAGCTCGGTGTAACACAAGAACCTGGATATATTTCCTTGAAATATTAGAAAGTAGGATTTTATCTACTTCTAATATTGGAGCTTATCAATTCAATCAAAGACAAGAGAGCAGGATTCTCAATTTCTTGCTTCACAAGCTGCTTAATAAAACCCTTTCATTCACTTAACAACTCTGAACTATATTTCTCATAACAAAATCTTAAATATAAAAATAATGCTTACTTGACAAACTTAAAATTAAACACATATTTCATAAACAAAGCTACGTCGTAGTTGATAATTTCATGATCAGGTTAAAGTTACACGCGTAGTTCATAAGCAAAGCATACATACATAGTTTGAAGATCGATGTAAAATTACATATAGAGTTCAAGCAAAGCTACGAGTACAGAATTTGATGATCAAGCTAACAAGTATTATGGTTCATGGCCAAAATATGAATTTTCACATGAAATTTGAATGCAAAAAATTATGACCAAAGTGAATACAAAAAATGATGAGCTAAACATGTTATGGTTTACTTGTTTATTTTTGAATTTGTTATTTGTTAAATGAAAATGATGACCTGAACAATAGCACTAAAAATAATAATAATATTAAAAACAGTAATAATAGAAATAAGAACAATTAAAGTAATACTAAGGTATGCAAACAAGTAATAGAAAAAATCTTTAGACCCCAAGTAATAAGAGGCTAAGTAATTAGATCCAATAAAAACAAGTAAAATAAGATTAGGACATATACATAAGTAATAAAATCCTATAGTAATTAAACTGTATGCAATTAGACCCTAGGCAATTAGAACTTGTGTTGTCTTAGTATAAATATCCCTGAAAAGGCCTTGTAGTATCAGAAAATAACTGACACTGAAGAAAAGAGCAATTTAATCCCGAAGTATAGATATGTCAAAAAGAAAAACAAATAGCGTTTTGATGGAAATAATACAAATCAAGGATAGTTTGAAAGCGCTAAACATGGAAAAATACACACAGTATAACAGGACAATCGAGTCTAATCTCAATTTCTACTATTTTCTGAAGATGATGAAGGCCCCTGGAAGAATTGGCGAATATTGGGCTAGATACGAACAGCCAGCCGGACGGCAATTGAGGTTGCCTGTATGATGATAAGTTTGTACTAAATGCCAATGGTCAAACCTTTTCTCGCTCGCTAAGACATGCAAACGCGAACCGCTGAACATACCCATATCTAGTCAGCATGTGAAACTAGTCCACAACTACCTTTCGTCACAAATACTAGTGTAATATAATAATATAGACTCGTCCATTTCATCTACCATGCTTTGATTGTAAGCTTTTTTTTAAACATGTCTTTACAGATCATAAGGTACATTTTATCAAATAATTTTCATGTGTTGTCCGGGTTGCTTTGAAGCCTGATTTTGTAAATCATTCAGTAAATTACAGCCGGTGAGAAAGTTGTTGTAGTACATTATATGTTCTTTTGGCATCAGCGGCACTTTTGATAAAACTGATTTAACTACGTGAGCTCCAAGCCATGATTTCGCACTTTCGATATTTTTACCACAGTATATTCGTATATCAAAGTTGCACACTTTCTATCAGAGCTAGCAGATACCTAGCTAGCCGAATCGAACTGGTTTTCTTTTGATAAATTTTTTAGCTGGGTGGTGGCCATAACATTATATTGCTATTTTGACAAAACGTTCAAACCAAAAATCGCAAAGATGCCTGACTATAAATATTTCGTCATTCGAAGTAAAAGCCAAGCCATTATCCATCAAATGCAGGTTTTTTTTTTAAACTCTACAAAACTAGACCCATAAATTGTCACTAGAGGCAGTCCCATTTTTTTCGTAATCAATGATATCTAGAAATTTCAAAAACTTCCAAAATTGTACCCAAGTAATCTTTCATCTTCTCTTTTCTTCTTATGCTTCGGAAGCTGCGATCAGCTAGACACATGAATCGTATGGATGAACGGATACCCAAAAAGGTATTCTCTGGGAGAACTGAAGTCCGGAGGCCACTGGGGAAACCGAGGAAACGCTGGTTTGACTTGGTCTACGAAGATATTTCATCGCTGCTGGGATTTTGAAATTGGAAGACGCGGTCAATGAACCGAGACAGTTGAAGGCGCTGCTTGCAGGAAGCAAAGGCCCGATAGGGGCTGTAGTGCTACAAAAAAGAAGAAGACTGATCGAGATAAACACCGAGGTATCAAAAACAGGATTTATGTGAAAACTATTCTGAACTGCTCTCACTAGGGATAATGTTGAGATCCTTGTTGACGGGCCAACCACAGCACTGTCAGAAATAAAACTATTTCGTATTTTTGCCCCTTCACTTTCATTTGGTGACTGCCTTTGCTGGTTTGCACATCGTTGTAAATTTTCTGAATGCTTCTTTGAACCCCTGATTCCTTTCATTCTGCCACATGAATAACCAGGCCTCAGTAATCGCATATAATGCTCGCGTTGGTGAAACGTTAAAATTAAGGCACCACTCATTAGTTTACAATTAATTTAAAGACCCTTTAAGGGCTTAGAATCCCCCATAAGTGGAATGCCGGCCAACAGGAGTGGTCTTGGAAACTGGATTTCTTTGGGGAGTGCCACCCCACGCATCCAAGGAAATTCCCGCTGTGAGAATGCCGGTTGACAGGAGGACTTTTGGAGGCTAGCATTTTATGCGCTACCCCCACGGGCCCGAGGATATGGAGGACTGAACTCAGACTACGTTTTAGACAAAAAACTGGAATTGATGCTTTTCGATGGCAGATATGATGGTTTGGAAACAGTTGCTTTGCACGGTAGCGCTGAAATGACACTCGTACGTCAGCGGCTCCAATTCAATTATCATACCGTCTCTGTTCCGGCAAAACTTTGGCAGGCCTTAGAATACGTTCAAAATTAAAATCATTGGGTTAGTGATGTGATTTTGGTTGAAATTGACCCTCAACTAGCACTTGTTTGGGTCTGAGCACTTATCACCATTAGAGCTTGTGTCAGCCCTCGCATGACCTCCACGCTCTGCAAAGATAACCATGGGACCTAAAAGGCGACTACGTTCATGAACGGAGATAGCGGCTAAGAGGGGAGACGCAATACAACCGGATCAACTTAAAATCCTAAACAAGTTGGGTAAACAGACCTACGCTCATGTCAGAAGGGTTTTGTATTCAATTTACAAAATGCAGTCACCAGATTGAATAAAATCAAGACGCATGTCAATGACGATTTTATTGGAGAAACTATGAAATTCGAAGATCATACTATTATTAACAAATTTAGACTTCTCAGGTTTTTGTTATTGTTATACTCATAAATATCTCCCTTGATAATTATTTCAGTGTATCTCCCCTCCTTTTCGTGTATTTTCCCTCCCTGTGCGCCCCTTGAAGCAAACTTTGCCAACCTAAAACCTGTTTTGAAAAGTTCTCATTAAGGCCTTTCATTTGATACCCATATCGGCTACCTTCAATGAAATTTTTTTCGGGGGGTCACTCCCCTATATGGGGAGACCCACCCCCCTTAAATACCATATGGAATTTTTTTTTTTAGTTTAACTTTGAAGAGAACACCACTTTACACCTACATACAAAATTTGATGTTTCTAGCTTAAGTAGTTTCCGAGAAAAACTGCTGTGACACACGGACAGACGGACAGACAGGACGCGATTTTAGAAGGGTTTTGTAAAATTATTTTACGAAACCCTAAATAATTGTTTTTGGACTTTTTCAACCTTTTTTAGGGTTTTGTAAAATAATTTTACAAAACCCTAAAAAAGGCTTAAAAATTCCGAAAACAATAGCAACGATGACGCAACCACAATATTTACAACACATCGAAAATTTTACTAACGATGACAAAAACGACGATGAATACAATGACGGTAAAGATGGACCAAAAACGGAGATTAACAGACAATCTTGTCCAGATTGAGGTTCTTGCAACTTTCGGGTGCAACAAAAAGAAGAGCGGGAAACTCTGCAAGATACACCAGATGTTTGAACGGTGGGAGTAAAAATAAAGAACATCAAAAATTCTATGATTACTGCTGTGATCGCTACCAAAGCAAGACTTAAACTCCGAAATAATGACGAACTATCCTGAAGCCTACAAAAGGCTCATTGCAGGAAAAGGAAGGGGTGGCCAGACAAATAAAGCACCGTTGTGCGACCACCGTCGAAAATTTGATGAAACTACTGTACTCGACCATGGAAGCCGATAAACTCTCTCAAGAAAGGTGCCCGCAAAGCACAATTGCCGGTCGGCGATATGAAGAAGAAAGGCTAATCTGAAAAGCGGGAGATGTTCTTAAAAGAATTAAATCTGCATGCAACTCGGCAAAAATCAGCAAAGTAATAAAGAATGGGCTCATTGAACTAGAGGAGGACGAGCTGGTTAAAGGCTAAAGAGGACCAGAAGGGCAAAGAAGAGCAGAGAGCTAAAGACGCGCAGAGGGCTAAGCCTGAAGGGCATGTGCAGATCGTTTCACCATCATACATCAATAATAGAATGGCGTTTTGCCCAATCGAGGAAAATTGGGATAAAAGAAGGGAGGAAAAGGCACTTAATGGGCTAGGAATGCCATACCAGGGGTTTCAGACAGAGCTGACAAAAGAAGCGAAGAAAGTCGCAAAAAACTCCTTGAAAAAGTGCCGGTAAATAAATTTCGCACGCAAACCCAACAAGGAGATAGCCCTGATTTGATACAGGAGAGAAAAAAGCCACGATGAAGACTCCGGCAACAAACACTGCTCATAAAATCCCAAGATGGCCGATCGTACACTAAAGTGCTGCGGGCTATATGGGAAAATGTAAGGACCTAAGACACCAACACTGCTATTTAAGCGCTACGATGAACGCGGTCGGGCCACATACTGGTTGGCTTTCAGGCAGAGACTGACAATAAAGACGCATTTCGTGTCACAGCAAAGAAAGCCCTCGGCAAAAATGCAACTATGGCCTCACTTGAGCCAATGGCAGTAATCAAAATAAGAGACATCGACTGTGTCACGAATCTGGCTCAGGTAGCGCCATCAAAAAGGAGTTCCCTAGCTCTAGCAGGATCAAAGCGAGGCTGACACCAGAAAACCAAAGCAGACAAGGCAAGTTCATCATTATTGACTTGACCGACCTGGAAAATTTCTGAATAAGGGTAAAGTAAGACGACGGTGGGTTGTCTGCAGGATACGGTAAAGAGCAATGGCTCTTCAATGTTTCAAATGCTTTGGGTGTGGTCACACCATACAAGTATGCAAAGGACCCAATAGGAGTTATCTATGCTACAAGTGCGGTGAAATGGGACATAAAAGAAAAGAGTGTATGAAGGAGGCACACTGTATTCTTTGCAAGGATGCTGATCCAAGACATGATTTTGGACACGTCTTGGGGTGAGGAAAATGCCGGGTTTTCCAGGAAGCCCTAGCCAAGACAAAATTAGAACTTTGATGACCCGCCTCCTGCAGCTACACCTACACCGCAATTTAACTGCCTAAAATTTACTTGAGCAGTTTGCGAGGGACATGAAAGCCGACTTCTTGCTGCTGAGTGAGCAACACCATGAAAAAAGTTCGGTAACATGGTATCCTGATAAAACTGGTACTGCCGCCATCTGGGTTCGGAACAGTGACTTTCAAGCGGAGAGTTGTGGATGTTTTCGTGTGGGTTCAGTGCTCAGGGACCACCTTCTATAGTGTGTACCTAACGCCTGACGAATCGATATCATCTTTCCAAGCCAAGATTTAGGCTTTGGAAAGCGCTGTTTTGAACGCAGACGGGAACGTGCTCGTTGGGGAAGACTTCAATGCGAAATCAACCGAATGGGGCATGCCTCAAACAGATCCGCGGGGAAAACGAATCCTAGAAACGGGGGCTAGGATGGCGCTCGTCGTACTGAATACCGGAAAAACGCCGGCTTTCCTCCATATTGGCGGTAAAGGAAACATACCGGACGTGACATTCGGCTCAGAGTCCTTAGTTGGCAGGATACACAATTGGAGAGTTTAAAAGGACTACCCAGCTAGTGATAATCAGTGCCTTCAACTTGAGATCAGTGATGTTGTCTCCCGACGTCTGTGCTCTTGACCTTCTACAATTAGGTGAAATACCACAAGAATGGACACCAAGAGGCTCGTCAAGGTGCTCCACTGCAGGGTGATTCGCAAGGGATAGAAAAATTGGCAGCTCGAGGTGTGGTTAACCCTACTATGAGCATCACCATGACTGGTTGTAATGCTTCTATGCCCCGTGAAAAACCCCGGCATGGCAAGCCCTGAGTATACTGGTGCTTTACTGAAATTGGTGAAAAGCGAAGGGAGTGTCACAATCTTCAGTGTAAGACTCAACGGGCACGTCGCCGTTAAAAGGCATTCAACTGTAGCAGCATATAATTTGGCCAGGAAATACCTTCGCAAATTGCTTATTAACAGGAAGACTCGCTGCTGGCAAGATCTAGTGGACAATGTGAACAAGGATCCGAGGGCCCTTGGCTACAAGCTAGTTATGCGGAAGCTTGGTGCCCTATAGATGCGTTGCATGCATGTTGCGGAAAAAATGGACGGCATAATGTGGGCACCCTTCTCTACGCATCCTGTCTGTGTTGACGATGTCCATGATGAAACAGCAATTGAGTATCCACTCTTCACATAGCCAGAACTGGAAGAGTGAAAGTGAGGAATGCCGCTGGCTCAGATGGTGTTCCAGCTGAGAAGTTGCGATTTGCCTATCAAAATTGTCCTGACTTGCTGTTCAGCATATTCAACGCTTGCCTACAGGATGGGGTTTTTCCGGAACGATGGAAGGTACCCAGGCTTGTGCTGAACAGCAAAGGGAATGGAAATCCCAGATCGCTGAATGCATATCGCTGCACATTACTAGGAACGGCTGTTAAAGTGCTAGAGGAACTCATTAAGGGGGGACTCACTGACGGGAGTTGTGCTGCTGGGGCCTTTCTCCTTAGCAGTACGGATTCAAAGCAAAATTTTCCACTGCACCAAGTGGCGGATCGTACTGTTAGTGACACTTGACATTAAGAATGCCTTCAATTCTGCGGAATGGATGGGTATTCTGGATACGCTGGAAACCTATTTACATGTTCCAGAATATCTGATGTGACTTCTGAGGGATGACCTGCAGGACAGAAGCCTGCTTTGCGACACGACGCAGCGCCAACGAAGGATGGAAGTTACATCGTGTATTTTCCAGGAGTCTATCCTTTGTCCAGACCAGTGAAACATATCTTACGGTAGGCTAATGAGACTGGAGATGCCAGATGAGTCGCACTTGTTTCGCTTTGCAGATGACGTACTATTGAACAAGCGCAGATAAGGCAAGGTGCTGAGGATCGCATCTTCGTATCCAACAGTCTCTAATTTGGCGGCGAGAGTTATTGCAGGCATGATGCATGTTGCCCTCCTTGCTAGAGAACGTTGCGCTATTTAGCTGCGTCTTAACGGGGACGCGAGGAATATGGTTGTCCATGAGTAGAGACAGCGCTCACTCAACGACTGGCAAAAGTCTTGGGTGAATTGCACGAAGGAAAAATGGACTATATACCTCATTGCAGATATGAGATCGTGGCTTAATCGAAGGCATAGTGAGATTGACTTTTATATGACCCAGCCTTTGAGCGGATATGGGTGATTTTAGTGTTACCTGCACAAGATTGGTAAGTCACGGTGCCCTGGTTTTATCCAGGAGAGGAAGCCAATGCCTGCTACACATTCTTTGCGTGGATAAAGCTCACCCCGGATAATATGGTTGCGTTGATGTTTTAATCGGTTGACAAATGGGACCAGGAGGTGTATTATATTCGGGCAGTCCCAAAAGATAAAAGGGACTCACAGTCGCTTGAGGCGTTGGGGGTGGGGGATCGCTTGTCGGTAATTCCTCTCACCTCCCGCCAAAAGAGGGATCCTTCAGCTTGGAGGCACCTCACAGCGTAACAAAATGAGGCCTGGCATCAGCTTCCCTAGATTCAGCCAACAGAGATGTATTTCATTGTTAGTTAGATTCCTGCCATTAGGAATAATTGGGTAAGAGTTAAAGCCATCAGCAGTTTGAAATTCTAGTACTCCCAATTAAACATCTTGTGAAACTTTTCCCAATCCACTTTTTTAAATTAGGCCGATTACTTTCGTTTTGACAAAACGGCCAATTTAATAAAAAAGTACCTGCAACATCCTTTGAAAATTGCTAAATATGATTTCAAGTCTTGCGTCAGCAATGCAAAGGACCAAGTTGAAATGTTCCAAAGTTATGCTGGGAAGACCAACTCATATAGATTGAACCGGTCTTCAATTTGATTCTCTGTTATGAAAAATTTCACAATACACATCTTGGATTATTGATGGCATTCAGTTATGATATATGCTAAGCATTTATATCATCAGCAACAAAATAATAACCATGCAGCCTGTTCAATTTGGGCATTTCAAAGAAGGGATCAAGGTCCTCCTTTAATTTAAGAATATCTCTTCTCATTGCATAGGCCGAGATAACGAAGAGGTTATCCCCACATGGTGGCGCGATTTTAATGACGCACACTCGAAGGAATTAGAAATTTTTGAATTAATATGCATAAATATGTTGCGGACGATGAGGTCTTCTAACCAATATCTTGCTCCCACCTCCCCTATAACCGTTTGCTCTACCGTTTCTTACGGGTTCAAAATACTTAAACATAATTAAATGCTATGAATTGAAGTGGGTTTCAGTGGGAAGTATGATGTCAGGTTTTTTCTTAATAATGAATTCCATGAGATAGTTGCGTCGATTTAGAGCAACAAAAAGAGTTACCATTGATTGAGATGAGACAAATTTGGCTGACAGGCAAGTTATTTTGAGACATTTGAAAAATCTAAATACGAAATATAGCTTAATTTTGAAATTTTGTTTATTTCCCTCCAATAAAGAATTAAGTTGTTGGTAGGGATTGAAGAAGCAGCTCATTGTTTCTGCTTACATTATTTACAGTATTGTCTGCTGGTCCTCTAGCGGCAAGTACAAACTATACCTTGGGCTTGACGAAGCTGGAAGGTAAATTGAATTTTGCATCATGATATTAGGGGCATACTTGATATATTTCTGAGTGACCAAATGAATCGCAGTTGACGCAGTACAATTTTCGTTTCGGCTCCGTTTGAGGCAGTTTTCACTTACCGGGGGTATGAATGTCTTTGTATTTCACGCACCGATAGTATATGGCGCAGTTGGCAGCCAAATGACAAAATCTTTGACACCGGTAACACTAGTTGACTAACCTTTTCTGGAAGCATTTCCACCCCACCTCTCTGAATTTTCAAGTGCCTTACCTGTTGAAGGGCATTTGGACTGCCTTCATTAGGAATTTGTGCTAGATAAACCGATAAATTCTTCGTTTTGATGGTCAATCTTGTTGTTTCAAAGGCTTTGATTGAAAGAAATTCAATTTCTGGTGTAATTTTCTTGAGCACTTGAAGGAGATCGACCATGTCCTCTCTGCAGTCTAGACTCTGCAAAAGAAAGGTTCGATTTTTTTTTTGCTTTTTGGGATATCGATGGAGTTTGAAGCCTCCCCAGGACTCAAAAATCTTTGGCTGAATTGAAGTGAACCAATGATTTCGTTTTATTGGTTGATTTCTCTGCGTTTACTCTTTTGTTTTCAAAATTGCTGAATTTATTTTCGGTTGCTAGTTGTCGACTATATCTTTGGTAATTCTGCATCTATTGCTGGTCATTCCAAAGGTTTTTTAGAGTTTGATTATGACCAATTCTCCTCATCCTTTTCCAAGCTAAATTCATCTGACTCCTAAATCCAATAATTTGTACTACGAATCCATTAAAAAAATCCAGTTAAGAAAATCAATTAAAAGATAAATATTTAATTCAAAATTTTTAACACGAGCAAATTTAAACACAACTAAATGCTATGAACACTGGACGTGTATTTAAAATTGTATTTTAAGGGATTATGCGAGTAATTTGCCGAAACTATATTGCCCGGTCTTCTTTTCAACTCACTTGTCTCCAAAATTTTGGGCGTAACTTTCTCACATACTTGTTAAACTAAACAGTTAAAGCCCTCGAGCCAAGATCATCGTTCTCTGTGGGAAATATAAAGAATAAGCATAAAAAGAAACTGAATGAATCCTGTAAATTTTTTGCTAAAATATCTATGAGTTACCTCATAATGTAGCGACTTGTCGAGAGTGGCCTAAGTGCATCAACTTCTCGGTCCTTGAATACTTGGATGGCAATGGAAAGATAACGAGCGATGACTTTATGTGGCAGCCGCCTCCAAAGGATGACTACGACGTTGTCATTATTGCATGTTGATGTCCTTTCGCTGCTCTATATGAGAACGAGTATTTCTATTCAGCGTGGACTTCATCCGCGCACATATCCACGCCATGAGAACTTACGTTCCATGTGATACATTTCCTGGCATCGCCACTTGGTTCGCGTGACACCGTTATCGTGCTGAGTCTTCCTGAAAATAAACATATAATCCGAAAAGTGTTATCTAAGGTTGGCTATTAATTTGAACATCTGATACACAGCAGCGAATGTGGATGGGGCTTATCCCATCGTTGGCGAAAACAACACATCCTCGCCACCCATCATCCGACGGCATTAAACGAGGAAATTCAGACGTAATTGCAATTATCCTGCCTTATGCAATGCTATAACTCTCGTTGGCCCAAGACATATCTGGGCCATCATCCGAGATTTTTTTCTACATATGATTGTATGTGCTGTGGTTTGGTGGTGAACTCCAGCAACATGCCGTCGTAGCTCCAAAGTGTAACGATTCCAGTTATGTACGGAAATGCCCATGGGATCCTTGTTTCAGTGATTTGCGGTGTTGGTTGACTATAGTAGTCAGTTCGGGGTTAGGGCAATAAGACTTAATATGATATTCATATTCTGTTATGCTGCCGCAGAGGATGAGTATCATTAGATGCAAAACCCAGGCCTCATCAGTCCTCCGCTATGTGTTTCAGAGCCGTTAGTCAAAGGATTCTCTGCACATTATGGGCTGCGGTTTCTATTATCCTCAATAACCATTATTATCATGCAAATGCTATTTTTTCTTGGGAAGCTCATTTTATCAATGTTATTTATCATTTTTCATTTAATTCGAGGACGCTGCCATAAGATACAGCACCCATTAGCGCGTAGAAAAATGTATTTCAGGTCACTGATTCCATTTAAATTGATCTGCAAATTAAGGCAGTTTAATTAATATGCGTTGAACAATAAGCAAATTGGATGCGCGCCATAGAATCCCTGTCAACCCTTGTTATCATTATTTTTCTCTTTCGTTTCATTTTAAGCTTCCTCAGCCGTGCAGAACAGGTACAAATCCTTTCATGTCAATCACTATTATATTCCATACCCAACTCTTAGTGTTATGCCCTGCACAATGTTACTATACAAAATCGCAGTGACAGCTAACAAAAGGATTTCCATTCGAAACAACAATCACTATAGGACAAGGACATGTTGTTCTCGGCACCCGAGAAAGATTTAGTATTACTAGACAAGAGTGCAGAAAAATATCTGAACATGTCTGAAGACCTACAGGACTGGAGTAAGTTGTATGGTATAGTATATACGTAATAAGCATTATTTTCTAAAGATATAATCAGAACATGGCCTCAACTAAGTTTTCTGGGATTGTCTCAAAGTTGTTTTGATGTCGTCTGTGTGTTTGTTTGCTCTCGTTGTCCCAAGAAGTTTGGTTTTAACATTGAAAGGCATCCTTACGGCAATTCGGTTACAATGATGTCATCTAAAAGATACATACTTAATGCCTTAAGTATGCCTTAATGAGATGAGACAAATGTGTCTGTTGAACATTGTGAAAACAACAACAAATTGAAAAGTTTTCCTGATTTTTGGTGTAAATTTTAATCAATAGAAATTCGTTTGATGTCTTCATCAATCTCATATCAGAATAATATAGGGAATTTATTTTGGGATTGGAACTCATTAAACTTATTAGTTGGTTTAAAATAGACTATACGAGTACACAATCGAGTTTAGTCTCAATGACATTCAACGCGTATGGTGAGCTTTTCATTCCAATGGTGATTAGAAATATAATACCGATGCCTTTTGTCAATCTATGGATCTTTTTCACCCTACTTTTAAGTATGAAATGAAAGGAGTGATTTTCTTTTTAAGGTAAATGTTTTTCAGGGTTTTGAACCAAAATTTCACAATGCCCTATAAAAACCGGTACCTGTCCGTCCGTCTATCAATGCGTCTCAGGAACTGTGGAAGCTATAGTCATCAAATGTTGTGAACAGCTCAGAAGTCTCTGTTTAAGGAGAGTTCCGTAGTCGAAAAAAATTCAAATGATTTGAAGGGTGGTCTCCCCATATAAGGATGGGGACTCTTAAACAATTTTTTTCACCAAAGATGGTCGAGTAGGGTACCAAATGTAAGGTCTTGATGAGATCTTCTAATATCCGTTGTTTCGATTGCAATACAGACCGCAGGATAGGCAGGGGAAACGGAAGAAAAATTTGTGTCCCCCGTGGAAAATAATGGAAGTAAAAGTTTTCTATGAGCACAACAACGACACACACGTGACAATTTGAAATTCGATAAACGTTGTCAGTAATAGTATGAAGTCCTACAGAAGAGCTTCGGAATGGATTAGACTTACGGCAACTAACTAGCACACGGAAAAAGGACTATGGCATTGGATCTTGGAATATCAAATTACTCAATTGCCCTGGCGCTGTTTAAGGACCTTTTACAACAGGCCAGTAAATACAAATTAAAAATACAGGCAATCCAGGAAACGAACTGGACTGGAAACAACATTCAAAAGTGGGAAGCCTAATGGAAAAGAAGAATTCAGAGTGCATTCAAATAACATGTTAAAGATTTTAAGGCAATAAATGAAAGGTTGTATGCGATTAATGCCCATGCCCCGACCGAAGAATAGGACGAGGAAACGTAGGAAACGTTCTACAATCACCTAGAAAGACTAGCCGACTCATTGCCATCGAGACAAAAATAACTCTGGGTGATTTCAACGCTGAAGTTTGGCAATGAGGTATGTCATTGGAGAACAAAGGATATAGCCTTCACGATAAAACAAATGACAATGACCAACGCCTGATTCACTTTGCGTCTAACAAAAATCTTATCATACTGTTACATGTACAAATAATTCTGCGAGCTACTGTCGCAATTGTTTCCACAATCATTAAGAACACCAACAAATGAATTTACTCGAAACCACGAGAACCCAACAAGCATTATCAACATCTGAAAGTGAGTCACTGCCCATTAATTACGCTGCTGGAATGTTCCCGCTTATTCATCAATGTAAGAGAACTGAGTTGAATGATTAGAGACCCTATATAAAGGCGAGCTGAATTAATGGGGGGATCATTCATTACAACCGCGATAGAAAACTGCGATACATGAAGTACAGGCGATATTGATTGTTTGAGTCTGAAGTGATTTTGTAGACAATTGCGATAGAAATTTATGGACAAGTGGAAAGTAAAATTTTAATAGTGAAAATTAATGTTGTGAAATTGTTAGTGAAGTGATTGTGCATTTTTGACGAAGTAAATAAACTCTTTAAACTTAAATTAAAAGACATTGCGTTTTCACTTTCCCGGAATATTAAAATTATTGGCCGCGAACCAAAGTGCTGTCGAGAAGTGAGATTAAAATTTTGGAAGTGAAAACGTTTAAACAATTTACATCTATAAATTACATCTATAAATTAATCAATTGAGCATATCGGAGCTCAAAGAGGAGTTGGAACAACGAAATCTGGCTACACAAGGTACAAAGGCCATACTGATTGCACGCTTGCGTGATGCGATCGAGTCGAAAGGCGTGAATCTGGATTCGGGTGAGCTCTCAGCTGCAGAAAGAGGCGCAGAAGGTGGTGAAGCCGAAACACCAAAACCAAAGGAACCAGAAAATGCGCTGATGCAAATGTTGATGCTGATGCAGCAAGAGCAGCGACAACAGTCATCCAATTTAACTGCGAAGCTAAGTGAACAATCAGCGCAGCTAAATGAACAGACATCATGTTTAGCTGCAAAGCTAAATGAACAATCAGCGAAGCTAGACCAACAAGCGTTCAAAATCAAGGCAGACATCACACAGAAGCTGGAAAAACAGTCAACCAAAATAAAAGCGGGGCTCAGTAGTCTCAACAGCCAAATTAAATGCGTCGAGGAGAAGGTATACCAGGTCGAGGAGAGAATCAACCTTGAGATCAGCCAGGTCAACCATGAGATGGAAAAAGTGAAAAAGGACTTGGAAGCAGCGAAGGCAGTAGTAACCGCCTCACCAGCCCCAATTATAACCGCAGCGCAAAGCTCATCTAGAAATGTGCAAGCACCAATATTCGATTGGCAAAAGGTCTGGACTATTTACAAAACCCAGTTCGAAGCAGCCGCCGGAATGAGCAGGAACAAGCAACTGCATTGATTCTTGCTCTAAGAGGCCCAGCTGCCGAGCTGTTGCAGACGATCCCCGTTGAATTGCACTCAAACTCGAATGCTATAATGAATGCGCTCGACATGCGTTATGGAGATGATCATCTAAAGCAGATTTATCGGTCACAGCTAAGGCATTGGGTGCAGAAGTCTGGTGAAACCCTACAGCAGCTAGCCCAAGACATTGAGCGACTGGCACTTTTGGCTTACCCGGCCTACGACCCAGAACATCGAGACGATGCAGCGACAGAAGCATTCACCAGCGCACTAAAGGACCCGGAATTGCAACAAGCCGTGCGTTTAGCTCAAAAGCAAACGGTTAAGGACGCATTGGCTTACAGTCTGAACTTTGAGGCAGCGAAAAATGTGACTCGTACCACTGCCCGGGTCCGTGAGGTAGTGGCAGACGAGTGCAGGTGTGAGCGCGTGGAAATTGAGCGAGACCCGCATGTAAATGGTGCGCCTAGATGCTGGAATTGCGGAGAGAAGGGGCACCTGCAAAGAGACTGCAAGAAGCGAAGAAAACCAAGCTTTTCTCCAGGGTGTGCAGCTAGGAGGAGATCCAGACCGAGTCAGGAGCCCAGAATGGAAGCCCTTCAAACAGAGGGGTCGAGAAACATGTAAGAGCCAACTTCGTGGGGCAGAGGTTGGCTAGGAGGATCGACGTCCCCAACACCACCATCATCGTGTCAAGACTACATCGTGCCTTCCGGGTCAAGTTGACGGAGAACACTGCACCATAACAATCGACACTAATGCAACCCGATCGATTATCCGACCAGACCTAGCTAGACAGCAACAACTTCACAAGGGCAGAATTTTCTCAGTATGGACAGCTACGGGAGAAACTGCGCCTGTTCATGGAGAGGTTAACCTCCAGATACAGTTGGGAGACCTTGTGTTCCGAAATAATTTTCTGGTCGCGAACATTATGGATGACTGCATTCTCGGAATGGATTTTCTGCGACCACATGGAATCACGTTGGATTTGGGCAAACGTGTATTGAAATGGCAGGATGTAGAAGTACTGATGGAGGATTCCGGCGTCCGAATTCCCAAGATGAATGTAGTGGTATGTACTGACACTGATGTACCGAATTCTTCCGAAAGCATTGTTTGGGCCAAGCTTGATGGTGATTCTGGAGACCAGCGATCTTTTCTGATAGAGCCAACGAAGACATCGGCATTGCGCAGTTTGATTGTAGGACGAAGCCTTGTAAGATCTTTAAGCAATGGGTATGTGCCAGTTAGAGTCCTTAACACCGCAGACTCAACCACGAGCATCAAAGCGGGAGAAGTCATCGGCAGCTGCCAGCCTGTTTCCACCATCACCTCTTTGGAAGCCACTCACGACCATCATTGGAAAAGGAGGCAAGACATATACAAAGCCCGGGAATCCACGTCGGCCATATTGAAGCAAGTCAAATTGCCAGTGCAGCTATTCAAACGTGCCTCTGATCTGGTCACCAAGTACAGTGACATCTTCTCAACAAGCCCGGATGACCACGGCCGAACGAGTCTGGTAACCCACGTCATAGATACACAGGGAGCCAAGCCGATTCGACAAGCACCGAGACGTCTCCCTATAGCAAAACAAGGAGAAGTAAGTGTGTTGATTTCGGACATGGAAAAACAAGGCGTGATTGAACCTTCTGTCAGTCCATGGGCCGCACCTGTAGTTCTAGTGAAGAAAATCGACGGTAGCACTCCTTTTTGTGTCGACTATAGGCAGCTTAACGACGTCACTAAGAAAGATAGATACCCGCTTCCACGCATCGATGAAATCATGGACACTTTAGCCGACGCAAAATGGTTTTCTACACTCGATCTCAAGAGTGGCTACTGGCAGGTAGAAATTGAAAAGAAGGAACGAGAGAAGACCGCATTTTCAGTTGGGACCGGATTGTGGCAATTTGTGGTGATGCCGCTTGGGCTTTGCAATGCTCCAGCCACTTTCGAACGCTTGATGGAATACGTGCTACGTAGTCCAACCTGGAAAACCTGCTTGGTGTACCTAGATGACATCATCGTCATCGGTAGAACGTTCGAAGAGCATGGGCGGAACTTAGAAGAGGTTTTCTCCCGATTGCGACTGGCAAATTTGAAACTTAGTCTCGACAAGTGTACCCTTTTTGCAGCTGAAGTAAAATACCTGGGACACGTCCTATCAGCAGAAGGGGTCAAAACAGACCCTGAGAAAATTGAAGCCGTGAAAAGCTGGCCAACACCAAACAACAAGCGCCAACTACGAAGTTTTCTGGGTCTAGCGACCTACTATCGAAGATTCGTCAAAGACTTTGCCAAAATAGCTAAGTGTCTCCATCAGCTAACCGAGAAAAATCGTCCGTATGTCTGGAATGAACAATGCCAGACAGCCTTTGAGACCCTGAAGGAAAAGCTGTGTGAATCACCCGTGCTGGCGTATCCGAAACCCGGAAAAATGTTTGTAGTTGACACCGATGCAAGCAACGGCGGTATTGGAGCTGTACTCTCCCAGCAGATCAGTGGGGAAGAAAGAGTCCTCTCTTATTACAGTCGAGTTCTCTCAAAAAGTGAGAGGAACTACTGCGTGACCAGGAAGGAGCTGTTGGCTATAATAGAGGCCACCAAGCAGTTCCACAAGTATCTATATGGCCAAAAATTTGTTCTTCGAACGGACCATGCATCACTGAGATGGTTGCTCAACTTCAAAAACCCCGAGGGACAAGTTGCAAGATGGATCGAAAGATTGCAGTCATACGACTACGAAACTGTTCATCGGAAGGGCGGAGTTCATGGAAATGCTGACGCCCTATCCCGCCGTCCATGTCCAGCTAACTGCAAGCATTGCCAACGGATTAAGAAAAGGAACCGCTCGTTGATCTGCGATTGATAACGGCCGAATTCGATGAAGGTTGGTCATCTGTGGAGATTCGAAACGCCCAGTTAGCCGATGAAGACATCGGACCATTGCTCGTATGGAAGGAGACGACTGGGCGACCTGAGTGGAAAGACGTTTCAATACATGGCGCAACTCTGAAAAGCTATTGGGCACAATGGAACTCCCTTCAGGTGGAGGGTGGCGTACTTTAGCGGAAATGGGAAACGGTGGATGGTAGCTCCTATAGGATGCAAACTATACTACCCAAAAGCCGAATCCACGATGTGATTAAGGAAATGCATGAAGGATTCTCGGGAGGCCACCTTGGTGTTAACAAGACCTTAGCGAAATTGCGGGAAAGGTTCTACTGGCTCCACGCTCGAGAAGACGTAGAGGACTGGTGTCACAGATGCACAATTTGCGCTTCCGTCAAGTGCCTAAAGTGACGACTGAGAGGACAAAGGATTGCTGTTGACAGCGCAGGACCCTTTCCTGAATCCGATTTTGGAAAGCGATATACGCTGGTTGTAGCCGATTATTTCAGCAAGTGGCCCGAGGTCTACCCCATTCCCAACCAGGAAGCAACTACCGTAGCTGAACAGCTAGTGTTAAACTGGGTCAGTAGGTACGGCGTACCTTGTGAACGATATTCAGATCAAGGCCGAAACTTCGAGTCACTAGTTTTTAGCGAAATGTGCGAGCTGCTGGGAATACGGAAAACGAGGACAACACCGCTGCATCCCCAATCCGATGGAATGGTCGAACGATTCAACGGCACGCTAAATAAACATCTGGCCAAGATGGTCGACGAGAACCAAAGGGACTGGGACCGACATATCCCACTAATTTTGATGGCGTACCGAGCTGCCGAACATGCATCGACGGGCCAAGCCCCAGCCAAAGTCCTTTTTGGAAAGACTATTCGTCTGCCAGCCGATATAAAGTTCGGAACACTCCCTGAGAAACCCCAAACGATCTCGGAGTACGCAAGTGATCTAAGGTATCGGTTGAACCAGATACATCGGACAGAGCGAAATCACCTCGAATCGGCTACTGACCGCATGAAGACCAGGTATGATCTCAAGGCAAATTCTACTGGCTTCCAGTAAGATGACTTGGTGTGGCTATATAACCCGCAACGGTGAAAGGGTAGGTCTCCAAAGTTGCAACATAATTGGGAGGGACCATACCGGGTCACAAAGCGAATTAACGACGTCGTATATCGCATACAGGAACACCGTAAACCGAGAGCCAAAATGAAAATCGTGCATCTGGACCGTCTTGCCCCATATTACACGCAGGGAGAATTGACTACAACTGGCGACACATCTTTTCGGGGCGAAAAGCACTGAGGTGGGGGCAGTGTTACATGTACAAATAATTCTGTGAGCTGCTGTCGCAATTGTTTCCACAATCATTAAGAACATCAACAAATGAATTTACTCGAAACCACGAGAACCCAACAAGCATTATCAACATCTGAAAATGAGTCACTGCCCATTCATTACGCTGCTGGAATGTTCCCGCTTATTCATCAATGTACGAGAACTGAGTTGAATGATTAGAGACCCTATATAAAGGCGAGCTGAATTAATGGGGGGATCATTCATTACAACCGCGATAGAAAACTGCGATATAGTGGAACGCGAAGTAAAGGCGATTGATTGTTTGAGTGCGAAGTGATTTTAAGTGGACAGTTGAATGACAAATTTATAGACTAAGTGAAAATTAAAATTGTGAAATACTAAAATAAGTGATTGTGCATTTTTTGATTAATTGAATAAACTCTTTTAATTTAACTTAAAAGACATTGCGTTTTCACTTCCCCGGAACATTAAAATTATTGGCCGCGAACCAAAAACACGCGACAATACGTTCGACTTACTTGCCACATCGACGCATTCATAAAATGACATGGGTATCACCAAATGGCAACACACAAAACTAGATCCACCATATACTGATCCACCAACATTGGGCCTCGAGCATGCCTGACGTCCGTACATACCGAGGAGCCCAATGTTACTGAGATCATTACTTGATCAAATTAATTTATCGATGTTGTATGTCACAGGCGTATTCATCGAAAACCAGCCCGCTGCATAAATTGCAAGAAGGGCAAGGAAGGCTCCAAACGGCATCTGTGGTGAAAATGGCTCCCGTCTTATCAGACGTATCGCTGAAAACAAGCAACGAGCTCCGGATGGAAGTGAAACCGGGTATTAGGATCATGGTAGAATGCACAATCCGACATCAAGGCTGGCACAAAAGAAATGATTGGGTCGGTGATGAGTGCCAGAATGTGTTAGACAAGAAGAATCAGGCGTACAAAGATTAAGCAGGTAGGAAAACCAGGACAAAATAAGAACATTATAAAAATTTCAGAAGAGTAGCGAATAAGATAATTGAATTAAGAAAAGAAAATACTATGACCACCAATTGAGAAGCAGAGATGTAAGTCTAGTGAGCGTCAGCACAAAACAAGGAAACAAAGCAATGAAAAGCCTGAAACGTGGTTATCAGCCCAAAACCACGCTCTGTCGTGATGACATCGGCAATATCATCGCTGAATAAACTTAGATTAAGGAAAGATGGGCATCATATTTCAAGAACCTCCTTAATCCTCCGCACAGCTCCCGAACATCGGAGCCTTTAGATGTTTCTGGAGAGCATCTGTTGGATCCACAACTTTGGATGCAGTTTGTTCTACCAGAAAAGCCTTAAAGAATAATGAAGCACCAGGAATCGATGAGATTTCAGTGAAGCTCATCAAATATGGTGGCAGCAGTGCTCATGCAGCTATTCACAAAGTCATCCAGCCCATTTGGCAACAAGAACATATGCCAAAAGGATGGAGCCAATCAATTATATTTCCTATCCACAAAAAAGGTGACAAGCAATAGTGTAAAAATTATAGAGGCATATCACTACTTTGTACGGCGTATAAAATATTTTCAAAAAATCTTAGGAAATAAGATCGGATCATTCGCCAACAGTATTAGAGGGGAGAATCAAGGTGGTTTAGGGAAGGTAAATGGACGATAGACCAATTGTTTTTAAGGGTAATGCAAATTTTTGTTGACTTTAAATTCAAATTTTCGTTAACTTTAAGCAAGCATACTACAGTATTTTCGCTTTATCATCCCAGTCAAATTATTTCTTCAACCCAAAATGACAATGACGTCAACGACCTCCCAAGTCCGCATCAATAACTAACTCACCGATGCCTTTGACACAAATATCGCAGGGAGATGGGCTGGCCCCATCGCTACTCAATCTGGCTTTAGAGTACGTCAAAAGGAAGCTACCTGTCGATACACGAGGTATATTACTATGCAAGTTAAGCTTAGTGGTAGCCTATGTGAACGACATCAACATTTTTTACAGTTATTAACACCTGCCAAAGAACTCTTCCTGAAACTCGACAGCGAAGCAAAACCACTAGGACTACAAATCAATGAAAATAAAATAGTGCTCATGACGCAGTCAGGAAAAATACCTCGGAAAAAACAGTATTGAAAATACCGAAGAATACAGTTCGCAAATAAAATATTTTTTCAGTTTTGACGATCTCGAAGACGAGTTGCATGCACAGGAAAAGTATACAAATCTATAATAAGACCCGTGTTATGCGATGGATGTGAGACATGGACCCTAACTCCAGCATGCGCCAATATATTGAATGCCTTTGAGTGATGGGTCCTGAGGCGAATAAGGGGACTTATGGTGGATTCAATGCTAGAAGGAGACTTATGGTGGATTCAGTGCAATCATGAGCTACATGAAATTTATGACGAGCCAAAGCTGCTTTGAGTTGGCCATAATAATCCTATGGGCGAACAATTGATACCCACAAAAAAGTATTCGTTGGAAGACCAGAGAGAAAACCAAGGAGTCCAGTGCGAAAACCAAGGAAACGCTGGTCTGACTCGGTTGACGAAGACAGTTCATCGCTGCTGGGATTTTCTAATTGGTGGTCAATGGATCAATGGACCAAGACACTAAGACGTGCTATTTGCAGGAAGTGAAGGCCCGATATGGGCTATAGTGCTACAAAGAAGAAGAAGAAGTACAGTATGATTTAGCAATTTACATTTTGTTATATAAAATCGTAAAAATACCCTTAGATTTGATGGAATTTTTCTTCTTGATCGCTACTTGTAAGCTTACTAAACGATGAGAATTTCAGGAGCAGTGGATAGTATTTCATGGAGTTTTGACGGTTTAATTTTCAGTATTACCATAACAGCAATACATGGCTTTTGAACATTATGTATTTCCAATCGACTCAGACACTACTGATTTGCTAGAATTTGCATGTAAATTTGAGGTGGGATGTATATCATACACATCTTTGAGAATCTTTTCAACGAGTAATATTAGCTTTCGTAAAACAAAATGAGTGAGAATATTGAGTAAATTTAAGTTATCTTTCCGCTCCTTAAGCTATTAAGCCTTGATAAAAACACACACTATAACGGTGGCGCTTTGCAGGGGTTCGGTTTATATTTATTTATTTATTTATTCAGTCACCAAACAGGGCCCATTTTAAATTAAAATACAAATCAAATTTAACTGAAGTGAAATACCAATACAACAATACAATCATAATTATGTAGTCGATGAATTGAGGACTTTTAATATTTTGGATTTAAAACAGGACTTGGAAGTGGTTGGGGAATACAGATCGCTAAACTTATTGAATGCCTTACAGCATCTGTTAACCGGCTCATTGTCTGCATAATTGGTGTGGTGTGTACTCGTGGTCAACATGGGAATGTGGCTCGTGACTCTAATAGGATCGTGAAAGTGCATCTTGTCTGACAAAACAGTAACTTGAATATTGTACCTTATTACGTCGAAAGGTAGACATGCAAACAAAGCGACTCTTCTGGAAGCGAGTGATGTCAGGTTTAATGTTCGAAGTCGATCCTCATAAGATGGCAGGTTGTGAAAAGAAGTCGGGTCGTACAGAGATCTTAAGGCAAAGAGTAATAGTTTTTGTACAGACTCAAGCCTACGGCTATAGATGTCGTATATAGGGTCCCAGACTATGCAGCCGTATTCGAGAATAGGACGGACTAGCGAGGCGAACAAGGATGAAAAGTCTTTGAGGCTAGCATTCTTTGGGGAGTGTTGCCCCCACGTACCCGAAGAAATTCCCGCAGGGGAATGTCGTTCGACAGGGGGGCACTTGCAAACTAGCGTTCTTTGGGGAGCGCCACCACAAAGGCCCCGAGGATATAGAAGTCATTGTGAGGTTTCCCCTGAGATGACAGGAAATGACCCTGATCTGTACTAAACTTAGGAGAACGTACTTGAATTGATGTTTGGACTTTGGGCTAGTGTATTTTATGGTTTGGACCTAGTTGATTTGCAGGGTAGTGCCCAGTTTGTCAAACAATCATACCGTCTTTGTCCCAGTACTCCTCGCAAAACGTTTAAAGTTTGGCCCATTGAGTTGCTTGTGTAAGTTCGGTTGAGGAGGAATCCCGATTAGTGCTGCACCAGCCCTTGCATGGGACGAATAAGGCTTCTTCAAAAAGATTTAAAAAAATAAAATAAAAAAAAACAAACAAAAATTACAAAATCAATGAATCAACCTGTGACTGCAGCCGTGATGTTTCCAGCACATCGGGAGTGGTATAGGGTTTTCCAATAAGAGGTGTTATTTTGAATAAATCTTGTGATTTAATACCTTGCGACTTCTTCCTTTGAGGCCACGTGAAAGATAAGTTCTACGCCAACAGCCCAGCGTCGATTCAAGACCTCAAAGATGGAATTCGTGAGGCTATCGAGGACATACGGCAGCCACTTTGCAATTTGGTTACGGAAAATTTCATGAAAAGAATATGGTCCTGTAAGCGTGTCGTAGTAGTCATTTGCCTGATGTTATTTTTTACTATTAACGGCATACTTTTTTCTTTGCAATGAAATAAACATTTGATCATTTATATTAAAACTTTGCATTTTTCTTTTAATATGAAAATAACGCCTCTTATTGGATTTTTTTATGGAAAATTTCATGAAAAGAATATGGCCCTGTAAGCGTGTCATGGTGGTCATTTGCCTGATGTTATTTTTCACTATTAACGGCATACTTTTTTCTTTACAATGAAATACACATTAGACCATTCATAGGAAAAAATGGCATTTCTCTTTTAATATCAAAATAACACCTCTCATTGGAAGACCCTATATACATATGATGACAAAAAGTTCGATGAATACAATGACAGTTAAGATGGTTGAAAAACGGAGATTAACAGACAATCTTGTCCAGACTGAGATTCCTGCGCCATTCGGGAGCAGCAAAAAACAGTGATGTGACAGATCGTCCTAAAAAGAAAGAGTGGAAAACTCTGCAGGACACGTGGTGCAGGAAAATATGAAGAACTTCAAGAATTCGATGGTTACTGCTGCGCTTGCTACCAAACTCACCGAAGCAAGGGTCGTAAATCCCGAAATAATAACAAACGATCCTGAAGTCCACAAAGTGATCACGGCAGGAAAAGAAAGGGCTAACCAGACTAATAAAGCGCCATTTTGTGATTTCACCACCAGCGACAACATGTGCCAAGAAGGTGGTGACGAAATACAATCGTCAACGACATGAAGAAGAAAGGTTAATCCGAAAAGTAGGAGATGTTCTAAAAACAATAAAATCTGCATGCGACTTGCCAAAAATCAGCAAAGAGGTTAAGAATGGGCTCCTTGAACTAGAAGAGCTCATAAACCACTAGACCATTAGCTGGTTTGAGGCCAAAGAGGGCCAGAAGACCAAAGAAGAGCAGAGGGCTAAAGAATCGGTAAGTGCTAAGCCTAAAGGGGACTTGCAGATAGCTCCACCATCGAAAATGAATAAAAGGATGGCTCAATTGAACAAGATCGGGATACAAGAAGGAATGAAGAGACTCTTGATGGGCGTGGAATGTCAGACCAGGGGTTTCAGACAGTGCTGTCAAAAGTAGCCAAGAAAATCACAAAGGAACTCCTTTAAAAAATGGAAAAAAATAAGATTTTCACAGACGCCCAAGAAGAAAATAGACCTGATCTGAAATAGGGGCGAAAGAAGCCCTGATGAAGATCCCAGTAGTAGGCACTACTCGTGAAACCCCAAAATAGCCAATCCTATGCAGAAATGCTGCAGGTTATCAGGGTAAATGTAAAACCCGAAGACACCAATACTGCCATGAAAGCAGTAAGACTCACGGTATCGGGCCACATACTGGTCAAATTTGAAGAAAAGAGTGACAATAAAGAAGCATTCTGTGACACAGGCACAAAAGTCCCCGTAAACGCACAAATATAGCCTCACTTAAGCTAAAAGCAACGATCAAAATAATTGACATGTACTGCGTCACGGATCTGGCCGAGGTAAAAGAGGCCATCAAAAGAGAGTTCACTAGCGTGGGTAGATTCAAAGTAAGGCTCACCCCAGAAATCCATAGAGAACAGCGCATGGCTATGACTGACTTGATCAAAAAGGAAGCTGAACAATTTCTGAATACGGGCAAAGTAAGAAAAGGGTGAGTTGCCAGCAACGTACGGCAAAGAGCAGCGTCTCTTCGATGTTTCAAATGCCTTGGCGATGGTCCGACCACACAAGTATACAAAGGATCAGATAGGAGTTCCCTTTGTTATAAATGCGATGAAATTGGACATTAAAAACAGACTGTGCAAAATAGGCTCACTGTATTCTTTACAAGGATGCTTACCCAAGACCGAATTTTGGGCACGTCCTGGGATCAAGAAATGTTGGATTTTCAAGGAAGCTCTATTCAAGACAAGATCAGAACTTCGATGACCCGCATTCTGCAATTAAATCTACACCATAGTTCAACTGCATAAAAGCTTGAGCAATTTACGAGGGACATGAAAGCCGACATTTTGCTCCTGAACAACACCATGATAAAAGTTTTGCATTATGGTATCCTAATGAAATTGGTACTACCGTGATCTGTGTTCAAAACAGTGATGCCCAAGTGAAGAGCTGTGGATGGGGGGATATTTTCGTGTGGACTCGGTGCTCAGAGACCACCTTCCTTAGTGTGTACCTAATGCTGAATGAACCGATCTCATCTTTTGAAGCCAAGCTGAATGATTTCGAGGGCTCTGTCTGGAACGCAGACGGCAACATGCTCGTTGAGGAAGACCTGCGGGGAAGTTGAATCCTAGGAATGGCGGCCAGGATAGCGCTCATTGTACTGAACACCAGAAATATACCTACGTTCCACCGTATTGATTGTAAAGTCATAAACTGGACGTAATATTTACCTCGGAGTCCTTAGTACGGAGGGTATCGAATTTGAGAGTATTAGAGGACTACTAACCCAGTGATCATCAGCACCTTCTGCTTGAAATCGGTGATGTTGTCTATCGACGTCCATGCTCTCAGATTTCTCAATTGGATGGAGCATCGGAAGAATGAAGGTCAAAGGGTTTAGTAGAGGTGCTCAGAGAAGGCGCCCCGCTGCAAGGTGATTTGCAGGGGACAGAAAGGCTGGCAGCTCAAGATGTGGTGAACTCAACCATAAGCATCATCACGACTGCTTGCAATACTTCTATGCCCCATCAGAAACCCCAGCACTGGTTGTCGACTGAAATTCCTAAAAAGTGAAGGGAGTGTCACAAGCTGCGGCATGAGACTCAGCGAGTGCAGGACCATGGCAAGGCATGCAACTGAGTAGCAGCATATAAGTCAGCAGGAAATGCTCTTGCAAATTAATTAACAACAGCAAGGCTCACTACTGGCAAGATCTAGTAGACAATGTGAACAAGAATCCGTTGGTCCTTGGCTACAAGCTGGTTATGCGGAAGCTTGGTGTCCTATAGATACATTGCATACATGATGTGGAAAAGATGAACGAGATACTGTGGGCACGCATTACCATCCATCTTGCCCATGTTGACGCTGTTCAAACAGCAATAAAGTGTCCACTCTTCACATAGCCTGAACTGGAAATGGCAGCCCTTTCACTAAAAGTGAGGAAAGCTTCAGGTCCAGATGGTGTGCTTGCTGAAGTTTTCCAAATGATCTATCACCATTGTCTTGATTTACTAATCAACACATTCACTTACCTACGGGACGGAGTTTTCCGAGTACGATGGAAGGTGGCGAGACTTGTGCTGATCAGCAAGGGGTAGGGAAATCCTGGATTGCCTTCTGCATACTTCGTGTTATGCATGCTAGGCAATGCTGGTAAAATGCTAGACAAGTTCATCAAGGGAAGTCTCACTGACGCGATTCGTGCTACTGGGGACCTATCTCCTCAGCAGTACGGCTTTAAACCAGAACGTTCCACCAATATAAGATTGCAAAGGTGGTGAACGTTGTCCAAAAGGCAAAAGAATATTATCTGTTGGCGACACTTGACGTTAGGAATGCCGTCAGCTTCGCTATGTGAGTGGATATTCGGAATACACTGGAAACAGTTTTCAAGTTCCAGAATATCTGATATGGCTTCTGAGGGATTACCTTGAGGACAGAAGTCTGCTTTGCGACACAATACAGCACATCGGGTGTTACCCAGGTATCTATGTTTAGTCCGGACCTATGGAACATGTCTTGTGATAGGCTACTGAGACTGGAGATGCTAGATTAGTCGTGCTTAATCAGTTTTGCGGATGATATTGTAACTCAAATCGCTGGGCGCACCATTAAACAAGCTCAACTTAGGCTAGATATTATAATGCGTGAATGACCGCTCGTGGGTCAAGTCTAGGACTAAAGAAAACCGATGTGATTATCTTGACAAAAAAGAGTCCCCCGAAGTAACGATGATCAGTATTGGAGACATATTAATCGAATCGAAGCCAGCGGCTACTGATTGACTCAAAGATGAATTTCTCTGAGAAAATTAGGGCAACTGCCGATAAGGCTACTTAGAGAGTATCGCCTCTGAGTCAACCTATGGCCAAAGCAGGGGGACCTAACCCATCAAGAAGATGCCTTGTGATGAATGCTGTAGGTACTGTGCTACTGTATGAAGCAGGAAAATGGGGCGACGCTCTCAGTAAGGAATTGTACTGAAAGCGCTTGGCACAGGTACAGAAAAGAGGAGCACTAAGGATAGCATCTTCATATCCGCCAGTCTCTTAATATTATTTCTTGCCACAGTGGGTATTAAATAAGGTTAAATTTAACGCGTGACTCTTTTGCCAATCAAGTCATTTCTTAACTGAAGGTTCTAATTTGTACAGCCTAATATTTTGCCAAATATATATAAAACGCTAACACTCTGCGCTTACAATCGCTGATGATCCCTTATAGTACTGTTTAAGTAAGCTGAACAGAGCGCTTCATTCGGTGTCCCACAGTGAAAGGGCAGTCTACTCGACTTGCAAGTTACAACTTGTCACGCAGTCAACAAGTTCGATTTGTTGACTTTTCAAAAAAAAAAAATTAAAAACAGTAGACCATAGGCGGCCAACGTCTGATTGACTTTCTATGTAGCAGAAATCTAGTCATTCGTTCGGCTTGGTTCCCAAATCAACGCATACATAAAATGACCTCGGAATCACCGGATGGCAACACAAAAAACCCGATCTGCCCGTTCTAATCCAACAACTTGGAGTCTCTAGCATCCTTGACGAAACTCTAATCATTAATTCATCAAATTCACTTATCGCGCCGGGCATCGATAAGATTCCAGTGGAGCTCATTAAATATTGTGGTAGTGGTGTTCAGAAAGTTATCCACAAATTCATCCAGCGCATTTGGCATCCAGAACATATGTCGAATGGCTGGATCCAATCAATTATATTCCCTATCCAGAAAAAAACTGTGAAAACTATAGAGGCATATTATTACTTTGTACGGTGTATGAAATATTTTAAAGATCATATAAATTAAAATGAGATCATACGCCAATAGTTTTACTGGGGAGTATTAAGGTAACTTTAGAGCAAGTAAATCGGCGAAAGACGAATTGCTCACAGTCAAACAGATACTTGAGAAATATTCACCCACTTTAAGTAAGCATATTGATGGTAACGGACTGCACCAAATAATGCTTTGCTTTGGTATCCCAGCCAAATTAGTCCATCTTACCAAAATGGCAATGACGTCGGCAACCACTCAAGTCCACATAAATAACCAACTGGCCGATGGCTTCTACACAAATATCGGACTAAGGCAGGAAGATGGGCTGGCCTCATTGGTATTCAATTTGGCTCTGGAGTACGTCATAAGGAAGCTGTCGATACACGAGGCACACCAGCACACAAGCTGAGCCAAGTAGTAGTCTATTCGGATGACATCAACATTTTGTCACGGCCATGAACAACTTCCAAAGAACTCTTCTTGAAACTCAACAGCGAAGGAAAACTAGTAGGGCTACAAATCAATGAGAATAATACTAAACTCAAGACGCCGTCAAGAAAAACTACCTCAAATGCCCAAAATATCATATTTGGCGAATACAATATCAAAATTGCGGGCAAATTAGTATCTTCAGGCACTAAAATAACGAGAATCGGTAATGGAACGGACGAAACACGCCGAAGAATGCAGCTTGCAAATAAAATATTTTATTCAGTTCTGATACTCTTTTTTGTTTTTTCTTTTGTAGTTAAGGGGTCCATGTCAGTTACGCATTGAGTTTGGGGCTCCCGTGCTTGCAAGCGACTAGACTACCCACTAAATACCTCCCGTGTTAACCCGAGAACCCAGCTCGGCCCGTTTGACCCATAACTTTAGGCAAGGTCTCGTTTAGTTCAAGCCAAGGGACCCCTCTTCTAGCAGGAGGGGAAAGGCGAAGAGGAATCGCCAGACAAGTGATCCCCCAGCCCCGATGTCCCCAGCTACTGATAACCCTTATATTTTTTAAGATCGCCCGAACATGATGTGCCATCTGGTTCTATTTGTCAACCTATTCGAGCATCGGAGTGAGTTCTCCCATCTCCCTGTTGAGGTTCCTTTGCAGCCTATCCGTTTTAATGTTTTGACGATCTTGTTGAGTAGATGCTTACACTGGAAAACAAAGCTCCAAGTATATAAATATGTGATAAGACCTGTGTTATGCTGTGGGTGTGAAACATGAGAGGAACTGTAGTGCTACACAGAAGAAGGAGAATTAGATCAGAAGTTTATCTAGTCATTTGAACTTCAGAATGAACCTAATAAAATGGTTACAAGTCTCCAAATAGTGATACCGTCAAGCACTTTTTTTTTCATAATAGAAAAATTTTGCACATATGACGTTACAAATAAGGGTAATTGTACTTTTTCGATGAAAACTCGTATCGTAAAAATCACTTTGAGATAGTAATCAGTGCAGCAATACTGAATCTTGATGTCAGCCAAAGCTCAAAATTTTATAAAAATGTTGCTGAGACCACTGTTCCTTTTCAGTTAACTTTTTAAGGAAATTAATGTACAATATTATACTCGTATACAAGAATTTACAACCAGCCCTTCATGTTCTACATAATTACCCACTTGTGGTGCTGAAAATTGAAGTTAATTTGGCTTACGTTTAACATCAGAAAACCTTTTTATCGAAGACTACAGGTTAAAGATTAAAATAATCGTAACTCCTTAAATATTTTCACGCAATCAACCTAGCACCACAAACTGCTTTATCAATATTATCCCACTAATATCTTTCAGTGTCTCCCCGGGCGACAACAAAAGGGACCTGTTTCAGTCATTTCAAAATAATCTCCAATCAGCTGCAGATTATTGTTGTCATTAAAGACACACAATAATAACTCATGAACCGAACCGAGCGACGAGAGTAAAATCAAAGAATACAACAACAACATTTAGCAAATAGTATAAAGGACGAGAAAAGAGGAAACCAATAAAAATGATTCTTTTTTCCTCTCCTATCAACTGTCTGATACACTCAAAGCTGGATTACAAAAGGGAAAATATTTTCACTTCCGTCTTTTGGGAACACTTTCAACATTGAATCCTACTCTTTCTTTTATTCAACCCTGCCTTGCCAGTTAGGCGTACTATTAAAGTGTATTATTGCGAAGGTTTGGAGGGTAGGATTTGTTGCAAAGTTGGTGGTTAATGTATCTGCGAAAGTAGTACTCATACTGATGTTGCCTGGGCTGGTGAAGTTGTGGATGATGCAAATAGATTCCCACAAGTCATGACTTTTTTAGTACGATGCGAAAAAGCCAATGGTGTTCAAATCCTGTTTGATAGCATCTGGGTGAAAATTTCGTTGTGTTTTCAGTCAATTATCCTTGGATTAATCCGATACTAGAGAAAAAGGCCAATTGTTTTAGGAGTCACTTTAATAGGACATAAAAAAAATCAAACGATTTTTAATGAGTCGTTATTTCAGTTTTTTTTGTAGTCTTAACATTTTTAATGTATCGTTTGCAAAAATAGATTCCTAGATGAACTTGGTTCTATTTTATTTGTTCGTCTACCCATATAACATATGCTTTTTCTCGGCGACTTGATGCAAAGGGCAAAACTGGTGGTCGTTTAAAGTTGCTCGTCAAACAGAAGGGAAACGTACTGAAATCACTGAAATATAGATGAGAAGGGGTTGGAATGCTCAAATACTCAAGTAAAATTTTGGCGACCCAGAAAAGGCAAATTGGGAGTCGTCCTCTGATATTGCTAGGGAAAAACTCGAAGTAAGGAAACCATACAAAATTCGAAATGCACAAGAGCTGGAAAACTAAGTGAAATTCCCAAGCAAAACGTTTAAAATGGCAAAAAGGCAACAAGCCTCATGGTGTAAAGGAGCTTCCAAAAAAAGTCTAAAAACTTTCTTATAAAGCAAAGTGCGACAACCACTTGGCAGCATGATCGACAGAGAAGCACTTAAATGGTTTAAAAAGAAGCGAAACCATTAAATAGTTTGAAAAGGAGCTCAAGAGTGCCAGGCAATATAGACGCGCTCAAATCAAAAAGGCATCTGAGAAACTTCAAGGTTGAGAAAGAAAACTCAAAAAGTCCCGCTCTGCCGTGCCAACATAAAAATGTAAATGGTTCTTGAACCATGATCTAGAGAACTGCCAAAAAACAGTCCCGATGCATTTCAAGAAGAAAATAGAGTGAGGTGAAAACTATGGAAAACATCCTGGAGGACTACATAAGAGAACCTGCCAACGTAAGTTCCCTTCCAAAGCGTAAAACATCTAAACTAAAGGAAAACAGCAATCCATTTTGTTGGATGAAACGTTGAAATATCTATCCAATATAAGGCGTATACTTTGTCAAGGTTCTTAGATGTCAAGGGCCAAACCATACTGTTGGTAAGGATCTGTACCGCTCACTGTCTTGTAGGAATATTCGCAAAGCTCGGAAGTGACTTTTTGACTTATGTCATTGCACAGCTTTTGGCTGGAGGAGATGGAAGGCATTTTGGCCAGTGAGCTTTACTGATCGGAACGAGACATCTACATGAGTTATGAGCCAAATCATAAACTTTAAATTGGTCACTCCTACGATCAAGCGTAATCAAAGGAATCCAACTGCATTATTAAGGTGGATCCTTAAGCCCAGAAGGTCAGTATAAACTAACATCGCCAGAGCCAAATGATTGGAGATCCTACATCATCAACTAGTGATGCCGAGCATGGGACAACAACCAAAGATATCTGTGAAGTAGCATTAATAGCGGCTCCACATATCTTCTTCTTCTTCTTCGTAGTAATACAGCCCCTCTCGGGCCTTCGCTTCCTGCAAACAGCGCCTTCAAATGTCTCGAAATATTAATCGCGTCCTCCAAAGCGATGAACTGTCTTCGTCGACCGAGTCAGACCAGCGTTTCCTAGGTTTCCCCACTGGTCTCCGGCCTTTAGTTCTCCTAACGAATACTTTTTAGGTATCCGTTGTTCGTCCATAGGATTCATGTGCCCAGCCCATTGCAGCTCCGCAGTCTGACGATCGTTTAGACCTCCGGCTAGTCAAAAGTTTCATACAGCTTATGGTTGTATCGAATTCGCTATTGGCCCCCGTCTAGCTTCGCTCCAATTATTCGCTTCAGGACTTGTCGCTCAAAGGCGTTCAATATATTTGCGGACGTTGGGTAAGGTTCATGTTTCACACCTATAGCATAACACAGGTCTTATCACAGATTTGTATATTTGAAGCTTTGTCTTTCTGCATATGCAGCTGGTTTTCAAAATCGTCAAAACTGAATAAAATATTTTATTTGCAAGCTGTATTCTTTGGCGTATTTCGTCTCTTTCATCACAGGTTTTCGTTATTTCGGTGCCTAAATACACAAATTTGCTCATGTTTTCTATGCAGCACTCGCCAAGTGTCATACTTTGTGTGCTTGAGGTATTGTTCCTCGACTGCGCCATGAGCTTTGTTTTATTTTTATTGATTTGTAGCCCTACTAGTTTTGCTTCGCTGTCGAGTTTCAGGAAGAGTTCTTTGGCATGTTGATGTCGCCTGCATAGGCTTACCCTTTGGCTCGACTTGTATAGTCAAGTATCTCGTGTATGACACGTAGGTTATTAGTGATGTACTCCAGAGTCAAACTAAATAGAAATTAGTCAGCCCACCTCTCTGCTTTAGTCCGATATTTGTGCCAACGACATTTGTGAGTTGATTATTGATGCGGACTTGCAAGGTCGTCAGCAACATCTTAATTTTGCTAAGACAGACTAGTTTGAGTGGGATGCCAAAGCAAAGCATTATTTGGCACAGTGCTTTACGATCAATATTGCCGTATGTTTGCTTTAAGTCAACGAAAATTTGGTGTACGTCTATGTTATACTCCCAGCATTTTTCAAGTACCTGCTTGACTGTGAACAATTCGTCTGTTGTTGATCTATCTGCCCTAAAACCACCTTGATACTCCCGAATAATACTGTTGGCGTATGATCCGATTTTATTTTCTAAGATTTTAGAAAATATTTTGTACGCTGTACAACGTAGTGATATCCCTCTATTATTTTTTGCACTGTAGCTTGTCACATTTTTTGTGGATAGGGAATACAATTGATTGGCTCCACTCTTTCGGCATATTTTCTTATAGCCAAACGTGCTGGATGATTTTGTGAATAGCTTTATGAACACTGCTGTCACCATATTTGATGAGCTTCAATAGAATCTCATCGATACCAGGCGTTTTATTATTCTTTTGGGCTTTGATGATGGAACACACTTCATCCAGAGTTGATGGGGCCAATGGAGACTCTCTGTCGACAGTGAGAGGCTCCGATATTGTGGAGCTGTGTGAAGGTTTAAGGAGGTTCTTGAAATATGATGCCCATCCTTCCTTAATTTTGGTTTCATCAGCGATGATATTGCCGATGTCATCACGACAGGGCGTGGTTTTGGGCTAATAGCCAAGTTTCAGGTTTTTCACTGCTTTGTGTGCCTGTCTAGTTACTCGTTAAACTTATATCTATACCTCTCAATTGGTCGTCATAATATTTTATTTTCTTAACCCTCATAATATTATTCGCTACTTTTCTAAGATTCTCATAGTGTTCTCTCTTCGTCCTGGTTTTCCTACCTACGTATTTTTTGTATGCCTGATTCTTTTTCTCTAACCCGTTTTGGGACTCATCATTGAACCATTCATTTCTTTTGCGCTGGGCTTGATGTCCAATGGTCGCTTCTGCCACGGTCCCAATAGCCGCTTTCACTTCCATCTAGAGCTCGTTGCTTGTCTTGAACGATGCGTCTGATAAGATGGGAGTCAGCTGGTTGTCGAGGGTTTCCGTGAAATTGTTTGCCACAGACGCCATTTGGAGCCTTTCGATGTCGAATTTTTGTAGCGGGCTGGTCTTCATTAAATATGCCTTTGACATTCGAAATCAGTAGTTAACTTTGATCAAGTAATGATCTGAAATATCATTGGCTCGAAGCCCAACGTTGTTGGATAAGAAAATGATCGATCTGGTTTTGTGTGTTGCCATCCGGTGATACCTTGGTCATTCTATGAATGCGTCGATGTGGGAAGCAAGCCAAACGTATGTCTAGATTTCTGTGACATGCAAAGTCGATCAGACGCTGGCCGTTGTCATTTGTTTTATCGTGGAGGCTTTATCCTGCATTCGTTGCCCGAAGAGATAGTTCATTGCCAACCTTAGCGTTAAAATCACCCAGAATTATTTTTGTGTTGTTTGTAGGCAATGAGTCGATGAGTCATTTCAGGTGATTGTAGAATGTCTCCTCCGTTTCGTTGGTCGGGGCGTGAACATTCATCAGCCAGATTTCGGAGGGTTCCGCTTTTATATAGATCGCATAAAACCTTTCATTGACTGCCTTAAAATCAATAACTTGCCATTTCAACTCCCTATCTACAATGAAGGCCACTCTGAACCCTCGTTTTCCAGTAGGCTTCCCACTTTTGAATATTGTGTGCGATCTCATGTCTTGAATGTCGTTTCCAGTCCGATTCGATTCCTGGACTGCCGGTATTTTTAATTGATATTGACTGGCCTGTTGTAAAAGGTCCTTAACAGTGTCAGGGTAATTGAGTGATCTGACGTTCCAGGTTCCAATGCTATAGTCCTTTTTTCGTTCGCGAGGCCATTGCCGTGTGTCCAATCCATTCCGAGGCCCATCTGCAGGTTTTGAAACATTATAAAGTTTTGCAGAGATGAGGAGTTACCCCTCGCCCAACCTCTATTCCGGCTGCGTGTTGATTACGTCGATTCCGTTATCAGGCGCAGAAGATTCACCTTCATCTGCTTGCGTCCCCACAAAAAAGCTGTAGATGTATTTACAGTCATTAGCATTTCTCGGCATTGCATGTCCCATTATTGGGGAACCAGTGAACCCAATGTGCGATTCCGAGAGCATTTACTACCATTTGATTGGGGGGGGGGGGGGGGTGGGATGAGGAATCATGGAAGCTATGGGTTGGGGAAACAAAGGGTTCCCTCCTTCTTTCTTGAACGGGCTTGAGACTGCTTAAAGCTCCACATATCTATGGTTTTAAAATTTCTTTCTCTTTTCAACTCCTTTCAGTGTTTAGGCAGCAAAGCCTAATAGAGGGAGAAATGAACGCCACTGAGAAGCTATGGGTTCCAGCAAAAAATCCGATAAAGCTATCTCTTTTAAGTACCTTCTCTACATCTTCCTGAACCATAACATTGTAAATTTTATTCGGAAATATCACATCCAGAGGCCCACCTTACGTATTACAAAAGATTGAAAGTTGTCACTGCAGATACTCTTCAAAAAGGAAAGAAACGGAAGAGAATCCTTGAGTTTCCAAAAATTTGGCTTAGGGACCCATCCATCACTTGTGCAGTCTTTGAATATATTAATTGGCCTGAGATGGTAAAGTTTGTCAGATTAATAGAATCGAATCAATAAAAAGTAGTTTTAAAGGTACAGGACCGCCTAGATCTTAACTTATCTGTTCAATGAAGTGGTCGAAATATATTTGGAAATTACGATCTGCCAAGTGATTACAAGGGGATGATGGCCAAAGAAGCATCTGAATACAAACATAAAGTATTGATCATTGAAACGATAAGTGGCTTTGAACCTGATTTGGTCAATGCCATGTTCAGTATCCACCAGACTAGCCTCCTTTTATCCCGAAGATTTTTATAGTTCCGAATATTATTTACATGAAATCATTTTCAGTAAAAGGAGAGACTAAATGAGCCTGCAGTCTTTTTATATTTATCGGTATCATAGGACAAAAAGAGTATAAATATAAATCTATAACTCGATGGTGAACTTAGCCTCGTGGATCTTGGAATAGGAAACGAGGTTGGCTATAGGGCCTAATGCAGGCATTAATAGCATAAAAGTTAACAAGGAATAAAATTGACGTTTACTGCCTTAAGGCAGCTTCCGTTTAATATTTTATCCGAGCAAAAATGTGGAAGAGTTTGTATTAATCCAAAAATTCTGGGCTCACAAGTACCAAATCTGTGGACTATACATGAATAATATAGAATCACGACAAATGTTTCATCAAGTAAATCAACAGTCAATATTCTCATCAAAAAATGTTATTATCTCTCTAAACTTCTTCTTCTTTGTAGCACTACAGCCGCTCCTGGGCCTTCGCTTCCTGCAACAAGCGCTTCCAAATGTGTCGATCAATTGGACGTATCCCAAAAATGTTGAAGCCCAAGGAGAGATAAACTTCTCCGTCGACCAACTCAAACCAGCGTTTTCTCGATTTGCCTGCGGGTCTCCGCACTATATTTCTCTCAACGAGTATCTTTGAGTATCTGGTTCACGTGACCAGCCTACCGCAGCTTCTGCAGTCGTACAAACGTTGAGAGCTCCGGCTCATCAAGTTTTATACAGTTCAAAGTTCTACTGAATTCTTCATCGGTCCAGTGCCAATCTTTTGAAGGCGCTCAATATGTTTTTAGATGCTGAGGTCATGGTTCATGTTTCATACTCACAGCATAGCATAAGCCTTTTCACCGATTTGTATAGTTTAAGCTTTCTTTTCCTGTGTATGTGCAAGATCGTCAAAAATGCATCAAAATATTTTATTTGCGAGCTGTATTTTCGGCGTATTTTGTCTCTTTCATTGCTAGCTCTCACTATCTTGCCAACAAAACATAAAAATGTTGTCCAAATTTTTGACGAACAAATCAAATGTGATTTTTGTGTATTTGAGGCATTCTTCTTCAACTGTGTCATGAATTTTGTTTTATTCTCATTGATTTGTAGCCCTAATAGTTTTACTTCGATGTCGAATTTCAGGGAGAGTTCTATGTCAATTGTTAATGAGGTAACGAAATGTTGATGTTGTCCGCATAGGCTACTTCTTGGCTTGACTTGAACAGTAATGTACGTCGTGTATCGACAGGTAGCTTTCTTATGACATATTCCAGAGCCAAATCGAATAGCAATCGAGCCAGCCCATTTCCGTGCTTGAGTCCGATATTTGTGTCAAAAGCCTCGGTGAGTTGGCCATTGATACGGACCTGGTAGGTCATCGATGCCATTTTCATTTTGGTATGATGGGCTGATTTGGCTGAGATGACAAAGCAAAGCGTTATTTGGTACAGCAAGTTACGCTCGAAACTGTCGTTTGCTTCCTTAAATTCATCAAAAATTTTAGGTGCGTTTATGTTGAACTCCCTTTAATTCTCAGGTCCTGCTTGACAGTGAACAATGGTCTGTTGTCGATCTACCTGCTCTGAAGCCACCTTTTTACTCCCCGATAATACTGTTGGCGTCTGATCTGATTTTATTTTCGAAGATCTTTGAAAATTTGCGCATCGTTGCTAATCACTTAATTGTGGATAGGCAATATAATTGATTGGCTCCACTCTTTTGCCATATGATTTTGTTGCCCAATGTGAACGACGATTTCGTGAATGGTTTTCTGAACACTGCTGCCACCATAGTTAATGAATTCCACTGGAATCTCATTGCTGCCCAGTGATTTATTATTCTTTTGAGCCTTAATGGTGTCAAAAACTTTATTCAGAGTTAGTGGGGCCAATGGAAGCTCTCTAGAAACATCTTTAGGCTCCAATATTCTGGAGCTTTGCGGAATGTTATGAAGGTTCTTGAAATATGATGCCTTTATGTCCTTAATTTTGTTTTTATCTGCGTTGATGTTGCTGGTATCATCACGACAGAGCGTGATTTTGGGCTAATAACCTTGTTTCAAAGTTTTTACTACTTTGTATGCTTATCTTGTGCTGTTCGCTACTTCTCAATTGGTTATCATGGATTTTTTTCTTGATTCTAATTATCTCATTTTCTTTTCTACTCCTCTAAGATTTTCATGGTGTTCTCTCTTCGTCCTGGATTTCTTACCTGTAAATTCTTTGTACACGTGATTTTTTTTATTGAACGCATTTCGGGGCTCATCATCGAACCAATCATAACTCTTGCGGTAAGCTAGATGTTCAATTGTCTGCTAAGCCACGGTATTAGTTGCCGCTTTCACTTTGACCCATAGTTCGTTGCTTATTTTCAGCGATGTGTATGACAAAATGGTAGCCAGCTGTTTATTTAGGCTCTCCGTGAAATTTTTTGCCCCAGATGCATTTTGGAGCCTTTCGATGTCAAATTTTCGTAGTGGGCTAATATTTGCCGAATATGCCTTTGAAATATTACATCGATAGGTTAGTTTGATCAAGTAATGATCTGAGTTGCAATTGGCTCCTCATTATGTACGGGCGTCAAGTGTGGTCGAGGTCTAAGTATCTTTATTGGATCAGAACATGGTCGATCTGGTTTTGTGTACTGCCATCCGGTGATACCCATGTATGCGTCAATGTGGGAAGCAAGTCAAATGCATGACTGGATTTCTGGTACCTACATAGAAAGTCAATCAGGCACTGGCCATCGTTATGTGATTCATTGTGGAGGTTGTATCCTCCAGTGGTTCCCCGATGAGATAGTTCATTGCCAATCCTAGCGTTGAACTTACCCAAAAAATTTTTTGTGTCGTTTGTAGGCAGTGAGTCGACTAGTCTTTTCAGGTGCTTGTAGATCAATTACGTCGTTTCTGCGACTTTTGCTTCCGTCAAGGTGTGTACATTTATCAGCCCAATTTCGAAGAATTTCAATTTTACTTGGATCGCCCACAACGGTTCATTAATTCCTTAAAATCAATAACGCGAGATTTGACTTCAATTTGATAGGTATGAGACTTAATTTTAAGGTAGAAGATAATGTTTATTACCCTAAAAAGCCATCTGACCTGGCTGTGTTATGTGAACAGATGGGTTTCGACTCCTTTGAGTCGTCTTCAGTGTTTTTATTTGTTTTTTTTTGTGTTTTAACCGCTACAGTCCCTTTTGATCCTATGCTTTGAGAAAGTTAGAGTATCCTTTTATCTTGTTCATATGTATCGGCACTCAAGAAAATGATGTAGTCAGTTTTAGAACTTGTTCATGCGAGCATCAAACCAGTTGCAATATATTGTGGTTCCAAACCAGAACGTATAATAATTGAACGAAATTTTTGGTTACATTTGTCCTGCGTAAGAGAAGCCTTCGTTTAAAAAAAAAACGAAATTGTTACACACAAAATATCTCGAAGAAACTTCTTTTATCGTATTTAATCCACTTAAGCTCGAAAACTCAATCAAATATGGTTTCACTCAAAACCTTTTAACTTTGAACATTTCCCGCTTTTCTACACTCTCTTTGAGCTCGCGAAAGCCAACCTCTGACTTTGAGCAAATTTTCAACCAATTCTTCGTTAATATCTGAACATGACTCAAAGGTGACTTAAACGAAGTCGAAACGCGTCTGTTCACACAACAAAGCAAGGTCCGACGGCTTTTCAAGAAAAACAGGTCTTGGCTACAGATATCAACTTAACAAAATTATTGACTAGAAAATAATCATTTGGTAGAAAATAGTCATTTTGGTCATCATCTACATGCAAGTTTCAAAATGGCGGTGGTTCAAATATGCGTTTGTTCAGATTAGTGTGGCCCTCGGGTGGCCATGTTTCTCATGGGATTTTGATCAAACTTCAAATTACGGATAAATGTACTATGTTCTTGTATTTTACAAAAAAAAACCACCAAAATGGAATGAAAAACAAAACGGTCTAAGAATTTAAAACTTAATATTTTTCGCTGCGATTTTCACTAAATACCAAATATTTTACCGACTAGAGTAACACTCCAATTTGAATGAGATTTGGCACAGTAATTGATGAGACCCTGAGACACATATATTTAAAAAAAAAAAATTTTAATAAAATGCATTTATTCAAACTGGCAGCCTCCAAAATTCTGAAGATAGGCGCGATCTGCTATTTAATACTGACTGAAATAATGAATAAGTTTCTTGGAAATATTGTAAATGGTCTAAATTGGAAGTATTTATGCAGCACACCATTTTGCTTAGACAATGTTTGACTTTCAAAGTGGCGGCCAATAAAATGGTTTTATGCTTTTGCTTCTAAAAATAAAGGTACCTACGGGAAATTTGTCTTTCCGACTGGTGGTGCCTACGGGATTTTTTGACTGGGTAAATGATTATATCTCAATCGATAGATGAGCAAGAAGACAAAATATTTAAAAGAATTATTGTGCATGTTATTTTACGTTTCACTCAATCCTTTTATTACTGTTATCTATGTCAAAATTGTAATATTGACTGTCACTTATTGCATCATTATGTACCTGTAGCAAATTGTTTCCCATAATTAAAGAGCGGTAAAAAGAGACTATTTAACTATTTATTAATATCTTCAATTTTTCAAACTCGTGGCCGATCAAATTAAGGAGAAATTTTGGACCGCGCCACAAGAAACAGTGTCCGAGATAACAAAAAAGACGACCATAGTATTACGGGAAAAAACATATAGGGAATCTCGTTTGATATCTTGATCAGGTGAAACACGTGATGCAAGTGTCCGCTGCTAGGAGGTATCATGACCAATGATTTGTGCAGATTGTTTGCAACATTTCAACTTATTAGTTGAACTTCAACGAAGATGTTTGGCAGGCAGTAGAATAACAATAGAAACCGCAGCTTGAGTTGTTCCGGCAATTACATCTGCTATTTCAACCAAATTAAAATAATAACAATTTGAACGGAATACTCGCTAAATTCCCATCCATTACAAATTCGCACGCTACGACACTCATCAAAGAACCTCCAGTCAATTATAAGGTAGCTACACAAATGGAACGCCAGTCGTCGATCGCCCTTGACGCTTAACGCCGGAACAATATTCTGCAGCAAAGAAATATTTTGGGCGTAATATGTTGACCCGCCCAACAGTCAATAGGCCATTCCATTTGGTACATAAAGTCGAGAAGTTTCACATGAGTACCTGACACATCATGTTCTCCGTTAGATGGGGATTAGTGTGAAGCGCCAATCAACGCCCCGCAGCCCAAAGGTTGGGGTTCTAGTTCACCCTCCATTTTGAGATACCTGCAACACAACTGTTTTCAGCCAAGGATAGACTCCTCAACCGTGTAGAGGGTGACAGTAACCTGTCATGGGCTTCCCCTAGCCCGTGGTATACACCAAAGCTCTGCTCAACTTTTCGTGACCTATGTGGCTCCCAAACCCAAGTAGGTTGCCTCGCCTCGGGTGCGTGGGGGCGGTCTTCCCCAAAGAATAATAGTTTCTGAGAGTTTAGTTTAGTTTCAGAGCTTAGTAAATCTCCCTACGCTTATGACAACCGTATTTCAACTAACATGTATTTTATAGTTTAGGGCCAAGAAAAGCATTCGCAGACTACAATTCTCGGCCCTCTCTTTAATTCTGTTCCTTATGCACCACAATCCACTGACTGCAAGCACAGTCAAATACCTTCACGCCTCCAAGTTATTTTCTTTATCTCCCTGCTAAGCTTGCGCCATTCATTCAGCTTCATTTCTCCCTTCAGCCACCTCACCTCCAGGTCTCCACTTCCCCTCACTACTAGGCTTTGGCTCCATTCACTTGGTTCAACTTCTCCCTTCAGTCATCATGTACCACCACCCAAATTACCTCAAGGTACATCGCTTGCCCTTCCTACTTGGCTACGCCGTGCATCCGGTTCCACTTCTCCTTTCAGCCAAGACGCATCAGGTCTCCACTTCACTTTGCTAGACCAACTTATTTACTATGAAAAGGAGGACACCATGAAATACAAAAAAAATAATACACTACATGATAAATGTAAACAAAAGCTACATAAAATAATATAAGTTGAATTATTGTTGATAAAATCTTATGCATGTATTAATTAATTATTTAAATGAGTACTTATCAATTGAATGAATATTTTTCATCAATGTATCATCTTCTAACAATATATTCGTAATATCTGAACAAGAAATATCTTTCAAGTTGAATTTAACGGCAAGTGCTGCAGCTAGAGTATCAAAATTCATTCTAGATTTCTCACTTGTCCAAAAATCATTCGCAAGAGAAAAAAATCGTTCAACTGCTGCATTCGTTCCAGGACGACACAGCGTAAATTGAACAAGAATAAATAAATTTTAACATGGAATATGTTCGTTTTTAAAACGGCTGAATATTTCTACCCATCTTTTACCAATATACACGTGTTGCTTTTCCCATTGTATTAATTTTTCACGATTTTAATTTCTTTAAACAGGCAATTGTCATCAATTTTAATCTCTGGCATTTCTTCAGATAAAAGCTTAACACAAGATTCAACCTATCATTTACTGAAACCTATTATTTACTGAAAAGTTTGTTTCAGACCATTCTTCGATATATTCAATACATGTTTGGTAGAATTTCTGCACATCTTTGATAAACTTTTCTGTTATGCCGGGATTTGATACCTCCGACTCCGACACATAAAAATAAATCAAGGAAGAAATTTTTCTGCAAATTGTAATTTATATTGAAGGACAAAATCACTCAAAATAAGACTTCTGTACTTCTGTACTTGAAATGTGTTCACTTTCAATCTTTTGAATTGCTTTGTGAAAAATATTTGCTTGACTATGTACAATATACATGATTATCTCAGATATTTCATTGTTGAAAAATAGTTACAGGATATGAACGGAGAGGTTCAAACAATTTAAGAACACTCTCTAAAGCAGGTGTAAGGGCAAGCCATCTTACTTTTGAATATCCTAAAAGCTTTTTATATTCGATATTAGCTTCTTCACAAAATTGTTTTAAACTTGCTACACGAACAGTGAAACGACTAAAATACAAATTAATTGTACTTATTATTACTTCTACATCAATTGGCACCGCACATGATGCTGTGTTGATTGCATTTGATAAGATATGTGCATTACAATCTATTCCTAATATTTTCTTATGCAGCATATCTTGCAATTTTACATATATGTTATTCACGCCTTTGCGTTTTCGTCCACCAAAATTGGTATTTTTATTATCAGCTGATAGTGCGATAACTTTAGATTTCAAATTATTTTCATTTATAACTGTATTAATAGTTTGACAAAATTTCAGAGGTCTCCCTCTCAATAGATTCTAAATTTAATAATTTTACTTGAATGCCCTTTGTTCCATTAAAATGTCGCACGAGTATTGGATACAATTTAATTTCATTGTGGTTTGAGGCATCAGATAAAATTGTGTCGAATGCAGCAGTCTCCAAGTCTTCTTTAAGCGTTTTATCGCAGTAACTTTTAAATACTGATTTTAAAATAGCTTCGCATTTTGTCCTGGCACATGAAAATTTAGCATTGTGAAACATTTTCAATAATTTAGTTGTACAATCCATACCACGAGTACTTTGATTATGAAATATAGTGTGAAATACAAATGTTCCCTCCATTGCAGCTAACTGTCTATAATATCCTGAATAATTTGAAGTTTTCATAAAACTTGTAAGTTTACTACTGGAAGCTAATACATCTACAGATTGCTTATGTTTGTTGGTGGTCAAGTGCTTTGTTATGGCTGATCTGCCCCCAACTCCAATGCAAAATTCTGCTCTGCAAATATTGCAAAAAACAATGGAATCTTTTCTCGATATGAGGAATGATAATTCCTTTTTCAGCTGCTCGTTAAGGTGACATTTGCTCTTTTTAGATTTGTCCATCCCTTAAATACAATCTAAAATTGAAAAGAAACTATAAGCATAAAGCTTCTCAAACGATGCACATTATGAACAAATAAAATTCATTATTAAAACTAAAATTTTTATAACGCTTGTAAACCGAAAAATTTATCTGGTTACTGGAAAGGAAACCAAAACATTTATGAAGTTTAATTTTAAGGTTTAATAAAAAGGTTAAAAACTTCTTTTAATAAGATACTACTAAGAAATTGAAAAATTCATCAGCATCACAGCTCCTTTATGAAAGACTAAAAATTTCATCATGGCATCGTTTTTTCAGAAAAAGTGTATATGTTTCGATTTTCCTTCTGACAGATACACATGTAAATTGAAAAGAAAATATACTCAAAACTATTTTGGTTTTTTCCCAATCTTAATAAAAGCAAAGCTTTCGAAGTTAAAGGTTAAGTAAAAATTGCAAATCAGCAAAAGTTGATTTCAAACTTTTACTCAATCAATGTGTGATGCCATGGACCGCTTACCTGTTTGACTCTCAAGGGTATTGAAAAAAAATTTTTAAGAATCCTAAACAACCCGACGGCGATTTCCTGAAGTGAGTGCGAAAAATTGCGAAGCAGCGCGATCATCTGTGGGATGTGTCACAACAAACTGAACTGTCACTGATGCGCTCATGCCAGATCTCCCGTTCAGAGTGCATGCGTCTCAAGATCGCGTCTTATCGTATTTTACTGGTCCTTTTTTATGAATCGATGGATTGACGTTGGTACAAACAAAATATCAAATATTTGTGCTGTGGCGGTAAAAATATAAGATTCTTCTGTGACACTAAGGTTTAAATGCAAAAATTTAAGAAAAGGAAATAAATATTGAAAAGGAGGATAATTGTGAAAACGAAGGACATTTAGGAGGACGTTTTCAGAGGAGGGCATAGCTTGCAAAAAGAGGATTGTCCTCCCTAAAGGAGGGCGGTTGGTCACCTTATTATACACACCTTTCGCTCAGTTCCACTTCTGCCGTCAGCCACCGCACCGTCAGGTCTCCGCATCCCCTCGCTACTTGGCTTTGGCTCCTTTCGCCTGGGGCAACTTTTTCCTTCAGCTAGCATACGCCATAAGAATCATGCCTCAAGGTACATTGCTTCCCCTTTCTACTAGGCTACACCGTTTGTCTGGTTCCATTTCTCCCATCAGCCAAAACGCCTCAGATGCAACGCTTGTCAAATGTCTACAACGAGGAAATGTAGAGCCCGCCGGCCGAAATGCTTTACAGGGTGATGTTGCGACTGTCTTGGGAGTTCTTCATGGAAAACGAGGTACCCAACGATCCTTCAATCTTCTCGGAGAAATTTAAGGAGACTGAAACAAACATCTGCAGCACATTGCCGTTCTGACAGTATTTTTGTACATAAAGATCTAGCAACATGTAGTCACGTCTTTTTAAGAGTCGATGAATGCCGAAAACTTCTTCAACAGTCTTATACCGGTCCACATAAAGTAATCAACTGAAATTCGGAAAGATTGTACTGAATTCAAAAGGATCTGAAGGAAATAAACGTTGTCATCTAAAGCCAGTATCAATTCTAAATCAAAATTTAGATCTAATACCAGAAGAAACAAAAACAACATCAGTACATCCAGAAGTCGTAAAAAAATATATTGGACCGAAGACGAAAGGTGTCACATTCAACGTGAAATCATTAGGGGAGAGGTACTGTGGCAGCCCTGAACATTTGTATGTGGACACCTAACAGATCCGGATTTTGATAACGTGAATTTCACTTCTACTCGTGCTTTTATCCAAACACACGCGCCATCGTAAACACATGTACAAATAAATATTAAGTGTATTCGTTTTGTTCTCTTCTTAATAAATACAATATCTGAAAAACCGCTTTTGATTGTGATTGAAGTGACTACAAATATCTATCAGACTCTACTGGTTATTTTATAGTAACGAAGTAGATCCGATAAATTTTTTTTCAGTGAGGATATTCCAGCTCATTGCTGTGATACCAAATATCTGCACCCTGGCATAGGCAGTGGCCAGGCATTCACATATAGTACATAGGCCCAAATTATTCCAATATATAAATAAAATTGCCATTAACTCGGTTATAATTTAGCCCACATCTTAAAATTTCCCGTACAGCACCCAAAACGAGTTCCAAGCCCTTATTCAATTCATTTCTTCCATGAAGAATGCTCGAACTTAAAAAGGAACTTAATTTAATACTTTTCTGATTTTAAGGATGAACTAAAAAAAGGAAAAAATTACAAAAGAATGACTTTAAAGATTCTAAACCACAACTACGATGCGAGGACCTGAATCCATTAACCGTTGAATGATGAAAGAGCAGGTACACAAGGAACAGTGTCACTGGGTTTTTTCTTGTTTTATTCGTTTATTTTTATAGCCAACCAGGTTATGGCTATCAATGAATAAAATATTTCTAAATGTCGTGAAAGGTTAGGAAAAAAACGTCGACACAAATAATTTATGGAGAACAATTGAAAGCACAGCACATGCAGTGCAACCTGGAATACTTTCCTGTGCCTGGTGAGGATATTGTTCTTGAGTAAAAATAAGGGACTTTGGCTTTTATAGAGAAACGTGACACAAATTGTAGATGTAGTAGTTATAAATTACCTGTCGATGACTTTCAAAGATAAATTTGGTGTCGGAGCTTATTGTTCGATTCGTCAACAAGATTCATTGTTACTGTTAGTAGTATGATGTAAATCATTCGGAAGATATATGTTAATATATTAAGAAAACAGGTCATTCGAAGTACAAGTACCGAGACGTGGTATGGTACTATAGTTTCAAAAATAATTCATTAAAATAAGGAAACATATTCGGGTTGAAAACAGAGACTAATGAATAGAAGTCAAAGTAGAGAATTTTGCCAACCGCGAGGGTCCTTTTGGGAAGCTTTAATTTATGTATACCAAACATTTGAGCAAATATCTCGGCATTGTTTATTAACTAGCAAAATCAGCAGTGGAAAAATGAAATGCCAGCTTGTATGTTAAGATGAAAATTCATTAAAGTTTTCGGAGGAATTCAGCACAAAAGCTCATTGAACTGTACTTCGATGCTCACAAAAAAACGTCGAGCATACGCATGTTGGCCGTTTAAACATAACTAAACTGGTAAAAATTCATAAGTCCATTTAAAGCCGCTCGTATGACAAAAATATGATTTTATTTTTAATGGCCATATAATAGTCAAATTTTTTAACGACTAATGATTAAATTTAGAACTTTGGGTGGATCCTGCGTGCAAATCTTATTAATCTGCTGTAGTTGTTGCCTAAGCCTGTATTGAGTCCGCTGCTTTCTGGTATCGTTGATATCCAAAAAGTTTCCACGGAATCCAATTTTTTCCAATCACACTCCAATATCTGCATTTTGTCCCAGGATATCTCGTTGGTGCTTTCTACGATGTTTCTGGCTACCATTGATCGCGTCTCCATATTTCCTTGTCTCACAGCCAATTTCACTTCTCTGATGTGTTCCTGAATTCACCAGTCTTTAAGTCTGTCCCGTCTGTCCAATGTACGCCATCTGACCTTCGGGGCAAGTTATTTTGTAAACCCCACTCTTTTCGTCCTTTCCCTTTGGGTCCTTCGCAGATCATAGTTTATGAAACAGTTTGTATTCTCTGGACAATGGTGCTGCAGTAACGTTCGATTTTTCCAACAGCCGCGCTAGTTTGTTATAACACGATGAGTGGGTCAACTTCATTCTTATTGTTACTAATTGTCGATTATCACAAAATGTTATGTATTGCTTTTTGCGTTGATATTCTTCCATTCGGTGCATTCTTTTTTGTATCAATTCTCTGGTGTACCCATATCTGATTGCAGTCTCGAATATACTATATATTCCTTTACTTTGAGTTTTCGTTCTTCCGACAGGGGGGCTGTTAGGAGTGATAGGAAAGTAATTTGAATAAAAACCTGGTGGCCTTCACAGTTAAAAATGTGGTCGTGGTAGTAATCATAGTGCTCAATACGTTGTATTTCGATTGGGGGTTGAAACGTACTCGACTTCGAAATATTTAATATTAGAAGATTTTTTTTTTTTTTTGAGGTAATCTTTAAAACTATGAGATAAAAATTTAATTTGAATTCTATTTAAAAATAATAATAATTTTTTTCTTTGCTAAAATAATCAGTCAATTCTTTTTAGGGTTTTGTAAAATAATTTTACAAAACCCTACTAGTTTCGCGACCAGTCTGTCCGTCTGTCCGTCCGTCCGTCCGTCCGTCCGTGTGTCACAGCAGTTTTTCTCGGAAACTACTTGAGCTAGAAACGTCAAATTTTGTGTGTAGATGTAAAGTGGTGATCTCTTCAAAGTTCAATTACAAAAAAATTTTATAAGGTATTTAAGGGGGGTCTCCCCATATAGGAGAGTGACCCCCCGAAAAAAAATTTTCATTGAAGGTAGCCGATATGGGTATCAAATGAAAGGTCTTTATGAGAACTTTTCAAAACAGGTCTTAATTTGGCAAAATTTGCTTCGAGAGGTGCACAGGGAGGGGAGATACACGAAAAATTTGTGTCCCCCCCCTCGCGATTGGACACCTGTGATCCGAAAAATCTGAAAAAATCAGGAATATAGGCCTTGGTGAGTACAACAACAACAAATACGTGAGAAGTCGCAATTCACTCAACTTTGTTAGTAATAGTATGATTTATCGGTTTTATGTTTTCTTGAATAAAATCTTAACGCTACCCTTAAATTCAATGAAGTTCAGTGCATAGATGTCTATTTATAAGATTGATATATCCTGAAAACTTCATAAAGATTGAATCATAACTAGCGAAGTTATAGCGGTTTGAATTTTCCTGTATTACTATGGAAGAATATGCACTGCATTTATTACTATGGCAACATATGGCTATGGAACAACATGCGCTTTTTACCGACTCAGACACTACAGTTTTGCTAGGATTTGCATGAAAATTTCAGGAATGATAGGTGTCATGTATATCTTTGAGAATCGGTTCAGCTAGTGGTATCAGTAATCGTAAAATAAAATAGTGGCTGTTTTAAATGCGAAGATTGAATAATTTTGAGTTATTTTTCCCAACTTCAACGTTTAAGGTGCATGCTTTGAACACTTGATTCAATTGAATGAATGACTGAAGATGAGTACCTACAATTAATGCTCATAAGTGAAACAAGTCAATGAGGCGGGAGAGAGCTCCTAGCAAAAGGGTTTTGTAACCATTCTAGGATTCGAAAAATTGGCCATTACTCGATGATAACAGTACAAGAGAGTGGCCCCTGAAAAAAAAAATTCATCAAACGTAGCCGATATGAGTATGAAACAAAAGTTTTCATGGGAGCTTTTCAAAACAGTTGTTAAACTGTCAGTTTTTACTTCAGTGGGGGCACAGGGGGGAAATACATGAAAAATGTGTTTCCTTCGTCGCGGATGGACATCTGAAATAATTATCAAGGGAGATATTTATGAGTATAACAATACCAAAAACCTTAGAAGTCGAAATTCGTTCAACTTTGTTAATAATAGTATGATCTTCGTATTTCATATTTTCTCCAATAAAATCGTCTTTGAAATGTTTCTTGATTTGATTCGATCTGGTGACTGCGTTTTGTATATTGAATACAAAACCCTTCTGACATGAGCGTAGGTCTGTTTACCCAACTTGTTTTATTTGATATCCAAAGGCCATTTCTCTATTTTGTTGAAAAGCCTTCGGGCCATGCTTTCTTTGAGTGAGCAGACACATCTCAACTCTTTCAAGTCATCTTTAGTGTCTCAAGGATGTGTGGAAGGAACTGATTCTATATAGATGCACAATGGGCTAAGCATGTAGACCCTAGGTTTTAGTTCTTTGGGGTTGTTGAATCTGTGCTGTATAAATATTTCGAAAAAGAACTAAAATAAACTGCTTAATGTAAGGAATTTTTTTCCTTTTATTCTTTTTCAGTAGATAATGTAGACGGAAGGTGAGTATGCCGCCAAAGGCTTAGGGTTCTTATAATTCGTGACTGATCGGTTTGGTAGTTAGATTTGGTACGTAGTGCCGTAGCGTGGTTGTGCGTTTTTCAGTTAGAGTACATTGGTTAAGTTTTTGAATTTGAGTAGCTTATTTCTTGTACCACGTCTGTAGGACGATTGGGAACGCGTGGTTTTTTGATTAATGAGGCCTCTTTATTATTTTCTTTTTTGAGCTCGACGTATGGTCCAAAAGAGATTAAAATGAATTAGATTAAAGTAAAGTATAATCGATTTGTTGGAAGTCTTTTGACGCGTTTTAAATCAGGTGTCTGAATTGGTGGCTGAAAATTTATATTAGACTTAGTCTGCTTGAGGGGCACTTACGACTGAAATCCTTCTCCGAACTAGCTAGCCGACCAGCAGCCACCTCGGAGTAGACTAAGGGCCCCCGGACTAGTTTACCTGTTGGCTGCAGTCCATTGGCACAAACTAAGACTTTACCTCTATAACCAATGAGAGGCCGATTTAGATTTTCTTCGGAAAATCTCGATCGTACGGATGAAGAAGAAATATCATTACAATGCGTCGGCAAAATGAAATCCCAACTATCAAACTGCCTTAAGGAGTACAAAATTCAAACTGCAACCAACAACATTATTGGAAACAATTTGGAACCAAAACTGAATGAAAAATCACTATACAAGAACAGTGGCATATATAAATTGATATGCTAGGGCTGCAGCATGGTGTATATAGGAATGACAACACGGAAACTAACAAAAAGATACAAACAGCGTTTACGATCTTCATTAGATAACAAATCAGGCTCCAACTACGCGACGCACCTACAAAACTATGGATACGATCCTGACGCTGACATTGTTAAACAAAAAATCAAAGAATCGAGATTAAATATCTGTATTGATTTTACTTCGCTCGATTCGTTCGTTCGAGATTTCACGAGGGAAATTTAAGCCGACCCCTCATCGATTATGAACGTGAAGTCTGAAAACGTGCCAAAGGACTGTACTCATCAGGTCAATAACTCCGAACATCTTAAGTCTACTTCCAAGTGGCTGGTGGCAGGCAAGCTACTTTAGAGAGGAATTTCGGTCGCAGGTCTTCCGCGAGCAGTCCGACATACAACAATCAGCTACCCTTTCAAATGCCCGATTTAAAACGCGTCGAACAACTTCCAACGACTCGACTTTACTTTATTTCAATTTCCTTCTTCTTTCGGTCCGGAAAAAAGAGCAACACGAAACATCCTCAACAAAAAACCACGCGTACCCGAATATTCACCCACGTGGTGCCTGAAATAAACTACTCGAATTCAGAAGCGATTCAATCTAATCTAACTAAAAACGCTAAACCAAACTACGGCACTGCGTACCGACCGCAGCCAGAAATCGAACTTCCACGGATTATCTAACCCTACCCCCTCGGCGGTATACTCACCTTCGCCATCACTCTCCTCTGAGAAGAACGAGTTTACTGAAAAGAAAAGACGCTTGTTTTAGTTAGCAATTCATCCTATTTTTTCTTCCAACATTTATACTAATTTTACGTTTTCTTAACCGATAATACTCGTAAATTTTCTTAACGTTAATATGATTTTTTTCATTTACTTCATAAAGTATGCATTTTAATAATATTTTTTTTACTAAATATACCTCATACGAGTATACCCGTATATATTATTAATATTATTGCTTTATATAAGCAAGTTGTATTGACACATTTTTCCCTTTAGAATAACCAATAACCATATCTACATAGAAATGCTATACACAGATACTGTTTTTTAGGTCTTTGTAAAAATTTTTTTTACAAGGACCTACTAGTTTCGCGACCTGTCTGTCGGTCCATCTGTCCGTCTGTCCGTCTGTCCGTCTGTCCGTCTGTCCGTGCGTCACAGCCGATTTCCTCAGAAACTATAGAAGCTAGAATGCTCAAACTTTGTGAACAGGTCAGAAGTGATGGTCTCTCAAAAGTTAAGGTCTTAACAAAAATAAAAAAAAATTTTTAATTTAATTTTTTTTAATCAAAGGCAGTCGAGTGGGGCATCAAAGGAAAGGGCTTGAGTAGAGCTTTTAGAGTCTGAAATAAAAAAATCATTATATGAATTAGGGAGTCCAGGGGAAGGCAAAATGTACCAAAAATTTGTGAACACACACCCCCCCCCCCCCTCCCAATTGGACACCTTTGAGCCGAAAAATCTAAAAATTATCACGAATATGGACCTTTACGAGTACAAGGGCAACAAATACCTTAGAAATCGAAATTCGCTCAACTTTGTTAATAATAGTATGATTTGTAGATTTTACGTTTTTACCCATAAAATCAAAACGGTACCTTTAAACTTCTTTAAATTTTGCAATTACATAGACTGATATAAGATATATACGTTCACAAAATTTAATTGAGATCGAATCATAATCAAGTGAGTTATAGCCATTTCAATTGTATGGAATTACAACAACAATAATACGTGTTTATGGTTGATATAGGGTTTTCCAATAAGAGGTGTTATTTTGATATTAAAAGAAAAATGCCATTTTTCAATACGAATGATCGGATGTTTATTTCATTATAAAGAAAAAAGTATGCCGTTAATATCAAAAAATAATTTCAGGCAAAAACTACCACGACACGCTTACAGGACCATATCCTTTTCATGAAATTTTCCATTACCAAATCGCAAAGTGGTTGCCCTATGTCCTCGATAGCCTCACGAATTTCATCTTTGAGGTCTTGAATCGACGCTGAGCTGTTGGCGTAAGCCTTCTTTTTCACGTGGCCCCAAGGGAAGAAGTCGCAAGGTGTTAAATCACAAGATCTATTCAAAATAACACCTCTTATTGGAGAACCCTATATATATTTAAAATTGACTTAGGCACTTTTATTTTCTTTCAATTTTCATGAAAATTTAAGGAATAGTGTTTAACTTGAACATGTTCAATCGGCCGAGCATTCAGAAAAATCATTTAAGCTAGATCAAAATGGCGGCTCCACTATACTTATGAAAGATACTGTGCATCTTTTGCAAAAATTTGAACGATTTCATATCCCAGTATTGGACGAATAATTCAAATTATCGATTAACGCCATTAGAAAACTTGTTTCTAGCCCTGGGATGTTTACAAAGACCTTCTGGTAGGAGCACTCTCCTGCTTACTCAACTTATTTTATATTACTTATGACACGATTATAGAGATAGTGTGTAAAGTAGATATAAGAGCCGTTTGATTTTTAATTTGCTTCAATTGTGGCTTTGATAGAAAACTACATTTTACTGTCATATTACAAATTATTTGTTTGCTGGGGTCAGCTGCGTGCTCCTGAGCAACCCTAGCCTCCAAAGTGTCGAAAACTATTCTTTTCGATTTATCTGTTATTTTTCTTGACCCTCGATTGGCGTTATCCTGTTTTATCATGTACAAAACGCAAAACTTGAAACTTCTTTTCAACTGGGGCTTAGTGAATTCTTCAAGAATCCCCGTTTCAGAGCTAGCTTCCTACCCTGACAGGCTCGTTTTATTAAATTATTATTTTTTTGGCAATAGGCCAAAGGTCAATGGCGGCCACAAAGCTCAAACCTGAAAAATGGACAACGGTCGCAATTCGTGGAATGTGTGAGGTGGGGAGTTACGGCGATCTAGCACCTCAATTCCCTCGTATCTGTGAGTATTTCAGTACCCATCTACTTTCCTGAGCCAATTACATTCACAGAGTTATTTGGCGGATAATTGGGAACCTTAATTTATCCCTATTTTGAAAACTTCGAAGGAATGCTAAGGTACTATTAATATGGCTGTCAATTGTGTCGAGGTGTTTAATTGCTATGACATGTATGTATTTTTTAACGATCTCAAGTCTTAGGTCCTTGTGGATGTCAGAGTTTCTAATGTATCATGGAATTCTTAAGATTTTTCTAAAAATTCTATCCTGGAAGGACTGGAGTGATTTTTTGTTAGGCTTTGTCGTCTTGTAGAAAGCGTTTAATGTATTTGTATATGAGCATTCGATTTTCAAGACTGTTTTTGGATTTAATTAGAGGATGTAAAGAGGAGAGAAGTCCGATGCAGAGTTTGCCGTTCTTTCCTTGTGATAAATAGTGCTTGTGTTTCGTCTGGACTAATCTTAATTTTCCATTTACGGAAGTATTTCAATAAAATATTTATTGATCGTTGCAATTTTGAAGTGATGACTCTTTTTTGTCATGTTGTATTAAATATACTAGTATCATCAGCGTAGAGTAATAGTTTTACTCTTCGAGGCAAAGTGGGAAGGCTTGTAGTAAATAAATTGTATAGGACCGGTGAGATGGGCAAGCCCTGAGGAACTCCAGCATCAATTGGTGCCAGGCTTGCGAGTTGTTTGTCAATTTGACACGGAATATTATGCCTTCCAAGAAGGAGTCAATAATTTAAGTATGCTGTGTGGCATTTTTAATTGATGCATTTTGAAGATAAATTCTTCATGCCAGACTTTATCAAAGGCCTTAGCTATATAAAACATACCTAAGTTTGTTGAATTCCTGCGATTTAAGCCTGTTGTGATGTATTGAACCACTCCAACTAACTGGAGCTCAGTAACGTGTTTGATTTTGAAGCCATATTGTTCTTCCGGTATAATATCTTTGTTGGATACAACCTTATTGAGTCGATGAAAAATCACCGTTTCCACAATTTTCAACAGCAAGAGATGAGAGTAATATGTCTCCAGTTTTGTGGAAATTGTTGCTCCTTTTGGGATTTTGGAAAAGCAATAATAACCGCTGATTTCCCTATTTTGGGCGGTTTTTGCAAACGGAATGTTGCACTAACAATTTCAGAAAGTGCTTATAAAATATTGCTTAGTAGCCAAAAAATCATTGTTTTTGTAAAAGTATCATGTCCAGGTGCTTCATGTTTGTTGAGTGTCTGTATAATGTTCTTGATTTCATCGAAGTCCGTTGGTTTAATCATGTCTTCACGTTGAATGCTATCCATCAGGAGTCTGTTGACAGAAGATTCAATTCTTTCTTCAGTTTCAAAGTCCACTTCGTCTCAAGAATTTTCGTGTGATTACATTTCTGTAAATGCTTCAGCCTCACCGGCATTAAAGAATCGGATCCCACTTGGACCATGAATAGGCGGTACCACAATTCAGCTGTTTAACCGAACATATTCTCCAGAAATTACCACACTCAGGCTCAAGATGTTTCAGAAAGTGCTTCCATTGCTTGTCGGCTTATTTTACCATGGATTTCATTTGCCATCCAAGTAGCGTTTATGCGTAGCGTAGGATCATAGTATACCTAACTCTCCTCCAAACTTGATTCCTTTCCCTTATCAGCTGTTTGATGTTTTGAGGGAGTTCGTAGGGGCTCGTTTCCCTTCTCGGAGTTCTCTCTTTTGCCTGTAGGATTTTCTAAGCTATGTTCTCAATGATGTTGTCGCTCTCGCCGGCTGTTTGAGGTTATTGAAAATTAGTTTCATTGACCAATGCGAGTTTAAACGCTTTCCAGTTTGTAGTTTTCTTTTCTACATAAGAAAATCAATGAAGATCTTTTCTATGAGGAGAAAGACTGGTTTATTGTCGGAAAAGAGTTCTTTAAGGACATTTAACCGAACATTTTGTATGAAATCTCGCAACATTCCAATGTCCAGTGCAAAGCTATTTCTTGATCCATAATGTTTTGGCTCATTGGGGATATACAGGCTAAAGTGATTGGCTGTGATGAATGTTTTGAGCTCGGTCCCATCTTTATTGCTTCTCACAGCTCACCATAGGTAGTGTTAGGCATTTAGATCTCCTGTGATGAATATAGGGTCTTCAAATGCAGGAAATGCTCGAAGATCATTCAAGAAATCTATATTCCCTGGGGAATTGCAAGCAGAAATCACAATAAACTCTAGAAAATTAGCTTGCACCTTGATTGCTGTGGCCTCTAGTTTTGAAGTGTAGGTATTTTAACGAGATCATGACTCATGCGTCATCTCACGAGAATGGCCGTTCCACCAACTCTATCCGTCATTCTGTCATTTTTGTACATAATGTAGTTAGAGATGCGGAATCATACTCCAGGCTTCAGAAAGGTTTCTTGGATCCTTATAATGTTGAATTTATGATCAAATATCAATTGTTGTAGCTAACCAGTATGCTGACGCAAGGAATTCACTCTATCTTCTTCCTCACTCTATATTCTATCGCCCATTGTCTGCGTTCCTCTGTCTTCTATTTCCTTCTCTTCCTATCTTCTGTCTCCTTCTTCATATGCACTATTTGTTCATTCGTCTTCCCTCTTGTACCACTATTCTTTACTATTTACTCTATACACTAACAAATTTCAAATTGATAATCATAAATTGCAGGAGATCTTAACTGGTTGACGTCTCCTATGCGACTCTGTGTGAGGTCGCAATTGATTCAAACTCATCTCATAAAACACGATCCCTGATTTTTCCCCTATTTTTCCCGCGGATTTTTCACTAACGTGTTAAACCTGGAACAACTACAGTCACCATATTTGTTGTGTGTGCAGATTTTGATTGTCGTAGTATTGTATGAAAGATATACACCAAACTTAATCCAAATAAAAGCGAAAATTGTCATTTGTTGCACAGAAAATGGGTTTAGCACTCAGCACTCCACTTCATTGAAAATAGGTTCGCAAAAAGCGTCACCGTTTCTATTTATCGTCATTGTCGCTGCTCTCCACACAAACCACGAATAACACGTTGTTCACGATATGATCCACCGCACGGCCGACGTTAAGTGGCGGTTCAGTGGCAGGAATTTGTCATCTAACACTTGTCAGCTGATAACCAATTGTGTAGGGATGACAGATCTCTGTTATGTATCACTCCGAGAGATCGGAGGTGGGTACGTATCTAAAAAATACAAAATGTTAAACATAGAAAGACAGACAGTTACATTATCAATGAAAAACTGATAACAAATGGCAACGGAATTTTCTCAGTACCAGACCACAACCTCCGACAAAAACGGAAACGACTTAAACCCAAAATCTAAGGTCACCCTATACCTATGTATAGTCCACACATCTGTCAGGCACTAAAGATGACTCGAAGGAGTCGAAACGCGACTGTCCGGCTTTTCAAGAAGAGCAAAAATAAATTGAATTAATAAACCAAAATTATAAGACATGATTTTGCTCGTATACTTGTTGAATTTAAAACAATATTTGATACGACGTAGAGCCATGTTATTGGTTTGAGTACTTAGGGGAGGATTTAACTAGTTTTGCATTCATGCGCTTCATCGTTAACGTCATCACATGCACATGTCCAATCTTGTTTTTTTGTTTGCTTGGCAACCCATTTCAAAGTGAAATGAGGCAACATTACACTGACAAGCCAAGGATTGTGTCCACAAACAGTATTATTTGATGGGACGGTTGATATTTGCCATTCACATGGTGAGTACCGCCTTGTGATTGGTCAATACCGATGAAAGTCCGCCAAAGAATAATCAGCGAACACTCATGTTTAATGAGTCAGGTGCGTAAATTTTCTCACAGGGTTACTATTTTTGATTTCTCTACTAGACTCTTCCAACAAGTACAGGGTGCGGCAGCATAACTTCCTTTTTTGAAATGCCCGCCCTTAAAGTGCTAACTGTTATAGCGCGGCGCTAGTAGTCTCATTCGAGAGAGGTGATTTTAAAGTTTTGCTCATTCCTTGGTTAGTCGCTATCATGCGTTGGAACAGTGCGCAGCGTGCATAAAAAACAAGTACCGCTGAAAATTTGTTTTATTGAATTTTGAAAAAAGGAAGTTATGCTGCCGCACCCTGTACCTTGAATAATACCACTGTTCATCTATTAGTTGTAAAGAACTCACCTGTGTTTTTTTTTTACTTTGGCACTACAGCCCCTTTTGGGCCTACGATTAGAGACAGAGTATTTCATCATCTTGATCGAATGTATTGTATAAGCTCTTGGTAAGGCGATATGGCCAGTACCATAGAACATTCACATAGTATCCACACCTTCCATTTAACCCTGTGTTACACACTTTCTGAATTTTCCCAGGGGTCGATCAGCTACGCTGGGGAAGTTGGCTGAGCCAAGGCCTGTCGTATTCAAAAAATTAAGTAAAAAGCAAATAAAATTTCCGACGCACGTGTTTTTTTACGCATTTCAGAACAAATCCTAATGAAAAACTAAAGGATTGCATAGAACCAATTTGTTTTGCTGCAAAGTTGATTTTTTGGGATCTAGTAATCCTGAAATCTCTCACCGAAGCATATGTTTATATTCGCGCCAATCCTCGCGTCAGCATTTACTGATGATTTATGGTTCGCTCTTTGGCTTGTGTTCAGATTTTTCCGTAGCTTATATTGAATGTGGATACTATGTGAGTATACTATGGTCAGTACTACGTTTTGGTCGATGTTTGTTCACCTATCTGCAATACGTTCAGATGTTAAGCCCATACGTTTGATAACTGAATCAAGTTCCAGTTCGTCCAAAAATAGCTCGAAACAAGTATCATTGTCATCAAAGGAATTCGAACGAAGGACCTTCGGCTTATGCAGTGAGTTGACTCACCCGTTAGTCAAATTTAATTCACAATTCCTCACTTTCCCCAAATATTCATGTGATATTTTTGGGATAGGATGTGTATCTCAAAAATCTAGAAAACTGGAAGTCACATAGCCATTATATAAAAATATTACTATAATTTTAAGAGTTCTTGAGTCTATTCCACATCAAAATTTGACAACTAATATTATTTCACTAATCATTTTTTTTTTTTGACCATCTTAATTTTTTTCAGGTTAAATTCAACAGTCTTGAGGGTATACTGGCATGCGTGAAAAATGGTCATTACTGTCATGCGTGAATTAATATCATGTGTGAATTATAAGTACTTTACTCAAAATACACCAGAAAACACATAAGGCTCATAAACAACGTTTATATAATGTTCCCAAAACTTTTATTAATGAATAATACTATATCTTCTCCATAAATAATCCATCTTGACTCAATTCTGTAAGTTTTATTAATCATAACGCTGTCTATTACAAGCGATCACCTATGACGATGGTGTCCTCTTCGTTGATTACAAGGCCGGCGTCCACGTCCCCCATGATTTCCTGGTCTTCTATTTGGTCTGCTTATTATAGGTCTACTAGTGCCAGTTGTCGGAGCGGAGTTTACTGGTCGAGAACTTGTGGCGGATGGAAATAGCACTGGACGAAGTCCAGAACTGGTAACTATAGCCGCGCTAGTGCTGACCGTTATTTGACTTGACGTTTGAGAAATAAACAATTGACCACCAGAGTTGATAATCGTAGTTTGACCATCATAACATTCTCCCAATCGACTAGATCCAGAACCAGGGAGAGCTGCAAAAATTAATTGCCGTTTCTCACGAGTTACTGATGAGACCCAATGGTGTGCAGGAAGTGCCTGAAATGTTAATAGCATCTTATTGGGAGAAAAATTTATTATATATACTTTTTACTAACTTCTAATGTCTCGTAGCTGTTGACTTGCACAGAGAAATATATGCTGAAGACCAAAAGATACGCCGCTGATATATCCATTGGCCTAAGAAATAAATTTTAGGCAAAAACCCTGATGAGTTTTCCCCAACACTTACTATAAGTTACTGCTGGAAAATAAGCTAATGATACAAAGATGGCTCTTTTATATAACTTCACTATTTTGCTGGCAGTCAAATAATTTTTGTTTAATCAATTGGGGTTGCTTTTATTCTTAGTCTATAGTACTCGTATTCTAAAAGCTAATGCATATGTAATAAAATGTCGAACTTTTTTGTTTTGTTAATTGATTTTTATTTAAATAAATGATTCAGTAAACATAAAAATTATTAGATCAGCTAAACTTGCCTTCAACGACCACGTCGCTGATTATTACGGCGACGATTGTTAACGGGACGACGTTGATTTCTATTACGAGCATTATTTGGCCTTCTACGGCGATTTACACGTCTCCGATTATTTGATTGCCTCCGATTATTTGGGCGCCGATTGCCTCTACCTTGATTACCGCGTCCTGAGTTTGGTCTTCTATTACTAGCTGATGAGCCATTTTGATTCCCAGACCCATTTGCAGCACCACTTCCTGGAGAAGGGGCAGGTGCCAGGATTGGCATCACTTCACCGTTTCCTGGGCCACCTGGAATTAGTTGCTCATCATCAGATGGTGGTGACTGCTGTCCACCATCTGATGGTGGTGACTCTGAATCACTTCCCGAAGATCCTCCATCAGATACTCCGGGGCTACCAGGAACTACACCTGGTTCTGATGATATAGGAGTGTCTCCACCTGCAGAAGCTGATCCATCACTTGAAACTGTTCCTTGTCTCTTTTGCCTACTAAAGAACGCTAAGGTATCTTCTAAATTATCCTAAAAGATTTAACAGATTTAAATTTTAAATAATTTTTCAAAGATCGAATAAAGAATCCTACCACAATAGCTGGAAGGCTTGCTGCATAAGCTGCAGAAATTATCCCCAACAAGAGGATCAAAAGGGTAAAATTCTTCATTTCACTGAAGTTAAAATATTTTCAGACTCCCAAGAGCTACAATTATTGAGATTTTCTTAACCTGTTTCGAAAATGTGGAATATGAATAGTCATTAGAAATGATCGTCGTTTTATAGAAAAATCCATCCCTACTTATCATTTGTTTATTTCCGCACAAATTTGCTACCGTCAATATTTAGGCAAGTGCTTTTGGATATCAAGCAGAAGTAAGTGTTTTTTCTCCTATGACTCAAACGCAAATAAGATATTGAAATAGAAAGGCAAACATGCAATGTACAAAATGCGAATTGGCATATGTGATCTTTAAGATAGCACATGGAGTCTGAGTAGAGAAGTAGTTGGAGTATTGGCTGAATAATTTAATATTTTTTAATTCATTGGTAGTAATAAAGTTCATTTGAAGTAATTCTTAACAAGGGCTATGAGCCTCCCTGAATGCGATAATTAGTGGTTCGAAATATATTAAATATGACTACATAGTAGACATATTGTTGAGCATGGTACTTACCGAATCGCCTTCTACAGTACCGCTAAGGTGTGATGGTTGCAAAATTAACTACCTCAGGAGAGCAAAATATCTAAAACCTAGTCTTCAGTTGGCTTATTCCTGGTACTTGAAAGATAATTGCCTTAAATATGTGGCGCATCTGACACAATAATATCAAACACTACTTCCACTCCCATAAAATGAAACGACCTGGTTTTGCCATATCAGCTGCTAATTCATCAATCTCAAGGAATTGAAGCCCAGTGTATAGGTGCAATTTTCCTAAAACACAGATATCGTCAGTCGTAATCATATGTGATGTAGCTTATCTGTGATTCAGCCCTCAAGAAGTCACTCCAATCATTATATACTAGACTTAGGTTCTTCTTAGCTATTTTTGTAGAGCAGGTAGATCAAGCGAAGGTTATGGGAAGTGGTACTCAGAGCCAGACCAGCAGTGATTGATGTCCATTTTAATCAAACGTACACTACCAACTTAACGCTGCAAACATCAAATCTTTTCCGAGGCCTGCCAAGGCTTTACCGGAGCGTACACGCTATGGTGCTTAGATTGGAGCCATTCACGTGCGAATGTCACCTCCGCTATACCGTGCTATGCACCTGGGTCCAAAATATTATATCTACTAACCCAAAACATCAGCTTTAATTCAATATCTTATTTGTACTCCAGAGGTCATTCCCAGATCATGGTCCACAGGGGAATCTTACGGAAACCTCCACTGCCTCGTGTACGTGAGGATGGAACTTCGCAAAGAATGCTAGCTTCCAAGAATGCTCTTACAAACCAGCACTTACTCTGCGTGGAACCACATGATTGTTAACAAATACATACCAGCCCACATTGAAAAAAAAGTAAAGTTTCTACATATACAATACAAAGGGTGATATTAGAAAATGTGGAAACAAAAACAACAAAATTATATTTGATGGACGTATTACAAACGAACAAAGAAATACTCATTTTGAGATAATATTTGAGCCCTTAGAACTACGGTACAACAAAAAAAAGAAAAATCACAATATGACTATAGATAAAGATACACAAAAACAAACCATAGGAACCAAAATAAGATCACAAACTTTTTGTTACATACCAAAGAGGTTAATTATGAACTATTATTAAAAGCGCTCAAGAGAAAACTCTGCTACTTGTTTGAAAAAGGGCATGACTAAAAGAGAATTTGAAGTGGAACAAATTTTGACACAAGACATGGTGAATCGCCGAAATCCTTATGTCAATATAGAAAAAATATTGACGGTAACGACGAAAAATTGTTCCAAAATAAATTTTTTGATGCTCTTTCTGGCAAAAAATACATTTTTACCTGGAATGCTTGCGGACGAGGAGGTCAAAAATGCCAATCGTAGATCATTGTGTTAGAAAAACAGACGGTTACATGATCAACGAAAAGCTTATTCCAAATTCCGAAGCAATTGAAACAGAACAAACGGACAATCCACAATCCAAAAAACAAAAACCTAATTGCCCTCTACCTGACTTAATTTAGTGCCTGACCTAATTTAGTACCTAACCGAATTTAGTACTACCTGCTTACCCATCCTACGACTATATAAAAGGTCATTCCCTTCAACCATAGATATAGAGAGTACTGGATCCGCAACCGGTCGTAAGAGGTGAAGCAATTAGCAACCTTCGCTAAAGTCGTGTGAAGTTGAGGTTTGAGGTGATATGCTTTTAATTTAGCACTGTATTCACGGTGAAACACGTTCACATTTAAAAAGTTTTTAATTTTGAAGATCGCGCGTACGAAATCGGAACTTTAATTCACTGTTTTAATTGAAAATTTACGAAATTTCCATCCGCTTTGACACATGAGTTTTCTCGGCGATTTCGCGCTCTTTTCGATTTTCTTTTGCTTTGACGTTCGAGTTTTCCGTGTGAGTCGTTTGTTGTTTGTACTCAAACTGTTTTCCGAATGATAACGAAGGCGCGATCGTGTGCACGTGAAATGAAATTTCGTTGGTGTGCGCAGGTGTCAGTGGGGAAGCGAAAGAAAAACCTGTCTGTAAACAAAGGGGAAGGAGAAGCAGAGGGAATCATATAGTTTCGAGAGCGTAAGTCATTTATAACTTATTTATGTGGCAAATTTGCTTCTCACATGTACGAGTACACAGATTCTCGTTGCTCGTCCATTTGTTTATATGTTTTTGCATTCAACACATCCCTAAGGCACTGAATATGACTTAAAGGAATCATAACGCATCTGCTCAAACAACAAAACGAGGCCCGATGGCTTTTCAAGAAAAAAGAGAATTAGTAGGTATATAGAGAGAAGATATTAATAATGAGGCATTATGGGAAAGAAGGATCTTCATGACGACATAATCCAAAAAAATTGAAAATAGAATTCGGAACAAACAGAGCTTTGTATAGCATTACTAACAGCAACCAAGATTCCACCACCATCACATTAACTTAGGGAAGTTCTAAGGATAATGATGGGTCACACTCATCTGCGACATCAGAGATGGGGGATAGCTTTTGTAGCAATCCTTTTGCTTTCCTCCTTTCTCACTAGAAGAGGGATCCCCCATCTTGAAGGCTCCTCACGAAGTTTCGCCAAAAGGAATGTGTCTAACGGTTCCAGGCTAGGTTAGCAGGTTGACAAGGGAAGTATTTAGTGGCTAGTCTAGATATCTTATATGTCTGGGAGCTTCACTTTTAGGGCGCAAATAGCCGTCACCTTTCAAACCCAAAAAAATGTAAATAGTAAAATTATACAATCTCTGCTTTCCATAAATATGCTGCATTTCTACCTTGAGTAAGCTTACGCCAAAAAAAATGACGCAGGCCAAGAAAATCTACTCCATAGTTCTTTGTACAGGAAAAAGCTTGCTAATACTTCTGAAACTATCGATTCACCATACTCGGGCCTTCTGTTATATAATGTTGCTACCGCGTTTAACGCCATGAAGCTAAACATCGCAATCATCTCTGTTTTGAAACGCCATTGTGCGTTCTGCCGTGCAATCCCCACCCCAATAATTTTGGGTTAAATCTCTGCCAACGACTAGCTGTGTTTCAACTTACCTGAGCATATCTTTTAGTGAGTGGAGTGAAACAACTGCATTTAAGAGTTTGAATCAAAATAAAAACAAGTTGGCTAAACAGAACTATGCTCATGTCAAAAGGGTTTTGTACTCAACCTACGATATGAAGACACCCATAATGAATAAAATCAAAAACAAAACATCAATGTCATATGCATCAATTAGGATAGGACGGAGCTTACAGGTCCCATTTGAGTGTTTTGAATTATACTGTAAAAACCGAGCCTACTATAATAAAACATATAACTTCAATCAAACAAACAGCTATCAAATCATGTTTAACAAAATTTTTAGTTGAATTATCTTGATAGAAATATAGTAGGTCAATTTATAATTTTCAAGGATCGTAGTAGTCTTTGCGTATAGACGTCTTTTAAATCGCTCCTGTCAAAAGTTTTCAAAAATTAAATTAATTTTTCAAAAACGTTAGTCCGAAGTTAATTTATATCGGAAAAAATCTTATATTGTCGAAGTAATCGACTCAGGAAATTTCTATCGAATATTTTTACTTCGATTGGTAACGAAAAACAAATTCACAAAGAAAATTTCGCCGCTGGTATGAAGGAGCCCGACGGCTTCCCACCGTTGGGGCAACCTGGGGAAACGACGAATACGAAACTGGCGACAATCACTAAAAGAAAACATAACGAAGAAAACTCCGTAGATGGAGGGCGCAAGCTGCAAATAATAGCGGATAATCAACAAATGGCCAAATTGCAGAAAGAAAATGATGAACTAAGGCAAGAGATACAGTCTCTCAAGGATCTTTTCAAGCAAGGGATGAAGCCTCAAAAGACGCAGCCACAAAATCAATGGCAACAGGTAACAAAGCCGAAGAAAAGTGCAAAGCAAGTAAATCCAGAGCAAATTCTAAGTGCTGGTGGCACCAACGAGAGCCAAAATTATTTTGCAGCGCTGGAGGGATTAACCGAAGATATGGAAATCGAAGAAAACATCAGAGGTAATTTTAATCAAGATAATGACGTTAATTTCATTCAATATTTAAAGAACAAAAATAAGGAGAAAAAACCAGCCCGCAGTTCTGCTGGTTCCTCTGTAAAAGCTTCCAACAAGACAGAAAAAGTTCCGCCAATCAACGTGTTCGGACAAACCGGGAAAGATATGGTTCGGCTATTGGCAGCCGAAAATAAACTGGCCAATTTCGAAATCAAAAGAGTTAATGCCGCAAAATTAACTATAAGGACGAAATCACTGGTTGATTTCAAGTCAGCCAAAGATGCGCTGATTTTTGGGGAGGTTCCACACTTCACCTATACCCCAAAAAGTGAAAAGAATCAGACCTTCTTGTTGAAGGGTTTGGACAGCGGAGAGGATACGGTCGATCTTCTTCAGGTGCTCAAGGAGGCTGCACCAGATATTGATTTTGTTTCAGTCAAAGCCTTTGCGACAAGAAGGTCGACCATAGAAAGGAAGAATTTACCACTTTACCTGGTACAAATTGCAAATAAGAGCAGTCCAAGTGCCCTTCAACAAATAAGGTACTTAAATTTCAGAGTGGTGAGGTGGGAACGCCTCCAGAAAAGAGAAGTCAACCAGTGTTACCGGTGTCAAAGATTTGGACATTCGGCTGCCAATTGTGCCATGCACTATCGTTGCGTTAAATGCAAAGACGTTCATGCTCCCGGTGAGTGCAAATTGGCTCAGACGGAGCCTAAAGAAAAATTATACTGCGTTAACTGCGGTGTTTTTGGTCACCCAGCATCATATCGAGGATGCTCCCGATATCAAGATGCAAAAGTTAAATTTGCTCCAAAGCAAACACAAGCACACCGTAATATCATACCTTCCAACTTCGTCAAGCCCGGAGTATCATTTGCACTCACCGCTAGAGGATCAGCAGAAAATGCTGGAAATAATGTAAATAATGTAAGTGGCAATAATGAGCTGCCTCTCAAAATTTACCAGCAACTTAATTCTTTATCGGAGAGAATCGAAAAAACAAGATTCAAAAATTAACTTTGCTTTTCAGCGTTTAGGTCTTTCAAATGCCTAATAATAACTTGTCATCCAGTCATATTCCCATGGATAGGCTTCGCCTCATATCGATCAACGTCAACTCTATCGTTGCTATACATCGACGTGATTATCTCTTTGAATTTTTTGTTAAGCGAAAGCCTGACATCATACTTCTCACTGAAACCCACCTCAATTCATGGCATTCCATGGAATTCAAAGATTTTGCATTCGTAAGAAACGATAGGGTAATAGGTGATGGGGGAGGTGGCACCGGGATATTGGTTAGAAGACCCTATTATTTCCAAAATATTGAAAAAGTCGAGTTCAAAAACTTTGAATTTCTTGAAGTGTCCGTCATCAAAATTTCACTGCCAGGTAGGGATAACCTCTTCGTTATCTCTGCCTATGCAACTGGTCAAAATGTTCTCAAGTTCAAGGAGGAACTCAATTCCTTGTTTGAAATACTTGAATTGAACAGGCTGCATAATTATTATATTTTTGCCGGTGACCTGAATGCCAAGCATACATCATGGCTAAACGCCACCAATAATCCAAGAGGTGTATTCCTGAAATCATGGATAACAGAGAACCAAATTGAATACAGGTGCAACCTATATGGGTCGGAGTTCCCAACATACCCTAGGACAAATTCATATTTGGACCTCTGCATTGCTGACGCAAGACTTGATTTCAGCTTTAATAGTCCTCAACGGAAACTGCAGGTGCTTCCTTACGATAGCGACCATAACGCAATCGTAATGGAAATCAATCATCACATGGATGATTTCTTCCTCATTCCAGTTCAACATGAAAACCATCGGTTGAATTTCAAAAAAACAGACTGGGGAAAGTTTCAAAAGAAGTTTAATCGGGAGTACCAGAAGCAATGTCCCTCTTCTGATGATGGCAACGCTTGCTCAATGGTTCCTAATAACAGAAATCTAACTGACGATGAAATAGATCTCTATTTGTCGAAGTTAGAGAAGCTGACGTTGGAAACGATTGAGAAATTAGTTCTCAAGATTAAACATCGAAACAATATGGAAGGATATGAAACACCAACTATCGCAAGGTTGAAAAGATTGAAAAGCCTTCTTCTCACACGCGTCAACAATATTTATCGACGATTTTTGGACTACAACCATCCCTCGTTGGCTTTGTTGAAATTACACCTGAAGAATGTCCGGAACTTAATCCGGTCATACTTCAGGAGTGAGGTCAGCAATCAATGGGCGGAAAAACTGAGGGGTATTAGCCCACAGGACCCAGATTGCGTTTTCGCGAAAGTGAATAGCTTATTCCGCAGGAAGTCTCGAGTGAAGGTATCGAATCTTGAAGTCACTAGTGATGAGATAAATCTTCTCGATAGAGCTGGTATCGAAATTGATAGTACGACTCCGGATAGAAATGGAAACAGGATTACTTGTGAAGGATTGGATAAACTTGCCCTGATTGGAACACATTTAGAATTGGTTCATCTGCCAAACCCAGAGAGAAGGAATGAAATATTTTCGGAGGTCGTTGTAGCAAAAGTTTCCGACTTCAAATCAAGCCTGAACGGCCAATCAATTCTTCATTTCGATGAAACATTAACATCTGACCTCATACCGAGCTTGAATCTTATTGATTATTTTGTCTTTTTTCTCTTTAAAAGCCGATTATTTTGTCAGCTATGAAGACTTGTGTTTCATATTTCGCAGAATAAACAACAAAAAATCATGTGGTACTGACGGTATTCCAAATATAGTTCTCCGACATTTGCCTGAGGTTGCTATTAGGTATTATTGCATATTGTTCAACAACATGTTGAACAATTCATATTTCCCAAATGAGTGGAAAAAAGCTAAGGTATTTCCGATCTTGAAGAAAGGAAAAGAATCTTCATGCCCTAAAAGCTATCGCCCAATCAGCTTGCTGCCTAACATCAGCAAGGTGTTTGAAGTGATACTCAACAGAGCATTAAACGCCCACATTGAGAAATATGAGTTGATGCCGAATTGCCAATTTGGTTTTCGTGCCAGGCATTCGACCATACATGCAATAACGAAAGTAACCTCAGACATCTGTTGGAAACTAAACAACAAAGAATGTGTTGGAGCATGTCTCATTGATATGGAGAAAGCCTTCGATACGGTGTGGTTAGATGGACTAGTTTTCAAACTTCTTCAGGACAGGTTCCCCAGACACCTTGTCGCCATGATGTGTAATATGTTATACGGGAAATCGTTTGTTGTAACTGATGGAAATCTGACAACAATGCGCGAATTCAAGGTCTTGAATGGTCTACAGCAGGGAACAGTTACTGCGCCCCTGCTTTTCTCAATATTCATTCCCAAGCTATTGAACAGCTTTGATTTTAATGTCTCGCCAACGCGATCATTGGTTGCGTTTGCTGATGATCTGATCATCTATACGGCAGACCGAAAAGCTACAATAGTTCAGAGCAATCTTCAAAAAATGTTTAATGATGTGCAGCTCTACACCGACAATTGGCGAATGAAAATCAATGCGCAGAAGTGCGAAACAATCTTGTTTCGGACAACGCTGCAGGGGGCCAGTCAAGACCTGAAACGTAATTGGAAGGATTTCCACATTATGGCTGGTGAGGGTAGTTCAGAACGGGGTCCACATAAATCCTGTGTTCGATACCTCGGTGTTCATCTCGATCAGTATCTGTACTATACTGAACATGTCAAAATCATGCTCAGTAAAGCACTAAGCACGGCCCTTCGGCGACTCTTTCATTCCAGATACATTGATCAAAAAGTCAAATTTTTTTGTTACAAGACCCTGGTTAGGCCAGTTTTGACATACGGATGCCAGATCTGGTACAACCAGAGTGCTAGTACTATGGAAAGATTAAGAGTTTTCGAAAGGAAATGTCTTCGTGCATGTACTGGTTTGTACAGAAAGCCTGAGACGGATTGGAAGCACTATATATCGAATAGAAAAATTTATCAAACCGCTCAAGTGACAAGAGTCGATATCTTCATATTGAAACTTCTTCGGAATCATATCGCAAGATCTGTAACTGTGAGTGAAAACCCATGGATTTCACAGCCGTTCCACCCTACAGACGGGTATATTGTGACTTGCCTCACTACTGGCTTCGTTCCTCCAGAAGCATTCGTGTATTTGGACATGAATCGATATGTTTCTGATTCTGACGGCGTCCCAATCATATATCACATATACCGACGGGCCACCGATAAGAAGATAAAATATCCCCCGAATCTGAGTTCACGAGACCAACAATTCCAATGGAGATACTCATTTACTAGATTCGTTGAGGCTGGTCGAGCTGAGATGGAGCAATCTAGGTATTGGTGGCTGAATGACAATGTCTAAATTATTCGTGTTTATTTTCTGTTTTTGTGCTTTTTCTCGTTACTTAGTTTTTTAGGTTCATCTCATTATTGCTACATCTAGTGTTGTTGTTTATTTGTATTATAATTTAGGTATAGGTTTCAATATGAGGTAACGTTTTTTTGTTTTTTTTTTTTTTGTTTTTGATTGAACTTATTTAGAATTAGGGTGTAACATATTAGGTATAGGATATAAGTTCATTGTTGTGTTAGTAATATAAGTAATTTTTGAATAATGCTGGTTGGTTTTTTCTCCTTTTTCCAATTGAATCAAAAAATATGAAATAATCTTAATTAATTTAAATTTGCAAGTGTATTTTTTTCATTAAATTTTAACTGATAACGTATAAATTTAGAGAGCCATTCGGGCCATTAAGTTTTTTATAGTTTTATTGTTTGGAATTTGCTTTATGTTCTTTTAAAAATTTATAACGATTAGTATTAAATAAAGCGCTTTTGACTTTGACTTTGACTTTATAATTTTCAAGATTTTTCCATTTGTTTCTTTTGTAGAAAAGAATCGCCAGGAAGGGAAAAACCCAGTATTTAATGTATCAATTTTCTTTTAAAATTATATAGCAATTTTATGAAAACAAACGAAATTTTTTTAAACATAAGACAAAATAAAACCCTTCTTTATTATAACTACAAAAGTAATGCAAGTAACATTTTATTGCACCTCTATTTGGTCTTAATCAGAATAATGATACCCTGAATTTCCAACTTTACAAACAAAGTAAATACAACCTCCGTTTGAAATACATTTTTTAATGGGCTCATTGTTTGCAAAAATAGCATTGAATCCAATTTTTGCCTGGAACGTTTTCACGTACTTCTCCCAGCAAACCAAACAGAAATATTCGTCATCGAAACTGGAATCACTGTTGACCTCTTGTGAAATAACTTTTGAGGCTCGCTCACCTTTTTTTATTTACTTTGCTTTTCTTTATGACGTTTTCTTTATGACGTTTTCTAATATTAGTAGACTTTCGTAGTCCAGTTTTAGGTAGCGGTCGTATGATTTCGTGCGAAAAAGCATGGTATGCCATGTCCCCGGTATATTCATTTTATATTTATTGGTACAGTCATAGTGCATGGCTTACTTCTTTTTAATTTTTGCCGTGAAAAATTTGTGAAAGCTTAAGCAAGTATTCTGTAAGGCTGGCTACTTGTTCTTTATTAAATACCTCCTTTTGAGTGCCATAGCTAAATCTCAAGTTGACAGGATCATTTCTCATTTGTTTTATAAATCTTGTCGGTGAAGTTTTACTCAATTCAAAATCTCAACATACCTAACTCAATGATTTATTTTCATTGACAACTAAATTTGCTGTACGTAGCATCAAATCTACTGATTTAATGCCATGATCTGATTTTCTTTTATAACGACCCATACTGACACAAAAAAGTAAAGTAGTTAAAAAAGAATGAAGTCAAAAGGTCCTTATTGGGCTTAACCACCCCAACCACTTGCAAGTACTTTGACAGGTCACAAAGTAAGTGCCTTTCAAACTATCTAAAAATTAATAATAAATTATGAAAACTTAATGAATCACGTATACTAGAAACTATGTTAAGGCAAAGTAAGCGAAAAAACAGTGCTCAAAACTAAAAAGAATGGTCATAAAAAAAATTACTTGTCTTGAAATTTAGAGACGCGGCCGGGTATCACGTTCAAGCGCTGTCACTCAACTGCCAGACATGCATTGTTACCCGTTACTGTCTATTTCTCTCTACTTGTATAGCCAAAAAGAACAAAATGTCACTGTTTTTTTAGATACTGATGGTGGACATTTGCACCCGTGAGCTTTTAAGCCCTGCCCTACTCTACATAGTCGCTATTCTTGTGTACGACCCCATCGTACCTATGTGAGTGTGTAATAATTTTCCTAACATCTATAGCGGTCTTCAGGCATGCGCCGAGCTGATATGCTTAGTTGAAGGTATGCCTTTGCTAGGAATACGCATGCTCCGCTTTGTTTAAAACAGTCAGTAGGAACTTAGATATGGCAAATACACAACGAGTGGTGGCATTATTGTTACTAAGGCGAAAAAAGGAAATAATTGCTTCCAAGCAGATGATGTGATTAAACTGGTTTTTGGAAAAATCGCAAATTCTTTCGACAATCGATATGTTAGTAATGACGCAAAATCACAGTGCGCGTGCTTCCATTTCTTCTTCTTCTTAGCACAACAGCCCCTCTCGGGCCTTCGTTTCCTGCAAATAGCGCCTCCAACTTATAGATCCATTGACCGTGTCCTCCAATTTCAAAATCCGAGCAGCGATGAAATTTCTTCGTCGACCGAGTCATACCAGCGTTTCATGTGGCCAGCCCATTGCAGCTTTTGCAGTCTTATAATCCAGTCCAGGAAACGAATCGGACTGAAAACGACATTCAAGACACGAGATCGCACACAATATTTAAAAGTGGGAAGCCTACTGGAAAACGAGAATTCGGAGTGACCTTCATTGTGGATAGGGAGTTCAAATTACTCGATATTGATTTTAAGGCAGTCAATGAACAGTTGTGTACGATCCGTATAAAAGCAAAATTCTTCAAAATCTGGCTGGTAAATGTTCGTGCTTCCATTTAGTTATCTGTAAATTACGATAGTTGTGCGACTATTTCCTCTTCCATCCCTTATACTGCCGTGTATGTTCTTCCGGGCATCGTATATGCACCCATGGACTCGCTTATCCTACATTTTGACCTACTGTTGAGCAAACTCAAGCAATAAAGGAGAGGAAGTCGTAAGACTTACGTGGCAAGGTCTCATCTTTTGAACACGGATCTACTGCATTCTGCGCCTTCGTTGCTAGAGACCCAACTACTGTCCTCTAATGTTCGATATGAAATGATTATATGCTCTGTTCAAAAACTTTTCTGACCGAAAGATATACAACATGCGCTTGTATGTGTATTACGCCAGTTCACCCTAGAAAATGTTGGAGTGTTTTCACCAGCAAGTCTCCTCGATGCATCTCTCTTCTTGCCCATATAGGCTGTTTTGCGCTTACATCTCACGCCACATGTAAAAAAACCCATTGACTACGAAATCTTAAGATATTTCTATTATTTATTTCATCTGAAAATTAGAAGATCCAGTCCAAAGTGTAGTATCTGATTTGAATGGAAACCTGAATGAAAGAAAAACCATACATTGTTTTGTTATACTCGGAAAACTTTCAAATGCCTACACTTCTGTGAATACGATCTAACTTTATTGAGACAATACGAACCTTTCTTTGGACTGCTTGGACTTAAATTTATGGGTACTCATATGATTTCACTGGAAAAATGTTATATTTACATATTCTACTATTATTAACAAGGATGAGTGAATTTCACCATCTAGGGTGTTTGTTATTATTAAACTCATGAAAGCCAGCCACCGTGGTTTTGCCACCTTTAAAATGTATGTTTTCGTCAAGAGTTGATTGCCTGTACATTCCTTTTCAAGGACCAAAGCCTGCTTTATGACACAACATAGGGCCAACGAAATATGAAAGTTACATCGGGTGTTGCCCACGGATCCTTCCTTGGTCCAGGTCTGAGAAACGTGTGTTATCGCGGGCTACTGAGAGTGGAGATGCCAGATGCGTCACGCTTGATCTGCTATGTGGATGACGTTACGGCTCTGATCACTGGACGCACCATTTAATAAGCTCAGCTTGGGCTATGTATGCTAATTCGCCAAATGAAAGACTGGATGACTACTCGCGGGTTCAGTTTAGCACTGGAGAAAATCGAAGCGGTCATCTTGACATAAATGAAATCCCTAGAGTAAGGATGATCAGTATTGGAGACATACTCATCGAATCAGTTCCTGGGGCTACTCATCAACTCAAAGATGGGTTCACAGCTGGGAATGCTGCTTCGGGAGTATCGGCTCTGAGTCGACTTATGGCCAACGTAGGGGGGGCCCAGCTCATCAAGAAGACGCCTCTTGATGAGTACTGTAGGGTCAGTGCTACTGTACGGCGCAGAAATATAGAGTGATGCTCTCAGTAAGGAGCTATATCGAAAACGCTTGGCATAGGTATAGAGAAGAGGAACACTGAGAATTGTATCGTTGTATCCGACAGTCTCTGACCCAGTGGTGGGAGCTATTGCAGGTGTATTACCTGTTGTCCTCCTTGCTAGAGAATGCCGTGCTATTTACCTGCGTCGGAACGAGAGCGTAAGGGAGATGGTTGTCCGCGAGAAGAAACAGTGCTTACTCAACGATTGGCAGCAGTCTTGGGTGAATTACATGAAGGAAAGGTGGACTGTGTGCCAAGTTCCAAGTGTGAGACCGTAGCTTAATCCAAGGTATGGTGAGGCTGATTTCTATCTGACCCAACTTTTGAGCGGACATGGGTGTTTTCAGTTTTACCCGCACACGATTGGTAGGTCACGGTCCCCCAGGGGTATTGGAGCTGGGGAATTGCTTGTTTGACTCTTCCTCTTCCCCTCGCTCCTCCCGCTAGAAGAGGGATACCCCAGCTTGAAGGCGCTTCATGGCGTAAAAAACTGGGACCTGACCCGAAGTAATGTATCCAACGGTTCCAGGAAGGGTTCTCAGGTTGACAGGAAAGATGTTTAGTGGGTGGTTCAGTTGCCGTCTTGCGAGCATAGGAGTCTTATACTCTGTGCATAAATTACATTCACCTCCAAACCACAAAAATGTTGCAACACCGAAAATTTGAGCCAACATTACTTATTTTAATAGTAGCTGATCATCTGGATTTGAGGGTATCCCCGTAAGAAAATATAAAATTGATAAATCATACTATTTACTAACGGATTTCAACTTCTTAGGTATTTTTTGTTGTTTTACTCATAGAGAACTACGACTCTAATTTTATTCAAGCTTTTTAGTCGACAGGCCCCCTTCCCCTGGCGATTAGGCGCCAGGGTGAGGTTGCACTTACATTTCGTATTCTATCGCTTCTCCTGCCTATCCTGCCATCTATATTGCAATTTTAATTAAAAATTTTAAAAGATCGCATCAAGACCTTTCGTTTGATAATCCTACTAAATTATATAGGGTTATCCATTTTACGTTTGGGAAAGTAAAGCTCAAGAAAACACATAAAATATTCAAGTAGAGAAATATTTTTTTTTCAATACAAAGATTAATTTTTGCCATTATATGTGAAATACAACATAATCTAAATATCTTCCACGAGACCTTTTACAGGCCTCAATCTTTCGAGGTAATTTCCAATTACTTTTCGGCAGATTTCCGGCAATATCTCGGCCATAACTTCACGAATATTGGTTTTCAATTGCTCAAGATTTTGAGGATTGTTCGCATAAACACGATCGTTTACATAGCCCCATAAAAAGAAATCCAAAGGTGTTAGGTCGCAGGATCTTGCAGGCAAATTGACATCACTTAATCTCAAAATTACGCGTCCTGGAAATTACTCTTGCAAAAGTGCTCGATTAGCCTGTGTTGTGTGGCTCCATCCTGTTGGAACCACATGTTCTCCGATTTCAATTTCTCTCCAAAAATAATCGTCCATAGCGGTCCTTGATCGTTTACAAAAAAATACGGGCCAATAACAGCACCAGACCATAATGCACACCAAACGGTCACTTTTTCGGATGCTAAGGCCTTTCTGTGACCACATGAGGATTTTGAGAGCCATATGCGGCAATCCTGTTTATTTACGTAACCACTAAGCGAAAAATGAGCCTCATCACTAAAGTAAATTTTGTTTGAAAAATCGTTATCAATGGCTTGTTGTTCAATCACCCAATTCGCATACATTCTGCGTTGTGTATGGTCTTGAGGCTTAAGTTCTTGAGTGAGTTGGATTTTCTATATATGGAGATGCAAAACCAAATGCAAAATGCGCCACAATGAGCCGTAAGACAAGCCCAAATGTCGAGCACGTCGATGAATCGACGAATTCGGGTCTTCCTCCACACTTTGAGCAACGACAGCGATATTTTCAGCAGAACGAATCTTGCGATGATGCACAGGCCTTGCAACATCAACATCTCTTCAAATTTTCTCACTGTGTTCGAAATCGTTTACTGTGTTGGTCGATTATGTCGACCGTAATTGGCTTGTAAGGCCCTAAATGTTGATACAGCAGAATCACCATTTTTATAATAAAATTTAATAATTTTAACGCATTCTTTGACTGTTAAACGATCCATATTTCTAAATGGCAAACCTTCAACTAAAAAAAAACACGCTTTGGATGACATTTATTTCTGACAGATGTCAAATTGCAGGGTTATACTTTCCTACCGCGTAATGAATAACCCTGTATTTCGTGGAAAAAATGTTTAAGGGTTCAAATTCTTAGATGAAAACCTGTGAAAAAAATTTTGACTACGGGATTCTCTGTAACAAAAGATTATTGAGCTGTTCACAAAATAGTTCTTGAGGAAACTTGGTGTAATGCACTGATAGATGGACCAACAGACGAATGGACAGGTACCAATTTTAATAAGGGATTACCAAAATTGTATTTTTTACAGAACGCTAATTAACTATAGTTATTTCAATCTTAATTGCTATTATGAATGGTTGACTTTTTTTTTAAGTAAAGGACTATGATTCTAATCGCGCATCGGATAAATTTTTAAGAAGCATTATAGCTTAGACGACTCCTTTTCAAAATTTTGATTCCTCATTGCTAAGCACTGGTCAGTATAGAGCAATCGCTTTATCTCACGATGTAAAATTGGTCATAGATATAGCTTGTACCATGGTGTGGTTTTGCAGAAGACGCTGTTTTTTTTGTTCTGTTCCTGGTTTGAATAAATCAGCCTAGCTATCCTGTATCTGCTTTAATTACAAAAAAATAATTACGGAGAATATCTACGCTAGATCAAAAATCGCTAAATTATAGTATTCAGAATCAAATGACCGACAGATTGGTCGCCTACTATACTACTCATTTTAGGCATGCTTATTCTATCGGAAAAGGAGGAGCATCGCTAAAAAGAAGCCTCTCTGTCCTCGACATCTCTGGGCTTTCGAGTTTCTTTTGTTTTAACTTTTTGGTCTGTAGAATCGTCATATACCACATGCTACCATTTGCCGAATGATCCATTCAGAAAGAGATTTCCCATTTGGAACTAAACCGCATGGCCTGCCTCATCTCCTAAATGCAAACATATTCTTGTAACCTGCAAACAACATGCGGTTATTTGAACAAAATGATGGTGCCTGAAATTTTTAAATACACTGCTTGGAATCAAGTCAGTTTTTGCTAGGAGCTAATCTGATGACCGGCAGTAAAAAAATCAGCATCATCAATTAGTCCTGAACAACACCGGGCTTTGTTTTTATGATTAATTCACGGTTTGTACTAGCATATTCAAGAAGAAGCCAGGGACTTATATTCAAGATAGAGGGCCTTAAATTACAACCATCTCTCCAATGCTGAAACAATTGTTTCTTCAGTAAGAAGAGTAAAATCCTTCAGTCTCTCCATGACTGAGTCGATATCGAAAAGACTGGTCTGCAATAAATATAAGCAGTCGAACAACACCGTGGTGATCAGAAGTGGCTGCTCCTGAGTAGAAGATCTAGTCACCCCATTAAAACTGCTTAGTTTGTTGTTTTTAAAGATTAAAGTTAACTACACTCGTCAAATTTCCATCCTGTAGGCAGAGATGAGTGGTTCATTTCAGCCACTTTAATATCTTTATGTTTGACGTTCCCCTTGTACTGCAACGACATTCTTCAGGCAAAGCAACGGTTGCTTTTTATACAATATTTGCGTTCGTTTCCTTTGTGTCCGCTAACTTTAATGAGACAAAAATTCTAAAGATAATAAAATTGATCAGATTGCCTTGTAGAGGAGAGTACGCATGACCAATATTTTGTAGTGCAGTTTTGTGGTGCGAAAAGAATCCGCCCCATATGATTCCGCAAATAGCTAGGCGGCAAACACCCATACGCGGTTGTCATTTGAAGCTACTCAGCTGATTTCGGTCTTCTTTATAGCTCACTGACACTTATGCTAGACTACCGGTATCCTTAAAAACTGAAAATCATATCGAGGTAGTATTGACTCTCACCATGCTTGCGACGGAGCTATAGCCTTCGATTTTTGATGAGCCGTGCAGTCTAGCTTCCTTTTGTATTTTTCATCCAGGATCCTAACCTATTGGCTGAACGACCATTGTCTTCCCTCTTAAGCCATCATCTTTTTTAAACAAGTTGAGTTTTCTGCTCTCGCTAAAGGATTGAAGTGGTCCTCACTGTATGAGTTTGACTAAGAGCGTTTATTTAGTATCAACTAATGTCTTTCCGATGAAGTCTTCCCAATTAATATGGAAAAGTAATGGAGCAAGTCCTTTACATTTTTGGTCGTGAGCTAGTTTCCATTACAACAAAGGAAGTACATCAGAGCTTCACGAGTTTTCAATCCGATCTACTCACGAAGTCTTTATTTTATTATTAAGCAACAATTTAAAATTGACATCTGGTCCAAAATTTAGTTTTATTATCAAATAAGCCTTATTACTTACTCCCGTTAAATGTTATTCATACGGGCAATATTTATGAACAACTTTTCTGATGATAAACTGGTACAGTAAACATAATATTATCCAAGGTTAAAATTAATAAAAAAACCATAGCTCTCTTTATTGGTAGCACCTGTATCTGCCGTTGTTTTTTACACTTCACCTTAAATACCAATAACTCCAGCATGTTCTCATTTCTCTCATTACAGTCGATAGTCGTCATTTGAAGGAATCAATAGAGCGTGCTGAATTCTCATTAAATTTGGAACTTTGGTTCACTGAACAGCCAGGTCAAAGTCTATCTTTGGCTTCATCACGAATTTTACAGCTCAACTTCCATCCAGGACGAGGACTGCACTATCATCTGCCAGTACTGTTTGACTATTTCCACTTGGCGGCAATTAGCCTGGGGATTCACGCCAGTTTAGTGGCACTCCATCAACCCTACATCAAGTAAGTGTTCATTTATCATAGGGTAATATTATTTCGCGTCAATAAACGATCGACTTTATTCCATTTCAAGGACAATCTCCCCCTCCACACACATATACACAACTCTCACCCTTTCTCTCTACTGAGTCCACATGTCCATGAATCCAATATAGGTCTCATGTAAATGTGTTTCCAACAGATAAGGTTGTGCACATCAAAAGGAAATGAAATTGCACGAGGAACACAAATGTGTGATAATGAAGAATTGGGTGTACTGTGAAGGATCATATTAAATGAGTCAGGAAGGAGGGACAGAATTTATGTAGTGATTGCGTGTTAAGGTGAAATAGTGAATCGATTTTAATATGTGAATAGGAAATGTGATTCTGCTATAAGGAAAGTAAATTAGGTTTAATTAAAAGGCATGCGATATAAAATAAGATGTGACAAATAAGATGATGTGACCTGTATCAAGAGTAATTTCCGGGGCTAATTTTAGAGTTTTGTACTTCTAACAAAACCCTATTGAAACCGCGACCTATCTGTCCATTCGTCCTTCTGTGACACAAATTTTGCTCCCAAAACTATGCAACGGCCATAAGCATGGTAGAGATATGATTGCCCCTTGAGTTTCAAAGGTTCTTAAAGAAGGTTTCACCATATAAGACGGGGATTTAAAACATTTTTTGCGATGGTATTCATGTGCGGTGTCAAATGAAAGCTCTTGACGAGAACTTTCCAAAAGGCAAGTTGTCTTCCTACATTATTTTTACCATCAATGGCCGCAGGCCTGTCCTCAAACTCAAATGTGCTTTATTTCATCAATCATTGTTAAAATTTATAACGACACAAAGCAAGTTTAAAATAATCAAAAACTTAATGGCCTATTTAGCAATCTTAATTTAAATAATATGGCAATCAAAAAATTCGTTAAAAACAGTATTATTTAATTTATTTTATTCATTAACCAAACAAGGTACAAAAAAAACTTTTTTTAATTACATTTCATAATATTTATTTAATTAAATTAGCAAACAAAAATTTGGGGGGGATTGGTTGAGGAATTACAGTTCAGGATATTTAAGGATTCAAGGCTTTAAGTAGGTTGGTTTTAAAAGTGGCTTTCGAATGCCTGGTTTATAGCAATTCTTCATAGTATTAAATGTTCTGCAGCATCTATTAATAGGCTCATTATCTGCATAAATAGTTCTATGCTGCGTCACTTTGAGTAAAGGAGTGTGCCTAGTTTGTCTCAACGCACAATCAAGATTAAATTTCGTGAAGAATGATGCAATCTGAATGCCTTCTTCAATATACATAAAGGTGAAACAGCATGACGAGATTTGTCTTCTTAATGACAGAGAACTTAGATTTAATAGCTTAAGCCTTTGTGTGTATTCAGGTAAGGTAGAAAATTGTCTGGGATCGTATAAATGCCTTAAGGCAAATAGTATAAACTGCTTCTGGACGGACTCAATTCTATTTGAATGTACTTCGAAGATAGAGTCCCAGACAATACTTGCATATTCCAATATCGGGCGAACAAGGGCCGTGTATAAAGATTTTGTTACCCATATATTCATGAACTCCTTCGCACGTCTTTTAATAAAACCTAGTTGTTTATTAGCCCTTGCTAAAATTTTGTCGTAATGCAAATTATAACGAAGTTTCTGATCCAAGGTTATACCAAGATCATTAACATACTCAACTCTTACTAGCTCGACATTATTAAGGACGTAGGTATTTTTGGCCAAGTTTCTTTTACGGGAAAAACTTATAACTTGACATTTACTTGCGTTGGGTTTGAGTTTATTTTTTTTACACTATTGTTGAAGGCAAAGAAGTTTAGTCTGAAGGAACAATGCTTCAGCTTGTGAGCCAATAGCGTGGTAAATTTTTAGGTCATCAGCATAGAGTAGATGTGGAATGCCGGCAAGTTCTTTTGATAGATCAGATATGAATATATTAAATAGAAGAGGTCCGAGATGACTACCTTGTGGAGTACCCGATGATGCTCTGATTTTCTTTGAAAAGAACCCCTGAAATTTTACGGTTTGACTGCGATGAGAAAGGTACGATATAAGCCAATTTAGAAGAGACCCAGTGATTCCAAAGTTTTGCAATTTTTTTATTAATATAGAGTGATCTACTTGATCGAAAGCCTTACTAAAGTCAGTGTATACTGCATCAACTTGCTGCACTTTTTCCATGGCATTAAGGACATCGGAAAACAAGATTATAAGATTAGTAGCAGTTGAGCGACCTTTACGGAAACCATGTTGCTGGTCGTTAAGGAGTGGATCTACAAAGGTCGAGAGCTTATCATGTGTCAATTTTTCAAATAATTTTGGTATAGTGGATAGTATTGCGATGCCCCTGTAATTCTCAACAGATTTTTTATCTCCATTTTTGTAGATTGGTATAAGGTTGGATAATTTCCACACAGTCGGAAAGACGCCAGATGAGAGAGATTTATTGAAGATTATATGAAGCGGTTTAGATACCTGTGCTAAACAATTAAGAAGAAAAGACGGAGGAATAAGGTCTGGTCCAGGGCCTTTGTTAAGGTCCAGTTCGTTGATGGCTCTATTGATATCTTCTAGAGTAAAAGTTATATCTGCAATGCCAGAACTATGAGGTATTTGCGTCTGATGAAGTATGGGCGAGCTAGCTGGCAGAAAAACCTCTTGGAAGTATTCAGCAAACATATCACAGATAGTTTTATAATCAGAGGAAGTATTTTCTCCCTTAGTCATTGTTGCTGGATACCCGGACGATTTTCTTTTAGCGTTTACAAAATCATCGAATTTCTTAGGTTCACGCATTATATTTTCTCCTGTTATATTAATATAGTGATTGTATGCCTCACGAGATTTTTGTGAAATCAGAACCATAACTTATTATTAATTAATTAGAAAAAATGAGGACAAACCGCCCAGCTTTTTTAAAAATTACATATCATACAAAGAACATAATGGAATAGGGCGAAGGCCCGAGAGGGGCTGTAGTGCTAAAAAGAATAAGAATTTATATCTAATATGCTTTAACTTAACTCTGATCGATTCAAATCGCTAGCTTTATCTTATTCTAAAGTATTTACGTCCAATTTAAAAAGACCCTTAAAAAAAACTTTAAATGTAGCAATAATGGGTTGAAAATCAAAAAAGAGAATGAAAAAAACGTAAACCACGAATTGTTTTGCTATTGTCATTCAGCCACCAACGCCTAGATCGCTTTGACCCTAATTTGACTAGCCTCAACGAATCTAGCAAATGAGTATCTCTATTAAAGTTGTTGATCACTCGAGTACAAATTTGGAGGATATTTTCTCATCTTATCGGTTCACTATCCTTGAATCTGATGAATAACCGGAACACCGCCAGAATCAAAAACATACCAATTCATGTCCAAATATACTAGTGCTTCTGGAGGAATGAAGCCAGTGGTAAGACAATTCTCAATGCATACATCTGTAAGGTGAAACAGTTGCAAAATCCAGGAATTTCCGCACACAATTACAGACTTTGCAATATGACTTCGAAGCAGTTTCGAAATAAAGATAGTGACTCCCGTTTTTTTGTACTTGGAAATTGAATGCCATTTGAGCACTGAGTGTGGGGCTCCTATGGTTGCAAGTGACTGCACTACCCAATAAATACCTCCTTTTTCAACCCGAGAACCTAGCCTGGAACCTTTTGATACATTCTTTCGGGCCAGGTCTCGTTTTCTTCCGTCATAAGGGCCTTCAAGCTGGGGAACCAATTCTCTAGCGCAAAGAGAGAGAAGAGAAGGAATTGTCAGACATGGGGTCCCCAGCCCCGAAGTCTCCAATCCCTGCTATCTTTTAGGACTGCCCAAACATAATGTGCCATATGGTTCCATTTATCAACCGATTCGAGCGTCACCGTAACTATACTATCCGGGGTAAGCTCTCCAGTCTCCCTGTTGCAGTCTGTCCAATTTTCACACGCGAAAAATGTGTGACAGGCATCGTCTTCCTCTCCTGGGAAAAACTGACAGTCAAGGGGCTGTGACGTACCAAGCTTGTGCAGATTAGTCTGAGAACACCCATGCCCGCTCAAAAGCTGCATCAGATCGAAGTCAATCTTACCTTGCTTTTGATTTTGCCATTTTCTCAGATCCGCGATGAGGCATGTAGTCCACCTTCCCTTCATGCAATTCACCCAAAACTGCTGCCGATCATTGAGTGAGCGCTGCCTTGGCTTGTGGGCAACCATATCCCTCGCATCCTTACTTCACCATAAGTAAACAGCACGGCACTCTCTTGCAAAGAGGGCAATACATATATATCACGCCTTCTCACCGCCAAATCAGAGACTGTTAGATATGAAAATGCAGTCCTCAGTGCTCCTCTTCTCTGAACATATACCAAGTATTTTCACTTAACCTCCTTACCGAGGGGTTACCCCATATTTCCGCTCCATTCAATAGCACTAACCTTACATCACTCATCACGAGACGTCTTCTTGATGGGTTGGGTCCCCTTACGTTGGCCGAAAGTTGACTTAGAGCCACTATGCCTGAAGCAGCCTTCTCAGCTATTGCCCTGGTTTGCTCAGAGAAACTCATCTTTGAGTCGATCAGTAACCCCAGATATTTCACCGCTAGCACTGATTTGACTAGTATGTCTCCAATACTGATCATACTTACTCTTGGGATTTCCTTCATTGTCAGGGTGACAACTTTGGTTTTGTCCAGTGCTAGACTGAACCCACGAGCAGTTATCCAGTCTCCTAATTGGCGCATTGGCATATCTGGGCTGATTTACACTTGTTCAACAGTGCGTACAGCGAAAAGAAGCGCAGCATCAAGCCGATCAATTTTCAGTCTCAGTCGCCCGTCATTGGATGTGTTCTACAGGTCTCTGGGCAACACCCGATGTAATTTTTATCCTTCATCGGCCCTGTTTCGTATAGCAAAACAGTCTTCGGTCTTTAGGTAGTCCGTCAAAAGACGTGCTAGACATTCTGAAACCAGAAAATAGGTTTCCGGCGTATCCAGAATATCCACCGATCTAGCGAATCTGAATTTGTTCCTAACGTCCAATGTCACCAACAACACGATCCGTCACTTGGTGCGACTATATGTTTCTGATATTTCGGGCCGAGCTCACTACTTCTGCAATTGCATCAACATCCTACTTTAAAGCGGTACTTTTTGAGGATATAGGTCCCCGGTAGTTTGAATTGCGTCAGTGAGTCTTCCCTAGATGAGCTTCTATGGCATTTCCCCAGCCGTGTCTAGCACGTATAGGGCTTTGCATTAGGGACATAAAAATTTCGTATCTTTATATGAACTCAACCTTAAACTTTTTCAAGTGAATTGTCAATGTAAAAACATTAGGTAAAGTCAACATTTTCATCATGGTAAAGCTTACGAACCAACAACGTTTGAAAATTGAAAATTTCTATTAATTACTATTATCGAAAAATCATCTTCAGCGATGAAGCTCATTTCTGGCTCAATGGCTTTATTAATAAGCAAAATATGCTTTATTAATAAGTAAAATATACATTACTTCTTGAGACATCGTTGCACCCGAAAAAATTACGTTTTGGGGTGATATATGCCGAAGGTGTGACTGAATCGTTTTTGTTTTCATGGATGAAAACCACCGTCACGTTACCATCAACAGAGACCGCTATCTTGTCATGTTGGACGATTATTTGTGGCCAGAATTGGATGAATTTGACATCAGTTATATGTGGTTTCAACAAGACGGTGCCACTAGCCACACCGCATGCCTCGCAATCGATTTATTGAAATTTATTTATTTATTGTTATGTCTTTGATGGAAAACCCTATATAACGGGAAGTATACAGACGCCGATCCAGAATTTCCTTTCTATTTACTGACCAACATGAGCCTTGTCACCTCTTGTCGTACTAGAAAAACCTTGTCCTGTAGGCAAGCGTTAAATGCACTAATCAGTAAGTCAGGACAATCGTTACAGGCAGGTTTCAACACCTCAGCTGGAGGACCATCTGGGCCTAGACCCTTTCATACTTTGAATGATATATCTGCCTCTTCCTGTTCCGACTGTGTGAAGAGTGGGTACTTGATTGAGCACATTTTGAATGGGCGGGAAAGAGTGCCCGCACTATCTCGTCCACCGTTTTTGCATCATGCATGCAGGGCGTCCATAGGGAACCGAGGCTCCATATTATTGGTTTGTAGCCAAGGCCCCGCGCGTCCTTGTTAACATTGTCCACTAGATATTGCCAGCAATGAGCGTTGCTATTGTTAATCAATTCACGAAGGTATTTCTTGGCCAACTTATATGCTGCTACGCGATTGTAGCCTCATCGCAGGTCCGTTCCCATTGAGCTTCATGCCAAAGCTTGTGACACTACCTTCGCTTTTCAGCAACTTCATTCAAGCACCTGTATACTAGGGGCTTATCGCACCATGGCTTTTAACGGGACATAGAAACGCTACGTATTTAGCTGCCAGTTTTTCTGTGCCTTGTGAATCACCCTGCAGCAGAACAACTGCCGTGGGCATCTCAACGAAGCACTTAACGTCCATCTTTTTGAATGCACTGGCTGAGTAGTCCTCAAATACTCTCCAATTGGGTATTCTCCGTACTCAGTAGCCCAAGGCGAGTGGCACGTCAAGTATGGCTCTTTCACAGTCAATACGGTGGAAGGTTGGTGGGCTTCCAGTGTTTAGTATGACAAGTGCCATCCTAATCGCCATTTCTAGGATTCATTTATCCCATGGATCTGTTGAAAGCATGCCCATCCGAGTGCTTTATTGTTGCAATCTTTCCCAACGAGCATATTGCCATCTATGTTCGAGGCAGTGCCCTCAAAAGCATATAGCTTGGCTTGCTAAGATGATATCGGTTCGCTTGGTGTTAGGTATACAAAGTGGTCTCTGAGCACCGAATCCACACTAAATCATCCTCCCGTCCACAGCTCTCCGCTTGGAAATTACTATTCCTAACCTAAATAGTGGCAGTACCAGTTCTATTAAAATACCAGGATGCTGTATTTTTAGCGTATATTGCTCACCCAGCAGCAAAAAATCAGCTATAATGTCCCTCACAAACTGTTCAAGCAGGTTTTAAACGGTTGGACTGCGTTATAGATCTACCTGCAGGATATGGTTCATCGTATTTGTAATTTTCTCTTGGCTGGAGCTTCTAAAAAAATTGGATATTCCCCTGATTGCAAGACATGCCTTAGATCTGGCCTTGGATTAGCATCCTTGCAAAGGATACAGTGTGCCTTCTAAGCACACTCTTTTCTTTTATGTCCCATTTCATCGCATTTGTACATAGGGAACACCGATCGGGTCCTTTGCATACTTGTACAGTGTGATCATAGCCGAGGCACTTAAAACATTGAAAAGATGCTGCTCTTCACCGTATCCGGCGGCTAAACCACCCTATTTCTACTTTGCTCTTATTCAAAAATTGTTCAGCGTCCTTTTCAATTAAGTTTATGATGGCCATGCGTTGTTCCCTATGGTTTTCTGGTGCAAGCCCCGCTTTGATTCCGCGCACGCTAAGGAGCTGCCTTTTGATGGCCTTTTTTTTTATCTTGACGAGGCCTTTAAGGCAGTCAATGTCTCTTATTTGGGCATTAGCTCAAGCGACGCTAGAGTTACATTTTCGCCAATGACTTTTTTTACTGTGTCACTGAATGCTTCTTTATTGTCGACCTACGCTCTGGATTCAACCAGAATGGGGCCTGACCACGTTGGTCGTACCGCTCGAATAGCAGTGTTGATGCCTTACGTTTCCCCTGGTATCCCGCAGTACATCTGCGTAAGATTGGCCATCTTGTGAAATAGCAGTGCCTGCTTTCGGGGTCAGTGTTGTTTTTTTTTCTCTCCTGTTTCCTATCAGGTTTTATTTCTATTGGGCGCCCGTGCGAACTTTATTTTTTGGCACTTTTTGAAGGAGTTTTGTAGTGAATTTTTCGCTTCTTCTGGCAGTACTTTGTAAAATACTTGATCTAACATTCAACGCCCATTAAGTTTCTCTTCTTTCCTTCTTTTATCCTGGTCTGCTTGGATTGGGCTAGATGCCATAATTTTAATGACGTTTGATGATGGAGCTATCTGCGCGTGCCCTTAGGGTTTTGCCCTCAGTTTTTCTTTTTCCTTCTGGTCTTCTTCTTCCTACTGGTCCTCTCAAGCTTTTGACCAGCTTCTTTGATAACGCTCTATGTGGTCTAGAAGCTTCTTTAGTTAACTTCTTTGCTAATTTTTGGCGAGTGGCATGCTGATTATATACTTTTTAGAACATCTCTTGCTATTCGGATAAGCTTTTCTTCTCAATGTCACTGGATGGCAATTGTACTTTATGACTTCCTTTATTGGGAAAGATTATCAGCTTCCGCTTCCAAGTACCACATTTTTGATAATGATGGTCAAAAAGGACAACGGCGCTTCATTTGTTCCTTTTCTTTTTCTATCGTGATAATGTTACGGACGTCAGGAAGGATCATTATTATTTCGGGACTTGAGATCTTTGCTTTGGTCATTTTGGTTGCGGTCACGGTAGTACTCCTCAAACCCTCGATGATCTTTATGCTTTTTCCTACCATTTGAACAGTTAGCACATCCTGCAGAATTTCCTGCTCTTTCTATATAGGCGTTTGTATCATTTTTTGTAGCGCCCGAACGCCACAGAAATCTCGGTCTCGACAAGGCAGTCCATTAACCTTCATTTTTCGTCCATCTTTATTCTCACTGTATTCATCGTCGTTTTTGTCGTCGTTGGTACTACTTCCTATGTGTTTATTTTGGCTGCTACTATTAGTTGCGTTGTTGTTTTTGAAATTTTTGCTTACCTTTTTTGGACTTTTTAATTAGTTTTTATGGTTTTCCATTGAAATTTTTCCAGTTTTATTGGGTCCCCCGGGACTCGCTAGCTCCATTCATGTGCCTAGTCGCCTTTTTGGTCCTATGGTTATTTCCGGAGAGCAAAGAGCCCATGCAAGGGTTGGCACAAGCCCTAGGACAAGTGACCAGACCTAGACCAGCGGCAATCGAGACTAAATCTCAATGGAATTTACATCACGAAAGTACTCCGAAGCCTCTTAAGGTTTGCCTGGTATAGAGACAGTATGATAGTTGAATTTGGAGCCATTAACGCACTAGTATTACCTAGCCGCTACCATTTAAAGCTACTAGGTCCCAACCATTATATCCGCCAGCCCAAAGCACCAATTCTAGTTCGTTGTCCAAGGCATAGTCCAGATTCAGTCAGGGTCTATTACCTTCCATTTCAGGAACAACGTCACGGTGACCTCCATATCCTCAGATCCATGAAGACAGCATTCCCCAAACAATGCTAGCCTTCAAGAGTATTCCTGTCGACCGGCATTCCCCCTGCGGGGGAATGGTTGTTTGATCAATTTCTCTATTCGAAATATAACGCTTTCAATCTGTCTTTGGCTTTATTTTAACATTTTCGTTGTACTGATTATACCAAATCATATATCTATATGTCAAGACTGGCCTAAAGAGAGCCGTGTAACAGATCAATTTGACCTTTTGATAAATAGATCTGGAATGAAAGAGTCGTGCGAGGGACATGATCTGTACATGCTTTTGACATTTTCAGCGAAGTGAAGATACTGATCGAGATGAACACCTAGGTATTGAACGCAGGATTGATGTGGAACCCGTTTTGAACTACCTTCACCAGCCATAATGTGGAAATCCTTTCAATTAAGTTTCAGGCCTTGATTTACCAACCACAGCTTTGCCCGATAAAAATTGTTTAACATTTTTGGACAGGCCTACCCTCTCCGTTTGGTAAATTTTACATTTTTCGAATCGATGATTACAGTACAGCGGAGTGGCCCCTGAAAAAAAATTTCATGAAAGGTAGCCGATATAAGTATCAACTGAAATTTCTCCATGAGAGCTTTTCAAAATAGTTCTTAAACTGACAGTTTTTGCTACAGTGGGGGCACAGGGGGAAAAACATGAAAAATGTGTTTCCTCCCTCGCGAATGGACACCAGTGATCTAAAAAATCTGAAAAAATTATCAAGGGAGATATTTATGGGTATAAATATAACAAATACCTCAGAAGTCAAAATTCATTGAACTTTGTTAATAACAGTATGATCCTCGAACATGACATGTTTCTTGATTTTATTCGTTGCTGGTTACTGCATTTTGTAAGTTGAGTACAAAACCCTTCTGACATGAGCATAGGTCTGTATACCCAACTAGTTTGATATTGCAGGGGCTTTTGCTGAGGACGGGTAGTTGTTCCACATGAAATCGCACCCTCAGGACTTTTAGACCAGTTGGAATCTTTTCCGTGGTCAGCAACTTCCTTTTGCAAAAGAAAAACAGTTCTATTAACGCTTGCTTAAGTGATAGCGAGAATAGAAGGTTAATCTTATTGTTTGCTCTTTGCCTTTGGTTTCAACTTACACTTTTTTGACTGTGTTTCAAAATACTGTTATTACGTGGGAAATCATTTCAAGTGGGCTTTGCTCTGGGAGAAGAGCCCGCGCCGTGAACATCGAAGACAGCTAGCTGCCAGCACACGTACGCGTCCTGTGGCCTTATCATTCCAGTGAAGCTCATTGTTTTAGCTTACTAAGGTGGCATTCTATCCCTGCTTCCCTTCACGAACTTTTTTAACATCTGAAAACCATTACATATCGCTGGAAGTTATAATCTGGAATCGGTTAACAAGCGGAACCGTTTAATACGTTATATTTGTTTAGTCCTGATAGTTAAAAGGGATTACTTGAGCGTAAAGGGTATTTTTTCCCTTTCTCTTCCTTCCTTCCCGCTATATAAGAGTACTTTATAATCCGAAGGTATCTCTAGGCGTAGGAAAATGAGGCCCAGGCCATAGCAATGCGTCAAATTGTACCTGGTAGATAGGGCAGGTCACTTGTTGGCAGTTCGTAGCCTTCAGCTAAAAAAGAGTCTCACACTTAGGGCATAAGTAGTGTTCGGCTCTCTACCGCTAAAAAAAAACTTGAAATTAATCAAATACTGAGATGGGTTCCAGTGAAGATCATCAAATATGGTGGCAGTAGTGTTCATCAAGCTATTCACAATGTCATCCAGTACATTTGGCAACAAGAACATATGCCTAAAGAGTGGAGCCAATCAATGATATTCCCTATCCACAAAAATGGTGACAAGCTACAGTGCAAAAATTATAGAGAGATATCACTACTTTGTACGGCGTACAAAATATTTTCTAAAATCTTAGAAAATAAAATCGGATCATACGCCAACAGTGTTATTGGGGAGTGAGTGTCAAGGTGGTCTTAGAGAAGGTGGATCGACGATAGACTAATTGTTCACAGTCAAGCAGGTACTTGAAAAATGCTGGGAGTTCAAGATAGAGGTATACCAAATTTTCGTTGACTTTAAGCAAACATACGACAGTATTGACCGTTACGTACTGTACTAAATAATGCTTTGTTTTGGCATCCCAGCCAAATTAGTTAGTCTTACTAAAATGAAAATGACGTCGAGGACCTCCCAAGCCCGCATCAATAACCAACTCACCGATGGCTTTGACACAAAAATCGTACTAAAGCAGGGAGATGGGCTGGCCCCATTGCTATTCAATTTGACTCTAGAGTACGTCATAAGGAAGCTACTTGTCGATACGCGAGGTACATTACTATTCAAGTCAAGCCAGGTAGTAGCTTATTCGGATGACATCAATATTTTTTTTCACGATCATTAACGACTGCCAAAGAATTTTCCTGAAACTCGACAGCGCAGCAAAACTAGTAATCCATGAAAATAAAACAAAGCTTATGACGCTGTCGAGAAAAAATACCTCAAATACACAAAATATCACACTTGGCGAGTACAGTATCGAAAATGTGAACAAATTTGTATATTTAGGCGCAAATATAACGAGAACCCGTAATGAACGAGACGAAATACGCCGAAGAATACAGCTCACAAATAAAATATTTTATTCAGTATTGACGATCCTGAAGACCAGCTACATATAGTACACAGGAAAACAAAGCTCCATGTATGCAAATCTGTGATAAGACCTGTGTTATGCTATGGGTGTGAAACATGGATCCTAATCCAAGCATCTGCCTTTGAGCGAGGGGTCCAGAGGCGAATAATCGGAGCGAAGTTAGACGGTGATCAATGGCGATTTGATACAACCATGAGCTGTATGACATTTTTGACGAACCGGAGGTCGCAACGATTGTAAGACTGCGGAAGCTACAATGGGCTGGCCACATGAATCGTATGCGCAAACAACGGATACCCAAAAAGCTATTCGTTGGGAGAACTGAAGGCCGGAGACCAGTGGGGACACCGAGGAAATGCTGGTGTGAATCGGTCGCTGCTCGGATTTCGAAATTGGAGTACATGGTCAATGGGCCGAGACAGTTGGAGGCGCTATTTACAGGAAGCGAAGGCCCGAGAGGGGCTGTATTGCTAACAAGACATGGCTTTTATCTTCCACCAATAGTTTGAAAATATATTCAACTAGACTAGCATAATATCAAATAAACAAAATAATTGACTTCGAACATAATTATTTATAATATCTTACATTGTTTTAACCTTCTACTTGTATAATCTCTTAATTATATATTATGAAATATTAACTGCCACCCGTCACAATTAATTTTAAAATGCCCCATTATCGCATCAAACGTACTAGCAACGACTCTAAATTTAACCCTGTCGAATCTTTTTATGCTTGAAAATATAAATCGCATTAATTTCTGCAGAAGTACCGCTGAAATTTAATCTACCGCCCAAAATAACTCTCGCCCAACTACACTCAGCATACAACAATTTTCACGTTTCCCGGCTACAAACGAAGGATTTATTATTCACTATATAATCGGATAGAAGTAAATTTACTTAGTGTCACTGATAATTTCTCATATCTGCCTTTGATCAAATCACTTGTAGGTGACACTTTGTATACAGCAAGGAGAGGCGGAATAAATTATCCCATTATATAAATGATTGCGCTTGTAGAGAACATGAGGGTAAAGGATAAAGAATATGTTTAGGCTGGGAAAAGGATGAGGAAGCTCATGAATCAATTTATAATTTCACGAAATCAAAAGACACGTAGCTGAACACAGAAAATTACTTTTCCGAGTAAAAACCAATTACTAAATAATTGCATGTCCTGCTGGTTCTGATATAGGATCCTGGTGATTAATACATCACCAGATGAACCATTCTACAAAAGTGACATCGTTTGATTTATTCGCAATTCAGCAGCCCGCCTTCTCCCTATCCTCACAAATAAATATTCTATCTTCCACAAAATTCATTTTATCTGCTTGCGACAACGATCCTGTCCTCACATCCTTCGCTCGAAGAGGCAAATATGGAGATGGATGTGGTCCCTTTAATTTTTCGACGTTATTAAAAATGACAATATCCATCAGTGACAGAAACTTCAGCACAAGTTGTACCTACATCTCGGGTCCTTTAGTCGGTTCGGCTAACATTGGGCAATATCCTGTAGACTAGCACCCAATTTCATCAAATTTTAGATGCCACCTTCTGTACCTTGCCACCTTGCGTCCGGGCTGAAAACCCATCCTCAGCCTCAGACCGCCCACTACGGGGCAAACATTACGAAAAACGATTCGAGTTGTAGACAGAAAGTAGGTGATGTTAATAAGCATCTGACAAGAACAAATATTGTATCCTGCCTGGATGCGAGGCGTAGCAACTTTGGTGAACATTGAGATTTCCTTTATTGTGGCGCGATTGCTGGATGAAGAAATAATTGTGAAAGTAAGGACTGTGCTGGAGATCGTATGATTAAGTACATGTATGTATCAGGGCATTTTAGACTTGTTGGGGTTGGGAGGGAAATAAATACATTATGTGAAACGTAATGAGATCTCATTTGTAAATCCGTCTGAGATAAGACAGCGTCGTATAGTCTGCAAATGATGCAATTTACAAAAAGGATACTGGTAATTATTTAACCCAACGAGCTTGAAATGTTTGTTGGGGGATTTTCTTTAAATTGTAGGTTAGGTGATGTGGTTTCATTTGAGAAAATTAACATCTGCTTTTGTTTAATTTGTGGCATTTTTTTAATTACACACCACCTTGGCAAGCTGTATAACGTTAAGAAAGATAAAAAGAAAGCAAAAAGTCGGCATAAATTTACTGGTGTGCGAAAATAAATCAGAAGATATGAGGCCCCTGTAAAATCACGAACCTATCTGGTGATATAACTTCTTGAGTTTGAAGTAACAACAGCAAATATAGATTCCCCTGAAAGTCAGTCATGGACTTTCTTGGGACTGAAGCTATTGTCTTCAAATGTCGACACTAGAAAGAAGGTATATTAAATATATTCGCAACCAATGAAAGCTGCAGAAATTTTGAAATTGATCCTCCCCAAAGGCTGGTATCATAACCTCATGACTCACTCCTAAAAACCGCAGAAAACAAAAAATTGCGATAATTGAAATGGCAGAGAGAGGACGAACTCAGCTTCTGCTGTAGGGCTAGGTTTATCCTACCAACTTAGTAATCACACCGTTATATACTTTTCTGAGACCTGACTGAATGCAAATATTGTTAGTTCGGAACTTTTAATGGATCACATTATTTATAAATGTGATCGTGATTTTATCTTTACAAGTAAGTCTGATGGTGATGGGGTCTTGGATGCCGTTAACAAATCTGTATTCAGCTCCCTTTGTATTAATTATTGTTTGTCTCATGCCCTGGAATGTGTCTTAGTTAAAATAATTTTACCTAACAATGCTTCCATATTGATGTCAATTGTATATGTTCCTTGTAATTCCTCCTTGCAATTATATGAGTCGGTTTTTGATGATCGTGCTTCCTTTCTCCTAGAAAGTCATCCACACTCTAGGATTCTTGTTGTCGGAGATTTTAACCTTCCCACCGTTGAATGCGCTGGCTTCCCTGTTTCCACAATCTCTTCTACTAATTTATCTTGCTTGCTTCCTTTCTCTCTGCTCTCTATTCCAGTATAATCACGTTCAAAATACCAATGGTCATCTACTTGACCTTATCCTTTCCAATGTTTCTGCTCATCTATACATTGATCTCAATGTCAACCCTTTTATCCTTACTAAACCAGATTACGTTCCTAAATTTATATTTTTCATATCAAATTATGAGGCCACTAACATTGTACTTTTTTCTGTTAATTGATTTCAGTTCTTTCAGAACCTTGATAAATTTTATGCGTTTCTCCATAGCCTTAACTGTTTAGTCAGGCTGCCCGAAAGGGGAGACCGAAGCCTTGGCTTACTATGCGTGTTCTTAGCGCCTTAAGTGCCAAGGATAAGGCACGTCATGAGTATAGGCGTTCAGATACTGCTGTAGATAGATCTGATTTTAGCAGGTTGCATTCAGATGTCAACAAAAGGAATCAAACTTGCTCTAAAAAATTACTTTTCATCTTTGAAAGCTTCCCTAAATACAAATAATATGAAATCTTTCTGGGCCTACACTAAATCATTAAAAACGTTCTCTTCTATTGCTTCTACCATCTGTTGGGGTGGTGCAGAGTGCTCTCCTCCTCAGGTAATTTCAGATTTATTCTCTCAGTATTTTTTCTCTACCTGTCTCCCTCCCACTCAGTGAGGAATCATGTTTATTCAATTCCGTCGTTCAGCACCTTTACTCATTCTCTTGGTCCGAATATCAGCTCTAATCCAGATGGTTGGCCAAATATTTTGTTAAGTCTTTGGCTTCTGCGCTTTCCTCTCCCTTCTTCCTTCTTTTTAACCTGAGCTTAACACATTCAGTGCCAGCGATGCGTATCAGCATCCAACACAAGTTTTCCTGGCAGTCATCGACTCGAATCCGCGTTTTGGTAGTGTTCATTTTGAATGAGGGATTGTGAAGTTGGCAAAGGAGGTTAATAATTAGTAATATGTTTGGCAATCAAGGATAGTTTGGTGAATATATTGTCAACATTGGTTTAATGCTAGAATCTTTTGAAGATTATTTTGAGGCTATTTATTGTGCGAACTGTTGCATGTTGTATTGAAGTGGCGAGGGCGTTGTGTTGAAGTGGTGTATTACTTTATTTGGTGTTTTGTACTAAAATACAAAACCCTATTGAAATCGGTACTGCCTGTCCGCCCATCTGTCCGTATGTTACAGCAGTTTTTCATAACAAATCTTCTGAAGAAATACGATATAAAGGTGCAATCAGTAAAAATTATATGAGAGAAAATGACATAAAGGATTTGCGCATGGCCAATGACGCGGATCCGCGTCCATGAGTGGAGAAGGTGTTTATTGGATTGGCAACTTGCAATTCGTCTGCAAATTCGTGTTGGCATTAGACGTGTTAAGCAGTTGGTCCTTTACTGCTGTTGGAAAAAATGACTGTGTTGTATCTACCGTTAAAAGTGGCGACCCTTTGTCGGTGTGTAATTACCGTCCAAAATCCCTGATTTCTTATTTTCCGATGTTGCTCGAGCGTTTGATTGACAACCATCCCTCCGACCCGTTGGGTGCTGTTATTGAAAGTGAGCTGCATGGATTCCGCAAAGGTTATTCGATGTCCACGCACAGATCAAAGATTTTATCAAAGCGTTTGACACAGTCAGTCATCGTCTTTTCTGTTGTAAACTTGAAGCTTTTGGAATCACTAATTCTCTTTTGCCATGGTTTTTTCTTATTTAACGCATCATGCATGTCAAGCTTATTTTTTCTTCATCTGGTGTTCCTGAGGATTCCATTCTTGGATCCCTCCTTTTCCTAGTGTTTACCAATGATCTTCCCTCAGTAATTCCTTCTCATTGTCTATTGTTTGCTGATAACTTTAAGGTATTTTGGTCTCTTGACTGTTACTATCTTCTTCTGAATGTCCTTAAAAACTAGTGCTTGCCTAATTTTTACATCTACATCGCACTAAGTGCTATAAAACGACTTTTCCTCTTAAGGATCACACCATTTCGATGTCCTACATGACGTCCGAGGTTTTTTTTATCCGAAGTCAGCGCCCACAAAGGTCTAGGTGTAACTTTCACTCTAAAACTTAAGTTTGATATTCAAATTTTAAATATGGTTGCTAGAGCCCCTAAAGTTTCGAATTTTATCCAAGGCATGTCCACAAGTTTTGTAATATTTCTACCAGTATCCGCTTCTTCAATTATCATGACCGTTCACTACTTGAGTACCGTTCTGTGGTTTGGTCTCCCCGTCATTCCTATCTTGTGTCACCGTTAGAGTATGTTCAGAGGAAGTTCACTCGCTTCCTATTCTTCAAACTAAATTTACTCTATCTTCCATATGATGATCGTTTATTCTTCTTTGGCCTTCCATACTTGGCTGTATAAACGACTTATTTAGATATGTGTTTTTCATATCGACTATGTCAATGTCAAACACCTTCTAGTCTTTTTGCTGAAGTGCGATTTCGGCAGACTTCACATCCTACACGATTGTTTTGTTTATTTGTGGTTCTATATGCTCGTACCGAACTATATTATCGTTTGCCTCGATTACGACTCGCTAGAAATCATAACATAATAATCTTCAATTTGCTCCTTTCTTTCTTCTGTTATTGTGTTTAAAAGAACTTTGCAACATTTAACTGATATTAATAAATAAATGTCGCTTCTATGCTTAGTTTTTTTTTCTTTAATTTTTAACCACTATATCTTGTTGTTTATTAGCTTTATCTAAATTACTTATTCTATTTTTCTTGTTTAAATTTTCATATTAAAGCAAAGCTTGATTATTTCCTTCCTTTTTATTTGCGCTACTATTTCATTTGGTTATTTGATTTGTTTCTGTTAAATGCAGTTCTCAAATAAATAAATTAATTTGGGCCCATAACTTTTTGAATATGTTGTTTAAACTTTAATAAAAACACACAACAATCATTTATTGTACGAGCGAGAATTACATCGTGAGGTTTTTTAAATGTTAGCCGCGCATAATTATATACTATTATTGGGTGTACAACTTAATAGCCGGAATTAGACGCTAGATGTCCGTACTAACAAATATCGGGAAAGGTCGAACTTTATATACAGTATATGCCATTTTGAAGGTACATTTGACAGTTATCAAAATCAGTCAACAAAACAATTTTATCTTGTGTACATCATTATTATTTTTCACGATGAATAACTTCGAAAATTGGAGGAAAAGACTTCATTTGCGGGAGGTTCTTTTGGGCCATTTTTGCAAGGAAAACTGCAGCGGAAAGTCATCGTTTGCTTGTAGAAGTTTATGGCTACGATGCTTTAGCAAAAACACAGTATTTTGAATGGTTTCAACGCTTCAAAAGTGCCGATTTTGACATCAAAGGCAAAGAACGCACAGGACAGCCAAAAAAGTTTGAAGACGAAGAATTGGAGACGCTACTCGATGAGGACTCGTGTCAAACACAAGACAAACTTGCCAAATCGTTTGGAGTGACTCAGCAAGCCATTTCGAAACGGTTGAAAGCCGCCGGATAGATTCAGAAGCAAGGTAATTGGGTCCCCTATGAGTTGAAGCCGAAAACGTTGAACGGCGCTTCTGTATGTCTGAAATGCTGCTTGGGCGCCATAAAAAGAAAACATTTTTGCATCGGATTGTGACTGAGGATGCAAAATGGATCTATTATGACCATCTCAAGCGCAAAAAGTCATACGTAAAGCCCGGCCAACCAGCAAAATCAACGGCGAAGCCAAATATCCATGGCACCAAGGTTATGCTGTGTATTTGGTGGGATCAGAAGGGACCGTTATATTATGATTTATTGAAATTGGGCCAGACAATCACGGATGACCTGTACTGAACACAATTAATACGTTTGAATCCTGCCATCATCGAAAAACGCCCGGAATATGCGACCAGACACGAGGCTATAATTTTTCATCATGACAACGCTCGGCCGCATGTTGCAAGACCCGTGAAAAACTGTTTTGAAAATAGTGGAAGGGAAGTTTCGGCCCACCCGCCAAACTAAAACAAAATTCATGACTTTAACGAGGAAAAAACTCCAGTTCAACAAAATCTGGCCGTAGGCCACTACAACCTTGAAACTGTGGATAATTTTGTATATCTTGGAGCCAACCTGAATAGAAAAGGATCCCACATAAGCGCCGCAAATAAAGCATATTACTCCGTACTTCCCATTCTAAGGTCCAGAGTTGCGCACAGGCAAAATAAATTCCGCATCGATAATACACTAGTCAAACCTGTGCTGGTATATGGAAGTAAAACATGGACCCTTGCGAATCCGGAAAGTTCACTACGTATTTGTATGCAAAGTGCTCCAAAAACCACGGTCCAGTGAAACAAGGAATAGAGTGGAGGCTTCGTTACACCGATGAGTTGTATGAACTATTTGACGATCCACCTATTTATTTTTGCGTAAAGTTACGCAAATCGCAATGGGCGGGTCATATAGAAAGAATGGAAGAAAACCGACCACCCAAAAGAATATTGATGGATAGAGCACAAGATATATGCCCAGCGGGAAGACTGAGGACTCGATACGAAGGCGCAATAGAAGCTGACAGCAGATCCTTGTTAAGAGTTGACAACTGGTGGATGTTCGCGGAACCATGATAATCGGAGGAAATTAATCCTGTAGCAATTTTGTATTAAAGGACTATTAATTGAAATCAGTATAATCCTCTTTGATGTTACCAGCTAATAGTTCTAGCGATGTTAATTAAAGTTATCTTTGACCACTATTGTATGCCCTCGAAGACAATGGTAGTCATAATATTGACAATGATGGGCAATACTTTTAACATGAGTCACATATATAAACCTTTTCCGAATCCCAGCCAGTGCAGGCAGAGTGAGCCCACAGGAAGTGTACCGGTACATAGTATACTCAACTAGTAGGCACACCTTTCATTTACCCTGTGTTGCACACTTTTTGAATTTTCCCAGGGGCATTACAGCTGATCCGGGGCATGACAGCTGATCCCATGTTTGGCGCGCTCAAGAAACAAAGCAAAATGCAAATAAAATTTCAGACGCACGTGTTCTTTTACGCATTTCAGAACATAGGAGTGCTGCCAGATCGTAATAAAAAACTAAAAGATTGCATGGAACGAATTTGTTTTTCTGCAATGTTATTGATTTTTTAGCTCTGGCAGCCCTGAAATCTCTCATCGAAGGATATGTTTATATTCGCGCCATTCCTCGCATCAGCGTTTACCATCTACCTGCTACCGAAGATTTATGGCTTGCTGTTCGGCTTGTGTTCGGATTTTTCCGGAGGGTTGATGGAGTGTGGTTACTATTTAAGTACACTATAAACCGGTATGAAACCTCATTGTTTTGGCTGAATTCACCGCATATGAGGCAATGGTTTACTTTGTTCTCATCTTTATCATCGACACAAAGGTCACCAGTATCTACGTCGGTCATTATGGAGGCATTTTCTTCCTGAAGGACTCTTCTTTTTGCTTTTTTAAGGCTTTCCTGGTACTTTTTGTTTGTTTTGCCTTTCCCTTTGCCTTTTTGTTTTCCTATTAAATTTGCGTTCTTCTTTTTAGGATTTTACAAAAGAAAATTTAAAAAAAACATACTAAAATTGCGTCCTGTCTGTCCGTCCGTCTGTCACAACAATTTGCCTCGCCAACTTATACAAGCTAGAAACATCAGATTTTGTGAGAAGGTGTAAAGTGGTGTTCTCTTCAAAGGTTCACCACAAAAAAAATGTATAAGGTATTTAAGGGGAGCGTCTCTCCGTATAAAGGAGTGGCCCCAGAAAAGTTTGAGTTTTTTGATAGCAGTTGTATGTGTCCGGAAAATTTCATATCAATCTAACAATAAACAGCTAAGTTACAGCCGATTGAATACAAGTCTGCAACGGACCTATACACGACAAATACCTGTATGTAGGAATTTTGATAAAAATTTTACAAATGGTTTGTAACATTGATGTCCTATCAGTATGATTCAAGCAATAGGGTCAAAACACTTGAAATAAAATGGCGGCGGATTTAAAGACATGATAACCAGGATTTAATTTTTCGAATTCAATTTACGGAATCTGTATATAAGTCAAGTTTTGATATGCAGAACAAATTGTTTGATTTGCTAATTGTTTCACAAACCCCTTTTGGCAAGAGCACTCTCGTGCTACTTCAATTTGTTTTCCCGTTTTCTTTTTCTATAGAACTGTCTCTTATTGATGCTCAGGTTAAATTTGTAGAATGTTGCTTTTTCCTTCCTTGTCTTGTGATAACAAATGGTGTATTGGTGGGCAAATTGATAAAACGCTCAACCTTTGGCCGTTTTTGGGTGATGTTCTTTACCTAGTTGTAGATGTAGCCATCAGAGGGTCTTTAGACGTGCTTGGAGTTGCGGTAATCTCAAATGGAATACTTACACATGATGGCTGAAAAGAGCTTTCGTTATCTTGAATAGCCACTGACTCACCTTGGAGTATTTCAGCCGTTCATCACTGAACACATTTGAGCTCATACGAAAGATAACTATGACTCTTAATTCAGACTCTCCTTTACTTCTAGAAGCAACATTCGAATATGCCTTGTTTGACAATGATGCAACATCATGTGGGGTTATTTTTTCTGTAAAATGGCTCTTCATAAAGCTGTTACATTCTTTTTTGTTAGCAGCGTTAAGTGGTCCATAAAACGTGAAGTCCAACGGCTGCATTCTATGGGATGTGTGGGGTGGCAAGAACAACACATGAATGTTTGTTGGTTTTGCAGTGCTTGTAAATTTTATGAGAAATGTGATTTATCGAGTATCAACAAGATAGGTTCTTCTGCAGAAGGTTTGGCGAAGTCCGTGGAATGTAGAAGCCATTGATCCATCCACTTTTTGAGCACTGGTTCATCGCACCAGCAGGGCCATCTCTTTCCAGGAGAGAGGAGTGTCGTTTCTTCGGGAAGACAAACATTGGAGGTATAAATGCCCCAGTAGCGCTCATCGTACACAGAACGGTTATGTTTTGTAGTGAATTGAGTATATATAAATATCCGTAAAGGACTGCAGTGATGGTCTGCTGCCTCGGCGATAGACGATGGTGGGATTCGCTGATATTGGCTGTGTCTGGGGATGCGTGAAAGCGCTGGCAGGCTAGCATTGCGGTGTTGTGGGGCGGGTTCTTTTCCCCAGCACAAGGACCCACTGTAAACAAATTTTTGCACCCATGAATTTCAAAAGAGACAAAAAAGTATCCACCGGAGTCGAGAAGGAGGTAACCTATTAAGGGTCAAAAAAATTGCTGACTCGGAGGGCAAACCGGGCCTGGTGGAAACAGACGGACTTACGAGGAAGGCCCTTATGGCCCACAAATAAGAGTAGGGCATCCACGTGGAAGTGGTGTCCTCTCACACCCTCCCAACCGGATCAAAATCCAAACGTAAACGTGGCCATATATTTTCTATTTAAGTGAAAAACTCACACCAAAAGTAATTTGAATGAATGTTTCCTTTAAATGAAAAATATAAACGTTGCAAATCTATGTCATAGTATTATGTGAGGGTGTCACATAACACTATGCCACAAATAGGCATGCGAGTGAAGGCCACCTTACCCGGGCAAGAGCCCCTGTAACACATAAAAGGGGTGAGCTCGCCCGATGGCTAGCTCATTATAGCGGAGGGGCCAGACAACGTGGCATACCCAGTCAGGTTCTACAACATAGAAAGACCGAGTTTTTCTTTTCTTTAGCTATCATTTTCTATTCGTTTGTTTTTTATATAAAAACAATTTTAGGTTTCATTGACTAAATTTGAATATAATAATAATGTAATAATTGTAGATTTCATTTACTAAATTATACTAGATCCTCTTTGCATTTACTTTAAATACAAGGTGGCATATTTCCACAAAAAAATTTGAATTAAACAAAATGGCATCTCAATTCAGTTAAATTCGATTGTATTCTAAAAAACATGGGTAGCGTACATACTATAAAAAAAAGGAATTTTAAACTGACAAAAATAACCAAGACTTCAAAATTTAAATGCAATAAAGGGTACTTACCTAATATCCTGTCCGAGCATCCGCTGGTCATATGGGTGTATTACGATGATGCCTTAAATTGATTTACGTTACTAGTGCTTGCACCACAATTATTACCTTTTACATATACTTGAGATGGGAAGGAAAATTCTAATTCACACTTTTGCACTGCATATGAATTAATTTTCTTAGTCATATATGATGTTGAGACAAGCTGCTTTGGATCGCTACATCAACAAGTGGTTCCGTTATAGCTACTTTCCGAATACAACACATTTAAAACTTATAAGCATCGCTTCGCCAATTAATGTTTTCCATCCTCATATTGATGATCTTCAATTGAAGTTATAAACAAAGTTCCACTATCTGGAAACATCATCCCATTTGCTTTTAGCCACTTATCTCTTGCAAACACACCGTATCCAACATTGATTCATAAAATAAACAGTATTCTAATTCATTCAGTTAGAAATGAGATTTTTCGATTTGAAGAGGGTTGGGGAAGACTAGTGATTTACACTTTGAACTTAACCGTAGAATGGTTTCACTTTTCTTCCTGCGTTACACATTTTCCACTCGATCCAAGGGTTGAATGCAATTAATTGATTTTTTACTACCTAGATAAATCTCTTATTTCAATTCACTTTAAAAAAGAATTGAAGGCAGTTTATTCGGCGATAAAATATTTACGGGGCAAATTGGGAAGAAGATAATTTGTGATAAAAACGGATCATAAACCGTTCGCATAAAGCTTAAACAAAACATCGCCTCGACAAACTCGCCAACAAAACTGATCTCTGAGGTGCACAACAGATATAATTTATATCAAAGGCGACCAAAATCCAATTGCTGATTCATTATCTCAATTGGAAGAAATATGAATAGTTTCTGCACTTGATTTAACAAACATTGCAGCGAAGTAAACTACGCACAAAGAGTTAAAGGATATTATGCAAAAAGCGACGTTATTAAACCTAAAATGTATAACGTTTCACGACGGTATTGTACGGGTATATTGCGACATGTCTACGGGAGATATACGACGATATATTTCCAAAATACTTCAATGCCGTACTTTTGACGCCGTTCATTGGTTTATCGGATCCAAGCAGCTATGCAACTCACCGACTCATTAGGAAAAATCATGTTTGCCATCCGTGGCGATTCGAACTAGACCCCCCGATCCGCCCAAGCAGCTCTCAGCTTCATCTCCATGCCGCACCGGTTATTTGATACAAGCTGCTAGCTCAGCCAAGATAGATTGCATTCGGCAATGCAATCCATAGATAGCTGTATTATCTGAGCATTCTATTATCCGAAATTTTTATTGCCGATTTGAATTTTTAAATTAATAAAAGTTGGAAAATGAAAAAAATTTACATAATAATAAAAAGATAAAAATCATAAAGAATATAATTAGAAAGAAAAGTTTAAATTTAATATAGAAAAAAATGATATAAAATTTACATTTAATTAAAATAAATAAATTTTTTTTCAAACCTGCAATTAAAATTTCGGATAAATGTTATGAAGGTTTTCAAGCAGTTTGCTTACGCAACTGCTCAATTACTACAGTTCTTACCTCTCTCCCAACTAGTGATGAATCCCAATTTCTCCGGACCTTGGACTGTTGATAGCCCTGTCTCGTCGCAATTTTAAATATTTTTGGGAATAAATTTAAAGGTTACGAAAAGTTTTTCAAAGTTCTTGTAGAAAAGGGACCCTTTTGTTTTGTTAAAAATCGTTATCCTATTTATGCTGGTAGCTTCTGGCTTTCTTAAAGATATTTCATTTTTCCTTACGAAGCTTTCCAGCAAGTCTCGTCCTGCCATTTTATTAATATTATACAAGGTGTACCGCAATTTCAGGCTTTCTGCATACTTATAAGCAACTTTTCTCATTTGATGAGCAGTGTAGCCATAGAATATATTAGCCATTTTTTTAAACCACATCAGCCAAATGAATAAATAAAAACCCTAATATTTTCCTTAAAACGCCAATATTTATTAAAACCCGGGCAGACACGTGTTTCGGAAACAAGTTATTTCCTTCTTCAGTGCCGTGTTACTGAAACATAATCCAAAAATTCTTTTATTTATACATCGTTTCTTAATTACAAACCAATTTACAAAAGGTATTTTAATGAACTAATAATAAAACCATCAAAATTACTACTTGGAAAGGTAATTAAAACATTATCCCACTCTAATTATCCTTCACGGTTTCATAAACTAGATGAGTCATTCAAGCCTTTAACATATTGATCAGATCAAACTACTGTATGCGTTCCCTAGATCCGTATTAAGCCTTAAATCTTCCGGTATCCTTGAAATCCACAAACTTTCCGCTGCATCCAACCTTCTCCAATCGTTGATTTCTTCGAGGATCTCCACGTTGTCCCATTCTATTTGATGCGTGCTCTCCATAATGTGTCTTGCAACCGTTGATCTTGCCTCATTTCGTCCTTTTTTCGCTGCTACTTCCGCTTCCATTATATGCTCGTGGAATCGAATTTTCACCAGTCGTTTTGTTTGGCCCACGTACATTTTTCCACACTCTGGGCATGTTATCCTGTATATGCCGCTACGTTCATCCTTTTGTTTACTGTCCTTCGTAGTCCCTAGTTTTTGTTCCAATTTGTAGATTCGTGACGAGTGTGCTGTTTCGATACCCGCTGTCTTCAGTATTTTTTGTAGCTTCCGTGAATGTGTAGAATAAGTCAGCTTCATTCTCCGCGTATTTTCGACCGGTGTTTTGAAGAATGTCGTAAACGAGTTTCTTCTTCGATGCGCATCTAACTTGCTTATTCTGGTTTTTATTAACCGCGCTGTATACCCATTCTTCTGTGCTGTTTCAATTATGAATTGCTCTTCTCGGACGCGTCGTTCAGTTGTCAACGGAATGTTATCAATTCCGTTGACAACTGAACGACGCGTCCGAGAAGAGCAATTCATAATTGAAACAGCACAGAAGAATGGGTATACAGCGCGGTTAATAAAAACCAGAATAAGCAAGTTAGATGCGCATCGAAGAAGAAACTCGTTTACGACATCCTTCAAAACACCGGTCGAAAATACGCGGAGAATGAAGCTGACTTATTCTACACATTCACGGAAGCTACAAAAAATACTGAAGACAGCGGGTATCGAAACAGCACACTCGTCACGAATCTACAAATTGGAACAAAAACTAGGGACTACGAAGGACAGTAAACAAAAGGATGAACGTAGCGGCATATACAGGATAACATGCCCAGAGTGTGGAAAAATGTACGTGGGCCAAACAAAACGACTGGTGAAAATTCGATTCCACGAGCATATAATGGAAGCGGAAGTAGCAGCGAAAAAAGGACGAAATGAGGCAAGATCAACGGTTGCAAGACACATTATGGAGAGCACGCATCAAATAGAATGGGACAACGTGGAGATCCTCGAAGAAATCAACGATTGGAGAAGGTTGGATGCAGCGGAAAGTTTGTGGATTTCAAGGATACCGGAAGATTTAAGGCTTAATACGGATCTAGGGAACGCATACAGTAGTTTGATCTGATCAATATGTTAAAGGCTTGAATGACTCATCTAGTTTATGAAACCGTGAAGGATAATTAGAGTGGGATAATGTTTTAATTACCTTTCCAAGTAGTAATTTTGATGGTTTTATTATTAGTTCATTAAAATACCTTTTGTAAATTGGTTTGTAATTAAGAAACGATGTATAAATAAAAGAATTTTTGGATTATGTTTCAGTAACACGGCACTGAAGAAGGAAATAACTTGTTTCCGAAACACGTGTCTGCCCGGGTTTTAATAAATATTGGCGTTTTAAGGAAAATATTAGGGTTTTTATTTATTCATTTGAATTTAACGCCAAAAAAGGAGCAACGGAAAATTCAATCACATCAGCCATTTCTTTCGTCCTGGAGATGGTCTTTCATACAATTGCTTTCGGTGTTGAATTTGTAGCTTAGAAAATGGTATTCCAGTTTATTCGGCGGCTTTTTTCATGGCTGCTCCATAATCTATAAGCTTAAGAGCCCGCGCAAAAGCTGGGTTAGATAGAAGTCAGCCTCACCATGCTTTTGATTTTGCCACGGTCTCACATCCATGATGAGGCGCGCAATCCACCTTCCCTTCTTGCAATGGACCCAGGACTGCTGCCAATCATTGAGCGAGCGCTGCCTCGCCTCACGGGCAACCACTTCCATCGCATCTTCGTTTCGGCGCAGTTAAATAGCGCGGCACTCTCCAGCAAGGAGGGTGACAGGCATCACGCCTGCAATAACTCTCACCGCCGGATTCAGAGACTGTCGGATAAGAAGATGCAATCCTCAGTGCTCCTCTTTTCTGTACCTGTGCCAAGCGTTTTCGGCATACCTCCTTGCTGAGAGCGTCGCCCCATACCAGGTACTTCACCGATGACTTCGATTCGATTCGTATATCTCCAATACTGATCATCCTTGCTCTAGAGATTCTCTTTTTTGTCAAGATGACCACTTCGGTTTTCTCCAGTGCTCAACTGAGCCCGCGAGCAGTCATCCAGTCCCTCACTCGACGCATTAGCATACCCTGCCTAAGTCGCACCTGTTCAACGGTGCGTCTAGCGACCAGAGCCGCAACATCATACGCATAGCCGACCAAGCGCGACTCATCTGGCATTTCTATTCTCAGTAGCCCGTCGTACGACACGCTTCACAGGTCCGGACCAAGGATAAATCCCTAGGCAACACCCGATGTAATTTCCATCCTTCGTTGGCCCTGTGTCGTGTCGTAGAGCAGGCTTCGGTCCATCAGGTTGTTCCTCAAAAGCCACATTAGATATTCTGGAACTTGAAAAGAGTTTTCCAGTGTATCCAGAATATCCACCCATCTAGTGGACTTGAAGACCTTCCTGACGTCGAGTGTCCCCAACAGGACGACCTGTCGCTTGGTGCGACTAAATGCCTTTGCCTTTTGGGCCACGTTCACCACCTCTGCAATCGCATCGATGGTAGAACGTCCTTGTCTAAAGCCGTACTGCCGAGGAGATGAGTCTCCAGCAGCATGCCTTGATGAGTTTCTCTAGCACCTTCCCAGCCATGTCTAGCATGCATAACGGGCGGTATGCAGACGGCGATTCGGGATTTCCCTTCCCCTTGCTGATCATCACGAGCCTCGCCACCTTCCATCGTACCGGTAAAACCCCGTCCCATAAGAAAGCGTTTAATGTGCTGAGCAGCAAGTCAGGACAATGGTGATAGACGAGCCGCAACACCTCAGCCTGTACACCATCTGGACGTAGAGCCTTCCCCGCTTTCAATGAGAGGACTGCCTCCTCCAGTTCCAGTTGTGTGAAGAGTGGACACTCGACTGCTGTTTCAACATGGATAGCGTCAACACGGACGAGATGGGCGGGGAAGAGTCCCCGCACTATCTCATCCATCTTTTCCGTATCATGTGTGCAAGGCTTCCGTAGGGCACCAAGCTTCCGCATAACTAGCTTGTAGCCTAGGCCACACGGATCCTTGTGCACATTTTCCACTAGGTCTTGCTAGCAGCGGGATTGCTATTGTTGAACAATTTGCGAAGGCATTTCCTGGCCGACTTTTATGCTGCCACGCAGTTGCATGCCTCGTCACGGTTCCGCGCCCGTTGAGGTTCACGTCGAAGCTTGTGACACTCCCTTTGCTCTTCAGCGATTTCAGTTGACCACCAGTATACTGGGGGCATAGAAACGCAGCAAGCAGTCGTGATGATGCTCATAGTAGAGTTCACCACGTCTTGAGCTGCCAGTTCTTCCATCCCTTCCGAACCTCCCTGTAGCGGTTCACTTGCTGTGGGCACCTCGACGAACCTCTCGGCGTCCATCCTTCCAATGTTCCATCCAGTTGTAGAATACCGAGAGCACGTACGTCGGGAGACAACATCTCTTATCTCAAGTAGAATGCACTGATTATCACTGGCTGAATAGTCCTTTAATACTTTCAATTGTGTATCCTCCGTACTAAGGACTCTGAGGCGTGTCACATCCGGTATTGTTCCTTAACAGCCAATACGTTGGAAATACGGTGTTTTTCCGGAGTTTAGTACGACGAGGGCCGTCCTGGCCGCCATTTCCAGGATTCGTTTCCCCCGCGGATCCGTTTGAGGCATGCCCCATTCGATTGCTTTAGTGTTAAAGTCGCCCGCAAGGCGCACTTTGCCCTCTGTGTTCGAGACAGCACAGAGTAACATTAAAATGTTGGCGCGTCATAAAGAATATTTCATAACTTACCTTGTTAATTTATGACGCTGCTAAATAAGATCAAATAGCCTTAAAAACAATATATACTCGTCATGTCCAAACGCGCCATCCAGAATGAAGGCACGAAAAGTCTGTCACTTGCGGGCGATGAATAACAAGACGTTGACTCACTTCACACGCGTAATGGACTGTTATGAACTCAGTTGTGTGTATGAACACCAGTGCCCTATCTTTCCCTACAGATATGAGATTCTCAGTTCTACAACAGATCGATGTCCTCAATACTAATATTATACTTTCTAAAGGAGCTATCCCCCTTTTCTTATGATTTCCACTGTAAAATAAATTCCGATCCTAATTTGCATTTTGGTTATAATACAATTCAAGACCATATGAAAATTTACCCATTTTGACTACGAAATCCGACTGTTACTTTTGGTAAGAAACATTTTCCGATCATGAACAATTTCATAATCTCACTGAATTAAATTGGATTTAGAAAAAAAAACCCATCAATTTATTTGCGTAAAATTTAACTGTTCGAAACACACTTCCTACCAAATGCATTAAAACACACACACACCAATAATTCCAAAAAAAAAAACATTAACGAATGTAATTTCATTGGACTTATCATTAATCCTCAATTTTTTTTTTCATTTTCATTTCCATTGCTTATTCACTTGGGTAAACATTTTCTTATGAATTGCAAACAATCGAAAATACGCATACCTACCAACTTGTTTGCTCTATAAATGAAAAAAAAAATCCAAACTATTTGTATGAATAAACGTAAATAAAAGGAAAAGCATTTTACATTATGTTCAGAGCTGGTAAGATAACAAACAATGTCGCTTTTTCATCAAATTCTATTTTTAGAAGCATATATTCGTTTTTCCTTATTTTATTGTCATGGCTTCCGTTTTGCTATTACTCTGCAAAGTATTTTTAAAGCTTTTCTTTCATTCTTTGCTCATCTTAGTCTCATGCTTTCTAAACATTTAGCGAAAGTGTTTTCTTTCAACGGATTGGGCGTGCGAAGAAATCGGAAAAGATATTTAAGACGAGTCAGGAAAGGATTACGTCGACTTTTTGCTTCTGCACGACTCGTTTGAACTTCCATCGAATCCTTATCCGCTTCAAAGAAAAAACATTCACTCAATGCATGATTGATTTTATCGATTGCCAATTTCACACTTTCATTTCCACACGAACACACTTTATTCGAGTTTCAGCACCTTGATAAAGATTCGAGCTTGATTCTGTACAACTCCTTGAAATGAATACGTTGAGCAGTACATTCCTAGTATAGCCATGCATATCAGATAGTTTATCGCTAACACTTGAGCAACGATGAACTGAGTTAATATGTGTTACATTTTCAGCGCCCCTCGAAGTGCGAAACCATGGATAGGAAGTGGGAAGCTGAGCTGCCGAGGCAGTATGTCTCCAGGGCCGTTAGAAGCGGTTTTCTTTGGTCCTCAAGTCGGAGCCAGTGTTAAATGCAGTGGGGGCGCAGCTGGGAGACTCCTTCATGCCAGACATGTCCATCGAGAAATTTGTGCCTTGCTCCTCGGTGCAGTGGAGTCGTTGAAACTGAACCTCATCGAATTCAGCACTGTCTTGCCGCCTCAAAGAAACTCCATCATAAATTCGCCAACACCCCATGAAAACGAGACTTCGGAAAGGCTGCAAAAATTAACGGATCAAGCGAAAGTATGTTTTGTACTAGTACTGCTTTTAGATATTTACTGAATTTACGAATTTCAGATACTGGATACCGAAGACGATTTCGCTGCACGTGCCAACTCAGACATAGCTCAACTCTGTGCCGAATCAATCATGTATTGGCGACGGATTATATCGATTTCCTCGCAATCTGCCATTCACGGACTACTAGCCAAAAAGCATCATATCCTCCGAGTGCGAAGATTTGCGGAAGGATTCTTTGTAATGGAGAATCCCAGACATTCGGCTGCCGGCTGCTACGATAATAACTATCAGAGCTATGTTGCTGTGTGTGAAATGGCCCGGAGAAGCCGATATCTGCAATCATTGCCTCCGTTGCCAGTTCATTGTACCCCACTCGATGGCGACTCAAACTCACTGCCACTTATATTCGAGGACCGGTACCAAGATCCTCCGAAATATAGTCGCAGACGGACAGGAAGTGACCCGCATCTAAACGGACATGAGACTAACGTTAGCAAGCATACCACGCCCAAAAACGGAAAGATCAACACACCTGTATCTACTCTGAGTAGCCGTAAAGAGTGTTCCTGTGGTATCAGCTATGAATATAAACGACCACCACCTGTTAATAGCTACCTGGGTGTTATGACTCCACGATTTGCACTAGGAGGAGAGGTTTTGCAAGCTAGCTTAACAATCACCCCAGCTGCGACGCAGAACATGAAAGAAAGGACGTTGTCGCGGCATTCGGTATCTACATTGCTGGAAGCGGGAGAGTGTCCTTTGGACCACCGAAGTGCATTCTACGCTGCCGGAGGAGGAACACTTCCAACCAGACACAGCAAATCATTAGACCAACTTGAATCGGCCATTATTCCTAAGACGCAGCAAACACCAAATTATCTGCATAACTCAATGCAATATCACATCAATGGAAACGCCTACACTCCTATAACGCCTCAAAACACTCTCATCAGGCGAGGTAAAGTGCAAGCGGATGATCTTCTGAGAAATATCAACGAGTTCAGAGAAAAGTATAAAAATCCAGGCGACCCAAGCAGGAGATTTCGTCACAGCAATAGTCTGGTAAATGGCAATGATCACTACTACAGCCAAAAACCAGTTACATATGGTGGGACTCTCAATCGGATGCTGGACTCAAATGACACACAAAAGCAAATGAAAAGAGATTATTTGCATGCAATGAAACCACAAAACCAAAACCTCAAGCAACCGACTAGCATGTACTATAACTCGCTCCCTAAAGGTACTGTGATGGGAGTGCCACCTAGAAACTCGTACCCCCCAGTGAGGAGTAGAAAACAATCGCCATACTGCTCTGGAAATATCATCCCCCCCCAGCAAGTCGACTGTATACCCAGAAGCAATTCCTCACAAACCCTACGAAACACTGCTCAAGGGATCCCAAGAGCTGTAGAAATAGCACGCGTACGAGTCTCAGACCTCAAGGAGATGATGAAGAATGGAACTCTCAACAAAGACTCCAGTAGTTCTGAAAGTGATATCCCTACATCAAAATTTCAACGGGCCAAGGAGAAGAGACTCCTTTCCTCCGCCAGCGTACCCTTCAAACTGGAGTCATTAGATACAGAGCAGAGTGCGGGATTTAGTGAAAGCTTGCCAAATCTGGCTCCGCCCCCGCAATTCGTTACATCTCCAATCACAAAAAGGAAAATTAGTAGTAGTTCTACGTCATCGCTAAGCGAGCAAAGCGGTTGGGTATCTAGTCATAGGAGCTCTGGGCCTTCAAGCCCAGAAACACTAAGAGACGAGCAAACTTTGCAACAAAATAAGGTGTTTAGTGGTGAGCAATTGAGAAAGAAACTCCTCAAGCTTCTTGATGAGCAAACCAAACAAGCTTCATTAGAAAAATCATCCAGACTTCTAAATGGAGTGCACAAGTCTAGCATGAATGGAGATGTACCGGTCCACAGAAAAGTATCATCAGTGACGATAAAACCTGGTAGACCTGAAAGAATCATGCACAATTCACAGAAACAATTTAGCATGGAGAATGAATGGATCGAAACGCCACCCGTCCAAAATGGTCTCCATCCGTACATAAGGAAAGAAATCCAACACATGAAACCGCACAATGAACACAAACAACCCTCTCCACACCCGAAGCCCAGGAAGAATAGAAAGGCAACAGAAAAATCAAAATCGGACTTTGATCTGACCAATATCTTAGACAACCCTCTTGAAAATCTACACGTCCCTCCTCCAACGCAATTTCAAGACGACCTGCTTCCGCCTGATGAGTTCCGAGACCCTCCTCCATCTACTGAATCCTATGACACTCCAGTGATCAAACCTAAGCCAATTCGACAGCCCATAGGTGCTATTGACAACCCTATCTATCATCTCTACGAAGCATTGAGACCTCAAATCCACGAAAATAACAACAAACCCGTTCTTAAGTCCCAAAGTAGTACCGAATTGACAGGGAATCTAGAAAATGGAATCGGAAGCAATTTATCGGAGAATCAAGAAGACGAAAACGATCGTGATATCTATAATCCCTCTGTGAATATGAAATACAATGGAACCTCGGAACTACGTCCCTATAAACATTCGAAACGAAAACACCAAGAATCGACATTATCCTTGCTTGAATTCGAAAAGTGCAGGGAAGAGTTTAGGAAGCAAATCAAATACAGTGGATCAATATACTCAGATTTCTCGAGGCTTGCGTCAGAGCTTCCTTATTTTCATATTAGCGATGAATATCGAGCCTTCTCACCAAACGGATTGCATTTAATTATTTGTGTCCATGGTTTGGATGGAAATTCGGCCGACCTTAGATTAGTACGCACATACTTGGAATTGGGATTGCCTGGTGCTCATTTGGAATTTTTAATGTCGGAGAGGAATCAGGGTGATACGTTTTCGGATTTTGACACTATGACGGATAGGTAAGAATAGGATATTCTCAAACAATGTTAACTTATAATTTTTTTCAGACTTGTTGCTGAAATCCTTTATCATATTGAGACTTGTGGATTGAATCCGACGCGAATATCATTTGTAGCACATTCTCTAGGAACTATTATTGTACGGTCTGCTCTAGCGAGACCTCAAATGCGACCGTTACTCCCAAGACTTCATACTTTTCTTTCACTGTCGGGTCCGCATCTTGGAACGCTCTACAATTCAAGTGGCCTCGTTAATATGGGTAAGACCATTTTGACGATACTTAGCTTTATATATGATCTAACATGTTTTGGAATGTATAGGTATGTGGTTCATGCAAAAATGGAAGAAGTCAGGCAGTTTGTTACAGCTTTGCCTTCGTGATACGCCTGATCTGCGTCAAAGTTTCCTGTACCGACTGAGTCAACGTAGCACTCTACACCATTTCAAAAATGTCCTACTGTGTGGATCGAGCCAGGATCGATATGTTCCACCACATTCGGCTCGACTTGAGCTATGCAAAGCAGCAATACGTGATAATTCAAACCTAGGAAGTGTTTACAGGTTCGTACTAGAACATCCTATCTTATTTTCATTTCTGAGCAATGATTTTGATGTTTTTTTTAGGGAAATGGTGCACAACATAATCGCTCCAATGTTAGCCCGACCTGAACTTTGTTTAGCCCGTTTCGATGTCCATCATGCCCTCCCTCATACAGCAAATGCGCTCATCGGTAGAGCAGCTCATATTGCCGTACTCGATTCGGAACTATTTATCGAAAAGTTTCTTCTTGTCGCCGGACTTAAATATTTTAGCTAGCTGGAATTTTTCAGTGGAATCAGCGTATGTTTCAGTGTATATTTCTAATTTTTAAGATAACACGAACCATGTGTGTGAATAGCGGAAACTATTTATAATGATTGTACTAGGACTAAACAATTACATCTAGTAGTGTTATAAAATATCTTTAGTTGATGAAGAGTTGAATGTTTATAATAAGAAATTTGAATGCCCGAAAAGAAGAATTTGGAATATTTCACCGTTGAAAAATTTATGGGAACGGGTGAAGCAGAGTTACGATAGACTCCTCAGTCAAAATTAGCACGGCTTAAGATTGTTAGATATTTAGTCGATTTTGAAAAAAATCAACTCGAACTTATGGATTTTTGCTGTAAATGATATTAATTACAGTAGTTACGTCAATTATTGTAATTTTATGAGTCCTGTATAGTTGAGGCAAATTACTAGAATGGAATTATTTGAAGATATGATGCAACTCTTTAAGAAATATGAACTCTAAGTACTTTTCATTTTTATTATTATTTATGTTTTGTCATTAATAACCATCACAATATATTCGTTTAAATGGTATTTTCCGCCTTAAATGCTTCGAAAAACATTCACTTTTATTAAAGTGAATTACTTTTATACTGCGAAATGTAGTCATCACCTAATTGTTGAGGCTAGGAAGCTTCCAGAGATTAAAATCTGCAATTATTTCTTCTTCTTCTTCTTAGCACTACAGCCCCTTTCGGGCTGTCTCGGTCCATTGACCACGTCTTCCAATTCCGAAATCCGAGCAGCGATGAATTGTATTCGTGGACCGAGTCAGACCAACGTTTCCTCGGTTTCCCCACTGGCCGCCGGCCTTCAGTTCTCCCAACGAATACCTTCTTGGGTGTCCGTTGTTCGTCCATACGATTCATGCGTCCAGCCCATTGCAGCTTCCGCAGTTTTACAATCCTTGACACCTCTGGTTCGTCAAAAATTTCATACAGCTCATGGTTGTATTGAATTCGCCTGGTCCCGTCTAGCTTCGCTCCGATTGTTCGCTTCAGGACCCGTCGCTCAAAGGCGTTCAATATATTTGCGGATGCTTGGGTTAGGGTCCATGTTTCACACCCATAGCATAACACAGGTCTTATCACAGATTTGTATACTTGGAGCTTTGTTTTCCTGTGTCTTCAAGATCGGCAATACTTCAAGCCGTATTCTTTGGCATATTTCGTCTCTTTCAATGCCCGTTTTCGTTATTTTGACGCTTAAATACACAAATTCGCTAACATTCTCGATACTGTACTCGCCAAGTGTGATATTTTGTGTATTTGAGCTATTTTTCCTCGACTGCGTCATGAACTCTGTTTTTTATTCGTTGATTTGTAGCCCTACTAGTTCTGCTTCGCTGTCGAGTTTCAGGAAGAGTTCTTTGGCAGTTGTTAATGACCGTGACAGAATGATGATGTCGTCCGCATAGGTTGCTACTTGGCTCGACTTGTATAGTAATGTACCTCGCGTATGGACAGATAGCTTCCGTATGACGTACTCCAGAGCGAAATTGAATAGCAATGGGGCCAGCCCATCTCACTGCTTTAGTCCGATATTTGTGTCAAAGGCATCGGTAAGTTGGTTATTGATGCGGATTTGGGAGGTTGTCAACGTCATTGTCATTTTGGTAAGACGGACTAATTTGGTTGGGATGCCAAAATCAAGCATTATTTGGTACAGTACGTTACGATCAATGCTGTCGTATGCTTGCTTATTTACCGTTCGGAATAAACGGATTGAGGATTTTCAATTTCTGAATTTACACTTTAATTTTAACATTTTAATTTATTTTATAATTTTGTTTTATTTCTTCCATTGGTCCGAAATGGATCCGTTTTGCAGAAGGCGATAATTGCATCTATTTCTCTCCGTGGTTTGTATGCAAGTGCTTCTGTCTACCCATCGTTGCCTCAGGCAAGCGCGAGTGCGGTTATCGTCTGTTTGTATATACATATGTGCCTAGTGTTATTTGTCTTCGGTTGGTATAAATGTGTTTTAGTCCTGTCTCTTCAGCAGATAATGATACAAGACTAGGTAAAATATATATTGAATAGTTTATTATCCTTTGCTATTACAGCATAAGCTCGCTGAGCTTAGACTTGACTCTACGACTTCTTCTTGTTCCCATCCAAACATCTCTCCCCTTCAAGATGCATTATATGGTCCGACGTACAAGTCGCGTCATGTCATAATCCTTATAGCGTTGTGTTAGTACTCCTGCATAGGTTCACTGAGCTCGACGTGGTTGCAGATCTTCAGCACATTTGTCTCCCTACACTGCTGCTTCGTCCACTGATTGTTTGTTGGCAGGCTCTTCAGGTTCTGAAGTCAGCTGGAACCTAGTCACAAGTTCTCTTAGTGTTTGCGGCACAGGTATATCAAGGCCATCAAGTAGAATGTTTCTTCCGTTATCGAGGAAAGTAAACCGCTTTTCGATTTGGGTATGGACGTTGACTTCGCGATCACATCCTAACTCGAAGTAAATCGCTAGCAAAGTTATCGGCTCTTAAAACCCCGAATCATGCTGCTGGCTCTAGAACTAATAAGTCGTGTTCAAGTTCTCCCGTGGGTTCAAAAGCAACTCAGCACATGGCTGATAATGAATTACCTGTGCCACGTGACAGCTTTCTGGGGCCTTCATCGATCAATCGGGGGACGATCCCTAAAACCAAAAATAATCCTTCGCCTAGTCTTCCACCCTCATCTGGTGTTGACACATCGGCTGTGGCTACTCTGATTTCGGATGACGAAACCCCACCACTTGACATCGTATTCCCTCCAAAGGAGATCTTTATTTCAAGCCTTAGCTACCATACAACCGCGGACTACCTAATAAACTACGTTTGCAAAAAATTTGGGCCAGCTGTTAAAGTTATTAGTTGCCAAAAATTGACTAAGGATAATCTGGAGGAGAGAGTAGTAGCTTCTTCCAAGCTTACAGTGCCCTCAAATTGTGAGACTATTTTGAATCCTGTAGTTTCGCCACCTGAAGTACTTATTACACCATTCAGCTTAAGAAGAAGGAAGTCCTTCGTGCACCGGGAAGACTGGAACCTACGAACTAGTATAAGATTTCATGACAGTAACTTTACTTCCAATGTTTCAGTATATTACCAAAATGTAAAATGGTTAAGGACCAAGCTTGATAAGCTCTTTTTATCGTTACAACTCAGCGTAGATGTACTTATATGTCTTACGGAAACCTGGCTAAATAGTTACATTTTAAACTTGGAAATTTCCCTTGATTTTGATATTTACCGTTGTGATCGGGATTTGGGCTCTGCAAATAAAGAAGATAGAGGTAGGGTTCTTGTAGTTAGTAATACCGTACGTAGCTCGCTATGTGCTGATTTTTGCTTTTCCCATGTTGTAGCTTGTATGACTGTCAAGATCTTCCTCCCTAACAATACAGCTTTATTAGTTTCCTCTGTCTACATACCTAGCAACTTTCTTTGTATGTGTACGTACATTCTTGGACAAATTTTCCTCTTCTATCTTCTTGCATCATCCGCAGTTTTAATTCTAATATGCGTTGATTTTAATTTGGGAACATTGCAATGGACGAAGAACCTTTCTTTCTCTGTTTCATCAACCGATGCATTTTCTTTATCTCTCTCCTTGTTTCTATCACTCTGTTCATTGACGCAATAGAATAATATGCGTATTGCTAATGGTCGGGTACTTCACCTTGTTGTTTCTAACTTTTGCCTTCACTGTCTTTCTGTTTCCCTAGCATTGAATCCTCTTGTGCGCATTGATAGTCATAGTCCGCCATTATCGCTCGATCTCTCAATTTCACCTTTGACTTTCAATTTACTTTTGCTTCTTCTGTAAAATTCAACTGCTTCAAAGCAAACTAGGAAGCTTTAGCCTCCGAACTGAACTTAGTTGACTGGCTGGAGTTTTTTGATAACTTGGAGTGTGAGGAAGCTCTAAGTAAGTTTTATAATTACTTCTATGAGTTGATTAAATACTTCACACCTTTACAAGCTCTTCGCAAAGTAAAGCAGAAACCATGGCTGACTAAACAAATACTTTGTGCCTTGAATGCCAAAAGTTAGGCATACCGCCGTTTCAAGCGATGTGGTACTGAGCCCGCTTTTGTAATCCGCGTGTTGTAGCAAAAAAAAACTAAAGGCTGCAATGAAAAACTACTTCAGTAGCTTGGAAAGTTCACTTGTGGCGAATATTGTGAAACCATTCTGGTCATACATTAGATCCTTCAAGTCCTTCTCTTCTGTTCCTCCTTCAGCCCATTGGAATAATATCGTTAGCTCTTCTCCACACGATATTTCCAACTTGTTCTCTCAGTTCTTCTCGTCAACATTTATTCCTTCTTCTCCGGTCTCCGACCTTGCTTATACACCTATACTTCACTCCATTGACATTTCTTCACTTTCAACTGATTATATTGAAGTTGAATCCCTGATTAATTCACTTTATCCAAATATTTCACCTGGTCCTGATGGTTTACCGAAATTTTTGTCAAGTCATTAGCGTCTTCTCTTTGTACCTAACCTCAGTCTAAAGACACGTACTTTCCCTACTTATTGGAATAGAGCAAACGTTGTTCCTATTCTTAAAATTGGTGATCCTTCTTCTGTGTCCAATTATCATCCTATTGCCTTAATTTTCTGTTTTCCGAAATTACTCGAGCGTCTGGTACATAACCGGCTTTTAGCTTCAACATGGGTTTCTCAAAAGTCACTCTACGACCTTAAATTTAATTGAATTCACCGATTACATTGCGAAAGCCCTAGACAATCGATTGCAGATTGATGTCATCTTCACTGACTTCTCGAAGGCGTTTGACATGGCCAACAATCAACTCCTCTGTTACAAACTGAAAGCTTTTGAGGTTGCTGGCCCTCTCTTATCATGGATATCCTTGGATATTGCTCTGTAGTTTGGTCTCCCCGACACTCCTACCTCATTAACTCATTAACTCATTAGAGAATGTCCAGCGAAAATTTACTGGTGTGTTGTTTTACAAATTCAAAATCCCATATCAACTCTATGACTGTCGTTTATCCTTCTGACGTCTGCCTACTCTTTTGTCCCGTGGCATGTATCTGGATCAGTGTTTTCAGTAGCTTGGAAAGTTCACTTGTGGCGAATATTGTGAAACCATTCTGGTCATACATTAGATCCTTCAAGTCCTTCTCTTCTGTTCCTCCTTCAGCCCATTGGAATAATATCGTTAGCTCTTCTCCACACGATATTTCCAACTTGTTCTCTCAGTTCTTCTCGTCAACATTTATTCCTTCTTCTCCGGTCTCCGACCTTGCTTATACACCTATACTTCACTCCATTGACATTTCTTCACTTTCAACTGATTATATTGAAGTTGAATCCCTGATTAATTCACTTTATCCAAATATTTCACCTGGTCCTGATGGTTTACCGAAATTTTTGTCAAGTCATTAGCGTCTTCTCTTTGTACCTAACCTCAGTCTAAAGACACGTACTTTCCCTACTTATTGGAATAGAGCAAACGTTGTTCCTATTCTTAAAATTGGTGATCCTTCTTCTGTGTCCAATTATCATCCTATTGCCTTAATTTTCTGTTTTCCGAAATTACTCGAGCGTCTGGTACATAACCGGCTTTTAGCTTCAACATGGGTTTCTCAAAAGTCACTCTACGACCTTAAATTTAATTGAATTCACCGATTACATTGCGAAAGCCCTAGACAATCGATTGCAGATTGATGTCATCTTCACTGACTTCTCGAAGGCGTTTGACATGGCCAACAATCAACTCCTCTGTTACAAACTGAAAGCTTTTGAGGTTGCTGGCCCTCTCTTATCATGGATATCCTTGGATATTGCTCTGTAGTTTGGTCTCCCCGACACTCCTACCTCATTAACTCATTAACTCGTTAGAGAATGTCCAGCGAAAATTTACTGGTGTGTTGTTTTACAAATTCAAAATCCCATATCAACTCTATGACTGTCGTTTATCCTTCTGACGTCTGCCTACTCTTTCGTCCCGTGGCATGTATCTGGATCAGTGTTTTCTATATTAACTCTGCCACAATCAAATTTCATCAACATTGTATGCAGACTTACGTTGTCGCCAATCATCGCGTTCTTCTCGGGCAAACAATTTTTTCGTACTACCGTTTGCCCGTACAAATTTATATTTTCTCTCTCCCATTATACGAATGGTAAGAAATCATGATAAGCTTGAGCTTGGTCCTTTTTCCGACTCATACCTTGTTTTCAAATTGAGATTAAGAAGCCTGATCCTTACAACTCAATCGGAGTAAATATTAGACTTGTTTGTGCTTTATTTTAATTTTAAATGTATTTTGTTTTTGTTTTTTTTTTTCAACTCAGTACTTACTTTTGTTAATTCATTGAATTACTTGTTATATTAACTTTTTAACTTACTTATAGTTTGCATTAATTTTCTTTTCTGTTTGTTTTGTCCATTTTATAATTGGATTGTGTTTAATCTGTTAAATGGAGTTTATTTCTAACTAAATAAATAAATCACTCGACAGACCCTCTGTAAGCGTCCCACCATCCACCGCTCTCCATTAAGCTTGCTATCACATCTTCTCGTTCTTTGAGGAATTCCAAACCTTCCCGCTTTAATTTTTTAAAAGGTGGTTTATCGAGCATGGAAGCTAGCCTTAATGCCGTGAATTGGTATTCCTTCTTCAGCAATCTCCACACTAAAGATTGTGTTGATAAGCTCCATATGGTTCTTTCGTCCTTAATCTCGCAATTCACTCCTGTGTTTCCAGCAAGAAGACCAAAAGATGTTCCTTGGTTTAGTTCAGATGTTACCATTGCAATTAAAGCTAAAGATGCTGCCCGCAGAAGATTCTTATCCAGTGGTCTTCCAATTGACCTCACTAAATTCAAAGAGTATCGTGCCATGACCAAGAAAATTGCCGCCTCTGCACTTAATGCATATGTTAACCACATTGAAACTACGTTAATGTCGAATCAAACTCGTGCGTTCTGGTCGTATGAAGAATCTTTAAGGAGCTCTCATCATACTCCTGATAATTTTAGTCTAGATCGCGTGACATCGTCTACTCCTCAAGAATCTTGTGAGCTCTTTGCTTCTTATTTTTCTTCCTTTTTCGGCAGGGCTAAGCATTTCCCTTCCTCCAACCAATCTTCTTGCTCTTTTTCCTCTACTACTTTTTGTACAAACCCCTTGCAGGTTGAGCTACCCTTAAATAATCTTGAGAACCGTACCAGTTTGGGCCCTGATGGTGTTTCTAATTTCCTAGCAAAATCTTTATCTTCTTCACTTTATGTTCCCCTTTCAATAATTTTTAACTTGAGTTTATCCTGTAGGGTTTCCCCTCCCAGTGGAAACTGGCCCACATTTTTCCGATCTTTAAACTTGGTGATATCGTCTCGAATATCGTCATATTTCCGTTCTTCCTTATTTTGGAAAAGTCCTTGAACAGATAGTTTTTGATGTGATAGATCCCCACTTGTCCTCCCATCTTTAGCAGATCAACAGCATAGTTTTGTCAGAGACAGATCTATCCTTACAAATTTACTATCTTTTACCCATCATATTGCAGCTGCCCTCCATCAGCAACAACAAGTGGACGTTATGTTTACTGATTCCTCAAAAGCCTTTCATTCAGTGGATCACACTCTCTTGTTTGAGAAACTTTTAAGGTTCAATGTACCTATTTGTCTCTATTCCTGGCTTCTTTCCTATGTCCTGAATCGTCAATGTGTAGTCACTTTTAACTCTTGCATCTCTTCTTCTTTCCACCCGAGCTTGGGAGTTCCGCATGGTTCAATACTTAGCCACATATTATTTTTACTTTTTGTCAATGATCTACCTATTGTTATCACATCCCCATGCTGATGACTTCAAGGTCTTTTGAGTTATTGATTCCCTTTTAAGAAGTGGATATCCGTCAAACCGATCTTCAGCGTGTTAGTGACTGGTGTGAATCAAACCATCTCTCCTTAAATGTTTCCAAATGCCATCAGATGATGTTCTCCTACTAAAATTTCCTCTTCTGCCAACGTATAGGCTTGTTGGTATCCCTTTGAGCAATGTAACCTCCTTTTAGGATCCTGGTGTGCTTTTCGACTGTAAATTGTAGTTTGATCCCCCATTGCTCTAATTATTAAGAAAGCCTCCCACTTAACTGGGTTCATTTTACAATCCGCTTCGTCATTCCAAAATATCACCTCCTGCAAGTGTCTTTACTTCTCATTAGTACGCAGTCATTTGGAGTACTGCTCCCAAATTTGGAGTCCGTACCACATGAAGCATATCGATGCTGTTGAGTCAGTTCAATGTAGATTCACACGGTCTCTATTCTTCAAATTCAACCTTTCTTACTCCCCTTATGATAACCGACTACATATTTAAACCTTCTTAACTTCGAGTTCAGACCATTTTTCCTTACTTTGTTCAAATTTCATCAAAGTCTTTTACCTCAAAATGTATGTAGACAAATTAATACATTCGGCACTGCTCGCCCTAATAGATCTTTGCTTCAATTTCATGTTCCTTATGCACGTACTAACACCTTCTTCCACTCTCGCTTACTACGCTTACCTCTTGTGTACAACCAGCGAAGTCTTGGTCCTCTACCACAGACTCTTGGCGTATTTAAAACTTTTATATAAAACCAAATTTATAAATATGTCTTAATTTTTTATATCATTGAATTGTGATCTTCCATATTTTGAATTCGTATATTTGTATTTATCTATTAATTGACTTGTAATTGGACTCCTGGTTTATAAGTCGATTTTTTGAAATAAATAAATCAATGAGTAATTGACTGCACCGCACCTTTTCACAATAGTTGCTGGTAACCATTTCCATTTGTTGGCGATGTACCTTTAGATTAAGACGTATTCACCGACATCAAATTCTCTCCATTTGGCTCCGTGGTGCTGATTAAATTGCTGCTCCATATTGCTGTTATGCTTGCAAGAATGGTCGTGCTCTAGTTTTTATAAATCCAATTTAGTCTTCATAGTACGACCAGTCTGACCTGGAAAGGTGACTTCATTCCAAGGGCTGCCGATGGAATGTAACGATAGTATAGCAAGAACTTGCGCAAAATCTGATCGTCATTCCCTTCTCCCTCCAGCTTCTTTAATCCAGTTTTCAGCGAGTCGACAAATTTCTCAGCGTGACTGCTTGGTTGCGGATGAAAAGGTGTCGTTCTGATGTGATCGATGCAATTTTCTCTGAAACTCCTCTGAAACTATCTGCGCCCGTTGTCGGAAACTAATGTATTGCAAAGTCCTTGTCGTTCCAGTCGTTCAGTTATCTTTGATGTCGTTGTGGATTGCATTTTGTATACCTCTGGCGAGTTGCTGAACGCATAAATAATAATTAAATACTGAAATCCATTTATGGGTCCCGCAAAATCGATATGGATACAAGCCCATGGTCCGTCCGGTATGGGCCATGATTGAAGTGAACACTTGGTCGGCAATTTGGAATTTATTGCGCAGCTTCCACATCTTTTGAACAGCCTATTGGTATCATTGTCAAAAGATGGCCGGTAAACTTTGCTTCGTGCCAACAGTTTCATCCGAGCGACGCCTGGATAGCCTTGATGCAGCTTCTTCAATATTGTCCCCGATAACAAGCTCGCACAACGATGCAATGTCCATAAAAGATGGACCCTTGAATGCTAGTGTGTGATAAACGTCGGGCAAAAAATGTTGCAACGTCCACGTAATCGATCTGCTTTGAAGTTCGTGGTCACCCATTTTAAATGTAATCCGCAACTTTCCTTATTGTTTGCCATCTACTGGTTTCTTGTTTGAGAGCTTCAAATGTTATGGGCAGCACTCGTGCTGTGTCGATCGTAAAGCAAACTATAGAGCAATTTTTCATCCAACCGATAATAAGATCTTCGTTAGACTTCTCTTGTTTTGCTATGCGCCGCAAGATGAAGTCTGCATATGCAAAATTTTTCCGAATTTATGCACTTGATTTGAAAATTGCAAGCAAGCATCATTTGTGCGTATCTTTGTAGACAGCTGGCTATGTAGACAGGTATGCCTTTCTTCGCACTGGAGATCGCCAATAACGGCTAATGATTGGTCTGAAGCTCGAGTTTGCGACCGTAGATATATCGATGAAACTTAAATAATGCAAATGTCAACGTCAAGGCATGTCGATGAACTTGTGGGTAGTTCTTCTCAGCGCTTGTGAATTTTCGTACCACATGCATTATCAGTCCCTTTGTCCTATCCGGCATCTCATGCATGAGAATCGCACTCATTCCGTAACTTAAATCGCCTGCAGCCACGATAATTTTCTTCTTTGGACCAGCATGGGGTAAAAGAAGATCCAAGGAAAGTATATTCTTGAGGTTCTGGAACATCTCTTGGTGTAATTGTTTCCACTCGAACTTGACAACTTTACGCAGCAACTCATCCAATGGCCCACGAAGCTCAGTCAGTTGATGATTGAATTTACCATGTAATGACCCCAAGGAAAGCTTGCAACTGTTGAACGTCTTTTGGTGCCGGTATTTTGTTCAGAACTTCGATCTTTTCTGGACTCGGTCTCAAACTATTTTCGTCGAAGGAATTCTAATTTCTTATGACCAAATGAGCACTTCTCAGTCTTGAGATGAAACCCGTAGCTTTGGATAGGTCTCAATACTTCAAATAGATTTTCACTATGGTCGGCCTCATTATCCCCTCCCACGATAAAGTCGCCAATGGAGGGGAATGTACCTTTTAATCCACTCATCGTTGTGTTGACTAGTTGCTGGAAAATTCCTGGAGCGGTTTGAATGCCAGGTTGAAGGTGGTTTACTCGAAAGAGACCACAGTGTGTGTTGATTGTCATCATTTTCTTCGCTTCATCGTCGAGCTCCACCTGCAGAAGTGCACCCGATAGCTCAATCTTACAGAACACCTAATATTGGGACAGTTTCGGGCGTTGGCAGTGGGTGCTGGTTTGGTCCGAGCGAGTCATTCAAACCCTTCAAAAGATCGGCACGAATTCTTATCTTGCCATCCTTCTTATTAACGGCAAGGATTGGTGCTGCATACTCTAAGTAATTGTCAAGGCTAATCACCCCTAACAGTGGCAAATGCTTAAGTTCGTCGGCTATCGGCGCTGCAACAGCAAATGGGGCTGGCCGCTTATTTCGAAAAACTGTTTTGGCACCTTCCTTTAATGTGAGTGGTGCCTTCATTTTATTGCATCGCCCCAACGCAGAGGCGAAAATTCCTCTTTTGACTCCTCGTTTAGTGATGGTGCCTTCACTTGCCCATTTGTGCTGTAAAGTTTATCAATAGGCACGTTCCATAAGTCAAGCGCTTCCATCTAGTCACTTTCAACCACATTCAAATTAAACGCCACTGCTATCTTTACCGCTCTCTCATCGTGTGTTGAACGTGCCCAGCATCTTCAATGAATCTCCCGATGCACTCACGGCTTGCTCCCCGTATACAGCTAATGTTGGTGATCCTAATAGCCTTCAATTTGCCTCAGAGATAATCGTCCAATCGGAACCCGAATGAACTTGTAATTTCAACTTCATATTGTCAATCGGGGGTTTAACAAACTTGCGCGTCGAGGTAGCCATCGATTATACTGTGAGGCTCTTGCGTTAGTTGAAATCTTGCCAGCATCTGGGACATCGTGCCGATGCTGACGTATAGTATCCTGTTTTGTGTCCAACTCCTCTGAAGTTGGGGCGATCTTTCTCTCAGAGAGAACAGTATCTGTGGAAATGGATATCGCCACACTTGCGGCACGAAAATCTTGCTTTTACAGCGTCGGTGTACTGCATTTTTCTTGGTCCTTCTTGTCGTAGCTTGGTTACGTTCTTCTTCAGTTTCCCTTGAACTGTCAATATCTCACTCTGAGATATGCTTCCTGGGCACAAAACCATGAACTTTTCAGCTTTTAAGTCACTAAGCCGGTGTGCAAGGTTGACACAAACTGAAGCTCCCCCACACTTTCACCACTTCCTGCTGTTCTAATTTTATCAATAATTTCTCCAAGGACAATGAGTCTTGTGTTTTATTCAATCCCTGCATGAACATAAGAACCTTAAAGTCGACAGGACTGCACTTTGCGATGTTGAATTTTTCAAACTTTATGTTGACTCACGCTGCATATTTTGAAAAACGTCCATACAGATCTTTTTCAGTCTTCAGACTTGTGTATCTAAGTGAAAATTGTGACTTGTGACGCCCAAAAATCCGCTTAAGCGCCTTGACAGCGTCATAGAAGGGGATCGTTGCCTTTCTCTGTAAGGGAATAGTGTTTGCGAACGTCTGGTAATCTGATGTTGATAATTTCGCTGTAAGTAGGTCAACTCTTGCTGAGTTTGTCAATTCGGCAGCTGTCGTCATGAATATGGACTCAGAACGCACGTACCACAACTTAAACGTCAGGTTATCTTCCGGACTGTACGAAAATTTATCCAAATGATCCACCAGATTGTTATGCGACGAAGTTCCCGCTAGCTGAGTCACCGCTCTGGAGCTGCCGATGGCTGTTGCTGAGTCAATTGTTGGATCAACAAAGCGATTGTAGTATCCGTCTTGATTTGCTGCTTAGCCAATTGTTGGGCAAATTTTTTTAGCAGCTCAGCCAGTTTTTGGGCAAATTTGTTTTGCTTAGCATCCGGCTTGCTTTACTGCTTAACCATTGCTGTAATTAACGTCTTAACTCCAACCGCATTCATATCGATTCCTTTGAGTAAGACGTGCACGTAAACGTTACAATTCACTTTCTAGTTTATGGTGTTTGCCTTTAATTCATACGTTAATTCAGATTTCGTGGCAACTGTTGTGGTTCTGTCTCTTCAGCAGATAATGATACAACTCCAAAATAAACGAGACTGCACTCCAAAATAAACGAGACTGAGCTAAAATAAAGACGACAGGAGCTTTTTTCTGATAAATTCGAGTTTATTAATTCAAAATAGTCTCCTCCGGCCTCGATACACTGTTTTGCGCGATCCAAACGCTTTTCGAAAGAGTGTTTCAGGTCATTGACCGGAATGTCCTTCAGGATCTCGGTATAAGCCTTTTGGATGCCCTTTACGGACGCAAAGCGTTTTTCTTTCATGGGCAAATGCAATTTTCTGAATTTCTACCTCCCCACAGGGAGCCATATCAGGCGAATATGGTGAGTGATTGATGGTTAGAATACGATCTCTAGTTAAAAAATCAATCACAAGAGTGGATCGATGAGATGATGCATTGTCATGCAATAAGCGCCAGCTTCCTCCTTCGCGGTATTCGGGCCGCATTCGACGAACGTGAAGCAACAAATGCTTCAAAACGCCAAGATGGAAAATTGCATTGACGGTTTGGCCCATTGACACGAACTCCTTGTGGACAATTCCTTTGGAATCCTCAAAACAAATGTGCATCAACTTGATTTTTGACTTCTCCAAACGCGATTTTTTGGGTGGTGACTCATCTGAGGCCTTCTATTCGGCACTTTGACGCTTGGTTTCGGGTTCATATTGGAAACACCACGTTTCATTACAAGTTACAATGTTGTAAAGGAAGTTCTCGTCTTTTCTCGCCTCATTAATTATGTCTTTCGAATGTTGAATTCTGAGCAATTTTTAGTCATCAGTTAACTAGTGTGGAATAAAACGTGCACAGACCTTTCGTAAGCTCAAATGATCGGTTAAATACGATAAATTGATATTTTGGAGATATTCAACTCCGATTCCACAAGCATACAGCCACTTTGGACGCAATAACTTCACTTCCACTGAACCGAATATCACCAAACTTTCACTGGGAGTCAGGGACGGATGTAACTTTCCAACGCACTACCAAAAAAATGTGCATGACAAAGTCTTGTTTATTTTGGAACACACCTTGTAGAATAGTTTATTATCATTTGCTATTACAACATAAGCACCGTGAGCTTAGACGGTGTTGTCATCCCAACAGAATGTAAATGTAACCGCCACAGTACTCTTCCACCAGTGGCTGAGTGATAATGATGTCACGTTAAATATGCTATGTGAAAAGTTGATTGATGTATCGTTCGATGATACAAGTATGCGTTGCTGATATGTACCCCTTTGGAAAGTGGACTTTTCTTCCATTTTGCGTTGTTGTGATGGCTGGTTTGTCTATTGTTTGACGCGTACTCGTTTGGTCATCCCTTTTCTTTGGTTTCTCTTGATCTTTGTCTTTGCTTCTGATAACTGGCTGTTCGGCTGCTGTTGTTTGGCGATCTCACCCATTTTAATTGATCCATCTTTTGGTAGGTAAGCTGGTTTTCAACGGTCGATGCTAATATGGGCCGCTCGATTTTTTATTTTGTTTTCAAATGTTTTATTGGTCCGGCTCGAAATTTCATATTTCGCTTTCAGTGGTGGCTTGACTGCGTCATCTCGAATAAAAACGTGGGTGCATGTGTGGAAGTTCCTATGCGCAAAAGCTCTGTGATTTGAAGTCGGTACCGGTTGAATTTTCTCAATTAATTCAGGAAGTTGCTTAGCGAATTCGTTGTTACTCTCATTCAAGTTGACTTTTTCGAAGAAATCACATGGCATTTTCAGTGTTGTACCGTATACCATTTCTGAAGGCGTTGATTTATTATCTTCTTTTTGCATGCTACATAATGCGAGCATGATCAAAGGTAATGTTCTGTCCATCTTTGGTAGTTTTTCATCGTTCAATGAAATCATTCGATAAGTCCGTTTGCTTGTGGATATCGTGGACTTGATCGCAAGAACTTTGCTCCTATAATACATGATAATTCGTTGAACAATGAAGATTCGAATCGTTTGAATTGATCGGTCGTGATTTGTGTTGGGACGCTGAAATGTGATATTCAGTCTTTGATCAACGCGTTTGCTACTGTGACAGCTGATATGTCCTCGATTGGAATGGTAACTGGCCATTGGCTGAATCTACTGATGCAAGTTAGACAGTAACGGAACCCGTTTGAAATCGGTAATGATTTAATTAGATCGATGTGAATTCAGCTGAATCGTTGGTCTGGCACGTAGAAATATTGCAACACCGTTTTGTTGTGTCGTGCGACCTCTGACTTTTAGCATGAAAGACTAAGTCAACCATTTTCTTAATGTTTCTCTTTATGTTAAGCCACACTAAACGCTCGCTGATTCGTCTGATCGTTACTCTTTTATTTGGGTGTGCTAAATTGTGGACTTAATCAAAAGCCTGTTGACGAAATTCTTCCCTAATATATGATCTAATGTATTTTGTTAAAACGTCACACAAAATTGGTTTAATCGAATTTGGTAGACTCATGAGCCTAAATTGGATAGTTCATGTGGTGCTTGTTAAAAATTCTGTTACTTCTCTGTCGATTTTTTGATTGTCTGCTAGTTCTTCGAAATCGATTGGTCTACTGTCGTTGATGGTTTCAACTTGCAAAAGTAAATCAGCTACGATATTGTCCTTTCCGGCAATGTGTTGGATATCGGTTGTGTATTGACCGATGAGATCTTGGTGCCGGATTTGACTTGGCGATGCTTTCTCTGGATTATGTTTGAACACAAATGTTATTGGTTTGTGATCCGTTAAGATGTTGCATTGTCTGCTCTCAATTCCGTATTTAAAATGTTTTACCGACTGATAGATTGTCAATAATTCCCGATCGTATGTGCTGTAGCGCTTTTGTGTTTCTGTCATTCGTTTATAATAGAAACTCAATGGCTTGAGTGGTCCGTTTTTAATGTGATGAATTGCTGTTCCTACTATAAAGCTGCTTGCATCGACATGAAGAACGATTTTTGTATCCGGCATCAGATAAACTAGTGTAACTGCGTTGGTGAGTGCTTGTTTGCATTCATCGAATGTCGTTTCAGCATCTTCGGTCCAAATTACAAGTCATTTCTCGTTCTTTTTGTTACCGTCAATAGATATGCATAGGCGGCCTTGTGTGACTGCAGAATTCGATATGAAACATACTACATATAAATTTAACATTGCGATGAATGATTGGAGTTTATGCGCCATTGTTGGTTTTGGGAAATTAACGAAAGCTTCGGTTTTATTGTTTGGTGGTCGGATTACCTTTTTATTGATTTTGCGTCCGAGGAAAACTATCGCCCCTTGCACCAATGAATTTTTTGAAATATTAACTTTTATCGTATACTCACTTAGTTGTTGTAACACTAAGCGTACGTGTTCGTAATGTTCCTCTGTATATAATGATGCGATGCAAATGCCATTAATGTAGCATACACCGAAGTCTAAATCGAAGAGAACTTATTTGATGAATGGAGAAAATGTCTTAGTGGGGTTGCATAAACTGAATAGTTTGACATTGACTAGAAAAGTCCAAATGGTGTCGCGATTGCTTTTTTCGCTTGATTCTCTTTAGGGATCGGAATGTGAAAGATACTTTTCCAAATCCAGAACTGAGCAAATTGTTTCGTCGTTGAATATTGTGCCAATTCTTGAATATGAGCGGATAGCGATCCGGGACAGTTTGTCCATTTAATCGACGGCAGTCTGCGCAAGGTTGTCTGGGTTCATTCTTTTCGGGAACCATGTTTTGCTTCAATTTTGTTCTTGAGCATGTAGTCAAACTCTACTTTCACGATTTTGTATTTCATTGGGTTGAGCTATCGTGGTCATGAAAAAAATTGGTTGGACGTTGGTGATGATATGATGCTTGACAGTTGTTTAATCTAAATAAGTTATGCTGTACGATGTCGGAGGGGTCAAATCCCAAAATTCTCTCATCAAATGCCTGTAAATACTTTCGTTGTTGACCAGAAATATTGGCTCGTATTTTGCAAACTCAGAACAACATTTAGTTTTCTGTATCGATGAGTAATTTTTTCCCGATATCGACCAGTGACCCATATTTTCCGAGAAAATCAATGCCCAAAATTGGTTTCATGATGCCAGCGATGGTGAATTTCCATCCAAACTCGTGCCATAAATTTAGGTTTAATGAAATAATTTTGTTAACATATGTATTGATTTTTGAACCATTCGCAGCAAATAATGGGTTTGATGATGGTGTCAATTTCCGTTGAAATTGGAATGACCGATGCATCGGCTTCCGTGTCAATGATAAATTTTAAATTCATAATTTTGTCAGTTTCATCAACCGTCAATTGTGCAGCGCAATTTGGTTTTTAGGTCTTTGTAAAAAATTTTTTTACAAAAACCTACTAGTTTCGTGACCTGTCTGTCCGTCTGTCCGTCCGTCTGTCCGTCCGTCTGTCCGTCTGTCCGTGCGTCACAGCTAATTTCCTCAGAAACTATAGAAGCTAGAATGCTCAAACTTTGTGAAAAGGTCAGAAGTGATGGTCTCTCAAAAGTTAGGGCCTTAACAAAAATTTAAAAAAATTTCAAGGGGGGTCCAGCCTAATAATGAATTGGCCCTTAAAAATTTTTTTTAATCAAAGGTAGTCAAGTGGGGTATCAAATGAAAGGTCTTGATTAGAACTTTTAGAATCTGAAATAAAAAATCATATTATGAATTAGGGGGTCCAGGGGAAGGCAAAATGTACCCAAAATTTGTGTCCCCCCCCCTCGCGATTGGACACCTTTGAGCCGAAAAATCTGAAAATTGTCACGGACGTGGAACTTGATGAGTACAAGGGCAACATATACCTTAGAAATCGAAATTCGATCATCTTTGTTAATAATAGTATGATTTGTAGATTTTACATTTTTGCCAATAAAATCAAAACGGTACCTTAAAACTTCTTGAAATTTTGCAATTTTATAGACTGAGATAAGATATATATGTTCACAAAATTTAATTGAGATCGAATCATAACCAATTGAGTTATAGCCATTTAAATTATATGGAATTACAACAACAATAACACGTGTTTATGGTTGATATAGGGTTTTCCAATAAGAGGTGTTATTTTGATATTAAAAGAAAAATGCCATTTTTTAATACGAATGATCGGATATTTATTTCATTATGAAGAAAACGATATGCCGTTAATAGCAATAACTAACATTGGGCAAATAACGACTACGACACGTTTACAGGACCATATCCTCTTCATGAAATTTTTTATAACCAAATCGCAAAGTGGCTGCCCTATGTCCTCGATAGCCTCACGAATTTCATCTTTGAGGTCTTGAATCGACGCTGGGCTATTGGCATAGGCCTTTTCTATCACGTGGCTCCAAAGGAAGAAGTCGCAAGGTGTTAAATCAGAAGATCTATTCAAATAACACCTCTTATTGGAAAACCCTATATATATTTAAAATTGACTTAGGCACTTTTATTTTCTTTCAATTTTCATGAAAATTTAAGGAATAGTGTTTAACTTGAACATGTTTAATAGGCCGAGCATTCAGAAAAATCATTTAAGCTAGATTAAAATGGCGGCTGCACTGTCCTTATGAAAGAAACTGTGTATCTTTTGTATAAATTTGAACGATTTCATATCTAAGTATTGGATGAATAATTCAAGTTATCGATTCACGTCATTAGAAAACTTGTTTCTAGCCCTAGGATGTTTACAAAGACCTTCTGGTAGTAGCACTCTCCTGCTTACTCAACTTGTTTGGTGTCGTTATTGAATCAACGCTAGTAATTGCAAGTTGGATATTTTTTTACTTGCGATTCCAGGTGACTTTTGCAGTGCTTGCGCTCACGATTGGATATTCTCACGTCATGTTGATGATCTATAACATGATTTTTGCGATGATTCAATTTCGCTTATTTCTTTGCAAAGTGATTCGATCATCGATTTAAGTGACTTTGTTTAATTTTGTGGTTGTTGAATTGCATTTATATTCCCGCTGAAATTGCCCACTTCCATCATACTATCGCTTGTGCTGTACAGCACTCTAAATTACCCTCCGTAATTGATACTATGACTAGGACTGCCTCTGGCAAATGATTTAGCCAAAGTAATTTTAATGCATCACCGTTTAATGCACCATTGTAAAGATCTTTTAGTCTTTATTTCATTTCTACTGAGTGTAATTTAACCCACGATAATTGTTATTACGTATTCACACTAGTTTACTTAATTAGTCATTTCGTACAAATTTACATGTTATTTCACACTGATGTTTGACAACTCGCGCCATTGACGATCGTCTAGTGAGTGTAGCATGCAGCTCGTCTTTTCATCCTAGCATTTTATAGCGCTCTAGCGGTGGACGTAATCATTTTTGTTTCTAAGTGTTCACAACACTACAGAGTTGGGCGAGTGTCACGATGACAGATGTCCTTGGTCATGTCGATTGGCGACTATTTAGTATTCTTGCCGTACATTCGAGTTGCTCAATTAGTGAAACGTGGACAATCGTCGTGGATCCGTTGCGAGACCTCATTCTTTTTTCCCCCGAAACGTTTGAATCCAGACTGGTTAGTGACAATTCGCGCGATACATCATAAATAGGCAGTATCTCACTTACTTCTCGAGCTGCGAGCATGCATCCGTTGAACTGTGATGTTGACGAAACAGGTATTTGATGTTCCATAGTGGCCTGTTGCACCCCGGTGCATCGTAAGGCAGTGAAATTACGTTCGATATGGTCAGTTGTACGATAGGATGACTGTTAGCTGCAAAAATTTTCATTATCGGTGCAATATTTAGTGTCGTCGTTGCATTTGACATGATCCATGATATGGCGGCAAGTTTCATTTCGGTGGAGAGTGCGTACGGCATCGGAATAAGATTTGGAATCATCACTTCATTCGACGTATTTTTCAGGATAACGCAGGTGATTCTTTCAGAATGGCACCTGCTTTGATCTCGGCAGATTCCAACTCCTCGCACAATCGATTGAATAACTCACGTCTTTTTCCCGCGGTGGATGGATTTGTTGTTTCGCGGTCATAGTTTCCACTTTTACCATCGAAATTGTTCAGGTCACCACTTTTCCCGTTACGGCAATTTGTTGTCATGGCTATCTCACTTCGAAGTTGTCTGGAGATGGCTAAAATAGAACCGTTTTCAGTGCACAGAATAGAAATACTGTTCTTTTCTTTTACCAGCGAATTTATTTATCTTTACCGTAGATGTGTCTTAATCGTTCCTAAGCTACCACTCGAATACCGAATCACGGCTCTTACACCCACTTCTTCACTAGGCAGCATTGTGTGTGTTGACACGTTTAGTTTGGCCCATATTTCAGAGAAGCTCATGTATTGTTAGATTCCATGGGAAAGGAGACAAAAAACCGCCATGAGGAGTACCTGTGTTGACCATTCACTTGAAGTTAGAGCTGCTCAGGTACGGAGTAAATTAATTAAAGAATGATTTCTGAAAAGCATTGATTTAACTGCATCGTTAAATTTCAGGCAACATCCTCATGAATGATTAAGAATTTGATTGCACTGTAGAGCGTTTAGAAAGGCAAATGAACTAGTTTATGTTTATAAACTGCAACTCGTTGAGGAATACTCATTTTCATTAAGACTGGCATTTCTTACACACTGAAAACTCTTTTCCCGAGACGTTAGAATGTACATGTCTTATAAAACAATATTTAAATGCAGACTTATGTCATTTTAAGATTTTTTCTACTCATTTATAAATTTTGGAATAAAACTAACTCAAAAAAATTCACTGCCAAAGATTAAAAATATGTTGTTTAAAAATTTATCTTTAAATAAGAGAATTTCGATTCATAAAAGTTTGCATGATTGAAATGAGTACTGTTTATGTTGTGATTGTTTGGTAAATTTTAATATTTCAAATCGAGACTGAGTAAAAATTATTGTAATTAAAAACCAAAAACAGATAGAATAGCAATTTCGTATTAATATTAAATTTAAGGAGCATCAATTTGGATACTTTCACGAAAGCTGCGCTGAATTATAAATCGAAATTTAATTTACTTCATAGAAAACTGACATAAAACAGGACATACCACACTTCAATCAAAATCGAAAATCAAATTCTGATGTAAGAGGGAGGTTTTATTATATTTTCAAAAAAAAAATTTATTTAAAATAAGGAAAAAATAGGCAAAGTAAACTATAATGATCTTATACATATTCAAAATATAACGAATATTCGCTTTAAAATTAAGAAAAAGTTTAACAGCACTATAGGTAAAATCCGAATTCAGTCCACAGTAACAGTAGAATATTACCAATATTATAAAGCAGATTTGAAATGAAACAAATAATATTTTTCTGTAGTATTCCAATCGAGTTCGACTTGGAAGCCAGTACTCACATAAAAAACGATTTAAAAAAACAGATACCAAAGCACTTAATGTTACATAGTTTTGAGTAGAAAACTCACTAGCATATTGATTTAATAATAAAGTATTTTCATAGAGCTTATTAATTATAGATACTCGTATAAATATTAAACGAAACGTGAAATATTAATGTACTATAAAACAATTGAACTTTTTAATAGAGTTACTCGAATTAAAAAAACGGAATGCACACCATAAAGTGGTATTAGCGTAGATTATGAATATGTAGAATTAAAATTTTGTATGTAGGCATAAGTTTGCTTAATATTGCGTTTGTTAGTTATTTGTTATCCTTTTATTCTGTTTACCAACATATAGATGATGGATTAGGGCACGTTGTCAATTTATGAATTCCATAAAAAATTTCATCATATTTTCAATTCTATAGTAACCGAAATAACACTATAGTAGTGTTTGCAGAAGTGTATCGTTGACATATGCGATTTTGAAACTCAGCATTGATTTTCGCAGCATAACATAAACATCATCAGACTTATATTGTATTCAGTTAAAATTCTTCAAATTACAATATACTCGTATAATTTGGAATGCTTTTTGTATCAACTTAACGCTCAGTGTACTTATTACTATCACTTTATGTGATATAATTTGCAAAAGAAAAGCAACAAAAGAAGAACAAGGTAAATAAAATTTGGCAAACAAATAAATATGATTAACCGTCTGATAAAGATGTGTATTCGCCATAAAGATACTCAAAAATCATCAATTTCTCTGGGTTCTATTTAATATCGCCACATCTTTATTGAAAATTTAAGTGAAAATTAGACCTATCCATTCTTTTGTCACGTAGTCATTACGCGTAAAAGACTAACTACACGTACTCGTAGCTATCAAAGGAATAAAACTTAGAAACGACTGAATTAAGCGAAATTTGTGCTAGCATTATCATTATTTCCTGCACTGATTTGAAAAATCTTATTTTGAATCAGCACTATAAACAATTGACGAAATCAAAACATAAAGACCTAAAACTTCATTTAAAGTTGAGTCCTGGCTAAATAATAATGCAATCAAATGAAAAATTCTAGAATTGAATAAATCAAAATAAAAATTGAAAAAACAATAAAAAATCAAAAATCACAAGGTTTTTTTATAAACTTATTTTTAATAATATCTATCAATTATTACAAATTGTTTACTGTTACAATGAAAAAATGTTATGGAGTATGAGTCAAATAAATTGTAAGAAACGTATTACGTAATCCTCGTACTAGAATTTAGTTACAAGTTGAATAGTGTCACTCAAACTAATGATACGAGAATTAAATGGAAAATGTCTTCAAAATGAACTGCATACTTAGAACGAGATCTGAGAGTCCATTTAAATAAAGTCTGGAATTTTATGATAAACATGAAAGATTGTTTGATTTTTTTCTTGCACTTTGAACTCCAGAATGCTCTTTAAAACTGCAATTAGGCTGATAGTCTTCCTCATAGAGGTATTTCTATGGAAAGCGTTGAAGTCGCTTAATACAATCAAACCTTCCGTATACGTACACATTCATTTTCGAAAGCTTTTGCAATGTTCAGCTGATACTATTTTAAAGGATGCGTAAAATTTTTCCATTGTCGAGATCGATTTCGAAATGCAAATTCAAGCACGTTCAAATGTCATTGTAATTTATTACTTCTTATTTGATATACAAGGTATCGTGATCTATCCGCAAACCTCCCTCTTTTCAACAAATGTCAACAAAATCATGCTTTGCGCCATATTTTCAAATGTATTTGATCCATAAAAAATGCATGGACACCCTTGTTTTCGAAGTGGAAGTATCAGCTCGCGTGGAGCTGTCAGTTGCTATATTCTTAGGCAAATACGAATGTCGTATTGAAAAATTGAAAAATTTTGAATGAAATACTTACTATACGAAATTAAGCGCGAGTAAATTACAAAGTGAAGTGTGTAGTTTTTTTTCTTTGTAGAAAAAAGAAATGACGTGCAGTACTCTTATGTTTCTTTGCTCAGGTGAGTAAATTGTAACCAAATATGAAATTATGAGAAGTCCCATAAATTTAAGTGGATATTTTACGCGCGATATTGTGCTGTGTGGAAAAAGTGGTGTCGCCGATAAATTTGATGGCTTATGCGAGTGAAATATGTTTTATGTTCGTTCCTTGAACATTGACTTATGTGGAATAAATTGGTGAAACTATTTTGATTAAGGACTTGTAATAACCGAGGAGCTATGGCTCTAAAAGCCAGCGCTGCCACAGGCACACAGCACAAACTCAATTTAACAATGAGTAACCATTCAGTCACCTTCCCCATCGCAACACTCGCTCCTTTGTTTTTTTTTCACATGAAAAATAAGTCAAGAAAATTTCTTTTGTACTTAACCCCCGGGAAACAAAATTCTAAAACTGTTTAAAATTTCTAATGTGTAGTGATTTTATTACAATATCTTTTGAATATAAGTTAACGAATTGCGATATAACACGGTATACAAATGCTTAGAACGAAACGGTTAACCCCTTTAATTATATAAACGATAAAATCATTGAATCATTTAAACCCCTCAAAAATTGTCAAATTTTACCCATATCAACCATAATCTTAATTAAAATAATTGTTTTGTTGTCGGTAATTAAAGTGTGCCTGTCTAATTGTTCCGATTTTTCTTTTTCCCTTAATTACGCCTAATCATTATAAACGAAAATTGCATTCATTTGATAACTTAAGCGAATCTACAAAAGACGACGTAAATTTTAAAAACAACCGAAACGAGTGTGCATTATCACCATCGCGGATCCACACATAGATGTCACTATTGAACGAAACTTTTCGCCGATTTTCCACTACTGTTTCGTTGCTTGATGGTTCGTCTCCGCCATTTTTGCAACTTGTCAAGAAACCGCATGAAAATCGCGCAGTTCAAGTGGCTAAAATTTGGTCAAATTTCGCGATTTCCACGGTTTAATTTTACGACGGCAAACTACTGAGTTGTGTGGCGGTGATTTTGTGGCCATTAGTGCCCACCACACCGCGTAATTACTTCGTTCTGTGCGTGAAGTTTTTCTGGCATTGAGCGGCTCGACCGCAGTTTTTCTCGCCGTGTTTGCGATGTTGTGGCAATCGACGACTTAACACGATTTTCATGGGCGGCCTCCGACACTTCGGGTGCCACATCTGGATTTCTGTATCCACCCGATTTTATTGCAACGTTGAAGCAGTTCAAACCGCCCAAAAATACAAAATTGCCGAACTAAAAAGTGCTGGTAAGCAGTCGGCATCGGGGTATTGTTTTTGCTGAATGAAGTGAAATAATTTCTTCGTTTTAGTGGCTGTGTTTTTGTATTGAAAGTTTGAAGAATCTGCAGTGAAATGGCCTCGAAGGAAATTGGCGCGAATAAATCTGTGAAAAAAGACACCGGAGAAAGAAAACAAAGATCATTTAGAAGCCGCCTCAACTTTTGTATAGCCTGACGTCTTTTGAGTAATCCGTCATCCGTGGTAGTGGTGATCATTCCAGTCAAATTTGGAGTCGACTTGGAGATCAGCGAGAAGGTAGTTTTAGAGAAATTGCAAATCGGCTGAGGACACCTAAGCTTGAATATTTTCAGACGGACGGGAAAAATAAATTTCTACAGTCAACTATTAACCAGCAAGGAGGGAAATGCCAACGTGACTATGGGCAGCGACGACGACGCGTTGCGACAACTTCGGATTTTCGTGGAGTTAGGAGTAGTGTTTAGTTGTTTATCCGTTGGGAAGTAACTTGTGGGAAAAATTAGAATTCTTCCTTGTTTCCGTCTTAAATCTTTTTTTTTTTTTAAAACCGGTTGTTTGAAAGTAAGAGGTGTCGGTTGTTTTTCGGTTTAATCTCTATAGTTGACTTAATATTGGGCTCATAAGCCTCATGAAACCTCTTAGATGATTGCGTTGATTCGTGGTAATCGCTTAAATTCATCCGTCGGATTGAAAAAAAAAAAATTGTTTTTGTCGGACTAAAATTATTTTGAGCTTCGTGCCAAGAGTGTTTGGCATCAGATATTTTGCATGCACGCTGAAATCAATACCGATTCCCGAAGTCACAACAAACAGCGTAAGGGTAGCTGAGATGCGGTCAGGCATAAACTTATCTTAGGCGCTTGGAAGTTTCGTTTGGTTTATAGGTGAAAAACTAGTGTAGCGTGGAGGTTTCGCGGATTCGTGATACGAAACAAGTTACCTGAAAAGGTATTCTAGTTGAAGAGACATTGTGGATAGTAAATCGGACTTTCGAACTTGTGTTCTTACGACAGAAGAGGAGGATTGATGTGAAAATCGGTAGTGACTTTGACCTTTATAGTGAAACTTCCTAAATTCGATTCACTGCTGAACTTTTCCCAAGTGTTCAAAACCTTTATTGAAGCGCTTGCAAATTTTCATTCTTCCAAATGGAAAATTAGTAAAGTTAATGCTAATTTGAGGCTATTTATTCATCGAGCGGAGACGCTTTGAAGGAAAGTCGATATTTCGCTATTGAAATTAAAACTCATAAAAGAGTATGTCTGATAAAGTGTTCGATTCATCGTTGGTCAATGGTGTAGCTATTCTCCTATCTTTCTACGTTGGCTACAAATATGGTCTTTCGGTATTGCGAAAGAAATTAGATGACGCCGGCCAGTCGTCGGAGTTGCACACTTCAATAAGTTTCCATTTTCAGATAATGGCAACTATAGAATGATATTGGTGGACAAAAATGCCAGCACCCATCGAGCGCTCGACGGAACATGCGGTGAGTCCCTTTTTGATTGCCAAATTTTTCTTATATAATAATGATAAAATTTTCTTATATAATAATGATAAATTTTTCTTATATAATAATGATAATTTTGCGTCTATAATAATGATAATAAAGAATCGCGGGGACCTCATTTAAGTTTCGAAGTCTGTTGAACCTTTGAAGAATATCGAAAAGTGAAGAGGAAGATACGAAGGAAATGATAAGATTGTTATCTACATCTCGAATTGTATGAAAATTAAATTATGGCAAATGTTTTATTTATTATTGTAGAAGCCTTACACATTATTTTTATCGAAACTCTTTTTTTTTACAAGATATGAAAAAAAAAAATGGAAGTTATAAGCATATGCATATTGTAAAAGGGAAGAATAATTGCTGACAGTTCAAATGATTGAATACTGAACGAATTCTCTAAGAATATATACATTATAAAAAAAATCGCATATGTCATATTTCCATATATCGCACAGCAATGTTCAATATCAAACGCATAACCTAATACTTTGATGTATTAAGCACCTCCAGTAATATCATTATTCTACTCTCGTCTTGAATAAATAATAAAAGAAAAAGAAACGATCGATTTTTGGCGGTCCTTTGCCTTAATGTATTTCCTATCGCAAATTGTAAATAAAATGATGAAGTAAATGAACCACGGGTCTTTCCCTTCCGTTCTATCTAACCGGGTATAGGACCCGGTACGGTGGCAGGCTTCTCCCTCAAAACATGAGCCAGCCACCGGGTAATTAATAATCCTTTTTCTGTTTCAGGTGACGTCATGGGTTGAGTGGCCCAAGCAGAGTGCCTTTTTATGGCATAGAATTATGCAATCCGATTGTATAATTCTATGACATAAATTGTTCACCGGGGTACTCCCTTTCTGATGGGAAAGTTCATATAATTCAAGTTGTATGAGTTTTCCACTCAGAAGAGGAATACCTGGCCACTTCAACAAGCTTTCAATGGATTTATTCCGGTTGGGTGGGTATGAAGGGGCTCCACCACCACCCGGTTGCCCCTCTTTCATTTGTGGGCCATGAACTTCGTTGGGTAAAGACGAGGTCAACCCCAAGTTCGCCTTTCTTCTCAGGTTTCACTTGTTCTAGTAACAAGTACGTCTCCTTCGATGAGGTTATCTATAACTTTGCGACTTTGGTCGCCTTTTTTTTTGACCTGAAAGCAATTCGTGAATGCGAAATGTTTTGTAGTGGGTCCTCGTGCCGGGGAAACGAACCCGCCCCACGACACCGCAATTCTAGCCTGCCAGCGCATTCACGCGTCTCCGGACGAGGGCATTCTCGGCAGAAACCGACACCTTCTTCTGCCGGGACAGCAGACCATCGCTGCAGTCCTTTACGGACTTTATTGAAAACTTCTATTCACTACAGACTTAATTCGAGAGTGTTTCAATCAAATTAACTTTAAATCAATTTGCTTTATGGTTTCGTGTTTGTGTTTTTTCCAGACTGTATTTATTTTTGTAAATATTTTGATTTGAAATGTTTGCAGCGAGAGTCATTGCGGAAATTTTTGAATATTACGGGTCGAGAAATAACGCTCATGAATATTAAATATCGGGTTGTTTTGAAGTCACTGAATAAATCAGAAAAGATGACATGATAAAATTTCATTTAGAAAATTGAAAAATACTGCAGTCCGAAGTGTTACTATATCGACAAAGTGAAGCGTGATCTGCGGGCCTCTATATCTTATTTTCGAAAAATGACGGCATAATTTGAAGGTCTTTGTTTATTTAAAGGAAAACTAAGAAAACCGACTTCAAAGTACACTACAAAGGATGAAATGAATTTGATAATAGTTGTACTAAATCACCATGTAATAACAACAATATGGCACCGCTTTCATAAAATTTAATTTATCTTTTTTACTGAGGAGTCGGTTTTTAGGTCTTTGTAAAAATTTTTTTACAAACACACTAGTTACATGATCTATCAGTGCGTCTGTCCGTGCGTCACAGCAGGTTTCCTCAGAAACTATAGAAGCTAGAATGCTCAAATTTTGTGAAAAGGTCAAAAGTGATGGTCTCTCAAAAGTTTAGATCTTACCAAAAATTTGAAATTTTTAAAGGAGGGGTGCCCCTTAGAAGAAAATAGCCCTTAAACATTTTGTTTGATCAAAGGTAGTCCAGCTGGGTATAAAATGAAAGGTCTTGATTAGAAATCTCAGAATCTGAAAGAAGAAGGTCATTTTATGAATCAGGTGGTCCGGGGGGGAGGAAAAATGGACCAACATTATGTGTCCCTCCCCCTCGCGATTGGACACCTTTGAGCCAAAAAATCTGAAAATAATCACCTCAGAAAATGAAATTCACCCAACTTTGTTAAAAATAGTATGATTCGTAGATTTTACATTTTTCCCATAAAATCAAAATAGTAGCCCTAAGATTTCTTTCAATTTTGCAATTATATGGATTGATATGCGATCCTAATGTTTCGAAAATTTCACTTAAATCAAAGCATAATCAAGTGAGTTTTACCTGTGCGAAATCATCTTCTTAATCATTGATTAATTAACAAATAGTCTTTAATCAATTGTAAAATCAGCTGATTTTACTATTTAAAACTTCGTCATAGGGCGAAGGTTTTTCCCTTGTTTTTTAAATAATTTAGTGCGGCGTTGTCTCAGTACAAGAACTGAGACAACAGAACTGTAGCATAGGGCCAAAGTGAGCAACGAATAGCCGAGGCAAAACAGCCACGAATAAAAACATTAGTGAATCCAACGTGGTACATACCACGAAAACGTAGAAATGGACTGTTTAGCTGAGCGGCAGAGGCTTCTAACGGCGGATATTGACGCGATCATCGCAAACGCAAAAAAGGATCCTACGAGTCGTACACAAAAGGCTGAGTACTACGAAGAGCGACTTCGACGTCGAGGAAATGGATGCAAAGATTCGCTCGTTGTAAGATGTGTCGCCGACTCATGATTACCTTTTAAGTGGTTTACACGAGACAAACGAAACCAACTATCAGAATTATCAAACATATTTTAAAGAGAAAGTGCTGGCATTGTGTTATGCAGAATGTTGAAAATCAAGCAGAGATTGCCGACAAAGACAGCAAACATAATTCGAGTACGTCAACAATAGAGACACCATCTGAGGTCGTCAACGTGCGATGGTTGGCAGATTCATTGCGACGACTCCTTTCTCGACTGGTCGCAGTTAAAAGTCAAACCCGGCAATTTTATAAATTGAAAATTACCTCAATCAATCGTTACTGGTGACAACTGGAAGAGTATCAAAAAAGGGTGTACGAGATTGGTACAACGCCTGAAAAATATGGATTTAAACCAAGCCAACACGCCACCCTAGAAGAATTGTCTCAAGCCTGGCTTATACGATTGAAAGGCGAGCTCGACCCAATTAATGGGACACCTGCTTAGCCAACATCTCCAGCGACAATACCTAGTTTGAAACCGACCGACCTAAGTTTGATAGCGACTATCTCCAGTGGCGCCAAATTTCCGATCTGTTTCGTGAAATGATCTATAATCAACCACTATCCAGATGGCAAAAAATTAGGTACCTAAAGGTAACGGAAAAACAATGGAATGCTGAGCAGTACTGGATCCGGGTTCCCAAATTAGCCTTATTACTAATCAAATAGTAAAGAAGCAAGGTCTTGCACCATGCCACAACTGGACCCTTATTGAATAGGTTGTCGGATCAGCGGAATGGATACACAATAGGTTGAACGTTGCACTGCAGTCAAGGTTGAACGGATATACCACGCTTTTAGAAGCATACATTATGGAGAAGATAATATCTCCTCATCCGTCTATAAAATTGAACATATCTCAGTGACCTACACCGAGGAACCTGGAGCTTGCTTATCCAAATTCCCAAAATACAGAACGCGTCGATCTTTTATTAAGTGCCAAACATTTCTACGACATTTTATCAATCGGTAAAATTAAACTAGGTAGCGAGCTGCCAGTTTTGCAAAAAACGCTTTTTGGCTGGATAGTGGCCGGCAAAGTTGGCACAGAGCAATCTTCTCCTGTTACGTGTGGAGTCCTTGCAGAAAATCAACAGTTAAACAACACAATCGAAAGATTTTGGAAGCTGGACGAAGTAGTGGAGGACAAGCCGCAGTATACTTCTGCCGAGAAATCATGTGAAACATATTTTTACCAGACGACACAAAGAACGTGTGAAGGCGAATTTCTGTTGAGACTTCCTTTCAATGATGGCCTTGTACATCTAGGCGAAGATATCACCACTCGCAGATTCTTTGGTATAGAACGAAGGCTTCAACTGGATCTAGAGCTCATGCGTCAGTACGAGGAGTTTATGAACGAATACATCAACCTTGGACATATGTAGGAGGTAACGCCTCAGTCGTATGAACGTCCACTTTATTACCAGCCTGTTCAAAATGTCCTGAAACGAGATAGTAGCACTACTAAACTCAGAGTAGTGTTCGATGCATCATGCAAAACCTCTACAAATGTCTCATTGAACGATATACTGCATACTTGACCAACAGTTCAAGACGAGTTATTTTCAATTTTGCTTCGTTTTTGACTGCATCGTTATGTTTTCACAATCGATATTGAAATATGGATCGGTAGGTTCTGCTACAGTATCTACTTGTTGGTAATATCCTGCAACACGATTTCTATGTGGATGACGTCATAGTAGGATCAAATCTCCTACTAGAAGCGGTTCAGGCACAGGATGAATTAATCAAACTCCTTTTAAGTGCAGGGATGAAGCTCCGCAAATGGTGTGCCAGCCACTCTCGCCTGCTACACAATATCGCACCTGACGCAAAAGAGGTGCAACTGGACTTTAACAGTCACACTGAGGATTGCATCAAAACCCTCAGCCTAACATGCCTCCCTGAGGTGGACGATTTTCAAATAAGGATTAACCTCGATCCAGAAAAACAAATAAAATCAGGAAAAAGGCAATATCCTCTGATATTGCCAGAATGTCCGATCCACTTGGCATCATGGGACCTGTCGTCGCCACGGCTAAATAATTTTTACAAGACGTATGGGATTTGAAGTTGGACTTGGATACAGCCTTACCAGAACAGATGTTCACCAGATGGTACAATTTTCGCAAAAGTTTGCTAGCATTGCAGAAGGCACAATCCTCTAGACATGTTTTTGCAAAGGTAGTCCCCAAGTGAAAGCAGTTACACATATTTTGTGACGCTTTGGAAAGAGTGTATGGAGCAGCAGTCTACACTCGAGCTTCTTTAACAGACGGTAGAATTATTGTACGTTTTTTATGCGCCGAATCTCGAGTAGCTCCTATTCAGAATGAAACCATTCCCCGCTTGGAATTCTGTGCAGCCAAATTAGGAGCAGAGCTGGCCCACAGAGTCAAGACCGCTCTACATATGGATGAGGTAGTACGTTTTTTCTGGAGTGAGTCCAAAATTGTTTTGGATGGATCAATGCCACAGCGTCATCTTACAACACGTTCGCTGCAATAGAGTATCAACAATTCAATCACTTTCAATACCAAGTCAATGGCGGCATGTTGAGTCAAAAAGAAACCCAGCTGTCATCCTTTGACGAGGAATTGCACCAGTGGAGTTCATTGGCTGTAACATTTGATTATACGGACCTCCCTTCTTGCATGGAACTGAAATACTATGGCCACCGGAATATACGAAGAGACCACCATGTGACCATGGGAAGAGAAAGGCAAAACTAACTATTGCGGCAACCATTGTCACAACCACTAATTTTATTGGATATATTCAATATGTTAACTCCTTTAAAAAATTACAGTGAATCATCGCATATGTGCTAAGGTTTACCAAGCGTATTAGTAAAAGTTTGCGATCCGATACAGTAGTGGCAGGGTCACTCACAAGTCAGGAATTATCCCGAGCACGGGAGGTTATCGTGCAATATATCCAGCAGGACAAATTTCGTGATGAGATAAAGGATTTGAGTCTCAGAAAGGATAGTCCCTTAACTGATCTAACCCCTTTTATCGACAAAATGGGGATACTGCATGTTAGGGGAAGACTAGTGGCATCAAGCCTATCATTTTACGTAAAACATCCGATACTGCTACCCTACAGGCATCTACTGACTAAACTGTTGATGACCGATATTCACCAAGACAACTGCCATCTTGGGCCACAGGTGCTACTTACGATTACATGGCAAGGTTTCTGGCCAACAAAAGGAAAATCATTGGCACGACCCACTGAGCAGCGATGCATACGATGCATTCGAGCAAATCCGCAGCTGCTTTTTTAGGTCATGAGAAACTTATCATCAACACGTGTACAGCCTGCGCGGCCGTATATAATTCTCGGGGCGATGATGATTCATAACCGTGGACGAGGAACGCGCCCGCAAAAATGGTTCATTGTCTTATTTAGTTGTTTTGCCACTAAGGCAGTACACTTAGAGCTGGTGAGCGATCTTAGCACCGAAGCATTTATCGGCTCCCTAAAACAATTCGTCGGTAGACGAGGCCACTGTAGAAATCTCTACTGCGACAATGCAACGAATTTCGTGGGAGCCCATAATCAGATTAAGGAACTAGCAACATCCTTACATTCCTAAAAATCTCAAGAGAGAATAGCCACCATATGCAATACCCTAAATATAGATTTGCACTTTATACCACCTCGTGCGCCCCAGTTCGGTGGTCTGTGGGAGGCGGCAGTTAAATTGGCCAAATATTTGCTGCACCGAGGAGCTTCATCAGCAACTTTGACATATGAAGAGTTACAATCCCTGGTGGTGGAAATCGAAGCCATCCTCAATTTGAGACCATTAACACCACTATCAGAGGATCCTAATGATCTCTTAGCACTGACGCCAGGATATTTTCTCATCAGAGAACCTTCAACAGCTATCGTAGATGCCACGGCAGAACTAGTAAAAAGTGGATTGCTTACGAGATGGAAACTTGTGAGCCATATTAAGCACGAGTTCTGGAGACGCTGGTTAGAAGAATACCTGAATCAATTGTAACGTCGCTTGAAGTGGAAACAAAACTGCTAGAATGTTCAACCGGGTCAGTTTGTAATCATCAACGAGGACAACATGCTGGTAATGAGGTGGCCACTTGGACGAATCACAAAAATTTATAAGGGCAATGATAGCTTCGTGAGAGTGGCTGACATAACGACTTCTTTAGGTGTTATAAAGAAGGCCATACATCGACTTGCTCCACTGCCACTTGGTGAACATACACACACTGTGAAGAAGGCACATCCAAGGAATATATCCCTGAGCATAAGAGGCGACCATCCATTGAAGAGGACCCATGACCCTGGGGCTCAAAAGATCCCCCCAAAAAACGGAAAAAAGGACGTCAATTGTCTCACTACTTTTAGCCTGTCTGATAGTACCCTTGGTACACGTAGAACCCGTTAAGGTTTCAACTTTTGGACCACATCCAGAACTGCATATCCAATCATTAGGTAATGCATATTTATCGACAAATGAATGGAAGCTCGTAATCTGCTATGATTTAGGGTCATATTGGACCGAACTTCCAACGTTAGAAAACGGAATGAAGATGTTGCGACAGCTTTGTGAGCAGGGAACATTTATGATTACTTGCTTGATGCTGAAGGACCACTTCATACATTTGCAAAATGAACTTACAAACATCAATCGATTGCTAAAAGTTCAAACCAAAAGAGGAGCCTTCAAAATTGCTGGTAGCGTAGCAAAATCATTGTTTGGTGTTCTGGACGAAGAATATGCTAACCAGATGACTCAGACAATCAAAGGCGTAAAAGAAAATCAAGAAAAATTTAACTCCTTATTAAAGAATCAAACAACCATCATTGATTTTACGTTAAACATCGTCAAGAAAAGTGAAGAAACTGTCCAACAAAGGTTCAAGGTGATTGAGGAGGAGCTAGATCAATTGACCAACATTGTAACAGGCCCCAATCAGGACGGCAACCAAAGTAAGGTGACAAATCTCATCACGATGTTGTCGTTTCAAATGACGCTAATTACCATCGATTCGCAACGCATTCAGGCCTCCATAGTAAGTATCATCAGTATCAGCACTGATACCCAACACGGAAATTTCGACCCATTATTGCTGTCGCAGAAGCAATTGAGCGTACTTCTAAAAACTGTTCAGGGTAGCATCAATTAGCGCCAGACTAATCCAAGACTCTGTTATATTTGAATTCAAGATCCCACTCGTCAACGCAATTACCTTCGATCTCTTTAGACTTTATCCCGTACCTATAGAAAGACATAACCGACTTATAGCGATAGTTCTTCGCACCCGATACTCAGTCAACACCGTGATTCGTATTATCTACTCACAGAAGGAAAATACATAACATGCTTTTGGATGGAACCATCTCCTCACGTGTTTCAACAATCTCACCCCTTGTACCACAAGGAAGCAAACATCAGCACGTGTGAAGTCATGGTCTTGAAGGATATTCCATAACGGAACTGGAAAATTCAGTCTTGTGGAGTCAAATCCTCTTTTCGAATGAGTGGATCTATGCATTGACCAATTGTACAGTGGGTTCATGTTGTCTGCGGCGGAAAACCCTCAACTCTAACTTTGGAGGGCTCCGGTATTATCAAAATGGACTCAGGCTGTACACTCAAATCCGATACGGTCACAATTCAGGGCCATCAAATGTACACAAATAAACTTAGTACTTCTTATGCAAGAGTCCATTCACGCACAATGACCATCAAAATAGCCAACGATTCACTCAACAAATCCTCGCAAGACTACGCCTCAGAACTAGAATAGCTAAAACAACAAACACACACTCGAGAATCTATTGATTTTAATGAACTAGACAATCATAATATTCATCAATACACGATTGCATATCTCAGCCTCACTTTTGCCTTATTTTTAAATGGCGGAATCATCAACACATCTCTCGAGAGCAACGGCCTATTCCCCGACCAATATGTCACAGCCTGCTAATAAGCCAAGCTTAAGGTTTAACGGACTGTTCAACGCGGGAGAGGATATGCGAAATCATCTTCCCAATTATTAATTAATTATCAAATAGCCTTTAATCAATTGTAAAATCAGCCCATTTTATTATTAAAAAGCAAGCATAAATTCTTTTCTCTTAAATTTTCTAAACTCATCAAATTCACATCACCATAATTGCATTGTTTCAAATTCGTGTAATTAAAGTTATCATCTAAACTCACTGGAATGCGCATGTAAGATGATGCTTGTTTTGCTTGGCGCGCATGAAATACTTACATATTTATGAATTTATCTTCTTACATATCTATGAATTTATCTATCACATCCAGAAATGTGAAAGCACCAATATTCGACGGGCAAACGGTTTGGAGTATTTACGAAACGCAGTTTGAAGCCGCCGCTAGAACAAATCACTGGAATGAGCAGGAACGAGTAACTGCATTAATTTTTGCTCTAAGAGGCCCTGATGCACAGCTTTTGCGGACTATCCCCATTAAGTTGCACTCAAACTCGGCCGCTATAATGAATGTGCTTGACATGCGTTATGGAAAAGACCATCTGAAGCTGATTCATCGGTTACAGCTACGGCATCAGATGCAGAAGTCTGGCGTAACCCGACAGCAGCTAGCCAAGACATTGAGCAACTGGCACTTTTGGCTTACCCAGCTTATGACCCGGAACATCAGAAGCATTCATCAGCACATTAAAGGACCAAGAATTGCAACAAGCGGTGCATTTAGCTCAAAAGCAAAGGGTTAAGGATGCATCGGCTTATACCAGGTGTGACAATCAAGTAATGCTACTAATTTTATTGCCGCGCTTGTGATAAACTTGCGACTTTGAAATTTCCTTCCCCTTCCTCGGCATCTCTCTCCATTGATATATTTATCATCGCTCTAGCTTGTTTACTTTGCCTGCTATGTCGTGTTGAGTAGACGTGTGTTGGTGGTGCTCGTCATGAAAATGGAGGAACAAAATCAAGAGCAACATGTCGCGATAAATATTGCGCCAAATTGGGCGAAAGAGCTTCGGAAACGTACGCTAAAATTGTGAAAGTGCATGGTGATAGTGCTTTTAGTCGTTCCCAGGTATTTCGATGGCATAAAGAGCTTAAGGAGAGGCGTGGAAGACGAGGCATGGAGCGGGAGACCAGTCGAGGTGCGGACTGACGTGAATGCACAGCAACATTGCACCATAACAATTGTCACTGGTGCAACCCCATCGATTATCCGACCAGACCATGTGAGGCGACAACTACTTCACAAGGGCAAGATTTTCTCACTACTGGCAGATACGGGAGAAAGTGTACCTATCTATGGAGAGGTCAACCTCCAGATGCAGTAGGGAGACCTTGCGTTCGGACATAATTTTCTGGTCGCAAACATTATGGACGACTGCATTCTTGGAATGTATTTTCTTCGAACACATGGAATCACGTTGGATTTGGGCAAACAGGTATTGAAATAGTGGAATGGTGAAGTCTTGATGGAGGACCCCAGCGTCCAAATTCCCAAGTTGAATGTAGTAGTATGAACCAACACTGATGTAGCGAATTCTTCCGAGAGCATTGTATGGGCCAAGCTTGATGGTGATTCTGGAGAGAGACGCCGGCATTGCGCAGTTTAATTGTAGGGAAAAAGCCTTGTAAGATCTCTTAGGAACAGATAAGTGCTAGTTAGAGTCCTTATCACTGCAGACTCAACCACAAGCATCAAAGCGGGGGAAGTCATCGGCAGCTGCCAACTTGTTTCCACCATCAACTCTTTGGAAGCTACTCACAACAATCATTGGAAAAAGAGGTAAGACACAGACAGATCCCGGGAATTCACGCCTGTAGTATTGAAGCAGACCAAATTGCTAGTGCAGCTATTCAACCAAGCCTCTGATCTGGTTACCAAGTACAGTGACGTCTTCTCAACAAGCCCGGATGACCAAGACTGAACGAGTATGGTAACTCAGGTCATAGATACACAGGGAGCCAAGCCAATTCAACAAGCATCGAGACGTTTTTCTATAGCCGAACATGAAGAGTTGATTGCACTGATCTCGGACATGGAAAAACAAGGTGTTATCGAACCGTCCATGGGCCACACCAGTAGTTCTAGTAAAGAACAAGTTGAGTAAGCAGGAGAGTGCTACTACCAGAAGGTTCTTGTAAACATCCTAGGGTTAGAAATAAGTTTTCTAATGACGTGAATCGATAACTTGAATTATTCATCCAATACTTGGATATGAAATCGTTCAAATTTATACAAAAGATGCACAGTTTCTTTCATAAGCGCAGTGCAGCCGCCATTTCGATCTAGCTTAAATGATTTTTCTGAATGCTCGGCCAATTGAACATGTTCAAGTTAAACACTATTCCTTAAATTTTCATGAAAATTGAAAGAAAATAAAAGTGCCTAAGTCAATTTTAAATATATATATAGGGTTTTCCAATAAGACGTATTATTTTGAATAGGTCTTGTGATTTAACACCTTGCGACTTCTTCCTTTGGAGCCACGTGCTAGAGAAGGCCTACGCCAATAGCCCAGCGTCGATTCAAGATCTCAAAGATGAAATTCGTGAGGCTATCGAGAACATAGGGCAACCACTTTGCGATATTGTTAAGGAAAATTTCATGAAAAGGATATGGTCCTGTAAGCGTGTCGTAGTCGTTATTTGCCTGATGTTTTTTTTTTGCCATTAACAACATATCTTCTTCTTTATAATGAAATAAACATGCGATCATTCGTATTCAAAAATGGCATTTTTCTTTTAATATCAAAATAACACCTCTCATTGGAAAACCCTATATCAACCATAAACACGTGTTATTGTTGTTGTAATTCCATATAATTGAAATGGCTATAACTCACTTGATTATGATTCGATCTCAATCAAATTTTGCGAACATATATATCTTATGTCAGTCTATACAATTGCAAAATTTCAAGACGTTGAAAGGTACCGTTTTGATTTTATGGGCAAAAATGAAAAATCTACAAATCATACTATTATTAACATAGTTTAGTGAATTTCAATTTCTAAGGTATTTGTTGCCCTTGTACTCATAAAGGCCCACGTTCGTGATAATTTTCAGATTTTTCGGCTGAAAGGTGTCCAATCGCGAGGGGGGGACACAAATTTTGGGTACATTTTGCCTTCCCCAGGACCCCCTAATTCATAAAATGATTATTTTATTTCAGATTCTAAAAGATCTAATCAAGACCTTTCATTTGATACCCCACTCGACTACCTTTAATAAAAAAAATTTAAGGGCCAATTCGTTATTAGGGGGGACCCCCCTTAAACATTTAAATTTTTGTTAAGGCCTTAACTTTTGAGAGACCATCATTTCTGACCTTTTCACAAAGTTTGAGCATTCTAGCTTCTATAGTTTCTGAGGAAACTAGCTGTGACGCATGGTCAGACGAACAGACGGACAGACAGACGGACAGACGGACAGACAGGTCGCGAAACTAGTAGGTCTTTGTAAAAATTTTTTTACAAAGACCTAAAAAGGATGGTAGTACTCGTTTTTGTGTCAACTTTAGGCAGCTAACGACGTCACTAAGAAAGATAGGTACCCGCTTCCACGCTTCGACGACATCATGGACACTACTAGGGGGTAGAAAAAGACAAGAAGGAACGAGATAAGACCGCATTTTCAGTTGAAACTGAGTTTTGACAATTTGTGGTGATGCCATTTGGGCTTTGCAATGCTTCAGCCGGCTTCGAACGCCTGGTGGAATACGTGCTACGAAGCTTAACCTGAAAGACTTGCTTTTAGTACCATTGTTATCAGGAGAACGGTCGCAGAGCACGTGTGGAACTTAGAAGAGGAGTTCTCCCGATTGCGACTGGCAAATTTAAAACTTAGTCCCGACAAATGTACCTTTTTCGCAGCAGAAGTAAAATACTTGGGACACGTTGTATCAGCAGAACGAGTCAAAACAGATCTTGAGAAAATTGAAGCAGTGAAAAGCTGGCCAACACTAAACAACAAGCTCCAACTACGACGTTTTCTGAGTCAGTGACCTACTGTCGAAGATTCGTTAAAGGCTTTGCCAAAAAAAGCTAAGTGTCTCCATCAGCTAACCAAGAAAAATCGTCCGTATGTCTGGAATGAACAATGCCAGGGAGTCTTTGAGACCTTAAGGGAGAAGCTGTGTGAATCACCCATGCTGGCATATCCAAAATCCGGAAAAACGTTTGTAGTTGGCAGCAGACCGATGGCGAAGAAAGAATCCTCTCGTAGTACAGTCGAGTTCTTTCAAAAAGTGAGACGAACTACTGCGTGACCAGGAAGGAGCTATTGGCAATAATAGAGGCCACCAAGCAGTTTCACAAGTACCTTTATGGCCAGAAATTTGTTCTTTGAACAGACAATGCATCGGTGAGATGCCTACATAACTTCAAAAACCCCGAGAGACAAGTTGCGAGATGGATCGAACGATTTACTACACAATTGTTCATCGGAAGGGCGGAGTTCATGGAGATGCTAACGCCCTATTTCGTCGTCCATGTCCACCGAACGGCAAGCATTGCAGATGGATTGAGAAAAACGAGCCAACCGCTGATGTGCGAGTGATAACAACCGAATTCGATGAAGGTTGGTCATTGGAGGAGATTCGAAATGCTCAGCCATTACGCGTATGGAAGGAGACAACTGACCGACCTGAGTGGAAGAACGTTTTGATGCATGGTGCAACCCTGAAAAGCTATTGGGCACAATGAAACTCCCTTCAGGTGGAGGGTGGCGTACTCCAACGGAAATGGGAAATGGCGGATGGCCGCTCCTATACGATGCAAACTATACTTCCCAAAAGCCAAATCCACGATTTGGTTAACGAAATGCACGAAGGGTCCTCTGGAGGCCACCTTGGTGTTAGCAAGACCTTAGCAAAATTGCGAGAAAGGATTTACTGGCTCCACGCTTGGGAAGACGTAGAGGCAAGTGTCGTAGACACAAAAAGCGAAGCGACGACTGAGAGGACAAATTCAAAACTTCAACGTGGGTGTACCGTTTGAAAGGATTGCTGTTTATATTGCAAGACTCTTTCCTGAATCCGAATGGGAAAATCGATACACGCTCGTTGTGGCCAATTATTTCAGCCAGTGGTCCGAGGTCTACCCCATTCCCAACCAGGAAGTAATTTCTCCCCCATAGAAGGTCCCAAGCCCGTTTGAGAGAGGAGGAGGGAACCCCTTGTTCCCCCAACCCATAACTTCCATGATTCCTCATCCCCAAGTCCCCCAATTAAATGGTAGTAAATGCTCTCGGGGTGCACATTGGGCTTACTGGTTCCCCAATAATGTAAAATTAAATGCCGAGGAATGCTTATAACTGTAAATACACCTACAGCTCTGCTACTAAATCCAACTTACACCTCCTTTGTGAGGATGTAAGGGGAATAAGACGAATCTTTCGCACCTGATAACGGAATCGACGTAATAGCCATGCTACCGAAATGGAAGTTGGGCGACGGGCTAGCTCCCCGTCCCTGGAAAACTTTTAAATGTTTCGAAACCTGCAAAAAGGCATCAGTATAGACTGGACTTACCGCAACGCCCTCGCAAACGACAAAAGGACTATGACATTGGATCCTGGAATTTCAAATCACTCAATTACTCTGCCACTATTAAGAACCTTTTACAACAGGTCAGTCAATATCAATTAAAAGTACTGGCAGTCCAGGAAACGAATTGAACTGGAAACGACATTCAAGACATGATATCGCACACAATATTCAAAAGTGGGAAGCTTACTGGAAAATGAGAATTCGGAGTGGCCTTCATTGTGAATAGGGAGTTGAAATGGCACGTTGTCGATTTTATGGCAGTCAATGAACGGTTGTGTGCGATCCGTATAACAGCGGATTTCTTCAAAATCTGGCTGATAATAATCGAATAAACGTTCTACAATCACCTGGAAAAACCGGTCAATTCATTGCCCACAAACGACACAAAAATAATTCTGGGTGATTTCAACGCTAAGGTTGGCAATGAGCTATCTCATCGGAGAACGACTGGAGGATGTAGCCTCCACGATGATACAAATGACAAAGGCCAGCACCTGATTGACTTTGCATGTAGCAGAAATGTAGTCATACGTTCGGTTTGCTTCCCACATAGACGCATACATAAAATGACCTGGGTGTCACCGGGTGGCAACACACAAAACCAGATCGATCATGTTCTGATCCAACGACGTTGGGCCTCGAGTATATTTGACGTTCGTACATACCGAGGAGCCAATTGTAACTCAGATCATTACTTGATCAAATTAACCTATCGATGTTGTATGTCAAAGGCATATTCGGTCAAGACCAGCCATGGAGACACTCGATAACCAGCTGGCTCCTATCTTATTAGACGCATCGTTAAAGACAAGTAACGAGCTTTGTGTGGAAGTGCAAGCGACTATCCGGACCGTGGCAGAACAGACTATCGGTCATCAAGCTCGATGCAAAAGGAATGATTAGTTCGATGATGATTGCCAGAATACGTTAGATAAAAAGAATTAGGTGTACAAAGAATATGTAGGTAGGAAAACCAGGACGAAGAGAGAGCACTATGAAAATCTCAGAAGAGTAGCGAATAAGATAATTAGGATTAAGAAAAGAAAATACTATGGCGACCAATTGAGGAGTATAGATGTAAGTTTAGCGAGCAACAACACAAGACAAGCATTCAAAGTAGTGAAAAGCTTGAAACGTGGTTATCAGCCCAAAACCATGCTCTGCCTTGATGACATCGGTAATATCATCGCTGATGAAACCAAGATTAAGGAAAGATGGGTATCATTTTTGAAGAACCCGCTTAATCTTCCGCACAGCTCCAGAGCATCGGAGCCTATAGATGTCGGCGGAGAGCTTCCATTAGCTCCACCTATGCTGGATGAAGTTTGTTCCATCATCAAAGCCCAAAAGAATAATAAAGCGCTGGGCATCGATGAGATTCCAGTGGAGCTCATCAAACATGGTAGTATTCATCAAGCTATTCACAAAGTCATCCAGTACATTTGGCAACAAGAACATATGCCGAAAGAGTGAAGCCAATGAATTATATTCTCTATCCACAAAAAAAAAGGTGACAAGCTACAGTGCGAAAATTATAGAGGCATATCACTACTTTGTACGGCATACAGAATATTTTCTAAAATCTTAGAAAATAAAATCGGATCATACCCCAACAGTATTATTGGGGAGTATCAAGGTAATTTAAGGGCAGGTATATCAACAACAGACCAGTTGTTCACAGTCAAGCAGGTACTTGAAAAATGCTGGGAGTTCAACATAGACGTATATCAAATTTTCGTTGACTTAAAGTAAGCATATGACAGACAGCATTGATCGTAACGTACTGTACCAAATAATGCTTGGCTTTGGCATCCCAGCCAAATGAGTACATCTTACCAAAATTCCAATGAGATTGACGATTTTCTAAGTCCGCATCAATAACCAACCCACCGATTTCTTTGACACAAATATCGGACTGAAACAGGGAGATAGGCTGGCCCCATTGCTATTTAATTTGGCTCTGGAACACGTCATAAGGAAGCTACCTGCCGATACTCGAGGTACATTACTATACCAGTCGAGCCAAGTAGTAGCCTTTGCGGATGACATCAATATTTTGTCACGGTCATTAACAACTGCCAAAGAACTTTTCCTAAATTTCAAAATCAAAGCAAAACTAGGAGAGATACAAATCAATGAAAATAAAACAAACTCATGATGCAGTCGAGGAAAAATACCCCAAATACACAAAATATCATACTTGGCCCATACAGTATCGAAAATGTTGGCAAATTTGTGTATTTAGGCGTCAAAATTGCGAGAACCAATAATGAAAGAGACGAAATACGCTGAAGACTGCAGCTCGCAAATAAAATATTTTATTCAGTTTCGACGATCTTGAAGACCAGCTGCGTGTACAGGAAAACAAAGCTTGAAGTATACAAATCTGTGATAAGACCTATGTTATGCTATGGGTGTGAAATGTCAACCATAACCCAAGCATCCGCAAATATATTGAACGCCTTTGAGCGACGGGTCCTGAGGTGAAAAATCGGAGCGAAGCTAGATGGTGACCAATGGCGAACCCGATACAACCATGAGCTGTATGAAATTTTTGACGAACCGGAGGTCTCAACGATTGTAAGACTATGGAAGCTGCAATGGGCTGGCCGTATGAATCGTATGGACGAACAACGGATACCCAAAAAGGTATTCGTTGAGAGAACTGAAGGCCGGAGATCAGTGTGGAAACCGAGGAAACGCTGATCTGACTCGGTACACGAAAACAGTTCATAACTGCTCAGATTTCAAAATTGGAGGACACGGTCAATGGACCGAGAAAGTTTGAAGCGCTATTTGCAGGAAGCGAAGGCCCAGGAGGGGCTGTAGTGCTCAGAAGAAGAAGATTTATCTGCCGGTTGATATAAACTTCGGAACCCAAACAGTGCTGAGAAATGCCAAACGATCTCGGAGTACGCAAATGAGCTAGGGCAACTGCCAAACCAGATAGATCGGACAGTGTGAGAACACCTCGAATCGGCTACTGTCTGCATGAAGAGCCGGTACGATCTGACGGCAAATTCTACTGGCTTTCAGCAAGATAACTTGGTGTGGCTATATAACCATAATGGCGGCAGGGTAGGGTTCCAAAGTTGCAGCGTAACTGGGAGGGACCATACCTTGTCACAAAGCGAATCAACGACATCGTATATCGCATACAGGAACACCGTAAGCTGACAGCCAAAATGAAAATTATGCACCTGGACCGTTTTGCCCCATATTACATCCAGGGAGACTTAACTACCACCGGGGGCACATCTTTTTGGGGCGAAAAGAACTGAGGTGGCATTAGTGTTACATGTCCAGAAAATTCTGCAAGCTTCTGTCGCAATTGTTGTTGCAACTATTAATAAACGAATGTACTTGAAAGCACAAGAATGGGCCAAGTAGATCCATCATCAATACTTGAAAGTGGCATCATTGCGGGTATTCAAAATTGCTCGAAGATTCCAGGTAGTTCTCGTCAGAACATTTGTCAATATACGAAAAATGGATTGAATGACCAGAGACCCTATACAAAGCCGAGCTTAATGAATGGGGGAGATAAAGTAATAGTAAAACCGCGATAGTGTAGAGCGAGAGTTGAAGGCGATATTGATTGGTAATGAAGTAAAGGTTTTCTTGTGATATATTTGAAGACATTGGAAACATAAATTGATAGGACAAGTGAAAAGCAAACTAAAGTGTGGTTTGTTAAGTAGTGAAATTCATTATTGTGCATTCTTAGTGAATAAACTTTTTAACTTAATTTAAAAGACAGGGCTTTTGCAATTTCCCGGAACATTAAAATTATCGGCCGTGAACCATAAAACGCGACAATATGTTTTCAGCACTATTTGGGACAATTTGTGGCTTAGGCCGTTTAAGCGCTGAGCACCTCATCTATAATATCTGCTTTAAGCGTAAACTTCACGGCATCTCTTTGCGTAAATTAACCCTATCTACAAGCGCAGTGTTGCCCCTTCATATAGGGACTCATAAAATTTCGCAAAAGTCTACACACTTTTCGAATCCAGGTTTCATACCTTATCAAAGTATAAATGTTACGAACAATAATTAAAAATGTCAGGAAAAACATTGTCCAAAACAACGATTGTTTTGTTGATCGTGTGTAAGTAACTCTAATGTGTTTGTTGAAAGAGTTATAAAGTCACTAAAAGGATTTCAAACTCTCTTTTACACTAAACTAACTGACGAGTCAACTTAGTGGGTTCAAGGAAATATTGAAAGATTAATATTATGCACAACAAATAAACTATTGGATTCATCTAAAATGACAAATTCATATCTTTTTTGATAATTTAATTATATTTACCTATACAAATATTGTCTAAGCCATTTTCTTTTGCATACAATACACAGAATCGTATGGAAAAGCAAAAATATAAATATAAAAGTGTAGATCTTGTAAAAAATACTACTAGTTGATAAAGTTCATTAAAAACCGTATAAATTACAAATATCATTAATATTTAGTTCATTAAATAAATATCAGCCTTAAGTCTATCTAAAGTGAAGTGAAATAGCGATTACGTGGATAATGTAGGCGTTATGGCGAATTTGAAGGAGCTTCCAGCAGCAGCTACTCCGGGACTGACAGGGTCGAGCCCTTTTGGGAAATGCAGCTTTCTATTTCAATTCGTAGTAAACTTAATTTAATCGTATTCAAGTGAAGTTATTCGATATTTCTAAGGTGATTTTTTTTTCCTAAATCGGCGGTTAATGATAGTTTTGCATAGCGAATACTCTTATGAAAATTTATTGGTCGACCGCGACTGATCGTATTTTTTTTATTACTCGTAAATGCGGTTTGATGCAGGATTCATTATGCGTGATCGATTCTTCTAGGCCAAATATTTACAAGGAAACCATGGGAATTGGTAGTAAGTTAGACACCATGTGAAGTGCTCGTAGTCCGTTTAGTACAAGAAGTTGTGGGATGGCTCGTCGGGTTTGCTGCACGTTCCATAATGTTTCAGCTGAACTCCGCCGCTGGACTGGCAGTTCTCGATACTGAGGAAGCAGTCGTTAGAGTAGGTCTTTCCATCCGATCCACAAACTGGCTCATATTCTGGAGGACAGATGCGAGCACATCCTTTGAATGAGAATCCCGCAAGGCATCGCTTCATGGGAATGACGAAGACATGTTTTCCGCAGTTCTTCTTGCGCATGTGGCATTCTGATTGGTAGAGTTTGTTGTCTGATCCGCAAACAAATGCTGCTTGCTCATTGCTGCAGTTGGCTTGGCAGTAGGCAGTTGTTGCGCAATTTTCCAAGGAAACAGACACCACACGCGTGCCACAAGTGCGTTTTTTGAATTCGCACATTGACCGGTACGCGTTGCCATCAGAGCCGCAAACGGGAGTGTTCTCCAAGTCTTCCGGGAGGCATTCAACGTTGCAATCAACTGGAGGCTGCTTGAGTTTAGTGCACTCCCCAACGTGAGCAAGCTGAACGCCGCGCCTACAAAATAAATGAATTTATTAACTTTTGTTTCTTTTCAATCATGGCTAAGTTATTTGATTGATGCATATACTTACAAGCAGGTAGCATGGGATAGTTCGCATTCACTTCCATAGGTCTGAGCATCAGTTCCACAAAATTTATCATTCTTTGCAGAGGCGAAAATAGGCCCAAGTTTATCGTTGAATTCCTTGCAGTTTGGAAGAACCTTGCATCGGGCTAGTTTTGACTTACAGCGGTCCATGGAAACGCTTTGAATGCCTTTGCGTTGAGGTCTAAAGGAAAATCAAATTTTTTCATAATTACACTTTAATCTGTTCAATAACTGAATCTAGCCTTAAAATTTACTCACCCGCAATTCAACATTTTCAATTCGCATGTTGTTGAGTAAATGTTTCCATCGCTTCCACAAACATATTTGGCAGGATCATTATTTTTTGGGCATTCAGTTGGGCAATCTTCAATATGATTTGCAGATCCTCCAGCCCTCTCTTGAGCCATGCAGAATGAGATTGGGACTTCGAAGACGTGTTTGCCGCAGTTAGATGTTCGCATTTTGCAAGGACTAGTGTAGAGACGCCCATCTGATCCGCAAGTAGGACGAGATACTCTCCAGCAGGATTCGCGGCACATTCGGGTACTTTGGCAATGCTTGCGACTGGTTCGAACGACTCCTTGACCGCATGTCAAAAGCTTCATTTCGCACGTTGAGTTGTATACGTTGCCATCAGATGCACATACGGGTCCATCATTTGGAGCACTGTAACAATCAACTGGACAAGATTCACGTATGGCGCTTGTGTTGCTACAGAGACCAACATGAGCCAGGGAAACAGCTTGGGTACCAACGCGACATGCTTGAACACGGAGCATGCATCTGGAGAAGAAAATTTACAATTTTAATTTCACTCTAAATTTCAAAAGTATAAAGCATCTTATTATGTAAGTATACTCGTAAATATCTAAGATAAAAGTCTTCAAATGGAAAATTTTGAAAAGTCATCAGGGTGAGTCAACTTTTTAGAGTTCTGTAAAAATAAATTTTGCCAAATCCTACTGAAATTGCAACCCGTCCATTTGTTTGCCCATCCACCGGTAGTAAATTTTCTCGGAGACTACAACAGCTGCAATCATGAAATTTTGTGGGCATGTCCAAAAGGATGATTTCTAAAAAGTTTTGACCGTAAATATTTTATAGAATTTCAAAAGGTGTCTCGCTATGTAAAGAAGTGATCCTTTAAACATTTATTTTTAGATAGGACAGCCAATCTTTGTATCAAATACAAGGCCTTTCAAAATTAGGTATCAAAACTGCGGTAACAAAGACGAGGAGCCCGGGTGGGTGATCAAAATATGTGAAATATTGGTATCCCCAATCCTCGGGATTGGACATTGTCGGACCGAAAACAATATCAGCAAATACCTCGAAATTCGGTATTCAATCAACTTTTGAAGCTATGCTTCGTATGGGTCATTCTGGTGGCTGGAGTGAACGCAGAAAAGAGTCATAAAAAAGCATTCAACCATCTTTTCAGAAACTATCGAAGCTACAGTCATCAAACTTTGTCGAAAAGTCAGAAAAGGTGCCTGTTTACATATTCGAAAATTTTTTACAGACTTTCAAGGAGGCTTAACCGATATACAGTTGTGATTTCTTAAAATTTTTTATTCTTTGAAGATAGTCTACTATGGTATCGAATGAAAGGTCTTAGTGTGACTTCTCAATACCAAGTCTTAAGGCTATAACTTTGCTCAAGGAGACTCAAACAAAAGGAAAGAACTGATAAAAAGAAATTGTGTGTATTTGCGCAATTTAACCCTAGTGAATCATAAAATCTGAAAAAAATCACAGATGCAGGTCTTTAAGTGTATTAGGGCAACATACTTTATACCTCACAAGTCAAAGTCTGACCAATTTTGTTATTAAAAGTGTAAGTTATACGAAAACTGGGACTCGATTACCGCCGCCGCCGACAAACTGACACGTCACGTCACTATACGGAATTTCTGGCTGTCGTTTCATAACCGTCAACGAAGACGCAACGTTTGTAGGCCGAATATTAAATAAAGTAATTTGAGAATTCAGTAGTGTTCAAAAAGCCATTCATAAAGTCATCCAGCACATTTGGCAACAAAAACATATGCAAAATGAGTGGAGCCAGTCAGTTATATTCCTTATCTACTATAAAGGTAACAAGCTACAATACGAAAACTATAGAGGCATGTCACTACTTTGTACGGCGTACCATATATTTTCAAAGAACTTAGAAAATAAAATCAGATCATTCACCAACAGTATAATTGGGGAGTATCAAGATGGCTTAACAATAGTTAGATTGACGATAGACCAATTGCTTAAAGTTACCCAGGTACTTTAAAAGTGCTGGGGGTCACCAAATTTTCGTTGACGTACTGTTCAAAATAATACTTTGCTTTGGGAAAATTCTGTCTTACCAAAATGACAATGACGTCGACAACCTTTCAAGACCGCATCAATAATCAACTGAACGACACAAATATTGGACTAAAGCAGGGAGTTGGGCTGGCTGAAATATGTCATATGGAAGCCATCTTTCGATACAACAGATACGTTATCACACAATTCAAGCCATGTGGTAGCCTGTGACGACGACATCAACATTTTCCCATAGTTGCCAACAATCGCAAAAGAACTTTTTCTGAAACTCGACAGCAAAACAAAACTAGTAAGGCTACAAATCAATGAAAATAAAACAAAGCTCATGGCACAGTCGAGAAAAATAAAGCGCATGCCCAAAGTGGTGCACTTGGCCAAAACAATATCGAAAATGTGGCCCAATTTGTATATTTTGTCTAGATGAGGTATTTTTCCTCGACTGCGTCATGAGTTTTGTTTTATGTTTATTGATTTGTAGCCCTACCAGTTTTGCTTCCCGGTCGAGTTTCAGGAGAAATTCTTTGGCGGTCGTTAATGGCCCTGACAAAATTTTGATGTCGTCTGCATAGGCAGCTGCTTGGCTCGGATTGTATAATAATGTACCTCGCGTTTCGATAGGCAGCTTCCTTATCATGTACTCTAGAGCCAAATTGAATAGCAATGGGACCAGCCCATCTCCTTGTTTCAGTCCGATATTTGTGTCAAAGGAATCGGTGACTTGTTTATTTATGCGAATTTGGAAGGTCGTCGACGTCATTGTCATTTTGGTAAGACGGACTAATTTGACTGGGATGCCAAAGCCACGCATTATTTGGTAGAGTACATTACGATCAATACTGTCGTATTCTGGCTTAAAGTTAACAAAAATTTGATGTACGTCTATGTTGAACTCCTAGCATTTTTCAAGTACCTGCTTGACTGTGAACAATTGGATTATTGTCGATCTACCCATTCTAAAGCCACTTTACAAAGTAGTGATATGTCTCTATAGTTTTCGCACTATAGATTGTCATCTTTTTTGTGGATAGGGAATATAATTGATTGGCTCTACTTATTCGGGATATGTTCTTGTTGCCAAATGTGCTGGATGACTTTGTGAATAGTTTTATGAAAACTGCTGCCACGATATTTGATGAGCTCCACTAAAATCTCATAGGTGCCCAGCGCTTTATTATTCTTTTGGGCTTTCATGATGGAACACACTTCATCTAGTGTAGGTGGAGCCAATAGAAACTCTCCGCCGACATCTATAGGCTCCAATGTTGTGGAACTGTGAGAAGATTAAGGAGATTCTTGAAATATGATGCCCATCTTTCCTTAATCTTGCTTTCATCAGCGATGATATTGCTGATGTCATCACGACAAGAGTGGATTTGAGCTGATAACCACGTTTCAGGATTCCACTACTTTGCATGCATATCTATACTTCTCAATTGGTCGTCATAGTATTTACTTTTCTTAATTCTTACAACTTATTCACTACTCTTCTGAGATTTTCATAGTGTTCTCTCTTCGTTCTGGTTTTCCTACCTATACAATCATAGTATGCCTGATTCTTTTTATCTAACTGTGTTTTGGCACTCATCATCGAACCAATTATTTCTTTTGCGCCGGGCTTGATGCCCGATTCTCTGTTCTGTCATGGTCTTTATAGCCGCTTTCACTTCCATCCAGAGCTCATTGCTTGTCTTTAACGATGCGTCCGATAAGATGGGAGCCAGCTGGTTGTCGAGGATCACCGTGAAATTTTTGGCCACAGAGCCTTTCGATGTCAAATTTCAGGTAAATTTCTCGAGAGAAATTTACCTATTGCGGAGAGCATCATATATATATATATATATATATATACAGAGGTGGCCAAAAGTGATCGGACAATACAAGAAACAAGCAATAAAATACTTTTACGAGCATAAGCTTTGAAATGAAATAAAAATTTTTCCCTTATATAAAAGTTACTTGTATTCTCAATTAATTGCACAAAAAAATAAAACAGAAACAAAAAGATTTTCACAAGAAAATTAACAACTAATTCAAATTCACATTGCATCAAGTGGGCAAAAGTAATCGGACATTTCGAAAAGTGTGAAATTAGTCATTGAAGTTTGGAGCAATTCTTTTCTTTTCATTTCCGAGTTTAAAAGGGAATTCCCCTAATTATATGTTGATATGTGTTTTTCTGATATCAGTCATTTACTTGTCAGTTTTAAGTGAAGAAAGTTAAACATGGCTAAGAATCGCAAAGAAACCTGTATACATGAAAGAAAAGTTATAATAAAGTTGTATAAAGAGAATAAATCCTTTTCTGAAATATCAAAAATAATTGGAAGAAGTCGTTCGACAGTTTTCGATATCGTGAAATGGTTCAGAAAAAATAATCAGGTGGGAAACGAAATTAGGAGTGGTCGACCATGTAAACTAACAGAGACAGACGCACGAAAAATCTTAAGAATTGTTAAAAAGAATCCGACTACAACGTCCAGAAGTATTAGGGATCAATTAGCAGATGTAAATGGTACCAATGTTAGTGCCCGGACTATTCGTAGAGCTCTCAGCCGTGCTGGTTATCAAGCGAGAGTACCTCGAAAGAAACCACTAATTAGTAAAGTTAATAAGAAGAAAAGATTATGCTTTGCAAAAGAATTTAAAAGCAAGCCGCTCGACTTTTGGACTCGTATAATATTCTCTGATGAGAGTAAGTTTAATATCTACCACTCCGACGGCAGGTTGTTGGTGTGGAGAACTCAAAATAGTGAGCTTCATCCCAAAAGCATTCAACATACAGTAAAACACGGAGGTGGCTGTGTAATGGTCTGGGGTTGCATGGCTGCCAACGGTGTAGGAGAACTTGTTATCATTGACGAACCTATGGACAAACTAGGTTACTTGTCGATTTTGAAAGAAAATTTGAAAAAAAGTGCACAAAAATTGGGTCTTGATGGTCATTATTTGTTCCAGCAAGATAATGACCCAAAGCATACAGCTCATGATGTTCGTATGTGGCTCCTTTTCAACACTCCTGGTCAATTAAAAACACCACCGCAATCCCCAGACCTAAATCCCATCGAACATCTTTGGGATCATCTGGATAAAAAAATAAGGAACCATCACATTACTAATAAAAGTCAACTGAAGACGGTGTTATTAGAAGAATGGGACAACATTACTCCGGACGTTACCCGTAAGTTGGTACAGTCTATGCCCAATAGGTTAACAGAAGTTATAAAACAAAAAGGATACGCAACTAGATATTAAAAGCCTATGTTCTAATGGAATCATCAGAAAGAAAAGTATTACAATTGAACGTCCGATTACTTTTGTCCACTTGATGCAATGTGAATTTGAATTAGTTGTTAATTTTCTTGTGAAATTCTTTTTATTTCTGTTTTATTTTTTTGTGCAATTAATTGAGAATACAAGTGACTTTTATATAAGGGAAAAATTTTTATTTCATTTCAAAGCTTATGCTCGTAAAAGTATTTTATTGCTTGTTTCTTGTATTGTCCGATCACTTTTGGCCACCTCTGTATATATATATATATATATATATATATATATATATATATATATATATATATATATATATATATATATATATATATATATATATATATATATATATATATATATATATGGGATATAACGAAATTTGTGACCACGCTAGAGGTTGCAATTTTGCTTCGATTTTCACCAAATTTTGAGGAAAGGTGTATTGGATAATTATCTCGGTTTAGTTCGTGAACCAGCTATATCGGCTGGGTAAAAACAAAATGGCGGCCATTTTAGACGAAAAATCGCGATTTCTGTTCTGACCAAAGTATAGCTCCGATTTGGATGAAATTTGGTACGAAGGTTCATTGAAGTATGTGATGAATTTCACAATAAAAAATCCAAAGTCGGTACGGCAGAAACAAAATGGCGGCCGCTCAAAGGTCGAAAAACGTGCAAAATTTTGTTGTTGTAATAGTGGTCAAAGCTTTCAACAGATTTTCATGAAATTCGGCAGTTTGATAGAAATCATAAGTATCTAAAGAATTGCGTAAAAAAACTGGAGGTCAGGTTGCAAAAACAAAATGGCGGCCAGTTGAAGGTCGAAATTTCAAAGGCATATATGAAACTTGGTTTCAAGATAGACATTACTTACACCTACAGTCTTTGATATTTTTGTGATCATGCATGTGCAAATTTCAAAATGGCGGCCGCTTAAATATGCGTTTTTTTCATGTTTTTGTGGCCCTCTAGCGGTCACATTTTCTAACGGATTTTGATGAAACTTGAGATTATGAATCCCTGTACTATGTTCTTGTATTTTGGAGGAAATTATTAAAATTGAATGAAAAATAAAAAAGTCAAAAATTTAAAGCCTAATATTTTTAAGCTGCGATTTTCTTTAAAAATTTAATTATTTTGCCCTGTCTAGAGTGAAACTCCTATTTGAACGAGATAGTACATTGATTGATGAGGTCCTAGCATACAAAGATTTAAAATAATCCAAAATCAAATGCATGCATTCAAAATGGCGGCCCCCAAAGGTCTGAAGGCAAGCGCAATTCGCTATTTTAGTGCCAACTGAAATAATGAATATTTTTCGTTGAAACGTTTTAAATGACTTTACTTGAAAGAACTTATCAACCAGATAATTTTTAAAATATTGTAAAATATTTTTAACAATACCCTAAAAAATTATAAAATCGCGACTTGTCTGTCTGTCCGTCCGTCCGCCCGTTTGTTCGTGCGTCATAACAAGTTTTCTCGCAAACCACATGAGCTAGAATGAGGAAATTTTCTACGTAGGTCAAAAGTGGTGCCTCTTGAAATTTGCAGTGCAAGAAAATATTTTAAGGTATTTAAGGGGGGTCTCCCCATACAGGCGGGTCTCCCCATACAGGCGGATGGCATACAATTTTTTTTATTTCTGTAGCCCTCTAGCAGCCAAGATTCTCAACAGATTCCGTTGAAACTTGAAATTATAAGTTATTAAGGCAAGTTAATTTAATTTAATTATGCAAATCGAATGACAAATAAAAAAGTCAAAAATTTACAGCTTAATATTCTTAGCAGCCGATTTCAATAAAAATCGAAATGACGGCCCTCATAATTCAGAAAAAAATTGAAAATGTATATATTAATGGCAATGCAAGTGCTGATTAAACTTTTATGGAAATCTTTTGAAATTAACTATTTGAGCTATTAAAGCCGACAAGTTACCACCTTTGTGTGGTTGCCACTATGAAATGTATGAACAGCAAATGTGAGAAGGGCGAAACGAGTATAAATATGATTATAACAATTTACTACCCGCCGATTCTCAATATGTGATCCATACGTGTGTAACTCAATTTAATTGGCAAAATATTTGCGCCTCTATGGGGTGTCTCCATGTAGTGCTACCGAAATTGCAGTAAGAAGTTAAGTAGTAGGCAAGCCAAATTTTTTTTCCGAAACCTTACGCTACATACGAGAAATTTACCTTTCCGACTGGTGCTGCCAACGGGGATTTTTTGTAGTGGGGTGGTCTTTGCCGAATATGCCTTTGACATACAACATTGATAGGCTACTTTGATCAACTAATGGTCTGTGTTACGATTGGCTCCTCGGTATGTACGGACGTCAAGTATGCTCGAGGCCCATCCTTGTTGGATCAGAACATGGTCGATCTGGTTTAGTATGTTGCCATCCGGTGATATCCCGTTTGTGAGGTCGCTGTCGTGAAAGCAATCTATTTCGAGGCCTTTCTGTAGGTTTTGAAACATTTTAAGGTTTTCCAGAGACGAGGAGTTAGACCGTCACCCAACTTCCATTCCGACGGCATGGTTATTACGTCGATTCCGTTAACAGGCTCGGAAGATTCACCTTCACCCTCTTACGTCCCCGCAAAGGAGGTGTAAGTTTGCTTCAGTAGCAGAGCTATAGATGTATTTACAGTTATTAGCAATTCTCGGCATTTAATGCTCCATTATTGGGAATCCAGTAAACCCAATGTGCGACCCCAAGAACATTTGCTACAATTTAACTTGGGGATTTGGGGTGAGGAATCATGGAAGCTATGGGTTCGGAAAACAAGGGGCTTCCACCTCCTTTCTCAAACGGGCTTGGGACCATCTATGGTATCTGAATTTTTTTAGTTAAATGTTAAGAAAGAATTTTCTTGCCACTATTTCTGTCACTAACCAAGTTTTGAAGTTTGTTCATATTTGGTTAGTACTTTCAGTGACATTTAATTTACTAAATTTATGTTTTATTTTTATAAGTTACATAGCTCATGTTTCATGCTCTCAATGGTTGACAAGTATTGAATATTTAATCAAATCTAATTCATAAGCTAAAGTAAATAAGCGGATAGTTGTAAAAACAATAACGAATTTTCACAGAAAAATACATGTTAATACAGTGGGATAAAAATTATTGAAGGGTGAAACCACCAACGAACTAGCCTTTTTATTCGTTAAATTCTTTTTTAAATGTCTAAATTTTTATTGAAAATTTTAAACTAATCGTCTTTTCTCTCCCAAAACTGGATTGCTCATATACTACCCACATAAATCAAGCAATGTAAGCCAGCACCGCGAAAAATTCAAGTGAGTGTCAAATATTCAAGCCGAACATTTAACCACACCCGCAGAAACAAACTGTGTTTCCAATAAAAAAAAAGATATTAAAAAGGGTTTAACTTTTAAAGTGGTCACCCCGAGTGGAGAACCCGCATGATGCTTGGATGTGACGAAAATGACGCTGCGCGCAATGCCTCGCTGCATAACCTAGAGCATTTTCTCTCCCAGGAGTACTAGCTGCCATCGTCGGTGTACAGTCAGCCAGCATCGGCAAGTCAAGCCCGACCGCCTCTGCGTCAAAAAGAATAGCAGCCAACAGGTCAAAGATGTCGGCTACTGCAAGCTGCCATCATTTTGGTGCACTAGCCTGGAGCTGTGGCTCTTCCAGGTTGAGTCAGAATTCCAAGTGTATCAGGTCACAAGGGCTCAACCGGGTACCACCTCACAGTCTTATCATTGGACCACAATACAATCGCTGAGTTGGCCGACATCATCCGCATGCTGCCGAAGCTCAACAAGTACAAGAGCCTCAAAGTGGCCATCATTTCCCACTTGATGGATTCCTCCGATGCCCCGCTACACAATCTCCTCACAGGTGTCAAGCTCGGGGACAGACGGCCACCACAGCTGCTGCATCACATACGTTCCCTTGCTAGGACGCGACTAAGTGACGATGTACGAACGGCTCGACCTTCTACCACAGCAGACGTGACGCATGCTGCTGCTGATCAGAAACCAGACCCTAGAAGAGCTCCTCACGGTTGCAGACGAGGCACACGACATGGGCTCGGCAGTGATGGGCACGTCCATGGAGGCAACCACGCACTCCATGACACTCTGGTTTCTCCTCAACATGCCCTGCGCTTAGCAATTGCAGAGTTGACAAGTTTAACCCACAAGGCACTGCAGCAACCATTCGCCGGTGCCAAAATACAGCGTGGGTTACAAGGAAGGCCACGCTGTGCCACTCCAGGTCCCGGACCACATACAGGAGATCGCTGGTATTACAGCAAACCTGGAGCCCTAGCGTTAGATGCTGGCAGCCCTGCACATTTTCAGCTCAGGACACCGCTATCAGGCGTTTGAAAAACTAAGATTGCGGGTACTGTATACAGCGGACACTAACTTAAGGCCTCTTAAGAAGCAGAGTCTTGTGTTACAAGCAGCCAATTATATACCTTTTACCACCTTTGGTACCCAGTAACTTACGCTAGACTTTGGGTTACGCTACCCATTCCGCTGGCCTTTCCTTATCGCACACGTCCAAATAGCCACCCTGGGAGCCAACGCACTCAACTATCACGGCCTGCTTATCGACCTACGAAATCGACGCCTCTTGGACGACTGCACCATCCTCTCTACAGTCGGCATCCTCGGCCCAGCTCCACCAGTGCATAGCATCAATGTCGTAGCCAAGCCATCGAGGAGGAATATACAAGCAGATCATCGTAAAGCACGCAAGCGCACCTCCAGGACCCGGTGAGTTGACTTCGATTGGTTACCTTCTCGTTCACTACCAGATAGTCATACATGGTCCACCCGTCTTCGCAAGACCATGTCACCTCTGAGGCATTTTTTGTTGTTGTACTCATAAACAACTACCCCCATATTTTTTTTCAGACTTTTCGGATCACAGGTGTCCAATCGCGAGGGAGGGGGAACACAAATTTTCCGTGTATTTTCGCTCCCTGTGCGCCCCTCAAAGCAATAAGTATCAAATTAAGACCAATTTTGAAAAGTTCTCATTAAGACCTTACGTTTGATACCCATATCGGCTACCTTCGATGAAATTTTTTTTTTTCGGGGGCGACTACCCCTATATAGGTAGACCCCCTTAAATACCTTATAAAATTTTTTTGGAATTGAACTTTGAAGAGAGCACCACTTTGCACCTGCATACAAAATTTGATGCTTCGAGCTGAAGTAGTTTGCGAGAAAAAGTGCTGTGACATACGGACGGACAGACAGGACGCGATTTTAGTAGGGTTTAGTAAAATTATTCTACAAAACCCTTAAAACTGGACTTCAGGTCACAAAAAACAAAATGGCGGCCAGTTGAAGCTCAAAACTTCAAAGGCTTCTAAAAGTTGTAATTTTAATCCGACGGCGGTTTAATTATGCGTTTTTTCAGATTTTTTGACCCACTAGCGGTCACATTATCCAACGGATTTTGATGAAATTTGAGATTATGGATTTCTGTACTAAGTTCTTGTATTATGCAAAAAATTATTAAAATCGAATTAAAGATAAACAAGTCGAAAATTTAAAACTACCTGTATTATTTTTAGCTGCCATTTTCACTAAAAATTGAATAATTTTGCCCTGTCCAGAGTGAAACCTTGATTTGAAAGAGATTTGGCACATTGATTGATAAGGTCCTAGCACACAAAGATTTAAAATAATCCAAAACCAAATGCATGCATTCAAAATGGCGGCCCCCAAAAGTCAGAAGGCAAGTGCAATTCGCTTTTTTGGTAGCAACTGAAATAATGAATATTTTTCATAGAAACGTTTTAAATGACTTAACGTGGAAGTATTTATAAAGCAGACCATTTTTAAGATATTGTAAAATATTTTTAACAATACCCTAAGCAATAATTAAATCGGGACTTTTCTGTCTGTCCGTCTGTCCATCCGTTTGTTCGTGCGTCACAACAAGTTTTCTCACAAACAACGTGAGCTAGAATGAGGAAATTTTCTACGTAGGTCAAAAGTGGTGCCGCTTGAAGTTTGCAATGCAAGAAAGTATTTTAAGGTATTTAAGGGGGGTGTCCCCATACAGGGGGTGACTTGCAACTTTTTTTTTATTTCTGTAGCCCTCTAGCAGCCTAGTTTCTCAACAGATTCCGATGAAACTTGAAATTATGAGTTATTAAGGCAAGTTAATTTAACTCAATTTAACTATGCAAATCGGATGACAAATACAGAAGTTGAAAATTTACAGCTTAATAGTTTTAGCAGCCATTTACAATTAAAATTCAAAATGACGGCCCCTGATGGTTCTGAAAAGAATTGAAAATGTATACAATATATTAATGGCAACGCAAGTGCTGACTAAGCGTTTATGATAATCTTTTGAAACTAACTATTTGAGCTATTTTAGCCAAGTTATCACCTTTGTGTGGTAACCACTATAAAATGTGTAAACAGCAGGTGTGAGAAGGGCAAATTCTGTATTTATATGTATTTATATATTCAATATGTGATCCATTCGTGTGCAACTCAATTTAATTAGCAAAATATTTGCGCCTCAATAAAGGGTCTCTTAATACGAACGTCGGTAGATTCTTTTTATGCTAATAAATACCCACGTAGACTATATGGTGGATGCATCAAAACTTCCCAGCCAAGCTCTGTCAATTTTTGCCGGGTCATCAAATATGTGTCCGGTCTGGCATTGTCATGATTGAAGACAACGTCCTTTCTTTTGATCAATTCTGGCCCGTTTTTTTTATTGTTTGTTGCAATCTGGTTAATTGCTGACAGTACAGAGCCGGGTTGAGTGTTTGGCCAGATTCTAGCACCTCATGATAAACAATTCCCTTCCAATCCCACTATTGACACAGCATAACCTTATTTGGTGTTAATCCTGGCTTTGAAGTCGTTTGTGATGATTCACCTTTTTTTGACCATGATCTTTTTCGAACGACATTCTAATATCTTACAGATTTTTCATCCCCGTAATGATTTGCTTCAAAAATGCCTCGATTTCGTTGCATTTTATTAGCATTTCGCAAATGGAAATTCGGTTGATCAAATTTGTTTGTGTTAATTCATGCACCCAGCCTTACGCAAATGGTTCAAAACTGTTTGGTGATGGATATTCAGTTCCTTAGCAATGTCATGGCTGCTTATGTGTCGGTCGTCTTCAATTTTTTTAAGATTTCATCGTCTTTTTCAGTGATTGGTCGACCTGAGCAAAGTGCACCTCTGACATTAAAATTTCCAGAACGAAAGCGAGCGAACCATCTCTTGGCTGTCTAACCCCTTCTATTAACAAAAAGGGGATACTGCGTGTTGTGGGAAGACTAAAGGCATCAAGCCTGTAATGTGACGCCTACGCCCAGGAATCGAAGTGATTCCGATCCCGAACCCTTGTAACCTGCCAGATGGATATGTCCTCGAAGTGCCAGCGGACTTCATCTGTTGTGCGGATATCGTTATGCAGAAAATATTTTTTTTTTCTGTCCAAATATTTAGATCCGTGGATATAAATATTCGAAATATAGAATTAATCCAACCCCGGCACATTTCGAGGCATAGCCATCTGGAAATGCCCCTCCACCGTGGCCCTCGAGAAAACTATGCCACTGGCGACAACTGGAGAGGTACATTGCCGCATATGACGTGCCATTCCACACACAGTTGTTTTGTCCGATGTGACAACGGGATGATTTTGGCAGCCACATGTAGGCGCTAAACGTCATCGTAAAGTTCTTCGTGATAATATCCAAGGTATTACAAAACCAGCTATACGTCGTTTGGCGCGACGTGGTGGAGTGCAACGTATTTCCGGTTTAATCTATGAAGAAACGCGTGGTGTGCTTAAAGAGTTTTTGGAAAACGTTATTCGTGAGGCAGTGACATTCACCGGAGCATTGCCTCAGGCTGGAGCATGAAGCTCTGTCAAGGTCGGAAAGGAGATCAACAGGCAAATTAGGAAAGAGGTTAGTTTAGTTAATAAAGGATTAGAAAGGTTAGCAATATTTTGTCTGGTCTGCAGCGGAAGGCAGTGTGAACTGTATCGGAACCAGTAGGCGTGGATTTGACGAGCAGCTTGGATTCAGTCGATAGGTTATCTCACTCAAGAAAAAGCCAAAGTGGATCGGCATGGAACGGAGTTGACGACATGCAATTGTTCACAGAACTTGACGCCAAAAGTGGGGACTTAATCCGCGAGTGGAATAGTGTCCTGCGAATTCATCGCTCAAGCAAAGACAGTATTAGTTCACAATCACCCGCACGTGCAACTCGCCTGCTCAACAGGTCCCGCGTGCAACAGAGCACGCTCAGCAATACCGGTTCAGATAGTCCTAGATCAATAGATAGTCTTCCCCACAAACATCTCCGTTCATCGCTGACGGGCAAGGATATAGTCAGCTCGTCAGACGATCTCCTGTTTATAGACAAATCTTTTAGGAATGCAATGATTCAAGATGTCCAAAATTTAAGTAAACAGTTGACACGTCTCCGAAGGATTTTACAAGATTCTGAAACTCTCAACCCATTCGAGCAGAGTAATGGGAAATTATTCGCATCTTGTGAATTGGACAGTAGTGGTCAATTGCCCGCTGATGATAAGGACACAAGTAGTCTGGCTTCGTCAATAGCCGATGATCCTAGACAGGAGTTAGCCGATCTACGAAGACAGGTTGTTTACCTTCAGGTATTTGCACGTCGTTTATTTTATTGTTTATTTTATTCAGAAATAAGTTACTGAATGAAACTAAAACGAACCATTATTCCTCCAATACCGTATTTCCGAAAATAATGCATATCGTAAACAACATTCTTTAGTACATTTACCAATAATAGCAAGTGGTAATTAATTCGATTTGAATCGTACAATTTACGTTTGATTCCATGTTTGGTTTACTTAAGTCTACAAAAAAAAACCCAGCCATGCCGTACTAAAGATGATTTTGTTCTGATAGAAAACTCGCATCTGGCATAAATAAACAAACTGTTGAAGCTATGAAGAAAAATTAATTAGTAAAAATAGATAAGAAAACGCAAACAAACGACTTGGGTAATTTTACACTTTTCTATTTCTATATTCCACCGCTTGTCCATAGTAATGAGTACAGTAAATGATGATAATACAAAATAACTCTTAGCGTAATAACTTTTGTAAGAAAATGCGTTAGCTAAATCGGACGTTAGTTGAACGACATGAATGATGCGGTCCTGATTTCTATCTAGAACATATGATAAATTTTTTTTATAGTTTTCACGTCATTCCTACTTTTAAATCTTTGTGTACGTTGAACAGTGTGCTTTATGTCGTTAAAAATATTGCAAGAAATGGAGGGATTGCTTTTTGTCGCAGAGAATGGAAAATCGAATTTTTTTTGTCTCTCAACCCCCAATTATTCCTGATTAGTTCAATCGTTTCCAGTAACATTCCCATTAACTTCAAGCAGCGACTGATTGTGAATCAAATCCTCAATTTTAAAACACTATTTCAATAAAAAAAAAGACATTTCAAAGGCATTAAACATTAAAGTAACTGATAAACAATAATAATAAACTGGCTTGTAAATATTTTGTACTCACCAAATGATTGTTAAAGATCACGCTCACATATTGTTACACCGCTCCGTATTTATATATATAATATTCAAAGTTAAACGCCATACAAGGGGAATAAAAAAATGGTAAAAGAAGTGGAAAATTCCAGATAAAAAGCAATAAAAAAAAAAACAATGAATCGATTCTCCGTTTTTTTTTATACAAAATCACTTGCATCGTTCCCTGATTTGTTATTAATTATTGTATACGTGGATAAGCCATCTTTGCTGCTTCCATTTCGCTTTTTGAATTTGACGCACGATTAGATTCGTCACTAATGCGTACTTGAACCACTTAGAAATATTTAATTTACGAAATTGTTGAGAAAACAAAATTTAAATTATTTAAAACCAAACAAGAACAATAAATATTAAATCCACCTAGAAAAATTAAAAATAAATGTTTAATTTGGCGGTTTATTGTAAAACGAAAAATTTGTTTGTGTTCGCAAATTTATATTCAAAAATAATAAAAGGTGAAACATAAATTAAGAAACAAATTGTTAGCGGTTTACCTTATTATGTAATTGTCTTCAAAAATAATTATTATAACTATTATCATTATTAGTAATAAATTATCGCTCGATTCTTGCAAAAACCCTTTAAATACGTATTAAGGAAATTATACTTTATGTTCCGTTTCTTGAAGTAAATAAAAAAAAATCCAATGAATTGCTAACTTAACTAACGACTTTCCTTTTCAGTAACTCGTTCTATTTCAGGGGGAACGGAGAGTGTATGGTAGGTGTGTCGTCGCGAGGTTAGGGTTTCGCCAAATCCGCTGAAGTCGGTTTCGCGTCGCGCGCGGTACGCGGTACCTTTGTTTGTTTCGCCATTTCTTTAGAGTAGTTTTCTTCGGTTTAAGTTCGAGTAGTATATTTTTCGGTACCGCGTCGGTGAATCGGTAACGCGCCTATGGGATTTTGTAGCGTTTTTGATTTGAGATCTGTGGATAGATCACATCCAGAACTAACGTAATGTAGGTTTCTCGTTCTGGATGAGTAATTGTTGACGCGTTTGAAAAACGGGCAAGTTCAGGTGACTGAAATATTGTGATTGAGCGTAATCCATTCGGAGACCCGCGACCGAAATCCTCTCCGAACTAGCTGGCCGACAAGCAGTCACCGCGTGAATGGATTACGGTGCACGGATTGGTTGACCTGTTGGTACCATCCGTTGGCACTACTCAGACTTAACGTCTAGAACCGATGAGAGGTCGGTTCCGCGTTCGAGCTGAAGGTAGAAAAATCATTACAAATGGCGCCCAACGTGGGGCCAAACAACATCCTAAGGGGGAAAGAACTTCGCGTCTTCTGACGAGTTGGTCCTTTACGGAGGATGTAAGGTACTTTGGTACTCGAGTCCCACTATCAGGAGCAGTGGAATTGTGTGATACACATTAGAGGTCGCTTCACGTGAGTTGTAGCTTCCGCTCTCCTTTGTTTGATTTTGCTTTCGCGACAGAATCCTTCCGATGTGTTGTCCCAGGTTAACCCCTGTAAGGACCTTCTATTTTCTTGATGGAACTGCCAGTCTGATGGGTTTACCTATCAGCATGGACTCTCAAGAAAATAGAAGGCTACCTTGCCTTTATGTCGCGGAAGGATTCTAACTATTTCTTATGCGTGTTAGACGAGTGGTATCGGTTCAACGTTCGGTGGCGTATGCTGGAGTTGCGAAGCCCGGAATGCTTCTACGCGTCGGGAACTTTGACCGCGTACAAAGTCGTTACGGTAGCTCTACCACTTGTCTCGTCGAGTCATTTAACGTAGATTAGAACCGGTTTGTAATGTATGTGGGTATGGGGATAAATTTCGTAAATCGACCGAAGCACCCTTTCTTCGGCAGATTACCACGCACTCTCATTTCCCGCTGAAGAGTTCGACCACTGAAAAGGAAAGTGTGTATCATTTAATCTTTTTTCCTCTCTTTTTTTTTCTATTTTATATACATAGCTCGCCACTAACGGCCACTAATTTAGTGATAAGTTATTAGTAGGAATAAGTATATTCTATATATTTTTTTTTTTACTTTATTTTAGCACCACAAGTAACACACACAAAATGGCAACGAAGCGGACCCCAGACAAGCGTTGGACCAGATCCAAAACGGTCCAACCAGCTAACTGCGGGATCTGCTTCGAAGACGTAGTGGAGGGCGTACACAGCGTGCGATTGGATTGTGGACATTTATTCCATCGTGCCTGTGTACAACAGCTCCTCCTCACGTCAGAGCTGTGTCCCTTATGCCGACGACCCATAGATCGGTCTGCCCTAGACGTCCCCCTCGGAACGCCCCTACCGACGCGTGGAGCAGTGGCGAAAGGAGCTCCAGAAGCCGAACCGTCACAACCACTCTTAGACCTGCAAGGAGCAGTAGGCGGTGAAGTTCCGGCTGCGAGTGTCGTGTCCGAGGTGACAACCATGCCTTCCGCCCACTCCATTGACACCCTCGTGGCGTTGATGAGGGATATGTCGGAGAGGATTGGCAACCTGGAGGGAAAGATCCAGAATCTCCCGTTGAGCCAACCACCCAGCCGCGTGAGAACTCCGCTTGGCTGGGAGCCAAATCCCAGTGTGGCGATGCCCCACTCCCGACAATCCGAGCAATGGGTCCCACCCCCAAGGAACTCGGGAATGGATCCCAGAGCTCCCGAATACAGACCGCGACACAGTACCGGACCTCCGTTGGTACCTCCAGCCCCCGAGGCAGTTCAGTACCACAGGTCAATCGAGGATGTGATTCCCCCCGGGAACGCATTGGCACCTTTTCGAGACCCGACGCCTCGTATCATGGAGAGTTGGCGCCTGAACTTTACAGGGTTCAACGATATGATATCGGCGGACCGGTTCCTTTTCCGGATTCAGGCGTTGATATCCAGCACCCTGGGAGGGGATTCCTCGGCCTTCCTCCGGCATGCACATCTTTTGTTCAGCGGCGACGCTGCCGACTGGTACTGGAGCTTTAAAGAGTCAACGCCACGTCCCACTTGGCACTCTTTCAGTGCAGCCTTCCGCAATCGATTTGAGGATGGCTTCACTGAGAGAGAGCTAAGAGAGCAAATAAAGAAACGGAAACAAGGCGCTCACGAACCGTTCGACCAGTACTACACCAGTATAGTGAGATTGAGCACTCGCCTGCGAAATACCATGCCCGAGGACGAATTAGTAGAAATTATCAGAGAGAACATGCGCTGGGATCTCCAGAACAGCCTGCTACATTTTCCCATCAACACCATACAGGGATTGCGCCTCCATGCGCGTAGACAAGAACACTTGGATGAGCGACGAGGTACCTTCCGCCCACAACCTCGCATAACGGGACCAAATCCCCGAAATCATCACACCGCGGAGTTGATGGCAGCAGACCACCTGCTTGCTGATCCAGTACCAGTACCGAGGAGCGGAGCACCACCGGAGCTTGAGGACCCAGCATTGATTGATCGACCCTCCCTTGAAGCACTTACAAGCCCGACGGTCTGTTGGAACTGCCGACAACCGGGACATCGTTTCTACGCATGTCCAGCGGAGCCGACGCTTTTCTGCTACCGCTGCGGGAAGGCCGACACATACGCACCTGACTGTGCAAATTGCAAAGGGCGAAAAAACTTGCCACCGAGTGCCGCGACCACCCGTCGGCACTCCTAGACCCCGGACGAACCAATCTTGACCCCATCACCAGCTATGACCCAGCTCCCAACATGACTCCAACTCTGCTGACTCGCACCGCTGACAACAGTTCTCCCGAAGTTCCACAACCGACGCCGTCCTCTGCCGAGGCCAATGCGCAGGGAAATGATAGCGAGACGAAAGTTCCTTGGCATGTAAAACCTTTTCATGTCAGGCTGCGGAATTACTTGGCTACTCGACAGCGCATCTTCCATGAGGAGTTGGCCACAAATGTCCCACCGCGAAGCAAGCGAGCCACGCGTCGGATGCGGAGCTTTTGGAGAAAAGTCAGGCAGTCGAGGAAAGTGTTGAAGGACATATACTTAGACGAATTATTGAGGGATGATGTTCGGCCATATGCGTCAGTACACCTCCTGCAAAAACGAGTATCAGGCTTAGTCGATACGGGAGCCAGTGTGAATTGCATATCTGCCGAGTTTGCAGGGGAGGTACTGGCAAAGCACGCGGACCAAATCCGTCATTTCACCTCCTGGTTAAGCACGGCGGACGGAACTCGTCACTCTGTAGTGGGAAAAATTATGACGGATGTCAGCTTTAAAGGGGTAACTAAACCTATGGAATTTTTCATTATACCTCAGTTAACCCAGAATCTTTACCTAGGAGTGGATTTCGTTCTAAAATTTAACTTGGCCCCGGCACTATTTTCCGGTTCGACCCTGGAGTCCGTCACCACCGTTCCTGACCAATCTCAACCCACTAACTTACTACGGCATACACTGGATGTAACTCAGCAACTGCGTCTCGACTCGGCTATATCGGCTTTTCCCTCGCACGAGAAGGAAGGTCTCGGGCGGACTGCCCTGGTGTTCCACACTATAGATGTGGGGGATGCGAAACCCATAAAACAAAGACATTTCGCCATATCTCCGGCGAAGGAAAAATCGTTATATGCCGAAGTGGATCGAATGCTATCATTAGGCGTAATCGAAGAATCACAGAGCGCGTGGGCTTCCCCAGTCACCTTAGTTGTCAAGCCGAACAAGGTCCGGTTATGCTTAGATGCCAGACGCTTGAACGCCGTCACAGTCAAGGACGCATATCCTCTACCGTTGATCGAAGGCATTTTGAGTCGATTGCCTAAAGCCCATTTCATCACGAGCTTAGACCTCAAGGACGCCTTCTGGCAAATTCCTTTAGACCCCGGTTCAAAGGAGAAAACAGCCTTCACAGTCCCAGGCCGGCCCTTATATCAATTCGTGACCATGCCATTCGGATTGTGTAATGCCCCCCAAACAATGACGCGCCTTATGGACAAGGTGATACCACCTCATTTGCGGCACCAAGTTTTCGTTTACTTGGACGATCTGCTGCTTATAACCGAGACCTTTGACGAACACATCGACCTGCTTCAGGAGGTGGCTCTACACATCCGGAGGGCAAGATTAACCATCAACATAAGGAAGAGCCAGTTCGTGATGACGGAGGTGAAGTATTTAGGTCACATCATTGGGCATGGGCATATCAAGACCGATCCGGAAAAGACTCAAGCGATTGACGTTTTTCCATTACCCAAGACCACCAAACAGTTACGCCGATTCTTAGGCTTATGCGGATGGTACCAGCGTTTTGTACGTGACTATGCCACCATTACCACTCCTTTGACCGACATGCTGCGTAAGGGACGTAAATTCGTCTGGGAAGAGCCCAGCTTGCGAGCCTTTGAAGAGCTAAAGAAGAGTCTGACTACGGCCCCCGTACTGCACAGCCCGGACTTTGACAAACCGTTCTCAATCCATTGTGACGCGAGTCAACATGGGGTGGGAGCAGTCTTAGTCCAGGTTGCACAAGACGGCGAGGAGAGACCTATAGCCTTCATGTCTCACAAGCTGAACCCAGCCCAGCGAAATTACACGGTCTCCGAGCAAGAATGTTTAGCCGCGGTGTTGGCAGTGAAACGCTTCCGAGCCTATGTGGAGGGACACACCTTTGAAATCGTTACGGATCACGCTTCTCTGAAATGGCTAATGAGCCAGACTGATCTCAACGGCAGATTGGCCAGGTGGGCACTGAAACTCCAGGCATTTGACTTCACAATCCGCCACCGAAAAGGAAGCCAGCATGTAGTCCCCGACACCCTATCCAGAATGTTCGCCCCTGAAGGAGCCGAGTTGGTCCAAGAGGACGACAGCCCCCAATTGATCGATCTGGACCATCCTGCCTTCAAGTCAGCCAGCTACACCCAACTGATTCACACTATCCAGAACCAACAGCCCCAGCTTCCTGAACTGCGGTTGACGGATGGATTTATTTACAAGCGGATGGGACACGCATCCGGAGACCCCATACAAGAAGAAGAACAGTGGAAGTTGTGGGTGCCCGAAGAATTAACCACTGATCTTATCAGGCGGGCTCATGACCACCCATCAAGTGCGCACGGCGGATACGGTCGTACACTTAGGCGGTTGAAAACCTGTTTCTTTTGGCCTAAGATGGCACAACAGATAAAAGCGTACGTAGCCTCCTGTGAGCTATGCAAGTGCACTAAGGCGCCCAACACCATTCTTCGACCACCCATGGGTAAGGTTGAGGTCCCCGAACGCGTGTTCCAGCGCTTGTACATTGATCTTATCGGTCCTTACCCTCGATCTGCTTCTGGTCACACGGGAGCTGTCGTGGTCCTGGACCAGCTCTCCAAATTCCCTATCATAGAACCACTACGTAACATGCACACTGGACCTATAATCAGCTTTTTGGAGAACCGAGTCTTTCACATGTTTGGAGTTCCGGAGAAACTTGTCTCCGACAATGGGGTCCAGTTCACCTCCAGCAAGTTCCGAGACCTAATGTCCAAATACGGCATCATCCACCAACGGACTGCCGTCTATTCACCACAAGCCAACGCATCCGAACGACTGAATCGTACGCTCATAGCGGCCATTCGCGCCTATGTCCACCCGAATCAGAGGGACTGGGATCGCAAATTGTCCGCCATCACTAGTGCACTGCGCTCGTCGTACCACGCCACGACCGGCATTTCGCCGTATTTTGCAGTGTTCGGCCAGTACATGATCGGGCATGGGAGCGCTTACCGGCTATTGCGGCAGCTGAAATCGCTAGAGGACCCAATCGTGGTTCTAGAACCGCACGAAAAGCTCCAACTTCTGCGAGATCAACTGCGGGAGAAGATTGAAGAAAGTAGACGGATGGGAGAGGAGCGGTACAACTTGCGATCTCATCCTTCTGGCTTTAAGGCCGGCGACGAAATATATCGTCGAAACTTCCGACAGAGCGATGCCACCCGCCATTACAATGCCAAACTAGACAAGAAATTCGTGAAGTGTCGAGTCATACAAGTCATAAGCCCCACCCGATACCTCATCGCGGACATGACTGGTAGGACCCTGGGAATTTACCACGCAAAAGACCTTAGACGATGAAGTGCAACTAATTCCCACGAGAAACCCCGGCTTATCCCAAATCTCTGCCTAGACGAAGGCCTCCGAATAACACCTGACTTCCTACTATATAGTCACTGTCGAGTCTTCACGAACAGGGTTGTAGCCTATCCTTCGAAACGGATCTTCGACCCGCCACGTCCCTAACCAAGACCTTTTACAAAGGAGACGGGATCGTAATTACTTCGATTTTGGGGGGGGGAATGTGTAATGTGACGCCTACGCCCAGGAATCGAAGTGATTCCGATCCCGAACCCTTGTAACCTGCCAGATGGATATGTCCTCGAAGTGCCAGCGGACTTCATCTGTTGTGCGGATATCGTTATGCAGAAAATATTTTTTTTTTCTGTCCAAATATTTAGATCCGTGGATATAAATATTCGAAATATAGAATTAATCCAACCCCGGCACATTTCGAGGCATAGCCATCTGGAAATGCCCCTCCACCGTGGCCCTCGAGAAAACTATGCCACTGGCGACAACTGGAGAGGTACATTGCCGCATATGACGTGCCATTCCACACACAGTTGTTTTGTCCGATGTGACAACGGGATGATTTTGGCAGCCACATGTAGGCGCTAAACGTCATCGTAAAGTTCTTCGTGATAATATCCAAGGTATTACAAAACCAGCTATACGTCGTTTGGCGCGACGTGGTGGAGTGCAACGTATTTCCGGTTTAATCTATGAAGAAACGCGTGGTGTGCTTAAAGAGTTTTTGGAAAACGTTATTCGTGAGGCAGTGACATTCACCGGAGCATTGCCTCAGGCTGGAGCATGAAGCTCTGTCAAGGTCGGAAAGGAGATCAACAGGCAAATTAGGAAAGAGGTTAGTTTAGTTAATAAAGGATTAGAAAGGTTAGCAATATTTTGTCTGGTCTGCAGCGGAAGGCAGTGTGAACTGTATCGGAACCAGTAGGCGTGGATTTGACGAGCAGCTTGGATTCAGTCGATAGGTTATCTCACTCAAGAAAAAGCCAAAGTGGATCGGCATGGAACGGAGTTGACGACATGCAATTGTTCACAGAACTTGACGCCAAAAGTGGGGACTTAATCCGCGAGTGGAATAGTGTCCTGCGAATTCATCGCTCAAGCAAAGACAGTATTAGTTCACAATCACCCGCACGTGCAACTCGCCTGCTCAACAGGTCCCGCGTGCAACAGAGCACGCTCAGCAATACCGGTTCAGATAGTCCTAGATCAATAGATAGTCTTCCCCACAAACATCTCCGTTCATCGCTGACGGGCAAGGATATAGTCAGCTCGTCAGACGATCTCCTGTTTATAGACAAATCTTTTAGGAATGCAATGATTCAAGATGTCCAAAATTTAAGTAAACAGTTGACACGTCTCCGAAGGATTTTACAAGATTCTGAAACTCTCAACCCATTCGAGCAGAGTAATGGGAAATTATTCGCATCTTGTGAATTGGACAGTAGTGGTCAATTGCCCGCTGATGATAAGGACACAAGTAGTCTGGCTTCGTCAATAGCCGATGATCCTAGACAGGAGTTAGCCGATCTACGAAGACAGGTTGTTTACCTTCAGGTATTTGCACGTCGTTTATTTTATTGTTTATTTTATTCAGAAATAAGTTACTGAATGAAACTAAAACGAACCATTATTCCTCCAATACCGTATTTCCGAAAATAATGCATATCGTAAACAACATTCTTTAGTACATTTACCAATAATAGCAAGTGGTAATTAATTCGATTTGAATCGTACAATTTACGTTTGATTCCATGTTTGGTTTACTTAAGTCTACAAAAAAAAACCCAGCCATGCCGTACTAAAGATGATTTTGTTCTGATAGAAAACTCGCATCTGGCATAAATAAACAAACTGTTGAAGCTATGAAGAAAAATTAATTAGTAAAAATAGATAAGAAAACGCAAACAAACGACTTGGGTAATTTTACACTTTTCTATTTCTATATTCCACCGCTTGTCCATAGTAATGAGTACAGTAAATGATGATAATACAAAATAACTCTTAGCGTAATAACTTTTGTAAGAAAATGCGTTAGCTAAATCGGACGTTAGTTGAACGACATGAATGATGCGGTCCTGATTTCTATCTAGAACATATGATAAATTTTTTTTATAGTTTTCACGTCATTCCTACTTTTAAATCTTTGTGTACGTTGAACAGTGTGCTTTATGTCGTTAAAAATATTGCAAGAAATGGAGGGATTGCTTTTTGTCGCAGAGAATGGAAAATCGAATTTTTTTTGTCTCTCAACCCCCAATTATTCCTGATTAGTTCAATCGTTTCCAGTAACATTCCCATTAACTTCAAGCAGCGACTGATTGTGAATCAAATCCTCAATTTTAAAACACTATTTCAATAAAAAAAAAGACATTTCAAAGGCATTAAACATTAAAGTAACTGATAAACAATAATAATAAACTGGCTTGTAAATATTTTGTACTCACCAAATGATTGTTAAAGATCACGCTCACATATTGTTACACCGCTCCGTATTTATATATATAATATTCAAAGTTAAACGCCATACAAGGGGAATAAAAAAATGGTAAAAGAAGTGGAAAATTCCAGATAAAAAGCAATAAAAAAAAAAACAATGAATCGATTCTCCGTTTTTTTTTATACAAAATCACTTGCATCGTTCCCTGATTTGTTATTAATTATTGTATACGTGGATAAGCCATCTTTGCTGCTTCCATTTCGCTTTTTGAATTTGACGCACGATTAGATTCGTCACTAATGCGTACTTGAACCACTTAGAAATATTTAATTTACGAAATTGTTGAGAAAACAAAATTTAAATTATTTAAAACCAAACAAGAACAATAAATATTAAATCCACCTAGAAAAATTAAAAATAAATGTTTAATTTGGCGGTTTATTGTAAAACGAAAAATTTGTTTGTGTTCGCAAATTTATATTCAAAAATAATAAAAGGTGAAACATAAATTAAGAAACAAATTGTTAGCGGTTTACCTTATTATGTAATTGTCTTCAAAAATAATTATTATAACTATTATCATTATTAGTAATAAATTATCGCTCGATTCTTGCAAAAACCCTTTAAATACGTATTAAGGAAATTATACTTTATGTTCCGTTTCTTGAAGTAAATAAAAAAAAATCCAATGAATTGCTAACTTAACTAACGACTTTCCTTTTCAGTAACTCGTTCTATTTCAGGGGGAACGGAGAGTGTATGGTAGGTATGTCGTCGCGAGGTTAGGGTTTCGCCAAATCCGCTGAAGTCGGTTTCGCGTCGCGCGCGGTACGCGGTACCTTTGTTTGTTTCGCCATTTCTTTAGAGTAGTTTTCTTCGGTTTAAGTTCGAGTAGTATATTTTTCGGTACCGCGTCGGTGAATCGGTAACGCGCCTATGGGATTTTGTAGCGTTTTTGATTTGAGATCTGTGGATAGATCACATCCAGAACTAACGTAATGTAGGTTTCTCGTTCTGGATGAGTAATTGTTGACGCGTTTGAAAAACGGGCAAGTTCAGGTGACTGAAATATTGTGATTGAGCGTAATCCATTCGGAGACCCGCGACCGAAATCCTCTCCGAACTAGCTGGCCGACAAGCAGTCACCGCGTGAATGGATTACGGTGCACGGATTGGTTGACCTGTTGGTACCATCCGTTGGCACTACTCAGACTTAACGTCTAGAACCGATGAGAGGTCGGTTCCGCGTTCGAGCTGAAGGTAGAAAAATCATTACAAGCCTATCTTTTGATGCAAAACATGCGATGCTGCTACCTTCCAGGTATCCATTGAGTTAACCCCTAATGACGAGATCTATACGATTTTCATGCCTAAGAGATCACATTTAACAAATTTGCTTATTATGTACGCGCAAGAAAAGGCACAACATGGAGGAACAAATGTTACTCTAGTCGTTCTTTGTAAACGATTTTGGGTCATCAGTGGTGAAATTTATGTTAAATCGATGTGTCGTTTGCAGACGGCTTAAAGAAAAACCCGCGGACCAGCCCTTTGCGCCAATACCTAAGGAGCAAGTACTTGAAAAACTTCCCTTCAAAACAGTGGGAATCGATTTTGCTGATCCCTTATACGATTGATTAGGATCGAATGAACAAATGAATTGAAAGTATACATATATTCTTCTCGCAACATGTGCAGTAATTTGGGGAGTTCATTTAGAACTGGAGCTTGACCTTACAACGGAATCGTACCTTTTGGCCCTTGAATTTTTTGGTCATTTCTGATAACGCCAAAACCTTCAAGCGATCTGCTAAGGAATTGAAGGAGTTAGAAATTATCGTATAATCCGAAAACTTCCGAAACTTTTTGAACAATGGCCATATTTCGTGAAAGTTTATTGTTGAAAGAGCTGCGTGGTGGAGTGGCTTTTATGAGCGCTTAATAAAAAGCGTCAAGGAAATCCTTGAAGTTTTGATTCAACGAATAACGCTACCGTTTGATCAGCGAAATACTTACATCATAGAAGCAGAATTTGTTATCAATGCTCGTCTTTTGACGTATGAAGGCGACAATCTTCAGGATCTATCGACTCTAACACTGGCTCATTTTATATTCGGAGCCCTTTTTTCAAGTTTATCTCCATCATCTTTACGAGGAGCCAATCAACAGATACGCACTAAGTGGCACTCAAGGTTTCGATACTCAAACTTATGCTTCAAACGCTTCCAAACCGAATACGTACAATTGCTCAGATCAGTCCACCATACTCCGAAACAATTCTCAGGTGAATTCAAAGTAAGCGATGTCGTAATTGTTCATGATCCTGCTACTCTTCGTTTTTTCTGGAAGTTAGCTGTTGTACAAGAAACATTTCCCGGACGGGATCTTCGAATAAGGTCTTGTGCTGTTAGTCTGCACAATGGCGCAATCCTCAGGCCACCTGCGCAGCACTTGTATCCGTTGGAAATTTCTTAAATATTTATTATATGAATTTGGCGGCGGGAGGATGTTGAAACTATTTTACCTATTTTTCTCTTTTATTATATCTGTTTACTGTTTGCTGCTGTTTTGGCTTCTAAGGTATTTGTTGCCCTAGTACACATGCAGACCTACCATATTGATTTTTTTCAGATTTTTCGTTCCACAGGTGTCAAATCGTGAGGGGGGCAGGATTTTTTATATTCTTTCCCCTTCCCTGCCTACTCTTCATCAATTTTGCAGCTTTAAGAGATGATATTGAAAGATTTCATCAATACCCTTCTTTTGTATCATACTCGGCTATTTTCAAAGAAGAAAAAATTTAAGGAGTCACATCCTTATATAGGCAGACCCCCTTGAAACTCTTTCAAACAAACTTTTGAACTTTCCACAAAGACTGGTGACTGCAGATTCTATAGTTCTTGAGAAAGCTTGCTATGATGCATTGCCGGACGGACAGACAGGTGCCAAATTTAATAGGGTATTGTAAAAAAATTTTTTTATAAACCCTAAAAAGGAAAGTTTTTCGTAATTTTGAAGGATTGTAGGAGGAATTCAATTAAGAATTTTAGGACTATGTTTCTATTATTTGCTGTGTAATCCAAATAACCGTATAAGCTGCTACAATTTGAGATACCGATACATTTCTGTTCAAAAGATTTTTTTCATTATTAGATACTGTTATTTTTGAATACAATTTACTATAAAGCACTCCTTGACCTATGATGTTTATTCGAATCAAAAAAAAAAGTTAAAATTAGTAATCAATAATTAAGTTAACACAGAAAACCAATTTTTTTGAGATTTAACAAATGAAAGCGTATGAAAATTTAATTTTTTTTTAATCTTGAATTTATATTTTCAATTAGTACCTAAATGTTTTATTATTTTATTTGTTTCATATATAGTATAAAAGATATCTGTAATCTTTTCGGTTTATTTCGGTTAAAATCGATAAAAACTGAACCGAAGCGATTTTTATCGGTTCGTTTGAGCTCAGTTTTGCCATTTATTGGATTAGCTGGTTCACTAACCAAACCGACCGTTACTCACACCCTTGTTCACCTACCCAAACGACCAATAAATTTTTTAGGGCACACTATTCGCGAAAGTGGGAATCTCAATGGTCTTGGGCTTATATTTGACAAAAAAACTAACCTTCAGAAGTCATATGGAATATATTAGCTCCAAGGCATTTAAGGCCGTGTTCTCGCTATACCCCCTTCTTAATCGGAATTTGCGTCACAACACCAGAAACAAAGTCCTCATCGTCAAAATAGTAATCCAACCAATCATCTTATATGCCTCAACTACCTGAATCGAATGTGCTAAATTTCTAGTAACAAAGCTTCAGATCATGCAAAATAGATACCTGAAAATGGTTCTTAATAAGCCGTTTAACTTTTCTTTTGAAAAACTACGCAGCCTTGCTGGCGTTTGTTCAATTTGTAAACTCGATGCACCGTGCCGTAATAAATTGATCGCGAAAGCAAATGACTTGGCCAATACTCTAATTCATGCCCTGTCGAACTGTAAACCAGCATTACTACCACCTATCTCTTTGGCTGTAACCTAGCCTCATAGATTTTAACTAATTAAGGTGGATATTCTAGTTAAAGTAGATATTTTAAGTTATTTTAGGTTAATAATAAGTTCAGTAGAGGTTTTTGCCGAAATTTTCTACTAGCTAATTAGAATATTCACATTGGAAATACGATACTACACATGGTTCTAAGTAATGTTCAAGCAATGGTGAAATGACTTTGCCAGAACACGTAGCATATCATAAGACCTCAGTACCGCATATATTCTAATAAAGAAAATTATATATAAAAAAATAAATCTGTGATAAGATCTGTACTACGCTAGTAAAACGTGGACCCTCATGCAAGCTTCAGAGAACACGTCAAATCGCTTCAACAGTTGGGTCGTAAGGCGAATAGTGGGAGGTGAAGAAGAAGCAAACGTATGAACTTTATGAGAAGCTAAATATCTTCAAACTTATCAAGCTAGTTATGTATGCATCAGCACACATTAATAATAAACAAGTTGGGTAGACAGACCTATGCTCATGTCAGAAGGGTTTTGTACTCAACTTACAAAATGCAGTAACCAGCAACGAATAAAATCAAGAAACATGTCAAAGAGATTTTATTGGAAAAAATCTGAAATTCGAGGATCATACTATTATTAACAAAGTTGAGCGAATTTCGACTTCTGAGGTATTTATTATAGTTACACCCATAAATATCTGCTTTGATAATTTTTTCAGATTTTTTAGATCACGGATATCCATTCGCGAGGGAGGAAACACATTTTTCATGGGTTTCCCCCCCTGTGCTCCCACTGAAGCAAAAACTGTCAGTTTAAGAACTGTTTTGAAAAGCTCTCATAGAGAACTTTCAGTTGATACTCATATCGGCTACCTTTCATGAAATTTTTTTTCAGGGGCCACTCTTCTGTACTGTAATCATCGATTCATGGCCTATTTTTTCGAATCTTAGAATGATTACAAAGCCCTTTTGCTAGGAGCTCTCTCCTGCCTCTTCAACTTGTTTCAATTGTATGTACTCATCTTCGTGTTACCTATCATTCCTGAAATTTTCATGCAAATCCTAGCAAAGCTGTAGTTACTAAGTCTGTAAAAAGCGCATATGGCTCCATAGCCATATGTTTCCATTGTAATACAGGGATTATTGTTCCATAGTAGTACAGGATAATTCAAATCGCTATAACTTAAGCAAACACCATTCGATCTTTATGAAACTTTCAGAAAAGATCAATCTTATAAATAGTCATCCGTTTGCTAAATTTTATTGAGTTTAAGGGTACCATTTAGATTTTATTGAAGAAAACATAAAATCGATAAATCATACTATTACTAACAAAGTTGAGCGAATTTCGACTTCTCACGTATTTGTTGTTGGTGTACTCACAAAGACCTACGAGCACATGCATGATTTTTTTTCAGATTTTTCGGATTGAAGGTGTCCAATCGCGAGGCGGGGGTACACGAAAAGTTCGTGCATTTCCCCTTCCCCTGCCCCCCCTTGGTGCAGATAAAACAATTTTAAGACTTGTTTTGAAAAGATCTCATTGAGACCTTTCCAATGACACCCTACTCGACTACCAATGGTGAAATTTTTGTTTTGAGGGGTCACCTCCCTATATGGGGAGACCCCCCTTAAACCCGTTTGAAAAATTTTTCCACCCTTGAACTTTCAAGAAGTCACCACTTCTGACCTTTCCACAAAGTTTAATGGCTGTAGCCTGTATTTTAGTACAAAACCCTAAAAAGACATTTCCCACACGTCTGCATCTATTCCGCCGGATGCAGAAACTTTAGAATCTACGAAAAATTACACTGTCTGGGAAACAGTGCAAACGTTTCTAAAAAATAATAAAATGCCAGACGCATCGTCAGCTAAGTGAAAAATTATTAAAATCGCGGAATACGAACTTCCCGCCCAGTTGCGCGTTTAATTCCAACATACAAGCTTCGATGTAACATATAAGTTAGTTCCGACATTTCATAAATTTGTTAGACTTTAATTGCTTGTGCGTTTTACTTCTTCCCGGTGAATTATGGGATTTTCATTTTTCCCTCCGCTCGCTCCTCGCTACATATTTAGCTATGGTAGCCACAATAGGCTGGCTTTGTCCATCAAATCGTGGCTACGTAGAAAATTATTTGCTGGGGAAACTTCATCAGAAAACCAAGGAAACGCCGATCTGACTCTTTTAACAAAGACAGCAGAACGCTACTCGAATCTCGAAATTGGAGAATGTGATCGATAGATCGAAAAAGCTTGACACTTTGAATATAGATGTCAAAGCCAAAGAAAGACTGCAGTGCTAGAAGGATAACAATTAATGATATGGTGTGATACAATTTATCAGTAAGTAGCCACCAAAGAGTTAGGTATAACAGATTTTTCTCAACAAACAAGCGGACTGTTATGATTAAAACTGCAAAGACCGAGCTATGCAGTGACATCCCAACTTTGCGCCTTTTGTTAATTATTTGGAAATACGAAGGAAACTAAAAATAAGCTCTTCGCTGGGACACCTACCCATACTTTTTCAAATTAAATAAATGTTTTCACTCTCAAACGATAGACCCTTAGGAATTAAATTAACAGCTTGAATCGGACACCCATAATTCCTAAAAGCTCATCAAAATAAATTTAAATAACTTTTAACTTACAAGTTCAGATAAGTACGTCCGTCAGTACCGCAAACGGGATCCTTTTCCGAAGAGCATCGATGCTTACATGGCGATCCCTTAGCTCGTTCACATCCGCCTTTAACTTCCTGCAAAAGCGAAACAAAACGATCAGAAAACCAAATTACAATGCATTCACAGAGTAGTACGTAAATTATTGTTAGAAAGTACATTCAATTGCAAATTAAAACACAAGTAAGAGTTGTTCCACCGTTCAAGCTAAATCAGCGATGAAATTGATCATGTCTGCAAATCTTCTGCTCTGATCGATCTAGTGACCTAGTAAATTTACAAGCGCTATAGGAACTCCTCAGCACGAACGTAGCCACTCACGTTACTCACAGTGCAGCCTCAATTCTAGGCGCGCTTGTTGTCTGCATGGTAATAAATCGTCGACCGATCAACAAGGTAAAATTGAATAAGTTTAAGAATGTACGCTAAGACAAGGTGAACGTCTGCGCAAAACGAATTACCCCATTGCTCGCATGTATGATGTGTTACGTGAAGAACATTTTAAGGAAAGGGGCGTAGAAATTGTTTGGATCGTTTACTCTTATGTAGCGCAAAAAACCAAGCATGCTCGGAAGAGTTTTTACACTGGATTCTATTCTGCATTTAAGAAAGTCAAGACATAAATCTTGTTAAGACACTCGATTAGAGATTAACCTGCCGAAGCATAAAAACCTAAAGAATTCCATCGCGGATAAATGGAGTCCACGCCAAGCTCCACACATGAGTGCACAAGAAATTCACATCTTCGCCTGAGATCGCTTTCCGCAAAACAATACAAGATAATCACAGATAATGATACCGAGGAACACGCCGAGAAAAAGTTCAGAAAATAGTTAGCAAGATCAATTGCTGGTTGCCTACCTTAACCGCATTCACTCCGTTTCTGGAGCATGTTTTCTTCTTCATTTCACAGCTGTTGGCATAAATTAAGCCATCCGATCCGCAAACAGGCTCCTGCGGAGTACTCGTTGCCGGACATGATCGCGGACAGTTATTGGAAATTGCACGATTTTGGCGTTGAGCATTTATCGAGTAGTTATCGGATGCATTATTTGAGGATAACGCGGCCAATGGTGATGATGGTTGGAACGATGCCGAAGACAGAAGTGCTGAAGTTAATCCCGATGAAGACTCTTCGCCAATAGCTGCTGTGATGACTCGAATTCGTGACTCTGTAAGATATAATGAAGAAATTATACTAGTTTGACTTTGTCGAATAGAGAGAGGGTAATTGTTTTTTTTATGTTTAATGTTTGTAATTAGAGAAAAAGATTCATGATTACAGTTAAGTTCAAGAACAGACAATATGTTCTTTTCAAAGTTTTACAATATTATATATCTTATCCAAGTGATAAAGCGCCTTATGTGATCACCTCTTGCGCAAGTTCAAAGCTAGCACCAAGTTTATTTCATTGATTCCTTTGTTGGACTATGAGGCTATCTAACTCTGATAGGTACAGATTTATAATCAGATATTACACACTCAAGTGTATTGCTGACCATGTCACTTTTAAGAAGATCCTTATGGTCAGATGCCAAGTTTCAATTTTTATAATCACTATTAATATTGTATTAGCTTCATAGAACAATACCAAATAAATTTAATTTTTGTTTCGGGCTATCAAAAGAAAACCTAATAAAATTCTGAAACTTCAATGTAGTTGAAGTGATACTTAAACCTAATCGTATGTATGGATGTCGATGTATAGGGTTTTCCATTAAGGACATAACAATAAATAAATAAATTTCAATAAATCGATAGTGAGGTGTGCAGTGTGGCTAGTCGCACCGGCTTGTTGAAACCACATATCGTCGGCTTAAAGGTGAAACTCACTGAGTGACATTTTTACTAAAAATAATTTTTTTGCATAATCTGCATTGGCATGCTAAATTCTATGAGAAGAAAAAGTCAGCAAAAGCAATCTAACGGTATTTCCAGAAATAACTAGTGGCAAAATTCACTAAGTAAACACTAACGGAAAAAGCCTCAGAGGCAAAACTCATTACTTACTTAGTGTTGCTAGTCTTGAGCTGAATGTTAGGTAGATAGGACATAATTTGATTTATAGTTTCAGTGGAAGATTAAATGTTTTACATAAGTGATATAAGAACATACGATTGGCTTTGGAAAAGAGCAGAACAATGCATTATGCACCAGAAAATGTAAGTATTTACAGCCTCAATTTATAGTAAGTGTTTTTTTTTTCCACGATATGTTAGCAGTGCAATTATGTAAAGTAGGCAATAGAAGATTAAACTACGATAAACGGATAAAAAAAAACAACTGTATTTTATTTTTGCAGAATCACGAAATCAGCAATATTGATAATACGTTTCCTGGTACAAGTGGAGTTAGTATTTCACATAAAAAGCAACGGAAGAAAAGTTAAAAAATGCTTGGTAGATTATTCAGACAGCGAAGAAAATGATTTTTCTTCAGATGATTCAGTAAGCAACCGTCACAATGGAAAGTGAATGTTGCTAAATCTAGGAGATCGATGTGTCTGCCATACCAGAATAAAGTGAAAGACTGTACAGCCAAACATCCGAAAGAAGTCAACTGTACTCGCTGTCGATTTGGCTGCAATGATCATTTTACAGAGCAAGAACGAACTGATATTTGCTATTCATATTGGGCTATGGCAGACAATAAGCATCAAAAGGATTTTTTAATCAAATCGGTACAAGTGAATGCACCTAAGCGACGAAAACTTCATGAAAATTGCACTTATAGCCGTAAAGTTTCAAAGGCGTATTAGTTACAAAATAATAGGGGCTGCTTCAGAGTTCGCACTAAATTTTTTGAAAAAACTCTCTGCATTTCAAATAGCCCTATTAATACAGCCATTCAAGGTATTGGGGCAGCAGGTACCTTTCAAGGAATTGATAAAAGGGGGAAACAAATTCCTGGAAATAAAACAACTGATGAGCAGTTCACTTTAATTAAAGAACATATAGAAAGCTTTCCTCGTATGGAGCCACATTATGTCAAGCAACAAAATGTACCTCGATTCCAAACTGTCCGTGTTAAAAATGTACGAATTGTACACACAATTTTGTGAAGAAACAAATGTTCTTCCAGTCAGTGAATTCGTTTATCGGGGAGTATTTGGAACTTGCTACAACTTATCATTTTTTAAACCCAAGAAGGATCTGTGCTCAACTTGCAACAAATATGAAGTAGCAGATAGTCTGCAAAAAGCAGAATTGCAATTGGACTACTCGATGCATATTATCCGCAAGATCGAGTGTAATGCAGCTAAAGAGGATCACAAAATAAGATGCAAAAATGATTCCTCGTCTGTAACAGTTAACTTTGATTTGCAAAGTGTCTTACAGCTTCCATATTCAAATGTTTCGCAATTTTATTACTCGAGGAAAATTTGTGTCTACAATTTAACGCTTTATGAAGGAGACGGTACAAATGCATACTGTTATTGCTGGAATAAATTGAATGGAAAGCGAGGTAGTAACGAAATTGGTTCAATTTTATTACAATATATCCAAAAACTGCCAGAAAATGTTAAAGAAGTATCACTGTTCTCAGATACTTGCGGGGGACAGAACCGTAATCAACAAGTTGGTGCTGCCTTAATGTACGCTGTAAAGACCTGAATGTAATAGAACAAAAATTCCTAGAATCTGGGCATTCACATATGCAATGTGACTCCATGCATTCGCTGCCTTCGTAATGAATGACTGGTTGAATATATTGAAAGCGACTCGATCTAATAGAATACAGAGCAGACAGTCTCAAAAGAAAAAACTCGAAACCAAAGGCCCTTACAAAGTCTATCAAATGAAATTTTCTGATTTCAAGGATTTACAAGCACTTGCCTTACATTTATTAAAAAATAAAACAAGGACGAGGATCGAAATACTGCCTCATGGCTTAAGATGAAATGCCTAAAATTCGATAAAAACTTCCCTGATGTAATGTTTTATAGATATGATCACATTTCAGATTACAAAAAATTTTTTGTTGCTGCAAAAGGCCGCCCCCACAAGGATTCTATTAGACTAAAGCCTGCATGTAAAAAGATACTTCCGATTTCAAAACAAAAGAGGGATGATTTGGTTAAGCTTTGTAAAAAAGGTTTAATCCCAGAGGAGATTTGCAATTGGTACACAACTGTACCAATAACAACTACTATAACTAACAGATTACCTGAGCCAAACTTTGATGACAACGAAGATGAACAAGATTATTAAACAAAATAAAGTACAATTGAAAATGAATGCAACGTTTTCAAATATATCTCCAATACTTATTTTCATTAAATAGTTTTTAAAAAAGGCACTTGTTTCAATTAATCTTAGAGGAAAAATTCATTAAGTACACTTTTCAATTTTATAATATCTAAATTCAAAACTTTACTTTTGAAACTACATTGTAACTTTTTGAAATATAGTTTTATACAAATTTGCTGAAAAAGCAGTATATTTAGATGTAAAACTGATTTTTGAGACCAGAAAACATCTTTAAACTTGATTATCTTTAAACAACGAAAATGTTACATAGTGAATTTTACCTTTAAACCGACGATATCATTGATGTCAACTTCATCCAATTCTAGCCAGAAATAATCTTCCAAAATAACATGATAGCGCTCTCCAGTGACGGTGACATGACGGCCGTTTTTATCCACGAAAAAATACGGCCTAATCACACCTCCGGCATGAAAACCGCACCAAAAAGTAATTTTTTGAGGATGCGACGGTGTCTCAAGAAGCTCATGGTGTTTGTTGCTGACTAATAACGCATATTTTGCTTTTTATTTATATATTTAAAATAATAATCAACCGATCTAATTACAGATTAGATGAAATAATCAAACACAAATATTAAATTTTAAAGCAATATAAAACAAGTAAAAATTATGGAACTATATCAAAAGAATGATTAGAGAGCAAATGTTTGAGATTACTCATAGGTTTAAAAATATGAAAAGAATTAGGCAGAGGACCAAGACGCATGCTATTATTTAGACGTGGTAAGCGCAAAAATGGAGAGCAAAAGTAAAAGTTTGTTCGCGCAAAAGGGACGCGGTAATCCCTCTTTATAGCTCTCTTTATAGAATAAGTAGGTAGGAAAACCAGGACAAAGAGAGAACACTACGAAAATCTCAGAAGAGTAGCGAATAAGATAATTAGAATCCACAAAAGAAAATACTATAACAACTAATTGAGCAGTATAGATGCAAGCCTAGCAAGCAGCAAAACAAGCCAAATATACAAAGTTGTGAAAAGCTTGAAACGTGGTTATCAGCCAAAACCATGCCCTATCGTGATGACATCGGCAATATCATCGCTGGTGAAACCAAGATTAAGGAAAGCTTGGCATTATATTTCAAGATCCTCCTTAACCCTCCGCACAACTCTGGAACATCAGGGCCTATAGATGTCAGAGGCGAGCATTCATTGTGCACACCAATTCTGGATGAAGCTTGTTCCATCATCAAAGCCCAAAAGAATAATAAAGCGCCGGGTGTCGATGATATTCGAGTGGAGCTCATCAAATATGGTGGCAGTTGTGTTCATAAAGCTATTCACAAAGTCATCCAGCACATTCGGCAACAAGAACATATGCCAAAAGAGTGGAGCCAATCAATTATATTCCCTATCCACAAAAGAGATGACAAGCTACAGTGCAAAAATTATAGAGGCATATCACTACTTTGTACGGCATACAGAATATTTTCTAAAATCTTAGAAAATAAAATCGGATCATACCCCAACAGTATTATTGGGGAGTATCAAGGTAATTTAAGGGCAGGTATATCAACAACAGACCAGTTGTTCACAGTCAAGCAGGTACTTGAAAAATGCTGGGAGTTCAACATAGACGTATTATTGGGGAGTATCAAAGTGATTTTAGAGTAAGTAGATTGACAATAGACTAATCGTTCACAGTCAAGCAGGTACTTGAAAATGCTGGCAGTCTAACATAGACGTACAACAATTTTTGTTGACTTCAAGCAAGCATACGACAGTATTGATCATAACGTACTGTGCCAAATAATGCTTTGCTTTGCGATCCCAGCCAAATTAGTCCATCTTACCAAAATGACAATGACGCCGACGACCTCCCTAGTCTGCATCAATAACCAACTCACCCATGCCTTTGACACAAATATCGGACTAAAGCAGGGAGATGGGCTGGCCCCATTGCTATTCAATTTGGCTCTGGAGTGCGTCATAAGGAAGCTACCTGTTGATACACGAAGTACATTACTATACAAGTCAAGCTAAGTAGTAGCCCATGCAGACGACATCAACACTTTGTCAGGGTCATTAACAACTACTAAACACTTCTTCCGGAAACTCGATAGCGAAGCAAAACTAGTGAGACTTCGAATCAATGAAAATTAAACAAAGCTCATGGCGCGGTTGACGAAAAATACCTCAAGTATACAAAACATCAAACTTTGTGAATACAGTATCGTAAATGTTGGCGACTTTGTGTATCTAGGCGCCAAAATGATGAGAACCAGTAATAAAAGAGAAGAAATATGCCAAAGAATACAGCTCGCAAATATAAAATTTTATTCAGTTTTGACAATCTTGAAGACCAGCTGCATACACAAGAAAACAATGTCCCACGTAAACAAATTTGTGATAAGACCTGTGTTATACTATGGATGTGAAACATGGACCCTAACCAAAACATCCGGAAATATATGGAACACCTTTGAGCGACGGGTCCTGAGGCAAATAATCGAAGTGAAGCTAGCCGAAGATCAATGGCAAACTCGATACAACCATCAGCTGTATGAATTTTTTGACGAGCCGGAGGTCTTCGTGATTGTAAGGCTGTGGAAGCTGTATGGGGCTGGACACATGAATCGTAAAACAAAAGTTTGCAATCAAAAAATTTCACACTTACGCCACAATAAAAGTTCGTATATAATAGAAATTTTGAAATTTGATCGTCAAGTTATTGTGGAGTAACGACGATGGAGAAAATTGTAGTAAAATAAATAAATTGCTGTTCATTGTACAATAATAATGGATATTTATTAATATGACAAAATAAGATAAAAGTTTGATATTTGAAAGGATTCAATATATTTTGAAATCTATTTTAGATGCATCGTGGAGATTAAAATTTATTTTTTTTTGAAAAAGTAAAAGCCATGAACTGTTAATCAATTTTCGTGTTGCGGTTCGGTACGCGTTGCGGTTGCGCTTCGGTAGAGTAGATTGATTCGGTTTTTGATTTGAGTAGCTTATTTCGGGCACTGCAACGATTAAAAATCGGGGGCGCGTGATTTTTATGGAGCTTGTATTTCTTTGGATTTCTTCTTTTTTTTGACTGAGCGTACGGTCAGAAAGAGATGAAAATTAAATAAATTCAAGTAGAGTAAAGTCAAATTGTTAGAAATTGATAGACATATTTTGAATCGGGCATTTGAACCGGTGGCTAATTCTTGTATTTTAGACTTAGTCTGCTCGCGGAACGAAATTCCTCTCCCAAATAGCTAGCCTGTTAGCAGCCACCTCGGAGTAGGTTAAGGATGTCCGGGCTTGTTGACTTTATGGGAACAAATCATTGGCAAGTTCCCAGACTTTACGTTTATAACCAATGGGAGGTTGGCTTAGATTTCCTTGGGGAAAACTCGAGCAAGCGTAGCCGATAGAAAAAGCCATTACAGGTGTCCGGACTTGTTAACTACAGATACAGTCCGTTAGCATATTCCAAGATTTCAAGTCTATAACTGATAGGAGGTCAGTTTAGATTTCTTTTGAGAAATTTGGAACGTACGGACGAAAGACGAATCGCAAAAACCATTACAAATATTAATTGACATTTTTGCCTTCAAGCACGTGGTTCACGAGCATGCATCCTATCTGGCCAGTAAGGTTAGTTAAGGTTTTGATTTAAGTTATCAGTAACGGCGTTAGTTACTAAAACACTTGTCTGGGTTCCAGTCGCATACGTATTCGCAATGTAGTTTTCCACATTTTTGGGAACTCACTACTTAGCTAGTCTACACCGAGCAAAAAATTTGTGCAAAATTGAAAGGAAATCATTTATATGTAATATAATTTTATAAGCATTTTTGGGCTGGGTGAAATTCAAGGCGATTTTCTTAAAAACTAAAGCATATCACCCAATTTCACCAACCATCTACTCAAAAAAAAACCACCTTAAATTTATTATCCAGGCATCTCTTTTTACTCCCATACCAGTGAAAGTATAATTTCGCATTCTATATACACAGGTCGTCACAAGTCGGAAGCAGTCGTATTGAGCCATGGGACATCTGATTATACTCTAAAAAAAAACATCCACACGAAGCCTTCAGATGCGTGGTTATTGTTAAGCGTGCTGCTGACTGCCTAAGTTTTAAATGCAAATTTGCCTTGTTTGGTCTCGCATAATTTGTCTAAACTCCTGTATGATTTTCTCTATAATTTTCATCTTCATATGAGAAAATGTCTCAAAGTACGTTTGAATGGCTTACCCCAATTTATGCGATCAGCCTACGCTTTTCCTTTGCTTGCATCTCAAAACCAAGAAATCGCCTTATACTGGTCAAATCAATGGTAACATACAGAGTGAATTTTGATGCATTGGGTTGTTCGGTAATTCATGTCGATTTTTTTCTCAAGGATCACGTGAACTGCATGTTTCATGTTGTAACGATTGCGTGGCTTATATTATTATATGCTATTCTAAAGGTTAGACTATCTTCAGTCAAAAACTGAGCGTCATTAGTGACCAACAATTCGGTTAAAAATAAACTTGAAAATGGGCAATCAAAGAGAGCATTGTCGGCATTTTTTATTGTTTTACCTCCGGAAGGGCAAAAATGCGGTGCAAGTTAGAATAAAACGTCGTCTAGCCTCTACTAATGACAACAAAATAATCGAAACCAACCGGCATATGATAACTCAAGGGATAGCAGAGAAGCTTGACATATCAAATTCAATTGATTAATTGCACTTGCAATAGTTTGGTGATGTAAACAAACTGGATGTTTGAGTTCCTTACGAATCAAAAGAAATCCACCTCACCAAACGCATTAACATATGCGATTCTTTGCTGAGTCGTAACCAAAACGACCCATTTCTAAAAAAATCAAAATGGGTGATGAAAAATGGATTATTTACGATAACGTTGTCTAAAAACGGTCATGGAGTAAGCAAGATGAATCTCATCAATCGACATCCAATGCCAATATTCACGAAAAGAAGATTATGCTTTCTGTGTTGCGGGGTTACAAGGGTATAGTTTACTTTGAGCTATTTCCAATAAACTAAACTATTGATTCGAATGTCTATTGTCGTTAACTATCGAAATTGAACAAAGAAATCAAGAAAAACCCCCCAAACTGGACAATCGCAAAGTCGTGATGATCTATCATGATAACGTCAGACCCAACACCTCTTTGATAACCCATCAAAAAGCACAATTTAGAACTAATGCTAAGTCCACCCTACAGTCCTGACTTAGCACCATCAGACTATCATTTGTTTCGCTCCCTTCAAAACTGTTAAAAAAAAGTTGGACTAGTTCTTCGCTTCTAAAAGCGAAGCTTCTTCGAGCGTGGAATTTTTCAAATTACCGAAAGATGGCAAAACATCATCCAACAAAATACATAGTTGTAATGAATCTTGTGACGCCGCTGGCGACTCACTAACACACCTTGCCACCGAGTGGCTTGGCATCTCACGTCGGTTGTGATGGTTGCACATCCTACGTCAATTTTGTTGTGGGATGTCAAAAAGGAAAATTTGAAGGAAGCGGAGGTCATTCAGGTGAAGTTGCTGCTGGTTGCGTATGCTACAAAAACTTTACGCAAGCTTGCAAAGTGAATTCTTTTAGCTTTAACCTAGCAAATAGATTCGACATCACCAGTGAAATTTCAATTCGCGAGGTTCAACTTTTTTCACTACCGAAATCGGCAAAGTCGCCATCGTCGCAAGCTGCGCGGCGATTGAGTGAGGCAGCCACCCCAAGAGGATATCCCGGTGGAGGCAGCGACAACAGCTAGGAGATATCAAGTAAGTGTAAAGTGCGAATGTAGAGGATCTGGATGGGAACGCGAAACTGTGAAAGAAAAGTGCGCGGACGAAAAAAAACAGGTAAAGTTTCCGATATTATAGTTGCCGCTTCCTTAATTCTAACCAGCTACCTACTACGAATCGGGTCGGATGTCTTAAACCGTATCTCGGGGAAACGTTGGGAGTTTCCATCCTGAGCCGAGTTTTCTGACCGCTGTTCTTGTTGTCGTGTTCGCTCTTACCGTGGTGCCCCGGGTTGGTTAATTTCGGTCTTGATTTTATTCGAACCTGGTGATTTGCGCTTTTCCGGAAAATAAAATTACAGTATTGTCAAGCACTAAATTCGAACGGGCTTTATGCTCATATGCTGGGTTGAACCTTTCGATTTGTTGTCTTGTTGCCTGCACACGGGACCGCATTGGAAAATTAGGTGGAATCTTCCTTCGATAAATTTTGATGCTTGTTGGGAAAGTTTCTGCGAATCGAAATCTGCTGGTCGGCAAACGTAATGACTTGTGTTTTTTTATTCACCCCAAAAAAAACCAAAATATAATCGAACAAATTTTGGCTTGTCTTGAATCGTGTACCTGATCGTTTCTTTTCATAAAAGTGTGAAATAAACTTTTCTTCAGAGGAAAATTTGCAGGCGTTCCCCCTATGTCTTGTCCATTGTACTGGGCCCAATACAAATCCTGAAAATCTGTTTATTGCAATATTTCAGTTGGCCGTTTTTCTAGGTGAACCCCAAGTGGAATGCGAAAAAAGCGGCAGTGAAATTTCAACGTGCTAATGAGATCCATGCTGCTGCAAAAGAAACGGTGGCACTAGCGGAGAAACGCTTTATGAGTAATTCTCACGAGTGGCAATTTGATAACGCATGGCAAGAAATGTTAAACCATGCCACCGCTAAAGTGATGGATGCCGAAAATAAAAAAAAACCGAAAGTCATGCCGAACACCAACAAAAAACTCAAGCGTTTAATGCAGCTGAATTAAAAGTTCAACAACTTGAAGATCGTCTGCGTCGTAACATACAAAAATCTAGACCATACTTTGAAGAGAAACAAATTTGTCAAGATCAATTGCACACACAAAAGAGTCGAATTCAAGAATTGCAGGGACAGTTGCAGGCAGCAAAAGCAAACTATTCAATAGCACTGCGTAATTTAGAGCACATTAGCGAAGAAATTCATAAGAAGCGTGGTGATTTGCATTTGGCCGCTCCGCCGGGACCCCGAGAACCAGGTGTTGGCGCTGAACTATGTCCCGTGCCAGATTTTAATCTTGAATCAGATAAATGTGAATTTCCGTCGCTGGGTAGCGCTTGTTCGTTGGCAGCCAGCTCGTCACAAGACATTGAAAGTGGTGACACTTGCTTAGACGATGGAGACGATTATGACCTGGAAGCGTTACGTAGGAAGGTGAAAACACTTGCAGTTCGGCCAGTTGAGGGAGGTGATGGGCAGCAAGAGCAAGATGTATGGGAAAGTGAATTAAATGCAACTGTTGATAAGTTGGATCATTTAATGATGATGAAAGAATGCGCAGCAAGGAATATGAACAAGAGTGCTACGCAACCAATTTCCAAAGTTGATGAATTCATTAGGAACAATGACAGTCCAGTTGTGACCAGTATGCCAGGTACACCCGACAAATTCTAAATGATTAAGCAGCTATCCAAAATCGAACCGCTTCCTTCGATGAATGTATCGCTGCGAGAACTTCCATTACTAGCACGCATATCCAATGAAATTTCCGACAATAGTCGCTATCACAAGCAACGACGTCGCTCCCTAGATTAAAACAAAACTCAAATAGAGATGAAAGGCTCTGCATTTATTAAAGCCGATAATATCAATGTAGTTAAGAAGATTGTTGTTAGTTACATCATAGACTTTCGAGAAAAAAAAAGGAAATTTTTATAATTAAAAATTGGCAGAAACAAAGAAATGATAAGCAAAACCAAATACTAAATGATTAAAAAAATAAAATACTTGTAAAAAGTTGCTGAAATTTTATGCGCGCTATTGTTATTTCGCGATTTTTGGTTAAATCTAGACGATAGGATTAGTTGTAAATTGTATAATGTATTTAAAAGCAAATTCCTTTAAGTAAGCTTTATTGAACAGTAACTACTAGGAAAAAAGAAACAGATGAGATTCGTGACAGGGTATCAAATTAGGATTTTTTTTTTGTAAGCAAAACAATACAATACACTAAGAAGAGAAACGAAATCTTCTATTCAAGTCAGCACACACACACATTTAACGCAAAGAAAAAAAAGGGTTTAGTTTTTTTTAAACAGTTTTAAATCAACAACAATTTTCATGTCCTAGCACCAGAACGAAAAAAAAAAAATCTTTAATACACGTACTAACATTTTTAACTTTATATTAACTATTTTACCACCCAACAATGAAATTTGTTGTTTAAGGCAGCGGTCCCACTAATAGAACAACCATATCTTTTTTAAAAATTTATACTATCCAGAATCTTTTACCTTTAAACGTTTTATGTAAATTCCTCCCAGGAAATTTATCTATCCTAACATCACATTAAAAATAAAAACAATCTCATCCTCTCTCTCTCTATAATAGTCCCAAAATACTATTTCCATGAAAATTTCTTCTTATTTTTCAAGTTAGTCTTAAGAATCAGTTGCATCAAGCATTAGACTTAATTCATTAGTTTTAAAGATTAGCAAAAAAAAAAAATATTTTGTTTAAGGCATGCTTGGAGGCAAAATGAAAGCCGTAACAGAAAATTTAAATCATTGAATAGCGCGTATATATTGACTGAAACCAAACTGTATCGAAATTTTATATATTTCAAATGCACAAAAGTTACTAGAACAAATTATAAATAGTACATTGCCTTTGCATAAATTATTATATGTGCATGTTGAATAGGAATATTTGCTACATATTATTCCTCCTCTTCAAAAAAAAAAAAAAAAACGGGAAAAATCTGAACGCAATTGTCAAATCGACAAAAGCAGATGGTCGAGAAGAAAAAGAAAAGACAAATTAAAAAGATTAAAGGAAAAAGTGTGAAAACTCTTATATAAATGCATTTCGTTTCTCTTTTTGTATAAACTGTAGTTTTTTTTTTATATACATATGTAACTAACAAAAAAAAAGAATTAATCATACATTACCACAAAATACACAACAACATGAATTGCTAACGAGAAAAATAGACTTTCCTTTCCAGTAGCTCTGCTTTTCAGCGGGAAATGAGGTGTAGGGAAGTATGCCGTCGCGAGGGTAGGGTTTGAGAAAAATCCGCTGAAGTCGGTTTCGCGTCGCGCGCGGTACGCGGTATCTTTGTTGTTTTGCCGTTTTATTAGAGTAGCTTTCGTCGGGATGAGTAAACGTAGTATACTTTTCGGTACCGCGTCGGAAATTCGGAAACGCGAAGTAAAAAGGAGATTTTGTTCTTTGACTGGTTATAGGAAGAAATACGGAGTAACGTAAAGTAGGTTTATTCTCCGTATGGTTTTGTTTCGTAACGCGTTTGAAAACGGGCATGTATAGGTGGCTGAATATTGTAAATGAGCGTAACCCATTCGGAGACCCGCGACCGAAATCGTCTCCGATCTAGCTGGCCGACAAGCAGCCACCGCGTGAATGGGTTACGGTGCACGGATTGGTTGACCGGTTGGTACCGTCCGTTGGCACTACTCAGACTTAACGTCTAGAACCGATGAGAGGTCGGTTCCGCGATCGCAATAAACTTAAAAATCATTACATAGTCAATGTATCATTAATTTATGTTTATTGTTGATATAAATAAATTTACTTTGAAAAACATAAAAAAAACGACATTAATTATCGAACAACCCGGTATTAATGTGCTGACCTATAAAAATCCTGCAACGTTTGCCTATAAGGAAAAACGATAAATTTTTGGTTATGATAATCACTCATTTTTATAAATTATGCCCAATAATTTCGTGTCTACTTTACTGCTCTGACCAAGATCAATAAGGATTATTACGATTAAATGCATTATTAAAAAGGTGATTGAGTATGTTTACCCAAGGAATTACATTGAAAATGATATCCCTTGATTACTTGTATCTACAATGTTAACCGAAAAGCATTATAAAATCATTATCTAACCTTACCCAACTCATTCAAGCAACAATGTCTTTTAGATTCAACTCTTTTGCCACCCAAGTCATCATTACCCCATCTATGCTAGAGAAAAAATGCTGAATATCATCCGTATTCATAGACGAAATAATTAGCTTTTGATATTATGGGAAGATTTTTTTCTAGGGACTCTATTGTATAGCATATGTGAATCAAATTTAATGCGTGCGTGTGATAAAAAATTAAAGAATACTCGTTTGATAAAGGCTTTAAGATCTTATTTAGAAATGAAGCAATTTTTTCGCCATTATCATAAATGAATCATAAAATAGAAGTAACGCATAACCATTTTGTTGAACACACACGCATGCATGACCTCGAAATTAAACTAATCTAATTAAAGTACATATCCAAGAATCCATTGTATGTACGAATGGCATGAACAGCAAGATGAAGACAAAACAAACAAAACGCAAGCATTGAATGTGTTAAATTTATCTCTTGCACGCAATTGCATGAATGAAAGAATTTTTCAAATGATGCATAATGGGCATCATGTTCTCGTAAGTGCATTTAATGCAATTTTAATAGGTAAAATGCAATTTCGCCAGCATCCGACAAGGAATCGGAAAACGCATCTACATTGCATCCAGCATAGCCGTAGCGTAACAAAAATATTCAACCCACAAGAACTGAACTCATGCTGCATATCAATTTATTGAAAACGTGCCACGAAGATGCACGGAAGTGCATAGGAAACGAGCCGTGCTGGTCAAGATGATAATAATGTACTTTTATCTCCTTAATCTTCGCTCTTGGTCTTCTCAAGTGTTATTCAAGATTTCCGTACAAGTTTTGAAAAAAGGTTTTTGCGGAGATTTAGATAGTGGTGATATTTTTTATTCGTTTGGTTGTGGAAGCCATTTAACACGATCTTATTTGACTTGAGTAGTAATAGTGGGTAGGTCAAAGTAGGATGTAGTGCAATAGTTTGATAGTTCGAATCATATACATATGTATAATTACACATGCAATATACGAGCATTCGGTTAACAGTTTTGTTTCCAAATTAGCGTTGTGATAGTGTTTTTGAAATACTGATTAAGAGACGGCTTAAACGGACACATGTAGTAAATTAGTCTTTAGAATTTCAAATTCACAAAATGATTGAAAGATATTGGTTGCTCCTTTTTGGAGAATAAGGAATGTCTATACAGGATCTATATTGTATTTACTCCCAAATTTTACATGTTCTTCACGCTCTTTGTGCATGAGTCGCGTAAAAATAATTAAACCATAACTAAGGTAAGGCTTTGAAGGATCATTCTCGCTTCACTGTACTCGTACATTGATTGGAAGCTAATTACTCTGACTAAGTTCATTCCGGAGCACGAGCTGTTCAATTGGGACTGCTATTTGTAATAAGTGCTTTAGCACTACAGCTCCTTCTTCTGCGGCATACGCTTAGAAATATTCAGAGTACCTCATTACCTTGATCGTATCGGCACTCGTGAAGATGATGGCCGTGTGTTCCCCGATCTAGCTGCGATACGTTCTGATTTTTAAAGAAATACTTACAGTTGAGAAAAGAGGAGGGAACCCCTTGTTTCCCCAACACAAAACTTCCATGATTCCTCAACCCAAACCCCCTAATTAAATGATAGTAAATTCTCTCCGCGTCGCACATTGCGTTTACTGGTTCCCCAATATAATGGGACATTAAATGCCGAGAAATGCTAATAACTGTAAATACATCTACAGCTCTGCTACTAAATCCTACTTACACGTGAGAGGGTGAAGGCGAATCTTCTGCGCCTGATAACGGAATCGACATAATAACCATGCCGACCGAATGGAGGTTGGGCGATGGGCTAACACCCCGTCACTGGAAAACCTTCAAATGTTTCGAAACCTGCAGATAGGCCTCGGAATGGATTGGACTCACGGCAATGGACCTCACTAACGAAAAAAAGAGTATGCCATTGGATTCTAGAATGTCAGATCACTCAATTATCCTTGCGCTGTTGAGGACGTTTTACAACTGGCCAGTCAATATCAATTAAAAACACTGGCAATCCAGAGAACGAATTGGACTGGAAACGATATTCAAAAGACGAGATCGCACACAATATTCAAAAGAGGAAAGCCTACTGGCAAACGAGAATTTAGAGTGGACTTCATTGTAGATACGGAGTTCAAATCGCACATTGTTGATTTGAAGGTGGTTAATGAACGGTTGTGTGTAATCCGCATAAAAGTGAAATTCTTCAAAATCTGGCTGATCAATGTTCTCCCTCTGACCAAAGAAAAGAACGAAGAAATGAAGGAAACGTTCTACGATCACCTGGAAAGACTTGTTAACTCGTAGCCCACAAACGACACAAAAATAATTCTGGCAATGAGCTATCTCATCAGTGAACGACTAGAGGATATGGCCTCCACAATAAAACAAATGACAACGGCTAGCGCCTGGTTGACTTTGACCTTGTCGTACGTTCGATTTGCTTCCCACATTGATGCATTCATAAAATGACCTGGGTACCACCGGATGGTAACACACAAAACCAGATCAATCATGTTCTGATCCAACAACGTTGGGCCTCAAGCATACTTGACGTCCGTAGATACCGACGAGCCAATTGTAGCTCAAATCATTACTTGATCAAATTAACTTATCGATGTCGTATGTCAAGGGCGTCTGTGGCAATAAATTCACGAAAACCCTCGACAACCAGCTGGCTCCCATCTTATCAGATGCATCGTTAAAGACGAGCAGCAAACTCTGGATGGAAGTGAAAGCAGTGATTAGGACCGCGGCAGAACAGACGATTGGGCATCAACCCCGGCACAAGAGGAATGATTGGTTCGATGATGAGTGCTGGAATTCGTTAGATAAAAAGAATCAGGCATACAAGAATACGTAGGTAGGCAAACTAGGACGGAGAGAGAACACTATGAAAATCTCAGACGAGTAGCGAATAAGATAATTACGATGAAGAAAAGAAAATACTATGACGACCAATTGAGAAGTATAGATGTAAGTTTAGCGAGCAATAACCCAAGACAAGCATACTAAGTAGTGAAAAGCCTGAATCGTGGTTATCAACCCAAAACCACGCTCTGTCGTGATGACAGCGGCAATATAATCGCTGATGAAATCGAGATTAAGGAAAGATGGGCAACATATTTCAAGCACCTCCTTAATTCTCCGCACAGCTCCAGAGCATTGGAGCCTATAGATGTCTGCGGAGAGCTTCCATTGGCCCCACCAACTCTGGATGAAGTTTGTTCCATCATAAAAGCCCACAAGAATGATAAAGCGCCGGGCATCGATGAGATTCCAGTGGAGCTCATCAAATATAGTGGCAGTAGTGTTCAGAAAGCTATTCACAAAGTCATCTAGTATATTTTGCAACAAGAACATATGCCGAAAGAGTAAAGCCAATCTATTATATTCCCTATCCTGAAAAAATGTGACAAGTTACAGTGCGAAACTTATAGATGCATATCACTACTTTGTATGGCGTACAAAATATTTTCTAAAATCTTAGAAAATAAAATCTGATCAAACGCCAACAGTATTATTGGGGAGTATCAAGATGGTTTTAGGGCAAGTAGATCAACAACAGACTAATTGTTCACAGTCAAGCGGGTACTTGAAAAATGCTGGGAGTTCAACATAGACGTACGCCAAAATTTCGTTGACTTCAAGCAAGCATACGACAGTATTGATCACTAAGTACTGTACCAAATAATGCTTGGCTTTGGCATCCCAGCCAAATTAGCCCGTTTTACTAAAATGACAATGACGTTGACAACCTCCCAAGTTCGCATCAATAATCGATGCCTTTGACACAAATATCGGACTGAAACAGGGAGATGGGCTGGCCCCATTGCTATTCAGTTTGGCTCTGGAGTACGTCATAAGGAAGCTACTTGCCGATATATGAGGTACATTTCTATACAAGTCGAGCCAAGTAGTAGTCTATGCGGATGACATCAACATTTTGCCACGTTCATTTACAACTGCCAAAGAACTCTTCCTGAAACTCGACAACGAAGCAAAACTAGCAAGTCAATGAAAATAAAACAAAGTTCATGACGTGGTCGAGGAAAAATACCTCAAATACACAAAATATCAAACTTGACGAATACAGTATCGAAAATATGAGCGGCTTTGTGTATCTAGGGGCCAAAATAATGAAGACCGCCAATGAAAGAGACAAAATACGCCGAAGAATACAGCTCACAAATGAAATATTTTATTCAGTTTTGGCAATCTTGAAGACCAGTTGCATACACAGAAAAACGAAGCTCCAAGTATACAAATCTGTGATAAGACTCTGTGTTATGCAATGAGTGTGAAACATGGACCCTAACTCAAGTAACCGCAAATATATTAAACACCTTTGAGCGACGGGGCCTGAGGTGAATAATCGGAGCGAAGCTAGACGGAGACCAATGGCAAATTCGATACAACCATGAGCTGTATGAAATTTTTGACGAACCGAAGGTCTCAACTATTGTTAGACTGTGGGAACTACTTTACGCTGGACACATAAATCGTATGGCCGTATGTATTCGTTGGGAGAACTAAAGGCCGGAGACCAGTGGGGAAACTGAGGAAATGCTGGTCTGACTCGATGGACGAAGACGATTCAATGCTGCACGGATTTCGAAATTGAAGGACGTGGTCAATGGACCGAGATAATTGGAGGTGCTTTTTGCAGGAAGCGAAGGCCCGAGAGGGGCTGTAGTGCTCAGAAGAAGAAGAAGGACTCCGGTAGTATTTGAATCTAATCGTCGCGGCTCTGATCACTTAAGCATGTACTGTTAGCATCGATTAAATCTTCCGAACGATTCCTCAGTTTTCAAATTGCAAATGTTTTTCATGCTTTACCCCTCAACGTTCGTCTCGAACACCTGTGTCCTTCCATTCTCTCCACATACCCCGTGTATTGTAGAATTAGATTCACTGAGATACGAGTTTTGTTTGTGGTTCTATCCTACTTGTATCAATGGAACAAAATTTATATAATTTCTTGTTCAAATGAGTGGAAATAGGCTGTCACTTTATATATAATCTTGGGACATTCTCCTAATGACGTTCTTCTAAGAACCACAAACTTTTGGTTCCACTCATCCTTAAATGCTTCTGTTCTCGTAATATGCTGCTTCCATTCATAAATAACAAATAAGATCAAACTAGGCCTCACCTATCACATGTTGCGTCTTTGTCTATTTTACTCGTATATATAGTTGGTCAGCCATTGGATGGTGCAGACTAATATAATTCCTTCCCTTTCCTTTGTAATTCAAGAATAATTAAATGTTTTAATCGTTTTGCAGGTAGATAAGTAGGTTTAACGAGCATTGTTATACTGCAAGTAAATGGACACGATCTTTTAAGGGGTTTTTTGGATCAAATGACACTTCAAAATGTTTTAAATAAGAGACAATTCGTATAACTTATGCACAGTACTCCTTAAGCTTTATTTCTGCATTAGCGCTTACAGTCCTCTCGCGCACTTAGAGTACCTTCTCCGGAATAATTTCTACACACATTTAAATACACATTTCAACGAAAATGTTGTTAATTGTTTTTCATTATTGATTTCTGACTTTTATAGATGCAGTTTCCATTTGCAACTTAATTTCTGAACGTGATATTCTCGTAATATCATATTTCAAATTTGGTAGCAATCGAACTTTTAGAGCAAGCAACGGATTGTCAAAAGCTGTTGAGCAACTTGTAGGGAAGACTTTGTCTAAAGGAGAACGCAGGAATATTTTAATAATCTTGATAGCTTTTTTTATCAAAAATTTTTCGGCTCTTTTACTAGAAAAATTAATCTTTCTTTAAGGAAGTATCATTTTTCATACGGCTGCATACTTGTACAGCTTAGGATTCGAAGACGAAAGCCTTGTGTTGCTTTTTGCTCTTCGTTGTTAACTGGATCAGTAACTTGTTTGCCCATCAGACCCTACATCAAAAGAGAGGTCTTAGACTTTTACCCATATTGATGCTTTGGCAACAAGAACATATAACGAACGAATGGAACCACTCAATTATATTCCCTATCTACAAAAAAGGTGACCAGCTGCAGTGCGATAAACTATAGAGGCATATCACTGCTTTGTACGGCACATAAAATATTTTCAAAGATCTTAAAAAACAAAATCAGATTTACGCCAGCGGTATTATTGCGGAGTACCAAGGTGGCTTTAGAGCAGGTAGATCGACGTTAAATCAATTATTTAGTGTCAATCACGCACTTGAAAAATGCTGGGAGTTCAAGGAGATCAATAAAGACAACCGTCAAATATTCGCTGACTTTAAGCAAGCATACAACAGTATTGATCGTAAGGTACTGTACCAAATAATGCTTTGCTTTGATATTCCAGCCAAATTAGTCCATCTTATCAAAATGACAATGACGGCGACAACCTCTTAAGCCCGCAGCAAAAATCAACTCACCGATGCCTTTGACAAAATATCGGATCAAAACAGGCAGATGGGCTGGCCCCATTGCTATTCAATTTGGCTCTGAAATACGTCATTAGTAAGCTACATATCGATAAAAGAGGCAGATTACCATACAAGTCGAGCCAAATAGTAGTCTATGCGTATGACATCAACATTTTGTCACTGTCATTAGCCGCCAAAGAAGTTCTCCTGAAACTTGACAGCGAAGCAAGACAAGTAGAACTACAAATCAATGAAAATAAAACAAAGCTCATGGGGCAACCGAGGAAAATACCTTAAATACCCCAAATATCACACTTGGTGAGTACAGTACCAAAAATGTAGGCAAATATGTGTATTTAGGCGTCAAAATTAATGAGAACCAGCAATGAAAGAGACGAAATCTGATGAAAAATACAGCTCGCAAATAAAATATTTTTTTTCAGTTTTGACGATCTTGAAGACCAGCTGCACACACATGAAAACAAGGCTCCAAGTATATGAAACGGTGATAAAACTTGTGCTATGCTATGAATGTGAAGGATAGACCCTAACATAAGCATCCGCAAACATATTCAACGCCTTTGGGTCCTGATGCCGACAATTGGAGCAAAACTACATGGAGACCAATGGCAAATTTGATGCAACCATGAGCTATGTAAAATTTGTGACGAGCCGGAGGTCTCAACGATTGTCAGACCGTGGAAGCTGTAATGGGCTGGACCCATGAATCGAATGGATGAACAACGGATACCCAAAAGGGACCCAACAAACCTGGAGCAAACAAAATCAAAAGACCACAAATACCCAGAAAAAGAAACGAAAAATAATAACGACGCGGCAACCAGCAGTTGCAGCCACAATGTTAACAGTACATCAAGAGCGGTACTAGCAACGACAAAAACGAAGACCAACACAACGACAGTGAAGACGGATGAAAAACGTAGAATAGCAGACGGTCTGGTTCAGACTGAGATTCCTGCGGCGCTCGGGCGCAGCAAAAATATGATGCGAACGCCAGAGCGTCCTATTAAGGAGAAACGGGAAACTCTGCAGGACACTTCAGGGGTTCGAGCAGTGGAAGATAACATAAAGAACACGGAAAATTCGATTGTCACTGCTGCGATCGTTACCAAACCAACCGATGCAAGGGTCGCAAATCCCGACATTGCAACGAAAAATCTAGAAGCCAACGAGGAGATTACGGCACTAAAACCAAAGAGTCACCAGACACCGCGTGAATGCACCACCAATGTTGAAAATGTGGCGGAAGTACTGCACTCGGAAAAGGAACGCGATAACCTCTCCCAAGGATGGTTGCAAGGTACAATTGCGGCCCAGCGATACGAAGAAGAAATACTACTCCGAAAAGCGGGAGATGTTCTGAAAAGAATACAAGCTGCATGTGACTCCCCAAAAATCAGCAAAGCAGCAAAAGCAGGGCTCCTTGAACTAGAGGAGCTCTTAGATCGCATAGGGCACTATCGGAAGAGCTGGTAAAGGGCCGAAGATGAAGAAAAGGCTAAAGAGGCGCTTGGGGCGAAATCTAAAGGCAACACGCAGATAGCTCCACCATTAAAAGTCAATAAAAGAATGGCGTCTAGCCCAATCGAAGGAGATCGGGATAAAAGAAGGAAGGAAGAGGCACTTGACGGGCATAGAGCACCAAATGAGGGATTCCAGACAGTGCTTACAAAAGGAGCGAAGAAAGCTGCAAAGAAACTCGTACGGACGCCCAATTACAAAAAGGACCTGATGCAAAACATGAGAAGCAGAAGCCCCGACGAAGACCCCGGCAGCAGGCACTGCTTGTAAAGCCCCAAGATGTTCGATCCTACGCGGAGGTACTGCGGGACATCAGAGGAAACGTAAGGCCCGAAGACACCAATACTTCCATTAAAGTAGTACGACCAACGCGGTCGGACCACATACTGGTCGAATTCAGAGCAGAGCCCGGCAATAAAGAAGCATTCTGTGATGCAGTAAAGAAATTCCTCAGCAAAAGCACAACTATAGCCCCGCTCGAGCCGATGGCAACGATCGAAATACGAGACATTGACTGCGTGACGGATCTGGCCGAGGTAGAAGAGGCCATCAAAGGGAAGTTCCCTAGCGTTGGAAGGATCAAAGCGAGACTGACACCAGAAAACAACAGGGGACAACGCATGGCCATAGTTGACTTGACCGAAAAGGACGCCGAAAAATTCCTGAACAAGGGAAAGTACGAATTGGGTGGGTTGTCTGAAGGATACGGCGAAGAGCAACGCCTCTTCAATGTTTCAAATGCCTTGGTTATGGTCACACCACACAAGTATGCAAAGGACCCGATAGGAGTTCCCTATGTTACAAATGCGGTGAAATGGGACATAAAAGAAAAGAGTGTACGAAGGGGGTACACTGTATTCTTTGCAAGGATGCTGATCCAAAACCTGACTTTGGACACGTCTTGGGATCAGGAAAATGCCGGGTGTTCCAGGAAGCCCTAGCCAAGGCAAAATCAGAGCTTCGATGACCCGCATCCTGCAGCTAAACCTACACCGTAGTTCAACCGCCCAAAATCTGCTTGAGCAGTTTCCGAGGGACATGAAAGCTGACTTCTTGCTGCTGAGTGAGCAACACCATAATAAAAGTCCTGCATTATGGTATTCTGATGAAACTGGTACTGCCGCCATCTGGGTTCGGAACATTGACTTTCAAGCGGAGAGACGGGGGGATGGTTTCGTGTGGGTTCGGTGCTCAGGGATCACCTTCTTTAGTGTGTACCTAACGCCTAACGAGTCGATATCATCTTTCCAAGCCAAGCTTAATGCTTTGGAGGGCTCTGTCTCGAACGCAGAGGGCAAAGTGCTCGTTGGGGGCGACTTCAACGCTAAAGCAATCGAATGGGGCATGCCTCAGATGGATCCGCGAGGAAAACGAATCCTGGAAATGGCGGCCAGGACGGCCCTTGTTGTACTAAATTCCGGAAACATGCCGACTTTCAGCCGTTTTGGCTGTGAGGGAACCATACCGGACGTGAAATTCGCGTCGGAGCCCTTAGTACGGAGGATACACAACTGGAAAGTATTAGAGGACTACTCAGCCAGTGATCATCAGTGCATTTTGCTTGAGATAAGTGATGCTGTCTCTCGATGTCCGTACTCTAAGCCTTCCACAACTGGATGGAACATCGGAAGGATGGACGTCGAGAGGTTTGTCAAGGTTCTCACAGCAGGTGAGCCGCTGCAGGGAGCTTCGGAGGGGACGGAAGAACTGGCAGCTCAAGACGTGGTGAAATCTTCTATGAGCATCATTACGGCAAGCCCCCAGTGTACTGGTGGTCTACTGAAATCGCTGAAAAGCGAAGTGAGTGTCATAAGCTTCGACGTGAAACTCAACGGGCGTGGAACCGTGACGAGGCATGCAACCAGGCGGCAGCATATAAGTCGGCCAGGAAATGCCTTCGCAAACTGATCAACAGTAGCAAGGCTCGCTGCTGGCAAAACCTAGTGGACAATGTGAACAAGGATTCGTGGGGCCTTGGCTACAAGCTGGTCATGGGGAAACTTGGTGCCCGACGGAACCCTTGTATACATGACGCGGAAAACATGGACGCGATAGTGCGGGGACTCTTCCCTGCCAATCCCGTCCGTGTTGACGCTGTCCATGGTGAAACACCAGTCGAGTGCCCACTCTTCGCACAGCTGGAACTGGAGGAGGCAGTCCTCTCATTGAAACCGAGGAAAGCTCTAGGTCCAGATGGTGTTCCAGCTGAGGTGTTGCGGCTCGTCTGTCACCATTGTCCTGACTTGCTGCTCAGCGCATTCAACGCTTGCCTACGGGATGGGGTTTTCCTGGTACGATAGAAGGTTGCGAGGCTCGTGCTGATCAGCAATGGGAAGGGAAATCCCGGATCACCGTCTGCATACCACCCGTTATGCATGCTAGACATGGCTGGGAGAGTGCTAGAGAAAATCATCAAGGGAAGACTCACTGACGCGGTTCGTGCTGTTGGGACCTATCTCCTCGGCAGTACGGCTTTAGAGCAGGACGCTCTACCATCGATGCGATTGCAGAGGTGGTGAACGCGGTCCACAAGGCAGAGGCATATAGTCGCACCAAGCCACAGATCGTCCAGTTGGTGACACTCGACGTCAGGAATGCCTTCAACTCCGCTAGATGGGTGGATATTCTGGATACGCTGGAAAACTTTCAAGTTCCAGAATATCTAATGCGGCTTTTGAGGAACTACCTAAAGGACCGAAGCCTGCTCTACGACACGACACAGGGCCAACGAAGGATGGAAATTACATCGGGTGTTGCCCAGGGATCTATCCTTGGTCCGGACCTGTGGAACGTGTCTTACGACGGGCTACTGAGACTTGAGATGCCAGATGAGTCGCGCTTGGTCGGCTATGCGGATGATGTTGCGGCTCTGGTCGTAGGACGCACCGTTGAACAAGCGCAACTTAGGCTAGGTATGCTAATGCGCCGAGTGAGGTGAGTGAGAGATGACTGCTCGCGGGCTGAGTTTAGCACTGGAGAAAACCGAAGTGGTCATCTTGACAAAAAAGAGAATCCCTAGAGTAAGGATGATCAGTATTGGAGATATACAAATTGAATCGAAGCCAGCGGTGAAGTACCTGGAGCTACTGATCGACTCAAAGATGAGTTTCTCTGAGCAAATCAGGGCAACGGCTGAGAAGGCTGCTTCGGGAATATCGGCTCTGAGTCGACTTATGGCCAACGTAGGGGGACCCAGCCCGTCAAGAAGACGCCTCTTGATGAGTGCTGTAGGGTCAGTGCTACTGTACGGAGCAGAAGTATAGGACGACGCTCTCAGCAAGGAGGTATACCGAAAAAGTTTGGCACAGGTACAGAGAAGAGGAGCACTGAGAATTGCATCTTCGTATCCAACAGTCTCCGACTCGGCGGTGAGAGTGATTGCAGGCGTGATACCTGTCGCCCTCCTTGCTAGAGAGCGCCGCGCTATTTACCTGCGCCGAAACGAGGATGCGAGGGAGAAAGTTGTCCGTGAGGAGAGACAGCGCTCGCTCAACGATTGGCATCAGTCTTGGGTGAATTGCACGAAAGGAAGGTGGCGCGCCTTATCCCGGATGTGAGACTGTGGCTAAATCGAAGGCATGGTGAGACTGATTTCTATCAGAACCAGCCTTTGAGCGGGCACGGGTGTTTTCAGTCTTACCTGCACAAGATCGGTAAGTCACGGTCTCCTGGCTGTCAGTTTTGCCCAGGAGAGGAGGACAATGCCTGTCACACATTTTTTGCGTGTACAAAATGGGTCAGGCTGCGGAGGGAACTCAACAGGGAGATGAAAGAGCTCACCCCGGAAAATATAGTTGCGGTGATGCTCAAATCGGTTGACAAATGGAACCAAGTGGCACATTATGCTCGGGCAGTCCTGAAATAGAAAAGGGACCCACAGCAGCTGGGGGGCGCTGGGGCTGGGAGATCGCTTGTCTGGCATTTTTTCCCCTCTCCCCTCCCGCTAGGAAAGGGACTCCTCAGCTTGAAGGCGCCCCACGGCGTAACAAAACGAGACCTGGCCCGAAGTAATGTGTCAAACGGTTCCAGGCTGGGTTCACAGGTTGACAGGGGAGGTGTTTAGTGGGTAGTCCAGTCGCGCATGGGAGTCCCACACTGTTTGCATAAATAGCATTCACCTCCCTACCACAAAAAAAATATACTGAAACATTAGAAGTTAAGTTACAGTCATGAAATCTTATACTAGTTCGTAGGTTACGATCTTCCCGGTCCACGAAAAGACTTCCTTCTTCTTGAGCTGAATGGTTTAATAAGTACTCCAGGTAGCGAAGCTTTTGGATTCAGAATAGTATCACAACTTCAGGGCACTGTAAGCTTGAAAGAAGCTACTACTCTCTCCTCCAGATTATCCTTAGTCAATTTTTGGCAACTAATAACTTTAACAGCTGGCCCAAATTTTTTGCAAACGTAGTTTATTAGGTAGTCCGCGGTTGTATGGTAGCTAAGGCTTGAAATAAAGATCTCCTTTGGAGGGGATACGATTTCAAGTTGTGGGGCTTCGTCATCTGAAATCAGAGTAGCCACAGCCGATGTGTCACTACACCAGATGAGCGTGGAAGACTAGGCAAAGTATTATTTTTGGTTTTAGAGATCGCCCTCCGATTGATTGATGAGGGTCCAGGAAAGCTGTTAAGTGTCACAGATAATTCATTACCAGCCATGCGCTGAGGTGCTGTTGAAGCCACGGGAGAACTTGAACACGACGTAGTAGTCCTAGAATCAGCAGCATGATTCCGGGTTTTAAGAGCCTATAACTTTGCCAGCGATTTACTTCGAATTAGGATGTGAGGTCTTTGTACAGGCGTATTTGAACCACTTATACATTCCTGCTGTGCTGTTTGCGTAAATAATTGCGTCTGGCTATTTACATCAGTGATGTTCACTGAAACCAGAGTTGTGGGTCTCTGTAAATCTCAGCATGTGAGCACTAGCCGCTTCCTTTCCCTTCAAACATACTTTTCGCAAAAACTGTTAACTGCACTTTAAACATCGCTAAACTTCAAGATAGACAGCTTTTCGCCATGATAAAATTAATTTTATGGAGCATAGCATGTCAATTTGGAGATTCCCCAAGCATTATAAGTTTAATCGCTTACCTATAAAAATGTTGCCAGTTTGGAATGGCGTATAAAAAATGATTGATCCGGGGGGTTCCCCAATTGTGTAATTGCTGGACTCTCACAATGTTGTCAGACGTATGGAAATAAATATAGATAAATAAATATTTAAACTTTAAGCGACGGGTAAATTTTTAGTGAGGTCCTCATAGACGACGCCTAACGCCGCCAATGGTTGGAACAACATTATTTTTGGGTGTAACATTATTTTCATTGCATGCAATTCAACACATTTTCGTTTGTGTTCTATTTCAATTTAAGCGTTTGTTATACTTATTCGACTGTTCATTTATTTGATTTCTATTTTAATACATTCTTTACTTTTTCTTTTTGCTTTAGCACTGCAGCCCGTTTCGGGTCTTCGCTTTGCGATAGTTAGGTATCTCATTATCATGATCGAATATCTGGGCACTCTACAAGGTGATATGGTCAATATCGCGCTTTGGCCGTGTGTTCGTCCACCCAGCTGATTTTAGGCCAATACGTATCATAACTGAACGGGCTTATAGTCCGTCCGAAGATTCACTCGAACTACAACTCGTTGGAGCCAACGAGACTCGAACCAGAAACCTTCGGCTTACGGGTTGAGTGCTCTAACCACTACACCACGCGGACTACGTTCTTTATTTTACTGATTTAAATACTCTCAATTGTTTGTTAAGTTTGGAAATAACTAACTAAAGGTAAAAGCAAACATTTTATTGTAGTTCGGATACAAAACCCATATGGCGGCAGCACATTGTTCTTTTTAATTTTTTTCAAAGGATAAATAACATACGATTTTGTTCTTTTCAATTATCGTTTTCACTTCAAATTTATTCCAGTGCTCCTCAATTTTTAGTTCGAAACAACCCAACTTCCTAACACTCTACTACCTGGATATAATAATTTTAAATACCGGTTAAATGGTTTCAAGTAGAAATAATGCTGATAATATCTCTTATGTTAGTAAATACATTTAATCATACGCGATAGCAATTAAAGAGGTGAAAAGGGGACATCAAGAATGATAATGCTAAACTCACTTCTAGCATTTCACGTATAAAAAGATGCAATGAATTCCGGAATTAAACGGTTTCGTTTCCAGATTGGATAAAAAACGTCTGAGCATTCTTAGTAGTTCTTCAGGTTAAAGATACATTACAAATAACTGGATTTGATGCAAGCATTTGTTGAGTAAAGATACACACATGTGTACGAGTATGACCTGATTGAGTAGTTTGTTTAATTGCGACCCAGACATTCAATTATGAGTCGGAAAAAGGTGTTATTTGTTTTTCATCAGTAAATATCGTCGAGATTGTTTTGAAACTAATAAATCAAAAACTAGTTGGAAAAAGTTAATGATTATTTTCTTTTTGGTTGTGTGAAGCCAATTGAAAGAAATTACTAATTCTACGCGTTCATTAATTAAATATGAATGAGAAGTTTCGTAAAACCTGATTTGTGTTCTTAATCTGATCGGTTGTATTTGACTAATAAGATTCAAAGATAAATTAATTTTTATGAGCCACATTCAAATTCAGGAAGGTCGACGTGTGTGAAAAAGAGTTGTATCAGCTAATCAGTATACAAATGAGAAGAATGCATCTTTAATGAACTCAAAGCAATATTTAAAAATTCAATTTGGAATATTAGGACACGAAATTGCATAAAATTCTATTTAAATACGCGAGGCAAATTTAATAGTGCTTGAATAATCAATTTTTTAGTTCTGCATGAAATTTAAAAATGAGAGCGATTGCAATCATTGATTTGAAATAAATTTTCAATTTAGATATTTTATGCTCATATTTAGACAGGAAATTCTGAATAAATTAAAAATCATCTGTAATTATTTGTGTCTTATATGCAAAATTAGTCATTAATTTCACAAAAATAGAATGAATAATAACAAATAAATACAAATTGAATTCAAGCTTTGAACTGGTAAATACACAATTTTTTATGTTAATGCTTTCTTTGTAAGGGAATTGTTTTATTTTTTGAGTATCAATTAAATAATAAAAATCCTGCAAGGGTGCATACACAGAGAGATGTGGCGACATTCATATACATTTGTATGTCAAAGAGCAAACATTAAATTATATTATAATATTAAAGAATTAATTTTTGTTTTCCCAATCCGTCTTTATTACACCAAAAATTATAACTTTATTCCAAATAATTCAAACATCATAATTTTCTTTATTTTATGAACACATGATAAAACAGTTTTTGACTACTTTGCCAAAACATTACTGATTGCACCTTGTATTAAACACAATCGAACATTATTCTACACGCTTATGTTCACAATTCTTTTTCTGAGTGTTTCGTTGATTTAGTAAGCAATACATATATGTTAATTGTTTGCCCAACTATTTAATTACATAAGTGTTATCAAATTCATCCATGACCATGAAAGAATAGTGACGTATAAATTGTGGGCATCCGGAATGCCTTGGCAATTTGAATATTTATGAACCATAATAAATTGATGATATAACAAGAACGTAGAAGAACGTAAATTTATAACATGAGAAAATTTAGAATGAATGAGAAATTTAGAACATGGATTTTAAAATAATTAAATTTTGGACTGAATGCATATAAAGGGTGGTCCAACCAAAACGCACGACGTTAATTGCCAATAAAACAAAAGCTTATCAAAGAATCATGTTAATATTTTTTGTTATAATAGAAAAATCTATGACAATCATGTGTGAAATAAAATATTGCCCAATTGCTCGCCACAGTTACGGTGGCATACTTTTAACCGGTGGTCCATATTTTCACTGACTCTGAGACATAATTGAGGTTCAATGTCATTAATGTGCTGAATTATCTCATTGTTCTTGACGCATTAACGTACACTTTTTCTTTTAAATATCCCCAGAGAAATAAGTCCAACGCTGTCAAATCACATGATCGTGGCGGCCAATTAACATCGCCACAACGTGAGATAACACGGCCATTGAATTTCTCGCGCGAAAGAGCCATTGTTTCGTTGGCTGTGTAGCAAGCGACACCATCTTGTTGAAACTACATATCGTCCAGGTCCATAACCTCAATTTTTGGCCACAATAAGTTCGTTATTATCTCGTAGTAGCGAACACCATTCACGGTAACTGCTTCGCCGTCCTCATTTTCAAAAAAGTATGGCCCGATGACGCCGCCAGCCCATAAACTGCACCAAACAGTCACTCTTTGTAGATGCGTGGGCTTTTCAACAATTGCTCGTGGATTCTGGTTTGCCTCAATGCGGCAATTCTGCTTGTTAACATATCCACTGAGCAGAAAGTGTGCCTCGTCGCTGAAGATAGTTTTCTTTGTAAAGTCACCATTCCCTTCTGACTGTTCAAGCAACCATTCAGCGTATTTACGATACTTGAAATGGTCAGTAGGCTTCAGCTCTTGAGTCAATTGAACCTTATAACCGTGTGAATTGAAATCTTTATTCAAAATTCGCATCAGTGATATTCGTGAAATGTTCAATTGTTGAGCACCACGACGAGTCGAGGTTGACGGCTCTACTGCCACACTATCGCGAACAACAGCAATGTTTTCCGCAGAACGAACTGCGCGAGCATGCCCAGGTGATTTAATATTTTCTATAGACCCAGCTTCCTGAAATTTGCGCACAATTCTCCCGATTATGGACACATTTGGTCGAATATGCTGACCAAAAAAATCACGAAGTGCACGAAATGCATTTTGATTTAAATGCCCATTTTCGTAAATGGCTTCAACCACCTTAACGCACTGCCTAATTGTTAACCTCTCCATGCTTGAATTTGTCAAATACTGGAACAAGGAAATGTCAAATTAAGTTGGGCGAAAAAGTAGACGTTAAGGTGTGACTCACAATTAATATCGTGCATTATGGTTGGACATCCCTTTACTTAACAAGTTTGACATGAACGTTTAGTTGAGGGCAAATTGTCAAACATCTTCGATAATTGACGCACTATTGAAGATTCTGAGTCCAAAATAAGGCCTTGAATGGCTGCATAGAGGAATTGAAAATCAGATACTGTAAGCACCATTGCGCTGAAACTTTTTCAACAGTAAACTGCAATTTTGCCAGGTGTTAAGCTTTTAACATATGCTCAAAGTAAAAATCTTCAGTTGATATTGCTAATAAATCATATGAAAGTCAGCGCATCTTATACTCGTATATGCTAGCGAACTTCATTGAAAGCTCGATAAAGCTTTGGAGAAGAATTCACCGATTTGCATGCTATCAGTGAGAATACGTTGCCCACTCCCTCCATTCAAGCTAAGATAATATTTAAATCAGCGTAACACCGCCTCATGATAAAAAGCAAACCAATTTGTTGATGACTGGAGAGGGGCATTGACCAAGAGTTTTGAGCTTGAAAATCAACGTTTATTACTTCAGAGCAATCTGAGGTAGCCAATATTGCTGGCAGCGTAAGAGACCCACCTGTTGGTGCCACTATCGCAAGAGAGATTCACTATCGTCTAGTACATTCTCCAAGATGGCTACTGTGCTCGCATGTGTTTTCGAGTGAGGTCCGGGAAAAAGGTCACCACACTAACTATACACAGGACCCCTTCCTGTCATCGAAGGCCTCAGCAACTTGGTCTATCTTAATCAAGTCGAAGACAAGGCGATCACAGTGTCAAAGAAACGATGCATCCATCTCATCGACCAAATATTAGTCTTTCCGACGATCATCAACCAATTTACCGTCAATCGAGAAAAGGGAACACGGAAAACATATCCAGCGTCAAGAACCCTGCTCACTACGAATCCGCAACATTTAAAAATCCTTGAGAATTACTCGGAGGGAAGTATTGTGGAGTATGAATGCTTCGAACCCTCACCACAAGATTAAAATGAGAATGTCAAAGAAGAGAATTTTTTCACTCACTACTTGTTAGAGTTCGAGAAGAGAAGCATCGCGCATATTATGTTTGTTAATAATTTTGGTAGTATTTTCCACCATCTTTTGTTGTTGGATATTTATTCACAAAATTTAAAGTAAAAAACTAAAAAATTAAATGAATACATTAAACACAAAAATACTTAAATAAAATCGACCAACGAAGAGGGGAAATAGATTGAGCGTAGAACGTGAACGGTTAGATTTGCATTCAAAGTCAAATAAAAATGATGGCGAATCAACACTGAGGAGTTCTGGTGGAATGCAATTCTGCAATGAAACAGTTTCTGCTCTACTTTGATGAGCCGCCCGTTTACATTCCTCCCGATGTAGTGGGCGTGGATGTTTTAATGGACAAAATTATTTTCTCTCTCCAAGAAAAGGAGTGGTCATGTACAACAACTCGTTAGCACTCAACTTGATTTAGTGGATAAACGCTACATCATAGAGGCACAAGATCTTAATTTTGAAGCTACTTATTATGAACTTATGAGATCTGTACGTGATAAGTTGGATGCTGAGAAAGCACATCCAGGAATTCAGGAGATGGGAAAATTAATAGCAAATGATACAAGCCCAGCACAAGCCACAAAAACATCGCGTCGCGTTACGATCAGCGATTGTTTATGACGCATTACAATGGAAACAAGTTGGGTAGACAGACCTATGCTCATGTCAGAAGGGTTTCGTACTCAACTCATAAAATGCAGTAACCAGCAACGAATAAAATCAAGAAACACGTCATGTTCGAGGATCATACTATTATTAACAAAGTTGAAAGAATTTTGACTTCCGAGGTATTTGTTATATTTATACCCATAAATATCTCCCTTGATAATTTTTTCAGATTTTTTAGATCACGGGTGTCCATTCGCGAGGGAGGAAACACATTTTTCATGTATTTCCCCCCCTGGGCACCAACTGAGGCAGAAACGGTCAGTTTAAGAACTGTTTTGAAAAGCTCTCATAGAGAACTTTCAGTTGATACTCATATCGGCTATCTTTCATGAAATTTTTTTTCAGGGGCCATTCCTCTGTACTGTAATCATCGATTCATGGCCTATTTTTTCGAATCTTAGAATGGTTACAAAGCCCTTTTGCTAGGGGCTCTCTCCTGCCTCTTCGACTTGTTTCAATTGTATGTACTCATCTTCATGATACCTATCACTCCTGAAATTTTCATGCAAATCCTAGGAAAGCTGTAGTATCTAAGTCGGTAAAAAGTGCATATGGCTCCATAGCCATATGTTTCCATTGTAATACAGGGCTCCATAGTAATACAGGAATATTCAAATCGCTATAACTTCGTTAAATACTATTCGATCTTTATGAAACTTTCAGATTGTCAGATTGTCATCTGTGTGCTAAATTTTATTGAATTTAAGGGTACCGTTTATATTTTATTCAAGAAAACATAAAATTGATAAATCATACTATTACTAACAAACTTGAGTGAATTTCGACTTCTCATTTATTTGTTGTTGTTGTACTCATTAAGGCCTGCATTTATGATTTTTTCCAGATGTTTAGGATGGAAGGTGTCCAATAACGAGGGGGGGGGGGTACGCGAAAAGTTCGTACATTTCCCCTTCCCCTGCCCCCCTCGATACTCATAAGGCAATTTTAAGACTGATTATGAAAAAATCTCATTGAGACCTTTCCAATGATACCCTACTCGACTACCAATGGTGAAACAAAGTTTCATGGCTATAGCCTCTATAGTTTCGGAGAAAAAGTGCTGTGACATACAGACGGACGGACGGACGGAGAGACGGACACAGGTCGTGATTGCAATAGGGTTTTGTATTTTAGTACAAAACCCTACAAATCACAAAATTGTCTCTTTTGTCATATGCAATGTAATGCACGAGGTGTGATAATTCAGTAATGAGACTGATTTTATTGCCGCGCTTGCGGTAAACCTGCGACCTTGAAACTCCCTACCCCCTTCTTCGGCATCCTTCTCCATTCCATTGATGAGTAGACGTGTATTGCTGGTGCTCGTCACGAAAATGGAGAAACGAAATCAAGAGCAACGCGTCGCGATAAAATTTTGCGCCAGATTGGGCGAAACAGCTTCGGAAATGTACGCTGAAATTGTAAAAGGGCATGGTGGTGTTGCTCTTAATTGTGCCCAGGTGTTTCGATGGCATAAAGAGTTTAAGGAGGTGCGGAGCGAGAGACCAGTCGAGGTGCGGACTAACGCAAATGCGCCGCGTGTGCGCGCCCTAATCCGTGAAGATCGGCTTTTAACACTTCGAATGTTGGCCTCGGAACTGGGTATGAACCGGGTAACACAAACAAACAAATTTCAACCGATGATTTTGGGATGGAAAAGTTGTGCGCGAAGATGGTTCCAACGAACTACACCGCCATCAACGTGTCCCAGTATTTGGCCTCTAAAGAGATCGCCGTGTTGCAACAGCCACCTTATTCACCCAATATGTCACCCTGTGACTTTTTTGTTCGCTGGAACAAAATCGGTGGTCAAAAGAAGTGAGTCGATTATGGTCATCCAGGCGGCCGTGACGAGGGTAATCGCGGACATCGCAGTCGAAGCGTTCCAGAAATGTTACGTTGCATGGAAACCGCACTGGAATCGTTGAATAGCTGCCCAAGGTGACTACTTTGAAGGGGATGGCAGGGTTGTAGAATAATTTTTAAATATACGGTTTTTATGGAATCAGTCTCATTACTTAATTGGCACACCTCGTATATGACCCAAATCTGAGAAGCAACCTTATAATAATCTAAACTTAATCCAAGGGGAATCGAGTGTAGCATGTAAAGCTCTGCTGGCAGATGCATGTCGCCAATATCTTCGAAAAATATACAACACATCACCGGAGCTATTAACAAAAATATTTCCAATCCTTAAGAACTTATCCTCAAGTGCAATATGTCCGGTAGTTTGCTTATTCATGGATATGGTTATCGTTACCCCACCAAAAGCTTGTCCTGCAAATATATTACATTCAGAAGTTTTGGAACATCCTCACACTACCGTTTACAAAAACATCATTGATGAAAATTCTGTTACATACGATATTACTTAATATGAAAAATACTGCCGAAGAAATTAGTAGTGAATCTAAAGTAGTATAGGAAGGAGCAAGAGGTTCTAAGTCCTATGAAAAATGTATTAGGCTAGGCAAGAACTGTAAATAAATGTTGACAACTTATTGGATGTTTCAGCTACTAAAAGTAATCAGAAAGCTATAAGACTTAAACGGATATAGAAAAGAAAGAGGGGTTGATTTACAAACACATGATGGGTAAACATGTGACCTTTGCTACTCATACTGTTATTACTCCAGATTCAAATTTAAATGTTGAAGAAGTCAGCATTCTTGATCTGTTTGCTAGAAAACTTTCTTATTCGGTTCAAGTTACTTCATTGAATATCTCAGAACTACATGAAATGGTCACGGATGGACCAGATGCTCATCCTGGCGCAAATTAGATTGAAGATGAAAAGGACAAAAAATGATGATTGCAGCAAATAATCCAAGCAATTTTGTAAGTATGGCTAAATAGCTTCTTACTAAACCAGAAAATGGGATAAAAATCGTTCATCGACATTTATTGAATGTTGACAAACTTTTATTCAACCGACAACCTAGTTTGCATAAGCCCAGCATAACGGCATGTAAAGCACGTATTCTACCTGGTGAGAAGACATTCCGTTTGCACTATTCCAATTGCAGATTCTACAATTTTTGTGTTGATGGCAATCTCAGAGTGTGGACGCTGCGCAAATTGCCATTTACGAATGACAATCCATCGGACAACCAACGACGGCGAAACCCGATGAAGCAAATGTGGGACAAAAGTGCGTACCCGATGAACGCCAGTTGCAGGGTCGCTAATGCAAGCCAGCACTGCAATTAAAAGTTCAATTGCCTCGAAGAGAAAACAAATGACTCACCGGTTGGGACCGAGCTGATGAGGAACCTGTAGACAAAGGACGGGTCTCTTATGGTGGAAGAGGATCGAAAGCAGTGGATCGACAGTGGGACGAAATATCAAGGACGTGTAACTTCATCAACAGCTCAACGGAGAAATAGGAGATAATTCAGTGGAGTTTTCATCAGCGAAGTAGAATATTGGTTGTGGAAGTTTGTCAAGTGGTGCGCTGAAGAAATAACTTTGCGGTGTGAATTTAGGGGGGCCACCAATCAGGAGATCAGACGTAAGGACAGGTATTGTGGATATATTGTTCATTTGTACTTTAACTAAACTAAATTTATATTTTGCGATTTGTTTTCTTTTTTAAAACACAGACTTTTTCATTTGAGGAAAATTGTTCTCGTGTAGATTCTACACTTGGCTCGGGTGTATTTCAGTGTCCGGAATAAATTTTCTGGGGGTTTTCAGTTTGTCTTACGTCGTGTGAACACATACTGGCTAAAGAGTGCGAAGGGGCCGACCGTCCTTAAATAATTGTTCTTTCTACGTAATTCCTATCGGAGAGACTTCGCTAGGTTAGGATGAAAAGTCTTGATTCCAGCTTTATGAGGGGTGTCTTGCGGCCGCGTTTCTCATTTGGCAGCTGCTTGACACCAAGAAATAAGCAAGTGGCGCCTCCTACTACCGTCTCCGATGGGCCCGAAGTCCCAAGCCAAAGGATCCTTAACATGGAGGGTAAAACCTTTAAAAGATTATCCACACCTCATTAAGTGTGCGTCGTTCGATCCTTACTACCTGGAGATCACTTTCTTGAATCAAATAACCGGCTATGCGCATTCCTCATGTCCGTATTCATTCGTTTTTCTTCCGGCATTCTTGATATTCGGTAGCTTTCTCCTGCATCTAGCCGCTTCCAGTCATTTATTTCGCTGTTATGTTTTCCCATGGAATTTCGTGTCTCTCTTCGATTATCTGCTTCGTCACAAATGATTTTACGCGGTTGCTTGTCAGTCTTTTCGCCACTGCCGCTTTTTGAAAATGTACGTTCACCCGTGTTTTAATCAGCCTTTTCATCTGCCCTACATATTTTTTGTGGCATCCCGGGCACGTGATTTTGTATATTCACTCCTTTCCTCAATGGTTTTGATGTCCTTTGTAGAACTTAAAACCGTTTCCAGCTTGTATTGTCTAGAAGAGTCGGTTCCTGTATAATGGCTTTTTTCAGTGTTGGTAGTAGTTTTTTAGTTGCTTTGATTATGTGAGCCCTATTCTCTTAGGAGCTGCGCCTGCTCTGTTTTCCGTAAAAAGTGTTTATAGTGATTGTTTTCTTAGCTGCTCCTCTATTTTGTGAATTCTTCCGTATCCATTACTGTTTGCTGTCGGCAATATGTATTAAATTTCTTTGTTTTTTCGTTCTACTGACATCGAGACAGTGACAGATCTTATGGATTATTCTGTTGTGGGCAACCATTTTGTGCCCAAAAGAATGATTCTCGGTATAATTCTCATCGTTTGTATTTTTTCACTATACATATATATCAAAGTCAAATCCATTTGAGTTACTGATGATCTTGATATCTAGAAAACTAAATTCACAGTTTTCTACTTTTTCATTGTGAATTTTATACTCAGGTTGATTTTGTTGATTTCCTGCAACCGTGTTTCTGCTTAGTTTGATTTTACAATTGTGAGAACGTCATCAACGCATCTCATCAAATTCATGGGAGAATACCCTTTTCCTCCATGAAGGATTCAATGTGGCCCATAAAAACGTAGCTCATCAGAGGTGAAAGAGGGTTTCCCATTGCTACTCCCAAAGCTGTTTTGGATATAAGATGGCTGTTTACAACAGCGTGACCCATAGGATGCTCACAGTCTCAATGCCAGTAGAACGAGAAAACAAGGAAATTGAATACATACTGCAAGCTGCAAACAATAATGGATGCAAAAGCGACCTAATTAGGAGAAGAATTCTGGATAATAAGTAACCGGACTGACCTCAGGAAATTTTTATTGGCAAAATATGTACAATTTTTCTTTAGAAATCTTCAAAGTAGTTCCCATTGAAGTCGATAATACGCTGATACCGGATTTTCCAATCCCCGAACGCTCCCTGGAAGTCGGCAACCTCGATGCTGTCTAGAGCCCTCGTCGTAGCACGTTGAACGTTTCCCAGAGTCCCAAACCGCGTCCCCTTAAGGTGTCTCTTGATCTTGGGGGACAGAGAAAAGTCCGCTGGTGCCATATCCGGGCTGTAAGGAGGCTGTGGCAATGTTGCCCTCGACTGTTTGGCCAACTACTCGGTGACGAGCAGGCAGGTGTGCGACGGAGCATTGTCGTGATGGAGGATCCACGAATCGGCAATCTCCGGACGGACTCGACGAACCGGGGTGGCTAGTCGACGGAGCACCGAATACTCAGACGACGATCACTGTTCAACACATCACGCACTTTTTGCACATTTGTGTCCGTGTGACTCGTTGATGGAGGACCGACGCGCTGTTTGTCATGGACGTCATCGCGGCCCTCCCGGAAATTTCTGTACCACTGAAACACTTGAGTTCTGGATAGAGCATCCTCACCGTAAGCCTCTTGAATCATTTGAAGAGTTTCCGTGGCCGTTTTCTTGAGTTTGACACAAAATTTGATGCTAACACGTTGCTCGATCGTACACTCCATTTTCACTCCGACGACGTAACTGAACACGCATTCCGCTCTCGCTCGACGCTATCCCTCCAAGCGCTTGGAGGCAACTGCTGCAGCTTGGTTCCCTTTATCTAGACCCCCACTACCACTACAGCACCAGATACCGGTTAGCAGACGCTTTGACGGCGCGGGGCAGTCTTAGTCCGGTTACTTATTATACAGTCCCTGTAGAATAACAGCTAAGAAAACAATCAATTTCAACACTTTTCACGGAAAACAGAGCAGGTGTAGCTTCTAAGAGAATATGGCTCACATACTCAGCAGCGACGAAAAAACTACAAGAAAAGCTGAAAAAAGCCAATATACAGGCATCGGCCTCTTCTAGACAATATTAGCTGGCGACGGTTTTAAGTTCAACGAAGGACATCAAAACCATTGAAGAAAGGAGTGAATATACAAAATTACGTGCCCGGGTTGCCACAAGGGACATGTAGGACAGACGAAAAGGCTGATTAAAATACGGGTGAATGAACATTTTCAAGAAGCAAAAGTGGCCAAAAGACTGGCACTGCTGTGTCTGCAAATACCCTTGGTGGTAGGTAAAACATTGTTAAACAATACTGAATAAAAATTGCATTACAGTTTGACAGGAGTCACACGTGATCTGCCAAAAAAGCCTATTGAAATTCAAACCTCATAATGAATCACCCTTTATATAATTTACGTTCAAATTTGCATATTTTCAGATGCTTGAAGAAATATGATAGTTGATCTTTATCAGTAATAATGGGTAGGAAGGTTCGCTCCCTCTAGGCATGGAAGGAGTTTGAAGTGTTATATTGAAATTTTAATTTGCTGCATTATGGTTGGTGACAAAAGAGTGTTAATTCATTTTTCACATGTTTCTCGTATGTTAGATTTTACTTTTTGTGGGCTTTTTTGACTTTTTTCAGATTAAATTTCTCATTAATCAAAAGTGACAACTTTATTTACTGTTTTTCCCGTTACACACCATTATCTCACCGAAGATATTTAAGTCGTTGTCAAACCCCTTTGGTATTGCTGAAGCTCTATCTTAGAAGCATGGTGGTTGTAGATATGGACACAATCACCATAAAAATATCAGGGAAAATGTGTGGCCCGAAGACATCAGCGCTGCTTTAAAAGCAGTATAACGAACCCAGTTCGGCCATATACTAGTCGAATTTGGAACAGAACTCCACAATAAACAAGCGTTCTCCGACGCAGTAAAGAAAGTCCTCGACATATACGCACAGTAGCTTCGCTCAAGCCTATGGAATCGATTGCAATAAGAGACATTGACCACATCATGGACCTGGCCAAGCTAGAAGAGTCCATCAGAAGGAGGTTCCCTCGCGTGGGCAGGATCAAAGCAAGGCTGACACTGGAAAACCAAAGCTAACAACCCGTGGCCACCATTGACAATGCTTCTGATGCCTTTATTATGGTCTGACTGCAGAAGTATGCAAAGGACTCGATAGAAGTTCCTTATGCTACAAATGTGGGAAATGGGACATAGAAGAACATAGGAAACAAAGAGGCGCATGCTGATCCAAGACCGAATCTCGAACTTGTCTTGGGATCAAGAAAAAGTTGGGTTTTCTAGGAAGGCCTAGTCAAAGCAAAATCATGACTTTGATCCATATCCTACACGTATAACTACGCCAAAGTTCGACTGCCCAAAACGTATGAGATGAAAGCGGACTTTTTGCTATTGAAAAAGCAATACCACGATTAAGTTTCCACACATAGTTTCCACACATAGTATAGTATCCTGGTGGAACTGGCATTGCCACCATTTGGGCTCGGAACTTGCCAGGTAGAGTACTGTAGACGGTGGGATGGTTTCGTGGGAGTTTGGTGCTCAGGATCCACCTTCTTTAGTGTACCTAACAGAAAACAAACCAACGTCATCTTTCCAAGCCAAGCTTAATGCTTTGGAGGGTGCTGTTTCAAGTACAGATAACAACATGCTCGTTGGAAGATTCTTCAACGCTAAAGGAATTTTATGGGAAATGCATTCAAAAGATCTATTGGGAGAATGAACACTTGGAATGGCGGCCGGGATGGCACTTGTTATACTAAGCACCGGAAATGTGCCGACTTTCCTTCTTATTGGCTGCCAAGGAACCCTAACGAACATTGCATTTGCCTTGGAGTCCATAGTACTGAGGATATACAATTGAAGGGTATTAGAGGACTAGAGATCTGCGATATTGTCTCCCTTTGTCCACGCACTCAACCTTCCACAATTGAATGGAATATCGGAAGGATATACGGCCAAGAATCTTGCCGAGGTGCTTACGACAGGTGCTTTGCTGCAGGGTGATTTGCAGAGATGGAAGAATTGGCAGATGAAAACGTAGTGAACTCAACTATGAGCGGTGCTATTCCCGGTCGAAATTCCGGCACGAAAAGCCCTAATGTACCGGTGGTCGACTGAAATCGCTGAAAAGCAAAGGGAGTATCACAAGCTTTGGCATAAGGCTCAACAAGTATGGAACCGTAATGAGGCATGCTAACGCATAGCAGCAAATAAGTCAGCCATGATATGTCTTCGCAAAATGATTAACAACAACAAGGCTCACTGCTGGTAAGATATAGGGAACAGTGTGAGCAGAGCTCCATAGTGCCTAGGCTACAAGCTAGTCATGTGGAAGGTTGCTGCCCTATGGACGCTTATATACAGGAATGATTTACAAGAAAGTGCCGGCACTTTTTTCCGTCTCACACTCCAGTCCCAGATGGTGTTTCTGCTGAGGTGTTCCACCATTGTCCTGACTTGCTGCTCAACCCACGCAATGTCTATGGAACAGGGTTTTTCCTGCACAATGGAAAGTGGTGAGACTCGTGTTGGTCAACAAGGGGAAGGAAAAAAACAGATCGCCATCTGCATACTGCCTGTTATGCATGCTTGAGAAACTCAAGAGAAGACTCACTGATGTGACTGGTGCTGCTGAAGACCTGTTTCCTTGGTAGTATGGCTTTAGAGCAGAACGCTCCACCATTGAAGCCATTTCCGAAGTTTTGAGTGCGGTTGGCCGAGCATAGGAATACAGCCCCACTAAGTGACGGATTATTCTGTTGGTGAAACTTTATATTAGAAATATCTTCAACTTTGCTAGATGGGCGAATATTCTGGACACGCTAGGAAAACCTTTTCAAGCCTCAGAATATCTGATGTGGCTTCAGCGGAATTACCTGAGGAAACCCAAGTCTGCTTTATGTTACAATACAGGGCCTTTGAACGATCGAACTTACATCAGGTGTTGCCCAGGGAATATTTCCTTGGTCCAGACCTGCGGAACATGTTTTACGACTGGCTAATAAAACCTACTAAGGAGATGCCAGATAAGTCGTACTTGATCAGTTATGTGGATCCTGTTGTGGCTCCAGTCACTGACTACTCCGTCGAACAAGTGCAACTTTGGCTAGGTAGGCTGTTGCGCTAAGTTAGAGACAGAATGATTGGTCTTGGGTTCAGTCTACCATAGGAGAAAACCGAATAAGTCAGCTTCATAAAGAAAAGAATTTCTAGAGTAAGTATGATTGGTATTGAAGGCATACTAATCGAATCAAAGCCAGCAATGAAGTACCTGAGGCTACTGATTGACTTGAAGATGATGATCTCTGAGTAAAACAGCGTAATGGCTAAGAAGGTGGCTTCGAGCGTATGAGCTTTAAGTCGACTTATAACCAACGCAGGGGGATCCAACCCATCAGCACTTCATTCTTGATGAGTGCTCTAAAGTCAGTGCCACTCGACGGAGCTAGGAGATGGGGGTAATGAAAAAGCTTGGCACAGGTACAGAGAAGAGGAACACTGAGGATTGCTGCAGTAAGGAAAATGTACGTGAGAATTTCGTACATTTCCCCTGCTCCTGCTCTCTTCGAAACTAATAGGGTAATTTAAGGACAAATTTCGGGAATACCTTATTTAGTCCTTTCATATGACACCCCATTTAACTGCCTTTGACGAAAAAAAAATTTTTTTATGTTTGGAAGACCCCATTAAAGCTCGCTTAAAAGATTTTTTCACCGCACAACTATCAAGAAATCATCACTTCTGACTTCCACAAAGCTTCATGGCTGCAGCGTCTATAGTTTCAGAGAAAAACTTCAATGACATATAGGTCTTGAGTTTGATAAGGTTTTGTATGTTTGTACAATACCCTAAAAATGTGGGCAAATCTGTGTATCTGGGCATCAAAATAACAAGAACCGGTAGTAGAAAAGATGAAATATGTTGAAGAATACATAATGATAGATACATCGTTTACGATATGCAAGGCTCTTATCGCACTAGGGGAGCAAACTATGAGCGTGTAGTAGTGATTGATCACATGAAACCCTGGTGTGATGTAGGCGGGGTATCTGATGAACCTGAAAACGGAGACGATGAGGATAGAAGTCAGCCCATGAAGAAGGAGATGAGCTCGGGACGAGTTTGTCGCAGGATGGCTGAATTGTTAAATAAAACGACACAAAAAGACTTGTAAAATTGTCATCCGACTAAGTGTTGTGTGTACGAATGTTTGTATGAAATGAATCCGAAGGGAGTTTTTGAGGGATATGATGAGTTTTGCCATGTTTAAATGCATAAGGTTTGTGCGTGGGTTGTTTATGTGGATCTGTATTCTGGTGGCAGGTATGACGAAGAGATTCTGTTTTGAGGAGGAATGTGTCAAGGGTATTGCGACTCATATAGAAATATGATTGGTATTTCAAGTTGAGTGCATGAAGTGGAAAGACCTTAAATGGTGATATTAAATTAGAGGGAGAGTAATTTCACAGAATGTGTTGTGTGGTGTGTCATGCTAATAGCAGTTGATTAAAATGGAGGATGGTGATCGTCTTGTGCAGATTCGCGATGCTAATGTTTGTAATATTTGTTTTATTTTATAAGAAAATAATGGGAGGATGAGCTTTTCCTCCAGATTGGCCTTCGAGTGTGGGTTGTCTTCCTCATCAGCCCTGGGGGTTAGAGGATGGGTTTTCCTCCCTGGCTAAAAGGATGGGTATGCCTCTCTAAATCGTCAGGTTGGCTGAGTGGTTTTTCCCAGCGAATTTCATTAAAAGAGTCTCTAAATAATCTTTGCATGAGGCGATCACTACCTCCTAGTGTTTGGCAATAGTTTTCCGTCCACCACATACTTACGGGTTTGCCTTTTATTGTTTTTCAGGTCAGTGCAATTTAGCTGTCGTCATCATTTAACCCAAGATTGGTTAAATTTATTTAAATCGACTCATGTGTCAAAGAATGTGAAATACAGTTAAATGTTTTGGGTTGGAATTGTTACGGTTTTTAATGTTGGTTGATAAATCATCCTGCTTTCTATCCCTCTAGCTATTATAATTGTCTTATAGAATGAAGATTCATTGCCCTCGTTTCACAATGCTAAAATGGGTAGTTTTTATTTGCATAAATTTTCTCAAGGGAGGAGGACATTATTGCTAATTTTTACAAGCTTTTTAAGATTTTTTTTTCATAATGATTTCACAATATTTTAAAAAGTTTAGGAAAGGTGTTTGGAATATCGTGGTTAATTCTTGTTTCCTCAGATAGCTTGTATATTTTCAGGCTTTCGATAACGTCCAGTTTCCTTAGACCTTGTACCTCCTTGATGAGTTTTATGCTTTATAGCTGTGTATTGTGTCCTGTCTTGAATATGTGCTTAGCTTACTGATGCGTTGATTTGCTGCGCGTCCCTGTTCTTCTTCTTTGCATTTGTTGTTTCACTTAAGTGCTCCTTCATTCTTAATTCGACCAATCGTTTCATTTGTCCTATATAAATTAACTAACGATTCCCTGAGAACCGCCAACCATGCAAATTTTACATATTCAGGGAAACTTCGCGCCAGACGCTGATTCTGCAAATCTAAATTCCAAAGAAAACCATTCCGGTCAACACTTTCCCACATTCACGGAAAGTGCAACGGCAGCATAACATTATTATAAATTAACACATCCAACATTTCCAATTGTCATTGTAATTCTTAAATTTGTGTACGACGGGGAAACGCTACCCGTCTGTTAATAAATGTTTTTTTGGTAACAACCGGAGTAATTTGTTAACTGGCGCCCAACGTGGGGCTGTGAACGTGCATGCGTAAAAGTTAGAAAAAAAAACAAGTTAATAACACTTAGTTAAAATTAGTGGATGGATCAATTTATAAAATTTATTTTACAAATAAGTACCCCGAAGATCCTAACACATAGCTGAGACTGGCGTGTGGTCCACTTGCGTGCCTGTGCGAAGTTTTGTCGTGGAAAATAACCAAATAAGATCCAGGACAATAAACAGTTTCTTTGCTTGCGAATAAAGTGATATCCGGAACGACAACCAAGCTTCGAAGACCGTACGCATATCCGGATAGGCCCCTGAGTAGCGGGAATAATCAAAACCGGCAAAAAGGAATACACCAAAGGATACAGTTCTACAGCCCAAGAGAAGAACCCACACATTTGGTAATACAGTGGCCATTCAAACATGAGGAACGACTGGAACATATTGATTTCTGCGTAAGTTAATTTCCATAGAATGTTTGCATAGAAGAAATTATTTCTTTCTATTAATTCTTTGAATGTTTTGCGATATCGAAAAAAAAGTTATTCAAAATCTATTTGTAAGCTTTTGTGGTACTTCATCATTATTTAATGCCTTATTAATAATCAATTAAAAATATATATGCAAAAAATTTATTTCCATCATTTTATGCGGAAAAAAAGATCGGGTTTTCAGCAATTGAATAATAAAAATATAGTGAAAGTGAAGGTTAATCGATTATTTATATTCGAGTTTTTATATATATAAAGTGTTGCTTTGAAAATTGGGTTTTTGACCAAAGTGTAAACGTGAAAATTAATACATAGAATTCTTTTAAGAATCGCTGCTTTGTCAGTTTTTAACTATACAAATTTCGCTTAGAAAGCCGTCATTTGATTTTTTGTCAGTTTTGATTGTTGTTGTTGTGCCTTTTTCTGCTAACCTGCGCGTTGAAATTGTGGTAATTTCCTTTGATTGTTGTTGTTGTGCCCTTTCTCCTTACTTGCGCGGGTAATTTCGATACTCAATATCTTTTGTGATTTTTGATCAAAAGGAAAGTGTGGTTTCTAGCCCTTTACAAATTTCTAATATGTTGAATCCAGAAAACCTCATTCGCCCCGAGTGGGGACGAATTTCAAAATAATCCACCTGCCAATGCCCACAATAGGCCACCTATTGAGACTCCACAGAATCCTGCAGGTGCATGAAACGAAAATATCCCTATAAACGAACTTACCGAACTTATCAGTCGAATTGTGTTGCAATCTGGCCAAGAGCAGGTGCCACACATTTTCGAAAGATTGATTAACCCAGCATCCGATATAAAGTTCGAGTCCAACGCGTCCAATATCTCCTGTGGCTTCAGCAGCACCTCTACATATTGATGGTAATGAGTCACCTTTGATATTTCCAAGCTCTCCGGGACCTAGCCGCGGGGCGATCCCAAAAACTAAAGGTAAACCTTCAATTATACTTCCATCTTTATCTGGCATCGACACATCGGCTGCTGCTTCCCTGAATTCGCATGACGAAATCCCTGCTCTTGACGTTGTAGCTCCTCCAAAGGAGATTTTCATTTCGCGTCTAAGTTACCAGACATCTGCCGACTACTTAAAAAACTATGTTCTCAAAAAATTTGGTCCGTCTGTTAAAGTCATCAGCTGCCATAAACTCACAAAGGACAATCTGGAGGATAGAGTGGTAGCTTCTTTCAAACTTACAGTACCTGCAACTTGTGACACTATTTTGAATCCTGAAGCTTGGCCACCCGGAGTACTTGTAAAACTATTCAGCTCACGAAGAAGAAAGTCTTTTCGTGCACCGGGTAAACTGCAGTCTGCGAACTAGTGTAAACTTTTTTGACACTAACTTAATTTCTAACGTATCAATTTACTACCAAAATGTTAGAGGATTAAGGACCAAGCTGGATAAGCTCTTTTTATCGCTTCAACTTTGTGAGGACTCGATTATTTGTCTTACAGAAACCTGGTTGAATGATAACATACTAAATTCGGAAATCTCACTTGATTTTGATATTTATCGTTGTGACCGTGATTTGACTTCTACAAATAAACAAGATGGTGGTGGTGTCCTAGTAGCTGTTAATAATACCATACGCAGCTCTCCCTGTACTGACTTCTGTTTTTCGCGTATGGTGGATTGTGTCATTGTCAAGATCTTCCTTCCTAATAATACATCTTTATTAGTTTCCTCTGTTTATATACCTAGTAACTCTCCTTTATATGTTTATGAGACATTCTTTGACGAGTGACTTTAATTTGGGAGCAGTTCAATGGACGGAGTGCCCTCCTTACTATGTATCATAGACTGATGCATCTTCTCTATCTCTTTCTTCATTTCTCTCACTCTGTTCTTTCTCGCAATTTAACAATATCCCTAATACTAACGGCCGGCTACTCGATCTTGTGCTGTCTAATATTCCAATTCACTGTCTGTCTGTTTCCCTAGCATTAGAACCCCTTGTCCGCATCGATAGCCATCACCCGCCGTTATCGATTGACCTCTCGGTTGTGCTTTTGAAACATCGTACATTTACACCTGCTCCTAAATTCAACTTCTTCAGAGCGAATTACGAATCTATTACCTGCTCACTAATATCCGTTGAGTGGCAGGTATTTTTCGGAAATTTGCCGTGTGAGGCGGCTCTAAGAAAATTTTATAATTATCTGTTTGATTTGATCAAGCATTTTACACCCTTACAAACTCCACGCAAAGCAAAGCAGAAACCTTGGGTCACTAAGCAAGTACTTTGTGCCTTGAAAGCCAAAACTAAAGCTCACCGTTGCTTTAAACTTTGTGGTTCTACTGAATCCAGGGACCGTTTTTGTGTCTTACGTGCTGCAGCGAAACAAGTTATCAAGAATGCTATGAAAAATTACTTCAGCAGTTTGGAGTGTTCGCTTATGTCAAATAACACTAAGCCCTTCTGGTCTTACTTTAGATCGTTCAAGTCCTCTTCTTCTTTTCCTCCCTCTGTCCACTGGAACAATATTACAAGCTCTTCTCCTCAAGACATTTCAAACTTGTTCTCCAAATTCTTTTCGTCTACTTTTACTCCTACTTCATACGTTTCCTACCCAGTAAATACATTTATGCCCCATTCCATTGACATTTCTTTACTCTGCACAGATTATATTGAAGTTGAAACCCTCATCAATTCCCTTAATCCTAATATATCCCCAGGTCCGGATGGCTTGCCGAATATATTTGTTAAGTCATTAGCGTCATCGCTTTGCATTCCCCTGGCTTTCCTCTTTAACCTTAGTTTGCGTACTGGTGCGTTCCCGGCTTGCTGGAAAAGAGCAAATGTTGTTCCTATTCTTAAAAGTGGTGATCCTACTTCTGTGTCCAATTATCGTCCTATATCCCTAATCTCCTGTTTTCCGAAATTACTTGAGCGTCTTGTGCATAACCGGCTTTCAGTTTTATTGGCACCTATCTTGTCAAAGGAACAACTTGGCTTTCTTAAGTGTCACTCTACGACCTCCAACCTAATTGAATTTACTGACTACATCGCGAAGGCCCTAGACAATCGTTTGCAGGTTGATGTGATCTTCACTGACTTCTCTAAGGCTTTTGACACTGTCAACCATCAACTACTCTGTCACAAACTTAAAGCCTTTGGAGTGGCTGGCCCTCTTTTATCATGGATGGATTCATATCTGTCTTCTCGCACTTGTTGTGTTAGTTACTGTGGAGCAACCTCTAAACCATTTCATCCAACGTCCGGCGTTCCCCAAGGTTCCATTCTAGGCCCTCTCCTCTTCCTATTATTTATAAATGACCTTTCATCAGTCATTGCTTCTAATTGTCTATTGTATGCAGACGATTTCAAAGTCTTTCGAGCTATCAGATCGATACAAGATTGTCAATATCTTCAAATGGATCTGATTGCTCTTAATAATTGGTGTTCGACTAACTACCTTTGTCTAAATGTTGCTAAATGCCATAAAATGACGTTTAATCTAAAGCAATCTCCCATTTTCTTTACCTATACGTTAAATGATATCCCACTGGCTGCTGTATGCTCTGCTAAAGACCTTGGTGTTATTTTTGATGCTCACATCTTAAATGTGACTGCCAGGGCATCAAAAATAATGGGGCTTATTTTTAGGCACACATACAAGTTCACCAACATATCCACTCCTATCCGCTTGTTTACTTGTCTTGTCCGTCCTATCCTAGAATATTGTTCTGTAGTTTGGTCCCCCCGATACTCCTACCTCACGAACTCGTTAGAGAATGTACAGCATAAATTTAGTCGAGTTTTGTTCTACAAACTCAAACTCCCATATCAATCCTATGAATGCCGCTTATCCTTTTTATGTCTTCCGACTTTGTTGTCCCATCGCATCTACTTGGATCAGTGTTTTCTGTATCAACTATGTTACAATCAAATCTCTCCAATATTATATGCTGACTTACATTTCCGTCAATCAACGCGTCCTTCTCGATTAAACACTTTGTTCGAGGTGCCCTTTGCCCGTACGAATTTATACTTTCATTCTCCCGTTGTGCGAATGTTAAGGAAACATAATAAACTTGAGCTTGGTCCTTTTTCTGATTCCTATTTTGTATTCAAAATAAGACTAAGAAACCTCGTCCTTACAACTCATTTTGAATAGTTCGACTTGTTGTTTTTTTCTTTTCTTTTTTTGCGCTTTAACTTCATTTTTAATCCTGTTAATTTCATATTAACCTTTTCATAGCTTAATAGACAATAATGCCTAATTTTTCAATATTAATATTATTTAATCTTCCTAATTTTTCTTTGCTTAATTTAAGTTTTCATTCTTACTTGTTTCTGCCTGTCGTTTTTCCATTTTGTAATTGGATTTATTTTAATCTGTTAAATGGAATTGTAAATAAATAAATAAATAAATAAACAACCCATCGAATGTGAGTATAAATGCAGGTTACGATAGGAGTTTGTCTGGTATGGATCGAATCCCTGATGTCGTAAAAAGTTTAAGAGATTTTTCAGGCAATCCTGGTGAATATAGTTCGTGAAGGAAAGGATACTTAAAATCTATGAACATCTAAAAGGAAACCACAAATACTATGGTATCCTGTCTGTCATCAGGAATAAGGTAGTTGGCCAAGCTGATATTGCATTGGAGTCATAAAACACTCCACTAAATTGGGAAAAAATCTCTAAGTGTCTGACACTACATTATGCAGACAAGAGGGACTTGGGTACACTCGAGTACCAAATCACTACTCTGATCCAAGGGAATAGTAGCGTACACGAATTTTACCAAGCTGTATACCATCATCTTTTACTCATATTAAATAAACTTTCCTCAATAGATATGGGCCAGGAATCATTGAATAATATGACTCAATGCTATCGAGACAAGGCTCTCGATACTTTCATTAGAGGGCTATCAGGAGACCTTCCTAAACTCTTAAGTATCCGTGAGCCAGTTGACCTACCACAGGCTCTACATCTGTGTCTCAAATTGGAAAATATGAAGTATCGCGCGCAACATGCAAATAATAATACATAATGGCACACGTAAACCTCCTATTTTAAACCCACCACCGCTTCCTCCAAAGAAAAATCATTTAAATCAAACACAACCATCTGCTCAACAAACGCTAAGGTGAAACTTTTACCCCGAACTTGTCTATAATCCGAGCGTCCCTGAGCCTCCAAGATTCAATCAGCCGAGGTTTCCTCAGCAATATGCCAACAAACTGCCACTGCCACCCTAGCCAAGAGGAATAGAGCCCATGGATATCGACCAGTCCCTAAAAACTAATGCAGTCAATTAATAAAATAGTCCTGGACCAAGACCTCTCTATGCCCCAAAAAGACTTCAACCCCTTGACCACACACATGGACATAAACAGCAACGCATATACTTGACAGAAAATATATCACCAGAAATGGCGAACGAAACTATGGAGCATCACCAACAAGAAATGGAAAGGCAAGAACTCATTGATTTTCTTGCTGATGAAGATACCGAACCTTTCCCTACTGATGTACGCGATGGCGATTTAGAATCTCCCGAAATTAACGAAAACCAGGATGACATTCATTTTTTAAGATGAAACAGCTCTTCGCTGCCTTACATCGAAAGGAAAGCGAGGAGCGGCGTGATACTAAGATTTTTAATAGACACCGGTTCAAATAAGAATTACATTCAAGCTCGCTACATAAAAAATCCCATAAAAAACATTCAGCGTAAACTCCGTTGGAGAAACAGTTGATATACCACACCATGCATTTGTCGCCCTATTCGAACCAAATATCGGAAAACTAAAATTTTTCATTTTATCCAGTCTGAAAACGTTTACAGGAATAATTGGAAACGATTCCCATAAAGCTATGAATGCAGTTATTCATACGAAGGGGGACTTCATGGTTATCGGCCCTGGCATACAACTTCCGCTCAAACAACATGCGTCGCAATCTAAACTAGACGTAAATACAGAGCATCTCACGTTAGGACAAAAGAAACAACTTAAAACTATTTTGGATAAGTTTTCCAACATTTTCTTCGAGCCAGATAAAAAACTGACCTATACTACAACAGTGCAAGGAGAAATACGTACAACCACGAACGACCCCATCTACAGCAAGTCTTACCCTTATCCAGTCGCATTAAAATCCGAAATCGAAAAATATATGGCGCACCTCTTGGATGATGGTATCATTAGACCATCTGGATCACCATACAATTCTCCAGTATGGATTGTCCCCAAAAAAAATGGACTCTTCTGAGGGAAAAAAAAGTTTCGAATGGTAATCGATTGCCATAAGTTGAATTCAGTCACGATCCCCGATAAATATCCCATTTCTGAGATAAACGAAGTGCTCTCTAACCTCGGGAAAAACAAACTCTTCTCCATTATTGACTTGAAGAGTGGGTTTCACCAGATTCCTCTCAGAAATAAAAATGTCGAGAAAACCGGCGTTTCGATCAATAATGGTAAATACGAATTCCTTAGGTTGCCTTTCGAGCTCAAAAACGCACCCTCCATATTCCAACGTGCATTAGATGATATCTTGCGAGAACACATTGGATTACGATGCTACGTCTATATCGACGACATCATCATTTTTGGTAAAGACGAAGCAGATCACTTTCAGAACCTAGAAATTGTTCTTAAAACCTTGGAAAATGCAAACATGAAAGTACAACCAGATAAGTGCGAGTTCCTTAAAAGGGAAGCTTCATTTCCCCCACCTAAAACATTAAAAGATCTGCGATCTTTTCTTGGAATGTCAGGATATTATCGCCACCTTATACGTGATTACGCAAAGCTGCAAAGCCCCTGACATCTCTTTTAAGGGGGGAGGATGGACGACTGTCCAAGCACTCATCTCAAAAAATACTAAGATCACTCTCGACAAGGCAGCCATGGACGCATTTTTAAAATTAAGGAAAACACTCACATCTAAAGATGTTGTTCTGTCGCTCCCAAATTTTGAAAAGGACTTCAAATTAACAACTGACACGTCTAACTATGCCATTGGTGCGGTTCTTTCCCAAGATAACAAACCAATCTCTTTCTTGTCGCGCACCTTAAATAAAACCAAGGAAAACAAGTATGAAAGGCACCCAAACAAACCAATCCTTAATGCCACACCCATTCCGAACTATCCTGGTCACACTGTGCATATTGATATGTTTCAGGCCAAGAAGAAGCTGGCTCCTCCTCTGAGTGGTGTTGTTAGCATTATGTGAACCATAACGCTAAACGGGGCTAAGTTTTGCGAAAAACAATGGTTTGAAGTAATAGGGATGGTTCTCTGAGTCTGCGTAGGTTTTCTGTATATATCAAGTTCGAGCTGACCATTTTTGTTGATGAGGATCAAATCCAGGAACGCTATTAAGCTTTCTGATTCCACCTCCATGGTGTAATTTATGTTTCAGTGGACCAAGTTTACATTTTGCATTACCGTTTGTAACTCGTTTTTGTTCACTACCGCTAGAACATCGTCAACGTATCGGAGCCATAATGGTGGTAGGTATTGTTTTTGACACAGTTATATTTCTAGTCGTTCTATGAATATTTCACTCAGTAATGGTAAAAGTGGATTACCCATAGGTACTCCTGTGGCTGTTTTGAAGTATTTTCCGCTGAATGTGAAATTATTTTCACCCATACACGTTGTTGCCAGTTTCATCAATAGCCTTACTCCTTTTGGCTATTCCTATGTGCTTGCTTTATTGTTCAGTCCTCCCCAGTCCTATACGTTTCCGAGCGCTTCCTTCACTGCAATGTTGGGGAATAGTGCTTTCGATTGATTTGATACCCTCAAGTTGTTGTCGTTTCCTGATAACCTCTTGACTGTTTTTGATTGAGTACTTGCCGTGTAGATCCCCAAACATTGCTTCGAACTTCTTTTATTTGTTTTATTGTCTCACAAATATTGATTTGTAATATGACTTCTTTTTTGCATTGACCTAAACTTAACAAATAGTGTCCCGGATAAACATTCAAAAAAATTTAACCTTTCACTCGCAACATGCATCCCAATTTCTCTTGAAATTGCATAACCACAACTTTCTTCAGGTCATCGTACCTTGCATCAAAATCCCACTTTTAAACTAGATGAATGCTAATGATAACATCTTCAAGTTCATGGAACGAGTTCATCAAGAACAATTTCTCCTCTTCATAATCACCAATCAATGTTTGGTCAGTTTTTGTCCATTCACTACGGCGATGAATTAAGCTGAATGTTGAACAAGCAAATTAAAGAAATAACAAAAAGCCCGACGCCGCTTGACACAAGCAGAAAGCGCAACTAACTTCGTCTTTTTCATTTAACAGCACACGATAATTATCTGCAGATCAAGATCATCTCATGTGAATCATTTGATTCTTAGACGAGTACCGTTTGATGTTATAAGCACATATACCCTGCGGCCACGTTTGAATTCGCCGTCCCAGAGGTCAATAAAGTCCTCGAAGGAGAAATGGTACTCATGTAGTCAGCGAGCGATTAGCTAATAAAACACAGCCATAATGGTTTGATACGCTTTCTGGAGTAATTTGGAATTTTCAACAGATCGTTCACTTCGCGTTGGTCATTTGATTGGAATTAATCGGAAACCGTTGGAATCAGATTGGGTGTCGTATCCAATCAAAATCAATTTGTCAGTGATTTGAGTTGACTTGGAGAAACTTTCATCCTGATGTGCATTCCACTCGGGTTCGAGCAATGATCAGCGGAGGCTCAATTAAATCTGGCCCTGCCTGCGCTTTGAGGAGGGAATGAGATCTTGATTGATTGATTTCATCATCAGAGACTCGTATTAAATTGTAAAACACAATAAATTATACGGTCCTCACATGATTAGAGATTAAATTGAAAAAAATGTACGCTGAACGCGCCTGAAGATGAAGTGGCTGCTTAAAATGCTACTCAAACTCAACAGTCGGCGATTTGGAACCGAATCAATCATCAGCTCTGAAGGGTTCATCGTTTGCACAAATATTTAATGCTTAGACAAAAACAAATCCATACATGTGCCTGGTTAATGTTTATAAAGAATAACGTTCCTGCGAGCAATCTGAGATTCAATCATCTAAAACGGATCATTCCACTCCATTAGTTGATAGCTGATCTGGGCGATTACTCCTTCTTAGTAAGATATCTTTCATCAGCAAACGCAAACCTCGTTTATGTCATTTCAACTTTTTTTAGGTAACCGAAGATACTTAAAATAACTCTTGGCCATTTCTCCTACTATCTAATTATTTTCAGTATCTTTTTTGCATTAGCATTGGCGTAGAAGCCCGAATGGAGAAAAGCTTTAATGATTTTCACTATCAACGATCAATAAACATTAGACATTGCAAAGTGTTGACCTTAGTTGAACCTCCTGGGGTAATAAAAGACGTTTTATTGGTTGGGTGTAACATAGAAAGTGAATTTGATTGGCCTTCACTCAGCACGAGAGTACGGTCGTCAGTAATTGCATTTTTCAATCATGTAATGAAGATAAATTTGTTGGATTAATATATTTGTAGCTATACATATTATAGTTAATATAATAGTGGCTGCCAACTTAATTATTGCCAACGTTGCGGTGGGTCATTTCAAGGAAATTACAGTCTTGGCAAATATTGCATTGAAAATATACGAACGAAGTGCAACGAGGATAAACAATTTTTACGACCGAATAAATGGGTTTATCCTACGAAATAATTTGAATACTCTAGAAAAACTAGCTAGCATGCAGAAATATTTAAAATTCGAGACTACCAAAGATTAATAATTACCATCCCATGAAACAACTTACCTTGAGGGTTTTAAATAAAATAAACAGAATGAAATCAAAATTCAGACTACTTGCCTGTATGTTAAGCAATGAATATTGTTACAAGAATGCGTGATGCGGCTCTTTCTACTCATCACAAAAAGAAATTCATTGGTAAAAGACGTCCAGAACCACTACCAAGGGTCCTCAAGATAAAGCAATGAACAATGGGGAGAATTTCAAATTCGACTTGTAAAACTTATCTACGTATCAATAATTCCTTACCAATAGTTTTTAAAGGTATTGCTCACAGGAGGAACGTCGGCCAATAGGAATATTCTTGGAGGCAAGCATTCTTTGGCGAGTGCCGCCGGTATGGACTTGAGAATATGGAGTTCACCTCGTGAGTTTCCTTCTGGGATAGCAGGTAGTGACCCTGACTGAATCTGGACTACGCTTTGGACAATGAACTTGAACTGATGCTTTGGGCTTGCGAATATTATAGTTTAGACCTAGTTAATTTGCATGGTAACATCAAGGTGACACTCGTGATTTAACGGTTCTAATTCAACTATCACACCATCTCTGCGCCGGTAAAACCATGGCAGGTCTCGGAGTACGTTTAGAGTTTACACCATTGAGTTGGAGGTGTAAGTTTGGTTGAGACGGATTCTCGATTACCGCTGGTCCTGCTCTAAGCACTTGTCCTCATTAATGCTTGTACTAACCCTCGCATGGCCTCCCTGCTCTGCAAAGATAACCATGGGACCAAAAAGCTGACTACATACAGGAATGGAGATAGTAGCTTAGAGGGGGATCTAATCAAACTGGAGCAGTTTCAACTAAAAAATTTAAAAACAGATCGAAAAAATTCTTTAAAAAATTTCAACAACGACGACGCAACTAGCAACTGTAGCCTCAAAGTTCGCAGCACGTCGGGAGCGATACCAACGACGATGAATACAATGACAGTAAAGATTAATAAAAAACTGAGATTAGCGGACAGCCTTGTCCAGTCCGAGGTTCCTACGGCATTGGGGTGTAGCAAAAACATGACACGAACGCCAAAGCGCCCTAAAAAGAAAACGTGGGAAACTCTGCAGGACGTGCTGGGTATTTGCGCACTGGGGAAAATATAAAGAACGTCGAGAGTCCGATGGCAGCTACTACGATCGCTACCAAAGTGAAGAGCAGAAGGCTAACGGAGCGGGGAGAGCTACGCCTAAAGGTTGAGCGCAGATTACTTCACCATCAAACAATGTCGTCTTGCCTAATCGAAGGTGATCGGGATAAAAGAAGCAAGGAAGAGGCACTGACAAAAGAAGCGAAGAAAATCCTTCAAAAGGTGCCAAAAAATAAAATTTGCACGGATGTCCATCAAGAAAAAACACCTGATGTGAAACAGGAGAAAAAAAAAGGCACACTACAGACCTCGGCAGCAGGCACTGCTAGTAAAACCCTAAGATGGCCGATCTTACGCAGAAGCATTGCAGGATATCTGGGAAAATGTAGGCCCGCTGACACTTACACTGCTATAAAAGCGGTACAATCAACCCAGTCGGGCCTCATACAGATCAAAGAAAGTTCTTGGCAAAAGCGCAACTGTAGCCTCTCTCGATCCGATGTCAACGATCGAAATAAGAGACATTGACCACATCACGGACCTGGCCGAGCTAGTGGTGATCATCAGAAGGGAGGTCCCGAGTGTGTTCAGGACACCAAAAAACCAAATCGGAGAACGCATAGCCGTCATTGACTTGACTGAAGAGGGCGTCAAACCATTTCAGAATTATACCAAAGTAAAAGTAAAGTCTGCAGGGTACGGCGAAGAGCAGCGCTTTTTGAATGCATCAAATGCCTTAGCTATATGGTCACACTAACTATGCAAAGGACCCAATAGATATTCTCTATGTTACAAATGCGGTCAAATAGGACATCAATGAGAAAAGTGTACACAAAAGCCACACTGTATTCTTAACAGGATGCTGATCCATGACCGAATCTTGGACACGTCTTAGGATCAGGAAAATGTTTGGTTTTTCAAGAAGCCCTAGCCTAGGCAAAATCAGAACTTTGATGACCCATTTCCTGCAGGCAAACTTCCTCAAGTAGTTCGCGAGGGACATAAAAGCCTACTTTTTGCTGCTAATGGAGTAATACCATGATAAAAGTTCTGCATCATGGCCTCCTGACAAAACTGGTACTGCTCCCACCTAAGTTGGGAACAGTGGTCTCCGAGCGGAGGCCTGCAGATGGAGGGATGGTTTTTTGTGGGTTCGATAATCAAGGACCACCTTCTTAAGTGTGTGTTTAACACCAAATGAACCACTATCATATTTCCAAGCAAAGGTTAATGCTTTGGAGGGCGCTGTCTTGAACGCAAGCGGTAACCTACTCGTGTGCGGAGGCTTCATCGCTAAAGCAATCAAATGGAGTATGCCTTCGAAGGATCCGCGGGAAAAACGAATCCTGGAAATGGCAGCCAGGAAGGCGCTCATTGTACTAAACACCGAAACAAAGCTAATTTCCCACCGTATTGGCTGCAAAGGAACCATGCCGGACGTGACACTCGCTTGGAGTCCTTAGTACGAAGCATACACAATTGGAGAGTATTAGAAGACTACTCAGCCAGTGATCATGAGTGATGTCAAGATGTGGTGAACTTAACTGTGAGCATAATCACAACTGCTTGCATGGCTTCTATGCCCCGTCATAAACCCCGGCACAGTGAGCCCCCAGTGTACTGGTGGTCGACTAAAATCATTGAAAAATGAAGAAAATGTCACAAGCTTCAGCGTAAGGCTCAACGGGCGCGGAATCGTGATGAGGTATGGAACCAGGTAGTAGCATATAAGCCGCCCAGAAAAAACTTTCACGAATTGATTAACAACAGCAAGGCTCACTGCTGCCAAGATGTAGTGGACAATGTGAACAAGGATTTATGGGGCCTAGTTATGCGGAAGCTTGGTGCCTTACGGATGCCTTTCATAAATGAAATGGAAAAAATGGACGAGAGTGCATGCTATTTTCCTCACCCCTTTCTTCTGGGTTGATTTTGTCCATGGTGAAAGAGTGAAAGTGAGTGAGTGAGTGAGTGAGTGAAAGAGTACCCACTCTTTACACAGAAGGAACTGAAAGTGGTAATCCCATCATCAAAAGAAAGAAGCCTCTAGGCCCAGATGGTGTTCTAGCTGAAGTGTTACAACTTGCCCCTCATCATTGTCTTAACTTGTTGCTCAGCATATTCAGCGCTTACGTACAGAACGTGGTTTTTCCGGTACAACGAAAGGTGGTAAGGCTCATCCTTATCAACAACAGGAAGGGGAACTCTGGAATACCATTTGCATACCACCCGTTATGCATGCTAGCCAGGGCTAGATTGATGCTACAGAAACTCATAATGGGAAGACTCACTGGTGCGATTCGTACTGCTGGGGACCTATCGGCTCAGCAGTATGGCTTTCAAGTAGGACAATCCACCATTGAAGCAATTGCAGTGGTGGCGCACCAAGTGACTACTATACGGAGCAGAAATATAGGGCAACGCTCTCAGTAAGGAGGCGTACCGAAAATGCTTAGCACAGGTACAGAGAAGAGGAGCAGCGAGGATTGCATTTTCATATTTGACAACCTCTGATACGGTGATGAGCCTTATTGTAGTCATGGTACCTATTTCCCTCCCTACTAAAGGGTTCCGTGCTTATTACCTGCATTGAGGGAACGTGGTTAGGGAGGCTGTTGCCTGTGAGGACACACCGCGCTCACTCAACGATAGGCAGCAGTCTTTGTTGAATTATACGAAGGAAATGTGAACGGCGTGGCTCATTCCGGATATGAGACCGTGGCCAACTCGAAAGCATCATGAGACTAACTTCTATCTGGCCCAGTTTTTGAACAGGCACGGGTGTTTTTAGTCTTACCTGCACAAGATTGGTGAGTGACGGTCCCCCAACTATTGATTTTGCACAGGAGGGAAAGATAATGCCTGCCACAAAAAATTGAACAGACTGTGAAGGGACCTATATAAGGAGACAAATGGAACCATGTGGCACATTATAATTTTAGCAGCCCTAAAAGATAAAAAGGACTCACGGTAATCACAGACGTCGGGACTGAGAGATAGTTTGTTTGGTAATTCCTCTTTCTCCCTCTCTTCTCACTAGAGGAAGAATCCGCCATTTTGAAGGCACCTCACGATGAAGCAAAACGAGACCTGACCCGAAGTAACATGTAAAACGGTTCCAACCTAGTTTCTCAGGTTGACAGGGGAGATGTTTATGGGTAGTCTAGATGCTCGCGAGCATAGGAGCCGTACACTCAGTACGTACTCTGAGAAGCCAAAAGAGGCTACGAATCTGGAGATCATTAAGCATGTGCATCTAATTGTTGGGAGTGATCAAAAAGTGAAGTTCTACACATTAGCTGTGGCCGTGGGCATCTGGAAGGAGTAAGCATTATGCATGATACTTAGAAGACGAAAAGCCTGTCGGCGTGATGGGTGTCACGTTTGCTGACCATCGACCATAAACAGCAATGCTTTAGTGATTCAACAGCCACAGCGTAATTAAATAGATATTTTTCGATGTTTTTTTCACAATGAATGAAACGTGCGTGCATTATTTTATACCTGAATCTAATAAGCAGTCTAAAGATTGGCTGAAAAGTCACAAAAAATCGAACGCTTGGCTAGGAAGGTGATGACCTTCGTTTTTAGGGACTGACATGGAATAATCTTTATCAATTAGCTGCAGAAGAGAAAAATAGTCACAAGAGAGTATCCTGCAAATTTATCGGATAAACTAAATAACAAATTAAAGAAAAAATGGTCCCGTATGGTGAAGAAAAAAGTTATGTATCATCATGTTAGCCAGCATAGTATAGTGGTTAAAGTACTTGCTGTGTAAATCAAAGGTTCTTGGTTCAAGTCCCGGTGGTGGTTGTTTATCTTGACAAACGGGACCACATGGGTGGCGTGTTTCCTCTACCAGATCGATTTATTTGGCTTTTTATGAATTTGCCCAGTAAACGCAATTCTGCTACAGTTGAGAGTGCCGCCGTAAGCAAGTGGAGTGTACGCTCTTGCTCAATATGAACTTCGTTTGAAATTCGAGTTGATTTTCACCCGAGGAGACCGTGCCGCAAAATGAAGAGAATATTGGGCGAAAAAAAAACGAAAAGGAAAGTTTCAATTCATTGAAATTAGCCAAATATGCTTGGCCGTCGTCATTTGAATTGTATTTCACCGTTTTAGTGTACTCGAAATTCCGTAAAGACGATGCAAGTTTCTGCCCTGGACGCGTGACATGGCCCCGTGCAAATCTTTGGGAATGTAGTTGGTGACGATGAATGAGTCCTCCTACACTTGCGTCTGGCAATCAGGGCACGCAAGACGTTAGGTATCTATAAAAGGTGGTAAACAAAAGGTACGTAAACTTCTTGTTATACATGCACGTTTTCTAAGTGATATCGCTCTTAATTAATAGAGATTCAAAAAATTAATCTCATGGATGATTTGAACTCTCTTGCCAAAATGGTACACCTGCTGGATGAAGTCGACAGTAATGTTTATGAAATAATATAGAAACATTTTTATGAAATTGATGATATTGCTGCGAGATTTGCGAACTATAATTAGACTTTTGCAAATTGTTGACCGATTCGCTAACTTGATATTACAAAGAACTGTTGAGCAAATCTATGTCCGCAATGAATACAGTGATATTCGACGAGGCTTCTTGTAAAAATATTTTAATTCTACCTATATATACTAATTTTGATAACAGTAACCATGTAACTACCCAAATTGAGTCTCAGTGTTGACATTTTTAAGAGAATGAGAATACCTTGACAAGAATATCAGTAGGTAATATTGTCAGTATCTACCTTTGAAATCAGTACCTATCGATCACAGCTCAGAGATCTCAAAGTCAGACTAAAGAAATCAATCAATTTGAACCAGTTTTCCCTCCCAATGAGGGTGTTTAAAAGCCTGCAAGAATATTATACGCGCAGTATAACTTGTATCAGAATATACAAATAAGAAGTTAAAAATTATTATTATAGTGGCTATCATTCACTTAAAATATTCTATGAAAAACAAAATTACTCATAGTCAAAAACCAAAATTAGAATCACTTATTATAATCAAATATTTGTACTAACTTAGGTACGTTTAGTTATCCAAACTACATACGCATGATATAAACACAGTATTCCAGGCTCAGATTTCTTCATGTGTGGCATCATCCATTCACAAAAGTCATTTGACTTTCAAATGCTAATTAGATTTGTACCTCGGTTTTACTCGTATGTTTTGCAATTAAACTCGTCATTTTACTTACCTAGAAGGAAAAAACAAGAAGGAATACATTATTCGAAATATTAAGTGGTTGAGTAGCATTTAAAGATAAAGAATAATAAAACAAATAAGCAAGCTAGTATATTACTCCTGGAAGGTCTAATTTACAACGCAGTACTAGAACAAAAATACAAAAAGTACTGCAATATGCTCACAAATTTAATAAAAGTCTCAAAAGAAAACCATTTTAGATCTGAATTAGAAAGTGCCCAAAGTGATCCAAAAAATATTGGAATATCATTAACCAGATAAATCATAGATCTAATAAAAAAGAAATGTTCAAAGGTTTGACCATAGAAGGATAGTTTCTAGTGACAAAAAGTAACTCAAAGAAAATCGGCAATGCTTTCAATAACTTTTTTAGAGAAACAAGACAAAAACTGGCTGCAGAAATCAACGAAATACAAAACAAACTACCCACCATAGTTCCTACTCAAATAATCGATTCAGAGCTTCACTTGCATCACACAACAGAGAATGAAGTAATAGCTATAATAGAAGAACTGAACATGAACAAATCCCCAGGATACGATAATTTGAGCACAGACACGATAAAAATAATCAAAAATTTTATCGAAAAACCATTAAAAATCTTATTTAACGCCTGTTTGGATCAAGATATGTTCCCAAGCCAGCTAAAAGAAGGCAATTATCATACCCATTTTCAAAAGCGAAGATAGAAAGGACATGAACAACTACCGACCAATATCGATAACAAATACCTTCGCAAAAATATCGAGAAGTGCATAAAAACTCGTCTTACAAAATTTTTGGAAGATAATTCAATAAGACCCGAGACACAGTATGGCTTTGTAAAAGGAAAAGGCGTAGATAATGCATTTGCAGAAGTAACAACACACATCGTGAATAACCTAAAAAGAAAAACACTGGGTGTCTTCTTGGACTTTTCAAAAGCATTTGATACGGTTGATCACGATATATTAATACACAAACTCGAATCTTTCGGAAAAAAACATAAATCATTAGCATTGTTCACAGACTACCTCCAAAATATAACTCAGGCAGTTAAACTCAACGAAACTATCAGCGATCGTATAATTAACACCAAGTTTGGATTACCTCAAGGAACAATTTTATCCCTCTTTTTTTACAACATCTACGTAACATCGCTCTCTAGAATCGCCGCGGCAGAAGTAAAAATAGTAGAATTCGCTGATGATACTGTCGTTCTAATTACAAGCGACAAATGGGAAAATTGTTATGAACGCACTACAGAAATATTGGCAAAAATTATACAATGGACAGAAAGACATTCAATCAAGCTAAATGTTAAAAAAAAAACAAAAGATATACCATTTTCATGTAATTCAAGCGCCCAACCACCAAATAATCTTGATGTCAAAGTAAGAATAATGGAGCAGAACAGATTAAAAATAATTAAACTTCAGAACAATGCGTCGGCTAAATACGTAGTGTTGCATATCGACAGACATCTAAACTGGAAAGATCATTTACAGAACGTAAATAAAATGCTCAAACGCCTTTTGTACATATTCTACAATCTCACACGCATACTTAGAACAAATGACCTGATCAAATTAAACAAAATGTTGTTCCAAACAGTTTTGACATATGGCATAATCGCTTGGGGTGGAACTTACGACACACACTTAAGATGCACCCAAAATATACAGAAAAAGGCATTGAAGATAATTATTGGAACACCTCATACTTTTCCGTCAAATCAGTTATTTATTTGTACAAGTACTCTCAATATAACAAATTTATATGCGCTAAAAGCTCTCACATACATGACAAAAAATGAAAGAATGACACGAATAACTCATGAAATGAACATTAGACACAGGTTCATCAACATGGCAACTATTCGCGCAACTACAACCCAGGAGCAGTAGCATTTCACATGTGTAGCACCAAGGCTTTACAATGACCTACCAAACGTCTAAAAGGGATGCTCAACGAGCCCAATACGTTTCAAAACAAAACTGAAATACTATCTGATAGCAAAACAATCATCGGAGCAGTCTACAAGATAATCAGCACTATCCATTAGTACAAGTTCACAACTTATTTGGAGGGAGTAAAGCAATAAATAAATAAAATCAATAAAATAAAATGTCAATTGACACTATCAAAGTATTGTCGAGAGCTTACAAGACGTTAATTTACGTCGTTCTCAGCATTTTTGTAGTTTTTGTTCTAATAGAATGGACGAAAGCTGTAGTGGTCGGCTCTAATAACTCAGTTATCGAGGACTTCATTCGACTTTCGAGGTTTGAAGTTCGATCACGGTTTGATTTGCGTTTTTTTTTATAGGCAATTTTTTTTTGTACTACGCCCTGGTTAATGGCATGTTTCTTCCCTGACTCTGGTTGATTTTTTTTAAATGCCTGTAAACCGTTTTTCATTGTACTACTGTCTTCCTGCTCTAATTGTACCTTACAAAAGAGCGGTCAATATCACAGTTGGCACCAGGAAAAGTTCGCATGTCCATGATATTCGATGCAACTCTCTTATTGACGAGGATCTGGTATATTTTGTCAATAGATATACTTTTGTACTAAATCCTAATTCCGTAGGTGTACTCTTCTGGTTCAAAATTAAATCAATATAAAACTTTAAACCAATGGCCTCCAAATTACTTCCAAATGGACACAATTATACTATAAGGCTGCTACGATATACATATTCTTATTGAAAACCGAAAACTGAATTTCTTATTGAAAACCATGAGATCAATTAGATGACTAGCCAAGTTTAATTACAGCATTTTTACAACTTATAAGCCGAGGACTAAAAATTGGGTACAAGAATCAATCCGATACAGTTTTGGCATTTTGCCAAAAAATAAAAAACAGATGTAAGCTCAAGTGCCCTGTAAGAGAAATGAAGAGAAGAATAAAATATGTCAGGAAAACACGCAATAGTAGGCATCGAAAAGAATCCAGGGTCAAAAGTTGTGCTTATGCATGAATCACCTGGGGTGGTGGATTAAATGTCAAGACGTTAGAAAGGTCACTTGTGTTTTACCATTTTAAGAAGAGCCGTTGTTTTGAAAAGATATTATAGTCCTGCAGCACTCAAAGCATCTCAAGTAAATATTTTAAGAACGAAGTTGTGGAGTGGGAAGAACTCTTAGAACAAACTGGATACTACAAATGCAGCTCAATGAAAGCAGTGCAAGACAAAAGGCTGAACTTCCGCAAAAAGTGGCAATACCTCCAATGACTAGTTTCACGAAAGGCTGACCTATAATTTAATAGAAATGCAGATGTGTTGCGAGACATTAAGAGGACTGTCAAACAAAAAAGTATCCAAACTGCTATTAGAGGGGTATGCCAAGCCCAGTGTGTTGGGCTACTGCGGGATGCTCACTGGAATTCCTAAAATAGCTCCCATATCTTACTGGTGAACATGCGTTGCAGTATAAATACCCAAAAACACCATCAAACACTTTACTTGTTACTGTGAGCTTGTTTGCATAGCATCTTGATGAATCTTTCAGCATGTTGGAATCAAAACCACGAAGGAAGCGTGGTTATATACCAGATCTACCGTTAACTTTTTGGAAGTTCTGGACAGTTTAGAGTAATGAGATAAAAATAACCGATATTCTGGATCTATATGATTGAAGTAAAAAATAATAATTCTTCAAAGGATATTTTATAGGTATCAACGAAAAGCTGGTCAACCTGCCGTGAAGCATTGCATTACATTCATTTTTTCTCCTTGTCAATTTGACACATTTAAAAAGATTCTCAATGTAATATCAATATTTCGAGACTTGTCCTCAATTTTATTTCTTTCCTAAAAATTGCGTACTTCTGAGGTACTAAATTTATTTAAATTAAATATTTCTGAGGTACTATTGCAGAAAATAAGGAAGAGACAATCAACGATAAATTTTACGACGGGTGACTTCAATGTAAAAATCGGCCAATGAATGGCACAAACGGGGTGTGTTCAAAAAATATCGCGAATTTTGTTTTTTTTCAAAAATTATTTATTTATTCATGAATATCTATTTTGTCCCCTTCAAAGTAATCCCCATGAGATATTATACACTTCTGCCAACGGTTTTTCCAATCTTCGAAGCACTTCAAAAAATCATTTTTTTTAATCTTGTTCAGCTCCTCCTTCGATGCCGTCTTTATCTCGTCAAGCGTAGCGTAACGTCGTCTTTTCATGGGCCTCTTCAGTTTAGGAGACAAGAAAAAGTCACAGGGGGCCAGATCTGGGGAATACGGTGGCTGCGGCATCATTAGTGTGTTGTTTTTGGCCAAAAAGTCGCGCACAAGAAACGATGTGTGAGCAGGGGCGTTATCGTGGTGCAAAAGCCAATTTTTGTTCTCCCACAAAGCCGGGCGTTTCTGGTGGATTGCTTCGCGCAGATTGCGCATAACTTGCAGGTAATATTCCTTATTGACCGTTCTTCCCTGTGGCAAGAACTCATGATGCACCACGCGCCTGCAATCGAAGAAAACTGTCAGCAAAACTTTCACATTCGACCGAACTTGGCGCGCTTTTTTCGGTCTTGGTTCATGCGACAGCTTCCATTGAGATGATTGAGCTTTGGTTTCCACGTCATAACCATAAACCCACGATTCGTCACCAGTTATGACCCTCTGGAGCAAATTTGGTTCGTCGCGGACAGAGTTTAACATCTCATTAGCAATGTTCATGCGTTGCTGTTTTTGGTCGCAATTGAGCAATTTTGGTACGAATTTCGCGGCGACCCGTCTCATGCCCGAATCGTTGATAAAAATCGAATAGCACGAGCAAATCGATATGTTTAGGTCCTCAGCAACTTCTCTAACGGTGATTCGACGATTGGCCAATACCATTTTCTCCACTTCATTAATTTTTTCGTCTGTTGTTGAAGTGCTCGGGCGTCCGGCACGCTCTTCGTCGTTCACATCTTCTCGGCCTTTAAAAACATTTTGTACCACCGATAAACGTTGCTTCGGTCCAAGGTAGCTTCTTCGTATGCCACAGTCAACATTCGGAATGCATCCGCGCACTTAATTTCGTTTTTCACACAAAATTTGATACACGTTCTTTGATCCATTTTTTTGAATAAGTAAAAATCGAAGACGATTGAAAACACGTGCAAGTAAAGCAGCTATCACCAATTAAGTGAACATTCAAAATGGCCGAGCTTGTCGGCATTAGTGACAGACATGAGTACCAACATAACGCCACAAAAAAATCGAAATTCGAATGTACGTAACTCACGAAAATTCAAAATTCGCGATACTTTTTGAACACACCTCGTAGAGGAACACGCAAAGCATACACCTTCCATGCAGAAACCAGTGACCACGGACAGTAATTGATAGACTTCACTACTACCAGAGGCTTCACAGTGAGCTCCACATGCTTTCCACATCGAGACATCCATAAGAGATCGTGGGCACCCCCAGACAGTCGCACATTCAACCAGATTGACCATGTCCTCGCACAAAAACAAGTAGCCACCACCATTCCCGACACGTGCTCGTCTGCAACGCTGTCTATGATTTGGACCACTAAATTATAAGGGTCGAATTCTGATGCTACATTTACGTACTATTTACTTACCTCAAAACGAAAACACAAGGGAGGCAGTTGTTTGCAAAGAGAGATAATACTCCCTCAATGATTGCAGCCCTAGTGAATAGCCGCTACAAATCCTCTTCCTTTCAATGTTTTTATTTTCCATAGCAATTTTCCGAATTTTTCCAGCATTCCTTTTGCATCTGGAGTTTGTAGATGCGTCACATCCGTACTCGATAGATCACCGATTTGCTACTTAATCTGTCCAAGATTTTGATTTTTTGTTTGGTAGTAAAATTCACCAGTTTTCTGTTTGATGACATTTTAAAGCATAACGGTTTAAACTTTCGGTTATTTCAAGTGAGTCCAGAAAAACTATGATATTGCAATATTTAAGCCCTCAAAAAATAAGTAAGTACACAGTCAATATAGTAAACAGAACAAATTCACTTTCGCGAATTTCACTTTTAAAAAAATCTAATCCAAATTTCGGTACAACTTAGTGAAATTGAGGGACAAACAAGGGACTCACAACTTTAATCAATAGAATATGGCTTTTGTGGAATGCCCCTTTTAAATAGTTTTGCTACAAAACAACAGTGTGTAGAAAAACAAATCGAAAAGCTTAGAATCTAAATGTTTCATACGATGTTTCAAACAGAAATATTTTTTGCTGAATAATACATTCAAGATAAGAACAATAGTAGTCCCTGACGTCTGTAATAATTTTAGTTTACGTTCTGCCGTTTTCAATGAAAATGTTACACCAGGGTAGACGATCGTATGGAGAGAACACGCCGAATATTTGTTAGAAAGATTGCAAAAGCCTAGAATACATTGATGGGAAAAAATGTTTGGTTTAAAAGTCTTCCCGCCGTGTTAGCTGCCCGGTTTCCCTTAAAAATATTTTAAACATCAACTTCAACTAAAGTGGCTGCGGCAGCACTGTGCTGGAGATATGATTGTTTATCAACTTGTTTACTCTTCCAAAGATATTGCACTGCATAGAAATCGCTGTTCACTGTAGTGAAATAGGAAAAAATAAATGTCCATGAAGGACTGCAGCGATGGTCTGCTGCCTCGGTGAAAGAGGATGTTGAGATCCGCCGAGATTGGCCTAGTCTGGGGACGCGTGAATGCGCTGGCAGGCTAGCGTTGAGGTGTCGTGGGGCGGGTTCTTCTTTTGCATTCACGATTTAAACATGTAAAAATGCCGATCGCCTGGTGTCGAGGCTGGGGTAACCTAACATACTAAGGGTTGCAATGCTTGTTTGAAGAACAAATTGGGCCTGCCAAAAACGGATGTACTGGTGGAGAATTCGTCGTTACCCGACTATACTTATGACCCACAAATAAGAGTGGGGCATCCAGATGGAAGCGGTGCCCCCTCGCACCCTCCCAACCGGATCAAGATCCAAACATAGACGTAGCCATGTATTTCCCATTTGTGTGAAAAACTCATACAAACATAATTTGCATGACTCTTTCCCTCAAATGAGGAATACAAACGTAACGAGTTTATGCCAAAGCGTTATGAATGAAATCACATGATTCTACGTCATAAAAGGGCACGCGAGCGGAAAGCCACTCTAACCGGTAAGAGCCCCCTGTTAAGCGAAAAGAAAGGAAGAGTACGCCCGATAGCTAGCTCATGTTAGTGGAAGAGCCTGCCATCGTTGCGGGTCCTATACACGGCCAGGTTGAGTGAAAGGGAAAGACCGAGTTTTCAAGAGCTAACAATCCATTTATTTTAGTAATTACGAGATGAAAATGTTTGGAGTACAACGTACAAAAAAGAATTAATAAAATTGGATGAGATCGCTGTTGAATTCAAGATTATACCTAACCCATACGAAATTTATTTTTTTTCATAAACAAAATTTATAAAGAATCAATTTGAATAAAAATTGAAGTATGTAACAACTTTTATTATTATTTATATGAATTTATCATTTATTCTCATCATCTTAATGTGGAGTTTTGGAATCCAAAATTTATTTAAAATTATTTTTTTTCAATGTTTAACTATTTATTGATGTGATGTGATGTGAAATGTGTGATAATTTGCTAGAATTGTAGCATAGTTAATTCGAAAAGTTGTAATGATTTTTATATGTCTAAAATTCCGTCGGTAGATTTCGTCGCCTGCCTTGAAGCCAGAATGATGGGATCGCAGATTGTACCGCTCCTCCCCCACCCATCTACTGTCTTCAATCCTCTCCCGGATTTGTTCTCGCAGAATTTGGAGTTTCTCGTGCGGCTCCAGCACCACTTTTGGGTCTTCCAAACCTTTCAACTGCCGCAATAGCTGGTACAAGTTTCCGTGGCAAATCATATGCTGGCCGAACACGGCCAAGTATGGGGAGATGCCTGTCGTGGAGTGATAAGACGAACGAAGGGCACAGGTGATGGCGGAAATCCTGCGGTCCCAATCCTTCTGATCCGGTTGGACGTAGGCCCGAATGGCGGCTATGAGGGTGCGGTTCAACCGCTCGGACGCATTGGCTTGCGGAGAATAAACGGCAGTCCGCTGATGCATAATGCCATACTTTTCCATTAATTCCCGAAATCTAGACGAGGTGAACTGAACTCCGTTGTCGGAGACCAGCGTCGCCGGTACTCCAAATATATGGAAAACGCGATTTTCCAGAAAACTGACTATGGGGCCGGTGTGCAGGTTTCGAAGAGGTTCCACAATCGGAAATTTGGACAAGTGGTCCAGGACCACTACAGCTTCCGTGTACCCCGAAGTCGAGTGAGGGTACGGACCGATGAGATCTATATACGAGTACAGGCGCAGGAACACCCGCTCCGGTAGTTCGAGTTTTCCCATCGGGGGACGAAGAACAGAATTGGGCGCTTTAGTGCATTTGCACAGCTCACAGGCGGCTACGTACCTTTTCACTTGCTGCGCCATCTTAGGCCAAAAGAAGGAAGTCTTCAGTCGCCGAAGCATACGACCATAACCACCGTGTGCACTCAATGGGTGGTCATGAGCCCGCTTAATCAATTCGAAGTTCAGTTCTTCGGGCACCCATAACTTCCACTGTTCCTCTTCTTGAATGGGGTCTCCGGAGGCGTGTCTCGTCCGCTTGTATATAAATCCCTCCGTCACCCGTAGTTCTGGCAGCTGTGGCAACTGGTCCTGAATCGTATTCATCAGCTGGATATAACATGCTGACTTGAAGGCGGGATGGTCCAAGTCTATCCATAGGGGGCTGTCGTCCTCCTGGGCCAACTCGGCTCCTTCAGGGGCGAACATCCTTGATAGTGTGTCCGGTACCACGTGCTGACTTCCCTTGCGGTGTCTTATCGTGAAGTCAAACGCCTGTAATTTCATGGCCTATCCGGCCAAGCGGCCGTGGAGATCAGTTTGGCTCATCAGCCATTTCAGTGACGCATATACGCATATACATATGCTTGAAAACGTTTCACTGCCAGCACAGCCGCCAGGCATTCCTGCTCCGAGACCATGTAGTTCCGTTGGGCCTGGTTCAGCTTGTGGGACATAAAGGCTATAGGTCTCTCCTCGCCGTCTTGTGCAACCTGGACTAAGACCCCATGTTGACTCGCGTCACAATGGATTGAGAACGGTTTGTCAAAGTCCGAGCTGTGCAGTACGGGGGCTGTTGTCCTCCTGGGCCAACTCGGCTCCTTTGGGTCATCTTCAGTGATGACTTTTATAAAACTAATTCTAAAAATTACAATTCTTATGAAATCGAATTAAAAGTTAACTGGAATGGAATTATGAAATTTTCAACTCATTAAAAAATCTTGCGAAGTGAAGTTGTAAGTTAAAATTATGTAAATGTAATTTTAGAGTAAAAATTGCTTTTTGTAAGATCGAATCAGAAACTTAAAGGTAACTAGCTTATAAATCATTATTTTTTTTTTGTTTTTCCTTCATTTGAGCAGCATTTATTAGGTGTACTTCTTATCAGTTCATAGAACTTTATAAATCTTGTACTCACAAAATGGGTCCGACATCCAATGTACACATGATTTCCGAATTGATATGCTTAGTTCGGTTCCCATTTGTGTCGGGGTGGTCTTTAGGGAGGGAATAGTTGTCTTGGTTAAGCACGAACGTTTCGCCCACATTGAGATTCATGTTGAGGATGCCTTTGTTTCGGTTGCTGGTGAAGAAGTTTTACAGCCCGGCAGCGAGCGTAGTATTGCGGCCACAAGTTACACCAAAAATGCCGATGATTAACCACCCACTGCACCAGTTTCGCAGTTTAAGCAAGCAACGTTTGACGAGGGCTGCTATTGATTGTTTGACCGCAGTCGCTCTGCAGGACACATATATCCACCATCACAGTCGTTATTTCAACCAGTTTGCTGATAAGAAAAGCACTCAAGAAGCAAAGGAACTTTACTGGCGTTTATTACCGGCTTATCTTTTCATGACCTTCGTGAAGTCGTTTGTCCAAAATCACAATTAGGACCGCTTCATAACGTGATCTTTCTAGTATAATTGCGTATCTTCACCAATGTAAAATTGACAAGTCTCCGACGAAGATAACCCCAAAGGCTGCCGGGATTGCAAACGCATATTGCAGAGGCGGGAACAGACCGTGAATTCAATGATCTTCTTCAATCGGCATACACAGCAGCCCCAAAACCCAGAAAAAATAATAAACGAATACAAGTACAATGAGTGCTACGCCACAGAAGAATTTTGTCAACGAAAGAATTTGACGCTTTTAATAGCAGGAAAATAACACAATATGTAGCATTATTCGCACCTACTTCTGCCTCATTGTTCCTAATTTGATCAAAAACACCTTCATAATTTACCCTCGAACTCAAATTCCTCTCCACTCAATCAATCTATCGATTACACTTCGTATATACACTGTAAGATTTCTAACCTGACAACTAATCGGAGATCGCCAACCCGCTCCCACGTTTTTTTCTTTTCCCCGGACTATCACTTCTCTTCTTGGGTGGCGGCCACTACGTGCACACTTCACTGCCATGCGACTGTCAAATCCTCTTGACATCCCACGACAAAATTGACGTGGGATGTGCGCTCGTCACAACCAACGTGAAATGACAAGCCACCTAGCAGCAAGGTGTGTTAGTAGTGGTCGCCAGCGGCGTCGCATGATTCATTACAAAGTCTGATCTCATAAAAAAAAAAAAACGAAAACAAATTGCATGAATGGTTAATTAGAATTTAATGTGGAACTATCAACCTTAAACTTTATCAAAATTGTCTTTGAATCAATTTGACACTTCTATCCTTATTGAATTGTTGCATAGACCAATTCTGTTCTAATCATCTAATTCTTCACAATTATTATCCTGTTTTCTATGAATTGTGTTTAACGGTAAAAATAAGTTCATTATACGAATATTATTATTCGTCTATTAGTTGCATTAATTTAATTTACTTAACGACTAAAGTTATTTCTTTAAATTGACACATAAAAACATTCCATATTAACTATCCTACCCGAGAAGAATGATTAAAATTTCTAATGCTTCAAAAAATTTTGAAAACTAGTCGATCCTCGGCTACATATCCTTCTTGTTCATTTAAATTAAACATTACAGACTTTGAATAAATGCCAACATATGTAAATGTGATTGTTGCAATGGAATGGCGCTCATAAATTTAGTGAACAATACGAAAGCAAATAACAATATGGTACTGTAACATTTTAGAAATTAATGTTGGTCTTTTTTTTTTAATTATAGCTTCAACAATAGCTAAGGAAACGAAATACTTTAATATATAAAAAAAACTATGTTGCTGAATTTAATTGTTTAAAAAAAGTTGATTTTGAAAATATGATTTTTCAACCAATGAAAAATTTCTTTGAAAAAATACAGATTGTGTTTTCTCATTTAATGAAAGTTAGTTGACCGCCCATCGAAAGATATTCAATTTAATGTCAAGCATGCTCACGCTCTTTACTGGCAGCCGTGAAGAAGGTTTCCGCCAAACCTGGACGGTTAACGGTATCAGGTCAGAAATAAGCTCACATGAACAAGTACGTAAATGACGCATCAATTTCTTTTTGAATTTGTGTTCGCAAGGAGTTGATGCACTGAGTAGTGATTACAAGCCACTCAGTTGGGAGGTCCGGAGCTGCAACGCTACTTAATGGAGGCTGATTGAACGGAAAAATAGATTAAATATAAGTATGTGCCACAAACATAACCATTGTAGCTAAACTGTTTCACGTGATTACCACTTACGCGTCATAAGGATTGTCGATCATATATCATTTGCGCCAATTTTATACCGGTTCAATGTCACATTTGCGGCGTAAATTTTACGATTTTGGCGATATAAACATCTTTATCTTTAAAGTTATTTAACATGGAAATAAGGTATTCTTACACGACACCTAAATCGATACACATACGCGTATACTACCAACGCGTGCTCTACAAGACGACCCGAATTGATGCTAAACTTTGTCCTTTTTAACTCACTGTTTATCTTAAGCTAAATTCTCAAGCACTCCGTTCATTAAATTGAAAAAGACCGCTATGCGCTTCTACGCGAAAAGTGACACATGTACTAATACTCAAATAAGTTCCAGTCTTCAGAAAATATATAATTTGCAATGTTTACCGTTCCTGAAATGCCAACCGTATTTTAATGACCTCTTTGTACCTGCAGCTCGAATAAATTGGTATTTTATCTAGAAGAGCACATTATCCTCTTCCTTTAACATGCCTATTTTACAAGCGCTGTTGCAGCCCCTCATCTGAAAGTCGCGTTCAAGATTGTCCATTGTGCGATTCCTTTTTTTTTATCTTGTGACTTTTCTTTCACTTGTTTACGTCCAATTTAAATTCTCAGTGGCCGATTGAAATTCCTTGGGATTGGTAAATAGTTCTCCCTAAGTCAAACAACGCCAGGCACTACAAGTTGCAGACAAAATAAACATTCATTGTACAAAGATTTGATGTCAATATTTTCCGTATACTCCGCTCGACATTCATCACACCCAGCTCACGGTTGGCTACCGGCAATCACGACTATTGCAAACAAAAATCATTTCCAACCTTACTCAATCCCACTCGCAGTTGTCAAAGTGCTGTCGCAAACACGCGATATTTTGATTTCTGACTAGTGAACTCGTTCGATTGCAAGTAAATCCGCTAGTAAGAGCGACAGTGGGTCAGGGAAGAAGTGCGTAAGAATTAGCGCAGAGGTTTTCAAGTGTGCGTTCTTGTTGAATGCTTACATACGGCGACTGGGTGGATAAGTGTCCATAGGATGACGGTTCACTGGTTTCATGTGCTATATTTAATTGTACGTCACTTTTCTGTCCGTTCGGATAATATCACGCACTATCTGAGCAATGATTGTGAAGCGTGAAAAGCAAGATGTTCAAGAAAGACGTCATTCAGCTTCTGGAGTGGATAAACTTGATGCCTGTGTTAAATATTCATGCGCCGTTGTTCGTTGTGGGATGCAGCTGTAGACAATAGGCCGCAGACAGTTTCTATTGTCTTCAGTGTGGGATTTCGCAATTTCGAGTAACTCTTGCTCCTATCACAGTCACTTTGCGGTTTGCATGCAAATCCTTGCAAGTACTTAGAATCCGGACAAGTGCCGCAGGTTGTGCGTTGTCCTAGGCGACGATGATCCCGACGTATCGCCTTTCACGCTCGCCCGAAAGTCACAATGTCACCTGAGACACATGTATCTTCAATGCAAAAGCAGCAGCTACGGAACATTAAGAGAATTTTCACACTTCACTACACTAAAATCAGTCACTGTACTCATTAGCGGATCACTCCCTTTCATTTGCACCGAACATCGTTGGCGTAATCGAAACCCCAATTATTATTGGATCAAGAGTTTTATGGCAACCGTCAGGGACTTTGCGGGCAGGATGGACCTTTAAAATCGCGAAAACCACGGAGCTTGACGCGACGACGCTCAACGTTTACACACACTCGTATAGAAGGCAGTCGAGAAACGTTTGCAGTTGGTTTTGTCTTGAAACCGTTCGGTTCACTGCACTGCAGTTGCCTTTATGGAACTTCAACTTTTAAATAATTGGTAAAAATTTTCCAACAAGTATTAACTAAGACGCGATGTTAATAACTTCACATGGCACCGATCCAAACAGCGACAAAGCTTATAAAATAACAAAAGGGTCTTATCGAACAAAAATTCGCCAATTTCTCCGTGGTTCTTCACGCCTCATCCGTCCAAATCTTTTTCATTCTCTTGCCGTTCAAGCGGCACCTCGAACCCCGCTGCTCGCTCAGCCGAGTTAGATTGCATTCAGCAATACACACGGATGGGATGCACTAAATCAGTGTTCCCATGTCCGAAATTTAAACTAGCAGATTTTATTTTTTGTTTTTTTTTAAATTAACAGAAGAAAAGAAAAATGAAAAAGATTTTAAATAATAATAGAAAGTTCAATATCACGAAGGACATAATTAATGGGAAACGTTTAAATTTAATATAAAGGTAAATTGGTATAAAATTACATTTAATAATAATAAGAAAAAAATATTTTATAAATTAAAACTATGAATGGAAGCAAGGAAATCTTTTTTTTTCTAAATCCACAATTAAAATTTCGGATAAGGGTTGGGAAGGTTTTCGATCAGTTTGCTTGGGTGACTGCTCGATTACTATATTACCTTGAAAAAATTTTCTAAATAGAAGCTGAAAATGATTTTTGATGGCATCCACTTAATCGGGCAAAATTGAATGAGTCAAATACAATTGACTCACAAAAGAATGTGCACTTACGAGTATTCAAGCACAAATATATGAAAAGCAGCCGAGAAAAATCGGTGCACGCGTAGCCTGTGTACTTATGCGTTATTTGAACTTAAGCAGGCTGCACTTATCTGGGTTTTACTGTAATTATAAAATGATATCTCATATTGTGCATTTCTGTCTCTGAGGCCACTTTTTCCTCTAATTTTTATTAAATATATTCATTTTTACTTGTAGTTTGCTCTAACGATGAACTTAAATTAAATTGGCCCTCGGGGCCAATACGTTTTATAATAATGTTTTTATCTTAATGTTTTCAATTCGCTTTTAACAAATTGATTCGATACTGTCTCTACAAAAAGACTCCTCGAGTGTTCGAAATTCGAGAAAAATGACGGGTAAAATTCCGATTTAGATGCCATGGAAATCAGGAATCGCAGTAAAGTTATTTCATAATGATATTTAAAATTTCAATATAAAATAACTACAGTGCCACTTTTAGAGCCATAATTATCAAATCATAATCGGGACTCTAAACGTGTTGTTCCGTCCAAAATACAATATATGATAATCAACATGCTTTCTTAAAAAATTTCTGTTAGCAAATATGTAGGATCATATTTCCCTAAATCATTTCACTTAGCATGTTAAATTCATTTACTTCTTTGTATTCCAATTTGACCCCATTTACCAAGATTTTATTCTTGTTCTAAATATATCCATTCATTTTTTCACGCTCTTCAATCATAAGATATACTGTTGCTAAATTTAATAGGCATCAATTTTATTGTTCAGAAAAGTTATGATCTTAATAGCGCGAGAAAGGAATAAAAAAATCGCATTCACCTCCATTGTACAACTAACAATTATCACGACCTAAGTAGGTACTTACAAGCTCATTAAACTGGTAATATCTTTAACGCTGATTATACGGTACATTTACAGCCCAGCGGAATTCAACAATCGTTTTCAAAACAACGTTAGTGATATTATTGCAAAAGATAATCGCGAAAAGATACTCACGTACGAGTCCGCCTGATACTCGTATTCCAGCTTGCAAGCAGCCTTTCAAACTAGATTTCGAACTGTAACATATCCTACATTCAGAATGTGTGTCTTTGGGCGCCGGCGAGCGAAGGTGTGAACCAAACACACCCGAAAAAAGAATTACCGAAGAATCCATGGAAACTTCTGAAGCGGATTTAACGCGAAGAGGTGAAAAACATTAAACCACTTCTTGTGGTGATCCCATTTTCTTCACCACTTCCAAAGTTCCAACGAGGTACTCGTTAAGCGCCGGCCAATGCGGTATTGACGAAAAAATTGCGGGAAAATCTGATCAACTACTCAATTTGATCGGACCGAATAGATGCGGAGGTAGTTTGGATAGCGTTCGACATGATTAGACAATTACATAATTTTCAAAACCATTGATCGTTCCTCCTTGGTTATTTTTGACTTTTTACCTTGGCCTATTTCGAGAGACGTGATCGAACTGCAGCGTCGAAACAGTCGTTAGAGCGGCCAACAACGGTCGGTAGTTGGTTTATAAATTAGTATCACGTTTTGTTTTTAATTCGTCAAGGTAGCCAAGGTGATAGTGACGAAATTTTTGGGTAAATGAAATGCAACTGGTCTAGCGTGTTCATCGAAAATGCAAACTGAACTATTTGGTGACCCGGTTGTGGAGCGTCGTAAAAACATACTCGTACGAGTATGTTCCCCTGAGGTATTCGCGAGCAGGCTGAGTACAGAATTTATTACCACTCTCAAATGCAAAACAGATTGCATCCAAGAACTTTCTTCTGCGAAATGAGGTCTATTTTAATTCGTTTTCTTTACCTAATAAAATTTAATGCAGAGGCTTTTCATGCTTATCCTTTTTTGTTTTCGCTGCATTCGCGTTATTTAGTTAAAAATTAACGTTAAGTGCATTTCATGACTAGTTGAACGGTTTCAACTTTCTTTTCTGGGTTAAACATTCAAAAGAAAATTACTGAGGCCAAATTAGTCGTGTCGAACGCTTCACTTCTTCATCAAATTACAGTAATTACGATTTCCACCATGACTGGAAAAGAGACTCAGGAAAACGAATTATTGCGACATGTTATCATTGTTCATTGCCAAGACGACTGCAATAATCAAAGACGGAAGGTCAAACTTTCCCGAAAATGGCAGTAATTATTCAGCTTTTAGGTAAATTTCTCGAGTGAAATTTACCTATTGCGGAGAGCATCATATATAAATATATATATATATATATATATATATATATATATATATATATATATATATATATATATATATATATATATATATATATATATATATATATATATATATATATATATATATATGGGATATAACGAAGTTTGTGACCACGCTAGAGGTTGCAATTTTGCTTCGATTTTCACCAAATTTTCAGGAAAGGTGTATTGGTTAATTATCTCGGTTAAGTTCGTGAACCAGCTATATCGGCCAGGCAAAAACAAAATGGCGGCCATTTTAGACGAAAAATCGTGATTTCTGTTCTGACCAAAGTATAGCTCCGATTTGGATGAAATTTGGCACAAAGGTTTATTGATGTATGTGATGAATCTCGTGCAAAATTTTGTTGTTGTAATAGTGGTCAAAGCTTTCAACAGATTTTCATGAAATTCGGTAGTTTGATAGGAATTATAAGTATCTAAAGATTTACGTAAAAAAACTGGAGGTCGGGTTGCCAAAAACAAAATGGCGGCCAGTTGAATGTCAAAATTTTAAAGGCTTCTAAAAGTCGCAATTTTGATCCGACATATATGAAACTTGATTTCGAAATAGACATTACTTAGACCTACAGCCTTTGATATTTTGGTGATCATGCATGAGCAAATTTCAAAATGGCGGCCGTTTAAATATGCGTTTTTTCCATGTTTTTGTGGCCCTCTAGCGGTCACATTTTCCAACGGATTTTGATGAAACTTGAGATTATGGATCTCTGTACTATGTTCTTGTATTTAACAGGAAATTATTAAAATTGAATGAAAAATAAAAAAGTGGAAAATTTAAAGCCTAATATTTTTAGCTGCCATTTTCTTTAAAAATTGAATTATTTTGCGCTGTCTAGAGTGAAACTCCTATTTGAACGAGATAGTACATTGGTTGATGAGGTCCTAGCATACAAAGATTTAAAATAATCCAAAATCAAATGCATGCATTCAAAATGGCGGCCCCAAAGGTCTGAAGGCAAGCGCAATTCGGTATGTTAGTGCCAACTGAAATAATGAATATTTTTCATGGAAACGTTTTAAATGACTTTACTTGAAAGAATTTATAAACCAGATCGTTTTTAAGATATTGTAAAATATTTTTAACAATACCCTAAAAAATTATAAAATCGCGACTTGTCTGTCTGTCCTGTTTTGTCGCAAACCACATGAGCTAGAATGAGGAAATTTTCTACGTAGGTCGAAATTGGTGCCTCTTGAAATTTGCAGTGCAAGAAAATATTTTAAGGTATTTAAGGGGGGTCTCTCCATACAGGCGGGTCTCCCCATACAAGGGGGTGGCATACAATTTTTTTATTTCTGTAGCCCTCTAGCAGCCAAGATTCACAACAGATTCCGTTGAAACTTGAAATTATAAGTTATTAAGGCAAGTTAATTTAATTTAATTATGCAAATCGAATGACAAATTAAAAAGTCGAAAATTTACAGCTTAATATTTCTAGCAGCCGATTTCAATAAAAATCGAAATGACCGCCCTCATAGTTCAGAAAAAAATTGAAAATGTACATATATATTCATGGCAACGCAAGTGCTGATTAAACTTTTATGGAAATCTTTTGAAATTAACTATTCGAGCTATTTAAGCCTTTGTGTGGTTACCACTGTGAACTGTGTAAACAGCAAATACGAGAAGGGCGAAACCGGTATTTGTATGTTTACAACAATTTATTATCCGCCAATTTTCAATATGTAATTCATTCGTGTGCAACTCAATTTAAATAGCAAAATATTTGCGCCCCCCATAAAAGGTCTCTAAAAACGAACGTGGCCAGATTTTTTTTATGTTAATAAATACCCGTGTGGTACTACGAAAATTGCAGAAAGAAGTTTAGTAGTAGTCAAGCCAAATTCTTTTTCGAAGCTTTATGCTACATACGAGAAATTTACCTTTCCGGCTGGTGCTGCCAACGGGTATTTTTTAGATTTCTTTCGTTTTTTGAGTGAATATTTGAAGGTATTATTTCTTTAAACACTATCCTGAAATAATTCTTTCGGGAAATTAGACATGCACATATTTTATCTTTAATGGCAGATTTATCTTTGTATCTTCATTAAACAGTCATGTTTAAGGCTTTATTAAACAAATCTCACAAAGTACTCCTTCCCATGCGTCACAGTAAGTTTACAGAAACTATTAAAACAACAATCACCAAATTTTGTGGGAAGACTAGACAAAGACTCCTGAAAACAGATCGTCAAGGATTTTTAATGTAAAAGGAACTGTCCACGTAGTGTGAAAACCTCGGAAGGCAGCTATATTCATCCAGCTGACACTGGATCCTTTGATAAAACGATCTTCTAGCTTAGTCAGCCAGTTCTTCTAGTCTTGGGACACGTCTGAACAATTATCGGTTAAAATGGCGAAATTTTACCGCCACAATAACTCATTACCGATTTTTTTTATAAGAAAAGCAGACAACCATTGTCGATATACAGCCGTTGTCAACCCTCTGTACTTTGGAGCAGGGCTGATTAGCCAGCCTGTAAAAATGCTTGAAATATATGGAGCGGTACCAATTTTGTAAAAAGTCTCTTTTTTAGGGTATTGTAAAATCATTTTACAATACCCTACTAAAATCGCGACCTATCTGTCCGTCCGTCCGTCCGTGTGTCACAGCAGTTTTTCTCGCAAAGTACTTAAGTTAGAAACACCAAATTTAACACGCAGGTGTAAAGTGGTGCTCTCTTGAAAGTTCAGCTACAAAAAAAATTAATGAGGTATTTAAGGGGGGTCTCCCCATATAGGGGAGTGGCCCCGAAAAAAAAATTTCATCATTATATGTATTATATAAAAGGTCTAAACAAGAGCTTTTCAAAACTGGTCTTAAACTGACAGTTTCTGCTTCAGGGGGCGCACACGAAGGGGAAATACACGAAAAATTTGTGTCCCCCTCGCGATTGGACACCTGTGATCCGAAAAATCTGAAAAAAATCGAAGAGGTAGAATTTATGAGTACAACAACAACAAATACCTTAGAAGTCGAAATTCCCTCAACTTTGTAAATAATAGTATGATTTTCGAATTTCACATTTTCCCCAATGAAATCGTAAACGTACCCTTAAACTCAACAAAATTCAATATTTGAGTAGCTACTTATAAGAGCCTAATACCCTGCAAGTTTGATGCAAATCGAATCATATTCGTGGAAGTTATAGCCATTTGAAATTTCTGCAATTACAACAACAATAACACACGGTTTTGGCATTTTATGGATTTCCCATCGGTTCAGACACTGCAATTTTGATTTGATCTTCTGAAAATTTCCAGATAAGATTTATAACAATACATATTTTTGGGATTCATGATTTAAGTGATTTTTGTTGTTTTGGAACAAAATGGTGACCGTTGAAAATGGAGAAACAATGAGTTTTCTTTTAAATGTGCACATCTCTTTGACATGTTTCTTGACTTTATTTGTTGTTGGTGACCGTATTTCGGAGAGGTTGGTACAAAACCCTTCTGACATAAGCGTAGGTCTGTTTACCCAACTTGTTAAGATTTCTTTCGTTTTTTGAATTCGGATTGAATTTTCCTGTAACAAATGCTAAGTTGAAGAGTGAATGTTTGAAGGTATTATTCCTTTAAAGACTATCCTGAAATAATTCTTTCGGCAAATTAGACATGCACATATTTTGCTTTTATCTTTAATGGCAGATTTATCTTTGTATCTTCATTAAACAGTCATGTTTAAGGCTTTATTAAACAAATCTCACAAAGTACTCCTTCCCATGCGTCACAGTAAGTTTACAGAAACTATTAAAACAACAATCATCAAATTTTGTGGGAAGACTAGACAAAGACTCCTGAAAACAGATCGTCAAGGATTTTTAATGTAAAAGGAACTGTCCACGTAGTGTGAAAACCTCGGAAGGCAGCTATATTCATCCAGCTGACACTGGGTCCTTTGATTAAAACGATCTTCTAGCTTAGTCAGCCAGTTCTTCTAGTTTTGGGACACGTCTGAACAATTATCGGCTAAAATGGCGAAATTTTACCGCCACAATAACTCATTACCGATTTTTTATATAAGAAAAGCAGACAACCATTGTCGATATACAGCCGTTGTCAATCCTCTGTACTTTGGAGCAGGGCCGATTAGCCAGCCTGAAAAATTCTTGAAATATATGGAGCGATACCAATTTTGTAAAAAGTCTCTTTTTTCTAAATATGGGTTTATTTATTTATTTCAGAAATCAACTTGCAGACTAGTAGTCCAATTACAAGTCAATCAATATAATATATAAATAGAAACATTTGAATTCAAAATATGGCAAAATATGATCACAATACGCAGGCGCGTAGCCAGGGGGGGGGGGTCTGGAGCATAATAAATTTTCTTCCATATTCCACAATATGCAGGGTCCAAAAGTTTTATTTATTTTATTGTCTTTACGGACTTAAAATATCTTTTTATCTTTTTCCCCGGAATTCCTTAATTAGCATGTAAGTCCCAAATATCTGCTGATAAGATGAACAGTGGCATCCAAGCTGACAATGAGCGAAGAATGCAGAGCATATCTATTGACTATGGAGAAAAAACACCCAAAACTAATCGTTTCGACCTTTGGTGCAGACAAAAATATATACCTGTTTTGGCTTATCGTTAGGATGCGACTTTCATCTATTGAATTTCAGTGGTGAACAAGGTCGTTGAACTGATCTTTTTCCAATTATAAAAAGTGTCATTTTGGAGTTCTAGTATCTTTGTCTGGAAATGGATATTCGTAAATTCTTTCAAAAAAGACCACGATTAGAAAGTTGTGACGTAAGTATTAATTGTAATTATAGTTTTTTGATTTAATTTCAAATTCAAAGTGTATTGTTAAATGAGAAAGTTTTCATGCCCTATACATTTTTTAAATTCGGGGTATAAATATTGGTATTTTCTTGTCCAGGACATTCGGGAGGAGCCTGGTCCATCATTTGCGAATTCGATACTGCCAGTCAAATCATCGTCATCCAAGCCAAAACCTGCACAGGTAAATACATATATATTCTTACTTGTGGTTTTAAACTTATAAATGTCATGTTTTAAAATGTCAGAAACCTTGGGTTCGGCCTGATTTTTAAATTAAAAATTGAAAATTTTAAATTTCTAAGATTGAAATATTTCAAAATTTTGTGATTAAAATGTAAAGGTCAATACAATATTTAAAAATTAAGTTTGTAAAACTTACTGTTTTCCGCATTTTTGTCATTTTCATAGTTTAATGAGTGAAATCGGAAACGTTTTTACAGGTTCCCCCAAAAGATGTGGCAACTTTTTGTCGAAAACAACTGAATTATAATGAAAAATATGAATTCCTCGTTCATTCATGGGTACCAGATGAAAACTTTGAATTCCCAACTTCAAGTGATCGAAATTTAAGGTTCCAACTTTTGTGGTTACGTTATTTTCCGTGGTTAGCTTATTCAGCTGCAGAGGACGGAGCTTTCTGTAAAGTTTGCATACTTTTTTCTCAAAAAAATGTTGGAAAAGGGAATCATCAAACTCTGAAATTTCTTGTGGAGAGTCCGTTCAAAGACTGGAGGAAAGCCCTTCAATATTTTAGAGAGCATCAAGAAAAACAGTATCACAAAGATGCTTGTATAGACGCACAAAATTTCAAACTTATTTTCGAGAGCAAAAAAGACGATATCATAAGCGAAATAGACGCAACAAGAAAAAAAGTGCAACAACAGAATCGACGAAGGTTGACTCCTATTATCCGAGCTGTCCTTTTTTGTGGTAGGCAGGGGCTTGCACTTAGAGGTCATCGTGATTATGGCTTAATAGAGAGAGAAACTGCAGAAAAAAATGAAGGAAATTTTAGAGCATTGTTACGTTTTGCTTTGGACAGTGGTGATAATGATTTACAACAACACTTAGATACTGCTTCTGCAAATGCTACATACTTAAGTCCTCAAATCCAAAATGAAATAATAAATGCTGCTGGAAATATCATTGCACAAAAAATTATTGAGCACATCAACAAGTCACGATGTTTCACGGTAATCGCAGATGAGACCATGGATATCAGTGGGATTGAGCAGTTTTCTATTTGTGCTCGATACGTTGAAATGGCAAACGAAAAATACCAACTAAAAGAAGATTTTTTGTGTTTTGTACCTGTCCAGGATGTCACCGGGAAAGGTCTCGCCGAAGCACTTCTCTCTACTCTAACGAATCTAGGCGTTGATATTCGGCTTATGTTTGGACAAGGTAAATTATTTCAGAAGATTTTTGCAAATGATTTTAGCAGCAATGCGTATAACACTGTGTGATATCAAGAACTACAATAAAATGAAACCTCTAAAAAATTATTCGTAATGACCTGTTAAATACTTCCTGTAAACGATTTTTCAAAGTTACCTTTGGTTTTCCAGTTATTAATTAAATGAGTATTAGATTTAAAGTATACCGTCAATTAAATATTCATTCAATTATAAACTTGAAACGTTTTCATTGTATTTTTTGTCTACAAGCTTATTCAAAATTGGTTAATAATGAATTATCGTTAATTTGTCTGTCACAATTTCTTCTGATTGTTTGAATTTTTTTCCACTTTTTTAAAGGTTATGACGGAGCACGCGCTATGAGTGGAATAATCAAAGGCTGTGCCGCTGAAGTTCAAAAAGTGCAGTCACAAGCTGTTTACCTCCATTGCGCAAATCACAGTTTGAATTTGGCCATAACCCACGCATGCGACATTCCAATAATCAGAAATTGCTTGGGAACGATAAAAGCAACAGTAATTTTTTTCGACAGTCAAGTAGAGCAGGAGTCATGTTGAAAAATCGAATTGAAACTGTTGCTCCAGGTGCAAAGCGACCTCGCCTGCAAAAATTTTGAGAAACACGATGGGTTGAGCATCTCAATTCTTTGGAATCATTTCACGGCTCATACGAATGTGTTTGCTTGACACTCCAAGAACTGGATGAAAAAATCACAAAAGTTGAAGGAATTCAACCTCATGCACTGCTAACATCCATGCAGAAATTTTCATTCATCATTGCTTTGACAGTTTTGAAACCGATATTTACACTGACAAAAAATTTGAGCCTACTTTTACAAAAAGATAACTGCAATCTCAGTATCTGCATTGATTATGCAAAAGACTTGGAGATGCGTCGTGAGGTGGACACCACGTTCAAAAAGATTTTTGAAGAAGCAAGTGATATCGCTGAAAAAGTCGACGTCCCGCAATGTATCCCTCGAGTCGTTGGACGGCAAACGAATCGTCACAATCTTGAAGATGGCCCAGAAGAATATTATCGCAAGTCGATTTTCATTCCATTTTTGGATCACTTTTCAGAAGAATTGAACTCTCGTTTCCTCAAACATCGAGAACTTTTTTCGAAGATTGAAAAAAAAAATTGCCATCAAAATGTCATCAATTGGATACTGAAAAGATCAAATCAACCAGAGAATTTTTTGAAAATCAGTGGCCCAACAACATTTCATCTTCAGAAGAGTTTGAAGCTGAAATGAAAATGTAGCAAAGGTATGCTTTCTCTCGCTCTCATAAAACTCTGCAATTCTTCAAGTATAAATGTTTCCTTCACTTTTTCATTCGTAAATATCTGCCTATATGGATTTTCAGTTTTTCTAAAAAAAAAGGTTCCATCAAAAAAAATTTATGCTAGTAAATACAACAATCATAGTTTAATTACGTAGATTCATTGAGTTCTAACTTTTTCAGATACTGTTTGAAAACTTCAAAAGAAGAGCGGCAAAAGACTTTCATCGATTCTTTGGACATTTGCAACCAATCGTTCTACCCGACAATACATCGATATTTGCAAATCGCTGCTACTCTTCCAGTGTCAGTTGCGCCGAGCGAAAGATCTTCCTCTTCACTTCGAAGATTAAAATCTTATCTACGAAGTACGATGGGCAAAGAAAGGTTGAACGGGCTGGCTCTTTTGAACATCCATCAAGATTTAGAAGTAAAGTGCGACGAGATCTTAGCTAACATGTCCAAATCATCGAGAAAGTTGGACATTCTTCTATAATTTCCATATGAAACATTCACACAATTTTATCACGTATTGTTAAAGCGAATAAAAAAAATTGTTAAGAAATTAGTTTGTACGAGTTATATTGAAAAAAAAACAATGCATAATAAAATATTCTATGTATAAAAAAACATAGTACCTATATTTATTACTCAGTAAGACTTCCAAGAAAACCCCCCCCGAAATTTTTTTCTGGCTACGCGCCTGATAATACGATATTAAAAATTAATATTTATAGGAATATTTATAAATTTGAATTTTCATTGATGTTTTGAATACGCCAAGAGATTGTGGTAGAGGACCAAGACTTTGCTGGTTGCGCATACGAGGTAAGCGTAGCAAAGGAGAATGGAAGAAGATGTTAGTACATGTATACGGAACCTGAAATTGAAGCGAGGATCTATTAGGGCGAGCCGCGTCCAATGTATTTATTTGCCTGCATAAATTTTGAGGTAAAAGGCAATAATGAAGCTTGAACAAAAGACATTCGCCAAGGAAAGATCGTCTGGACTCAAGGGTAGGAAGGTTCAAAGTATGAAGTCGGTCATCATAAGGGTAGTAAGGAAGGTTGAATTTGAAGAATAGAGACCGTGTACGGACTCCAAAGTTGGGAGCAGTACTCCAAATGACTGCGTACTAGTGAGAAGTAAAGGCACATAGAGGATGTGATATGTTGAAATAACGAAGCAGATCGTAAAATAAATCCAGTTAAGCGAGAGGCTTTCTTAATAATTAGAGCAATGTGGAGATCAAACTTCAGTTTACAATCGAAAAGCACACCAAGATCTTTGAAGGTGGTTACATTGCTTAAAGGGATACCAACAAGCCTATACGTTGAGAGAAGAGGACATTTTTTACAGGAAAATGTCATCTGATGGCACTTGGAAACATTTAAGGAGAGATGGTTTGATTCACACCAGTCACTAAGACGCTGAAGTTCGGTTTGAAGGATATCCACATCTAGAAGGGAATCAATAACTCAAAAAATCTTGAAGTCATCAGCATAAAGGAGACAGGGGGATGTGATCACAGAATGTAGATCGTTGATAAAACGTAAAAATAGTATAGGGCCAAGAATTGAACCTTGCGGAACTCCCGAGCTCGGGTGAAATGAAAAAGAGAAGCAAGAGTTTAAAGTGACTACACATTGACGATTCAGGACAAAGGAGGGAAGCCAGGAATAGAGGCAAGTAGGGACATTGAACCCTAAAAATTTCTCAAATAGGAAAGAGTGATCCACTGAATCAAAGGCTTTAGAAAAATGCGTAAAAATAACGTCCACTTGTTGTGGTTGATCGAGGGCAGCTCCAATATGATGGGTAAAAGAAAGTAAATTTGTAAGGGTAGATCTGCCTCTGACGAAACCATGCTGTTGATCTGCTAAAGATGGGAAGCCAAGTGGATACATCACACCAAATAATATCTTTTCAAGAATTTTACTAAAACAAGGAAGAAGAGAAATAGGACGATAGTTTGAGACGATTTTACGATCACCAGATTTGAAAATAGGAAAAATTTGGGCAATTTTCCATTGGGCGGGGAAAACCCCACAGGATAAACTCAAGTTAAAAATAATTCAAAGGGGAACACAAAGCGAAGAAGATAAAGATTTTGCTAGAAAATTTGAATGCCATCAGGGCCCACACTGGTGCTGTTGTCAAGATTATTTAAGAGCTGCTCAACCTGCAAGGGGTTTGTACGAAAATTAGTAGAGGAAAAAGCGCAAGAAGATTGGTTGAAGGAGGGGGAATGTTTAGCCCTACTAAAAGAGGAAGAAAAGTAAAGGGGTTGGCGGTTTTGAACTGGTACTGGCATAAGGACTTTTTCAGTTTGATCGCGAAACAAAACTCTCCCGCGTGCGTGAAGCACACTCGTATTTATATGGATTCCGGTACACTATTACTAGTATCGATTGATGGTGTTGGAGGTTGTGCTGGCTGTACATGTGACAGCTCGGTCGTCCTGTGAGAACGCGCCTCGAGTTTTTCGTCGCTGCCATCGTTGTCGCTATCGCTGGAGAATGGATCGATCTCTGGTCCTAATTCGCAATATGGCTGCATATTTTCCATTGAAAACACTCTAGCGTAGCGTCTTCTGACATGTTGAGATTCCAAGTCGACCAAGCACTCGTGTGATCACATAGGGACCCTTGTATTTTGGCTCCAGCTTGCTGGGTTCGCATTTGGCTGATGGAGCGTTTTGTAAGACATCAAAATCGCGTTCCTCATACTTTGCGCGGACCTTGTGTCACTTGTCGAATCGTTGTTTCCATTTTGCTCGTTTCGTCTCGATGTTCTTGATTGCAATCTTCCACTTTTCGGAGAGATTACTCTCAGTCGTCTCAATGTTGCCTGCTACTACTTGGATGAGTCGATTATTGACTATGTCTCTCCTTTTGAAATTGTATATAAGTTCGTTAGACGTGAACTTTGTGGTTGCGTTTCGTTGGTTGTTCATTGTGAGCTGCATTTTGTGGATTTTTGCATCCCAATCTCGTGGCGCATTTTCGTTCCCGTTCAACCTGACCGTTTGCCCGTGGTGTCCTCACAGCTACTTGAAAGTGTTGTACCTCATTATTCTCGCAGTGCCGTTGGAATAGCTTCGATGTATATGATGTTCCTCTGTTGGTGATTATTCGTTCCCGAACTTCAAAGAATCTAGATAGGTCGTTCAATATTTTTACGACTGGTTTTATTTTCGTGCTGCTTACAGCTGTCTGGAAGGTGTATTTTGTGAAGGGCTCATTACGTGCATTTTTCCGTTTTGACTGCGTGAAAATGGTCCTATGTGATCTATGTGCAATAAACGAAATGGTATCAGGTTAACGTCCATTGAATGGAGTTCTCCCTCTGACTTTCCTCCAAATTATTTGTTATAGCAGCGCTCGATGCATGCCTTAATGTACTGTTTGACCAGTTAACGTTGTTTGGGGAGCCAAAATAGTTCCCGGAGCTTTTTCAGCATCTTCGCTTTGCCGAAATGTCCCATTTCATCATGATACGTTCGTGTTACTTGGCATCTTATTGCTTTTGGGGCAATGAATCTCAAGTTGTCGTCTACGCGTCGATAAAGTCGACCTCCTTTTGGCGAGTAATCCATCTTAAGCTGCGTTATTTGATCGGACTCTCGCTCTTCCTGTAGTATCTCCACAATAACCTGCAGAGATGGATCCAGTCGCCGCACTGCAATTAGCCAAGCGTCATGATTGATTTGGATTCCGAAAACCTTTTTGTCGCTCTCGTTAGCTGATGCTTTGCTGAGAGCATCTACGTGTTGCATTTTGTCGCTGAATCGAAGTCTTATGATGCACTCGTACTCTTGTAGTCGCAGAAACCATCTAGCGGTTTAGGGAATGAATAACTTTTGGGTCTTCGTGACAACGATAGCTGCGAAGTCGGCGATGATGTGAAACAGCTTCCCCAGGAGATACAGCTTGAACCCTTCGACTGTTTCCACAATAACCAACACCTCCAGCTCATGTCTAGTATAATTCTGCTCCGATGTGTTGCATTGCCAGCTATAATATGCTACCATATTCCAGCTACCATTTGATTGCTGCACCAGCGCTCCACCTGCGCCCATTCTGCTGGCATCAGTATGGACTTCGTGCGCTGTATTTGGAGCGTATATTTTGGTGATCGGTTGGCTCGTTAAGGCTTCCTTTAGTTCGTCGAAGTCGTCGTTCTGTGTGTTGGTCCATTCAAACTTAGCGTTTTCCTTCGTCCAAAATAACTTCATTAGCGGTGATGCTTTCGTTGCATAGTCCCGGATGAATCGGTGGAAGTAGCTTGCCAATCCCAGGATATGTTGAACTTCTATACGTTCGTTGTCACTGGAAAGTTGCGTGTCGCATCCGTTTTTATGTCGCTGGGTAAAATTCCTGCTTCCGAGACTGTGTGTCCCAGGGACGTTAGTGGCGATGCGAGAAGCGCGCACTTGCCTAGCCAGAGTGTCATCCCGGCTTCCTTCAGCAGATCCCGAAATTTGGTTAGCGTCGTTATTGATTCCTCGACCGTGTTGGTTGCAATTATGATTTCGTCTACATATGCGCTTATGCTGTTCTCCATTCACCGTAATATGGACGTGATGATTCTTTGAAATACGGTGGGCACATTAACTAGTCTAAAAGGCATGCAGTTCAATTCGTAGTGCCCGTTGTTCATCACAAATACGGTGTATTTCCGTGAGCTCTCATTAATGGGGATTTGGTAGCACCTCGCCATTAAATCTAGCGTTGCAAAGAGCTCCCGTCCGGACAGCCGCGATAGCTGCTCTTGCACGGTTGGTATCGGATATCGTTCTTTTACAGTGACTGCGTTCAAAGCACGATAGTCAACGCACAATCGGTCGATCCTTTCATTTTGGCTGTCACACACTTGCCCGGTTGAGAGATCGACGCTTTGTTAAAATTTCCGCTCCTCTTAATTTTGCACGTACCATTCTCAATCACAGTTTTTAAGTTCCTTCTACCGAGGACATCCATGCCCAATAACATAGGCGTATCGAGTTCGTGATCACTGATTATGTACATATAGTTCACACGGTATCTGTACATCACACATGATTATGTCAAGGATTGCTTTAAATTTGCACCGTGCAACATCGCTTGCGAGTCCCTTAAAAGTTTTCATCACTGATACAATGTCTACGTTTAGTCTACTTGCCACTGATTTCCAAATCAGAGACTTCTCGCTAGTAGAGTCTATAATCGCATCGTATTCGAAGCCACGCACTACAACAGGACACGTCACCACATTTACACCACTGTCTTTTAATTGCTGGGCTCAGTTTGGATGGCACTCTTCCGTGCGATGATTGGTCTTGAGGCACTTATGGCACCGAGGCCTCCTCGCTGGCTTTGTGCAGTTGAGCGCTACATGTTCCATCCCATAGCAATGGTAACATGTGATTGAGTCCCGCCGTCTTCTTAAAGGTACTGATACGCTAGCTTCTCGTTTGTCATCGTTTGTTGCCGTCGTTGGTTTTGTGCTGCTACCACTAGTTGCGATGGCCCCTTGCATTGGCTGAGAAATTGTCGTACGGTGAATAGTATGTTCATCGTTATTGCGATCGGCATGCCTGCGATTTCGTTCTGCGGGGCTAGAGGCCTTACGCTTTTCGTTAAGTATGTAATGATGGTAGCGTCTGACCTATCACCGCGTTGCCCCGTTTTATCGGGTAGCTTTACTCATCAGCAGGTGTACAGAGGCACTCCTGTCGTCAGTTGGGAAATCCTGGATAAGTCGTTTCGCAAAATCTGTGAAACGTGTGCACGTCACATCGATGCCGTCAGCCCAAAGTTTTGCGTTTCCTTTCATGTTCGCCCAGATGGAACACATCAGTAGTTGCCCGCTCCAAGAATATGTCTCCCAGAGTTGCTTTACCCTAGAGATGAGTTTCTTCGCCGTTACGCTGCATTGAGAAGATGGATCGAAGGCTGGAAATATAGCGATGATGTCATGGATCTGCATAAAATTCGTCGTCGTCCTGCACTCGTTTTGTTAGGGCGTTGTCGTGTGCTCACAATGTCGAGCTGTTGTTGCATAGGAGCACATTGCCATATCCAGTTCGCCACCTCCCGTCGTTGTCATACTTATCTGCTCGCAATACTGCGCCGTTGTCGCCTGCAAACCAGTTGCCGTGTGTGCCTCACCACTACTACCATGCGTGTGTTCACAATATTAAGGCGTTGTAGGGTGCGAGTGAGTTGCCGCGTGTGGGTCACCACCACTACTATTCGTGTGCTTGCAATACCCAGCTGTTGTCTATCGTGACTCGCGACAATGAGCCGTCGTGCACGGACATGGCTCTAGGCTGCTGTTCTTGTGGTCGTTTAAGACGCCTGGTTCTCTCTCTCTCTCTCTCGATGCTTCCATCTCGTTGTTCCTACGTGACGTCAATTTAGCTACTGTTGCTGCGAGCGTTTCAGTCAGCTGTTGCTGCGAGCGTTTCAGTCAGTCTCGGCATCTTCGGTGGCCTCACCGTCGTCGTTTTTGATGTCGATGACATCCATCTGGAGTGCTTCTTCCAGCCTCGTTTGCAACACCAGTTTGTTGCCCCAACAGTGAAGCTTCCTTTTTTTCAGCTGACGGCGCAACTCGTTTACTGAGAGCTTACTTATTGTTGGTATTTTACTCTTAGGGATTGGGAGTCCATATCCCACTTCTGAATTTGTCAGATCAAAACAGGAATATTTTGTACTGGTGTAAGGACTTTATTAGATTTATCACAAAACAAGACTCTCCCGCGCGCTTGAAGCGCACTAATACCTGTATTGGTTGATAGTGTTGGTGCGTGTGCTGCCTGTACGTGTGACACGCGTATGCAATTAATTTCAGTACAAATCTTAGGAAAGGGAAAAAGTATTGTCCACTTTCCGCCAGTCATGTGAATACTATTTTCACTTTAATACTCATCCCTACTAATGTAACGTCCCATCATGAGGAATTGATTCGCCGTTTAGGCTTGATTTAAAATCGGAAGCCTCTGCTTCCAATAAGAACAAGCTTCTGTAAATCGTCACATGCAATCCTATTTCCATCTGTATCCAGAGTCGTATTATGAATTTCAATACCAGTCTTATCGAGAAGATCTATTTCATCACTAGTGACTTTAAGATTCAACACATCTACTCGAGACTTCTTACAAAATATGCTATTCACTTTGATGAACACGCCATTTAGATCCGGTGGGCTAGTACCCCTTAGTTTCTCTGGCCACTGGTTGCAGATTTCACTCCTGTAGTATGAAAGGGTTAACTCCCGTACAATCTTATGGCGTATTTTCATCAAAGCCAGTGAGTGATTCTTATAGTCAAAAATTGCCGATAAATATTATTAACACGTGTGATAAGAAGGCTTTTCAATCTGTTCAGCCTTGCAATGGTTGATGTTTCATATCTTTTTATGTTTTTTCGATGGTTAATCCAAGAAAATACTTTCTCAACTTTCTCCAATATCAGCTTCTCTATAACTTTGACAAATAGAGACCTATTTCAACGTTAGTTAAAGTTAGTTGAGCAGGTGTTACCGCCATCAAGAGGTGGACATTCTTCTAGTCCTCGCAATTAGATTTTCTATAGAGCTTTCCTCAATCTTTTTTTTTTAACATTAGGTCGATGACTTCCATTTTAAACTGGAATGAAAGAGACATAATCCTTTTGATGAATTACTTTCATTACATCGGCAAAATGGTTAACTTGAATTTGTAACTCAATTTATTGTTAAAATTTCGCTAGCGAATTATTCTAATATGTACATATGTATATAAACAATAAATACGTAAGATGTTATGATAAACATAATTAATTCTTTGCTGTCAGGAGTGTAGTTTTTCAGCCGGAAATGGAGGTGGGAGGCAAGTATGTCGCCGAGTGGGCTTTAACAATCCACGACTGATTGAATCAGCTGTTTGGTTTGGGTACGCGGTGCCATAACTTGTGTTTGACATTTTTAATAAGCGCAGAATATTTCGCTCAGAATTAGAGTAGCTTATTTTTGGCACAGCGTCGGCATTGAAATGAGAAATGCTCTAGATTCGACTTTGGTTGTTGCATAGGGATGGAAAGTCTCGCGAAGGTTCAATAGATTTAAAATAATTACAAAAATTTTGCATCGCTAAATTTTTAGAACACGGACTTAGTTGACTCACCGAAGACCTGTGACCAAAACTCCTCTTCGAACTAGCTAGCCTACAAGCGGCACCTCGGGTTAGACAAAGGGTGCCCAGACTAGTTGACAGTTTACAGTCCGTTGGCGTGTACCGAGACTTTACGTCGTTATCCGTTAAGAGGTCGATTTGGATTTTTTCAGAAAATCTCAAACGAGCTAGAAAAATCACTGCAACTTAACGTAGCCACGGTAGTAATATTGTCCGTAGGAGTAGTGTAGTGACACTGTACCAGGGGTTACATCCTTCTATGAGGAGTTTTTAATGAATATAAATCTTTTATAAGGCCATCTTACTTTAACTTGCCACAAATTTTCATAACTCGGAATTCTATGGGTCTGGAAAAAATTTAAACTGATAAGGAGATGGTTTTATTTAAATTCATTGACGGTGATGGAACTACAAATAACGCTTGAGGAATGTGGAGTTAGCAACTAGTTTCAAAAAAGCGGTTTAACGCAAGCAATTGAGAGAAGGCACAACGATCGAATCGGAGGATGATGACGACGACTTAAAAGGAGACGAAAAGCCGACGAAGAAATACATTCTGTACGTAGTTCGATATCACATGATCGTACGATGTTAACCTTTCGTGATGTGGAAGAGTCGCTCGAGATATTTGGCCGCGACACTCATCAAAATGTCAAATGGTGGATACGGAATTTTGAGGAGACAGCAGAAATATGCAAAAAATTATCGCGCGTGTGTCACGCGAAATCTTGGAATGAACTTTGTAGATCATTATGTATCGAGTTCGGAAATGTAGTCAGTAGTAAGGATATTCACCGACACTTGAGCGATATTAAAAAAATATCGACCGAAAGTTATCATGAATACATTTATCGCCAGATTGCCAGTCATGCAAACATTGAACAGGAAGCCAAAATCTAATACATGATTGACGGTGAACAAGATGATGAACGTAATAAAACCATATTGTACGGTGCGAATTCTGTCGTGGAGCTAAGGCAGAAATTTATACAGTATGAAACTCAGAAGACGCGTTGGACATCAAAGTATTCCACGAATGAAAAGAAGTTTATGGGCGACAAATCGGATAGGAACAGAAAAAGATGCTTTAATTGTGGCAATCGCGAACATTTAGGGAAAGACTACGTCAGGAAGACATGAAAACCTATAAATCGGTTAAAATTCTCAATAAGATGATTCGGGCAGTAATAAATACCGGTAGTGATCTTCATTTGACCAAATTGAGTCTTTATAAAAAATTAAATGTACCGAAGTTGAAGAAAACGTTCATTGCTTTTGGCCGCATCGGTTCTAGCGGTCAGAAAATCCTTGGACATGTTGCTACCAGTGTGCTTATAGACGATACTAACTGACAGTACATGTTGAACGTGACGAGATGTTACCATCTTTAATAGACACAACGCAACCTTGAAGCCTATTCGTGATGAAAAACCACAATCATTGGCAAATATGGACGGCAGATGAGACAAGAAGAGAAAAACAATCAAGAAGATGACGGCGAAACAGATGGAAAGGGTGAATTTTCCAGCTATTTGAAGACAGCTTTAAGCATCAATACCAATCCCAACTTACAGCACACTTGAGATTCTAGGATAAAATCGAGAATGAAGCATCTTATCGGAACATATACGCCAAATAGAACGGGAGATACAGGAGTCGAGATGCGAATCGTGCTCAGTAATGACGCACCGGTACACCAAAATCCTCGAAGGCTGACAGCTGAGCCGAGAAATATTGTCAACAATATCGTATACAATTGGATGAAACAAGGTATTATTCAATATAGTTTATCGCAATACGCTTCCCCAATAGTTTTAGCGGAAAAAAAAAGACGGAACTGCCAGATTGTGTGTCAATTATAGGTTCCTAAATAACAAGACAATTCGTGATCCGTTCCCATTACCATCGATGGGAGACCAGCCTGATCGGCTGCAAGACTCAACGATATTCACTACCCTCGATTTGAAGACTGCATTTTTCCACGTCCCCGTAGAGGAAGAAAGTGTTAAGTATACAGCGTTTGTGACACCAGACGGTCATTTTGAGTTTAACCACGTACCTTTTGGACTAATTAATTCACCTGCTGTTTCCCAAGACATGTTCAGGTCGTTTATAAGGAACTGATAGCTGAAAGAGTTATTCTAACTTACTTAGACTACACAATCATTACTGCATGCAGCGAAGATGAAAGCTTAGAACAGTTAAAGCTAGTTTTGCTTGTTTTGAGTGAGTATGGGGTGATTTTTTATTGGAGTAAATGTGAATCTTTGGCCAGGCAACATAATGACGATCAACTACTGAAAATATTCCAAGATATTCGTGAAAATAAGAATACAGATTTTGCATTGCAGGCTGATATTTTATATCGCAAGCTGGATGGAAAGTCATAATTGGTGGTACTAAGGACCTTGCAGTGCGACATAATCAGACAATGTCATGAACGTGGACATTTCGGATGGTAGAAGACCGAATATTTAGTATTACAGGAATATTGGTTTCCTCATATGCGTGCAAAGATCGAAAAATTTATAATCAATTGTGTAAGATGCATTGTGGCAGAGCGGAAACATGGTAAATTGGAGAGAACGCTGAGTTCTATTGACAAAGGTGACAAGCCTTTACAGACTTATCACATTGACCATCTAGGGCAAATGCCATCGACGAAGAAGAGTTACAATCAGATATTCGCAATGGTTGATGCTTTTCTGAATTTATCTGGTTGTACCCAACAAAATCTACAATTGCGGAAGAAGTCATAAACAGACAGCAGAAACAATCGGATGTTTTTGGGAATCCGAAGCGAATAATTTCCGATAGATGTACAGCTTTCACCTTGAAGGCTTTCCAGCAATATTGCCAACAAGAAGGAGTACATCATTTGCCGACAACAACAGAAGTACCTCGCGGAAATGGACAAATTGAACGTATGAATCGAATCATAATATCTATTAATTTTAACGAAGCTATCCATCGCAAAATCAACGATGTGGTACAAGCATGTGGACAACGTACAACAACGCATTAATGCATCCTATAGTAGTAGTGTAGGGATGAGTCCTTTTGAGGTAATGTTTGATCAGAATATGAGACTGAGAAATGATGACGAGTTGCAAGCGGTAATTGACGAGGAAACCATGAATAGTTTCGAGGAACATCGATCTCATTTGAGGCAAGAAGCGGGTAAGAATATATAGAAGGTTCAACAGGAAAACAAATGAAATTATGAAAAAAGGTGTAAGGTTGCGAAAAAGTATTAAATTAGAAATTTGATGGCAAAACGAAGGATCCAATTCGGAACAGGACTGAAAGTACATACGAAGTTTCTCGGGCCTTACAAAGTAACAACTGTTCTGCGAGGAGATCGATACTTGGTGGAGAAAGTTGGCGAGCATAAAGGACCTAATCGAACGAGAACGTCATGTGACAGCATAAAGCCATTTCCAACTTTATTGGATATTCTCGGTGATATTTCATTTTAGAACGACAGCAGCATCAAGGGCAATGCAGGTATCAGGATGCTCGAACTTTGTCCGTTTAAAAAATAATGGCATTGAGATGTAGAGAGTTGAGTTTCTGACATGTACGAGAGAGGTTTTGTCTTCTTGGCGCGAATAAATAATTTTTATTTAAAGGCGTGCATTTCGAGTTTTCACTAAATTCAATCCCTCTATATATATATACATATATATATATATATATATATATATATATATATATATATATATATATATATATATATATATATATATATATATATATATATATATATATATATATATATATACATATATATATGTGTGTGTGTGTGTGTGTGTGTGTGTATATATATAAAGAAATGCGTACCTTATCTGCCAGCACATGCCACTTCATGCTGGCGACCCATAAATTTTTAACTTGAACACTGTGAGCTTACTAATTTAATATTTTTCTTTCTTACATATTTTTTCGTTGAGAATACAAGCAGGAAAAAAACATTGTAGAAGGGAAATAAGAGTGGTTTAACGATAATAATATTGATTGGCCTTGTCAACACTGTTTTTTGACATTATATTTAAAATTTTGAATGACATAAAATCTTAATAGCAGAGAAACTATCCATTTTCATCTGTTCTTGCAATTGAGGCCTCTTTTTACAAAAGAATTTTATAAAAATTTCACTTACATAATATGCTAAACTTGATAATGACGTGCCACTATGAATCATAGATGTATTCAACTCACCTGAAAAGAAACATAATTAGAGATTAGCAATCAAAATTATTCACAGTTTATTGTAGAAATTTTACAGGAAATTTATGATAGCATCTAATTAATGGTGTTTGTACTCAAGAAAACTATACTTCTGGATTTTTGTTCAGTGTTTACTCTTAATATCATCAAAAGTTTAATGAAGAACTTAACCCACTAATGTATTTTTTGCTGCTACTTCTCTCAAAATTCTTCATCTCTCCATTTTCTGTAGAAAAAATAGAAAGACCATTGCTGGGGTTTTTTGAAAACTTTTATAAATAGAGGAAAATTCGGGGAAACCTTTTGCTACCAACAATTTTTCGGGTGTGACTTGTTCACACTCATTCGAAAAGTGGACTATTTTATCCCCCACTATAAAAAACTCACTAACCCTAGTGAGAAAAAAGCTGCGTATTTAGAATTCGACTTTAAAATATGTTGTTCCATTAAACTCTCCATCCTCAACATATGTTCACTAGCTCCACGCTATAAAAGGAATTTCGTTCAAGAATACTTGAACGCCCATAGGCAAGACTTCTTGTTTATGTTGGAAACAAAACTCAACGAGAGACACAGAGTGCATTTGGGAAAATACAAGATCATCGGGCGTGATGATCCAGAGGGAAATCTTGGAGTTGCTATGGCTCACAAAGATCTCCTGAAAGTCCAAAGGCACTGCCTTCCAAGTCTAAAATGTATTGAAGCAGAAATAATAAGCTCCATGCTGGGAGGGTACACCTCTGTGTTCGTGGCGATCTATGTTTGGCATGAATACTCGGTGAGGGAATTCATTGACGACTTGGAAGCAATGCATACTCAGTGCAAAAAAAAACGATTTCTATGGCGTGGGAGGTAATTTTAATGCTAAACATCCCTCATGGGGAAATGTCGCATCTGATGCTATGGAATAGCTATTTCTAACTGGGTTTAACTAAATATGGATCTCATACTGATTGCTCCAAAAGAGCCTCCCTTCCGCTGAAGCTCGTCTGTTATTGACTTCTTCATTGTGTCTGCCAATCTGGTAAATCTCTCCCACAGTTGGAGGAATTTTGAGTGTGGAGTTCTTGACGCCGAGTCTGACCATCTTTTAGTTGAGCTGACCTTAGGAGCGAAGAAGGGTGAGAAACTTGAGGTTTAAGATCCTCAACTTTTCATTCAGTACCAGCGAATCGATTGGGCAGCAGCAAGTGCTAACCTTGACGGAAAATTGAAGGAAATTTCGATCAATAGATCGAAAAATCTTTCTTTTCCTGAAATCTATGAAGGATTTGCTTGTATAAATTCAACCCTAGATGCGGTCATCTGAAATATCCTCACTAAGAAATCCTCGACAAATTACCTTTATCGAGATTTAATAGAAGACTTCTTGGAGCTTCATCGTACACGTAGTTGGCTTAGAAAGATACTCACAAGAATCTACCACTGCAATTTAAATATGGTCAACTGGGAGTATGAGTGGATTTCCCTAGTGGTTACGTCTCTAAACTGAATGATCTGAAGGAGAACTACGGCTTTTGCTAACGAGCGAGTTGAACGGGCCCTGGAGAGTATCAATGCAGGTCCCTGTATGTTTCCTCATATCAATAGGCTAACTGGCAGAAAAAGGCTGCCCGAGGTCCTCACTTATGATGGATCCACTCTCATGGATGACAAAGCCATTGCTGACTCCATCGCAAAACATTTTGCGAAAGTTCTTCTGTTACTTCGTTAGTGAGCAGCACCACAACAAGTGAAATGAGCAATTGTGTTTGACCAAGTTCTCTGTTTCCAATCCTTCTGACACACCTACTGGCCATGGTATGTTTGTCAGTCTTGATTGACTCACTTTGTTAGCACAGGAGCAAAATTCCAAAAAAGCAGCAGGGCTGATGGAATCTCCAACTATATGCTTAAAAGGTTTCCCCATGTTTTCTTTCTTCCCCTCGCGATCATTCTGCATAACTGCATTAACATTTGCTACTTCCCTCAACACACATTTCCATGTGCAAAAATATTCGCAATACCCAAGAAGTCGGGTAGTACAGACGTAGTCAATACTCGTCCAATTTCGCTGCTTTCAAATATTGGTAACCTTCTTTGAAAGAGTAATACTTGAAGGCATCATACAATTCTCTACAGGGGCAAGAATTGTGCCGGAAAGACAATTTGGCTTCAAGAAAGCTGTCTGCACGGTGGATGCTATGGCCGTGTTCCAAGCCGATATAACGGGAAGCTGGCATAACAATAAGCTCTTTGTAGCTTGAATGATCGATGTGGAGAAAGCCTTTGATTCTGTATGGATCAATGGGCTTCTCTACAAAATGATGAATCTTGGCTTTCTGGCCCATATTGTAAAAATTATAGGCAGTTTCATGAGGAGACGAGCTACTTTTGTGATGGCTGGTGGAGCTAGGTCACATCCATTTTGTATTGACTTGGGGGTCCAACAGGAGTCTATATTAGGCCCATTTCGTTTCAACACATTCACCTATGATGACCTGAGCGTAAAAGACGAATATAAGTCCGAAATCCAAGTGAACCTCTTCACTGACGACTTGTTAGGCTAGTCATCTGAGCACAATTAGCGCTTTACTAGAATGCGGCTCCAAAAATATTTGGAATCTCTTACTGCATATATTATTGGAGAATCAAGGTAAATGCAAAGAAGAGTGAATTTACTGTGTTCAAGGAACCCCACAAAAACTTTGGTGGTAGTACAAGAGGCAATTGTGACTCCAAGATTAAGTTGAATGGGCAGATGGTGCACTGCTCTAGGCAAACGAAGTACTTGGGGGTAGTTTTCGACAGAAAAGTAACCTTTAGTGCTCACGTTGATAATATTTTGAAAAAAGTGACTTATGCGTACCACCTTATTATACCTCTTTTCAGGCAACATTCGACAGCGAGCAAGTGAGTCAAGGTTTTCACCGATCAAAACTTGATACGTCCGATCATCTCATGTGCGGTGATAATATGGAACAGGGCTCCGAAAACAAAATGGGGCAAGATAGGAGTAGTGAAGCGAAAATTCCTTCGGGCTTAAACAGGCCTATACAGACGGGAGGACGGACGGTCTTACCCCAACGATGTGCTGTACCAGGAGACAGGAATATAGCCAATAAAATTGTATGCAGAAAAACTTGTGGAATCGGGAATCAGGCGAGCCAAGGAGCACAAGGCGGGAGTAGTCGGGAGAGTGACAGACAACCGCTCAATGGATGCAGCGAATGGGTAATTTTTAGGTAGTCTTAAGGAAAAAGTGTACGTAATTTTAAAGATCTCTGATAAATTTATTTATTTATTTATTTAGAAAATCCTATTTACGGATTTACTTAATCCAATTACATAATAGGCGTAAATAAAGAAAATACAAAAACAATACAAAACAATACAAAAATTAAAAAAGTAGGCTACGTTAACCATTAATATTGAGAGCATTCCGTACTGTTGATTTAAAAATTCACAAAGAACGCGGTGGAGGACCAAGCTGAAGATTACTGTAGGCTCTTATAGATCGCACGAAAGGCGAGTACAGATACGTGTCGGTTTTTGCAAATGGAATGATAAAGTGATCGGATGATCGTGTCCTCAATGGCGCACGTGCATGTAATGCATTGCATAGGTCCGACGCTAAGAGGCCTCTGGAGAGCTTAAAAAGGAAGCATAAATCTAAAAATTGTCTTCTAATGTCGAGAGGTTGGATATGAAGGAAATTTAGACGTTCACTGTAGGAGCGATACGGAAGGTTATATTTATGTAAGAGAGTGCGTGTGAACTTGCGCTGGATTGATTCGACAGCTTCCGATAGATAAATGAAACGGGGTGACCATACTTGACAGGCATACTCGAGAATGGAGCGGACCAACAGGATGAAAAGGCAAACACAGGTATGAATACTGAATGTTCTATGAGAGCATCGTAGTACAAAACCAGCGATTTGCGATGCTCTAGAGGTTATGTCAGCTATATGTACATCAAATTTTAAATGTGTATCCAGTATTACACCTAGGTCTTTATAATGATCCACCGTAGATAGCAGTGATCCGTTAATTGAATACGCATTGGCAAGAGGCGTAAGCTTATTGGTGAAACACATATGCAGACATTTGGACACGTTGAGAGGAAGGCGATTCATAGAGCACCATTGAAAGAGGGAGTCTAGGTCAGATTGAAGGTCACTACAGTCCATTTGTGAATAGACGACTTTAAAGATTTTTAAATCATCTGCGTAGTGCAGACAATCTGATGTCAACACAGTTGGTAGATCATTTATGAAAACATTAAATAGAAGAAAGAGAGAAAACGTACGAAGAGCAACCACACCAAGTAACCGATGAAGAACGATTTGTCAGAAAGGAGGATAGCCATGTGAAAAGAGGGCCAGAGAGGCCAAAAACCTCAAGTTTCTTCAGTAATAGACTATGGTCTACCATATCAAAGGCTTTGGCGAAGTCCGTGTAAATCACGTCCATTTGCTGACCTTCATCAAGTGATAGGGCAATCGCATTGGCAAATTCAGCCAAATTGGTTACCGTTGACCGCCCCTTAACGAAACCATGCTGCTGTTTAGCGAAGTCATTGGAGATTGCATCATATATTCGGTTGTGAACAATTCTCTCAAAAAGTTTTCAAAAACACGAGAGTAGGGATATAGGCCTGTAATTAAGTGCTAAGCCACGGTCCCCTGATTTGTGAATTGGAAAGATGTTGGCTCTTTTCCAAATTGCTGGGAATGTCCCTACAGTCAGGCTGATATTAAATAATATTGACAAGGGTAAGCTTAGGGATGAGGACAGCGTTTTCACAAAAAAGTTCGGGACTCTATCTGGGCCTGAACTCACGTTAACATCAATGGAGTCGATTATAATTTCGACTTCGGAAGGTATTATCAAAATGGTGCTCAAATGAGAGGAATGGTTAGTTGGGAGAATGGGTAAGGGTGACAAAGATGATTGGAAAACAGAAGCAAAATGGTCTGCAAATATATCGCATATGGCCTGACCAGGTAGGTATATTTGAAGTGGATTTGAGGGAGTTGACATATGTCCAGAAAGATTTAGGATTGTTTGATTGTAAAGAGGCATCGATGGTGTTAAAATATGAATGCATTGCGTGCTTGATGGCCATTTTGGCATTCTTACGTAGTTGTTTATAAGACGAGAGAAACGTCTCTGAACCGAAACGCTGTAACTTTTTACGCGCTATGTCTTTTAGCTTTAAAGCTTCTGAAACATCTGCTGTGAACCAAGGAGCATTCTTTTTGCGAGGAGGACGACTACGGGGAACAAAATTCATTATAATATTATTAAGTTTATTATAGAAGGCCGTGACAGCATCATTGACATCAGTAAAATGAGAGAGAAACTGCCAATCGATCTCAGAAAGCTCTAATTGAATAGCTTCATAGTTTGCCTTGTAGAAGTTGTATCTAGAAAAAGCTTTGTTATTCTTAAGGCGTGAGATGCAAAGCGATAGTTGCATTTCAAGTGGAGGATGGTGAGAATCACGTTTAACATAAGGGGTTGGTGATTGAGAAACTGAGATAATGCTCATGGGATTGTTAGTAAAAATGAGGTCCAGCAATCTATTGTTTAAGTTTGGGAAATAGTTTAACTGCGTTAGCAAGCATAGAGATGAAATGATGACAATGAAATTGATATCTGATTATGTGACACAATCCTTCTAGAGCTTAAATCCCATTCAACCGTTGGCATGTTAAAGTCACCGCAGATCACAAAGGACGCAGAGGGGTATGAAGCATTAATGTAATTAGAAAGTTCAGAAAACAAGAGAGTATAGACTTGTAGCGGGGAGCTGGATGGCACATAGACGCATACAATAAATATCAGCAAGCTAGATGATAATCTCAAACCAACTACAACGCATTCAATAGGAGGGGAAAAGGTGATATCTCGACAGAAGAAACTTTCAAAAGGTTTACGAACCGCAATCAAGACACCTCCGCCATGGCATTTACCGGATATAGCTCGGTCCCTATCTTCACGATATACATAATGTAGAGGAAAGAGTTCTTCATTCGCAATTTCCTTTGAAAGCCACGTCTCAGTTAAACATATAACGTCATCATTTGCCAATATGGATGCTAAATTCATATCATTCAGCTTGGTTCTCATGCCGCGAACATTTTGATAATTCGAGGTGTGGCTATAAAATAACGGGACTGACGTTGTAAAAAATTTTATTTTCATTGTATGCATAATTACTTATCATCACTTTCAATATACACCCCTTCTCTATCCCTGCAACGCTCCATGCGAATTTTCCACTGTTTGAAACAGTGCTGGAAGTCATCTTCTGTCAACTCCTTCAGGACTCTTGCCGCTTTCTCTTTTACAGCTTCTACGGATTCAAATCTCGTGCCTTTCAATGCAGATTTCACCTTAGGAAAAAGATATAAGTCACATGGTGCTAGTTCCGGTGAGTAAGCTGGATGTTCTAACACTGGGATGCTGTACTTGGCCAGGAACCGGTTAACAGATAACGTGGAATGAGCTGGTGCATTGTCTTGGTGCAAAACCCATGATTTGTCCTTCCACATTTCGGGTCGTTTTTTTCTTACTCTTTCACGTAGTTTACCAAGTACCTCAAGGTAGTAGTATTGATTAATTGTTTGACCTTCAGGAACCCAGTGAAGGTACACAATCCCATGAATATCGAAAAAACAATCATCATTGCTTTAAATTTTGATTTGCTCATTCTTGCTTTTTCGGCTCTCGGTGAAGTTGGGGTCTTCCAATGCATAGATTGGCGCTTTGTTTCCGAATCATAAGTAAAAAACCACGATTCATCACATGTTATTATCCTTTCCAATAAATTTGGGTCATTTTCAATGGCATTCAAAGTTTCAGAACAAACATTTTTGCGAGCTGCTTGTTGTTCAATCGTGAGAATTTTTGGTACCATTTTTGCACACTTTTCGCATGTTCAAATTGTCACGTAAAATTTGCCGTACACATTCTTTATCAATGCCTACAGTTTCAGCAACTGCACGAATACTTAATCGACGGTCAGACCGAATCAAATTAGCAACTTTTTCAACATTGTCATCCGTTTTTGATGTTGAAGGACGACCTGGCCGCGAATCATCTTCAACGTCTTGTCGACCATCTTGAAAACGCTTAAGCCATTCAAAAACACGAGTCCGCGATAAACATTCACTGCCATACACTTCTTTTAGTAAATTATAAGTTTCGGTAGCGGTTTTTCCAAGTTTGAAGTGAAATTTAACAACAATTCGTTGCTCTATTATTACGCTAACCATTTTTCCGGCAAAACCAAATAACAACACTAACGTAAATGAAGGTTACGTCTCAACGATGTTGTTTACAGAAACGACACTAACTGCATTCTGTAGAGGAAGACTCAAACTAAACAGTTGTTGTTCAATGCCGGTTGGCGCATGCGCACTCGTTCCACTGCAGCGTCAGTCCCGTTATTTAATAGCCACACCTCGTATAAGTTAAGATAATTGGTTGATGTGTGATTGTATTTTTCATTCAGTTTCTGGTTTTGTTGGCTGATCGAAAATTTTTGTACGGCCTTCGCTCCAAATGTTTAACAAGTATACCAGTTGGCCAAAAGTCTGGCTTAGAAAGTTCCTGTAATTCCATTGGAACGGTAAGTTTAAACGACAGTACGATTCTATTTGTGTTCTCTTTCTTTGTTAGTTTAACACAATCTAGCACAGCCGGCGTAAAGCCAAGTTTAGAAATAAAGTATTCCTTAATCTCCTCCTGTGGTGTATCAATTGATGGACGAGATATAAATAATTGCATAGGGGGGGATATCACTCTTCGTAATAGTCCCGAGTGATTGTTGGTTTCTTGACTTGATTAATTTGGTGTTGAGTTTGCAGGCGCTAGTTGTTGTTGCTGATTAAGAGTAGAATTTGCTGATCTTGATGATGCGGGTGCCTGCGAGCTCAAAGAAATTTCTCGCGGACTATGACGAACAGGCTGTGTTCTACTTCTCGTTAAGATTTGCGGTGCCTCGACGGACAAAGAGTTGGTTGCAGATTTGCTATCTTTATCCTCTGGCTGAATGCTTTCAAGAGTTGGTTCAACCAATTCCACAGTATCGCTTACACTTGGCGATGGCAAAGGACTGGAGAGGCTACGATTAAACGGTACTGTTGTGGATAGCAAAGACTGCTGTTCTGTATCAGCCATCGTTAAAAGTTGAGCAATTTTTTTCATTTGCGGTCTCAAGCTTCTCCTTTAATTTAAGTATTGCTGACGAAAGGGCATCTACGGTCTCCTTAGCTTTCTGAAGTCTGGTTACGTATGTTGCAATACCAAACTTTCTGCAGCGTTCACAGTACCAGTAGACACAAGTTCCTCTTTTCATGATGGTGTCTGCAGTTGGGCCCGTCAAGCTCGCACATTTCGCATGAAACGGTAGACCAAGGAAACCATAGCAGGTTATAAATAAATTTTTGTATATTTTAAATCGCACTGGTACTTAAAACAACTACATGAGTGCACGGAGCAACTGAAGTCATATATATATATATATATATATATATATATATATATATATACTATTTTTTGCTTTAGAACTACAACCCCTTTCGGGCCTTCGCTTAGAAATAGTTCGAATATTTCATTATCTTGATTATATGTATGTACAGACACACACTCTGGACGTATGTTCCGTCCACTCACCTGCAGTACGCTCTGATTTTAAACCAATACGTATCAAAACTGAACGAGCTTATAGTATGTCCAAAGAATCACTTGAAACAGATCTCGTTGTCGCCGACGGGATTTAAACTAGGGACCTTCGGATCGAGTACTTTAATCAATACACCACGCGGTCTACCTGGAGCTATATTAAATTATATCATTTCAATGATCTTTTAAGTTCTGTTGATGAAATTTTATTTAACTGAATTATTTTGGTTGATTTTGAAAGTTTTTCCGAAATTTGCGAGAACACATTGGAAAATGTACATGAATTTGTCTCAACTTCATATCAGTTAGGGATAATTGGATAGACTTTAAGCTCAAAACAGACATTTTCTTTCAAATTATCGTTTTTTTTGCCTGCACGACTATATATCCTAACATTTAAAAAATTTGCTTTGCATAGGAGAAGACTCAAGATATTAATCCAAACTCATTCATAGTTATAGCTGTATATTTGCTTTATATAGCCTCATGATACTTTAAATTCTAAATAAAACTATGTACCTGAATCAGCGAGAAGGCATTTGAGCTATTATTTGTTTCTATGTTGCAAAGATAAAACGGCGTACTCAGGTTGAGGTTGACATCACTTTTTTTCAATGATCCGTTATGGGTTTTTTTACGAACGTTATACCTCTCTTCCTGCCACCATTTTAATTGATTTAAATAAACGTTTTAAATGGAATTGAGTCCACTTGAAGAACAAAGCGAAAAGCGTAATCAATTACAAGAGCAGTATTCAGACATGAAATCAATTATTGCGAATTCTTAAAGCTCATTATTTAAATGTAGAACACAAAATATTTCCTTAAATCTTTGCAACTATAAAATTAAATAATCTTCAACCGCTTCATACACTGTTATCTAGCACATATGAACGGGCTGTATTTATTTTAATACTTACGCCGATTAGAACTGTTAAATTATTTAGTGGATTCCCAAGCATGAATTTATTGTTTCTTCGTTTAATGCCGAGTCGTGATGGTTACTCATCCACTTACCATCATTCTTTCATTACCATTCATTCAAGATTTGCAGTTGCTCAACAATGCGCATTGATTTCATTCATTCGCTGCTCGTTCAGCTCGGCTAAATTAACACTATTCACTACTTTTCTCAGTGGCCAGTCCATTAATTACGCTATCTATTAATTTTATTGCTTCGCATAAATATCTTCTCATGCGAGTATTCAAATTCCGCTCGGAATTGACTTCTTGCTCAATAAGTTCCATGGACTCCGGCCTAGACAAGACACATCATAAAATCCACTTCGACATTCTTTCTATTGCCATCGCTGCTTCAGAAAAAATCACATGCATATTTCTCGTCGCGGTGATATATTATATTAAATGGGAACTTTTTTCCCATCCACGGTTTCCACGACTTTCAGCTTCCAATAAAGAAAACCCGTGCAAAATCCGTTCATTGTTGTACTCGTCCGCAGATATCAGTTGGGCTGCGTTAGTTCTTTGAGAGAATATTAAGATTAGATGGATGTGAGCTTGAGTCGGCAAAAGTATCTTTGGTACTCGGTTGGGAAAACCATCAACTACCCATTGACAGAGCCATAGAGCCGCGGTCTATGATTGATCGTCGAGATTTTTCTTTGGTGCATTCGAATTGACAATGAAGTCGTTTCAGGCTCTGTGACTATTCAGCCGAACAGATCTGAGGAGAAATAATGAGTTATGCCAATTTACAAGACATTTCATCAGGTTTGAATAATTAGGAGTAGTTTTTCCATTCTTTGATTCTCCAAACTACCATCGAGGAAAATGGCAAATCATTCAGTTTGATGAAGTGAATTTGCTGAGGCACTAGCGACGTTTTGTTTCGTGAAGAGCACTGGGATCAATGCCAGAATCATCAAAGCTTGGAAAAAGTTATGATTCAATTCACTCGTTTACGAAGGACTTTCGCTTTTATTTTCAAATTCAAAATCTGCTTGTGGGTGGAACGGAATTGTTTGGAAAAATTCGAAAGTTTCACATTAGAGTTGATGAAACAGAATAATACTCGAATCGAGGTTAGCTGCAGGTGTGTGAAATAAAATGTTCGATTTTGTTGGAATGATCAACGATAATTGGCATAATTTTCATGTTTAAGCGGTAAAATCTTAAATTGGCGATGATTTATTGCAAATCGAAAGATTTATCTGCTCATCTATTTTCTAGGTTATTCTTTTAGACATGATGATGATATCCACTGATGGTTTGATTTGTGATGTTCATTCAAAGACTAATTAAACTAATTAGCGAAAAATGAAGTGCATTGGTGTGAAACCGTAAAATCACAATGTTTTTCTTAAATTAAGATTTTTTGTGCAATATGAGCCTAATTGATTTTTCCAAAATATTAAAAAAACAAGTTGGGTAAACAGACCTACGCTCATGTCAGAAGGGTTTTGTATTCAATTTACAAAATGCAGTCACCAGATCGAATCAAATCAAGAAACATGTCAAAGACAATTTTATTGGAGAAAATATGAAATACGAAGATCATAGTATTATTAACAAAGTTGAACGAATTTCGACTTCTGAGGTTTTTGGTATTGTTATACTCATAAATACCTCCCTTGATAATTATTTCAGATGTCCATCCGCGACGGAGGAAACACATTTTTGATGTATTTCCCCCTGTACCCCCACTGAAGCAAAAACTGACAGTTTAACAACTGTTTTTAAAAGCTCCCATGAAAACTTTCATTTCATACTCATATTGGCTACGTTTGATGAGTCTTTTTTTTCAGGGGCCACTCTCCTGTACTGTTATCATCGTTTAATGGCCAATTTTTTCGAATCCTAGAACGGTTACAAAACCCTTTTGCTAGGAGCTCTCTCCCATCTCCTTGACTTGTTTCACTTATGAGCATTAATTGTAGGTACTCATCTTCAGTCATTCACTAAATTGAATCAAGTGTTCAAAGCATGCACCTTAAACGTTGAAGTTGGGAAAAAATAACTCAAAATTATTTAATCTTCGCATTTAAAACAGCCATTTTTTTTTGTTTCACGATTACTGATACCACTAGCTGAACCGATTCTCAAAGATATGCATGACACCTCTCATTCCTGAAATTTTCATGCAAATCCTAGCAAAACTGTAGTGTCTGAGGCGGTAAAAAGCGAATATGGTTCCATAGCCATATGTTGCCATAGTAATAAATGCAGCGAATATTGTTCCATAGTAATACAGGAAAATTCAAACCGCTATAACTTCGCTAAATATGATTCAATCTTTATGAAACTTACAGGATAGATCAACCTTACGAATGAACATCACCGCACTGAATTCAAGGGTACCGTTAAGATTTTATTCAAGAAAACATAAAATCGATAAATCATACTATTGCTAACAAAGTAGAGTGAATTGCGACTTCTAACGTATTTGTTGCTGTTGTACTCAACAAGGCCTACATTCTTGATTTTTTTCAGATTTTTCGGATCACAGGTGTCCAATCGCGAGGGGGGGGGACACAAAATTTTCGTGTATTTCCCCTCCCTGTGCGCCCCGCGAAGCAAATTTCGCCAAACTAAGACCTGTTTTGAAAAGTTCTCATTGAGACCTTTCATTTGATACCCATATCGGCTACCATCAATGAAATTTTTTTTCGGGGGGTCACTCTCCTATATGAGGAGACCCCCCTTAAATACCTTATACATTTTTTTTATAGTTGAACTTTGAAGAAATCACCACTTTACACCTACACACAAAATTTGATGTTTCTAGCTTAAGTAGTTTCCGAGAAAAACTGCTGTGACACACGGACGGACGGACAGACGGACAGACTGGTCGCGAAACTAGTAGGGTTTTGTAAAATTATTTTACAAAACCCTTAAAAATCAAACTCACCGTAAAGTTAATAACAACAGGGAAGGGCTATGAGTTGGACTTGTTTTACTTGGAGCTGATGCGATTTAGCACCCTAGCTCCCTTCTACCTGTGAGCAATGATCTACTCACCGTGATTAACGCGATCATATTATCTTGTTCTTGTTTATAATGAAATATGTTTATTTAAAGCTACCGCGGATTACGTCTCAGGAAGGGAGGTGTAAGATGTCTGTCTACTGTGTCGAGCAGTTTAAGTGCTTTGTCGTGTACGTATATTTCAACAGGCTCAATTCTGAAGTCCTTGTATATATCGGTATTTCTAACATACCATGGGACTCCAAAGATTTATCTGATGATTTTGTTTTGCATGAATTGTAGTTCATGTATATTGTTCCGTGTCGTCTGGTAGAAGGCTATACCACCATATAGTAGCGTCGGTCGTATTATTTGTTTGTAGACCAGCAGACGGTTCTTGAAATTGAGTTTTTTTACCTTAAGGAGTGGATAGAGTTGGGATAACACATTAAAGTTTGTTGTCGAATGTCAGTCCTAGGTATTTGGCTGTTCTTGACCAGGCAATATTTTTGTTGCCATGAGTCAGAGGTTTCGGTTGCTGTCGTCCTTTTCTAGTTATAAATAATGCCTGGGTCTTGTCTGTGTTCAACTTGATCTTCCATTTGCGAAAATACGAGTATGTCTATGGAGAGTTGCAACTTGGTGGTGATGACTATTCCTTGTCTAGATGAGTAAAAAATACAGCAATTGACAGCAAATAGAGACTTGGGGACATTCAAAGTTAGCTGAGGTAAGTTTGCAGTAAAGATATTGTATAGTATTGGTGAGATAGGTGATCCTTGTAGGACTCCAGCGTAAATTTGTCGCATCGTTGAGAGGCGGTTGTCAATGGTGACACGAAATGATCGGCCTTTTAGAAAGGAGCCAATGATTTGGATGAGCTGCAGTGGCATTTGGATTCATACATTTTGTAATTAAGCCCTGCATGCCAGACTTTGTCGAAGGCTTTGGCTATATCAAACATAACAAAGCCCATTGACTTCTTGCGATTTAGCTCTATTCTAATGTGTTGGACCACCTTGACTTCTAGCGATTTAGCTCTATTCTAATGTGTTGGATCACCTTAGTAAGCTGGCGAGCTAGCATATTCCAGCTTGAAGCCAAATCATTCTGCTGAAACTATTTTTTCTTCGGTAACAACCTCAGTTGGTCGATTTAGTAGCACCCGCTCTACTATTTTCGACAGAGAGGATAATAGGCTAATATGTCGCCAGTTTTATGGAAAAATGAGGTTTTAACCAGGTTTTGGAAGAAAAGTAGCAATTGCCAATTTTCACATTTTGGCGTATTTTTGCTAGCGGAAAATTATGTTTATAGTCGCTGTTATTGCGTCAAGAATATTATCCAGGAGCCATTTCACCATGGCATTTAATATTAAATCAAATCCAGGTTCTTTCCATCTGTTCAGTACTCGTATGATGTCTTTTACTTCCTGAAGACAGTAGCTGTGTATTTGGTCGGAGTTGGTTATGTCTGACCTCATGAGCCTGTTGGTCAACCGATTGATGTAATCTTCATGTTCGTCAAGGTCCTCCTTATCAGATGGATTTTCACAGACCTGCTGTTCTAGAGTATCTGCAAAGGCCTCCACCTTACCAGAACTGTCGAATTTGATACCGTAAGGGCCGTCAATTGGTGGTATTATATGTCTCCAAACTGCTCACAGCTGTGGCACATAATTATCCTGTACTGGGGCGTTGCGCTTCGGCAGTGCATATGAGGTGACCTATTGCCCTTATATTGTATATGTCAGTCTCAGATTTGGGAAGGAAGATCTTCACCAATCTGAATGGCCCGTCTCTTAGTTTTATCTAGTGGCCTTCGATGAGGTGAAATCCTTGGCTCCCTAGATCTTCCTTGATATCGTCAATCGACAGCTCATACAGAGCCCCTGATGACCACATTCAGATTCCTTTTTCGTGTGAAAGACGCTATCAACAAGAAGAAGCCGTACCTAATGCCAACTGTTGAGGAACAGCTCTTACAACTTGCGGAAAAGCAGTTCTTCACGACACTAGATTTATTCTCTGGATACTTCCAAATTCCTATGGATGAAAAATCGCGTCAGAACACCAGATTTGTGACTCATCTTGGTCATTTTGAGCATACCGTAATGCCTTTTGGCCTCATTAATGTGGCGATGATTTTCCAAGAGGTCATGATCGACATAATTCGTCGAATGAAATCAAGAAATATCGTAAGCTATATGGATGAAGTTATCATCCCCAGTGTGACGGTGACTGAGGGCCTCAAAACTCTGAAAGAAGTTCTGGAAATTTTACGGGAGATGGGTTTTACACTTAGACCCTTAAAGTGTGTTTTTTTTGCACCAGAGTTAACCTTCTTGGGCCATCGGAATAAAGCCTGGAAGCAAGAAAATTATTTCTATCCAAAAATTTCCAACGCCTGAAAATGTGACCGATATCAGAAGATTTCATGGATTAGCGGGGTTCTTCCGCAAATTTATTGAAGGATTCCCAAAAATTTCTAAACCACTAACGAATTTGTTAAAAACGAAGGAACAGAAATCCTTCGTATGGGACAAGACCACAAACATGAGCTTCAACGAGTTGAAAACTCGTCTTTGTAGCGAACCCGTCCTAGCTCCTTATGACCCACGGGCTGAACACGAGATACACACCGACGCCAGTTCTATTGGAGGAAAAACCATTCTGGCCAGTAATATATTTCAGTAGACATTGCACCGATGCTGAAACGAAGTGCAGTAGCCACGAATTAGAGGTACTGGCAATCGTTGAAATGTTAGATCGATTCCGATTTTATTTAATTGGAAAACACTTCCAAGTGGTGTCCGATTGTAACGCAATATCGACGATGAAGTTGACCACTTCACTTAACGATCGAGTTGCTTGATGGTGGCTAAAGCTCCAAAAATTCGACTTTAATGTGATACATCGAGCAGGAAACAATATGAACCATGTCGATGCATTAAGTCGTCGACTAGATGAACAACCGCAAGAACCAACAACAATAGCAGATAAAGTGTTACTGATACAAAATCCTGCTCAGAGCCACTGGTTGATATCATTACAGCGACAGTACCCGAAACTAAAGGAAATTATGGATATAATTGATGATGTATGTAAATGAGCTCAATTTGCCCAATAAAAGTGCGTTTACACTCTTAAGAAAGGAAGATTGATGTGAAAAGTAAATGCCGATCTTTAATTTTAAGTGCCATCAGCCGTCGTTGGAAACTAGTAAAAAGTTGTCATGACGATGCCGGTCATTTTGGCTTTGATAAAACGGTCCATAGGATACAAGAACTGTTCTGGTTTACTTGAATGCGCAACTGCGCGAAGTCGTACATTGCTTCTTGTCCGGAATGTTGTCTCAATAAAGTACGAGCAGGAAAAACCAAAGGCCGCGTGTTTTATGAATAGGTTGAACATACATCATTAAGGGCATAGCATACTGATCACTTAGGACCATTTTCTAAGAGTAACAAAGGCAATCTATACATAATCACAGTAACGGACCCTTTCAGTAAATTCACAATGGTCCGAGCCACGAGAGCAGCCAACAGTCGACCAGTAGTTACCATGTTGAGGGATATCAGGTCAAACTTTTGATTATCAATCCGTATTATAAGCGATCGAGGGTCGGCATTTACATCGAAAGAATTTGAGGATTACTATGCAACGTACGATATTTATCACGTGAAGGTGCTTGTGCGAAGTCCATGTGCTAACGGCCAAGTTGAGTGCGTTAACCAATCAATATTGTCATATCTACGATGTTCGATGACGGATTGTGAAAAATGGGACAAGCTTCTACCGAGTTTGCAATGGGTACTAAATTGTCAAATCAACTCGACGGTCATATGCACACCTAATCAGATAGTTTTTGATTTCCGTTTGAGGGACGTAACATCTAAGCACTACAGGACGATACGGGTAGCAATAATCAACTGTCGATAAGCGAAATTCGGCAGGAGGCTGCCCAGCGTATTATGACGAAAAAAGGAACCATCGAAAATAAGATTCGACAAGAAACATAAGACTCCTGTTTTATACAAAGAAAGCGATTTAGTGGTTATACAGAACATACCAATAGCAACCGCGGAGTCCCATAAATTGTACCCAAAGTATCGAAGGCCATATGAAGTGACCAAAGTTTTGAAACCCGATCGCTATATTATCAAAAGCCTCGAGGATGATCAGAAACGAAAATTCAGTTCAGTGTTCACGAGTGATAAAATGAAACCATGGTGCCGACTCAGCCCAAATTTAGGTAAATACGACATTAATGAAGATGACAAATACTACGAAGAAACCGGGCCAATTTTTGGCCAGGAGGGCCAAGCTGTCAACCCCAACTTGGCAGCGAGGTACTCAGTTAGTTGAGTCGAGTCAAACCAAGCAAGTGGTTGGTAGGAACAACGTATCCTACGATATGATGGTAAAAGATATTTTTAACGTGAATTGGTGACGGATAGTCAATATTCATTACTGAAACAAAGCAGTGCTATCTTTTAATTAACGCTATTCCCTAACATCTACAGTCCTTTTATTCCTGACACGCAGAAGATTTCATTCCTTGCCAACCCTTGAATTGAGGCAGTGATCCTGGCTCGTTGCACAGATCATCTCGAGGTGCAGTCTAAGCGGCCACGTAGCGCAGCTCTGCAGAATCTGGTGGAGAACCCTGAAGATGATTTTGGAGAAAATACCGATGATTCTATCCATGACCCCGATTACTCAGCTTCTCCGGAGTCTACCCAACGAATCGACACTTGTTCGCCCAATGAAGATTCTGGTGACTTTTCCAGCGATGACGGAGGTGACAGGGGTCACGAAAATGGTGGCAGTGAAGGTGACGGTAATTGCACAGCTACGGGTGATTCTTCTTTCAGCTGGACAAAATCCGGCACAGACCTTAATTTGTGCAGCACCACTTTTTGGAACATGGACCCGGGGTCGAAAATGAAGTTGATTTAAATTCCCCGTTTGAAGTCCTTCAAATTTTCTTGACCCTTAAAATTTTAAATTTTATTGTGGCGCAATCAAACCTGTATGCTTTCCAAAAAAGTGCGAATCACGGCATGACTGTCGATTCATTGCGCGCTATGCTTGGCATGCTTGTTTTTATGGGATTCCATGTTATACCGACCTTATTTTACTAGAGTAAAGATGGCAATTCACGTAGAGTGGAGTCAAAAACGATTTTTGAAATAACTGCGTTACCTGTGCCTAAGTGACAACGTTGAGATGCTACCTAGAGCATTCCCTAATTACGACCGCCCGTTCAAAATTTGGCACCTAATTACGCATTTTCAGAAAGTCTTTCCATATACATCCAACCCATCGCAATTGCTCTCTATTGATGAAAGCATGGTGAGTTTCAAGGGGAGAAGCAGTCTGAAACAGTACATGCCCATGCAACCTACAAAACGAGGGTTCAAAGTTTAATTATGGTGTGTGCAGTTACCGGTTTGGTCCAAAGTATACATTTTATGTGGGAGAAGGTGACAGTAAAACGTTCAATGGTCTTTTTGATTCAAAACCTTATGAAGATTTAGATGTAAAAAAAGAGTGCATTGATCATGTGGAAAAACGCATGGGTACTTGTCTCCGAAAACCCAAAAAAAACGAAGGAATTGGGAAGCAAAGGAAAGTTAACAGCAATTCTCATCGATCATCTAAGTAAATATTACGGACTAGCTATTCGCAGAAATAAAGACACGATTGAAGGCATGAAAAAGAACATTTGGGCTACTCTATATCACAAGCTTTCCACCGATGAGAGTCCACAGCATGACGATTCTCCGTCCGGCGCCGATTCTTGGTGTACATGACAAAAAGCGAAGGCTGCAAATACTCTCACATATCACACGCATAAAGCTCCAATGAAGCTTAAAGTTTTTGAAGCTAGTAAGCCCAACTATGAGGAGCTAACGAACGATGCAGCTGGCACCCAAGACCACTTCGAGTGGCAAAAAATTATTGGATATAGCGGCTGATATCTCTGTATGTACTTTGAATGATGGTCTGAGTAGCATCATGGACATAATGAACCTTTTGGGCTTGATTATAGGAGAAAAATGTTATAATTTTTGCCTAGAATTCGATATACTCCGCGTCGATCTGGCTGAGGCGTCTATCAAGAAGCGGCAAGAGATCCACGCTCGAGCTCAAAATCTTCAAGAAGGACAGAAGAGGAAAAAAATCGTGCTGCAGAAGGCAGAGAGCTGGCATCACAGACTAATGGTAAAAAACATTTTACAACTATAACAAGGAAAAAATTGAATGTAACTAGAGTTGTTCTAGAGTTTTTTAAAACAGTGTTCATCAAATCGGCCGGACAAATAACGCAAACAATTTTCATCCGATCGACTTAAAATTTTAATCACCTATTCATAATTGCATTTCACGAAGAAGTACCTTCGTTTTTTCATAGATTAAAAACTTTCCATTTAATGACTATTTTTTAAAGATTTTTTCCGAAAAAAAGAGTTTTCACTTCATTTGGTTCCCATTTTCCGGAAAATCAGGTACTTATCCAGGTATTGTGATTAAGTTTAACGAAAAAAAAATTTGTTTTGTTCTAGATTTAAAATTGTGGCTGCTAGCTGTCTGGCGGCAGAACGATTAAAAAAATACTTCGAAATGGAGCTACGAAAAGTCGGCCATTTTGTTTGAAAAGTGTATTTATAAATTTTCTTCCGATTCTCCGATATTGTAGTTTTATGTACTTATAATTATTTTCATAAATAAATAAAACTGCCATATAAAAAAATTATTTGAAAAAAGCATGATTTTGCACCTGCTACAGTGGCCATACCCATTAAGGAAATATAAGCTGAGTTGCAAAGTTGCGTCTTTTATATATACATCTCATTAACAAGACAGTTGACAAACGAGTGACAAATGAATGAAAGGATGATGAATTGTAGATCGGCTGTGCATGCGATGGTGTGTATATGTGTGCGTAAGAGTATTGTCAGCTAAAATTACAATTCGAAGCATATTAAAGAACACTCCTCGGTAACAGTTTTCCGCAAAATTGAAGGCAGAAGTTTGCGGCTTACACTATTCTTACGAGTTATTGCTGATTCAGGTCTCAAGATTAAAATTTTCTCTTTTCTCTAGCACCATCCTATTGGAATTACATATCCTCCAAGCCCATAACCTCAATTTCTGGCCACAAGAAGTCCGTTATCATCTCGTAATAGCGGCGATAGCGAACACCATTCACGGTAACTGCATGACCGTCCTCATTTTCGAAGAAGTACGGCCCGATGACGCCACCAACCCATAAACCACATCAGACAGTCACTCTTTGTGGATGCATCGGCTTTTCAACAATCACTTGTGGATTCTCATTTGCCTAAATGCGGCGATTTTGCTTGTTAACGAATCTACTGAGGTGAAAGTGTACTTCTTTGCTGAAGATGATTTTCTTTGTAAAGTCACCATTTTTTTCTGTCTGTTCAATCAACCATTGGCGTATCGCCGACACTTGAAACACACAAAAAAACACACACACTATCGCGAACAACAGCAATGTTTTCCGCAGAACGAACTTTCACATTTCCTACCGACCCGGTTCGCTGAAATTTGTGCGCCATTCTCCCGATTGTGCACACATTTGGTCGATTATGCTGACCAAAAAAATCACGATGTGCACGAAATGCACTTTGGCTTGAACGCCCATTTTCGTAAAAGGCTTCAACAACCTTAACGCGCTGCTCAGTTGTGTACCTCTCCATGGTTGAATTTGTCAAACACTGAAACAAAGAAATGTCAAATTAAGTTGGGCGAAAAACTTGACGTTAAGATGTGACGCACAATTAACATCGTGCATTCTGGTTGGACCACCCTTTATATTGGTGGCTAAGCCAATGCGAAGAAATTGGTTTGAGGAAATTTCGCGTTATTTTCATGTGATCGATAATACTGCCATTTACTCTTACGACAAAATGGCTAAAGTGCCTCTTTTTGATATGCTGAATAAAAAGTTTCTGCAATATACAGTTATTGAAAAGGATATCAGCATGGATAAGTCTATAATACCTTACTATGGTAGGCAAGGCTGTAAACAACGTATCCAAGGAAAGCCCATTAGATTTCGTTTCAAAACATGGATTGCGGCCTGACGCCTGGGATATTGCTTACATGCCGATCCATATCAAGGCCACTATGAAACATACGAGTATAATACTGGATTAGGACAACACGTTGTGCAAAAACTGATGAGAGAGATTCAGAATGAGTACAAAGAAACAAGTTTCTCTGTTTACTGTGACAACTTTTTCACAGGACTAGCCTTGATACCAGCAATGAAGATAAAAATTATTTTAGTAACGAGAGTACAGAGAAGTGTCCCTTGAAAGACGATAAGTTATGCAAAAAGGAAAGGCGAGGTTACCATGATAGTCGGCTCGCTATAAACAGCGATGTTTGTGTTGTACGTTGGAATGGTAAGAACGTCGTGACTCTGTTATCCAGTGAATGTGGAATGGAACCGATACGAACTGCAAGGAGATGCTCTGCTGCTCAAAAACAAAGAGTAAATGTGCCACAACCCAATCGTTTTATGGGAGGGGTTGATCGATTAGAAATAGCAATCAATGGCAAAAAGTGGTATCTTCCCTTACTTTTCTCGTTGATAGATGTTGTAGTCAACATTGCTAATCTTCTATCCGGAATCACTTTAATTGTTTAGATACGCTGGAGTTTGGACGTAGCATTGCGAGAACTTTATTTCAAAAATACGGTAAAGGAATAGGGGTATACGGGTTAAAAAAGAAAAACGTTGAAAACTGTGCATTAGTTGTTGAGATAGGTCATTCAACAAGTACTTAGCCTCACCGCCAATGACGCTGCTATTACAAAAGAGTTTTACCTGTTTTTTTCCTCTTTCTATATAAATATTGCTATTTTGTGGCAAGGATAAACTTTTTTAAAAATTTACACCAAGCATATTTTAAAGAAAACTTAATTACAATCCATAGCTTTTTTCCCCTCACAACTTTGCTGAAAATAAATCTTTTTGGGGTTAGAAGTGAGAAAAGTAGGAAAAAGTCGAGTGTGTTTATAATGTTTAAGCATTTCAATTTATTTATTAATGTTCCCGACCTTTTCAAGGTGGAGGGTAAGTCAATTATTGTTAAACCTGTTATTCTACAACTGTTTCGGCAAAAATCAGTGTGCCCCCTCTCAACAGCAAACTGAAAATAGATCCGAACTTGTCTATAACAGAAAAAAAGAAAACTGACTTTAAACGCCCTAAAAAGATGAAATCAAATCTTTGGAATCGGTATCAAATCACTTTTCCTGTCTTGAAAAAGTGGTTGGCAGCCACTCATCAATCATTCGTAGCTAAAACAGTTAAAAATGGACTTGGCAGTGATCCCAAAAATTTTATTTCTTCCTGTTCGGGGCATTTTTAAGTTAGCTTCCTTATTTTCTTAACAGTTTTTGTTAATTTTCCTATTATGGGTTGGCATTTATTGAGAATATGCGCTAGTTACGTATACGCATCATTTTATTTTCGGCACAATATTTATAAATTTTCCTTACGGTCAGTGCCTATTCTTGACCATAAGGAGAAACATGCAAAGAAAATATTTTATTTTGCCTTTATATTTTAAATTAAACTTGAATAATCCAAACAGCTTTCTAACTTAAAATTCGATCAATTTCCCAAGATACATTTCCTCATTTCACAAAACATTGATTCTCACAAATAAGCTCGCTGGTAGATCCGCCGAGCCAGCGGTACTATCGATGAAATTCCTTTCTTACAAACTACCTAATGAATGCAATTAAACGATACTCATCACGGTTGTATCTTCTTCACTTTTTCCTAAGCCCACAGTTCGCAGGTAAGTGCAATTGTTCACCAATTCTAAAATGCTAATGGCGCAAATCACATTGAGGAATGCCATTTGCAAGCTGGAATGCACTTTGGATGTACGTGAAATGTACGAGCGTACACTGTTGTTACATTACGACAGACATGCAATTTCTGCGTTAATGTCTTGAAAACGTTTAATTACACATCGGATACACCGTTCAGTGGATTCTATAGAACATCTTGTTCAAAGGTATCTCGTTTAGAACTCTTACAAAATAACTTTGTTGTCGAAAGAATTTCCCGTTGATAGTAGGGAAGATGGGACTGGGACTGACCGTGAATTGTAGAACTCGTTGGTGAGTGGTACTCAAACAATCTCCGTTCTGAGGGCACGTTCATCTAGTTTAAAAACAGATAAATTGGATACATTTCGGCGATTTATCTTTCGTGTCCCAGTGGGTGAAAGTTTCGCGTAGTAACTGATCCGACTGCTGACTTTTGCTACCCTTTTATCCGCGCTCCAAATCAAGTCTAATTTAAATGAATTATCCTGCACGGCTGCATCTTCTCCTATAAACATCATTTCCCAGATGCAGTTCTGAAGAGACGAAAAACTCCACGAAATGACATGGACGGCAAGATAGAAGATATCCACGAAAAAGACAAAGCCGAGACAAGATACCGTCGCGGAAAGGTAGCCGGGAGTCAGGAGGCAGAACACTAAATGAAGTGCGCTCTCATTAAAATTGTCTGAACGTCTATGAAACAATTTCTGTATCAAATTGTTGTTCTGCTTCCATTGGACTCGAGTCAATGTTCACCGTCTTCAATTTTAACATGAAATTCAGTAAAATTCGTGACCACAATTTTTCGCCATTGCACATAAATGTCCGACCCTCTTGCTCGTTGCACTTCGCAACGGTGCTTTCACGGGATACTATCGTAGGTAAAGGTATGCTAGGATTCTCGTATGTTTCGCTCTATGTACTTTTTTATGGGACATCCTTTTGATTGTTATGTGTAACGTTAATAGTATTGCTAGTAATATTGAGAAAGACACAAAATTTACAGTTACTTGTGAATACTTCTTGTTATTACTCCAGTTTATTCTGAACGGTTCACTAACAATCGTTTTGCATAGAATGATACATTTGTAAGTGCAACTTCATATTGCTATTGTTAAATGTTCAATGAATGGGATCCTCATCAGAAGCAAAAGTTTCGTGTCTTGGCAATTGAGTGGTCTGCGGAGAAATTTTAATGATAAACATGGAGTCATAGAACTTTGAATGATTTGAAAAAAGCCATTGTTGTGTACAACATAACGAATATTGCATGGGGTTGACTTGAATTTTGGAATAAATATTTAAGGAATTCCCAAAATAAAGTATTCGAGTCAATTTTTTGAATATCCTTTTGAAATCAAATAAGCTTTTTAAAGTATTCAAAAGCTTTGCATAAGAAAGGTTTCGGGCAGATCGTATTAAAAAAATATTGGAATGTGCGAATAATAATTGAATCAATTAACTTATGCAAACGGTTTACGCGCAAAATTGTAATCCTTTGAAGGAATAACAGTCAAATATGGTACGTTAAAGTCAAGAAATTGAATTTAAATGCAATTTCGCCTGGAATGATTCTATTATTAGACTCCTCCAGCATTTGATTAAGGACGCAGAAAGTTTTGACTAAAGATAATTAAAAACTACCATAATTTAAGATAAGTTTGAACAATATCTTTGGGGAAAAATCAACGAATTCTTTTCCTTTTTGCATTTTTCCTTTTGCCAAAAATTAAACAAGCAGGGTGGACAGTTTTATTCTCAGCCTATAATATGCAGACACAAATAATGAATAAACTCAAGAAAACTTTAACGATACCTAGAACAAATACATGCTCGCTTTTAGAGAAAACTTTAAAAAAACAAAAAACCGACTCGCCCTAAAAAAGATGAAATAAATTTTATGGTGGCAGTGCCATACCCTTTTTTCCCCGTTTTGTTTGTGATGCTGTACATGTTAGAAGTTTTTATCTTGAAATGGTGAAATTGATTGGGCACCGCTTCCATGAAATTTATTTCATCCTTTTTAGGGCTATTCGAAGTCGGTTTTCTTTATTTTTCAAAAAGCTTTTTATTCCACCCTTTTTAGTGGCAAATTTTTCCATTTCAAATCTTTTAAACTTCAGTTATTTGAATACGTTACACCATGAATATTGAAATATGAATTTCTGACTAAAATTCAAAGCTCACAACTGCTAAAATCTGCAGCGTTCATAGGAATCGAAATTAGTTCTGATACATTTTAGTACAACATCTCATCAAGGTCTACCATGATTTTAGGTTTCATAAAAATTTAATATGAATTGTAGCCTTAAAAAGTGTTCGAATTAACCTGACCCTGGAGGTTTTTTTATTGTTCAACTTGTTTCGACTTTTGAGCCGCCGCCATTTTATTTCAGATGCTTTGACCTACGGTTTCTTTATTGGAACACTTCAATGAATCTTTTTGCCAATTTTGGTACAAATCGGAGCTATACTTCAGTCAGAACAGAAACCACGGGTTTTTGTCTAAGACAGGCTCTATTTAGTTCTCGCTTAACCAATTTATAAGATTAACGAAACCAGTCGAAATATTTGATTTCTGAAAATTTGGCGCAAACCAATGCAAAATTGCGACCTCCAGGCACAAATATCGTTATATCCTAAATATATATATATATATATATATATATATATATATATATATATATATATATATATATATATATATATATATACGTATGTATATATATATATATATATATATATATATATATATATATATATTTATATATACATATATATATATATATATATATATATATATATATATATATATATATATATATATATATATATATATGTATATAAGTATATATATACATATATATATATATATATATATATATATATTTATATATACATATATATATATATATATATATATATATATATATATATATATATATATATATATATATATAGTATTTATAGGAAAGGATAGTATTGAGCCCTTTTTGTCACCATATGGTGTTCGTTGTCATATATCGGGCAATACTAATCAGATTGAGTCAAACTGACATGCGAGTGAAAGGTGACATTCCAGTTTACAATTTTGATACCGATAGTTTTGCATTTCATTATTCGTGTCAAAAGTTAAAAAGTTGTATTCATTTAAAAATGAGTAAAATTTCTGAAAAACTTTGTTATATTTTACAATATCACTACGAACAAGGTGAGAATGCATCGCAGGCTCGTCAAAAAATTTGTCGTATCTACGGTCAAGATACTTTATCAAAAGCCACAGCCGACAGATGGTTCGCTTGCTTTTGTTCTGGAAATTTTGTTGTCAAAGATGCACCTCGCTCAGGTCGACCAATCACTGAAAAAGTCGATAAAATCTTACAAAAAATTGAAGAAAATCGACACATAAGCAGCCATGACATTGCTAAGGAACTGAATATCCATAACCAAACAGTTTTGAACTATTTGCGTAACGCTTGATACACAAACAAGCTCGACGTTTGGTCGCCACATGAATTAACACAAAAAAATTTGATCGATCGAATTTTCATTTGCAAAACGCTAATAATACGCAACAAAATCGAGGCATTTTTGAAGCAAATCATTACGGGCGATGAAAAATGGGTAAGATACAAGACTGTCGTTCAAAAAAGGTGAATCATCACAAATGACTTCAAAGCAAGGATTGACACCAAATAAGGGTATGCTGTGTGGATGGAGGGATTGGTAGGGAATTGTTTATTATGAGGTGCTAGAGCCTGGCCAAAGACTCAACTCAGCTCTGTCCTGTCAGCAATCAACCAGATTGCAAAAAAAATTCAAAAAAACCGACCAGAATTGATCAATAGAAAGGGCGTTGTCTTCCATAATGACCATGCCAGACCACACACATCTTTCATGACCCGGCAAAAAATGACAGAGCTTGGCTGTAAAGTTTTGATGCATCCACCATATAGTCCAGACCTTGCACCATCAGACTACCATTTGTTTCGGTCTTTGCAAAACTTCTTTATAGAAAAGAAATTCACTTCAAAACGGGACTGTGAAAATCAGTTGGCCAAGTTTTTCGCCAATAAACCACAGAAGTTCTGCACAGATGGAATTATGGCTTTATCCAAAAAATGGCAAAAGATCATAGCTGGACAATATGTATTTAAATAAAATTCATTTTAAATAAAAGAAATATTCAAGCGAAAAATTACAAAAAAAAGGCTCAATACTTTTTAGAATATCCAATATTTGCGGATGCTTGGATTAAGGTCCATGTTTCACACCAATAATATAATACAGGTCTTATCATAGATTTGTATGCCAGGAGCTTTGTTTTCCTGTGTATGCAGCTGATCTTCAAGATTTTGAAAGCTGAATAAAATATTTCATTTCGGCATATTTCATCTCTTCCATTAGTGGTTCTTGTTATTTTAGCCCAGAAACTCACCCACATTTTCGATGTCGTATTTGCCAAGTGTGATATTTTGGGCATTTGAGGTAATTTTCCTCGACTTCGTCATGAGCTTTGTTGTATTCTTATGATTTTGTAGCCCTATTAGCTTTGCTTCGCTGTCGAGTTTCAGGAAGAGTTCTTTGGCAGATGTTAATGACTCATGACCTCATATTCTGACAGCTTTCTTATGACGTACTCCAGAGCTGAATCGAGTAGCAAATTTGGCTACCCTATATCCCCGCTTTAGTCCGATATTTGTGTCAAAGGCATCGGTGAGTTGGTTATCGATGCGGACTTGGGAAGTCGTCGACGTCATTGTCATTTTAGTATAACGGCCTGATTTGGCTGAGATGGCAAAGCAAAGCATTATTTGGTACAGTACGTTACGATCAAAACTTGCCGTATGCTTGCTTAAAGTCAACAAAAATTTTGTATGCGTCTATGTTCAAGTCCCAGCATTTTTCAAGTACCTGCTGGACAGTGAATAATTGGTCTGTCGTCGATCTACATGCCTGCTTTAAAATCATCTTCATACTCCCCAGTAATACTGTTGGCGTATAACTCGATATTTTTTTTTCTATTTTTTAGAACCTTTGATCATTTTATTTTATTTTCTAAGATCGTTTAGTAATAATTCAAATAATAAAGACTGAATATGTTATTATGTCACATAAATTACAAATTATTTCAAAAATGATTTAGTTTTTTTTTGATAAGTGTTCTATTATAAAATTCAATTTTTGTTTAATACTTTTGGTTTTAATGAGTATAATTATTTTTTTTTTCTTCAAAAGCCGTCGAGCCTTGCTTTGTTGTGTGAGCAGACGCGTTTCGACTACTTCGAGTCATCTTCAGTGTAGACAGTGAAGATGGCTCACACAACAAAGCAAGGCCCGACGCCTTTTAAAGAAAAAAGAGAATAGGCCTGCGGATATCAAATAAACAAAATTATTGAATATAATTATGTTTACTTATATAGTATAGTTAGTCGGAGTAAAAGCATCTATTATTTAACGAATTTCTATTAAAATTTGAAAATGATATGAAGCTGCCTGTTGATGTTTTATTTCATTAATTTGAAAAAAAGTACTTTCCATTTGAATTTTTAAGAAGCTAGAAATGTCTTATTTGCAGTTTTTAATTATCAATAAAAATAAACTTGGTAGCGTATTTCCACAAATCATAAATTCTATGACGATGACGATTATACGAGTACTATGTTCCTGGATATCTAAGTACCTGGCGTAGCATCAAACCCAGCAGATCTTACTGATTTTCTACCGTCGCCGCCACAAAGCACTAAGTTGACATGACCGACAAGCAAGTTCACCAGCTGATTAGCCAAATTCAAAGAGAGGGAAAATGTTTGAATGAAACAAGTGATAAATTTGCACTAGTTAGAGAGCGCGTTTATCATCATTTGTTTTCATTCAAGACAAAACGTGAAAGGACTATTTTCTTGGGGCTAAGCTTTCATGCGGAAAATCGATTTGCTATTGTGTTTGCATGTACGTACACTCACTGAAAGGGGAATCTTTTCCCTACCTGATCAAAATGAAGGCAGGGCAATATTTGCCGGTTTAATTTCTTTGTTACATTTCCCCATGAAAGCATTTGTAAACGCTTATAAATACTGAGATTGATCTTTGAAGGTTGAATACCGTTATGTTGGGAATGGTTCTATGTGCTCTCGCTTACTAGTTCATATGCTGGCAAAAACCATAGAGGTATATTCCTTGGATTCAACGCCAATGCTGTTAACACCGAGTAAAGCGATTGTCTTGATGTTAAATATTGAATCTCTTGGCATTACGTTCGATCCCAGCAAACCATTACTCACCAGTTTGTACACACTCACATGATATGTTCATATGGTTTAGTAAATTTTTCTACCCTACACTACAAAGCTTTCAACCATATCTTATGTAATAATAAATTCATTCACCACACTCCAAAAGCGCGGTCAATGATCTAATTTATTTCCAATTCTCTATCTGTTATCCCACGCATGGGAGGCTTTATTCACTTCATTTGATAAACTACACTGCGGATGGTAGCCCGTGTAAAATGTAGATATTCTAAAAGTTGTCGGAATGAATGCTGCAAATTTGAGAATTGGCTGTGATTTACATTTTAGGTAAGTATTATGTGTTTAATCTATTTATCGAAAATCAATTCAATTGACTAGCAAAAGAGTCAAGAAATAAGGGTACGAGGCAAGACACATGAAAAGTTTTTGGTAGGGGAAGCGCACACGTATTCTCACTGACGAGAGATAAATAGATGAACTTTTTAATGAATTTGCTAATGAATACAATTAGTGCATTCACGGTCGCATTCACTACTTTATGGTTTTCTGGGATATTTATGCCACAATTCACTACTGCACCACTGATACTGTAGCAGGCATCATCGCAGTGGTATCATGGATAAAGATATTAAGGCAATTGCGCGATGCAGTGCTGCGTTACTCATATCTTGTCATAAGGGTTTTGTTCTCAACATACGATATGCAGACGCTAATAATGAATAAGCTCAAGAAAATCTTTAGTAGCATCTACAAACAAAAACCTACTTGCTTTTATAGAAAAACCAGTTTTACTCCATTTTAACGAGACGCCTTTATATTTTAGTGTTTGTAATATAACACTAAATGAATGATATGCTAAAGACATTTTTGTTATGCTTTTTATTTGAAAATCTGGCGAAGAGTCAAACAAAAGTGTAATATCTGGTGTCACGGCATTTAGTTAGGATGGAGCCAAGGTAGCATTAGTTTCAAAATTAGTTGATTAGTTTTGTCGTTATAATTGTTAATGAATTTTTATAGTATGACGATATCTGAGTTTTGAAATTTATTTTAGTCTACTAAGGAATTGCTTATCAATCACATAATTTTAAGGGAAGGCTTTTAAAGGCCCAACTGGCTCCGGAAGATAGTTCGTGAATTGCGCCACTCGTCATATCCCTTCAACATTCCCCCTGGCGTCTTTAGCTATAGGGTTTTCTAATAAGAGGCGTAATTTTGATATAAAAAGAAAAATTCCATTTTTTTATATAAATGATTGAATGTTTATTTTATTATAAAGAGGAAGGTATGCCGTTAAAAGTAAAAAAATAACACCAGGAAAATTACACCCATGAATACGCTTACAGGACCATATCCTTTTCATAAAATTTTCCATAACCAAATCGCAAAGTGGCTGCCCTACGTCCTCAATAGCCTCACAAATTCCATCTTTGAGATCTTGAATCGACGCTGGGCTATTGGCATAGAAGAAGTCGCAAGGTGTTAAATCACAAGATCTATTTAAAATAACATATATATATATTAATATATATATATATATATATATATATATATATATATATATATATATATATATATATATATATATTCATATATATATATATATATATATATATATATATAAAATATATACAATGATTGTGTCCCGCACCTTTCTTCATGTCCTATCAAATATACAAAGATAATGCCATGACGTTTGAGATGCGTGGAGGTTAAATTTTTGAGGACAACAAATTACTAACCCACTCTTAACGGAGTATCTTATCTTACAAAAAATTTCTTCCAGTCGAAAGAAGTTTATTGTAAGGTCAGTACTCCGTTGGGAGAGGGTTAGTCATCTATTATCCTTCAATTGTTATTTCCACGCATCTCAAAAGGCGTGAGATTGTCCTCATATAGTTGATAGGACATAGAAAAAGAAGCCTTCATCCATCCAAAGTGGAGCAAAATTATTATAGCCATAAACTGCACATCGCAGCTTCAGGAGGTGTGTCCGAGCGAATGGATGACTGGGGAAATTCACGAACCATCTTCCGAGGCCGCTCGGTCCCTCAAAAACCTTCCATGCAACAAAGACGAACATTCACCTGGAAGTTCACTGGTTCGAAGGAAAGCCTAAATGTGTCAAAATCGAACTCGTATTTTTGTTTTGACCGTGTGTGATGGCGGGCATGTCCACAAATATCAGAAAAATGGTGAAAAGCATTATTAGTCGGTAATTCGATTCTTATTTTCGGAATCAAAATCATGCAGCGAAATCAAAGAGTGTTTAGATGCTGTGTACGATGACCCTGCTATTGCGGCGCCAACCATAAAAAATTGATTTAACGAGTTTCAACGTAGTTGCACGTCTATTTTTATGAGCCACCTTCAGGTGCCCCAAAAACGGCTACCACAGAGTGTACCATGACAAAAATCCATGAGCTCGTATTGGCGGACCGTTGATTGAAGGTGCGCCTGGGTCACATACTGAAATGAAGTTTTGGGCATGAGAAAGTTGTTGGTGTGGCGAGTGCCACGTTCACTCACTTCGGATAACAAAAGCAACCGTGAGATCATTTCAGAGTGTCAAACGCTTTTGACACTGTTTAAGCGTGATTCGCGGAAATTTTTGCATGGTTTCATGTCCGTTGACGAAACGTGGTACATACCAGAGACCAAGGAGCAGTTGAAACAGTGGATTTCATCCAGCAAACGTGCTCCAAAGAAGAATTAGACTATCTTATCGGGCGGAAAGGTGATGGCCACCATTTTCTAGGACTCACAAGGTATGATCTGCTTCGACTACCTGGAATCCACTGGATTGACAAAAAAAAGGCCCCATTTGGCAAACAGAAAGTGCCCTTCCGCCATGATAACGCACTGGCTCACACTTTCGCCATCGCCTCGGCCAAATTGGTCGAATTGAACTACCAACTCCAGATTTGGCTCCGTGTGACTTCTTTTTTTTTTTGTTTTCAAAGTTGAAAAAGTCACTTGCCGGGCAGGAATTTGAGTCGAGAGGTCATCGCCACCGCAAAGGCCCACTTTGCAGACATCGAGAAAACGTATTTTGCAGACGGTTTAAAGAAGTTGGAGTATCGCTGGGTCAAGTATATCCAGCTGAGAGGAGATTATGTTGAGAAAAAAGTTGGCATTTTTTGAAAATTTTCGGTTTTCTTTTGTTTAATAAGTGCTTATCGGACCAATTTCGTATATGAAAAATGATCCTTAAATTCGCCAAAAATTTTTCTCAAAAGTTTCTTATATATAGCGCATGTTTTCTGACAGCTTCATAAAAGTAGAGCCGTAAACAGCTAACTTATTAACGATTGTAAATTTATCAATTACGCATAATATTGAGCAAATACACGTTCCGACCGAAAAACTACAGATGTGTAAGAGTTTTGATGAAAATTTAAGAATTATTCTAAAGCATTGATATGTTATTCTGAATACTCAAATATTGAGGCCAACAGACTGAAAATAAAATGTCAGCAAATTGAAATACATCATAATCATTTATAAAGTATATAATTTTGATATTCAGAAGACGTTGTTTGATTTACGAATTATTTTTCCTTCTGGCAGGAGGACTCTCCTTCTATTTTTACTTGTTTCAGCCGGTTTCAATTTATTATATGGAGTTCTTTATTAGTTTCCTTTAGATATTCCTTTTTGTTCATTTATTTTTATTTCAATTTTTTTTAATTAATTTATTTTTTTTTATAGTGTCATTTCTTTTTAAATGAATTAAATAACTTTTTACCAGAGATATAGAGAGAAGTTTGGTTTTCACCAAAAAATAGTGTATACTTTGTATGAAGTGCCACGGAGGACACGGAAATCAATTACAGGTTGAGAAGATTTGCTGGTAAAGTAAAAAATTTCTGTTTTAGTGGTAATTTACCAGCAAAATTGTAGATCTTCGAAATTGAGGCTCCATATGGAAGGCATCTTAGGGTAAAATATTTCGCAACAGATATTAACAATTAGATATGTTGTATTGCAATTGAGACATTAAATTTTAATATACGTTCACGTCAAATGTACGCACCAGTTTTCTATACTGTATTGATTTGATGGTATATTTTCATACGTGCTGAAGATGATCATGGTAAAATATTACTAAATAAACTGAATTTTGATAGATTTGAATGATAAGGTCAACCACTAAAATTTCACCATCTATATCCACCATTTATATATTAATATAATTTAGATAAAAAAGAAAAACTACTTCAAAGTAACCAAAATAGGCTGATATAAATTGAAAGGAAGCGGTGCCAAATCAGTTTCGCTGTTCCAAGGAAATAAAATCGAAACAAAATAATCACCGCGAATAAAATGGGGGAAAGCTGATATGGCGACTGCTTCCGTAAAATTTATTTTCCCCTTTTTGAGCGCTTTGAAGGCAGTTTTCAAAGTTTTAATATTCTTTTTGAAATGTTTCCTTCATTCAAGCATTCTTAAATATCAACACTTAATTAGTTAATCATCATTTTAGTTGCAAATTCATTAATACTTAATCAAAATGATTAAATTTAAGTTACTGTCAAGCAACCCAATCCATCATTTTCCAATTCTAATTGAGTGCTTCAGTACTCACATGTACACATATTCCGTCTGCACTTTCCCTTAATTATTCATTCATTAGATCAATACCACCGGCAAAATCCACATGGCTAAGCATTCTCCACACGAGGAAAAAAAACACTTTTTGTTTACCTATTCATATGAAGTATTGTTCAAGTCAAAAGAGAGAATTAATTAAACATTGTCGTTATTTTTTACTTCCCAAGTCTTGGACTATTCATTTTTTTGTGGGATCTTTATCGTTAATTTAATCTTCGGATTAGTGCATTTCATCACAAACGTGCCAATTTCACTTTCATATCGTACTGAAATGTTACGATGATATTTTTATAGCTGGAGATTTGTAAATGAATTAAAGCTAGTTTTTTTTTTATCGTAGCTGTAGATTTTGCTTAAGTTTGTTCGTTAACAAATTGATGTTTGTATTTGCTGTTAAAATAATGATGTACTCTTCAAAATGTGGCCTGTAAAAAAGCTTGTTCATTTCCGGATCAGCATATGAACATGAACTTTCACTAATTGCAGTTATTTTGAGTGATATTGATAGTCGATTTAAAAAAAGCTTTTTTCATTTTTTGAATATTGAACATTACGCAAAATAAAATCTACGCGGCTTTCATTAAAGATCGTTTTTTCAACAGACATTAGAAAGCCTTGTGTACTAATTGTTTTGCAATACTATTATTTTAAGATAGCATTCACATAATGGATATAGTCCTGTATCAACCTATTGTATTTTTAGGGTATTATTAAAATAATTTCACAATATGTTACACTGCTAAAATCGTGATCTGTTTGTTCGTCTGTCCCTTTGTCCGTCCATGTGCCACCGTAAGTATTCTCGCAAACCACACAAATTGAAAACATGAAATTTGGTGAATATGTCACAATCAGTGCCCTCTTAAAAGTTTTAATAGAAAAAAAAACAATTTTTAATATATTTTTAAGACGATCTCTCCATATTGAGGGTTAGCATTGAAAATAAAAACAATTTTTCTCAAAGTTAGCCAATATGGGTGTCAAATTTAAGATCTTGATAAGAACTTTTTGTCTCAACAGGTAGAGGGAGAGGGAAAATGTACAAAAAATTTGATTTGATCCCTTGGGTACGAAAATTCTGAAAAAATCAAGGCAGACAAGGAGAAGGTAAAAAAAAGATTCATATGACAAAAAATAGCAGTAACATTTTTTTAAACTTCATTACAGCACTGATGACCTTGTTGTAGAGCGAATTGGAGAAAAGAAAAGCCATTATCTTTTGATCGCTTCTGTCTCTATGGTGCCGGCAGTAAAGATATACCTTCTTCAGCACAAAGATGTACATTTTTCATTTCAATAGTACAATTTTCATTTCTTTTTTTCCCCACGTTTCAAATAAAATGTTAATTTTACTATTTTAAGATTCACAATTTTCAAATAAAATATTACACTTTTTAAAATAAAAGCTACAATTTCCAATCCATGATTCATAATTTTTAAATTAAAAGTCACACTTTTATTTCTTAGTGAAAATTCAAAGCAAAAGTATCAATTTTCACCGCACTTTGAAAAAATTGGCTAGATTGCAAATTATCACCGAGCATGGTTTCATCCGGGTTTTCTTTATTCGAACTGAAAATAATTTATATGAATGTGTAATTAATCTACAAATAAATGCAAAACAGTTAAGCAATGAAAAAGTTCATCTAAGAATGATTGTTTATGCTTAGGGTTTTGTAGTAACTTACAAACCCCTATTTAAATCGGTTCCATCTATCTGTCTATCCATCTGCCTGTCCTTCCTTATTTCATAGCATTTCAACTTCGAAACCAAAGCCGCTACCGATACCTAGCTTGGCAAGTACATCCTACTCATAAGTTGTTGGTCCTTGAAATTTTAGCTATCAAATTTTTTTAAGAGGTTTTGAAAGAGGGACTTCTTGTATACGAAGGGGATCCGTAAAATTTTTTTCGACCAAAGATGGTCGCTTGGGAGTCAAACAAAAGATATTGATGTATATAGATAAGGCCACATATGATTACCAGTTAACTCCCGATAACCACGAGGGAGCTCTAGTGGAGGGCGAGGATGCAGACGGTGATCCGGGATTTCCCTTCTCCTTGCTGATCAGTACGAGCTTCCATGCTGGTATGGTTCGATATTACTCCCTGTATTCCAGTCAATTAAATGCAAACGTGATCATGATTGTGTGTAATTGCCGAAAAGTTTGCTTGCGTTTGGTGTTGGTCTCATTCCGGCTGGGATGTAAACGCAAATGTCGATCATTACCATTTTGGGTGGAAAGGTAGTCGGAGTGGGTTTTTTTTCCTACTTGATTCATCACCAGAGCAGGATAATGCATGATTCTGCTCTGGTGTTAACTGAACAGTTATTGGCTAATTTTAAGAATCCAGACATTCTGATAAGCCAGACGGGGTATCCACACGTTACAATTGCTTGAGCTATTATTGTTGAGCGCTATTTTTACTACTACAGGTGGTCCCTAAACATGCAATGAAAATTTACTTCAAACTACTTTCCACATATTACAAGTCTATCACCAAACTAAATTTTAATCGGAAACTGCTCCTTATAAGTCCAATAGCAACAAAACATCTTTGAAGTTAAAATTCACTTCTTCTTCGCCTTCGTAGCACTACTGTTCCTCTTTCTCCGATAACCGTCTCTAACTGTCTCAGTCCATTGACCGCGTCCTCCAAATTCGAAATCCGAGCAACAATAGACTGTCTTCATCGACCGAGTCAGACTAGCGTTTCCTCGGTTTCCCCATTGGTCTCCGCTCTTCAATCCTCCCAACAAATACCTTTTTCGGTATTCACTGTTTGTCGATACAATTTACGTGGCCAGCCAATTACAGCTTTGGCAGTCTTACAATCGTTGAGACCTTCGACTCGTCTTAAATTTCATACAGCTCATGGCTTTACAGAATTTCTCATTGGTTCACGTCTATCTTCTCTTCGATTATTTCCCTCAGGACTCATCTTTCACAATCATAGCATATTACAGGTTATATTAGATATTTTTATACTTGGAGCTCCGTTTTCCTGTGTATTCAGCTGATCTTCAAGATCGTCGAAGTCGAATAAAATACTTTATTTGTGAGCTGCATTCTTCAGCGTATATCGTCTATTTCATTGCCGGTTCTTATTATTTGGTACGTAAATTTACATAGTCATCCTGATTTCTGCCACTATACTTGCAATTCGTGATATTTTGAGTATATGAGGCATTTTTCCTCGACTGCGTCATGAGCTTTGTTTTATTCTTATTGATCTGCAGCCCTACAAGTTTTGCTTCGCTGTTGAATTTCAGGAAGAGTTCTTTGGCAGTTGTTAGTGACTGTGACAAAATTTTGATGGCTTGGGATTACTCGTATAGTAACGTATCTCTTATATCGGTAGGTAACTTTCTTATAACATATTCCAGAGCCAAATTGAATAGCAATATGGCTAGCCCATCTCCCTGTTTCCGACCAATATTTTTGTCAAAGGCATCAGTGAGCTGGTTATTGATGCGAACTTGGGAAGTTGCCAACGCCATTTTTATTTTTGTAAGACGGACTAATTGGCCTGGAATACCAAAGCAAAGTATTATTCGGTACAGCAAATTGCGATCAATACTGTCTTATGTTTACTTAAAGTCAACAAATATTTGAGGTACATCACTAAGACTATTGACTTTTGATCTGATCCACAATTATTGAAAGAAAAACCTTGTGCGCCGTGCAAAATATTGATCCGCCTCTATAGTTTTCACACTGTAACATGTCACTTTTTTCTGGATAGCGAGTATAATTGCTCCACTTCGCTTCACTTAACATTGGTAGAGCTTGTTTGACTTTGAAAGTTCAGATTTTCCCCGATAAAATTTCAAAGGTTCCCTTGCTACTATAAAATCATAAAAGCAAAGTTGGGTAGGAAAAATCATGATCCTGTCGGAAGGGTTTTATAATCGATCTGTGACGAGTAGACAGCAATAATAAACTTAACAAAACATTCAATGATACGTATATTTAATACTTGGTTTCAAGGAAAAACCATTTTTCAGAACAAAAAAGCACATTTTTTATTTCAGACGTATAATTTTCATTTCTTTACTCCACCTTTTCCAAGTAAAGAGTAACTTTCTTTAATTTATCATTCAAATTTTTCAAATTAACGGATTTCAAAGCGCCCTGGAATACACTATCAATGATTATCGTCAAACGACACTAAAATTGTTCGGGATGACTTCAATGCAAAATCTGGCAGAGAAACAGTACATAGAAGAACAAACGGAAGACACAGGCTTCAAAAAGATACCAGCGATAACAAACAACACGTGATAGACTTCGCAACTAACAAAGGCGTCTCAGTGAGCTCCACACTCCTCCCACATCCAGTCATTCACAAAAGAACATGGGTCGCCCCGGCTAATTGCACATTCAACCACACTGACAATCTTCTCACACAAAAAAGGGAGGCTACCAGCATTCCTAATATGCGCTTGTTCGATGAATGTGTGGTAATTGGGACCACTACCTTATGAGGGCCAAGTTTCGATACCGTATCTCCAAGAGCTGTAAACACGGAAGATCAGTTACCGCAAGGTACCAAGTGCACAAGCTAAACGATAGCTCAGCAACGTTCACATATATGTCAGGGCTGGAAAATCACATTAACATATCACCAAAATGTAGTGATGACATCAAAACCATGTGGAAGACAGTAAGAAATCTCGTAACAGAAGTGGCTGAAGGGGTCATGCAACTTCGACAAAAGAAAATTAAAAATGACTGGTACGGTAAAGAAGACTTAGAAGCTACTGAAATTGGAACCAGATGTTCAAAAAATACATATAGAAACTAACTCGGGCCAAAGAATCACAATAGAAAATGAAAAAGTGTGCCAAAGAAAGATATAACTGACTTTCAACACCAAAATCTAACAAATAAAAGAAGTTAGACCTGCAAATGTCTCTATTTTAAAACTAAAAGAAGGCTCAAATCCACAAATACGTCTTTGCAAAAGCGCATAAAAAGTAATCACAGGTAACCCAGCCAAAATCAAAAACAGATAGCAGCAATATTTCTAGAAGCTATTTACAGCATCTCAAACAGCTTCTAAAGCTGTGAATATTCCAGGAGCATAACCGATGTCCCAGATTCACCACAAACTATTATTTTAATTAATATTAGAATCAGGCCAATTTACAGCTGAAAAAATCTATAACATGGACGAGACTGGCCTTAGCACAGTTGACAAGCCTTCTGAAATTTTGACTCAAAAGGGTAAACATCAAGTTGGAGCTATAACTAGTGGTGAGTGTGGTATCAACATAACATGTATTTGATGTATGAATGCTGCTGGAGTACTCGTGCCACCCATCCTAATATTTCAAATGCAAAAAAATAACAAAGGACATAAAACGAGGGGAGCTACCGAATAAGTTGTACAAGTGTTCAGAAAGTGGATGGATTATAAGTAAATTATTTGTCAATTGGCTTGAACGTTTTATAAAGTTACTTTTAATGGAATTGTTTGCAGCTACATATAAATGAGTTGCATATTTTGAATAATAATTTTTCTGAAAAATTATTAGAGAAGAAAAATGTTAGAAGAAGGTGGTTTCGACGTGTGCACTAATTCTCCTCAGGCCATCACACTTAGATACACACCGGTGATGGCGACCACCATGCTCAGAGGTGAGGGAGTTAATTTTTAATTTTTCTACTTATGCAAACTCAATATGTTTTTGTATCTGCAAGTTATATTCAAGGTAAATTTCTCTTGTAAGTATTTGTATTAGCTAAACTTTTTTTTAATTGGATCATTTCACCCTTTTCACATCAATTTAATGTAAATCTATACGACAAATTTGCTCTACATTTGAAGCTTTATCTAACGTCGCGCGGATATCGATCACTCTTTCGGATGGCTCCGATGGCTTTTTAAATTACTTTTTATGGAATTGTTTTCAGCTACATATAAATGAGTTTAGCTAATACAAATACTTACAAGAGAAATTTACCTTGAATATAACTTGCAGATACAAAAACATATTGAGTTTGCATAAGTAGAAAAATTAAAAATTAACTCCCTCACCTCTGAGCATGGTGGTCGCCATCACCGGTGTGTATCTAAGTGTGATGGCCTGAGGAGAATTAGTGCACACGTCGAAACCATCTTCTTCTAACATTTTTCTTCTCTAATAATTTTTCAGAAAAATTATTATTCAAAATATGCAACTCATTTATATGTAGCTGCAAACAATTCCATAAAAAGTAATTTAAAAAGCCATCGGAGCCATCCGAAAGAGTGATCGATATCCGCGCGACGTTAGATAAAGCTTCAAATGTAGAGCAAATTTGTCGTATAGATTTACATTAAATTGATGTGAAAAGGGTGAAATGATCCAATTAAAAAAAAGTTTAGCTAATTTTATAAAGTACCTGAAACTGAAAAAATCAGAAAAAAATCAAGTTCTTCAAACTTTGGATGGCCATTCAACACATACGAAAAATACTGCCGCAAATAGTCTTGCAAAGGAGTATCGAATAATCATGTTCTCTTTACCAGCGCATACCACACAAATTCTACCCCTTAGACAGGTCATTTTTCAAATCATTGAGGCATAATTTCAGCGCTGCTTGCTCTTCATTGATTCGGAATAATCCTGGTTCCGTCATAAAACAGGGCAACAGTGCAGACATTTTGGTAGTGGCATATCCTCGAGCCATTTGTATGGACAAAGGAATACATTGCATTGAATTGTGTGGATTATGGCCTTGCAATCGACATGAAAACATAGTCTGTTTAGTCTAGTGGTTAGAACATGAACACATAAGCCGAAGGTCCCAAGTTCAAATCTCGTTGGGAGCAACGTGATTTGGTTCAGGGGATTTTTCGGACAGACTATGAGTGTTCACTCAGTGCTATGTACTGATTTAATCAAATCATATCATAGCTGAGCAGGCACACGGGAGCATGGTACTGACCAAACCAACTTCCGAAAAAATCAATATGGTCATGAAAATAAGATACTCTAACTATCTCTAAGCAAAGGCCCGAGAGGGGCTGTTGCTACAAAGAAGAAGAATCAACATAAAATCAGGGATAAAGAATATATTGTTCTTTACGAAAATTCTAGTGTACTCGTCAGTGAACCGGCGACAGGCCCCCAAAGGCTTAAAACTGAAAGACAGCATGAACGAACTGATATATTAACATGTGTATGACAATCCAATCAGGATACTGAGCAAAACCAGCTTGATGAAGTTAAAAGATCTATGTATACCAAAGCTGAGGTTTCTAATATTAATACAGTTAGAGCAACGCTTCAACAAATATCCCTGTTACGAGCTATTCCTGGTAGTTTAAAGAGAATAAAAAGAAAAATTACAGGAGCTCTTATTTTTACAGAAAATTCTTATAAAGAAGAACTTGAAAATAAAATAAAAAGTCCAAAAATAAAACCGCATTGAAGAGTCCTATTGTAAAGAAAAATTAACCAAAACATGACGAAAATGATAGTTGGTTCTGTAAATTCTGCCAAGAAGACATTGAGGAGGACATGATTAAATGCACGCAATGTGAGATATGGTTATACGAACTTTGCGCAGGAGCCAACACAAGCACTACAACTGCGATGACTGCCAAAAATTGGTAAAAATTGTCACCCGAAATCGCGAAAACTAATTCATTTACGTTTTTGCTCATTATTGATTAAGATTTTGGTGCACCACATTGAAAATATCAATAAGATCTCAAAGAACGATTTGAGAATATGTCAGTACAATTAAAGATGAATGGTGCTAAACCGTACTTTATTGTAGGTTTTGAAAATAGTTTATTTCTCTGTATTTTATAAAATTTTTCTTAAACTTGGTTACATGTAGTCAAATTTAAATGATCTTTATTTGTGTTATAAGGGTTTTTAGTTTAGGGGTAGGAACTAGGCAAGTTTACCCTGTATAGAAACATGAACCCTGACGAGCGAATCCGAAAAAGGAGTAAATGTATTTGAACGCAAAATACGAGTACTCCGAAACAGATTGGAGGCCACGTTACAATGATGAGTTGCATGAACTTTTTAACGGACCACCAGTAATGCAAATCGAAATGGGCAGACCATGTAGAAAGAATGAAAGAAAACCGACTACTTAAAAGAATATTTAAAGGTAGAGGACAAGGTAGATGTCTAGCATTAAGACCGAGAACTTGATGGGAAGACAAAATAAAAGCTGAGAGCAGATCCTTGCTGGGAGTGACCAACTAGTTAACGAGGTTGCGGAACCATGATGATTCTAGAGAATCAGAACGCATCGCAGCTGGGTGAACATATCAACGGTCGAAGCATGGTATTGACGATTTCACTTTCTCGAGTGTCGATTCATTTGATCAAGATAATGAGAAGCTCTAACTATCTCTAATTGAAGGCTTTAAAACTAAAGTAACAAAAAAAAATCTGGAGTACAAAGTTGCGGCTCGAGCTGTTACACCATAGATGACGATGACAATTTAAAATATTCAATGAATGTCAATGCTGTGTTGATGTTCCACCACTCTCTTCAGCAATGGATGAATAATATATACCGGGCTTGACAAAACCCATTGGAATATTAATTAGACGTTTATTTTGCATTTTGTACTTTTGGTTTAAGTTTGACTCTTGATGACGAGAGCATCTATGAAATGATGCAGGACATTTTTTCTACAATAATTGACTCTAAATATTTTTTCTCTTACCTCAGCTTAAGCCAATTTACATTCTATGTTTTTTTTGTGGTAGGGAGGTGAATGCTATTTATGCACAGAGTGTGAGACTCCCATGCGCGCGCGACTGGACTACCCACTAAATACCTCCCCTGTCAACCTGAGAACCCAGCCTGGAACCGTTTGACACATTACTTCGGGCCAGGTCTCGTTTTGTTACGCCATGGGGCGCCTTCAAGCTGATGAGTCCCTTTTCTAGCGAGGGGAGAGGGGAAGAGGAAATGTCAGAAGAGCGATCCCCCAGCCCCAGCGCCTCCGGCTGTTGTGAGTCCCTTTTATATTTTAGGACTGCCCGAACATAATGTGCCACTTGGTTCCATTTGTCAACCGATTCGAGCATCACCGCAACTATATTATCCGGAGTGAGCTCTCCCGTCTCCCAGTAGAGTTCCCTTCGCAGCCTGACCCATTTTGTACACGCAAAAAATGTGTGACAGGCATTGTCCTCCTCTCCTGGGCAATACCGACAATCGGGAGACCGTGACTTACCAATCTTGTGCAGGTAAGACTGAAAACAGCCATGCCTGCTCAAAAGCTGGGTCCGATAGAGGTCATTCTCACCATGCCTTCGATTTAGCCACGGTCTCACATCCGGGATGAGGCGCGCAGTCCACCTTCCCTTCGTGCAATTCACCCAAGACTGCTGCCAATCGTTGAGCGAGCGCTGCCTCTCCTCGCGGACAACTATCTCCCTCGCATCCTCGTTTTGGCGCAGGTAAATAGCGCGGCGCTCTCTATCAAGGAGGGCGACAGGTATCATGCCTGCAATCACTTTCACCATCGACTCGGAGACTGTTGGATACGAAGATGCAATTCTCAGTGCTCCTCTTCTCTGTACCTGTGCCAAACGTTTTCGGTATACCTCTTTATTGAGAGCGTCGCCCCATACCTCTGCTCCGTACAGTAGCACTGACCCTACAGCACTCATCAAGAGGCGTCTTCTTGATGGGCTGGGTCCCCCCTACGTTGGCCATAAGTCGACTCAGAGCCGATATTCCCGAAGCAGCCTTCTTAGCTGTTGCCCTGATTTGCTCAGAGAAACTCATTCTATGTTTGCATGTGATTCCATGTATTTATCACAAGGATACTCCATGCCGCTGTTCGCAGCTGAGTCTTCAAGTCTTTAGCATCTGAAGCATTGGCTGAATACATTTTTGCGAGACAACTTCCAGCTCACCGCCTGAAAGTTCAAATACCTCAACTACTAAAAGGCACTTGACTTGCGACTATTGAAAATATGTACCAAAAAGATTAGTAGGAACCTATTTTGAGCAGATTTAGTATAGGGAGCATGTTAGTCTCCTCACAGTCAAGAACCATCAGCAAAAAGATCAGCTTCGTTTCAGATTTAAGTTTGCGGTGCATTCATCTTTGCACGCGCAGCTTTTGCCAATGACTTCCTTGTTACGATCCATTATTTTTTAAAATTGAAACTCGCAGGCCGAATTTCCTTTTTCTTAGGAAGTCGCATTTCAATGCCTTAAAGTAATTTTCAGTATCTAAGGGATGTTGGGAAGGAAATGATTTTATATAGGTGTAAGATGGGTTAAGCAGTGAGGCTCTAAATAAGGTCAGGTGGAGGAATGTTAAGTTTTTGTTTTTTGGGTTGTTGGATGTCCGTTTGTTCTGTTTCATCCCATTTCTGTTTCCGTAAGAGAGTGTGATCTAATACTGAGAAAATTGTGTCGGAATTTTCAATAAGTAGATCGTTGATAATGTTACCGTGTTTTTTCTATCTTTATATATTTCAAGTCTTTTTAAGATATCAACTCTCGGTCCTTTGCTTTGTTTATGTAGCAATGTAATAGAGTTTGACATAGCATTAGGCTTCAGTGCGTGGTTTTGTAGGTCTGTCGTGTAATTGGAGTCTACTTCGCAGTGTAAGAATAATCGTAAAGTCCTCGTTGTATCTTGTCATTAGTTTTCATGCTGTTTCATGTCACAATCAGTTATGTTGCATGTCAGTTTGTATATGCCCAATTAATCTGGACGAACGTGAGAGCCCAACGGATCCATAAATCAACCTGAAGGTTGAAGCTGCCTGATGGTGACAAAGCTGGTGGAAGACACATTGATCTGGAAATATAAGATAAGACTCTACGAAGGATCAACAAGTACGGTTAAGTGGTATCCATAAGGTTGATAGAAAATTTCTCTTGGCTGCTGATTGAAGTTTTCTTAGTATCTTTATTCTTTGTCTTACTATTCATTATTTTATTTTTAAGTTGCGTGATTCCCTCTGTAACTGTTTCACAACCTTTTGATTTTCATTCATCTTTTTCTGCTCTCTGGGCATTATCGATTTTCTTTTCGGACTAACGTCTGCTTCAAAATCTTCAGTATAATTAAGTTTCAACACATTATCTGCGGTTAGCTGGATTCCATTCATCTCATGTTCAAACCACTCCATCCAGGCAGGTTGCCTGTACCAGCCGGATTTGGTACTTCAGACTTTTTTCGAATATCAATACATGCAACGAATTATTTTAGAATTCAACAAATTAACAGCAAATTAATAAAACCAACAATTAACTGACAAATTATTTTATAAAAAATTAAAGAAAATTAAAAACGCGTCTTGACACTATCAATGCTATACATCGAATTGTATCCCGCAGGATTTAAGCATTAAAATAAGGTGAAAACTTTAAAATGTTTTGTTTCAAATCTGAGAAAATTTTTTCAAAATAAATGCAACCGGCGGCTTTATTTTTCAAATTCCTACTGAAGGACGTTGGGAGAGTATTAATCAAACTGCCACGTTTTATCACCATAAAACTACCACATCATAAGAGTTGCTTAGAAAGTAACCGAAGATTTGCTTCAAGCATTAACGGCATACTATATTCGTGAGAATTTTTTATTTTTTTCTTGAAAAGCCGTCGGCCGTATGCATACACAACAAAGCTAGGCCTGACGGCTTTTCAAGAAAAAAGAGAATTGGCCTGTGGATATCAAATAAATAAAATTATGGAGTTTTTATCCGTCAATCAAAAAAAAATAAAAATTGACCGGTCGTCATATAATTCCTGAACAATGTTTTGAATGGATCAATCTGAATGCAAATTCTGCGCTTATGAATACAAACGATCAAAATAAAACACAAATCACTTCCCTAACCATAACTGACAATGAAACCGACTAATCGATTTATTATGTAAATCCTTTAGATTAATTTTGTAACCAATTGAGTTTAAGGAAATAACATAGAAATTATTGTTATTATAATTATTATTCTAACATATTAATGGATTTATGTGTTTACTACAATAACTTGCAACAAAGAATTTGGTCAGTTATAGTTTTAATTCTTTTCTCATAACTGTTTGAAAACGTAAATAAGAGATGGTGTAATCCCCTGAATCACCCTCGAATCGAAAATAAAAGTAATTGCCACTGATGCTTCCCATTAACTAACAATCCAAATCTATTTATATTTTTAATGCAATAAACAAAGTCACTAAATCATTAAAGTCAATTAGTAATTCAATAATCGTATATTGCACAATCTGTGGCCTGAACTGGCATACGAGTACGCAGAAACAATGCACTTCACATAAATTCATGCGTAAGCGGACACACATATATTACATTCAACGTACACGACATGTGAGTGAGTACTTTCAACAGAAAAAGATTCACCGACGACAACATCATTGTTACAAAGCAGTCATCCTTAATGTGAATATAACTCTTAGCGATTTCCATTAAGATTATTATTTTTGCTCATACTTTTGCGCGTACATTGAAATTAATATAAACAAATATTACGTGCTCTGCATAAAAATCATCAATTTGTTTCTCTAGGCATCTAATTGTCATAAGTCATAGATATTTGTATGCATACGAAGCTTAAGCGAGAGATGATAGAGGGATAGAAATTTGGTTAATTAAAGTAGGGGAGTGGGGAGTATATGGGACCATTGTTTAAAGAGATTTATCGATTTTTTATCTACCAAATAATACATTATATGAAATATTTGGAAAAACGTTTAAGCATATACATTCAAAATGTTACTGAAGAGAATATCTAGACAGCAAATTGAACGAAAACATATCAGATAATCCGAGTAAACTATCTATTAGTCATAGCAAAAAATTTCCTTGAGATGTCCTTCAAATGTGGTTGATGTATGTACGTTGTTATCTTTTTTTTGTGGTAGGGAGGTGAATGCTATTTATGCACAGAGTGTGGAACTCCCATGCTCGCAAGAAAGCGACTGGACTACCCACTAAACACCTCCCCTGTCAACCTGAGAGCCCAGCCTGGAACCGTTTGACACATTACTTCGGGCCAGGTCTCGTTTTGTTACGCCGTGGGGCGCCTTCAAGCTGGGGAGTCCCTTTCCTAACGGGAGGGGAGAAGGGAAGAGGAAATGCCAGAAGAGCGATCCCCCAGCCCCAGCGCCCCCAGCTGCTGTGAGTCCCTTTTATATTTTAGGACTGCCCGAGCATAATGTGCCACCGAGTTCCATTTGTCAACCGATTCGAACATCACCAAAACCACATTGTCCGGGGTGAGCTCTTCCGTCTCCCAGTAGAGTTCCCTTCGCAGCCTGACCCATTTTGTACACGCAAAAAATGTGTGACAGGCATTGTCCTCCTCCTGGGCAAAACCGACAATCGGGGGACCGTGACTTACCAATCTTGTGCAGGTAAGACTGCAAAAACCCATGCCTGCTCGAAAGCTGAAGAAGCATTCTCAGCCGTTGCCCTGATTTGCCCAGAGAAACTCATCTTCGAGTCGAACAGTAGCCCCAGGTACTTCACCGCTGGCCTCGATTCGATTCGTAAGTCGCCAACGTTATTATCTTAGATATGATCTTTTAGTAAGAGAAATTTGTCTTACGGATACTTTTGGAATGCCAGCTTTAATTTAGGTAGATTAATTTTCTGTCAAACTCATCTAATTGAAGTCATAATTTAGCCATAGTCGCGAAAGTTTCACGTGTTGGCGAACAAAGCCGAATAAAGTCCTCTCAGTTTTCAAGGTAGATGTGAGGACCTTTAAAGTCTTATTTTCAGTTTTTTGTTAATGTTTAAAAAAATTAACAAAATGATTGCATATTTAGAAAAAAGCTTGAAGCAGACAAAAATTGCCTTTGAGGGAAAGTATTCAGCAGTGCTCCTTTTTAACCGACTTTTATGGGATTGTAGGCTATCATTTTTGCACGATTTTTTTGCGTATGTCCACGCATAGCTTTTGAATGCCGATAGGTGGACATCGAAAAGGCAGTGAACGTATTTGAATGCAAAGTACTTCAAAAAATCTACGGCCCAATGAAGCAAGGAACAGAGTGGAGACTGCGTTACAACGATGAGTTGTAAGAACTTTTTGACGATCCACCTTTTTTCTCTTGCATAATGTTACGTAAATTACAATAGGTGGTCCATGTAGAAAGAATGGAAGAAAACCGGCTACCCAAAATAATATTCAAAGGTAGAGCACAAGGTAGACGCACAGAGGGAAGACCGAGAACTCGATGGAAAGATACAATAGAAGGTGACAGCAGATCCTTGTTGGGAGTAAACAACTGGCGGACAAGGTCGCAGAAACGTGATGATTGAAGGAAATCAATCCTGGAGGCCGGCTTGGGCTGTCACACCATAGATGATGATGATGAGATGGGTGCATCCTATTTTCGATTAATTATTCTGTTTGGTTTCTTCTAGGTCTGATTGGAGCAAAATTAAAAATTGGATTACAGTATAGGACATTTAACGTTAAAAAAAAGTTCGACTATCTCCCGGATTTATGGACATAACTGTTCGAAGCATGTCTTGATTACGATTATTTAGGTTAACTATCATAGCCACAATAATGAACTAAATTGATATGGAACAAAATGTAATCGATAAATGAAACCTGCAGATATTAATAGTAAAATAGAGTTGACTGTCACCCAGAAATATAATCTTAGTATGGTAGGAAACGTACTCAAAAACATTCTTTCACTTGGGGTTTTACTGCGTAACGTTGAAAGACGGTTGAACAATCAGCATCATCAATATTTTAGACTAACGTTGCATTTAGATCAATCCTTTTCGTGGGAAAATTCAATAAATTAATTATTTACAAAATATTAGGTATCAACAAAGATTCCATAATTCATGATCAATAAGAGGAATATCAACGGGGAAAATTTAAGGAATACTTTTCCTGTTCAATATTGGTCCTTTAGCTCAGTAAAAATGAATGATGAACAAGTTTTTTACGGTTCATACTTCCATATATGAAGACATTGTACATATTATAATAGAAACTAATGGAATCACGTGACTCAAAACCATGGAACTAATTGAAATTCAAAAATTTGTACATTTTGCATCTATTGTATTTAACGCAATGGATTCCAGGTGTACCGGCATTCTCTTGTTCATTTATTTACATACCCAATGGTTTCGTTTCTATTCGGCACACGTGTATTGTAAAATATTTTCTCATTTTCCTTTTCTTTAATTCTCTACTATCACTAATTTTAAATTTTTCCTGTTATTATAATAATATCTTTTTTCCCTTCCCCAATAAATATATGTTTTTTATTGGTCTTATTTTCTCAATATCTTCATTAACAAATAATCTTATTTTTCCTTTCCTACTTAAAAAATGTCATTTTTTATTTGATCTTGATGTTCCCATGCATTTATTGCAACGCGAAAATAAACATAAAATAATTATACCTCCTAGTCCCCATACAAACTTGCCCATAACGGTAACATTGATGTAAACTTTTCAATTAAAGTTTGAAATCTCTCAGGTTGATGATCTGTATATAGGTATGCTGATGCTAGGTGCTATTGCAAGAATATCATGATTATATGCACATCACTATACATGACATCAGAAATATTGCATTTGGCAAAAATTTGAAAGATTAGCAGAGGGAACAGGATTGAAGTATAAAGAACTTCATTTATGTTTAATCAGAACCACAGAAAAGGAGAAAAAAGGTTACGGGAGTCAAGTAGGAACAAAAGTCTGGTGAGGGCCTCAAGTTGAAAAGGAGGAATAAGATGTGGTTTGGTCAGATTAAAATGATTAAATTGGTGCATAACTTTAGGAAAATATTAATTTTGTGTCCAGAAAGTGCTGAATTACTAAAAAAGAAAGAAAAACATCCAAAGTTATAGTGTATGCTTTCCGAAATTGAAGAAAGTCAAATATATATTAAATACAGTTTACATATACCTATTGAAATTGAACACCAACAGTTTAGTGAAAACATAACTAATAATATAAAAAGTTTATACAAGTTCAAATTGACGCAAACTAAATTCACAGTAAACAATCAATAGGAAAAGATAAACCGATCGAATATTTAGTGCAAAGACGCAAAAATATTTTAACAATAGAGTGCCGAAATTAATAAACCATAAAAATGAGAAGAAGGAAAAGTGAACTAATATTAAATTTCTAAGGAGCATTTGTTTTTTTATTATTGAACAAAAAGAAAATTCTTCTCATTTTTGTAGCATTACCGCTCCTCTCGGGCCTTCACTTCCCACAAAAAGCGCCCTTAACTGTCTCGGTCCGTTGACCGCGTCCTTCGATTTTGAAATCCGTGCAGTGATAAACAGGGATTTTTGATTTTCGCCCTCCGGGAATGAAATTGGGTCGAGTTTGGGGTCTAATGTTTTAACTTAAATAAAATAAAGTGCCAAGTTTAATTCTTTATTAAAAAAAACTGTTTTGTCATGTTGCTGAGAGCGCCAAGTGCCGTATATAAAGTTTTTCTGCGAGTAAGCCATAACGACGGATCGGAGAGTAAGATAAGTGGCCATTTCGTGTTTATTGATTTTTGTTTGCTTGAATTTTCAAATTTATTCAAGACTTAATTTACAGTGGCCCCATACTCTTTTTTTGTCTTTGCTGAGCGCTCGGAAATCTACGAGGAAAGAGTGAGTACCTATTGGGTGTACAACTTAATCACCGGAATTTGACGCTAGATGTCCGTACTAACAAATATCATGAAAGGTCGAACTTTATATATATGTCATTTTGAAGGTAACATAATTTGACAGCTATCAAAATCAGTCAACAAAATAATTTTATCTTGTGTGCATCATTATTATTTTTCACGATGAATAACTTCGAAAATTGGAGAAAAAGACAGCATTTGCGGGAGGTTCTGTTGGGTCATTTTTTGCAGGAAAAATGGTGCGGAAAGTCATCGTTTGCTTGTAGAAGTTTATGGCGACGATGCTTTAGCAAAAACACAGTGTTTTGAATGATTTCAACGGTTCAAAAGTGCCGATTTTGACATCAAAGACAGGACAGGCCCAGGACAGCCAAAAAAGTTTGAAGGCGAAGAATTGAAGACGCTCTCGATGAGGATTCATGTCAAACGCAAGAAGAACTTGCCAAATTGTGGGGAGTGACTCAACAAGCCATTTTGAAACGTTTGAAAGCCGCCGGATACATTCAGAAGCAAGGTAATTGGGTCCCCTATGAGTTGAAACCGAGAGACGTTGAAGGGCGCTTCTGTATGTCTGAAATGCTGCTGGAGCGCCATAAAAAGAAATCATTTTCACATCGGATCATGACGAGATAAAAAATGGATCCATTATGACAATCCCAAGCGCAATAAGTCATACGTGAAGCCCGGCCAACCAGCCAAATCAACGGCGAAGCCAAATATCCATGCCGCCAAGATTATGCTGTGTATTTGGTGGGATCAGAGGTGACCTGTACCGAACACAATTAATACGTTTGAAGCGTGCCATCATCGAAAAACGCCCGGAATATGCGACCAGACACGAGGCTGTAATTTTTCACCATGACAACGCTCGGCCGCATGTTACAAGGCCCGTGAAAAACTATTTGGAAAATAGTGGATGGAAAGTTTTAGCCCGCCCGCCTTATAGTCCGGACCTTGCTAAGTCTGACTTTCATTTATTTTGCTGGATACAAAACGCCCTCACCGGAATACGCTTCACTTCAGAGCTAGGCCTCCGAAATTGGATAAATTCGTTTTTGGCCGCCAAGCCGGCGCAATTTTTTTGGGATGGAATTCATAAATTGCCTGAAAGATGGGGAAATGTTGTAGCTTCCAATGGACAATACTTCGAACAAAATATATTGTAAGATTTTTCCACAATAAAGCATCAAATTTGGTTAAAAAATTCCGCCTATTAAGTTGTACACCCAATATTTGGTTTTTTTTCGATTCATTACTGTGGATTCACATTATTAATTCTTTTTTTTTTATTTTCTTATGCATAAAATTTTTTATTTGTTTGTTTTTTCTTCTGTACATAAAATTTGAAAGGGGTCTTTTTTTATTGAAATTACAATTTGTACTGGCTTCATTCCTCCAGAAGCATTCGTGTATTTGGACATGAATCGATGTTTTTGATTCTGACGGTGTCCCAATCATATATCAAATATTTAGACGGGCCACTCACCTACTCATTTGCTAGATATTGGTGGCTGAATGACAACGTCTAAATTATTCATGTTTATTTTGTCGTTGTGTGTTTTCCGTTGCATAGTTTTGAGTTCCGGCTCATTATTGCTACGTATAGTGTTGTTGTTTGTTTGTGTTAAAAATAAGGAATGGATTTCAATATTTAGGATAGGTATATGTTATGTTTATCATATTAGGTTTAGAGATAAGGTTTAACGTTTACGTTAGGAATATTTTTACAGCATTTTTAGTATAAAATAACGTTTTTTGATTGAATTTGATTAGAATCCGGTTATAATACAGGGTTATCCATTTCGTGGTAGGACAGTATAACCCTGCCATTTGACGTTTGTCAGAATTAAATGTCATCCAAAGCGTATTTTTTTAGGTGAAAGTTTGCCATTTAGAAATATGGATCGCTTAACAGTCGAAAAACGTGTTAAAACTATTAAATTTTATTATAAAAATTGTGATTCTGCTGTATTAACATTTAGGGCTTTACGAGCTGACTACGGTCGACATAATCGACCTATACAACAAACAATTTCGAACACAGTGAGAAAATTTGAAGAGACTGGATCAGTTATTAATATTGCAAGGCCTGTACATCATCGCAACATTCGTTCTGCTGAAAATATCGCTGTCATAGCTCAAAGTGTGGAGGAAGACCCGAATTTGTCAATTCCTTGACGTGCTCAACATTTGGGCTTGTCTTACGGCTCATTGTGGCAGATTTTGCATTTTGATTTGCTTCTCCGTCCATGCAAAATCCAACTCACTCAAGAACTTAAGCCTCAAGACCATACACAACGCAGAATGTATGCGAATTGGGTGATTGAACAACAATCTATTGATAACGATTTTTCGAACAAAATTTTCTTTAGTGATGAGGCTCATTTTTCGCTCAGTGGTTAACACAACTGCTGCATATCCTCAAAATCCTCAAGTGATCGCAGAAAGGCCTTTGTATCCGGAAAAAGTGACCGTTTGGAGTGCATTATGGTCTGGTGGTGTTATTGGCCCGTATTTTTTTGAAAACGATCAAGGAAGAGCCATTACAGTCAATTCTGACCGCTATGGACGGATGTCAACTGATTATTTCTGGAGAGAAATTGAAGATTATGATCTGGAGAATATGTGGTTCCAACAGGATGGAGCCACAAGCCACACAACATAGGCTAATCGAGCACTTTTGCTAGAGAAATTTCCAGGACGCGTAATTTCGAGATAGAGTGATGTCAATTGACCCGCAAGATCCTGCGACCTAACACCTTTGGGTTTATTTTTATGGGGCTATGCAAAAGCTCGTGTTCACGCAAACAATCCTCAAAATCTTGAGCAATTGAAAACCAATATAAACCAATATTCGTGAAATTATGGCCGAGATATTCCCGGAAATCTGCCGAAAAGTAATTGAAAATTACCTCAAAGGGATTTAGGCTTGTAAGAAGTCCCGTGGAAGACATTTGAATGATATTGTCTTTCACGTATAATGGCAAGGTTCAATCTTTATATTGAATAAAAAATTTTGTTTCCATCTGAATATTTTATGTGCTTTACTTTCCCAAGCGTAAAATTGATAACCCTATATATTAGGTCTAGGATTAAAGTTCACTATTGTGTCAAAATAATAAATAACTTTTACCAGTTATGGTTGGCTTTTCCTCCTTTTTCCAATTGAATGATAAAATATGTAACAATTCAAATTAATTTGAATTTAATATTGTTTTTTTTTTATTTAATGTTTTTAATTAATAATGTATAAATTTAGAGAGCCATTTGGGCTATTAGGTTCTCATATTTTTATTTTTTGGAATCAGCTTTATATTTTGTTAAAATTTATAACGATTAGTATTGAATAAAGCGCTTTTGACTTGACTTGTCTTGACTTGAAGGGAAGCAACACAGTACAACCACAAGCTGTATAAATTGTTTGATGAGCCAGAAAGCCCCACTATAATAAGGCTGCAAAAGTTACAATGTGCTGGCCATGCACTACGAAGGGACGAATAACAAGTGCCTGAAAAAATATTTGTCTGAAAAACTGAGAGACAACGGTCACTTGGGAAACTAAGGAACTGCTGGTACGGCGCAGTGGACGACAACAGCAAACTGCCACTCGCAAAATAATATTTTCAAAATAATCCCTTTATATCACTGTCTCTGAGATATGACCCCGTGAAAGTACTGGATTTGCGAAAAATTTTGTGCGCTTGCTGTTTATAAGAAAATCTACCCTTTAAATATATTTGATAATTTTGCTTTTGGCATAGTTTGCAAAAGTGAACAATATAAAACTAAATTTTATCGAAACTAAAACAACAAACAGTTTAATAGCCGATCGGCCCGAAATCCCAACATACTGTAGCTTTTTACAATGTGAGGATGCATTCATTAAGATTGTTTAGTCATGAAAGATTTGTAATTTTTAGATGGATAAATCTTCTTGAAACAGGAAGCGCCACAAATTTTAATGCAAATATTCAGAAAAACATCCAAAGCTAATTCATCATATAAAATATTATTCTTTGCATGGTTTTATTTTGAACCATGGCAGCCGTAAACTTGTAAAATCACAGAATTTAATTTTCATTTCCCTTGTACATATTTCTTTTAATTGTAAGAAAAAATTTTACTAATGTATATTTTATGCTTTCAGGAAGCCAAAACAGTCTAATTTTGTTTATTTTTGTGTCTCAAGTTTTTTCGAACGCTATTAAATGCTCACTGATAAACTAGCTTACTGGAGACTTCTTAATAAAAATGAACAAAAAAGCATAAATAAATTTGTATCTTTATTTTGAATGCCAATCAAAGAAGACATCGCACTAGAGATGATGAAAATGTTTTAAGAGAATAGATCGTAGTAGTCTTTGCGTATAGACGTCTTTTAAATCGCTCCTGTCAAAAGTTTTCAAAAATTAAATTAATTTTTTAAAAACGTTAGTCCGAAGTTAATTTTTATCGGAAAAAATCTTATATTGTCGAAGTAATCGACTCAGGAAATTTCTATCGAATATTTTTAACTTCGATTGGTAACGAAAAACAAATTACCAAAGAAAATTTCGCCACTGGTATGGAGGAGCCCGACGGCTTCCCACCGTTGGGGCAACCTGGGAAAACGACGAATACGAAACTGGCAACAATCACCAAAAGAAAACATAACGAAGAAAACTCCGTAGATGGAGGGTGCAAGCTGCAAATAATAGCGGACAATCAACAAATGGCCAAATTGCAGAAAGAAAATGATGAACTAAGGCAAGAGATACAATCTCTCAAGGATCTTTTCAAGAAAGGGATGAAGCCTCAAAAGACGCAGCCACAAAATCAATGGCAACCGGCAACAAAGCCGAAGAAAAGTACAAAGCAAGCAATTCCAGAGGAAGTCCTAAGTGCTGGTGGTGCCAACGAGAGCCAAAATTATTTTGCCGCGCTGGAGGGATTGGCCGAAGATATGGAAATCGAAGAAAACATCGGAGGTAATTTTAATCAAGATGATGACGTTAATTTTATTCAATATTTAAAGAACAAAAATAAGGCGAAAAACCCATCCCGCAGTTCTGCTGGTTCCTCTGTAAAAGCTTCCAACAAGACAGAAAAAGTTCCGCCAATCAACGTGTTCGGACAAACTGGGAAAGATATGGTTCGGCTACTGGCAGCCGAAAATAAACTGGCCAATTTCGAAATCAAAAGAGTTAATGCCGAAAAATTAACTATAAGGACGAAATCACTGGTTGATTTCAAGTCAGCCAAAGATGCGCTGATTTCTGGGGAGGTTCCACACTTCACCTATACCCCAAAAAGTGAAAAAAATCAGACCTTCTTGTTGAAGGGTTTGGACAGCGGAGAAGATACGGTCGATCTTCTTCAGGTGCTCAAGGAGGCTGCACCAGATATTGATTTTATTTCAGTCAAAGCCTTTGCGACAAGTAGGTCGACCATAGAAAGGAAGAATTTACCTCTTTACCTGGTACAAATTGCAAATAAGAGCAGTCCAAGTGCCCTTCAACAAATAAGGTACTTGAATTTCAGAGTGGTGAGGTGGGAACGCCTCCAGAAAAGAGAAGTCAACCAGTGTTACCGGTGTCAAAGATTTGGACATTCGGCTGCCAATTATGCCATACACTATCGTTGCGTTAAATGCAAAGACGTTCATGCTCCCGGTGAGTGCAAATTGGCTCAGACGGAGCCTAAAGAAAAATTATACTGCGTTAACTGCGGTGTTTTTGGTCACCCAGCATCATATCGAGGATGCTCTCGATATCAAGATGCAAAAGTTAAATTTGCTCCAAAGCAAACACAAGCACACCGTAATATCATACCTTCCAACTTCGTCAAGCCCGGAGTATCATTTGCACTCGCCACTAGAGGACCAGCAGAAAATGCTGGAAATTATGTTAATAATGTAAGTGGCAATAATGAGCTGCTTCTCAAAATTTATCAGCAATCTAATTCTTTATCGGAGAGAATCGACAAACAAGATTCAAAAATTAACTTTGCTTTTCAGCGTTTAGGTCTTTCAAATGCCTAATAATAACTTGTCATCCAGTCATATTCCCATGGATAGGCTTCGCCTCATATCGATCAACGTCAACTCTATCGTTGCTATACATCGACGTGATTATCTCCTTGAATTTGTTGTTAAGCAAAAGCCTGACATCATACTTCTCACTGAAATCCACCTCAATTCATGGCATTCCATGGAATTCAAAGATTTTGCATTCGTAAGAAACGATAGGGTAACAGGTGATGAAGGAGGTGGCACCGGGATATTGGTTAGAAGACCCTATTATTTCCAAAATATTGAAAAAGTCGAATTCAAAAACTTTGAATTTCTTGAAGTGTCCGTCATCAAAATTTCACTGCCAGGTGGGGATAACCTCTTCTTTATCTCTGCCTATGCAACTGGTCAAAATGTTCTCAAGTTCAAGGAGGAACTCAATTCCTTGTTTGAAATACTCGAATTGAACAGGCTGCATAATTATTATATTTTTGCCGGTGACCTGAATACCAAGCATACATCATGGCTAAACGCCACCAATAATCCAAGAGGTGTATTCCTGAAATCATGGATAACAGAGAACCAAATTGAATACAGGTGCAACCTATATGGGTCGGAGTTCCCAACATACCCTAGGACAAGTTCATATTTGGACCTCTGCATTGCTGACGCAAGACTTGAATTCAGCTTTAATAGTCCTCAACGGAACCTGCAGGTGCTTCCTTACGATAACGACCATAACGCAATCGTAATGGAAATCAATCATCAAAGGGATGATTTCTTCCTCATTCCAGTTCAACATGAAAACCATCGGTTGGATTTCAAAAAAACAGACTGGGGAAAGTTTCAAAAGAAGTTTAATCGGGAATACCAGAAGCAACGTCCCTCTTTTGATGATGGCAACGCTTGCTCAATGGTTCCTAATAACAGAAATCTAACTGACGATGAAATATATCTCTATTTGTCGAAGTTAGAGAAGCTGACGTTGGAAACGATTGAGAAAGTCGTTCCCAATATTAAACTTCGAAACAATATGGAAGGATATGAAACACCAATCATCGCACAGTTGAAAAGATTGAAAAGCCTTCTTCTCACCCGCGTCAACAATATTTATTGACGATTTTTCGACTACAACCATCCCTCGTTGGCTTTGTTGAAATTACACCTGAAGAATGTCCGGAATTCAATCCGTTCATACTTCAGGAGTGAGGTCAGCAATCAATAGGCGGAAAAACTGAGGGTTATTAGCCCACAGGACCCAGATGGCGTTTTCGCGAAAGTGAATAGCTTATTCCGCAGGAAGTCTCGAGTGAAGGTATCGAATCTTGAAGTCGCTAGTGATGAGATAAATCTTCTCGATAGAGCTGGTATCGAAATTGATAGTACGACTCCGGATAGAAATGGAAACAGGATTATATGTGATGGATTGCAGAAACTTGCCCTGATTGGAACACATTTTGAATTGGTTCATCTGCCAAACCCAGAGAGAAGGAATGAAATATTTTCGGAGGTCGTTGAAGCAAAAGTTTCCGACTTCAAATCAAGCCTGAACGGCCAATCAATTCTTCATTTCGATGAAACATTAACATCTGGCCTCATACCGAGCTTGAATCTTATTGATTATTTTGTCAGCTATGAAGACTTGTGTTTCACATTTCGCAGGATAAACAACAAAAAATCATATGGTACTGACGGTATTCCAAATATACTCGTAGTTCTCCGACATTTGCCTGAGGTTGCTATTAGGAATTATTGCATATTGTTCAACAACATGTTGAACAATTCACATTTCCCAAATGAGTGGAAAAAGGCTAAGGTATTTCCGATCTTGAAGAAAGGAAAAGAATTTTCATGCCCCAAAAGCTATTGCCCAATCAGCTTGCTGCCTAACATCAGCAAGGTGTTTGAAGTGATACTCAACAGAGCATTTAACGCCCGCATTGAGAAATATGAGTTGATGCCGAATTGCCAATTTGGTGTTCGTGCCAGGCATTCGACCACACATGCAATAACGAAAGTAACCTCAGACATCTGTTGGAAACTAAACAACAAAGAATGTGTTGGGACATGTCTCATTGATAAGGAGAAAGCCTTCGATACGGTGTGGTTAGATGGACTAGTTTTCAAACTTCTTCAGGACAGATTCCCCAGACACCTTGTCGCCATGATGTGCAATATGTTATACGGGAAATCATTTGTTGTAACTGATGGAAATCTGACAACAATGCGCAAATTTAAGGTCTTGAATGGTCTACAGCAGGGAACAGCTACTGCGCCCCTGCTTTTCTCAAAATTCATTCGCAAGCTATTGAACAGCTTTGATTTTAATGTCCCGCCAACACGATCATTGGTAGCGTTTGCTGATGATCTGATCATCTATACGGCAGACCGAAAAGCTACAATAGTTCAGAGCAATCTTCAAAAAATGTTTAATGATGTGCAGCTCTACACCGACAATTGGCGAATGAAAATCAAAGCGCAGAAGTGCGAAACAATTTTGTTTCGGACAACGCTGCAGGGGGCTAGTCAAGACCTGAAACGTAATTGGAAGGATTTCCACATTATGGCTGATGAGGGTAGTTCAGAACGGGTTCCACATAAATCCTGTGTTCGATACCTCGGTGCTCATCTCGATCAGTATCTGTACTATACTGAACATGTCAAAATCATGCTCAGTAAAGCACTAAAAGTAGTCATGGCCCTTCGGCGACTCTTTCATTCCAGATACATTGATCAAAAAGTCAAAGTTATTTGTTACAAGACCCTGGTTAGACCAGTTTTGACATACGGATGCCAGATCTGGTACAACCAGAGTGCTAGTACAATGGAAAGATTAAGAGTTTTCGAAAGGAAATGTCTGCGTGCATGTACTGGTTTGTACAGAAACCCTGAGACGGATTGGAAGCACTATAAATCGAATAGAAAAATTTATCAAACCGCTCAAGTGACAAGAGTCGATATTTTCATATTGAAACTTCTTCGGAATCATATCGCAAGGTCTGTAACTGTGAGTGAAAACCCATGGATTTCACGGCCGTTCCACCCTACAGACGGGTATATTGTGACTTGCCTCACTACTGGCTTCGTTCCTCCAGAAGCATTCGTGTATTTGGACATGAATCGATATGTTTTTGATTCTGACGGTGTTCCAGTCATATATCACATATATAGACGGGCCACCGATAAGAAGATAAAATATCCTCTGAATCTGAGTTCACGAGACCAACAATTCCAATGGAGATACTCATTTGCTAGATTCGTTGAGGCTGGTTGAGCTGAGATGGAACTATCTAGGTATTGGTGGCTGAATGACAATGTCTAAATTATTCGTGTTTATTTTCTGATTTTGTGCTTTTTCTCGTTACTTAGTTTTTTAGATTCATCTCATTATTGCTACATCCAGTATTGTTGTTTATTTATATTATAAATTAGGTATAGGTTTCAATATAAGGTAACGTTTTTTTTTTTGATTGAACTTATTTAGAATTAGGGTGTAACATATTAGGTATAGGATATAAGTTCATTGTTGTGTTAGTAGTATAAATAATTTTTGAATAATGTTGGTTGGTTTTTCCTCCTTTTTTCAAATAAATCAAAAAATATCTAATAATCTTAATTAATTTAAATTTGCAAGTGTATTTTTTCATTAAATGTGTTTAACTGATAACGTATTAATTTAGAGAGCCATTCGGACCATTAAGTTTTTTATAGTTTTATTGTTTGGAATTTGCTTTATGTTATCTTACAAATTTATAACGATTGGTATTAAATAAAGCGCTTTTGACTTTGACTTTGATGGAAATGTTTAGGCCATATGGAAATTATTTTGTTCGCATCTTTAACAATGTTAAGAAAAAACAAAAAGCGACTTCAAAACGTCCTTAAAAGGAGAATAAAATAACTCTATGAGATCGGAAACAAATTAATTTCTTCATTTCAAAAACAAAAAACAACGGCAGTTTGCACTTAATAACCATTTATACCTAAAACTGGAGGATTAATTTGGCGCCTGAAAAAAACTAATCCGGCGCCGCTTTCATAAGTTTATCTCACACCTTTTAGGGTATTTTTGGATTAAAACTGTTCTGGAACAGTTATTATTTTATATTCGAATTTATGGGTTCATATTTCCTATGTTTTAATTTATAGGTCCTCCTACGCACTAATCTTTATTCTAATTTGAGAAGTTGCGCCTTAAAAATTTCATTGTTTTTGGCATTTGCAATATCGTTTCAACTTTTTTAAGACATCAACAGCTTTAAAAAATCATTAGTTAAAATAAATTTCGATTCAACATGCATTTAACATAGACAAGCTCTTTGAAATGTTACAAAAAGCAATTATTTATTAATCAGTACTACGAAATTTTCTCAAATCAAAAGTTTTCTATGTATTTGTGTTAAATAAAATAGAATTACAAACCGGATATTAATCTTTGAACCTCATTATTTGAATCGTATCCTCTTATAAATTTTTGCCAAACAGACGACTTTAAGTTACATACATATAGCTACAAACTACATAAATAAGTTTATACTAGCAAAACTGTTAACAACCCTTCAGGATACACATCAAGGACAAAATGATTTGAATGAATAATTTTAATTAAACCTCAAATTATTCAGAAACTCAGAGTGTAAAAAATGTATTGCTCAGTTCAGTGCAAAGATCGTAAGTGAAGCTTTACGAATATTTAAGCCAATGACTACGAAAATTGTAAAAGAATGAAATTATACAGGCATAATTTTGCAAAGCACTTTTTGTATTCTAAATAAATCCACAATAACAATCGTTTTTTTGACTTTTGTTTTCCATTATCTTTCAAATCCTTAAAGTTCTCATCTAAGCATATTGGGTAATTTTTAAAGTTCCAAAAAGCGCATCTTCGCCCGACCCTCCCCTAATCAATGCCATTCCATATGCAACATGGACTGTGCAACATAGGCAAGTGAACTTGCGGCAGCATGAAATAGACAGATATTAAGTCTACAAACAACAGATTATCATTAAGTTTGAATTTATGTGGCAACAAGTAGACTCCAGCTCTGACACGGTCTCGGGCATACCTTCATATTTTCATGCCTTCCACTTCTGCATAATTTAATAACTACTGCAGGCGCGCCAGCACCAGTAACAGCATAACCGACAGAAACGCCTCTTGAAGAATTCTTGGGCAATCGTCTCGAAAAGATTCTCGACAATGTTGCAATAGACATGACCATTCATCGGGAAACATATGCCAGTGCTAAGGCATGCATGAACCTATTTGTATTAATACTCATAGTGCATTAAATCCGCGTTCTTGGCTGTCCAGCCTGATGCCCTGGCCTAGGGTGAAGACAGTGTAGGCGACAAAAGTTCTCTTGAGGAATTATGGTGATGAACTCAAGAAAGGTACTCAGAATCGTTTGTAAAGTTCAGGTCTTGGTACGCCAGAGCCTCTCAAGATGTAACAGATTTATACTGGCACGTCAGAACGTTTAAAAGAAAATTAGAACGGATTTCACTTTAGAGTGCGCGCACTTGAGTGGATTGTCCAAAATTACGACGGGTTGCGTTAGTTGAACTTTAAAAGGCTTTTATGGGAAAAGTTATCGATTTATGATGCTTGAGAACATTATTTCGTTCTTTAAAGGAAGGCCCCTTTCAACTAGCCATTGAAATAATGTACCGGGACCATGATTCCTACACCTTCACTGTGTACTATCGCCCTACCTTCTAAGATGCATTTCAAAGAACTATGTTCCTAGCGATTTACCGTATAAAATATTCCTCCGCATAACCATTTGCGTTTGGTTCTAACCCAATAATTTTCCAACTGAATTCAAATAATCTTGTGCTGTACATACCATTAGCCGCTACGGATGCGTCCAAGCTTAGCAGGACTGCGAGCAGGAAGCTGTATCTCAGCATCTTAGATCCGGATAAGACGAACCACTATCACACTATTCAGAAACGATTCAACTATGATTGTTAGTCGCGGAATTTCTTCGAAGATAGTCCCTCCACACTATCAGACCGCGGCTAGGATTAATTTTTAGTCACGAGCAAGCAACAACCTCCGCTTTCAAGTTCTCGCACCAAATCTTTTATCTACACCCCACAATTACGGAACCAAACAAATTTCACAGAAGCACTTCCGCACACTAGGGTCGATATCGCACGGGATTAGTCCAGGACAACGTCTGTTTCAAGTGTTTTTACAATATGTCCTATTAGTCTGAAACGCGGGTTACCAAACAGTGTAAAACACCGATCAATTACTAGATCAATGGTCTGCCTAATCAGTATCACGATCACTTAACTGGGAGAACGTCTTGGCGATGAATTAGATCTTAATCAAGGTCATCACGCAACTGACTTAGAAGTTAAATCGGCCTAATAGGCGCGAGATTGAATGATTTGAATCTTCTTCTTTCTAGATGGATTGCGAGTGCGAGTATTGCATCGCTTTCTATCTGCCCGAGCCAATAGATAAGTTCACTATCCACTTTGGAAACTATCGCGGAAAAGAAATTTTAGCTGGCGCTCGTTCGAGTCGGAATCGCGCGATATCTTGGAGTGCAGCTCGACGGCGGCTGAAAGTACGAAGACGCGAATACAAGAGAAAGAAATGCTGCGGTCGTGGAGAAAGGTTCAAAGTATGAACCAAGAATGAATTTTCATGGCCAAGGTTTCATGAATTTATAGAGAAATGGTATACGTTGGTTCGGGTTGAAGTGGACTTTCAGATACATGCCGAGTCGCACCGAACTGCAAGTTGAAGAAGATGATGATGATGATGCTATTAACTTCTGTTTCTGATTGCAGATTCAGTTAACATTTGAATGGATGCGACAATTATTTTGGCTAAGCTCTGGCTGCATTGTGCCCAAGACGGAGGAACGCAAAGAAGTTCATTTGCTAGGGAAAGGGATGTCCTGGAGTTGTTCTCTTTGGAAGTTGCACTTTTCTCGATTCAATGCACTGTCCTAGTACTCGTAAGTGGGAACTTTTCAGAATTCTTCCACGCCGGTAGCCTTTTGGCACACTCCGCCGTGGCTGCAACTTGGCTCTATGCACTATGAAATTATTATGGGGAACGACGCTCTTCACACTGTGCGTACGCGTACGTGATATGAGAGGACAGTTACCGATTAGCTCGGGCTGCAGTACAATACAACTTAACATGTATCTATTCTGCTCGTAGTGCAAGGGGCAATAGTTGGTACTATTTCTTGGAACTGTCCAGCTTATTTTAAAAGCACACATTTGTCTAGTCATTTAAATTAACAAATGGAATAAATGAACTCCGTTGTAAATGAAAATTCATTACTTAATGCATAGTGAAAAGCTGCAAGCATAATTACGTGTAAACAAATCAACTTTTATTTCTGGTGTGCTTCCAATCGGTAATTTTTTTTTTGTCTTATTTTTAAGTTGATATTTAGTGATAGAACATGTGGAAAGATATTTAATAACTAATTTTTAAAAGACTTCCAAAAAGAGAAGGCTACCCTATATTTTCTCCGGCTCTTTTATGGTTGTTTGGGCATACGTATTGGACAGACATAGACAAAGAAGTCCTGTTCTGCTAGTCTTAGATCTGTTTTCCATAATGACCCATTTTATTAATACGAAAATCGAATGATGGTTAAGGATAGTTATCGTATAAATAAAAAATTTCTGATTTTTTTTTCGAGACAACCGGTTGTCTCATACGTTAGTTTTCATTATTTAGGTCGCATACGAGGGGCACCACAATAAATTAAAATATTTGAGGAAGAACTTGCAATTCAATGATGATCAATAGCCCATCATTGAATCACAAGTTTGAATTCAAATTTAAATGCGCTTTATTGATTCTGTTCGTAATAGTTCGTTATTGTTTATAATGATGTATATAATGATAAACTTTTTCTTCAATATTTTATTTTTCAAAACAATTTTATAATATTTGAGAACGAACTCAATCATATTCATTAATTGACTATCTATATACAGTTCAAAAAATATTTTTATTTTTTCAAACTTCAAAAACAATATACTGTCGCGTGTATTTGGTTCGCGGCCAATAATTTTAATGTTCCGGGGAAGAGAAAACGCAATGTCTTTTAAATTAAATTAAAAGAGTTTATTTAATTCGTCTAAAAATGCCCAATCACTTCACTAACAATTTCACAACTTTAATTTTCACTATTAAAACTCTACCTTCCACTTGTCCATAAATTTCTATCGCAATTGTCCACTTAAAATCACTTCACACTCAAACAATCAATATCGCCTGTACTTCGCGTATCGCAGTTTTCTATCGCGGTTGTAATGAATGATGATCCCCCCATTCATTCAGCTCGCCTTTATATAGGGTCTGTAGTCATTCAACCAAGTTCTCGTACATTGGCGAATTCGCGGGAACATTCGAGCGACTGCAAATGAATGGAGCAGTGACTCACTTTCGGATGTTGATGCTTGTTGGGTTTTCGTGATTTCGAGTAAATTGTTGATGTTCTTAATTGTTGTGAAAACAATTGCGACAGTAGCTCACAGAATTATTTGTACATGTAACAATTCCCCCACCTCAGTTCTTTTCGCCCCGAAAAGATGTGTCGCCAGTTGTAGTCAATTCTCCCTGGGTGTAATATGGGGCAAGACGGTCCAGATGCACGATTTTCATTTTAGCTCTCGGCTTACGATGTTCCTGTATTCGGTATACGACGTCGTTGATTCGTTTTGTAACTCGGTATGGTCCCTCCCAATTATGTTGCAACTTTGGAGACCTACCCTTTCACCGTTGCGGGTTATATAGCCACACCAAGTCATCTTGCTGGAAGCCAGTAGAATTAGCCTTTAGATCATACCTGGTCTTCATGTGGTCAGTAGCCGATTCGAGGTGATTTCGCACTGTCCGATGTATCTGGTTCAACCGTTGCCTTAGATCAATTGCGTACTCCGAGATCGTTTGGGGTTTCTCAGGGGGTGTTCCGAACTTTATATCAGCTGGCAGATGAATAGTCTTTCCAAAAAGGACTTTGGCTGGGGCTTGGCCCGTCGATGCATGTTTGGCAGCTCTTTATGCCATCAAAAATAGTGGGATATGTCGGTCCCAGTCCCTCTGGTTCTCGTCAACCATCTTGGCCAGGTGTTTATTGAGCGTGCCGTTGAAACGTTCGACCATTCAATCGGATTGGGGATGCAGCGGTGTTGTCCTCGTTTTCCGTATTCCCAGCAGCTCACACATTTCGCTAAAAACTAGTGACTCGAAGTTTCGGCCTTGATCTGAATGTAGTTCACAAGGTACGCCGTACCTACTGACCCAATTTAACAAGGTAGTTGCTTTCTGGTAGTTGCTTCCTGGTTGGGAATGGGGTAGACCTCAGGCCACATGCTGAAACAATCGGCTACAAGCAGCGTGTATCGATTTCCCCAATCGGATTCAGGAAAGGGTCCTGCGATGTCAACAGCAATCCTTTCGAATGGCACGCCTACGTTATAGGTTTGCATTTGTCCTCTCAGTCGTCGCTTTGGGCTCTTGACGGAAGCGCAAATTGTGCATCTGCGACACCAGTCCTCTACGTCTTCTCGAGCATGGAGCCAGTAGAACCTTTCCCGCAATTTCGCTAAGGTCTTGTTAACACTAAGGTGGCCTCCCGAGGATCCTTCATGCATTTCCTTAATCACATCGTGGATTCGGCTTTTGGGTAGTATAGTTTGCATCCTATAGGAGCTACCATCCACTTTTTCCTATTTCCGCTTGAGTACGCCACCCTCCACCTAAACGGAGTTCCATTGTGCCCAATAGCTTTTCAGGGTTGCGCCATGCATTGAAACGTCTTTCCACTCAGGTCGCCCAGTCGTCTCCTTCCATACAAGCAATGGTCCGATGTCTTCTCGTTCAATTCCCACGCACTCACACCTGCACTCGTCTGCCACTACCTCGCGAACCCGGGCAGTGATACGGGTCACATTTTTGGCTGCCTCAAAATTTAAACTATAAGCCAATGCATCCTTGACTGTTTGCTTTTGAGCTAACCGCGCGGCTTGTTGCAATTCCTTGTCCTTTAAGGCGCTGATGAATGCTTCTGCTGCTACGTCATCTCAATGTTCTGGGTCGCACGCTGGGTAAGCCAAAAGTGCCAGTTGCTCAATGTCTTGTGCTAGCTGCTGCAAGGTTTCACCAGACTTCTGCGTCCAATGCCGTAGCTGTGTCCGGTAAATCTGCTTCAGATGATCGTATCCATAACGCATGTCGAGCGCATTCATTATAGCAGCCGGGTTTCAATGCAGCTCAACGGGGATAGTCTGCAAAAGCTCGGCAGCTGGGCCTCTTAGAGCAAGAATTAACGCAGTTGCTCGTTCCTGCTCATTCCAGTGATTTATCCTAGCGGCTGCTTCAAACTGGATTTTGTAAATAGTCCAGACCGTTTGCCCGTCGAATATTGGTGCTTGCACATTTCTAGATGAGCTTTGCGCTGCGGTTATAAGTGGGGCTGGTGAGGCGGTCACTACTGCCTTCGCTGCTTCCAAGTCCTTTTTCACTTTTTCCATCTCATGGTTGATTCTCTCTTCGACCTGGCTGATCTCAAGGTTGATTCTCTCCTCGACCTGGTATACCTTTTCCTCGACGCATTTAATTTGGCTGTTAAGACTACTGAGCTCCGCTTTTATTTCGGTTGACTGTTTTTCCAGCTTCTGTGTGATGTCTGCCTTGATTTCGAACGCTTGTTGGTCTAGCTTCGCTGATTGTTCATTTGGCTTCGCAGCTAAACTGGATGTCTGTTCATTTAGCTTCGCTGATTGTTCACTTAGCTTCGCTGATTGTTCATTTAACTTCGCTGTTAAATTGGATGACTGTTGTCGCTGCTCTTGCTGCATCAGCATTAACATTCGCATCAGCGCATTTTCTGGTTCCTTTGGTTTTGGTGTTTCTGCTTCACCACCTTCTGCGCCTTTTTCTGCATCTGTATGCTCACCCGAATCCAGATACGCACCTTCCGATTCAATCGCGTCACGCAAGCGTGCAATCAGTATGGCCTTTGTACCTTGCGTGGCCAGAGTTCGCTGTTCCAGCTCCTCTTTGAGCTCCAATATGCTCAATTGATTAATTTTTAGATGTAAATTTCCTGGCATTTTTATTGTTTTGGCTATTTTCCCACCAGTTTCCACGTTTATTCTCACTTTTGGGCACTTCAAAAATGTTTAATCGTTTTCACTTCCAAAATTTTCTTTCTCACTTCTTGACACCATTGTCGCGTGTATTTGGTTCGCGGCCAATAATTTTAATGTTCCAGGGAAGTGAAAACGCAATGTCTTTTAAATTAAATTAAAAGAGTTTATTTAATTCGTCTAAAAATGCACAATCACTTCACTAACAATTTCATAACTTTAATTTTCACTATTAAAATTCTACCTTCCACTTGTCCATAAATTGCTATCGCAATTGTCTACTTAAAATCACTTCACACTCAAACAATCAATATCGCCTGTACTTCGCGTATCGCAGTTTTCTATCGCGGTTGTAATGAATGATGATCCCCCCATTCATTCAGCTCGCCTTTATATAGGGTCTGTAGCCATTCAACCAAGTTCTCGTACATTGGCAAATTCGCGGGAACATTCGAGCGACTGCAAATGAATGGAGCAGTGACTCACTTTCAGATGTTGATGCTTGTTGGGTTCTCGTGATTTCGAGTAAATTGTTGATGTTCTTAATTGTTGTGAAAACAATTGTGACAGTAGCTCGCAGAATTATTTGTACATGTAACAATACATATCTAGATTTACATTATATGTTTAATATGTCAAAAGTAAAGTATTTTTATGTAAAGTTTTTTTTATGTATGGAATGATTATTTTTGAGTTATTTTGAATTATATATTATATAACCGCCACAGAACTTCCCCCCTAGTGAAATATTTATATTTTGCGATAAAAGGAAAACTACTTATGTTAGTTAACTGTTACTGGTTAATTTTTTAATTTTAATGTAAAATTATTCTTTGAGACTTATTGGAACTTTTACCATTCATAAATATCACGTTATAAATCTAGTTTTATTTTTACTGATGACTAACGATACTTTTTTGGTCTCTATATTTCCATTATTTTTTACTACGTTTTTCTTAATTGCAGAAAAACAACGTTTTAATCGATCTACAGAAATATTACGCGCTTTATTATTAATCTCAATAGTAAAATATTTTTCTTTTCTTTGAAATATCTTCAAGGGACTTTGGTATGGTGGTTTAAGCGATGGACGAACCGAATCTACCCTGACTAGAGCTTCGGTGCATGTATCTAAACTTTTAATAATTTTTATGTTATTATTACCATGATTTGTAGCCGGAATAGGTTTGAGAACCGACATAGCAACTTTCAGATCTTTAACAAAATCGTTTTGTATTTGGTTATTAAATGATGGAATTGAAAAATCACCCGGAATTTTGATATTTTCTCCATATAGTAGCTCTGCTGGAGAAGTATTAAGATCTTTTTTGATTGCTGTTCTCAAACGTAACATCACAAAAGGTAAGCTCTTGGTCCATGAAGGATTATTATGTGTCATAATGGCCGCTTTAAGGGTACGATGCCATCTTTCGATCATACCGTTAGCTTGAGGATGATAAGCTGTAGTACGGTTGCGCTTAAAACCTAGAGTCCTTGCTAGTTCGCCGAATAGTTGGGATTCAAATTGTTTACCTTGATCAGTAACTATGGTTTCAGGAACTCCAAAACGGGTAATCCAAACACTGCATAAAGCTTCCGCACAAGAATTTGTTCTCAAGTTTGTCAAACGTTTCTCTACAATCTGTGCTTCTGAAATAGCTTTGAAATCTATTGTACTAGGAATTTATATTTGAGAAATCCTAGAAAGAGAATCAGCAACTACATTCTCTTTGCCAGAAATATGTCGAAAGTCTGTAGTAAACTCACTAATAAATGTTAGTTGACGGAGTTGCCTTGGAGAACCTTTAGCTGGGTTTTGTCGAAATGAATATATTAATGGCTTGTGATCTGTGAACAGCGTGAAAGAACGACCTTCAATGTAAAATCTAAAATATTTTACTGCTTGATAAGCCGCCAACAATTCACGGTCATAAAAACTATAATTTTTTTGAGCTTGATTGATTTTCTTAGAGAAGAAACCTAAGGGTTGCCAGTCATCATTTATGCGTTGTTGGAGTGCTGCACCAATGGCAATATCTGAAGCATCGACGAAAATTCCTAAAGGAGCATCCATGTTAGGAAAAGCTAATACTGCTGCATCGAACAATTGTTGTTTTGAAAAATTAAAAGATTCAATAGCTTCTGGAGTCCAGTTAATTTTAATTTTGTCTGACTTTTTAGCTCCTATTAGATAACTGTTAAGTAATGCATGATGTTGAGCTGCATTGGGCAGGAAACGACGATAAAAATTTATCATGCCTAAAAATCGTCTAAGCTCTAAAATAGTCTCAGGTAGTTTGAATTGAAGAATATCTTGACACTTGTCTGGAGCTGGACGAATGCCTTCAGACGAAATGAAATAACCAAGAAATTTTATCTCAGTCTGTAAAAATTTACATTTGTTAATTTTAATTATAAGACCATGTTCTTGTAATCTTTCAAAAATAATTTCCAAATAAGCTAAATGCTCAGAAACTGATTTAGATGCAATCAGGATGTCGTCAAGATATACAAAACAAAAATTTATATCTTTCAATACAGAACTAATGAATCGCTGGAAAGTTTGCGGAGCATTGCATAGTCCAAAGGTCATTCGGGTAAACTCAAAGAGTCCAAACGGTGTGCATACAGCTGTTTTTGGAATATCTTCGGGTTCGACTGGAATTTGATGGTATGCCTTGGTAAGATCTAAAGTTGAAAATGTTTTGCAATCGGTCAGAAAATGAGTAATATCCTGAATATTAGGAATCGGATAACGATCTGGAACAGTTATGGCATTTAAACGTCTGTAGTCTCCACAAGGACGCCATCCACCATTACTTTTTTTTTTACCATGTGTAATGTTGAGGACCATTTGCTGTATGAAGGATGGCAGATGCCTTGTTCCAGAAGAAAATTAAATTCTTTTTTGGCTGACTCTAATCTATCCGGAGCTTAACGTCTAGGTCTAGGACATGATTGGAGATCCAGAAGTAACAATTTTATGTTTAATATTATGTATTGGAACTTTAGTGAAATCAAATTCTAAGGTAATCGACTTGAATTTAATTAATAATTCTTTAACATTAGGATCAACATCCGATTGAACGTGAATTGATAAATTTGAATAATCTTCCTTAGAAATAGAAGCTATTGATTCAAGATTGGTAACTGGTTCAATTAAAGCTTTATCAGCTACACCTACTAAAAGACCGAAATGACCAAGGAAATCTGCTCCTATAATGGGACGTGTAATGTCGGCAATTATAAAGCGCCATGAAAAATCTCTTCTAAGTCCCAAATTTAATGTTAATAACTTTCTGCCATATGTATCAATGGAAGATGCATTAGCAGCAGAAAGTTTAAGTCCCGATGGAATTTATTTCAAGTTATTTGATTTTGGAATCACGGAAATTTCCGCACCTGTATCGATTAAAAAATTCTGCTTTGAAGAATGATCGAGAATTAAAAGGCGGCTAGAAGAAATACTACTTAAGTTTGCCGCCCGAGACATAAGAGGATTTAGTTTTTTGATTTATAGAAAGTCTCCTTAGAATTTTTGTTACTAAATTTGCATGGCTCAATACACTTATGTGCATTGACACCAAATTTATCATGATACCAACAAAATCCTCTATCTTTTGAGCATCTGTTGGATGAACTGCGTGAACGGAAACCTTGAAACTGGCCATCATTCCTTCTTGGACTACTAAATCTTAATAATTCTCTAACAGCCTTAGTAAGCTCTGCAACTTGACTTCTTTACTCTGTAATTTGTTGTTGAACGTTAGGTTCTGATTTGGAGGAATTTGCAAACGAAAATACTGATGGTCTATTTGAAACTTCAAAAATTTTATCAGCACTTGATGCCAGATTATTCAAAGAGCTGGACCGATTACATGCTAATATTGCTTGCATGTTTTCCGGTAGTCTTTGAAGCCATAATGATCTTAAAAGATCACTTCAACTTTATCCCCCCCCCAAGTTGTTTCATCTCACGAAGAAGTTGTGAGGGCTGTCTATCTCCTAAAGTGAGATTCGAAATTAATTGATTTAATCTCGTATTCTCACTTGCTGAAAGTCTGGAAATTAAAGCTTCTTTTAAAGTTGTGTAGGGAGTAGTGGATGAAGGATTATTCACTAGATCAGTAACTGTCCTAATGGCTTCAGGATCAAGAGCTACCAGAACATAATTGAATTTAGTTAACTCCGTCGTAGTCCCAGCGAGAACGAATTGAGCCTCCGAACGCTTAAACCATGTTTCAGGAAACTCCTTCCAAAATGAAGGTAGTTTCACTATTACAGCATTTACTGTAGAATCCCCTGAAGGACTCGCATCATGGAAATTATCTTGGGGCATAATTTAATTTATAATAATATAAGTTTTCCTGCAAAAATAAATCCCTAAGGGTTCCGGGTGCGCTACGCTGGATATACCCCCCCCCCCCCTGTCGCAGGATATATCCTACCCTTAATCTGCGATCTAATCGTTAAAATTTTATTCAAAGCTTTAAAATTAAAAAAAAAAATATTTAGAAATTTTGAAAAATATTTGAAATATTTTAAAAATTCTGGTATATATGTATGAATTAAAAATGTGTGTAATTGTAGAATGTAATGTTGTACATAAATTTTCTTACTTAAATTCCTTTACGTTTCGGTTTATAATACTTCCTTGAAAATCGTTCTTGATGAAATTGCCAAATGATCTTTGCCACACAATATTATGTCAGAAATATCCACAATCTGGTCCTAATATCGATCAAACGCAAAAACTCCTCTCGACTCTCTGCTGAACATGACAAAATTTTCAAACTTCTTCTCCGTCTGTCCAACAACTGATATCAGGAAGTTGTCACAATTTATCTTCCTCACAACGTCAAATATCAATACGAATTTTGAACTCGTGGAGAACTCAAAGGCAGAAACTAAACGGGCTTGCAACGAAATCCTAAAATTGTAACAGCCGATCGTAAGCCGAGAGAAAATTTTCTTCTTTCTTGTATCCTCTATTGTTTTGTTGATTCAATTCGATTCGAATTGGAGGTCTTGAATATAACCAGCCTGGAGGTCGTGAATAAAACCAGCCTGGAGGTCTTGAATATAACCAGCCTGGAGGTCTTGAATTTTTGAAGGCGCTTGTGCCTTATCGAGGTCACCAATTGTTCGTAATAGTTCGTTATTGTTTAAAATGATGCATATAATGATAAACTTTTTCTTCAATATTTTATTTTTCAAAACAATTTTAGAATATTTGAGAACAAACTGAATCATATTCATTAATTGACTATCTATATACAATTCAAAAAATATTTTTATTTTTTTATACTTCAAAAACAGTATACATATCTAGATTTACATTATATGTTTAATACGTCAGAAGTAAAGTATTTTTATGTTAAGTATATTTTATGTATGGAATGATGATTCTTGAGTTATTTTGAATTATATATTATATAACCGCCACAATTCAATCGTTATAAATTTTATTAAAAACATAATGTAAGTTTTAAATACTGAAAATGACTCGAAGGAGTCAAAACGCACCTTTCCACTCAAAACAGCAAGGCTCAACGGATTTCCAAGAAAAAACAACAAGTTTTAAAACATTAAAGTACTCAAAAACTGAAAAGGCTAGATGAAAATCTAAATTTAAACAATATTTAATCAAAAAAATTAATTAAAAACCAATATTATTTTAGGGGGCATGATTTCGCTACAACCTCGTATTTTAAACAATTAAGAACACCGGATGACCTGCGATTAATTCTTTATTCTTATATTACCGATCCCCTAGCTGCCTCACCGTTATATTGGGGCTGCTCCGGCTGAGGCTCCATCGACCTAAACTAACTCACCCAAAAACGGGCGTGGGCGCCACACGTTCGACCCTCCGAGCCTCTCAAGGGGTCGTCCGAACGAGAAGAAGACTGCCTGGACCGAAATTAACGAATATATAAGTTTTGGGGCTCGCCACCACCTAGCCGCAAAAATCACCTTAAAAAGAAACTCTGCTACGCAGAACGAGTTAAAGTGTTTCACCGCCACATAAATCTCGTAGTTGTCCACACCAGGGTAACCGAATTTAATTCAAGCACTAACGTTCACTGCACTCGCCAAACACTACCACCTCACTTAACTTTCCCAGGTCTTCCTGCCTGGTCAACGTCCCGGGAAAAGAATTCCCGAGCCACACCTTTCACAGCTGAAAAGGAACGTATTTATGTAAAGCTTTGAGGGTATTCCAAGCGAAGAATTGGAAAGAGTAACCAAAGTAAACGCGAGAGTTACTAGAGAAAATGAGGAGATGAAACTCCAAATTCAGAGGAAATGCTCCGGCTACTAACAAACGTCAACAAAACAAAAGTGATGAAGCCACAAAGTACGCCCGGAAAAGCGACAACAAGCAAGACGAATGAGAAAAAAGTAGCCACGCAAAAGGCTCAACACACAAATGAAGCAACATTACAAGATACGAAAAAGTCAACAATACATGATGCTGATGTCATACTAAGCACGGTAGGAGCAAACGACAGCGCAAATTAGTATGCGGTACTTGCTGCTATGAATGACGATATGGACATCGAGATGGATCATCAAGAAAACATAGGTAATATTAATGATTCTAGTGATAATTTTATTTAATACTTAAAATCAAAAAATAATGAGAAGGAGAAGAAGCCAACTGGTGGGTCCGCTGGTTCCCCTATTGAAAATGATAACATAACTAGAAAGTTTCTCCGATTAATGTCTTTGGGCAGTGCGGAGGGGATATGGTTCGGCTATTACCAGCCGAACATAAGATCGATAGTTTCAAAGTTAAGAGAGTGACCACTGATATAGTCACAATTAAAACAAAAACACTGGCTGATTTCAAGCTGGCGAAAGACACACTTAATAGAGGATATGCTTCCCACTTCACATATACGCCAAAGGCAAAAAAATCTGGCCTTCTGTTGAAGGGCTTGGCCTGTGGGGAGAGAACATTTGATCTCCTTGATATGTTACAGGAAGTAACACCAGCTACTAAATTCATTAGTGTGAAAAATTTTGCTACCAGGAGATCAACTGTTGAAGGCAAAATATTACCATTTTATTTGGCACAAATTTCTAACGATAGAAATCCAAGTGCCCTCCAAAAGGTAATCGTACCTGAACTTTGGAGTTGTGAGGTGGGAACATCTCTAAAAACTGAGGTCAACCAATTGTGCCATGCACTATCGCTGCGTTAAATGTAAAGGTATTCATGCCCCCGGTGAATACGAATTGGCTCAAATGAAGCCTAGATAAAAATTATACTGTGTTAACTGCGGTATATTTGCTCATCCAGCATCATGTTGAGGATGCCTACGATATCCCAATGCAAAAGTTAAATTTTCCCAAAACAAACCCAAGTACTCCGTAGTGTGTTACTTTCAACTTTGTCAAACCCGGAGTATCATTTGCACTTGCTGCTAGAGGACCAGCAGGCAACAATGTAAATAAAATAAATAATGTAAGTGGCAATAATGAGCTGCTTCTCAAAATTCACCAACAGCTTGAATATCTTTCAGAAAGAATAAAGGAACAAGAATTCGAAAACTTTGAATAATCTCTTGAAGTGTCCGTTATCAAAATTTCACTGTCAGGTGGGGATAACCTCTTCGTTATCTCTACCTATGCAACTGGTCAAAATGATTTCAAGTTCAGGGAGGAACTCAGATGCTTGTTTGAAATACTCAAATTGAATATGCTGCATGTTTATTATATTCTTGCTAGTGACCAAAATGCCAAGCATACATCATGGCTGAACGCCACCAATAACCCAAGAGCTGCATTCCTGAAATTGTGGATAACAGAGAACCAAATTGAATACATGTGTAATCTATATGGGTCGGAGTTCCCAACATACCCTTGAACAAATTCATATTTGCACCTCTGCGTTGCTGACGTTTTAATAGTCCACGTGCTTCCTTACGATAGCGACCACAACCCAATCCGAATGGAAATTAATCACCCAAAGGAATCACGTCTTTCTCATTTCAGATGACCATGAAAATCATCGGTTAAATTTAAAATGCAAATTAGCAGAAAATCGTTTGGAGGCCACAACCAGACGAATGAATTAAAGATTAATGCCTTAGCACTGTCACTTTTGGAACAACTTCTACTCCGTTTCTTGCAACCCTTACATTACATCAATTGGCAATGGCCGAAATGGAAAAGTATCCTATCGCAAGATAGTCGGTATTCAAGCAATTTTATGTAGATGATTTGTTGTCAGGAGAACACAACCTATAAGAAAGCGTGAATAAAAGAGATGATTCTTCTAAAATCTGGTGCTTTCAACTAGGGAAATGGATACCAAATGACGAGCGAATACTACAAGATCTCCCTGCTGGAGACATCGAAATGAAAGATTTTACAGATTTCGGATCAGATAACAGATATAAGTCACTACGAGCTATGTTGTTCCCTCTGAAGGATTATTTCACATATTGATAGAAAAAAAAACAGAACAATCAACAACACAAACAAAACGCTCGATTATTTCTAAAATAGCACGTCTGTACGACCCATTAGGAAAGGTAGCACCTGTTATGATAGCAGCAAAAATCCTCCTTCAAAGCCTATGGTTATCTGAACAAGATTGGGATCAACCAATATCAAATGTAATAAATATAGAATGGGTCAATCCGCTGGAACAATTACATAATATTGAAGACATTAAAATTCCAAGATGGGTAACATACCAACAAAATTCAACAGTATCACTCCATGGAATCTATGATGCATCTCAACGGGTGTGCGCAGCAGCAATTTATATAGTGGTGCAATCAGGTTCATCGATCAACAGTCATTTGGTAATAGCCAAAACCAAAGTTACACCATTAAAACCAACTAGCATCTCCCGTCTAGAATTATGCGGTGCAGTCTTGCTACCACAACTACTGAATGAAGTCCCAAGGTCATTTGAATTCGAGAAAATACCTAACTGGTTGTTGACTGATTCCGAAGTTGTCTTAGCATGGTTGAAAGGGCATCCGACTCAATGGATGGTCTTCGTGAGCAATAGAACAGCTCATATCTTAGAAAATACTAGTAATATTCCCTGGCGTTATGTCCTGTCCAAATGCAATCCCGCCGATGTAGCATCGAGGGGAGTCAAATCCAGGGACTTAGTCAAAACTCAACTTTGGTGGAATGGACCAAGTTGGCTAGCTAAAAGTAGCGATGAATGGGCTAAAATGAAAGAAATCCAATCAATAAATATCGAGAAGTGGAAACATATAATGGTTAATGTCAGTTGACCAGCAGATAATTTCGTGAACAGGCTGGTGGAAACGTATTCAACATTGACGAAACTAATAAGGGTCATATTGCTTCCGTTTCATCAAATGAAAGGCAAACCATTCAGGCAGTCGTACATACTTGACCAGCGTTGAATTAAAGCTGTCTTTGGAATTTTGAATCAAATATGCTCAGCAAACAGAATGCTCACAAGAAATAACGCATGGTATGACGTCAGCACCCGTAGGGAATAAAAGTAAACTGGCTAATTTGAATCCATTCCTGGACGACAAAGGAATCATTCATATTGGAGGGTGGTTAAGACACACCCATTTACCTTTCGATAAAAAAATACTCGATGATTCAACCATGGAATGGAAAACTCACCGATCTAATACTACATCAGATTCATCAGTCAACTTTAGATGGAGAAACACAGCTAATGTCGAAGACGCTCAGAAGAAAATTGTGGCTAATAGATGGCCGCAATTGCATCAAACGATTTATACATAGGTGCATCCGTTGTTTTCATGCCAAAGAAATTACATCAACACAATTGACGGGAGATTTACCACAACCTCAAGTGACCGTATCTCGTCCATTCACTCACACGGAAGTTGCTTTTTGCTGAACATTTGATATAAAGGACAAGAAAGGCAGAAGTAGCAAGACCGCAAAAGGATACGTAGCTATATATACTATATTTGCATTGCAGTGAAAGCCATACATATTGAAGTCGTCAGTGACCTGTCCACGCCCGCTTTCCTTGCAGCCTTCCGAAGATTCATATAAACATATGTACTCTGACTGCGGCACTAATTTCGTTGGTGCAGCTGCTGAGCTGAAAAAGATGTTGGAAATGAGTGTTGGAGCGACCGAAGCTCTGGCACAGGATGGATTAACGTGGCATTTCAATCCTCCAGCTTTACCCCATTTCGGAGGGCTTTGGGAAGCTGGAGTGAAGTCCATAAAATTACATTTAAGTCGAGTGATAGGCAATGCATCGTTAACCTGCGAAGAATTGACCACTGTGCTAGTTCAAATATAAGCTTGCCTTAATTTCCGGCAACTGAGTCCCCTTTGTGATGACCCAATGGACATCGCAGCACTAACTCTTGCTCATTTTATAATTGGTGACACGATGATAGCTCCTTCGGAGGTTACGTTGGAGGAAGTTAATATTAATCATCTCGACAGATGGCAACTGGCACAAATAATCACCCAAGATTTTTGGAAACAGTAGCGAATGGGCTATGTAAGTCGTTTACAACGCCGACCAAAGTGGATCAAAAATGCAAATAACGCCAAAGTAGGTGACTTATGCTTATTGAAGGAAGAAAGAACTCCGTCTTGCAGATGGTCTCTAGGCAGGATCATTCAGCTCCACCCAGGACATGATGCGGTAGTACAAGTCATAACGGTGCCTTCAAATAGCAAACTCTACAAAAGAGAAATCACGAAAATTACAATTGCTAGTTCAAACCAGTGCAAAGTAGGGCACGAAGTATCATATCACCAACGTTATTCTTCCTACTTCACTTTTTACAATGCTATTCACCTGATCTGCATACATTTCCCAATTCCTGACACGATTAAACCCTAGAACATAAAATTCGCTAATATAAAGATAGATCCTTAGTTTCCTTTGATACTACCGGCCCTTTAAATCAGACAATATATGTATATACGAATGTTCAACAAATTTCGTAATTGAAAAAGGTGTAGGTGGACGCCCAGCATAAGGTGGGATAACTTCTCCAGGCCAATATCACGCAAAAAACCGCTGGAAACGATTGGAACCACTAAAGGCCGAAAAAGATACGATAACCAAATTCTTCACATGGCGAATGGAAGCGAAACAATAAGAAACGAGACAGAAAGTGTACCAAGTAAAACCTAAACACTAACTGCTATACTTACAGGACGGTTTTCTTTTTCAATCATTCTGAGGTATTATCACCCCTCAGCCGGGGGAGTATGTTCCTTGCCAGTTATTTTAGCTCCAGCTCCATCCATTATGCATCATAATCTGAAATAGAAAAAACACACAAAGAATCGCTGTCAAAATAAAACCCAATAAAGTTACTTGTCTGAACCGATCAATAAACAGCAGAAAACATGAATCTGGGTCACATCTTAAGACTTTAAAACTTCTATGTACAAACTTATAAACTGAATGTCAATGTGAACGTCATTAAGAGATCGTGATTCAGATTAGCAGACTTGAAAACATTATAATATCGTAATATTCGCAATGACAATTATGGTAAATAGTTAGATGGAGACAGCTCAATTTGTTGAAAGCAAAGTACCGAAGTCCTTTTTTAGGTCTTTGTAAAAAAAATTTTTTTACAAAGACCTACTAGTTTCGCGACCTGTCTGTCCGTCTATCCGTCCGTCTGTCCGTCTGTCCGTGCGTCACAGCTGATTTCCTCAGAAACTATAGAAGCTAGTATGCTCAAACTTTATGAAAAGGTCAGAAGTGATGGTCTCTCAAAAGTTAAGGCCTTGACAAAAATTTAAAAAATGTTTAAGGGGGGTCCCCCCTAATAACGAATTGGCCCTTAAAAATTTTTTTTAATCAAAGGTAGTCGAGTGGGATATCAAATGAAAGGTCTTGATTAGAACTTTTAGAATCTGAAATAATAAAATCATTTGATGAATTAAGGGGTCCACGGAAAGGCAAAATGTACGCAAAATTTGTGTCCCCCCCCCCCCCCTCGCGATTGGACACCTTTCAGCCGAAAAATCTGAAAATTATCACGAATGTGGACCTTTATGAGTGCAAGGGCAACAAATACCTTAGAAATCGAAATTCGCTCAACTTTGTTAATAATAGTATGATTTGTAGATTTTACATTTTCGCCCATAAAATCAAAACGGTACCTTTAAACTTCTGGAAATTTTGCAATTATATAGAATGACATAAGATATATATGTTCACAAAATTTAGTTGAGATCGAATTATAATCAAGTGAGTGATAGCCATTTCAATTATATGGAATTACAACAACGATAACACGTGTTTATGGTTCGTATAGGGTTTTCCAATAAGAGGTGTTATTTTGATATTAAAAGAAAAACGCCATTTTTAGGGTTTTGTAAAATAATTTAACAAAACCCTACTAGTTTCGCGACCAGTCTGTCCGTCTGTCCGTCTGTCCGTCTGTCCGTCCGTCCGTCCGTGTGTCACAGCAGTTTTTCTCGGAGACTACTTAAGCTAGAAACATCAAATTTTGTGTGTAGGTGTAAAGTGATGATCTCTTTAAAGTTCAACTACAAAAAAATTTTATGAGGTATTTAAGGGGGGTCTCCCAATATAGGAGAGTGACCCCCCGAAAAAAAATTGCATTGAAGGTAGCCGATATGGATATCAAATGAAAGGCCTTGATGAGAGCTTTTCAAAACAGGTCTTAGTTTGGCAAAATTTGCTTCGAGGGGCGCACAGGGAGGGGAAATACACGAAAAATTTGTGCCCCCCCTCGCGATTGGACACCTGTGATCCGAAAAATCTGAAAAAAATCAGGAATGTAGGCCTTGGTGAGTGCAACAACAACAAATACGTGAGAAGTCGCAATTCACTCAACTTTGTTAGTAATAGTATGATTTATCGATTTCATGTTTTCTTGGATAAAATCTTAACGGTACCCTTAAATTCAATGAAATTCAGTACGTGGATGTCTATTCATAAGATTGATCTATCCTGAAAGTTTCATAAAGATATTTAGCGAAGTTATAGCGGTTTGAATTTTCCTGTATTACTATGGAACAATATGCGCTGCATTTATAACTATGGCAACATATGGCTATGGAACAACATGCGCTTTTTACCGACTCAGACACTACAGTTTTGCTAGGATTTGCATGAAAATTTCAGGAATGATAGGTGTCATGAATAGCTTTGAGAATCAGTTCAGCCAGTGGTATCAGTAATCGTAAAACAAAATAGTGGCTGTTTTAAATGCGAAGATTGAATAATTTTGAGTTATTTTTTCCCAACTTCAACGTTTAAGGTGCATGCTTTGAACACTTGATTCAATTTAATGAATGACTGTAGTTGAGTACCTACAATTAATGCTCATAAGTGAAACAACTCAAGGAGGTGGAAGAGAGCTCCTAGCAAAAGGGTTTTGTAACCATTCTAGGATTCGAAAAAATTTGCTATTAATCGATGATAATAGTACAGGAGAGTGGCGCCTGAAAAAATAAATGCATCAAACGTAGCCGATATGAGTATGAAATAAAAGTTTTCTTGGGAGCTTTTCAAAACAGTTGTTAAACTGTCAGTTTTTGCTTCAGTGGGGGCACAGGGGGGAAATACATGAAAAATGTATTTCCTCTGTCGCGGATGGACACCTGAAATAATTATCAAGGGAGATATTTATCAGTATAACAATACCAAAAACCTCAGAAGTCGAAATTCGTTCAACTTTGTTAATAATAGTATGATCTACGTATTTCATAATTGCTCCAATAAAATCGTCTTTGACATGTTTCTTGATTTTATTCGATCTGGTGACTGCATTTTGTAAATTGAATACAAAACCCTACTGACATGAGCGTAGGTCTGTTTACCCAACTTGTTTTAAATAAATGATCGGATGTTTAGTCCATTATAAAGAAAAAGATATGCCGTTAATAGCAATCATTAACATTGGGCAAATAACCACTACGACACGCTTACAGGACCATATCCTCTGCATGAAATTTTCCATAACCAAATCGCAAAGTGGCTGCCCTATGTCCTCGATAGCCTCACGAATTTCATCTTTGAGATCTTGAATTGACGCTGGGCTATTGGCATTGGCCTTCTCTATCACGTGGCTCCAAAGGAAGAAGTCGCAAGGTTTTAAATCAGAAGATCTATTCAAAATAACACCTCTTATTGGAAAACTTTATATATATTTAAAATTGACTTAGATACTTTTATTTTCTTTCAATTTTCATGAAAATTTAAGGAATAGTGTTTAACTGGAACATGTTCAATCGGCCGAGCATTCAGAAAAATCATTTAAGCAAGATTAAAATGGCGGCTGCACTGTGCTTATGAAAGAAACTGTGCATCTTTTGTATAAATTTGAACGATTTCATATCTAAGTATTGGGTGAATAATTCAAGTTATCGATTCACGCCATTAGAAAACTTGCTTCTAACCCTAGGATGTTTACAAAGACCTTCTGGTAGGAGCACTCTCCTGCTTGCTCAACTTGTTTGAATTGCTTTCCTTGTTTGAAAATTTTAGCACTTCTTGGCAATTTGAAAATTAGTCCTGTCTCGAAAAGTAAATTGATCGGTAGTTTTGAATAGAATTAAATTTGAATTGAATCGGCATTATTAGTGTAAATTGTTGCGAATTAATAAATTAAATATTTTTGAAAATAAAGTTCTGTGTATTGAAGTTCATAGAAAGTGTTTTTCGTTTTCATTTTATAGATCCGTGTTTTTAGTGCAACACAGACCATTCTAGACAAAAAAGAGAATCCCTAGAGTAAGGATGATTAGTATTGGAGACACACTAATTGAATCGAAACCAGCGGTGAAGTACCTGGGGCTACTGATCGACCCGAATATGAGTTTCTCAGAGCAAACTAGGGCAACGGCTGAGAAGGCTGCTTTGGGAGTATCGGCTCTGAGTCGACTTATGGCCAACGTAGAGGGACCCAACCCATCAAGAAGATGCCCAATGATGAGTGCTGTAGGATCAGTGCTACTGTACGGAGCAGAGGTACGGGGCAACGCTCTCAATAAAGAGATTTACCAAAAACGCCTGGAATAGGTACAGAGACGAGGAGCATTGAGGATTGCATTTCGCATGCAACAGTGTCTGATTTGGCAGTGAAAGTCATTGCAAGCATGATACCTGTCAGCTTCTTTCCTAGCGAGTGCCGCTCTATTCACCTGCGCCAAAATGAAGATGCGAGGGAGATAGTTGTCCGCGAAAAGAAAGCGCTCACTCAACGATTGGCAGCAGTCTTGGGTAAATTGCATCCAGGGAAGGTAGACTGCGCGCCTCATCCCGGATGTGAGACCGTGGCTAAATCGAAGGCATCGTGATACTGAATGCTATCTGAACCAGGTTTTGAGCGGGCATGGATGTTTTCAGTCTTACCTGCACAGGATTGGTAGTCACGGTCACCCGATTGTCGGTATTGCCCAGGAGAGGAGGATAATGCCTGCCACACATTTTTTTGCGTGCATAAAATGGGACAAGCTGCGAAGGATCCTCTCCAGGGAGACGGGAGAGCTCATCCAGGATAATATAGTCGCGGTGATACTCGAATCGGTTGATTAATAGAACCAGGTGGCACATTATGTTTGGGCAGTCCTAAAAGCTAAAAGGAACTTACATCAGCCGATGGTGTTGGGGCTGGGGAATCGCTAGTCTCGCACTTCATTGTCCCCTCTCCCCGTCCGCTAGAAGAGGGATCCCTGGCTTGAAGCATTTAAAGCTTCTTAAATTCATTATTACCATTTTTCAAAATTCACATTCCTGAGCTAGTTCAGAGTGAAGTATAAAAATAGAAAATAGAAGACCTCTTGATTTCGAACTGGCCGTTTTGGCTTTTTGGCTCTTGTACAGTTTAGAAAAAATAATGCCTCAAAACGATTTTCCGAATTCGCAGTCCTAAGACAGCTACAGTAGTTCAAAGTTGGAAACAATTTTTAACAGTTCTGTTTTAAAATTCTCATATCTTGCTTTTTTTAAAAAAGTTGATCGAATTTCGACTTGTGAGGTAATGTTTTTATTGCTTCATTACACATATGGATTCGTTCATATTTTGCGGTCCACAATGTCAGTCGCGAGAGACAGACGCTATTTTGTAGTGTTTTTTCTCTTTCACTACACTCATTTTAACAAAATTAATGCTTTAAAACTTGACATTCAACAACCTCACTAAGACCTTTCATTTGATAATCTACTTGATTCCCTTCAAAGAAAAAAATCTTAGGGTCACTGTTAAGGTGCTTTGAAGGAATTGTAGACTATGTAGCTTCTGCAATAAAAAGCCAGCACTTTTGACCTTTCGACAAATTTTGCTGAGTCTAGCTTCTATACCATAGTTCCTAAGTGGAATGATTTTTGATGTTATTCATAGTGGCCATAAGTCATTATGATAGCTCAAACAACGAGGTCAGTAAATTGCAAACAAAAGGGCGGTAAATTTAAATGTATGATTACCACGTTTTGTTTGTTCTAAGCCAATGAAAAATTCCATACGTAAATGAAGTTGCTATTTAAAGGACATTGTTTTATTAATTTATTCGCAAACCCTTTCTTGTGAGAGCTCTCTCCAGCTACTTCGACTTTTTTTTGCGTTTATTTCGACCGCCAAAGTATCCCACAAGATACTTTAATATTGTGGTAAGCTTTTAGTAGCTACCAAGAGTTGATTGGAGAACTGACTATGGGAAACAGTCTGCAAAGAGAGACTACATTGAAACAAATATTGAATACTGAACACTAATTTATATTATTAGCACTGACGTTCGTAAGACATTGAAACATCGGCTTCCATTACACGTCTACACTGCCCATTACAACTTCTTATTTCGTCGTTTATTCAATCAGTTGACCAAGTGTCAACACATCTTTGAATATTAATTACCAATAAGCAGTTTAGGATTCACATACGCATCCATGCCACGATGCATGCTCTCTGCAAAATACTCATATGAGCTTGATATCAAAGTTATGTGTTTGTTCTCGGTGTTCGAGGTGTCCAGTGTCACAGCTAAGATAGATATGGATACGAGCCGGTGCTGGAGCTTAGGTGTCTAGTGTAGGAGCGTATCTGCTGTGGTCGACACCTTATTTTATTTTATTACAAACCCACCTCTCTGACCCGATAAACCACTTCGCTCCATGAGAGTATAATTTGATTGCAAATGCTTTTACTCATGCTGGAGGTTCAGCTCCTTCTCTGGTTCCAGTCGTCCCGGCCATCCGAGGTGGAAGGTTTTCGTTGTTTCTTTACTTTTCACTTAATTTCTCTCTCGTAGAATTTAGTACCTAAAATATCACGTGCTTACACGTAATTACTTCTTAACTTTTCCTCTATGTCCACAAAAGCAATTTTCGATTTTTCTATGACTTTTTTGATCCATTCTCCTCGGCGAGCTATTGCACTCAGAAGAAATGGTCGTTTGAGGTTTTAAAAGTGTATCTACAAGATTCGCGGCTTAACAACCGCCATCCAATGCCTTTCAAGTGAATTAACGATAATGCGACCCACGGATGCAGCCATCCCAGCTATCTGCAATGATGGATTGATTGATGGAGTCCGCAGATAAGACGGGGACAGATGTGGAGTGGTAGAGTGATATGTCCATTGAAGCGGCCGCTATTATTTTGATTGCACAGCGAAATTGTTCTTGAGGTTTGTCGATCTTTTCTATTAGTCACACTTTCATTTTGCATCTGAATAGACAACGAATTTCTCTTTCGATTCCAATCTATTGTGCGGGACGGGATCAGCTGTGGGACCAATATCGGGGTGGCCAACTGATGCTGATGGTTGATTGAGTCTTTGCAGAATATTGTTCAACAAATTAATGTTGGCTTTTGTTTCAACCGCGAACATGGGCAAAAAGGCTGCTGCAAGAAACACATGTCTAGGGAATTAAGATCTGCTTCTCGCTTGAATTTACGCTTTCGCTCGTAAAGTCGTGTGTGCTGGTAAAAAGCGTAATAAATTATAGTTGCTTAGATGTCAGGGTCCCTGGTAAAACTGACAGTGAATTGCGATTGCGAATTGGTGAATTTCAAGAGCTAGCAAAATTGAACAAAACAATCTTTATAATGAGTTAGTAATTAGAAATGAGAGGGTGATAAATGAATTTTCATCGGTTGGGCTGGGATTGGACTCAAGACTTGAAATTTTGGATGTTTAATTCTAAAAGCTGAAAGATGGATTAATATAAATGAACGAAGTCAAATCTTTCACTTTCCAGTTTTATTCTTGTTCGCTTTGATTTGACAAGAAAAGAAAAACATACATACATATCACTTCTTAACTCACCCACATGCTACAAAAAATTGGGGGTGTGGGGTCAGTGAATGTAAAGGATGCCAATAAGCTCATCTTTTAAGTACAACTACGTTTCTGGGCCTTATTTTAAGGGTCATTATGGGGCCAATCGCGACATGCCATATAAATAGTCAAACGAATGTCAGATAAGTCATTGAAATTATGTCATATTTTTCTAAAAAATGGGGTGTAAATTAGAGATGAAACAGATATCTGGTGTTCAGCGTATCTAGCTGAAATTTGCTATCCGGTGGGATACCGGATAGTTGGTTACTATTCGGCCGGATACCGGATACTTAAAAAATATTTTTTTTTTAAATTGACTGATTTAATAAAAACTTTTGGGGAAATTATAGTGAAATGCAATGCAATTGTGATACTTTTTATTTGGGGTCGAATCGCCATATGACTTTACAAAGTAATTACCAAAGAAAGTAAATATTACTTTCAGATAAATTGATTCTAAAATATGTAGGGTTTTCCATTTGGGACATAACAATTTTGTATCTTTTTATGAACGCATCCTTAAACTTTTATAATAAACTGTCTGTCCATCACGACAGGGTATTTGCCGCAGCCCTCATCGTCATCAAGCATCCCAACGCTTATGGTTTGCGGTGATTCGGACGCTTTGACTACTACACAGCCTTCTTCGTCTATCATTACAAGAAGTATGGCACAGAGATCTTCAACTCATCGGGGAGCCATTCCAAAAAAAATCGAAATCCGGCAAGTTCGTGAGGAGTTGCCATCCCTCCAAGTTGTAGCGCCACCGAAACAAATCTTCGTATCAAGGCTTGCATATAATACATTCACCAAAGACATTTTAGATTATGTAAGATTATGTAAGTAAGAAATTTAGCTCATCTCTTAAAATACTTAGTTACCAGAAGCTGACGAAGGATAACTTGATCAAGAGAGTTACAGCTTCTTTCAAACTGACTGTTCTGGCATCGTGTGATTTCATCTTAGTGCTGGAGTGCTTGTTAAATCATTCACAACATCAAAGAAAAATTAACTAGCTCCCTGCCAAAGCTGCAACATCGGTTCTTCCTAAAAACTTTCAGAATAGCACTCATAAAAGTCAATTTCCTATTTACTCTTATCATCAAAATGTTCGGGATTTAAGATCCAACCTGAAGAATCCAGCTTTATCTTATTCTCTCTCTAACGATGATATAATTTGTATTTCTGATTCCTGGTTGATTGATAGTATATTTTACTCTGAAATTTTTCCTAATCATACAATTGTTAGGCGTGATCGTGATAATAGGTCAAACTCCAACAAGTTAGATGGAGGAGGTATCCAAGTCGCCTACAAAAATACTTTTACTGGCGTCCCTCTAACAAATTTACTTTTCGCTGCTCCTGTAGAATGTGTGGGGGCGAAAATAGTTATTTCGTCTTCCCTTTCTCTTCTTGTTTTTTGCACTTATATACCTTGTAAGTATCTTTTTTCGGTTTACAATACCTTCCTCACCGAAATATCTAGTATTTTTTCTCGCGATTTTCAAATTGTCATCTTTTTTTTTATGTGGAGATTTCAACCTACCTAAACTCTCATGGGATGACAATCAAGTTAATTTCGACTCATCCCAAATTTGGCCTTCAATTTCTTCTTTTATGTCCATGAGTTCCCTGGCTTAATTTAATAATTTTCTTAACATTAATAATCATATTCTTGACTTATTCTTCTGTAATATGGAGCAATCGTCGTTATGCTCACCTCTAGTTCTTTTTCTTTACCTTTCTCTTGATCTCCATCATCCCCCCCTTACGCTTTGAAATTTGCTATATTGCTTCGATCCGATATCGTCGAAAAGAACGTCAGCGCTATAACTTTTATAAAACTAATTATGAGCAGCTTTCCGCAACAATTTGCTCTGTTGATTGGCCCTCCTTCTTTTGCGGTCTTGACTCGGATACTTGTTGCAACAATTTCCATGATTTCTTAAACACTGCTATTTCTTACTCGACTCCGCTTGCCAGTATAAGGAACTCTTCTGACTGTCCCTGGTTAACTCTTGATGTGAGACGAGCCTGGAAAGCCAAAGATCGAGCACGTCAAAGTTTTTCACGTGACAGATTCCTTGAGTCACGTAATACTTTTTGTCATCTGAGGTCGATAGCTAAGAAAGAGATGCAGATCGCTAGGCTTTCAATGTCCATAGTATACGCTCTACCAAATCCTCTTCCAGTTTTCCATCCTCGCTTCATTTGAATGGGTGCTTAGCAACATCACATCTCGAGATTTGTGAATTTTTTAAAACTCAGGTTTCTTCTACTTTTAATGCTACTCCCAGCAATAGCCTTTGTTTCCAATCATACACACGCCATCTTCATTTCCCTTTAATTGCTATCCGAAAGATGTTATGAAGGTTATTTTAGAACTTAATGACACTATTAGTTCCTAATCATTTTGTGAAATTATTAACTTCTTCTATTTGTGTCCCCCTTTCCTTTCTCAACTTTAGTTCATCATCGGGCTCTTTTCCTTAGTGTTGGAAAAGATCCTATGTTAATCCTATTTTTAAAAAAGGTAGCATCTCAGACGTTGCCAATTATCGGCCTATCTCCTTATTACCTTTTTTCACCAAACTACTGGATAAAATCTTCTACTTGCACTTTTTTTCACTCACTAATAATTTTTCGTTCCTGAACAACATGGTTTTATCAAAGAGCGAACAACCTTATCGAAATTGTTAGAATTCATGAGCGTTACTTCAAAAGCCATAGAGGACCGTTTACAAGTCGAAACCTTGTATTTGGATTTCTTTAAAGCCTTCGATTCAGTAAATCACAATATTTTATTGAACAAACTTAAATTTCTTAACGTTTCTGACTATTTCCTCCACTGGTTATCATTCTTGGCCCACTATTGTTCACTCTGTTTATAAATGGCTTAGCATCAATTGTCATCAACTCCTTCTGCCTTCTTTATGCAGGTGACGTCAAAGTTTTCAAAGTAGTGGCATCTAACGATGCCTGTGGCTTGCTTCAAGATGATTTGAATGGAATTTTATCTTGGAGCTCTTATAACCAAGTTACACTAAATGTTTTTGCGTGCATCCATCTTTCATTTTCTAATAACCCTTGCCCTATAAGCTTTCAATTTTCGTTAAGCGACATAGGTGTCACTTTCGACTCTAAATTAAAATGAGATGTTCATACTTCTGAAATTACTTCTAAAGCCTCTCGGATTTCTGGCTTGATCTTAACAAATTCCTATATTTTTTCCGATCCTTTATCGCGCGTTAAATTATATTCTAGTTTGATTCGTCCCATCCTTAAGTACTGTTCGCCAGTTTGGTGGCCTCATTTGAAGTGCTTGAAGTTCACGCAAGAAACTGTACAAAAAAGATTTACCCGGATCGTCTTCTCGAAGTTCCAGATTCCCTACACTTTTTATGAATCACGGTTATCTATCCTCAATATTCCTTCACTGGAAAGGCGTCACCTCTACCTTGATGAATGTTTCCTTTACAGGCTTTACCATGGTTTGCTCAATACTTGGCTAGTCAACCAGGTTCCAGTGAGGCGCGTTATGCGTTCGACAAGATCGTCGAATATCTTTGATGTTCCATTCGCAGTTGTTTGGTTTTTTTTCACTTACCCATGCTCAAATTACTCTCTTCTTCTCAACTCTTATTAATTTTTTTCTCCTTGTTTTTGTAGTTTTTAGGGTTTTAAAAAATAATTTTACAAAACCCTACCAAAATCGCGCCCTGTATGTCCGTCTATCCGTCTGTCTGTCCGTCCGTCCGTGTGTCACAGCAGTTTTTCTCGGAAACTACTTAAGCTAGAAACATCAAATTTTGTACGTAGGTGTAAAGTAGTGCTCTCTTCAAATTTCAACTACAAAAAAATTTATAAGGCATTTAAGGGGGGGTCTCCCCATAGAGGGGAGTGACCCCCCCGAAAAAAATTACATCAAAGGTGGCCGATATGGGTATCAAATCAAAGGTCTTGATGAGAACTTTTCAAAACAGGTCTTAGTTTGGCAAAGTTTGCTTCGAGGGCGCACAGGGAGGGGAAATACACGAAAAATGTGTGTCGCCGTCTCGCGATTGGACATCTGTGATCTGAAACATTTGAAAAAAATTATGTTGGTAGGTGTTTATGAGTACAACAACAACAAATACCTTAGAAGTCAAAATTCAAATAACTTTGTTAATAATAGTATGATATTCGAAATTGACATTTTCCCCAATTAAATCGTATGGGTACCCTTTAACTGAAAGAAACTTGATATTTAAGAAGTCCTACAAAAGGTCATTAATTTTTGTAAGTTTGATGAAAATCGAATGATATACACGGAAGTTATAGCCATTTGAAATTTCTCCAATTACAACAACAATAACGCATGATTTTGGTATTTTACGGACTTTCCATTGAATCAGTCACTGCCGTTTTGACTTGATCTTCTTGAAATTTTCCAATAAGGCAAATAACATTAATATTTTTTGGAATCTATAATTTGAGTGATTTTTGTAGGTTTGCAACAAAATGGCGACCGTTGAAAATAGAAAAACAATGGATTTTCTTCTAAACGTGCACATCTCTTTGACATATTTCTTGACGTTATTCATTGCTGGTGACTGTTTTTCTGAGAAGTTGGATACAAAATCTTTCTGACATGAGGGTAGGTCTGTTTACCCAACTTGCTTTTTTTACTTTCATGTTACTGTTTGCATGTCTCTTTTTTCTTTCTCCTTGCTGTGCTATTACTTAATCTATTTTGCTGTGCTATTATTGAATCTATTTTGTAATTGGATTTTCTGTCAAATAGATATAAATAAATAAATAAATGTCAAAACGGTAGTTAAAGTAAACATTTTCCACATACTTTACGTTTGGAAATTATTAAAAATTATTACCGAAACTCTGAGACGGTGGTCGCAACTTTAAGAGCACTTACTTCAATTTTTGACCATAATAATCGGCCCATCAAACACTTTCAGATGTTCCGGTACCAAAAAGACGTCGTCCGCTCGAAGCGAAAGAAATATCGTAGGCGTAAGTACATCGATTCAAAATGAGCCAAATCAGTCGATTCCACGTCGTTCTCAAGAATTCGGCATCGCTCAAACGACACTGTGGCGTATTTTGCGAAAAGATCTTGGCTTACATGGTTACAAGATCAAATTGACTCAAGAACTAAAGTCACTTTATCATTCGAAACGCCGAAACTTCTCCAATTAGGCTCTGACAAAGCTTAAAGAAAAGGAAGAATTTCATCGAATAATCATCTTCAGCGATGAAGTTCATTTCTTGCTCAATGGCTTTGTTAATAAGCAAAACATGCATTATAGATTAGCAACAAACCTGCACGAGCTTCTTGAGACACCGTTGTATCCGCAAAAAATTACTGCTTGGTGCGGTTTTCATGCCGGAGATGTGATTGTGCCGTATTTTTTCATAGATGAAAACGACCGTCAGTTTTTCATTGTGTGAATTTCACCCTTGAAGTTGGTAACATGCGTCAGACTTTTATTAGACTCTTAAGCAAGGTTTGGATATTTTTTAATAATTTGTTGAAAGGATTTAATTTGAGGGTCTGTCAAATGATACGTTTTTAGGTTCAGGTAATTCACAGACTGAGGTATGTGTTGTTTAATTGGGATGTGGACATTTCCTCTGATGGTTATAAAATTGTTATCCGTATGAATGATTGCTTGAAGTTCTTTCAAACTATCGTTTTCAATTATTCCTGCGAAGGTTTTTAATAATGGAAAAATATAGAACTTGAGTTTTTCTTAATCAAGCCCAAAAAAATTAACGAAAGAGTGGTGTGTAACGTGAATTGATCCATCAACGGAGTTGATATTAGAGGATTTTTCGATTCTTATGGGATTTTAAATAAATTGAGGCTGGACGTAGCTTTTGTTGAATCCATACATAATCATTCACAAAACGAAGCTGAACTTCCTATCGCACACTCCTAAAGTTTTTCACTGCTGTTTTGGCGTAATCTTCTTGTGGTGTGAAGGCTTTGCGACATTGGGACGAGTGAACGTGATGGGTCATTCTTAGAGCGTTTAGAGAAGATTTGCTAAGCTAACGTTACAAGAGCTAAAACAGCATTGCAAGCAGAAACAGCGAAACGTGGCGTGGAATGTTTATTGCGGCGGAAGAATTTTTTTTTTGTTCTGTACGTTCTTTTTCTGGGCTCAGTCCTCTCGCTCGATTAAACGTGTATAGAACGCACTGCGTTCGCCTTACTTACGTTCGTTTTTTTGTTCGGAATGCATTTTCTAGGCTCATTCCTCTCACTCACTTTTCGTCAGAACCTACGCTTAGGAAGCTAAACTACCAAAAACAACGACAACACGAAATGTATCAATAATGAGCTGAAACTAAAAAACTTTGTAACGTAAACAGAAAATAAACACGAACAATTTAGACATTATCATTTAGCCACCAATACCGAGATCCCTCTATCTCAGCCCGCTCAGCCTCAATAAATGTAGCAAATGAGGATCCCCATTGGAATTGATGCTATCGTGAACTCAAATTCGGAAGACGTTTTACTTTCTGGACGGTGACCCCGTTTTTATATGTGATTTATAGTTAGAACGCCGTTAGACTCAAAAATATGTTGATTCATGTCCAAATACACGAATGCTTCTGGAGGAACGAAGCCAGTAGCGAGGCAAGTCGCAATATACCCGTCTGTAGGGTGAAATGGCTGTGAAGTCCACTCACAGTTACAGATCTTGCGATATAATTCCGAAAAAGTTTCAATATGTAGTCGAAGTCAAGAAAAAATATCTCAAGCACCCACAATTGGCGAATACAATATCGAAAATATGGGCAAATTTGTATACTTAGGCACGAAAATAACGTAAACAGGTAATGAAATAGATGAAATATGGCGAAGAATACAGCTCGCAAATAAAATATTTTATTCTGTTTTGACGGTCTTGAAGACCAGTTGCGTACTCAGGAAAACAAAGCTCCAGGTATAAGAATCTGTGATACGACCTGTGCAAAGCTTTGGGGGTGAAACGTGAACCCTAAGCCAAACACCCGCGAGCATATTGAACGCCTTCGAAAGACAGGCCCGGAGGCGAATAATCGGAGCGAGGATGGACGGGGACCAATGACAAATTCGATACAACCATTAGCTTTATGAAATTTTCGACGAGCCGGAGGTCTCAACGCAAAAAATGAGGGGAATGACTTGTTCGATGAAGAATGTCAAGATGCTGTCAACAAAGTAATCAGGTACACCAAAAATTTCTCGAACTTGGGCAATAAAAGGTCAGGACAACGACGGACCATTAATCGTATGATTGAAGAAACCAGCAAATCGATGGCACTAAATGAAGCTACATCAGCGTGTGCCTCAAGAGGCATACACACCACGCAAAAGCCTCTGCAAAGACGCGCAAGGTTTAACATAAGGTAGCCCTATTGACATAAAAAACAGGTAGAGGCAATATTTCCAAAAACCTATCATAGTACGCACAAAGTGTAAGCATTCTAGGGGCTGAAGATGTCCTAGTAACGCCACCATCATTAGTAGTACAAGACATACGGGCAGCCAGTCGACCTGAAATGGACGGAATTCCGACAGAGTTGCTCCAAATAGCAACCAGACGTTTTGTGAAAAAGTGCCATATTTCCCATACAGGAGACAGGATAAGCTGTGAAAACGGAGGTCTTGCTATGAAAATATAATTGGAGACTACGAACGTGGCTCCCGAACCCGTCGGTCTACGATTGTCCAGATACTCTCAGCGAAGATGTTCTCGAGAAGTAGTCTGAATATATATTGATGTGCGCCAGCTCTTTGTAGACTTTAAGTAAGCATACGAAACTGTCGACAAAAATGTTTTGAACATCTGCATAATCAAAGTTACAATGCTAAATACCGTGTTTCATGCCAAAACCAATGGGGACTTGCCCGAGGGCTTTCAGGGATACCAGCCTGAATAAGGGAATGAGCTTTCCTCAATGCTGTTGAACATTGCTCCGAAAAATACAAGTATGATCAGAAAAACGCCAGAGACGCTTAGAGATGAACATTTCCCGCTTAGAGATGAAAATTTTCCTGGAATTTTCATCTAAATGGTAGGGCAGAGACAATCTAATCAAGGCCCCAATCAAATTCTAAAGATAAAGAAAGTTTATTTTTCCGGAAAAACAATTTGGTTATTTGAAGTGAAGATTGAGTACATATATGAATATTAATTCGAAATTCGGGATTATACTTTTGTTTAAACTCCTAATATGATTTTTAAAATCAAAAACTATTCTTTTTAGTTTTTCGAAGCAAAAATTTCTAGGGGAAACTCGCTCCCTTCTTAAGTGAACACTCCAGAAGGTAACATTTTCTCTTTGTATGCGATATGGATAATCTGTGTTAAAAGTGTCGACATGGCTGAAAACGATGCTCGCGTTTGAAAAAAACACGTTTGAATTCGCAGTGCAGACAATACTTTTTCCACGAAAATTTAAATTTGCTTTATGCAGCTAAGTCCGTTAAATATTAAATGATGAATCATCGAAATGTTTAATTAATTATGCATCTTTGAATTCCAAAAAATAAAATAATTCCTCTAATCTGAGTTCACTGCAGAGTTAGTCTGGAAACTTTTGCAGGGGAAAATATATCAGAAGATAGTCTCATAGTGCAACTGATATCCAAACATATCTTCAACTAAACGATCGCGAAAGAAAGCTAGTTTCAATCATTATGCAACAAAAATTCGTTGCGAATTCAAAATTTTCAATTCCCACATTCAAAGTAAATAAATTCAAATTATCTAATCATGTCATACATAGCTATGATCGTGCATAAAAACGAAAATCTGAATGGCAAATTAAAATCACATAACAATTTTTTCGCGAACTTATGCTGAGAAACGTAGCACTCGAATCCGGACCTCATCTTACCGTTTTCCACTTCCTATTGTTTATTTTCATACAAAATTGCATTTTTTCAAATCATGCTAATTTGTGCAAATTTCATTGGCAAAATTAATCGTTCCGTCGAAGAGAGTTCATCTTTCGTGTATTTTTCTATGAAAATTGGAGAAAGATTGACCTTGAAATTGGCATTAAATGAAGATCGTTAATTGAGTTTGAATTGATTATGATCAAAGGAAATGAATAACGACTCGGAGCTGTGAACAAATAGCGAGTATCAATTATACTTCCTTATCGTAAATGGTAACTGATGAGAACTTGGTTGGTCCGAGCTTAAAGCGATTGTCGGAATATCAGATAAATTCAAATATGGGATCCCATTATGCAAAACTAATCGATCTCCAACCTTTCGCTTGTGATTATCTTCAATCCACCGTTTGGGACCTGAGCAATCTCATATGGCATCGCCTTAGATACAAACTAATCACAGATCGCGATCTTCGGTTCATTTCATTCCGTCAAGACAATTACAGCCGATTGAACGGAATAATGCTTCAAACGAATCGAATCAAATTGATTGATTTGCTGTGATTGCCTCGATGGCATAGATTTTAATTAGATTCCTGCAAAATGAGCATGCAAACATGTGAACGCGAGTATATGCGCTTTATGATTCGGTTTTCACTTGATCTTAACCTCAGTCTTGGGTTTTCGCGATTTCTAGAGCTTTAATGCAGACTTGGACAGAATTGATTTGTTTGACCTGAATCTTAATCACCGAGAAAACTGAAATAATCATAGACTCATTTGTATTCGTACTACACGTAATAATAGCAAAGAAATGGAAATCGTGGAAATCAATGGAAAACATCTAATTTTCCTAGCCAAGTGTATTGTGCAGCTGAAAGTGTAAACATGAACTAGACTATATCTTGAAAGTAAATTGCGGCAATTTATCTAATCCGATTTGTCATGGCTCAGTCAGAATTAATGGAGGTTTTAGTTAATCCGGATTAAGAGGCCTATGCGGCGATTGGAGCAGAATGTTTTATGATTTTAAGATAACATCGATTATTGTACTGATAGAGGAGAATCACTTCATCATTTAGTTTATTTATTTGCAGGAGTCTAAATAACACATTACTCAAAACGAAAATAGGGTTGACTGATTGGGTATAGTATTGATTACTATGGAAAAACATTCCGTTTAATTAAGATGCTTGGTAATTATTTACTTTAGGTGCCATACTCCCGATTTTTTTTGAAATTTCAGTATGTTATACAGTTTTTCATGCTTAAAAAGAATATATATATATATATATATATATATATATATATATATATATATATATATATATATATATATATAGATATATATATATATATATATATATATATATATATATATATATATATGTGGGAAACGAGCTGTGCTGGCAACCCGGAACGAGTGGCCTGCTAGACGACACAGACGAGATAACGGGTGATTGAACAACTGGTTAGCGAGCACAAACACATAGCAGACGGATGTTGAAGAAGATTCGTATCGAAGACGTCGTGAGAGGCAGTTTAGCAGAGAGCCGTTCCCATCATTCTTAAATTCATATTGTTTTCATTTACAAGTCCGCATCACTATATTAAATAAATATCTTTTATCGAATCAACATCATCGTTATTATTACAATCCCACAGTTTTGGGGGCTCAACCGGGATTGGATAATTGAGCGATCGGATACTTGATTAATCGGATTCATCAAACTGGGATTTTTATATAGTGCTTTGATATTCAGTGTAAATTCAGTGACAATAGAAATTGAAAAGTGCAGTGAACATGTCGAGTAGGAAGTTAACACTTGGTGACTTAGTGTGGGATAGTTTGACCCATCAGCGAACGAAAGCGTCTAGTATAGCTGTGCTGCATAAAGTCGTTTTCGAGAGAGATGACGGTAGAAAAAATCGTAGACAATTACGCGAGTTCGGTGGGTTTGAATATAAAGGCGAAGACAGTGAAGAATTTGAAAACAAAAGAAAGTACATTTGTGATAATTTCGACAAAGTACAGTTAGAAACAGTAAGTGAAATTTTATCGATAAATGTGAAACAGAAAACAAAAGAACAGTTAGCCGTCCAGTTGTGTCGATGTTTGAACGATCTCGAGGTCTTGGAAATGGAAATCGATGAAGGGCGCGAGATCGAGGACCGAAATGTGCAAGCAAGTAGTGAAAGCGACGACAACACCAGCAAACGATCGCAAGGAGTAAGGGAGGAGCAGAGGAGTCGAGCTGATGCCGAACATGAGGAACTGTTGTTGCTGCGAAAACTAATGAGCATTAAACAACTGCGCATAAACGACGAATCGGAGTCCGATGACGAATTGAGCGATCCTCGTCATTCGAGAACAAGCGCGAACAAAAAACGTTGCTTGAAAAAGTACCATAAAATGGCGAATGTAAGCGAGAACGACGAGAATGAAAAATCAAATGGCGCGTGGGCTGATGGTGACCGTAGGACGGGCACTATGACAAAGTGCAGTTTTTCGTTTCGAGACGTTGAAGATACAATTCGTACATTTGATGGTAGTGGACACTACCTTATTGAGAATTGGATTGCAGATTTCGAAGAAATCGCTGACATGTTTGTTTGGAACGAGCTTGAAAAATTTGTGTTTGCTAAAAAATCGCTTCGTGGCGATGCCAAAACATTAGTACAAGCTGAAAGAGGAGTGCGGTCCTGGACTGAACTACGAAGATTGCTGCAAAAGGAGTTTTCGATGAAAATTAGTGGTGCCAAACTACATCGGGTGTTGAGAGAACGAAAGAAGGAGAATTCCGAGTCGATGATGGAATATGTGTTAGCAATGCAGGAGATGGCCGCTCGTGGTAATATAGATGAAGCGTCGCTGATCGAGTACATAGTCGAAGGAATACGAGACACCGAAATTAACAAAATGATGCTGTATGGAGCTGAAGACATAAAGCAGTTGAAGAAAAAGCTGAAGATTTACGAGGACATAAAAGAGAAGGCAATAGCCGTAGCCGATAGCCGATCCAGAGTTGTAGCCGATAGCCGATCCAGAGTTGTAGCTGAGAGCCGATCAAGAGTTGTAGCTGAGAGCCGATCAAGAGCCGATACCATTGAGCTGAATAGCACAAAGCTGAACAGTGGAGCTGGTTTTGCAGTAAATAAAAAATATTGTTTTAATTGTGGGTCTGCTGATCACATAAGAGCTGCGTGCACTTTCCCTACAAAGTGCTTCAAGTGTCGTGAGTCTGGACACATGTCCAAGGAGTGTCCGTTAAGCCAAACCCCTAAAGTGTTGAACGTTGCTGAAGTTAAGTCCATTGATAATTCGCCGATGTTGAAAAATGTGTCAATTGGAGGAGTTTCAGTAAGAGGACTTATTGACACGGGCAGTGATGTGAATCTAATCAAGGAAACTGTGCTGCATACATTACCGAATATTCAAATTCAATCAGCTGTTCGTTCATTTCTTGGATTCGGAGGAGTTTCCGTTGCTGCGGAAGGAAAGTTTCTGGCCGATGCCGTGGTAGATGAAATTAAAATGTCATTATGGTTTTACGTCGTGCCAGATGGGGCCATGAGTGTTGATTGCGTGCTGGGCCGTGGAATTGCTGCCGTTGCTGATATAATCATTAAGAGGGACAGTGTTGAATTGAAAAACTGTTGTGCTGAAGACGAAGCTGTTATTATGTCCATTGCAACATTAGAAGACGATGGTTTGCCGCTAGAAGTAGTACCGTCTAAATATCAAAACGAGGTGCAAGAATTAATCGAATCATACAAGCCGCAGGTCGTAGTGGAACCACCGTTTAAGATGCATATCGAGTTGAAAGAAAAAATGCCAGTCGTGCATCGGGCTAGTCGACTAGATTTTGTTGAGCAAGAGGCACTCAGGTCGCAGATTTCTCAATGGCTGATGGATGGAGTTATTCGACGATCAACGTCGCCATATGCTAGTAGAGTAGTCATCGTAAGAAAGAAAGATGGTACGCCGCGAGTTTGCGTCGACTACAGAGATCTGAATAAGAAGGTCATTAGAGAAATTTTCCCGACTCCATTGATAGAGGACGTCATCGACAAGCTGCAAGGCGCACGCGTGTTTACAACAATAGACCTAGAAAACGGATTCTTTCATGTAGCAGTCGATGAATCGAGTATTGGATATACGGGATTTATCACCAACGAGGGGCATTTTGAGTTCATGTACGCGCCGTTCGGATTTTGTAACTCGCCAGCTGTGTTTTTGCGTTTCATTAACTTTATTTTCAACCCGCTGATTCACGAGGGGATCGTGTTAACATATATGGATGACGTGATAGTGCTGGCCAAGGATGAAAGAGAGGGCGTACAGCGCTTGAAGTACGTATTGGAAGTGTGCATGAAGCACGGGCTTCGGATTAAATGGAAAAAGTGTCGATTCTTGCAGCGGCAGATTGACTTTTTGGGACACCGTATAGCAGACGGAACCGTCAAGCCAAGCGAGCAGGTTGTCCGCGCTGTAACAAAATTTCCATTGCCACAAAATATTAAAGCTGTACAGTCCTTCCTGGGATTAACCGGGTACCTGAGAAAATTCATATTAAATTATGCAATGATTGCTCGTCCATTGTCAAACCTTTTAAGGAAAGAAGTGCAATTTCGCATGGATTCATCGCAAATAGATGCAGTAACAAAGTTGAAAGCTGCTATTACTAGTTGCCCAGTGTTACAAATTTATCGACGAGGAGCAGAAACAGAGCTGCATACGGACGCTTCAGCTAGAGGATTTGGAGCTGTGTTGTTCCAGCGAAGCGAAGATCAACAGTTGCACCCTGTTTACTATTATAGCAGCAAAACCACTAGTGCTGACGAGAGTGCTCATAGTTACTATTTGGAAGTTAAGGCCGTCTATTTGGCTTTCAGGAAACTTAGACACTATCTGTTGGGAATCCATTTTGAGCTGGTCACTGATTGCAGTGCTTTTAGACAGACAATAGAAAAGAAGGAGTTGCCACTAGCAGCCTCGAGATGGGTAATGTTTATTCAAGATTTTGACTTTGAAGTGGAGCATCGAGCTGGAAGTCGCCTCCCGCACGCTGATGCATTAAGCCGATTTCCCACGATGATATATTTGATGCGAGATGAATTTATAGTCAGGTTAGAGCGAGCGCAAGCGAAGGATCCGCATATCGAAGCTATTAGAAAAGTGCTGGAATCCAATCCTAATTACGATGGCTATGTGTTAAAAGGATCGTTGCTGTTTAAAGGAGTTGCCGGAAGAGAGCTGTTATGTATACCAAGAGCGATGGAATCAGAAGTCATTCGAACCGTGCACGAACGGAGTCATTTTGGCGTACGAAAGACGATATTCCAAATTGAGAACGAATACTACATCTTGAGTTTGAAGAAGAAGGTGGAGAGTTGCATTCAAAACTGTGTGCGGTGCATCCTAGCAAGTCGCAAAGCCGGAAAGCAAGAGGGGTTGCTGCATTGTCTAGAAAAGGGTGATCAACCATTGGACACTCTTCACGTGGATCACTTGGGGCCGATGGATGCCACCAGTAAGTCATACCGCTATATTTTTGTTGTTGTGGATGCTTTCTCGAAATACACTTGGCTGTTTCCGACGAAAACGTTGTCTACCGATGAAGTCTTGAGGAAGTTCGCCGAGATCCAGAGAAGCTTTGGAAACCCGAGACGGTTAATCAGTGATCATGGAGCTGCCTTTACGTCCGCAGCTTTTAAGGAGTTCTGTGACCGGGAAAACATACATCATGTGATAACAACTACAGGAGTGCCGCGTGGAAATGGGCAGGTTGAACGAGTCAACGCCAATATAGTGCAAGCTTTGAAGAAGCTGGCTATCGAGCATCCTGAGAAATGGTTCAAGTATGTGGACCGTTTGCAATTCGCGCTGAATACGAGTTTCCATAGAGCTACAAAAACTACGCCGTTCGAGCTACTCTTTGGGGTACGAGGCAGGGGTGCAGAGCATACTGAAATTCGACAGATGATAGAGGAACTACACGTGCAACATTTTAATGCCGAGAGAGACCAGAGACGAATCGAAGCCAGAGAACACATCCAGAAAAGTCAAGAGGAGAACCGCCAGCAATACAATAAGAGACGTAAGCCGGAAAACATCTATAAGGTGGGAGACCTTGTCGCTATCAAAAGAACGCAGTTTGTTGTTGGAAGAAAGCTAGCCAGTGAGTTTTTGGGTCCGTACGAGGTTACGAAGGTGAAAAGAAATGGGCGATACGATGTTGTCAAAGCCAGTGCCAGTGCCGAGGGTCCGAAGATAACTAGTACAAGTGCTGACCACATGAAACCGTGGCGCCGTTATGCCGACTATGAAGACGAAGGTTCTTCATCCGAGACGGATGAAGTTCAGGATGGCCGAATGTGGGAAACGAGCTGTGCTGGCAACCCGGAACGAGTGGCCTGCTAGACGACACAGACGAGATAACGGGTGATTGAACAACTGGTTAGCGAGCACAAACACATAGCAGACGGATGTTGAAGAAGATTCGTATCGAAGACGTCGTGAGAGGCAGTTTAGCAGAGAGCCGTTCCCATCATTCTTAAATTCATATTGTTTTCATTTACAAGTCCGCATCACTATATTAAATAAATATCTTTTATCGAATCAACATCATCGTTATTATTACAATCCCACATATATATATATATATATATATATATATATATATATATATATATATATATATATATATGTTGGGCGCGGAAAACATTCCTTTACATAGTTTTTAAGGTTTAAAAATTGAGGAATGTACATGATCGTGAAAAGTTGGTATTTTGCACATACTTGATGTTGGGTGTGGGGGGTTTGGTGTTAAAAATTCAGAACATCGTTTTAACCCTCTCCCCACACCCCACTCTCAATCCTCTCCAACATTAAATATAATTATTCATCAATTGGCAACCCACACATTTATTTAATATATTGTACAAGGACGGGTTCTAGAATCCCTAGAGTAAGGATGATCAGTATTGAAGACTTGTGAATCGAATCAAAGCCATCGGTGAAGTACCTGGGGTTACTGATCGACTCAAAGATGAGTTTCTCTGTGCATATCAGGGCAACGGCTGAAAAGGCTGCTTCGGGAGTATCGGCTCTGAGTCGGCTTATGGCTAACGTAAGGGGATCCAGTCGATTAAGAAGACGCTTCTTGATGAGTGCTGTAGGGTCAGTGCTACTGTACGGAGCAGAATTATGGGGCGACGAAGAGGAGCACTGAGAATTGCATCTTCGTATCTGACCGTCTCTGATTCGGCGGTGAGAGTTATTGCAGGCGCGATACCTGTTGCCCTCCTTGCAAGAGAGCATCACGCTTTTTATCTGCGCCGTAACGAGGATGCGAGGGAGATGATTGTCCGCGAGAGAGACAGCAATCGCTCAACGATCTGCAGCAGGGGAAGGTGGACCGCACCTCATCCCGGATGTGAGACCATGGCTTAATCGAAGGCATGGGGAGACTGACTTCTATCTGACCCAGCTTTTGAGCGGGCATTGGTGTTTTCAGTCTTATCCGCACAAGATTGGTAAGTCACGGTCCCCCGATTGTCGATTTTGCCCAGAGGAGGAAGACAGTTCCTGCACAAAATGGGTCAAGCTACGAAGGGACCCTCTACAGGGAGACGGGAGCGCTCACCCCGGATAATGCTCGAATCGGTTGACAAATGGAACCAGGTGGCACATTATGTTCGGGCAGTCCTAAAAATTAACAGGGACTCACAGCAGCCGGGGGCGTTGGGACTGGAGAATCGCTTTTCTGGCACTTCCTCTTCCCCTCTCCCCTCCCTTTACAAGAGGGATCCCCCAGCTTGAAGGCGCCTTAGGACGTAACAAAACGAGAACTGGCCCGAAGTAATTCCAGGCTAGTTTGACAGGGGAGGTGTTTAGTGGGTAGTCCAGTCGCCTTCTTGCGAGCATGGGAGTGTGCATAAGTGGCATTAACCTCCCAAACAAAAACAAAAACTCACGTTTATAGGCATTAATGGTTGATGTACTATTCCAATAAGAGATGTAAACTTTTATTTTTAAAATTTTTCAATAGAATAGATCTAAATTTGAAACTACGGAATTGAATTTCGCGTTACGCGATGTGTAGCAAATTCCACTGCAGGCAATGGTGACCAACAACCATTTTTAAGTGTTTTAAGTTTTAATATATCACTCTATTTAATTTACTAATGTTTTTGTGCTCATGATGAACTGATAACCTTCTTTTCTTTGGAAGACGGTTAAAAACGTTCTATGCTTTAAGGAAAAAATTGCTATTTTTATAGAAACTCACCATAGTCGATATTTTTAGTATTTACCAAAAAAGGATTCGATGGAAAGACTGAAGGGTGGAGATCAGTGGGGATCTGACTTTGTCAACGAAGACAGTGCATCGCTGCTCGGATTGAACAATTGTAGGACGCGGTCAATGGATCGAGACACTTGGAGGCGCTTTTAAGGGGAAGCGAAGGCCCGAAAGGGTCTGTAGTGCCACAGAGAAGAAAAAGAAGAATTTGTGTTCAACAAGAGAACAACTGATTACCAAAACTTTGTTCATTAGAATAAATTTTATTAAAAAATATCATCACATCACCATTTTGAAATTAAATTTACAAGATGAAATATAAAAGAAACTTGTACTGCAGTGAATTAGAACAAATGCACGTTCATTGGCCTTTTTCACATTGAAAATCATGCAGGCAAAGTCCATAGCGATTCGAATTAAAGGTTAAAAAATTAATCAAATACTTTTTAATGAGAATTAAAGTTTCGGTGAAGGTAAGATCAATTATAGAGCCAACAACTAAAAACAACATAAATTTTAACCAAATTAAAGGTCCAAAAGAAATCTTCTTATTAAGATAAAAGCAATCCAAAATGGTACTCCTTGAGTTTGACTTCAGCTTCATCGCATTTTAACAAAGCTTAAATGAAACAAAAGTTTTTTATTTGTCATTTCGTTTTGTCATTATTCTTTTCTGCTTCCTTGAGTTGCAGAATTAAGTATTTCATTCAACAGGAATATAAACCACCCAGAAAGGTCTTAAAAGAAAGAACATTTTTCATCACTGACAGATTGAGGGAGTAGATACCTAACTATGATATCTGGCATTTATATTTGCTTTTAAAGATATCCAAGAAGGCAATTAAATGCATGGAAACTGTTTTCTGTGCTGTTGCAATAAAATCTGACAAGTGGTTTGGTCTAAGAATTTGCGATTTAACAGTTTTTACATGAAGTTGTAGTGGTTGTACCTTATTATTCATTATTGAAGTTAAGAAAGTGGGCAAAAAGTAAAAAGAACTTCATAATTCATTGAACATTTCTCATTGTCCAAAGGAAGCGTATCGCATTCCACATTGAAGAAGGTAATTATAGTCTCACACGGAATTCGATTTCTAATCCGAACTCATCGCTAATCGCTTTATTTTCACCGAATTCACTCGTGACCCTGATTGCAACGAGGAGATGCATTTTCAATTGCCAGACGTTTTTTCGCTCGCCTCCATTGTACTTTCTCATTCGACCCTCCAGCCACCAAAGACAACAGCCGTAGAAATTTTATGTGAATCGAAAAACACAAATAATGCCAGTTTCTCGTGTTCAAGTCTCTCGATCAAAACGGCCATATCCAATCTCTAAATTGCAGATAATAATCACGACTGCAGCATCTCGAAACGACACCTGAAAGCGCCATCCACGTATGATCCTCCAATCGATTTTACCATTGTGCGCCATTCTAATGGCTCAAAACTAATTTATAATTGACCAGTTCGCGCGATTAGATCTACTCTCGCGCTCGATCAAAGTTAATAATAATATTGTAAAGTGCTTGGACACACATCTAATGTTTTTCTTATTACTTTCATTCGATTTGCTGTCACTGGCATGCACCCCACGGCGGAATATCCGCGGATCGGAACAGTGGAGTTACTCGTAAGTGAAGTAGGACGATCAATTTACTGCTGCAGGGTAGTTAGTATGAGTATTTGTGGATCATTTCTTTTGAAGACGCTGCTGCAAATTGTGCTGAGATTTCTATTCGGAAGATTATAGTAAATTCATTCGATTGAGGAAAGGTGTTTGGTGAGAAAATTGAGGCTGGTTCCCATGCTGCCTTCTAGCTATCCCATTAAAATGAAAATTAAGCCCCGATAGCTTGGAAATAGACAACAGATGTTCCAGTTTCGGAAATCTCGTTGTGGGTGGTATTTGATCTAATATAAATTTTGAAATACAATAAATAAACAACATGGGAAGGTAGGAGAGTGTTTCCACCAGAAGGACCTATAGTAAACGCGTAGGCAGTTGGTGGGGAATTGACGCGCAAATATTTTATATCGATATAAAGATAAATTTCAAATTAGAAATTCATTTCGCAGCTCATAAAATCTTCCCCAATAGTGTACAACCCCGCACCAACTCATTTTGTTCTGGTTACTGAAATTCGATGACGCGATTGAATGTAAACACTGAGTATTGCTGCTTGGCAATGACGATTTTATTGTTACCTATTTACGGCTTTTATAATTATAAATTTTTGCTCACAATATAATGTGCAGTAGTCAATGTCCCAACCATTGGTGCTTTTCTTGCAATTACCTATTCTTGCAAAAAGGGTAACAAACCTTGCAGCACAATCGTAATGCAAATTGATATGAATTTAGGTACTAGTGAACTTTCAATGAACTTGCAAATGTGTTACGTATGCAGATTGAAATCGATTGTTCGGTTGTTTCGTGAATTAATGGAATTAATGAGAAAATTGGGTAAAATCTTTTATGTGTGCTAACATTGCCGCCCACCAAGAGCCAGGCTGGCTCTTATAGTAGGTGCTCTTCATAACATGTTTTTATTTATTATTATTACCAAACAAGGCATACATATAATACATTGATATACATAAATAACATAGCATTAACAATTCTCAAAAATTTTAAAAGTATTAAATCATTTTATAGTTAAAAATTACAAAATATTTAATTAGATTAAGTTTATTGGACTAGGGAGGACAAGGCGTTTAGGATAATGGATTTGAATTGGACTCTGGAGATTGTTGGAGAGTATTGAGCACTCAATGAGTTAAATGTTTTGCAACATCTATTCATTGGCTCGCTGTCTGCATACCTAGTATGATGCCGCTCTTCTATCAGCATACGCGAATGCCTAGTGGTTCGTGATGTTTCATTCAATTTTATCTTATTAGTTATGTATGGTATGCTAATGGTGCCTCTAAGCACGTCGAAAGCGAAGCAGCAAATTATCATTGATCTTCGGGAGGAAAGTGATGTCATATTTAGAATTTAGAGTCTTTGTGCATATGATGGCAAAGTCTGGTAGTTTTTAGGATCATATAAACATCTCAGAGCAAATAACAGAAACTGTTTTTGAACAGATTCAATTCTGTCTATATGCACATCAAAAACAGGGTTTCAAATGAAACATCCATATTCCAGTATGGGGCGGACTAAAGAAAGGTATAAGGTTTTGGTACCCATATGTTCATAAATTCCTTCGCTCTTCGCTTGATGAAACCTAGGATCTTATTAGCTCTGGAAATTATTTCATCGTAATGCAACTTAAACCGCATCTTTGTATCCAGGATGACACCAAGGTCTTTGACACTATCGACTCTAGCCAGTTTTGTATTGTTCAGGTGATAATCAGCTTTGAAGACTGAATGACATTTTTCCAAATTCAAATGAAGCTGGTTTATGGAAGACCATTCAAACAGAGAGTTTACCTTGCTTTGAAGGAATAGTGAGTCGTTTTGAGAGGTAATCACATGATACAGCTTTAGATCATCCGCATTAAATAAGTGGGATATATCCGATAAGGTTTCTGACAGATCTGAGATGAATATATTAAAAAGAAGGGGACCGAGATGGCTCCTTTGAGGTACTCCAGAATAGGCATTTATTTCTATAGGCAAATGTCCCTGAAGTTTGATTATTTGGGTTCGGTTTTCTAGGTAAGAATAGAGCCAATCAAGTAATGAGCCAGTGATTCCAAATTTTTGCAACTTCTTACACAGTATTTTGTGGTTGACACGATTGAAAGTTTTACTAAAATCTGTGTATATAGCATCAATTTGGTGTCGTTTTTCCATTTCACATAGCGTAGTAGACACCATCACGGTGAGGTTAGTGGTTGTCGAGTGATTTTTTTGGAAGCCATGCTGTTGGTTATCAAGGTGAGGCTCTACGATGGGAGATAGTTTGGAGCAGATAATTTTTTCAAATAGTTTCGGAATGGTCGATAATATAGCAATTCCTCTATAATTTTAAACGGACCCTTTGTCACTGCATTTGTGAATTGGAATCAGATGTGATGATTTCCAGTATGTTGGGAATATTCCTGAGGAGAGAGACTTATTGAAAATAATGTTAAGTGGTAAAAGCAGTTTCTCCTTGCAGTGGAACAAAAACCAGGGAGGAAGCAAATCAGTCCTTTGCTCAAATCAAGCTCCTCAATAGCTTTCAATATTTCTTCTTCAAAAATAAACATCTCGTTAATTAGAGCTGCTGAACATGTGGATGGAGAAGGAGTATAGGACGAGGTGCTATTAGTAGAATAAATAGATTGAAAATGTCTCGCGAAAAAATCACCGGTTTCTGCAGGCGATGATGACCTTAAGTCACCATATACCATTGACTTGGGGTACCCCTTTGATTTACGTTTAGTATTTACGAAGTCGAAAAATTTCCTAGGACTCTGGAATATATTTTCTCCAATAGTGTTAACATATGATTCATAAGCTTCTCTAGATTTTGATTGAAATTCTTTTGCCAGATGATCATATTTGCTTTTCAATTCATTGCTTACATTGGATCTTTTTTGTATGATTTTATGGAGTTGGTTTCTTTGGTTTCGTAAATATCGTAGGTCCCTATCAAGCCAAGGTTCAGACAATTTGTCTTTTTTCTTAATCCTAGGTACATAACTTTCAACGGCGTCAATGATTATCTTATAGAAACGATCTATCGCATCGTTTATACCTAACGTTGTAAGTGTACCGGTCCAGTCAATATTACTTAAATAATTATTAATGCCCTGGTAGTCAGCATTATGAAAGTCATAGACAATTAAGTTATTGTATGAGAAAGTATAGGTTTCATCAGCATTGGGCAATTCAACAGAGAATGCGTTATGGTGTAGACTATTAGAGAATAAGTTGTCCACATCCCTAGTTGGATTGACCACTACTTAGTCATAAGCATTACTAAAAATAAGATCAAGCCAATTACCATTCTGATTGAGAGTCGGAGTGACCTGCTGCAAATCGTTCCCATAGAATGTACTAACAAGTTTGAAGTCGCTGTGGTCTAGGAGATTAACTGGAATAAGACACTTATCATCAGGTTCAATAATGAATGTTAAATTGGGTCGATTAAAGTCTCCCGCAATTAAAATCTTGTCTTCCTCGTCGATGGATCCCGCAAGAGAGGAAATAATACTGCAAACATCATTGTATGTTGCTTTGCTGGATTTAGGTGGAATGTAAAAAACACCAATATATATATTGAATTTGTACATTTTAATGCGAACAATTTTATGCTGGAAAGATTTGTTCGTAGCAGTAGGGATGAACTCATTTGGGAAATTCGTGTGCACAGCGAGTAAAATACCACCTCCCCGTGTCTGCCCAGTGGTTAAAAAATCTCGATCATCTCGGTAAATAACCAATTAGTATCAAGAGTCTCTTCGTTACGAAATGAGTAGTCGCTGGTTTCTTGTATTCTTGATTGCAGCTTTTCTGGCAAATGTTGTAACGAATAACCAGGGCTACTACGATAACCACGAAACATGATGTTAGTGTTGATGCAGCTACCATAATTCCACGGTCGTGGATTTTCTTCCAAACAGTTTCCTTTACTCCAGCTAACACGATTTCTTGTTGCTACTGATTCCAAAGATTCAAATGATTGTAAGTGTTCATTTTTGTTCAATCACTAACTAAAAAAAAGAGCTTTGATCTTTAATTAAAATCACCTTCAAGCACACAATTGATTTATTTCACCAGAAAAACGCTCACAATTTGATCATACCTCAGCCTCATTATTTTTTTTGAGTGACAAGTTGCTGGCGAATTCTTAAAGATGCACACCGCCATCTAGTACGTTATAGCTAAAGTGTTATGCGTAAACAAATCACTACACAGTTTTGGATCGTACATAGCCACCCACCAAGGACTTGTCCTTCATATACACAAAATGATCAAATCTTTTCAATTTTACAAACCCAAATAAATGTGCTATTGTAAGAACCAAAATTAAAAGATTTGAACATTCTTTCAGATGCAATAGTTATTTAGTAAGCACACAAATTTTACTAACTGGTGTTTTCAGAAATCCATTCTTACATTTGATTGTTATGACTCTCGTGATATCATCAGGACCTGGATGTTTCTGTATAATTTTACCGACTACCCATTTAGCCGGTGGAACCATATCTTCTCTAATAACTTCAACATCATTTACATTATGTTCAGAAATTTTACTATTCCATTTGTAGCGTTGATTTAAGTTAACCAAATATTGCTTTGACCATCTTTTCCAAAAACCGCAAATCATTTTTAGGCTTTTGTAAAATAATTTTACAAAACCCTACTAGTTTCGCGACCAGTCTGTCCGTCTGTCCGTCCGTCCGTGTGTCACAGCAGTTTTTCTCGGAAACTACTTAAGCTAGAAACATCAAATTTTGTGTGTAGGTGTAAAGTGGTGATCTCTTCAAAGTTCAACTACAAAAAAATTTTATAAGGTGTTTAAGGGGGGTCTCCCAATATAGGAGAGTGACCCCCCGAAAAAAAAAATTTCATTCAAGATATGGGTATCAAATGAAAGGTCTTGATGAGAACTTTTCAAAACAGGTCTTAGTTTGGCAAAATATGCTTCGAGGGGCGCACAGGGAGGGGAAATACACGAAAAATTTGTGTCCCCCGCCCTCGCGATTGGACACCTGTGATCCGAAAAATCTGAAAAAAAATCAGGAATGTAGGCCTTGGTGAGTACAACAACAATAAATACGTTAGAAGTCGCAATTCACTCAACTTTGTTAGTAATAGTATGATTTATCGATTTTATGTTTTCTTGAATAAATTCTTAACGGTACCCTTCAGTACGTGGATGTCTATTTATAAGATTGATCTATCTTGAAAGTTTCATAAAGATTGAATCATATTTAGCGAAGTTATAGCGGTTTGAATTTTCTTGTATTACTATGGAACAATATGCGCTGCATTTATTACTATGGCAACATATGGCTATGGAACAACATGCGCTTTTTACCGACTCAGACACTTCAGTTTTGCTAGGATTTGTATGAAAATTTCAGGAATGATAGGTGTCATGAATATCTTTGAGAATCGGTTCAGCTAGTGGTATCAGTAATCGTAAAACAAAATAGTGGCTGTTTTAAATGCGAAGATTGAATAAGTTTGAGTTATTTTTTCCCAACTTCAACGTTTAAGGTGCATGCTTTGAACACTTGATTCAATTTAATGAATGACTGAAGATGAGTACCTACAATTAATGCTCATAAGTGAAACAAGTCAAGGAGGTGGGAGAGAGCTCCTAGCAAAAGGGTTTTGTAACCATTCTAGGATTCGAAAAAATTGGCCATTAATCGATGATAACAGTATAGGAGAGTGGCCCCTGAAAAAAAAATTCATCAAACGTTGCCGATATGAGTATGAAATGAAAGTTTTCATGGGAGCTTTTCAAAACAGTTCTTAAACTGTCATTTTTTGCTTCAGTGGGGCACAAGGGGAAAATACATGAAAAATGTTTTTCCTCTGTCGCGGATGGACATCTGAAATAATTATCAAGAGAGATACTTATGAGTATAACAATACCAAAAACCTCAGAAGTCAAAATTCGTTCAACTTTGTTAATAATAGTATGATCTTCGCATTTCCTATTTTCTCGAATAAAATCGTCTTTGACATGTTTCTTGATTGGATTCGATCTGGTGACTGCATTTCGTAAATTGAACACAAAACCCTTCTGACATGAGCGTAGGTCTGTTTACCCAACTTGTTTGACATAATTTCCATCGATCTAAAATGATACGAGGTTCATGACAATAATTCTCATCAGATACATTTATCAATGGCTCACCCACCAAAAAACGGCCTGGTGTTAATGGAAGAGGCTCATAAGGATCGCCACTCAAAACCGAAATAAGACGCGAATTTAAACACGCTCCTATCTGTGTCAAAACCGTGGTCAACTCTTCAAACGTAGGCTTACTATCCCGTAAGACCTTTTATAGCTGATTCTCCACACTGCGCACTCCTGCCTACCACAAACCACCAAAGTTTGGCGCATAGGAAGGGTTGAAGTGCCAGTTGGTTGATTCGGGTCTCAAAAGTAGCACCACTTCATCGCGCCATCTAGAATTAGCTAGTTTTAACATCTCCAGCAACTGTTTATTGGACCCAAAAAAATTTGTCCCATTGTCCTGGCAGTGTCTGCGACGTGAGGTAAACCTTTGAAACGTTGCGATAAACCCCTTGGCTGAGAGATCAGACACAGCCTCTAAATGCACCGCGTGCATCACCATACATACAAAAGGCAGATATACCTTTTGTATGATTTGGAACCTCTACCAGGAGAAAACCTAAAATTGATTGGTCCAGCATAATCTACGCTAGTTGATTTAAAAAGTTTACTGGACTTTGATCTGACTTCTAGAATCTATCCCATTAGTTGTGTCCTGTTCTTCGGCAAGTAACGCATGCTCTATATATCTTTTTAAACTGGATCTTTACTCTTAGTATAAAGTATGTTTGGCGGATATGATTCAACATAATTTGTGGCCCTCCATGGAGAGTTTTGTTATGTGCATCCAATATTATTAAGCGAGTGAGATTATCCTTATCTGGCAATATCATTGGATGCTTCTGCTCGTAATTCAGTTTTGATCTTTGGATGCGTCCGCCCACTCCCAGTAGACCATCAGCATCTAATATTGGACATAAAGTGTGTAGCGCACTTCTTTTTAAAACACAACCGTGAGACTTGATGTGTTCTATTTCCTCAGTAAAGTGTCTGCCTAGAACTAAAAATATTAGTTTTACTAACGTACAGTTTATCTTTTCAACCATAATAAGCTCTGGCCTTTAAGGACGTTCATCTTTTGATTGCTTAAAATCAAGAAATCTTCTGCAATGGGATCCAACTCTAAGCATTCGAGTAAGTGACGAGAATGGCTCTATAAATTCTGTGCTATTGTCTTCACCGTTGCAAAATCCCCATTGCTATACTTGATCTCTTTTCCTTTTAGCCGTTGAGGACCTTTCTTCCTTAAATTTAGTACTATCAGTTCCGATGCTTCTATACCTCTGGTGGCGCAACCCACTAGATTTTCTTCAGATCGGTTATGCGACTATTGACTATTGTCCATGATGGTAACTATTTCCAAAACTCTATTCGCAATAAATATCTTCCACTTGCTAGCGTGATTACTTAACCATTCAAGAACAACCGATGAGTCTGTCCAAGTATGTATATTTTCTTTGGCTATGTCTAGCACTTGCGACACATCAAAAAAAAGTTAGCTAGTAATACCGCTCCACATAACTCTAAGCGCGGGACAGACACTTGTTTAACAGGCGCGACCTTCATCTTTGATGCAATAAGACTGATGTGTACTTCACCTTGCTCGTCTATCGTTCGCAAAAAGATTACCGCTGCATACGCCTTACTTGACGCAGCGCAAAACCCTTGTAATTCAGTATGAATATCAGATTTGCAACGTTCAGTCCATCGGGCTATCGAAAAACTAGAAAGAACTTTTAATTCTTCTCTGTACATAACCCAGTCATTTAGTAATGGTTCTGGTAGCTCTTGATCCCACTTGATACCGGGCAGCCAAAATCTTTGTATGAATATCTTCGCTGTTATGATTGTTGGAGCTACCAACTCCAGTGGATCGAACAATCGCACTATAGCGAAAACCACCCTACGTTTGTTAAAGGTGTCTCTAATGGTGGCAGCTTAATTTCATATTCTAGTGTATCCTTCGCTCTATTCCACATCAGTCCTAGTATTTTCCGTGTTGTATCCGTTTTGATTCTTACTGCTTCATCTTCTCTCTTTTCATTTCCGATATAATTCACCACCAAGCTTGAATTGCAACACCATTTTTGAAAGGTAAATCCGCTTAACTTCATTAGTTTGTTTAAGTGCTCAAATATTTCGATTGCTTCTCTCTCTGTTTCCGCTCCTGTCATCAAATCATCCATATACAAATTCTGTTTTATTAGTTTTGCCGCCACCGGAAATTGTGTCTTATCAATCTCTGCTATTTTGTGTACTGACTTTACCGCTAAAAACGGGACAGAAGCCGTGCCAAAGGTTAAAGTCAATAGCTGATGATGTTCTAGTGACTCATTTGCATTAGCTCCGCACACGATGCGTTGATAATTAACGTCTTCCTTACTAACACGTACTTGACGGTACATTTTAATCAAGTCGGTAACAATACAGATTTTGTGATCCCACCATTTTAACAAGAAGTGATGTATATCTTACTGTAATCTCCGACTAAGATATCAATTTTACTCGACGTTGTGAATTCTGAATCTGCTAACGGTAACTTCTCTGATTCGAGTCAATCAGGCGAATGAATTATCCTAGATGAAATCATAGATGTAAGGGGTTTTAACACAAATGCATTTACTGAGATTGATTTACTTGGTTGATGGCGTGATTTAATACGTAAATATACGCAATTCCTAACTCGGGTGTGACCATCTACCACTCCAGACACCAAGCCATTGATTCGTGTACGCTTAAGTCCCACTAATTGTACAGTAGCCTCCGTGATAAACAAAGCCTGTGGCCCCTAATCAACAAATGCCCTGATTACATAAAAAGATCCGCAACCTGATTGTGCTCTAATCACTGCAGTTGCTAATATAAAGTCGCAGGATGATAATGATTTAGAAAAGTTTCATAATATCGTCGTCGTATCTTGTGTATGTGGTTGTGAATTTTCTTTATCTCCTTCAGATGTCCCTTGTGTTTCTTCCTTTTCTCTCTCTAGATGTAGTAATGAATGGAGGTGACGTCAACAACGTCGGCAACTTGTCGATTGATGACATCTCCTTACCGTATACCGCTTTGTGCATAATCTACGCGTTCTTTGGAAGTATATTTCAAAAATTGTTTGCACTGGTAAAGAGCATATTGACCTTTGCACATTGCGCATGTATAATTAGTCATCGGTCTTTGCACATTGCGGACATCGGTCCTCAGTTGCAGTGGGAAATGATTTTATTGGTACTCGGGTTGTCGCTCAGTTCCTTCTAACATCCCTATCGTTCTAAGCTTAGCCTCCATAAATTTCTTTAGCTGTTCCCAGGTAGGCAACTCGTTCGTCTTCTTTTGACTTAGCTGAAGCTCCCATTGTTTTCTCAATTCTTGGTCATACTCAGAAACCACAAAGTGATTGATAATAACGTCCCATGAGCTCGTATCGATGCTTAAATAAACATGCTGAAGTAGTGTCCAATAGGTGTTTTATGGCGTTAGCTGTCTCGACGTTGATTGCTCTTTGTCCAAAAAGCCGCTTTAAAGCTTCATTTGTATTGAACCTTTTATTTTTATAACGCCTCGTCAATAATAACCAAGCCTCGTTATAGTTGGTTTCTGTAGTAGAAAGATTCTTTAACACAATTTCAGCTTCTCCATGAAGACAACTCTTTAGGTAATATAGTTTTGGGACACAAGTTAGTGTGTATTAGAGACAGGAGCATGTCATGAAAAGTCTGCCATTCTTCGTAACCTCCAGAAAACTTAGGTAAACTAATCTGCGGTTGGGGTACTGGGTTCTAGTGATACAGATGATGCTGAAAGTAAGTTTACTGATGTTGAACCTTTGTTTATCTCCTTTAAATCATCTTTTCTTTGGGTCTTGTATAATATGTATGTTTCTTCAACTTGTTAATATCTATCTTCGATAAAATAAAATAAGTCAGCCTGTTCATCCTTCTCCAATTCACAAAGTATTGTAGTGTGACGCTCATTAAATTGTTTCCATAGTAATTCTAAGACTTCGATTCTAGTCTCAATACATCAGGCTGTTTTTCTTGTCTAAGTAGACTTCTTATAATTCCCAAACGCCTTCGTAATAAGCATTAACAATTCGTCTTGTTTAATTATTAAAGACTCTGTAGTAATAGCCATCTTAATTTACTCCCGTTTCAAGGAACAAATATATATATATATATATATATATATATATATATATATATATATATATATATATATATATATATATATATATATATGTATATAAATATAAATTTTCACAAGTATTACGAAGTTTGGTCACCATTTTACTATGGCCGTAGTATAGATTCATAAAAAATTACAAGTCCGAAAACACATAAAATTTGTAGTAGTATGTATGTAGTATGAAGCCAAAATAGAGTCATAGAATAGAATCTCAAAAATTTTGCAAGTACCAAATCGATAGAATTTTTCTAAGTTGACAAAACAGTTCACAATATTTCACAAGTCCACAGTTCACTTTGGTTAAACACTTAACTCCCGGGTTTCGGCACCATGTTCATTTTTGTTCAATCACTAACTAAAACAAGGAACTTTGATCTTTAATTAAAACCACCTTTAAGCACACAATTGATTTATTTTACCAGAAAAACCTTCACAATTTGACCATAGCTTAGCCTCATAATTTTTTTGAGTGACAAGTTGCTGGCGACTTCTTAAAGACGCACACCACCATCTAGTAAATGACGGCTAAAGCGTTATGCGTAAACAGCTCACTACACAGTTTTCAGTCGCACAGTATGACAGTTGATTTTGCAATATGTTTTGTCGCCTCATACTTAAACGTTGAGTTGAAAACTAGAACCGTTGAAGTTGAAAACAGATGACTTTGGACTGTTCTTTTATGTGAAAGGATAAACTCCTTAGTGTAAACGGTGTAGTCTTCTGATAATTGCAACATACAGGTTCCATTTAGTACGATATTTTTTCTTGTTTCGTAAAGGGTCGTCTGTGCATGGGTTGGCTTTGGTGTTATGAATAACTAAATGTTATTTGTCAGCAGTTGTTTTACAACGAGACTTTCAACGGTGAATAAATGTATAGAACAGTTTTCCATTGTATAAGCTTTGTATATCTCTTTGACAATGCAATTCGATCTAGTTCGTCAATCAATTAATATGAATGCTGATAGCAGGTATTTGTTGCGACCGATTTCTTGAGCATTGAAGATGTCTTCCTCTGATATTTCAAAATACATCTGATCCTTAAAGTTGGTCTGAGGAGCTTGTTGTTGATGTTAAATTCAAAAAATGTTTCCCTCATGCAGCTGTAGGATAGCAGTTGCCTTGACTAGGTCCTATGAACGTTTATCGACAATTGGAAGATTCCGAACGATGCACCACCAGTTGTGAATACAACCTGACCGAACGGACTAACTAGTGAACTTTTTACGAATGCCTTCCCTTAGGCCGTGCGTAAACTTGATACAAAGTGTAGTCTGATGACTTTAGCGCTTGACTAAATTTTGCATCTCGTGTCTCACGCAGCCGAAAGCCTTTCAAACAGAAGTACGTTCACAGAAAGCACAAAAAATAATAAAAGAAAACACGCACAATTCGTCGTCACCAGTTGAGAATCCATTTTCTCCCTCTTCTTCGTGCTGTCTTTTTGACGTCCCTCTACTACTTTTAAATCTAGTACACCGGTTCAGCGTACCCGATCAACGTTTCCTACACTGCTAATATTATGTGGCGGATTTAAATTGTATTAAATGAACTAACTATGAACAAAGTAAAGAAAAATGAATAGGGTTTTTTTAAATAGTAATAATAATTAAATTTCATAAAAATATATTTAAAGGAAAATGTTCAAATTTAATATAAAGGAAAATTGATATATTTAATATAAAAGTAAATTGATAAAGAAATATTTTGCATTTAATATAAAGGAAAATTTATATGGAACTACATTTAATAATAATAATAATAATAATAATAATAATAATAATAATAATAATAATAATAAGAAAGAAAACTATTTTACAAGTGACGATTATGAATGCAAATAATTAAGTATTTTTTTAAATTGACCACATAGAATCGCAAGTGTAGGATAGGAAGGTTTTCGAGCAGTTTGCTTGTATAACTGCTCGATTAATACACAAAGTCGCTTTGAGTTCACTAGCTCCCGTCGTGTCACTGTTTAAACTTTCTGCAGTTAAAAAGTCGATGATTTTTGTTGCACATTGGACATTGTGGGCCAATATGCACTGATTGAACAGTGATTGCTGATCATTTATTGCGTTGTCTCGAAATAATGCTACCAACATGATGAATCGATTCTTGAGAAATTTTAAAACTTCTTTCAATGTTGGCACTGCTTTTTAATAGCCAATTTGCTACTGCCAGTTTTTCCTTGTCTCATCATCAAACTTCTGGTTGAGCATGAATGTAGTTATTAAGTGAATGCGTTGACCTTTAGCGTGGAAAGAGTTGTCACCCGCTGAGTGGTTATGTCAACCAAATGTTTCAATTGACCAACATCATCCTTGTTGCACCGGGACAGCTCCCAAAACCGTTGCATAATTTCGTTGGAGATCGCTCTTGTAGTAAACGAGCAGTCATACAAGCAAACTGCTTGAAAACCCTCCTATCTCCTATCCAAAATTGTAATGGCAGATTTTAAGAAAATATGTAATTATTTCCCTTGTAATTGTAATTTGTAGAATAATTTTTCGTCTTATTTTACTATATAAAATGTAACTTTATATCAAATTTTCCTCTATATCAAGTGATCAAGTGAATTAATGAAATGGTGTGATCAGTGTGTATGTCATCTTCTGTTTAACTAACGGATGCTTACGAAGATGAACAGTATGACGTAATTTTTCGTGCATGCCACTGAAAACGTTCACCCCAGATGAAATAGTTGTTACCTCCGGTTACCCTCCGCGTGGGAGTTCCTTCGGCTAAGGACCTCGGACCCGGCTTGCCGTCAAAGACGGTCGTAGGTGGTGCCACTCGCTTATCCCCTGGTCCTAAAAAGCCGCCAAGCGAGAACGCGGCCGCCGAACACCCCTCACACAACTCGGACTAACGCTCTTTAAGCGTTTCCCTAACAGGGGCAGATTATTATCACCGGGCGATCAGTTGCATACTTGCCGGGCACAGATTTTTAGACGTAACTCACACCGAGCAAAAGAAACTAAAAAAAAGGAACACTTCCGCTACAGAGATTCCTGAAAAACCCAGCAAGGAAATTTACCTTTGGACACACCCGAGCCAGGTGTACAATTAAAATGCGCGGCAAACCCGCTCTTCCTGCAACACGCGCACAAAAACTTCCACTATTTCACTACTTGAATGCGAAATGCGAATGAAGCTCAAAAAAAATATATTCCACTATTTCACTAACATATATTTAACTGCGAAATGCAAATAAAGTGCTAAAAATATAATGTATTTAAAAGTACAAATTCCACTTACTCTACCTAAGCGGGGGCCCCCCGAAGTACTCTGCCTGCAATATTCTGCCGGCGCGCTTATTATCGCCTGAAGTCGCCAATCTTTCTTAGTTGTCTCGCTGATAATATTTCTCTCCACTGTTGAATTTTCCCAGTTCCACAACGCTATCCTCGCTTAGCCCACGTTGACGCCTCGAACCCGCCAGAAAGAAAAGAGACCCGTTCTTCCTTATTGGGTTTTTCATCGGCTCGGTTTCAACCGGCGAGCTGTTAACTTCATCCCTGGGCGATTCGATGTTCAATTCAGATCCCCCAACTGGGGTGCATCGGGCAATTGAAATCTAAATTTCCCTTTTTTAGTACACTCATCCAACAGGTGTAGAATGTCAAAGTGACTGACACTCTGTCAATTTCGTGTTTATTTACATTGTGCCAAATGTTTGAGTTTGGGAAAAACACTAGCAATCGTGGTCGCGTCCTCTTCCCTATGTGATTGAATTCGTCGGTGATGTGTCGTCGGAACCAAAGTTAACCAAAGTGAAAGTGAATTTCGTGGCGCGGCAACATAGAACAGAACGCCACAACGATTGGAGGTCTCTGGCGGTTGTACTTCCGATACATTTCTAAGGTGAGTGTTTTGTAATAGTCGTTAGAAGATGCCGTGACACGAACTCTCACATCAACAAATCCATATGGGCTGATGGCAATGAGATTAATATTTTGAACATCCTCCTTCGCAATAGCGACTTGACGATGCGTTGGAATAGAGCGTTCAACGTTGGCATTGACATCTCCTTGTTTTGTACGTACCGTATATGTACACCCTGGTTTCAATGCTCGTATTCGATATTGACCGTTTGCTGCACTTGTCGATTCTTCCTGGTGATGAAGGCATTCTTCATTGGAAATTGCTTCAACAACCACGTTAGGGAAAGGGTCGCCATTCAATGATGTTATTGTTCCAAAAACAGAATAAGCAACTCGTTCTCCACTCAGTTCCATATTGACAGTTTCACCATCTTTGACATCAATTATTTTCGAGTTGGGGTTGAATTTATATTCTTTCATCATTGGCCGCAGATAATACTGACTAGGAGAAAGTGAATGGAACTTAATAACACCATCATCCCCTGTAACTAAATTCTTCCTGTAACTTTCTGCTCCGGACAAGGATAGCAAAACACCAGATAATTTGTCTCCACTCACGCCATCCTTTACAGTTACAATTATCTCACATAATTTGTGAGCATTGAAAACATTTTTAATTTTATCATATTCAGCAAACACATACGACTTTTTTTTCCAGCACTAAGTTCGACTTGGAGTGATGAGTCGATTGGACCAAATTTAAATGTTCCAGCAGTCGTTGAAGTGGTTTCAAGCCATTTCAAGTCGAGGTTGTTGGGGAAATTTAATGTTATTTTTGCTCCTTCTATTGGAGGTTCAATGCTACCTTCGATTATAAGACCTTGGGTTGCAACGAAGCTTACAGCGATAACAATGCCATCTTTGCCTCCTGTAATTTCTTTCGATTCTGGATTAAAAAGCATGATATTGCTTTGTGGCTTTACTGTAATTATCTCATCAGTTTGAAGGTAAGTATCGAATCTGTAAGAATAAAAGCCATCTACTTTTTTAGGTTCCAGCGTTAGAGTGACTTGTTCCTTGCCATTCTTTCCTTCAATTTGCATTTTAAATAGTTCGGCACTACGTTCTGCCGACTAAACACGAATTCCAGTTTTATGGGCGACGGCTTGAATCATTACAGGATTCGAATCTGATGTAGAGAAGCTTTTTGGCAGCCGTTCATCATATGTATGACGACTTTGTATTATTATGTTATAATCACCCGCTTTGCTTACACAAAATGCATTCACGCCAGACATTAGGTCTATTTTTTCCATTTTCTTTACATTTACATTCTAAACTTTTAATATTTTTATTCTATTATTTTAGCATTTCGTTTTTCCCTATTTTTACGTTACATTTTTATTTTACTTTTCCTTTCACATTTCGTTTTTTTTTTTTCCTTTTTTTTGCCTATTTTTCTTTTACTTTACATTTTTATTTTAATCTTTTTGACATTTTTATTTTATTATTTGAACATTTCTATTTTTTTAATATTAACCTTGGCTCGGGTGGTATTTTAACAACCGCTGAGAAAAGAAAGAAACAACAAGGTGCAAATCGTTCCCGTGACATAGTCGAGATTGAATTTAAAGATTTCACATTGCTCAGGAGTATAAGTAAGCACAAATAAATGTTCTGAAATCGGTCACATTCGACAAAACCCATACAGTGAATTTGTTTTAAATCTCTCGTTCCAGCTGGACTGACTAACAAGCAAATCATGCCATTTAAATTATCAACATCACAGAAGGAATATTATTTTCGGATGCGGTTTTGAGTTGGCACTTTCGGAATTGTTTACAATTTTAGTGTGCTAGCCTTGTTAATGGAAGTAGAATAATTGAAGCATGACAAATTAAGGATTTACATTATATGTAGATTTTAATAGAACAGTGTATATAAGAAAATTCTGCGGTCGAATAACTAATTGAAAGCTGTGATGCGAAATTAGTAGAGACGAAGGAGCAATACGTCCGCTCGTATAATAAGCGGGAAAATTGTAATATTTAAATCCAGAATAAAAGATTCCGTTTCAAATAAAAAAAAATTTTTTTTTAATTTAAAAATAATTAAAAGAAAGAATCTTAATTTAGAATTCGGAGGGAAAGTTTGTCTTCCTCGAGCCAAGTTTTACCACATCACCAGCGGGCGCCCGGCGTGGATGATGGTAAGTACACGTTTGCTTTCTTTTAAAATTTTTTATTACATGCATTTTCTAACTGGCGAAGGAAAAATAAAAGCTTCATTTGAATCCTCTCTCTGAGTTCTAAGATGATTTCGCAATCATCAAATGCAAAGTTAATTGCTAGTGTGAAAATATTTTTAAATTTATCGTGGTGTTCATAGCCTTAAAGTTTGATTTATATGCGGGATAGGAGCTTTTCTACGATATTTTTAATCAGATTGTAGTTTTTTCCATTCCTGAGACACTTATGTCGTTCTGGTGTTCCTCCTTTCAATTAATGTTTTCCTTTATTAGTTACCATGTAACAATCGATTGAAAATTGCTTATTTTATTATAATCTTATATAAATGAATTACAATCAAAAATAGAATAAAATGAATTGTTAAAAATATACCCTTCGTTCTTTCTATTCTGCCCCTCTAACCGCGTATAGGACCCGCTACGATTGTAGGCGGTTCACTGAAAATGGGCTAGCCATCGGGCGCACTCCGCCTATTTTTTTGTTTTTAGGGGCACTTGCCGGGTTGAATGGCCTCCCGCTCACGTGCCCTTTTTATGGCATAGGGTTATATGACCCGATCACATAATTCTATGACATAAATCGGTCACATCCATATTTCTCGTTGATGGGAAGGCTCATGCAAGGTATGTTTGTATGAGTTTTCCGCCCAAACGGGAAATATCTGATCCGGTTGGGCGGGTGCGAGGGGGCACCACATCCATCCGGTCGCCCCACTCTTATTTGTGAGCCATAAGAATCGTCAGGTAACGACGAAGTCTCCCCAAGAACGTCTGTTTTGACTCGTTTCGACTTATTCTTAGAACAAGCAATTGCCGTCTTTAGGTAGTTACCTACATTTTTTCGACTTCCGTCGACCTTTTTTGAGACCCGTGAACCCCTGAATGCGAAATTCTTTTTTTAGTGGGTCCTAGTACTGAGAGGAATGAACTCGCCCCACTACACCACAACGCTAGCCTGCCTGCGCATTCACGCGTCCCCAGGCAAGGCCAATCTCGGCTGATATTACCATCCTCTTTTCCCGAGGCAGCAGACCATCGCTGCAGTCCTTTACGGACATTTTATATATACCATTCACTGCACTCTGTTATTGTCGTACCACTTACAGAGTAGATTCCATGCAAGCACATAATTTGCTTCCGCGATTGCCAGGTGTTGAATAAAGTGTTCCGCTTCATTGCGAAGTGAACTATGCAAATATTGCAGTTATTGTACTGCAATTTTTCATTTTCGGGAAGAGTGCATTTATATAGATCAAGAAATGCCCACCATGACAAAGATTTACCATTGGAAGCAGAAATTTCGATTCATTCCAGTTTGATCGCTTCCACTTCACTCCTTGATCCTGATCCAGTTTCTGTTATGGGTTGGAGTTTTTCTCAATCGTCTCCAAAAACAGAGTAACGTAGTACAGTAGAATATTTTCTAGTGCCACAATTCTTCCATATAACCAGTTGATTCTCCTCATCACTACTAAGTTTCTGGCATACCAAAGGATGATGTTCTTTGCATTTACTTCAAAGTCCTTGAAGCTTTTCCAACCTTGCTCTGAAATAAGCAATGCTGTAACGTTTTGAGCTGTCCTTCTTTTAATTCTCTATCAGCCACTAAATGGCATTTATCAGCAAATCTTGTCCAGTCTTCTCCGACATCTTGGGTCGGTTGGTTACTGAAATTAGATGAAGCGATTAAATGTAAACACTGAGTATTGCTGTCTGACAATGACTATTTTATTCTACCTATTTACGGCTTTTAAAGTATAAGTGTTCGCTTACAATACAATTAGCAGTAGTCAATGTCCCAAACATTTGTGCATTTCGTGCAATTACAATTTTTACGAAAGCGGTGCCAGATCAATTTTCCATTTCAACATAAAAACTACCAACATCTGCACCATTGTAGTGAACGTAGGTATAAAAATGTCCGTATAGGACTGCAGCGATGGTCTGCTGCATCGGCGAAAGATCCGCCGAGATTAGCCTTGTATGGGGACGCGTGAATGCGCTGGCAGGCTAGCGTTGCGGTGTCGTGGGGCGGGCTCTTTCCCCCTAGCACAAGGACGCCACCACAAAAGAATTTCGCATTCACGAATTCCTGGGTCACAGACAAAAGTCGACTGAAGTCGAAAAAAAGGAGGTAACCAGCTAAAGGTTGGAAGTGCTTGTTCAGAGAACAAGTTGGGACGAGCAAAAACGGACGGACTGGCGGAGACCTCGTTATTACGACGATCCTTAAGAGTGGGGCACCCAAATAGAGGTAGTGCCTCCTCGACCCTCCCAACCGGATCAAGATCCAAACGTAGACGTGGCCATGTGTTTCCCGTTTGAGAGAAAAACTCATACAAAGGCACTTTGCATGACTCTTTCCCACAGATAAGAATCACAAACGCAACCAATTTATGCTATAGAGCTATGCAATGAAATCACATAACCCTATTTCATATCAGAGCACGCGAGCGGAAAGCCACTCTACCCGGCAAGAGCCCCTGGACACAACAAAACGGTGGAGCGCACCCGATGGCTAGCCCATATCATCCGGAAAGACTTCCATCGTTGCGGGTTCTATACCCGGTCAAGTATGAGGAAATGGATAGACCGAGGTTGAAATTTAACAATGCATTGTATTCATAATTCCTTCGTTAAAATGACTCTTATCAACTTTTCTTTCGTTTAAACTATTTGCTACGTCAATTGTTATAATATTGTGAAACGAATAACACTTGCTCACTAAAACTTGTTACAAAGCAAACTTTATGAACTAGAAATTATATAGATGTGAATTTTGCTCACTATACTTTGTTCCGTTTCAACTGAAAGTAAACATCACTTTTGCTTTGAATATCAAACAAAACAAATTTTGATTTTTTTTCCTTAAAAAAATGTTTCATTTTACAAGGGAATACGACTTTAAAGTCTTGTGACATGTCATGTTTAAATTCCAGTCTATATTGAACGTATTGTTATATATTAATCTTTTTCCCCCTTTACCAGCTCATTCGTTATTATTTCGAAACTTTCATTAATTATGAATTTATGCTGCAAACGATACTACTTTAAATTGCTATGCTTTACTTTCAGACTTTACAACTTACTAGTTTCAAAATTCATGCCATCATTTGGAAGCTTCAAAACGTCCTTCCATTCATACAGAAATCGTTTAAAACGTTTGAAAGGCTATATGCCGTCATTCAAAGAAAAAAAATTATTCACGAATCAATTCAGCTACAATTTATATGTACATATATAGTTTCAATCCGACTACAATTACAATTTAAATTCAACTATCTCCCTCTCGGAAAAAAACGAGAAATGCCAAACAAGGAATACTCTAGTTAATATACAGCTCTTTTGACTCTTTTCTTTAATTAATTTTATCAAATATCTATGTCAAAGTTCGAGTACTTAACTGCGAACTTTACAATTGTGTGTGTGTGATACGATACTTTCAGCATAGTTGTGATCATGATTGTTGTGTTCCGTGTTAACAGTCCTTGTTGATTGATTTTTATTGGAACCGGGTAAAGTTTGAAATGTTCCGTACTTCACTGTCTAGTCAGCACTTCCTTAAACGCCCTAGACGCCATATGCATACCAAAGACAGGGTAATCAACTCCGTTGACAATGAAGACTATCCCTTGAACTTTCCACATAACCTCGAAAGTGAGATGGCGATGCAATCTGTGTCCTTTCACTGACGCTAAGTCGACGCTAGTCAATAAAATTGCAGTTGAATGACAATAGCTGGACTATATTCTGACCTGTCACAGGGAAGATGATTCTGCTTGTCTTGACTTTGTGTATCGTGACAAATCCCGTTTAGGCACAAAATCACACTTCTTATTCTTGGCAGAGAGAACAGTTCCATACACAACCGTTCCTTCCTCATTTCAAGTGGAACTCCCATGCGGACAATAGTTACGACATGGATCTTGGCGCATCAACCCCCGAAAGATTCCTCGCGGTATTCAACACTCAATGCAAAACCGGTTTAATCGCCGAAGAGTTTTCATTCCTTTATTCGCAACAGGTTATAAGTGCTTTGAACTTATCGATAAGTCATCAATAAATTACAATACTTGTCGGAAACTTCCTTTGGTTGTAAATTTCACTTGCCTCGAGAATAGAATGCAAACAAGCACAATAACACATTATCTCCACTTGTTCACACACCATGGGACAAAGATCTAACAGATAAGAACACTTTTTGTTGAAAAAAACAAAAACCACAGAGTATCTTTGTAAATTTTTCCTCGGTATCAAACTTTACGTAACATCACAGTCGTTTGAATTTTAAATTTTAATCAAATTTTCGCGATTTCTCTCGACCCGTTCTCAACTTTTTACTTCCACCACCTGCAATCCTCATCTCCTCATCGAGCTTTTCTTCTTTCGCTAAATTATTTAATTCGCCGGGTGAAGGTCTCCCCTGCTTGGCAATTCGAAGCGGACTCTCCGTTTTCACTTTTGCATCCGTCCAAAACTTGTCTCTCTTTTCGTCCATCCCGTACATACGGTGAATTGCCTCAGCTGATTTCATCAGCTCTATTCCCTTCCTTTTCATGATGTAATACACCGTTGAGGAGTAATGGATCGTAGTAGTCTTTGCGTATAGACGTCTTTTAAATCGCTCCTGTCAAAAGTTTTCAAAAATTAAATTAATTTTTTAAAAACGTTAGTCCGAAGTTAATTTTTATCGGAAAAAATCTTACATTGTCGAAGTAATCGACTCAGGAAATTTCTATCGAATATTTTTACTTCGATTGGTAACGAAAAACAAATTACCAAAGAAAATTTCGCCACTGGTATGGAGGAGCCCGACGGCTTCCCACCGTTGTGGCAACCTGGGGAAACGATGAATACGAAACTGGCAATAATCACCAAAAGAAAACATAACGAAGAAAACTCCGCAGATGGGGGGTGCAAGCTGCAAATAATAGCGGACAATCAACAAATGGCCAAATTGCAGAAAGAAAATGATGACCTAAGGCAAGAGATACTGTCTCTCAAGGATCTCTTCAAGAAAGGGATGAACCCTTAAAAGACGCAGCCGCAAAATCAATGGCAACAGGTAACAAAGCCGAAGAAAAGTACAAAGCAAGCAATTCCAGAAGAAGTTCTAAGTGCTGGTGGCACCAACGAGAGCCAAAACTATTTTGCAGCGCTAGAGGGATTAACCGAAGATATGGAAATTGAAGAAAACATCGGAGGTAATTTTAATCAAGATGATGACGTTAATTTTATTCAATATTTAAAGAACAAAAACAAGGCGAAAAAACCAGCCCGCAGTTCTGCTGGTTCCTCTGAAAAAGCTTCCAACAAGACAGAAAAAGTTCCGCCAATCAACGAGTTCGGACAAACCGGGAAAGATATGGTTCGGCTATTGGCAGCCGAAAATAAACTGGCCATTCTCGAAATCAAAAGAGTTAACGCCGAAAAATTAACTATAAGGACAAAATCACTGGTTGATTTCAAGTCAGCCAAAGATGCGCTGATTTCTGGGGAGGTTCCACACTTCACCTATACCCCAAAAAGTGAAAAGAATCAGACCTTCTTGTTGAAGGGTTTGGATAGCGGAGAGGATACGGTCGATCTTCTTCAGGTGCTCAAGGAGGCTGCACCAGATATTGATTTTGTTTCAGTCAAAGCCTTTGCGACAAGAAGGTCGACCATAGAAAGGAAGAATTTACCACTTTACCTGGTACAAATTGCAAATAAGAGCAGTCCAAGTGCCCTTCAACAAATAAGGTACTTGAATTTCAGAGTGGTGAGGTGGGAACGCCTCCAGAAAAGAGAAGTCAACCAGTGTTACCGGTGTCAAAGATTTGGACATTCGGCTGCCAATTGTGCCATGCACTATCGTTGCGTTAAATGCAAAGACGTTCATGCTCCCGGTGAGTGCAAATTGGCTCAGACGGAGCATAAAGAAAAATTGTACTGCGTTAACTGCGGCGTTTTTGGTCACCCAGCATCATATCGAGGATGCTCCCGATATCAAGATGCAAAAGTTAAATTTGCTCCAAAGCAAACACAAGTACACCGTAATAGCATACATTCAAACTTCGTCAAGCCCGGAGTATCATTTGCACTCGCCACTAGAGGACCAGCAGAAAATGCTGGAAATAATGTAAATAATGTAAGTGGTAATGTAATAATGAGCTGCTTCTCAAAATTTATCAGCAACCTAATTCTTTATCGGAGAGAATCGACAAACAAGATTCAAAAATTAACTTTGCTTTGCAGCGTTTAGGTCTTTCAAATGCCTAATAATAACTTGCCATCCAGTCATATTCCCATGGATAGGCTTCGCCTCATATCGATCAACGTCAACTCTATCGTTGCTATACATCGACGTGATTATCTCCTTGAATTTATTGTTAAGCAAAAGCCTGACATCATACTTCTCACCGAAACCCACCTCAATTCATGGCATTCCATGGAATTCAAAGATTTTGCATTCGTAAGAAACGATAGGGTAACAGGTGATGGGGGAGGTGGCACCGGGATATTGGTTAGAAGACCCTTTTGTTTCCAAAATATTGAAAAAGTCGAATTCAAAAAATTTGAATTTCTTGAAGTGTCCGCCATCAAAATTTCACTGCCAGGTGGGGATAACCTTTTCGTTATCTCTGCCTATGCAACTGGTGGAACTGTTCTCAAGCTCAAGGAGGAACTCAATTCCTTGTTTGAAATACTCGAATTGAACAGGCTGCATAGTTATTCTTTTCTTGCTGGTGACCTGAACGGCAAGCATACATCATGGCTGAACGCCACCAATAATCCAAGAGGTGTATTCCTGAAATCATGGATAATAGAGAACCAAATTGAATACAGATGCAATCTATATGGGTCGGAGTTCCAAACATACCCTAGGAGAAATTCATATTTGGACCTCGGCATTGCTGACGCAAGACTTGAATTCAGCTTTAATAGTCCTCAACGGAAACTGCAGGTGCTTCCTTACGATAGCGACCATAACGCAATCGTAATGGAAATCAATCATCAAAGGGATGATTTCTTCCTCATTCCAGTTCAACATGAAAACCATCGGTTGAATTTCAAAAAAACAGACTGGAGAAAGTTTCAAAAGAAGTTTAATCGGGAGTACCAGAAGCAATGTCCCTCTTCCGATGATGGCAACGCTTGCTCAATGGTTCCTAATAACAGAAATCTAACTAACGATGAAGTAGATCTCTATTTGTCGAAGTTAGAGAAGCTGACGTTGGAAACGATTGAGAAAGTTGTTCCCAAGATAAAGCATCGAAACAATATGGAAGGATATGAAACACCAACCATCGCAAGGTTGAAAAGATTGAAAAGCCTTCATCTCACCCGCGTCAGCAATATTTCTCGACGATTTTTGAACTACAACCATCCCTCGTTGGCTTTGTTGAAATTACACCTGAAGAATGTCCGGAACTTAATCCATTCATACTTCAGGAGTGAAGTCAGCAATCAATGGGCGGAAAAAATTAGGGGTATTAGCCCACAGGACCCAGATGGCGTTTTCGCGAAAGTGAATAGCTTATTCCGCAGGAAGTCTCGAGTGAAGGTATCGAATCTTGAAGTCGCTAGTGATGAGATAAATCTTCCCGATAGAGCTGGTATCGAAATTGATAGTACGACTCCGGATAGAAATGGAAACAGGATTATATGTGATGGATTGCAGAAACTTGCCCTGATCGGAACACATTTTGAATTGGTTCATCTGCCAAACCTAGAGAGAGGGAATGAAATATTTTCGAAGGTCGTTGAAGCAAAAGTTTCCGACTTCAAATCAAGCCTGAACGGCCAATCAATTCTTCATTTCGATGAAACATTAACATCTGACCTCATACCGAGCTTGAATCTTATTGATTATTTTGTCAGCTATGAAGACTTGTGTTTCATATTTCGCAGAATAAACAACAAAAAATCATGTGGTACTGACGGTATTCCAAATATAGTTCTCTGACATTTGCCTGAGGTCACTATTAGGAATTATTGCATATTGTTCAACAACATGTTGAACAGTTCATATTTCCCAAATGAGTGGAAAAAGGCTAAGGTATTTCCGATCTTGAAGAAAGGAAAAGAATCTTCGTGCCCTAAAAGCTATCGCCCAATCGGCTTGCTGCCTAACATCAGCAAGGTGTTTGGAGTGATACTCAACAGAGCATTAAACGCCCACATTGAGGAATATGAGTTGATGCCGAATTGCCAATTTGGTTTTCGTGCCAGGCATTCGACCACACATGCAATAACGAAAGTAACCTCAGACATCTGTTGGAAACTAAACAACAAAGAATGTGTTGGAACATGTCCCATTGATATGGAGAAAGCCTTCGATACGGTGTGGTTAGATGGACTAGTTTTCAAACTTTTTCAGGACAGGTTCCCCAGACACCTTGTCGCCATGTTGTGCAATATGTTATACGGGAAATCATTTGTTGTAACTGATGGAAATCTGACAACAATGCGCGAATTCAAGGTCTTGAATGGTCTAACAGTTACTGCGCTCCTGCTTTTCTCAATATTCATTCGCAAGCTATTGAACAGCTTTGATTTTAATGTCTCGCCAACGCGATCATTGGTAGCGTTTGCTGATGATCTGATCATCTATACGGCAGACCGAAAAGCTACAATAGTTCAGAGCAATCTTCAAAAAATGTTTAATGATGTGCAGCTCTACACCGACAATTGGCGAATGAAAATCAATGCGCAGAAGTGCGAAACAATTTTGTTTCGGACAACGCTGCAGGGGGCCAGTCAAGACCTGAAACGTAATTGGAAGGATTTCCACATTATGGCTGGTGAGGGTAGTTCAGAACGGGTTCCACATAAATCCTGTGTTCGATACCTCGATGTTCATCTCGATCAGTGTCTGTACTACACTGAACATGTCAAAATCATGCTCAGTAAAGCACTAAAAGTAGTCACGGCCCTTCGGCGACTCTTTCATTCCAGATACATTGATCAAAAAGTCAAAGTTATTTGTTACAAGACCCTGGTTAGGCCAGTTTTGACATACGGATGCCAGATCTGGTACAACCAGAGTGCTAGTACTATGGAAAGATTAAGAGTTTTCGAAAGGAAATGTCTTCGTGCATGTACTGGTTTGTACAGAAAGCCTGAGACGGATTGGAAGCACTATATATCGAATAGAAAAATTTATCAAGCCGCTCAAGTGACAAGAGTCGATATCTTCATATTGAAACTTCTTCGGAATCATATCGCAAGATCTGTAACTGTGAGTGAAAACCCTTGGATTTCACAGCCGTTCCACCCTGCAGACGGGTATATTGTGACTTGCCTCACTACTGGCTTCGTTCCTCCAGAAGCATTCGTGTATTTGGACATGAATCGATATATTTTTGATTCTGATGGCGTCCCAATCATATATCACATATATCGACGGGCCACCGATAAGAAGATAAAATATCCTCCGAATCTGAGTTCACGAGACCAACAGTTCCAATGGAGATACTCATTTGCTAGATTCGTTGAGGCTGGTCGAGCTGAGAAGGAGCAATCTAGGTATTGGTGGCTGAATGACAATGTCTAAATTATTTGTATTTATTTTCTGTTTTTGTGCTTTTTCTCGTTACTTGGTTTTTTAGATTCATCTCATTATTGCTACATCTATTGTTGTTGTTTATTTGTATTTCTAAATTAGGTATAGGTTTCAATATAAGGTAAAATTTTATTTTTTTATTTGATTGAACTTATTTAGAATTAGGGTGTAACATATTAGGTATAGGATATAAGTTCATTCTTGTGTTAGTAATATAAGTAATTTTTGAATAATGCTGGTTGGTTTTTTCTCCTTTTTCCAATTGAATCAAAAAATATGTAATAATCTTAATTAATTTAAATTTGCTAGTGTATTTTTTTCATTAAATGTGTTTAACTGATAACGTATAAATTTAGAGAGCCATTCGGGCCATTAAGTTTTTTATAGTTTTATTGTTTGGAATTTGCTTTATGTTCTTTTAAAAATTTATAACGATTGGTATTAAATAAAGCGCTTTTGACTTTGACTTTGACCGTTGAGGAGTATTACATCAGCGTTCCTGAACCCGGAATTTTTCATGCAGATAGGAAAATTTTAAAATAGAATTTAATTAACATGGAAAAATTGAAAGCAAGTGAGGAAATTTGAAAAGTAGGAAAGAAATCTAAAGCAGGTACAAAAGATTTAAATGGGGCGATTTTAACTTTAATAGAGAAACGAAAATTTTAAATTATTACAAAAGTTAAATCTCATGACGAATAAAATTATAAGGAGACATTCAAATTATAATATACCGGAAAATTGGTATGAAATTGCAGTAAAAAAATAATAAGATGAAAAAGTGTTCTACAAAATCAAAATGACAAATAGAATTAATTATATATTTTTTTTCCAATCTGCCACGAAATTCCGAGTAGGAGATAGGAAGGTTTTCGAGCAGTTTGATTGTGCGACTGCTCGATTAATACACCATCACAAAATAAACAGGGAAAAACTGATATGGCACTACTTCTATAAAATTTACTTCATCTTTTTTAGGACATTTTCAAATCGGTTTTTTTCTATGTATTTTTCAAGTTAGGATTTTATTAAATTATTTTGCGAAACTCTAAAAACTAGTGAATATCTCTAAGAACTTTATGTTGTTCGTGTGCTTCTCAATATTCTGTATGGCATAGAAAAGTCTGCGCCACTTCAACCGCAGAATTATTTTCGCTCCATGGAGGTGAGACCCAAAAAATCATAAACATACTTAACCACTGGACACTCTGATCCCATCATGAGCATGATACCATAAAATCTTCCACCATCGACTTTATTTTACGACTATCTTTGCTACATTTTACAGATTTAAATTAATTTATTGGTTAATGCGGCCACAAATCATGTTCGTAAATAATCAGCGAATGCCACCTATCAAAGAAGTATTAACTGCCATAAAACCCATCACCTTATCAAATCAAGTTTATCAAAGAGCGTAACATAAATTAAAGTTAGGTCCGTCTATTCGCCTCCGTAGAGCTTCCTACTCGTGAACTCATGTGAGCTTGTTTCCTGGTGCTTCCGCAGCATTTGCCGCGGTCGTCGTTTCACTTTCTCTTCCCATACGCTGGCATATGAAGTGACTTGACGATGATTACAATCAAATTTTTCTGCCACCAACAAAAAGTGCATTATACGAGTAGCAACATTTGGATGAAAAGTAAAAACATGTTCGGGGAGGCCGTTCGTTGGTTTCTTTGCTATTCTAATCGAGTTGAAGTCGTAAATGCTGTTAATGTTTTTAAAACTAAATCGAAAGTGTCTTTTAAGCGACATGGGACGGCGCGGCGCAGTGTGGTCTGATGCGGAGGGCCATCAAGTGCCGGAGGCGTGATATGAATAATGACCTCTTCTATGCAATTATTTCGGACAGTGTGGTAGTCCACTCCAATGGCCGGACCTTGGGAAGAAAAGATGCATCTGTTCACTCACATACGAATACTGGTACAAGTGGAAGCTTGCCGTAGGTTTGTCCGCGCGTAGGAAGCAAATGTAAAAGGTTGCATATCCTATGCACATCTTCTGGCACAACCCATAAAACCCTTAATCTACCGCAGCGTCTTTTTCTTTCACCTGCAGCGCGCAATTTCACTTCGACCGGTTGTTCGACTAAATGTAACCTTATTAGCTCGCCGAGAACAATTCACACATGGAAAAATTGCAGATTATGATTTGAAAAGACGCAACAAAATAAAGCATTGATTAATTTCGAAATTATATTGTACGAGTATGTTCGTTTCTTGCTGTGCCAGCGCAGTTCAATGTGAGCACAATTGCGGAGCGCCAATTGTTTTTGTTCGGAGGAAATGTTGCTATTGTTGTTGGCACGTTCTGTTTGCTTCCAACCCCGATTGGACTTTCTAGCATTGTGTTTTATGGATGCAATAAAACCTTCATCAGTCTGTCGATCAGCATGTCTATCACACAGTCTTTTCACTTGGATGTCTTTTAAGAAAGAATTAAAAAATTTGCATCAACGGAGTGAATAAGATGAATGAATTTTCTAGCTGAGCAATCTTGGCTTAGTGAAAGGTTATAGGTAGGACTTGATTTTAGTGCAATATTTGTTCGTTAAATTAGGACATTATACAGGCGTTATTAGGGTTTTGTAAGTAGTACAAACCCCTGTTTAAATCAGTTTTGCCTGCTCGTCTGTTTGTCCATCCGTGCGTCTGCTGTATGTTACAGTAGTTTTTCTGCGAAACTATTGCAGCTAAAAACACCAAAATTGATAAGTACAATAGATCAAAAGTTATGACACCTTATAAGTTCGGGCATCAATAAGTTGAAAAAGAGAATATTCGGTCATAAACAAGCGGGGAAGTAATATAATTTGAATGCGTCCATGAGAGAAATAAACTCTCTTGAGGCATCGACATAAGGAAATTCCTGTGCAGAATCAAATATTGTTTTTACCAAAAAAGCTATACTGGTCAGACAAAGATGCACATTTGAGCAGTGATCATATCCTTTGCTTACAACCACAATACTTGTTTCTCACAAAATAGTAAAACTATTTAAATAAAAGCACTTTGATAATTTGTCCATTTGTATCCACTTTATTCAAACTAGACTAAAAATAATAAGAAAACATAACAAGCGATTTTAGATTCACCGAGATCATCGAAAGATTGATCGAACAAAGTAAAAACCAAATTCCATTGTATTGGAAATTTCGGGATTTACAATTCCCGCTAGAAAACTAGTTCTCCTATTCAATGTAATAAATCCATGCACTGTATTTACCAAAAAATACTACGTTAATTTACCAAAAAATACTACGTTAATATTGCGAATGTACGTTAATTCTATGTTAATGCAATCCATCCATGACAATTGTCAAATTGACAGTGTACAAATTATTTTCATTTTGATTTGTCCCTTTGTGTATAAGCAGGGCAATCAGATAAGTACAATAATATTTATTTAAAGACATTTTTGTTTCATTTTCTCGCAGGGTTCCAGCGACGTCGGCGATGGAGTTTTATTGTATTTAACATATTCAACATACTTCCTCGGATGAGGGGTTTGTAGCACCTCATTATAATTGCTTGCTGCTCATCCTGTAAGTAGAGTATAAATTAACTAGTTGTGGATACTGATATACTTTTGATGTTATTTCTCATCCTAATTAGCACATGTACGGTTCGGTTTTTGCTGCTGCTTAATACTGGTATGGTGAAGTTGTCCCACCTTTTCTACACTGATTCTTATTGTTTATTATGTCCAGTTGATCGACGGCAAGGTCTGGTGTAATTATTAAGAAAAGGGACAATGACAAATAAGATTGAGATTGTTATCAAAAAATTGAAAAAAAAACATTACATTATTGGCTCTTGTGTTGGTGGCAGTGCAATATTTGTTGTCATCCTTTTGAAAACGTTGCCATTTGACCGAACTGTTACAACTCGCATTAGAGTGTCTATTAAGCACAAAAAATATGACCGCAGTGGGAATGCTGGCCGACCGGAATGCTCTTGGAGGCTAGCATTCTTTGGGGGGTTCCGCCCCACGTACCCGAGGAAATTCCCACAGGGGGCATGCCGGTCGACAAGAGCACTCTTGGAGGCTAGCATTCTTTGGGGAGTTCCGCGGAGGATATGGAGGAATCCGTGAGGTTCCCTCCTTGGATGACAGGTAACGACCCTGATTGGACCTGGACTACGCTTTGGACAACGAACTGGAATTCATGCTTTGGGCTGGCGGATATGTTGGTTTGGACCTAGCTGCTTTGCACAGTAGCACTAAGGTGACACTCGTGTGTGAACGGCTCCAACTCTACTATCATAGTTTCTCCGTCCCGGTAAAACCTTGGTAGGCCTCGGAGTACGTTCGAAGTTTGCACCATTGGGTTGGTGCAGTAGGTTCATTTGAGACGGACTCCCGATGAGGGCCGGTCTGGCTCTGAGCACTTGTCCCCATAAGGGCTTATGCTAACTCTGGCATGGCCTCCCTGCTCTGCAAAGATAACCATGGGACCAAAAAGGCGACTACACACACGAACGGAGATAGCGGCTCCGAGGGGGGACCCAATAAAACTGGAGCAACCAAAAACACTTAAAAAAAATAAAAAAAAAACCCCAAAAAAGAAATAAAAAATAATAACAACGACGACGCAACCAGCGGTTGCAACCACGATGTTAACAGCACATCGAAAACAGTATTAACGATTAATACAATGACAGTGTAGACGGACGAAAAACGGAGATTAGCAGACAGTCAGGTCCAGACTGAGATTCCTGCGGCGTTCGGGCGCAGAAAAAAAAAATTATGCGAACGCCAGAGCGTCTTATAAAGGAAAAGCGGGAAACTCTGCAGGACGCTTCAGGTGTTCGATCGGTGGAAGAAAATATAAAGAACATCGAGAATTTGATGGCCACTGCTGCGATCGCTACCGAAGCGACCGATGCAAGGGTCGTAAATCTCAATATAATAAAAAAACCATCCTGAAACCAACGAGGGGATTACGGCAGGAAAAGTAACAAATGACGAGAAAAATGAAGCGACTTTGTGTGATTGCATCGCAAACGGCAAAAATGTGGCAAAGCGATAACCTCTCTCAAGGATGGTCGCAAAGTACAATTGCTGCCCAGCGACACGAAGAAGAAAGGCTATTCCGAAACTCCCCAAAAATCAACAAAGCAGTAAGGAGTGGGCTCCTTGAACTAGAGGAGCTCCTAGACCGAAGGAGCTGGTGAAAGGGCAAAAACGAGCAAAAGGCTTAAGAAGCCCTGGGGGTGAAGTCTGAAGGCCACATGCAGATAGCTCCACCAGTAAAAATCAATAAAAGAATGGCGTCTAGCACAATCGAAGGAGATTGGAATAAAAGAAAGAAGAAAGAGGCACTTGATGGGCATAGAGCACCAGATCACGGGTCCCAGACAGTGCTTACAAAAGGAGCAAAGACAGCCGCAAAGAAATTCCTTCAAAAAGTGCCAGAAAATAAAGTTCGCATCGACGTCCAACAAGAAAAAAGACCTGATGCAAAACAGGAGAGACAGAAGCCCCGATGAAGACGGGGTCTTCGTACTACTCGGAAAAGCCGAACATTGCCGATCCTACGCGGAGGTACTGCGGCATGTAGTGATTTATGAATGTTCAATACTGTCCGTGAAGGACTGCAGCGATGGCCTGCTGCCTCGGCAGAAGAAGGTGTCGGTATCTGCCGAGAATGCCCTCGTCTGGAGACGCGTGAATGCGCTGGCAGGCTAGCATTGCGGTGTCGTGGGCGGGTTCATTTCCCCAGCACGAGGACCCACTACAAAAAAATTTCGCACTCACGAATTTGGTTGGAGATCAAGAGGCGACCGAAGTCGCAAAAAAGTAGATAACTACACCGAGGGAGATAGAACTTGTTACGAAAACAAGACCACGAAAACTTGTTACGAAAACAAGAGAAGAAAGGCGGACTTGGGGTAACCTCGTCATTACCCGACGAAGTTCATGGCCCACAAATGAAAGAGGGGCAACCGGGTGGTGATGGAGCCCCTTCGCACCCACCCAACCGGAATAAATCCATATATATTTTGTTGCAGTGGCCAGGTATTCCTCTTCTGAGTGGAAAACTCATACAACTTGAATTGCATGAACTTTCCCATCAGAAGGGGAGTACCCCGGTGACGAGTTTATGCCATAGAACTATACACTTTGATTGCATAACTCTATGCCATAAAGAGGCACTCTGCTTGGGCCACTCATTCGAGATCATCACGGACCAAGCTTCACTACAATGGTTGATGAACCAGGCAGATTTACATGGACGCCTAGCACGATGGGCTCTTAAACTGCAAGGGTTCAAGTTTTCCATCAAACATCGGAAAGGGACCCAGAACATCGTACCCGACACCCTCTCACGAATGTTTTCCCCAGAAGGAGCCGAATTGACAATAAATGACGAGGACCCCATCGAGATAGATATGGACAGCCCACATTTCGAATCAGACAGCTACAAAGAGTTGAGGCAAACCATCGCGACCCAACAATCACAGCTGCCTGATTTGAAGGTAATAGACGGCTACGTGTATAGACGAAATGTATACGCCCCTGGCGATCCATGGCAGGAAGAAGAGTCCTGGAAACTCTGGGTACCGGAGGAAATGACACAACATCTGATCCTCCGCGCACATGACCATCCTTTAAGTGCCCACGGAGGTTACGGTCGGACGTTACGGCGACTCAAGAAATACTTCTTTTGGCCTAAAATGGCATCGCAGGTCAAAGTCTACGTGAGCGCCTGTGAGACCTGTAAAGGCACCAAAGCGCCCAACCAGCCTCTTCGACCTCCTATGGGTCAACTCAACGTCCCAGAACGCGTATTCCAACGTCTATACATCGATCTACTCGGTCCATATCCTCGGTCTTCCATGGGACACATCGGAGCTATAGTTGTTCTAGACCAGCTTTCAAAATTCCCACTGGTGGAACCTATCCGTAAATTCACCACTCCATCTATCGTGAAATTCTTAGAGAACCGGGTATTCCATGTGTTCGGGGTTCCAGAGAGTGTGTACTCAGACAACGGAGTACAGTTCCGGTCTCGGCAGTTTAAGGGCCTACTCGAGCAGTATGGCGTTGAACACCAACTGACGCCCATATACTCTCCTCAGTCTAACGCATCAGAACGGTTGAACCGCACCCTATTGGCCGCGATCCGTTCCTACGTCCACCCATCTCAAAATGATTGGGATCGGCGATTGTCTGCCATCACATGCGCCCTGCGATCCTCGTATCATTCCGTCACCGGTGTCGCCCCCTACTTTGCCGCCTTTGGACAGCACATGATTTGCCACGGTAAATCATACCGGCTGTTACGGCAATTAAAGTGTTTGGGAGACCCCGTCGTTGCGCTGGAGCCCCACGAACGTCTAGGAGACCTCCGCCAACAAATCGGACGGAAGATTAAGGCCGCAGGAAGTGCAAATGAGGCGCAATACAATCTCAGGTCACGAGCTGCTAATTTCAAAGAAGGAGATGAAGTTTTCCGGCGAAATTTCCGCCAAAGTGACGCCGCGGGGCATTACAATGCCAAGCTGGACAGGCGATTCTTGAAAAGCCGCATAAAGTAGGTAATGGGACCTAACCGTTACCTGATAACGGACCCATCGGGAAAAGAAGTGGGGATATACCACGCAAAACACTTGCGCCGATAGATAATTAGTCACGTCTGTTTTGTCCGTCCGCATATATTTCCAAAAACGCGCAAGGGTTGTATACTTCCGGCCAAACATAAACATAAGTCAGTCCGTCCGTCTGTCAATTGTGTTTTTCTTTTATTGTTCGCCCCTTCGTGTCCCGACGGCGAAGACAACCTATGGTACCCTGAAAGATCCTTCAGCTCCTTTTTCGCAATCCGCATCGCCTTGAGATTGTGAGAAAATTAGCTGCCCTGTAGTAATCGAGCAGTTAAAGGGTTAAAGAAAAACTCAAACATAAAATGTCCCAGATCAATTGAAACGATCGAACCAGTACGATTGCAGATTGAATTGGAACAATTTCCGATTGAACTAGAACAATTTGCAATCGAACTGGTACGATTTGAGATTGATCTGGTACGATGAAATACTTTTGACAGGGCAGGGGTGATTGAGTGAAGGAGACTTGACAGGTAACCCACGTTTGGGAATTAGTGCCGGTGCTGGTGATATTTCAGTACAGGAACATAGTTGCCCATAATCGGAGCAGCTCGGACCCAAATCCATGGGATTTTACGAGAGACTCACGGCAAAGTCAGGCGAATCAATCGGACGACACGAGTGGAAGCGGTTCTTTGAACGGGATTAAAATCAGTTTGACCAACATTCATCGCCGTAAAACGGAGTTTAATCGCCAATCGAGTGCCCCGATTGGCTCGACTGCGTCTCCGCGGCAACGCCCCAACAGCAATAGTCCCACAAACACACTGCATCACCAAAATTGCTCGTCGTCAAAACAATCCGCCTCGTCGTCGTGTTGCTTCTCATATAATAATAGGAAACGGCACCAGTTAGCGTTTGGACAGAAACGGTTTTTGGTGACATGTAATTTCAAAGAAAAAGAGTGCATCCGTGAATCTTACAACATTCTAAATGGACAATTGGCGGAAGCATGTCAACCAGCTACAGAACCTATGATATCTGAAATGGACATTACCGACTGCCTGAGACGAGAGATAGACCTAGAGCTATTGAAAAAGCATAGCGTTACAAACTTTCAGGCTGCGGATACAGGGGTGAAAAATTGTATATTTATCAAACCCGCATTTGAAGATCCGAGTGAGATTGGAGTTGAGCTTATTAAAAGGATTTATCAAGAAAATTCTCCTGCCACTAGATACGTACTCAGGTTTATACAGTACCAATCGTTTGCCGCGCTAACGTTGTGGACATAGTTTTTGCTTGCAGTTCTTTAATCGATAAATATTTTGTTTCTAGTGCTGGAAGCTTTTCAATTGTTATCAACAAGCGATTCAACAATAAAGTTGATCGAGACTTGTTAATAGGAAAAATAGCTGAGTTAGTTACTGCAAAAAAATTCTGCCTATATGGTAGATTTGAAAAATCCGGATTTGTGTATTCTAGTAGAAGTGATAAAAAGAATTTGTTGCCTCAGTGTTTTACCAGACTACTACAAGTATAAGAAGTACAATTTGATGGAAGTAATAGCTTCTAAAATAGATGTTACAGAATCGGAATTACAGGACCATCTGCATCGTCGTCGAGCGCTCGGAGGACCATGCGGGTGAGTACCCTTTTATTGTGTTATCAATATATTTTTTTTTGCATGTTTTTTCCATTTTAAAAAAAAATGAAATTCATATAAATAAATAGAAAGAAGTAAATTACATATTTTAACTATTTTTACAATTTAAAAATAAGTATATATTCGTTTTGCAATCGAAATTCGAGTTAATTCCAAAGCAATTATTTTGTTTTCTTCTCCATTACATCTCTAATTTCTTTTTGTTAAATTATAAAACAGTAATTGTAGCAAAAATGTTCTCTGTTTGCTTATGAAAAGTCATTACTTTTCTTGAAAGCTGTGGATTTTTATATGTTACAAAAAATTTAAAAAAAATTAAACTAATCAAGTTGGGAGCATAATTAAAATTTTAATGCATGTCAAAAAAACTAATTTAAATTTCCAGTTTAGTAGAAAAGCAATTTTATGAGCGTTCAAAGTTGTAATCAATGGTTTATTCGATTATTCTTTTGGTTGAATTCATTTTTTTATGATTAGTAATTCTAACTTGAAATTCGGCGACCATTCTTGGTTTATCATTGAAAATTAATGAAAGGAATATTTCGCGAGTTTTGTCACACGTCCACACATGATTACATTATCTACGTATTGCACCTAGTCTGTTCTAAATTATAGATAATTAATTTGTTGGAAATATTTCAAAGCTAAATACAATATATATATATATATATATATATATATATATATATATATATATATATATATATATATATATATATATATATATATATATATATATATATATATTACATTTACGACTTGCAAATCTATCTACATTCGTAAATCGGGAAAGTATTCTAAATGAAAATGTTTATAGTTGTTTGGGGATAAAATGATTAATATAATGAAGTGCTAATTTTCCCACGAAATCGGTCTTTCCTTTCTCCCGACTCTAACCGGGTATAGGACCCAGTACGGTGGCAGGCTTCCACCTCAAGACATGAGGCAGCCGCCGGGTACTTAAACAATACTTTTCGTGACGTCGCGGGTTGAGTGGCCCAAGCAGAGTGCCTCTTTATGGCATAGAGTTATGCAATCAAAGTGTATAATTCTATGGCATAAACTGGTCACCAGGGTACTCCCCTTCTGATGGGAAAGTTCATGCAATTCAAGTTGTATGAGTTTCCCACTCAGAAGAGGAATACCTGGCCACTGCAACAAAATATATATGGATTTATTCCGGTTGGGTGGGTGCGAAGGGGCTCCATCACCACCCGGTTGCCCCTCTTTCATTTGTGGGCCATGAACTTCGTCGGGTAATGACGAGGTTACCCCAAGTCCGCCTTTCTTTTCAGGTTCCACTTGTTCTCGTAACAAGTTCTATCTCCCTCGGTGTAGTCATCTACAATTTTTGCGACTTCGGTCGCCTCTTGGTCTGCAATCAAATTCGTGAGTGCGAAATTTTTTGAAGTGGGTCCTCGTGCTGGGGAAATGAACCCACCCCACGACACCGCAATGCTAGCGCATTCACGCGTCTCCAGACGAGGGCATTCTCGGCAGATACCGACACCATCTTCTGCCGAGGCAGCAGACCATCGCTGCAGTCCTTCACGGACAGTATTGAACATTCATAAAGCACTACAGGCACATCAGGGGAAACGTAAGGCCCGCAGACACCAGCACTATCATTAACATAGTACGGCCAACGCGGTCGTACCACATACTGGTCGAATTCGGAGCAGGGGCCGACAAGAAGAAAGTCCTCGGCAAAAACACAACTGTAGCCTCGCTCGAGCCGATGGCAACGATCCAAATAAGAGACATTGATTGCGTCACGGATCTAGCCGAGGTAGAAGAGGCCATCAAAAGGGAGTGCCTTAGCGTGGGAAGGATCAAAGCGAGACTGACATCAAAAATCAAAAAGGAATAACGCATGGCCATAGTTGACGACCGAAAAGGACGCCGACCGATTTCTGAACAAGGGCAAAGTACAAATAAGGTGGGTTGTCGGTAGGATACGGCAAAGAGCAATGCTTCTTCAATGTTTCAAATGCCTTGGCTATGGTCACACCATACAAGTAAGCAAAGGACCCGATAGGAGGTCCCTATGCTACAAACGTGGTGAAATGGGACATAAAAGAAAAGATTGTACAAAGGAGTCACACTGTATTCTTTGCAAGGATGCTGATCCAACATCTGATGTTGGAACGTTTTGGGATCAGAAAAATACCGGGTTTTCCCGGAAGCCCTAGTCAAGGCAAAATTAGAACTGCGATGACTTGCATCCTGCAGCTTAACCTACACTGCAGTTCAACCACCCGAAATCTGCTTAAGTAGTTTGCGAGGGACATGAAAGCCGACTTTTTGCTGCTGAGTGAGCAACACCACAATAAATGTCCTGCATCTTGGTATCCTGACAAAACTGGTAATGCCGCCATCTGGGTTCGGAACAGTGATTTTGAAGTGGAGAGTTGTGGACGGGGGAACGTTTTCCTGGGGGTTCGGTGCTGTGGGACTACCTTCTTTAGTGTGTACCTAATACCGAATGAAGCTTAATGCTCTGGAGGGCACTGTCTCGAACGCAGAGGGCAAAGTGCTCGTTGGGGGAGACTTCAACGATAAAGCAATCGAATGGGGTATGCTTCAAATAAATTCGCGGGGAAAACGAATCCTTTAAAACACCGGAAGTACGCCGACTTTCCACCGTTTTGGCTGTGAGGGGACTATACCGGACGTGACATTCGGCTCAGAGTCATTTGTACAGAGGATACACAATTGGAGAGTATTAGAGGACCACTCAGCCAATGATCATCAGTGCATTCTGCTTCAGATAAGTGATGTCGTCTCCCGATGTCCGTGCTCTCGGCTTTCTTCAACTGGATGGAGCATCGGAAGGATGGACAATGAGAGGTTCGTCGAGGTACTCACAGCAGGTGAGCCACTGCAGGGAGCTTCGAAGGGGATGGAAGAATTGGCAGCTCAAGACGTGGTGAACTCAACTATGAGCATAATTACGGCTGCTTGCTGCGCTTCTATGCCCCGTCAAAAACCCCGGCACGGCAAACCCCCAGTGTACTGGTGGTCAACTGAAGCTGAAAAGCGACGGGAGTGTCATAAGATTCAACGTGGGGCTCAACGGGCGCAGAGCCGTGCCGAGGCATGCAACCGGGTAGCAGCATATATGTTAAGGCGGTAAGGAAAGGCCTTCGCAAATTGATCAACAATAGCAAGGTTCACTGCTGGCAAAACCTAGTTGACATTGTGAACAAGGATCCGTGGGGCCTTGGCTACAAGCTAGTTATGCGGAAGCTTGATGCCCTACGGAAGCCTTGCATGAACGATGCGAAAAAGATGGATGAGATAGTGCGGGGACTCTTCCCCGCCCATCCCGTCCGTGTTGACGGTGTCAATAGTGAAACAGTAGTTGAGTGTCCACTCTTCACTCAGTCAAAACTGGAGGAAGCAGTCCTTTCATTGAATGCGAGGAAGGATCCAGGTCCAGATAGTGTTCCGGCTGAGGTGTTCCGGCTCATCTTTCGCCATTGTCCTAACTTGCTGCTCAGCACATTCAACGTTTGCCTACGGGACGGCAATCAATGGGTGAAAAAATTGGGGGGTATAAGCCCACAGGACCCAGATGGCGTTTTCACGAAAGTGAATTGCATATTGCGTAAGAACTCTCGAGTGAAGGTATCAAATCTTGAAGTCACCAGTAATGAGAGAAATCTTCTCGATAGGGTTGGTATCGAAATTGATAGTACGACTCCGTATAGAAATGGAGACAGGATTATTTGTGAGGGATTGCATGAACTTGCCCTGATTGGAATACATTTTGAACTGGTTCATCTACCAAGCCCTGAGAGAGGGAATCAAATATTTTCAGAGGTCGTTGAAGCAAAAGTTTTCGACTTCAAATCAAGCCTGAACGGTGAATCAATTCTTCATTTCAATGGAACATTAACATCTGACCTCATACCGAGCTTGAATCTTATTGATTGTTTTGTCAGCCATGAAGGCTTGTGTTTCATATTTGGTGAGGTAAAAAACAAGAAATCATGTGGTACTGATGATATTCCTAATGTAGTTCTCCGACATTTGCCTGAGGTTGCTATAAGGAACTATTGCATATTGTTCGACAACATGTTGAGCAATTCGTATTTACCAAATGAGTGAAAAAAGCTAAGGTATTTTCGATCCTGAAAAAGGGAAAAGAATCTTCAAGCCCTAACAGCTATCGCCCAATCAGCTTGCTGCCTAACATCAGCAAGGTGTCCTAAGTGATACTCAACAAAGCATTAATCGCCCACATTGAGAAAAGTAAGTTGATGCCAAAATGCCAATTTGGTTTTCATGCCAGGCATTTGACCATACATGCAATAATGAAAGTAACCTAAGACGTCTGTTGGAACTAAATGATAGAGAATGTGTTGGAGCGTATCTCATTGATATGGAGAAACTCGTCGATGCGGTGTGGCTAGATGGACTAGTTTTTAAACTCCTTCTGGACAAGTTCCCCAGATACCTTGTGCCCAGGATGTGCAATATATTATACGGGAAATCGTTTGTTGTAACTGATGGAAATCTGACAACAATGCGTGAATTCAAGGTCTTGAATGATCTACTGCAGGGAACAGTTACTGCGCCTCCGCTCTTCTCAATATTCATTCGAAAGCTATTGAACGGCTTTGATTTTAACGTTTCGCCAACGCGATCATTGGTAGCGTTTGCTGATTATCTGATCATCTATACGGCAGACCAAAAAACTACAATAGTTCAGAGCAATCTCCAAAAGCAGAAGTGCGAAACAATCTTGTTTCGGACAACGCTGCAGGGGGTTAGTCAAGACCTGAGAGTATGCTCAGTAAGGCACAAAAAGTAGGCAAGAACCTTCGACGACTCTTTCATTCCAGATACATTGATCACAAGGTCAAAGTTATTTGTTACAGGACCCTAGTTAGACTAGTTTTGACACATGGATGTCAGATCTGGTACAAGCAGAGTGCTAGTTCTATGGAAAAATTAAGAGTTTTCGAAAGGAAATATCATCGTGCATGTACTGGTTTGTACAAGAGGCCTGAGACGGATTGCAAGCACTATATATCGAACAGAAAAATTTATCAAACCTCTTAAGTGACAAGAGTCGATATCTTCATATTGAAACTTCTTCGGAATAATATCGCATGATCTGTAACGATGAGTTAAAACCCCTGGATTTCACAGCCGTTCCACCCTACAGACGGATATATTGCGACTTGTCTCACTACTGGCTTCTTTCCTCCAAAAGCATTCGCGTACATGAATCGATATATTTTTGATTCTGGCTGCGTCCCAAGTACATATTACATATATAGACGGGCCACCGATAAGAAAATAAAATATCCTCCAAGTCTGAGTTCACTAGATCAACAATTCCAATGGAGTATCTCCATTGGAATTGTTGGTCTAGTGAACTCTTTGCTAGATTCGTTGAGGCTGGTCGAGCTGAAAAGGAGCAATCTTTTATCTCGTTACTTGGTTTTTAGTTTTATTTCATTATTGCTAGATCTAGTGTTGTTGTTTATTTATATTATAAATTAGGGATAGATTTCAGTATAAGATAAGATTGAATTTGTTTAGAATAAGTGTGGAACATATTAGGTATAGGATAAAAGTTCATTGTTGTGTTGGTAATGTAAGTAATTTTTGAATAATGTTTGTTGGTTTTTTCTCCTTAACAGTCTTAATTAGTTTAAATTTGTTATTGTTTTTTCATTAAATAGGTTTCATTGATAAGGTTTAAATTTAGAGAGCCATTTGAGCCATTAAGTTTTCGTATTGAATAAAGTGGTTTCGACTTTGGCTTTATGATGCTTTGTTTCCTTTTCTCGCAGGGATCTAGCGACGGCGACGATGGATTCTTATCATTTACAACATGTTCAACAATACTTAAATCATGCTGTTCAAATTAAAATGAAAAAAAGAAAAATTAATACCCAAAACAAAGATAAAACAATATCAATAGGGATAATAACAATGATGAAATGACTCCCGTATCTGGAATAAAATATATGTATGCTAATTATAATAAGTAACAGGACTGAGCCTGCCCCGCGCCGTCAAAGCATCTGCTAACCGGTATCTGGTGCTGTAATGGTGGTGGGGGTCTAGGTTAAGGGAACCGGGCTGCAGCAGTTGCCTCCAAGCGCTTAGAGAGATAGCATCGAGCGAGAGCGGAGTGCGTGCTCAGTTACGTCGTCGGAGTGAAAATGGAGCGTACGATCAAGCAACGTGTTAGCATCAAATTTTGTGTCAAACTCAAGAAAACGGCCAAGGAAACTCTTCAAATGATTCAAGACGCTTACGGTGAGCATGCTCTTTGCAGAAATCAAGTGTTTCAGTGGCACAGAAATTTCCGAGAGGGCCGCAATGACGTCCATGACAAACAGCGCGTCGATCCTCCATCAACGAGTCACACGGACACAAATGTGCAAAAAGTGCGTGATGTGTTGAACAGTGATCACAGATGAGGTTGAAATCGATAAGATGACCGTTCACAACATTATTAAGAACGATCTGGGCATGAGGAAGATCTGCGCAAAGCTGGTACCCAAACACCTGACTGATGAGCAAAAGGAGCGTCGTGTTGCTGTCGCTTCGGAAATCCTTGATCGACTGCAAACCGAACCAGAGTTCTTACAGCCCAGATATGGCACCAGCGGACTTCTTTCTGTTCCCCAAGGTCAAGAGACACCTTAAGGGGACGCGGTTCGGGACGTTCAACGTGCTACGACGAGGACTCTAGCAGCATCGAGGTTGCCGACTTCCAGGGAGCGTTTGGGGATTGGAAAATCCGGTATCAGCGTGTTATTGACTCAAATGGGGACTACTTTGAAGATTTCTAAAGAAAAATTGTACATATTTGGCCAATATAAAATTTCCTGGGGTCAGTCCGGTTACTTATTATACTGACCGTGTATAGTTGTAAAATTAATTCGCCATAGATAAATAAAATAATTTGTGTTAAGTGTAGGAAATAATGTATTTTATATAAGAATGACAATATAATATAAATATTTATTCAGTCTGACTTCATTTGTCACCCATAAAACAACAACAACAAAAATTACGATGGGGCTATTTGTTGAACGTATTCTTCCCAACTCTGCAATCGTAAATCTTTTTCAGTAATGCTCCACTCGATTTTCTGAATATCAAATGGTAAAATGATGAATAATAATCTGGTGCCTTTTTAACTCTTTAATTGTTTCATTTTGATATACAAAACGCTTTCTACATGCTCATTTACTTTTCAACGCTGATGAGTATGCTCGTCTTAAATAGAGGAAATCTTTGCTATAAATGCTTGTTCGTTTTTAGAAAATAAAGGAGTTTATTCGAATTTAACAAAGATTACATATTCTATTGGTTAAGATAAGATAATAATAAGTTGAACGCATTATATTATTATATTACATATTATATAAAAGAGCATATTAATTATATGAAGAAAACTACAAAACTTAAAATATTACTTATAGATCAGTGAACCGTCGAGTACGCGGTGGAGCAAAACAGTAAGTGGCGCAGAAAGTTACAGCAGCAGGGACGCGTCAAATGAGTATCAGAGATTTTTACACATTTTTATACCCGATTACGTTCCTTCTTCTTCGCCGCAGTATTACAGCCCCTCTCGGGCCTTCACTTCCTGCAACAAGCGCCCCCAACTGTCTCGGTCCATTGACCATGTCCTCCAATTTCGAAATTCGAGTAGCGGTGAACTGTCTTCGTCGGGCGAGTCAGACCAGCGTTTCCCCACTGATCTTTAGCCTTCAATTCTCCCAAAGAATACCCTTTTTGGGCATCCGTTGTTCTTCCATACAATTCATGTGTCCGATCCATTGCAGTTTCCGCAGTCTTATATTCATTGAGACATCCAGCTCGTCAATTATTTCATACAGCTCATGGTGGTAACAAACTAGCCATTGCTCCCCGTCTAACTTGGCTCCGATTATTCACCTCAGGACCCGTCGCTCAAAGGCGTCTGGGGATACTTGGGTTAGGGCCCATGTTTCACACTCATAGCATATTTACCATAGGTCTTATAACAGGTTTGTATACTTGGAGCTTTGTTTTACGTGTATGCAACTGGTCTTCAAGATCGTCAAAACTGAAACAAATACTTTATTTACGAGCTGTATTCTTCAGCGAATTTCATCTCTTTCATAACTGGTTCTACACAAATTCGAACACATACTATATTCGCCAAGTGTAATATTTTGGGCGTTTGAGATATTTTTCCTCGACTACGTCAAGAGCTTCATTTTATTCTCATTGATTCGTAACCCTACTAGTTTTGCTTCGCTTTCGATTTTCAGGAAAAGTTCTGTGTCAGTTGTCCACATAGGCTACCACTTGGCTTGACTTATGTAATAACGTACCCCTTGTATAGACAGGTAGCTTTTAGTGGCATATTCCAGAGCCAAATTGAATAGCAATAGGGCCAGCTCATGTCTCTGCGTTAGTCCGATATTTTTGTCAAAGGCATCGGAGAGTTTGTTATTGATGCGGACATAGGAAGTCGTCGACGTCATTGTCATTGGTAAGATGGACAAGTTTTGCTTGGACACCAAAGCAAAGCTCCGACGGTGCGGAGCTATGTGAAGGATTACGGGGGTTCTTGAAATATTGCCGATGTCATCACGGCAGAGCTGACAACCACGTTTCAGGCTTTTCACTACTTTGTATGCTGGTCTTGCATCGCTGCTTGCTAGGCTTACATCAATACTTCTCAATTGGTCGTTATCATATTTTCTTTTCTTAATTCTAATTATCCTATTCGCTACTCTTCTGAGATTTTCATAATGTTCTCTTTTCGTCCTGGTTTGCCTACCTAAGTATTATTTGTACGGCTAATCAGCCGCAAAAGAATCCTTTTGCGGTGGGTTTGATATCCATTCGTCTGTTCTGCCATACTCGTAAAAGCCGCTTTCACTTCCACACATGGCTCATTGCTTGTTTTCAGTTATGTATATGATAGGATGAGAGCCAGCTGGTCTTCGAGGCCTCCGTGAAATTTTTTGCCACAGACACCGTTTGGAGCCTTTTGATGTCGAATTTTTGTAGCAGGCTGATCTTTGCTGAATACGCCTTTGACATACGACATCGATAGGTTAATTTGATCATATAATGATCTGAGTTACAATCGGATGCTCGGTATGTATGGACGTCAAATATGCTCGAGGCCCAACATTGTCGAATCCGATTATGGTCAGTCTGGTTTCGTGTGCTTGTATCCGGTGATACCCAGATCATTTTATGAGTGCATTGATGTGGGAAGCAAGTCAAACTCTGCTACATGAGGTGCTGGCTGTTGTCATTGGTTTCATTGTGGAAGCTATATCCTCCAATCGTTCCCCGATGAAATATCTCATTGCCAACTTTAGCATTGAAATCACCCAGAACTATTTATGTATCATTTGTAGGCAATGAGTTGATCAATCTTTTCAGATGAGTGTAGGCCGTTTCCTTGGGGTTTTGTCGTTCTTTATTTCGGTCGGAGCATGCTATTTATCGGCCAAATTTTGAAGACAACCGTTCATCGAGTGCCATAAAATCAATAACGTGCAATTTTTACTCCCTATTTACAATGAAGGCCGCTTCGAATTCTCGCTTTCTAGTAGGCTTCCCACTTTTGAATATTATGTGCGATCTCATGTCTAGTATATCACGTCCAGCCTAGTTCATTTCCTGGATTACCAGTATGTTTAATTTATATTGACTGACCTGTTATAAAAAGTCTTCAATTGCGCTAGAGTATTTCATGATCTAACATTCCAGGATATATGCCATAGCCCTTTTTTCAGTTGCCAGGTTGTTGCCGTAGATCCAATCCACTCCGAAGCTCTGCTGTAGGTTTCGAGCCTATGTAGGGTTTTACAGGGACGGGGAACTAGTTCATCAACCAACCCCCATTCCGGCAGCATATTTAATATTTTTGATTCCGTTACCAGGCGCACTACGTCGCCACAAAAAGGGTGGATGTAACCAGAATTTAGTAGCAGAGCTCTAGTTATCTTTGCAGTTATTGGCATTTTTCGGGATTTCTTGGCATTCAGTGTCCCATCATTGGGAAACCAGTAAGCCCAATATGCGATCCTGAGACCATTTACTACCATTTGCTCGCGGTATTAAGGATGAAAAATCATGGAAGCTAGGAGTAGGGGAAACACGGGGACCCCTCCTCTTTTCTCAAGCGGGCTTTGGACCGTCTACGGTGGAGTTCGATTTCATTACATTTTCTTGTTTTTGTGTCCCTTGATTTATTCGAGTTGTGAAAGAAGTAAATAAAGTTCAGTTGGCGACAGACACTCTTTCAAATCAGAAGTGGAATCTGAAAAGCAAAAGACCGAACGAAAACAAAAGTATAATCAAGGGACGAAAACGAACCATTCATAAACGCTGCATAATTACATTAACGTACTTAAGTACGAACGAAAAGAAACAGAACAATCGCACTAATGCACAAATATGTGAATCTGGATGGGTGAGAACAAAAAACGTGCGAAATAAGCAAAACGAAAAGGAAGAAAAGGCGCCAAAAAGGTAGTTTTCATCACCAAATGAACTTAAAGTGAAGCTCCGATAATAAGGCCTTAGCACTGGCCGTTCATGAAACAAATTAATACAATGACTGACCGAAGCTCTCGGGAAAGACGGAATAGACGAGGTGGAAAGGAAACATACAAGAGCAAATTGGTATAGGAGACGCACAAGCGCATTTGGCTGGCAACTCCCCGACTTTGTGACAATCGAAATCAGATGGTTTTAACGATTATGGCAGTGAAAGTGTTGGGAGATAATGAGTTTGTCCCACATACTCGGTGAAAGAAATTGCGTCAACATTGCCGGAATTCCACCTGACTCGTGATCCATCAATTACGGCTGGTTTGTTTGTTGATCGCGTGAACGGCGTGCCAATGGATTGTGCCTGGGACAAAAAGTGTCTTATTTTAGTGGTATTTACGTGCCTCGAAGGCTTAGTAATCGAGCAGTCCGCCTAGGCAAACTCCTCAAGGGACCTTCACAAAAAGGTGCATGAGGAGTGAAAATGTCAAAATTGGTTGCTGCGGTTTCAGTCCATTTGGTATTGTACGATAAAATTGTTGTCAGCAAATAATGCCATCACCGTAAAATCCATCGCCCATGCATCACCAAGCATTTACAAATAATATGAATAGCTTCAATAATTTGAATGAACAATCATTCAATGCTTTTAGTGATACGAATAGCTCATTAATTGGCATAATAACAAGTGATTGGCATAGAATGACTGTTTAGAAAGAAAATTAATAAAAACTGATGGAATCGAAGCCAAACATTAAAAATTCTAGTGGTTACCCACCAAAATTGTTACAAGCCAAAGCAAGCAAAATGCTAAGATGATTCCGGACAATCAACAAGAATTATATCATCATAATGCCTACATGAGAAATAACAATTCGAATATGATGTCGACAAATGATTATCCAACTCCGCCGTAGAAAGTCCCAAGCCCGTTTGAGAAAGGATGAGGAAACCACTGGTTTCCCTAACCCCCCAATTAAATGGTAGTAACGTTCTCCGGGTCGTACATTGGGTTTACTGGTTCCCCAATAATGGAACATTAAATGTCGAGAAATACTTATAACTGTAAAAACATCTACAATTGTGAGAACGTAAGAGAGTGAAGGCGAGTCTACTGCACTTGATAACGGTATCAAAGTAAAAACCATGCCACCAGAAAGGAGGTCGGGCGACGGGCTAACTCTTCATCCCTGAAAACCCCTACAATATTTCGAAACCTGCCGATGGGCTTCAAAATGGATTGAACTCACGGCAAAAACCTCGCAAACGGAAAAAGAACTATAGCATTATATCCTAGAATGTCAGATTACAAAACTACCCTGGTGCTGTTAAGGATCTTTTACCACAGGCCAGTCAACATAAATTAAAAAAAAAATAGGCAGTCCAGGAAACGAACTGGACCGGAAATGATATTCTAAGATCACCTCGAAAGACTGGTCGACTCATTGCCTACAAACGGCACAAAAATAATTCTACTTGATTTCAACGCCAAGGTTGGCAATTAGCTATCTCATCGAGTAACGACTGGAGGATATAGCCGCCACGATGACATAAATGATAACGATCTGATTGACTTTGCAAGTAGCAGAAATCTAGTCATACGTTCGACTTACTTCCCACATGGACGCATTCATAAAATGACCTGGATATCGCAAGATGGCAACACACTGATCGACCATGTTATGATCCAACAACATTGGGTCTCGAGCATACTCGACGTTTGTACATACTGTACAGATCATTACCTCATCAAATTAACTTATCAATGTCGTATGTCAAAGGCGTGTTCGACGAACACCAGCCCGCTACGAAAGTTTGACATTGAAAGGCTCTAAACGGCGCCTGTGGCCAAAATTTTAATTGATACCCTCGACAACCAGCTACCTCCCATCTTATCAGACGCATCGCTAAAGACAAGCAACGAGCTCTGGATGAAAGTGAAAGCGGCTATTAAGACCATGGCAGAACACACGATTGGACATTAAGCCCGGTGCAAGAGAAATGATTGGTTGGATGACGAATACCAGAATACATTAGACGAAAAGAATCAGGCGTACAAAGAACACATAAGTAGGAAAACCAGGAGGAATACAGAACATTATGAAACTCTCAGAAGAGTAGTGAATAGGATAATTAGATTTAAAAAAAGAAAATACTCTGACGCCCAATTGAGAAGTATTGTTGTTGTTTCGCGAGCAACAGCACAAGACAAGTATACAAAGTAGTGAAAAGCCTGCAACGTGTTTGAAAGCCCCAAACCACGCTCTGTCGTGATTACATCGGCAATATCATCGCTGACAAAACAAGATTAAGGAAAGATGGGCATCACATTTTAATAACTTCCTTCATCCTCAGCACATTCCCAGAACATCAGAGCCTACAGATCGTTCCGAAGAACTTCCATTCGCTCCACAAATTTTGAATGAAGTTTGTTTCACCATTAAAGTTCAAAAGAATATTTAAGCACTAACCATCGATGAATGTTCAAAAAGCTATTCACAAAGTTATTCAGCATATTTGGCATCAATAACCTACACTGAAAGAGTGGAGCAAATCAATTATAATCCCTATCCACAAAAAAGGTGACAAGCTACAGTGCAAAAATTATAGAGGCATATCACTACTTTGTATGACGTGCAAAATATTTTCTAAGATCTTAGAAAATAAAATCAGAACATACGACAACAATTATATTGGGGAGTATCAAGGTGGCTTAAGGCAGATACTCGTAGGTTAGCAACAGACCAATTGTTCACAGTCAAGTAGATACTTGAAAAATGCTGCGAGTTCAACATAGACGTACACCAAATTTTCGTGGACTATACGATAATATTGAGTATTCGTGGACATACGATAGTATTGAGCGAAATGTACTGTACCAAATAATGCTTTACTTTGGCATCCCAAATGACAATGACGTCGATGACCTCCCAAGTCCACATCAATAACCAACTCACCAATGCCTTTGACACAAATATCGGACTAAGGCAGGGAGGTGGGCTGGCCTCATCGCTGTTAAATTTAGCTCTGGAGTACGCCATTAGAAAGCTACATGTCGATACAGAAGTTACATTACTATACAAGTCGAAACAAGTAGTAGCCTATGCGGATGATATTAACATTTTGTCACGATCATTAACTCCCCCTGAAACTCGGCAGCTAAGCAAAACTAGTCGGGATACAAATCAGTGAAAATAAAACGAAGTACATGACACAGTCGAGGACAAATACCTCAAGTACACAAAATATCACACTTGGCGAATACAGTATCGAAAATGTGAGCGAATTTGTGTATTTAGGCGCCAAAATAACAAAAACCTGTAATGAGAGAGGCAAAATACACTGAAGAATACAGCTCACAAATAAAACATTTTATTCACTTTTGACAATCTTGAAGACCAGCTGCATACACAGGAAAACAAAGCTCCAAGTATACAAATCTGTGCTATTCTATGGGGGTGAAACATGGACCCTAACCGCAACATCCGAAAATATATTGAACGCCTCTTAGCAACGGGTCCTGAGGCGAATAATTGGAGTGAAGCTAGACGGGGACCAATGGGTAATTCGAAACAACCATGAGTTGTATGAAATTTTTGACGAACCGGAGGTCTTAACTACTGTCACACTGTGGAGGCTGCAATGGGCTGGACACATGAATCGTATGGATGAACACCGGATACCCAAAAAGGTATTCGTTGGGATAACTCAAGGTGGGAGTCCAGTGGGGAAACCGAGGAAACGCTAGTCTTATTCGGTTGACGAAGACAGTTCATCGCTGCCCGGATTTCGAAATTGGAGGACGTGGTCAATGGACAGAGACAGTTAGAGCCGCTATTTGTGACGCAATCAATTTTCTTCCTTGCTTTGGGGGAATCGCCAATGCAGCTGCTCATTTTGTGGCCGTGAACTTTCCACTTGCTCAAAGGCATTCAGACTCAAACCTTGTCGTCCGGTTGCACGTTTCCCGCTTTGGTGTATCAAACTTTTGTGACCGGTGCGCAGCTGCAGTTTTACACGGCGAGTATGAATAACTCAAGGCCTTGACCTCGGGAGCAAAGGCAACATAATAATCAAACAAGTTGGGTAGACAGACCTATGCTCATGTCAGAAGGGTTTTGTACTCAACTTACAAAATGCAGAACCAGCAACGAATAAAATCAAGAAACATTTCAAAGACGATTTAATTGGAGAAAATGTGAAATTCGAGGATCATACTATTATTAACAAAGTTGAACGAATTTTGACTTCTGAGGTATTTGTTATAGTTACACCCATAAATATCTCCTTTGATGTTTTTTTCAGATTTTTTAGATCACTGGTGTCCATTCGCGAGGGAGGAAACACATTTTTCATGTATTTCCCCCCCTGTGCCCCCACTGAAGCAAAAACAGTCAGTTTAAGAACTGTTTTGAAAAGCTCTCATAGAGAACTTTCAGTTGATACTCATATCGGCTACCTTTCATGAAATATTTTTTCAGGGGCCACTCCTCTGTACTGTAATCATCGATTCATGGCCTATTTTTTCGAATGCTAGAATGGTTACAAAGCGCTTTTGCTAGGAGGTCTCTCCTGCCTCTTCGACTTGTTTCAATTGCATGTACTCACCTCCATGATACCTATCACTCCTGAAATGTCCATGCAAATTCTAGCAAAGCTGTAGTGTCTAAGTCGGTAAAAAGCGCATATGGCTTCATAGCCATACAGTATGTTTCCATAGTAACACAGGGCATATTGCTCCATAGTAATACACGAAAATTCAAATCGCTATAACTTCGGTAAATACTATTCGATCTTTATGAAACTTTCCGAAAAGATCAATCTTATAAATAGTCATCTCCTTGCCAAATTTTATTGAGTTTAAGGGTACCGTTTAGATTTTATTCAAGAAAAGACAAAATCGATAAATCATACTATTACTAACATAGTTGAGTGAATATCGACTTCTCATGTATTTGTTGTTGTTGTACTCATGAAGGCCTACATTCATGATTTTTTTCAGATTTTTCGGATGGAAGGTGTCCAATCGCCAGGGAGGGGGTACGCAAAAAGTTCGTACATTTCCCCTTCCCCTGCCCCCCTCGGTACTAATAAGACAATTTTAAGAAAAGATCTCATTGAGACCTTTCCAACGACACCCTACTCGACTATCAATGGTGAAATTTTTTTTTTGAGGGGTCACCCCCTTATATGGGGAGACCCCCCTTAAACGCCTTTGCAAAATTTTTCCACCCTTGAACTTTCAAGAGGTCACCACTTCTGACCTTTCTACAAAGTTTCATGGCTGTAGCCTCTATAGTTTCGGAGAAAAAGTGCTGTGACATACAGACGGACGGACGGACGGACGGACGGACAGACGGACACAGGTCGTGATTGCAATAGGGTTTTGTATTTTAGTACAAAACCCTAAAAATTGCTCTGTCCCAAGAATTTTATCTTCAATATAGATTTTTTCCTTCAGCACTTCATTGCGCACAACTTGACAGTTTCTTCGCTTTCGTTCTACTCTAACGCGACGCCTCACCCACTCGACCTTTTCCATGCGACTTCCCTATGCCATCACCGGTTATTTCATTCCCGGGCCCTCTGCTTGCCGTCGACGGTTATTTTATTGGCGAGCCCTCTGCTTGCCGTCCACGGTCGTTTCATTGGCGAGATTACGCAATTCATTTTTCTAAATTACGTTGCAAAGGGGGTTGCCGTCATCGAATTTTGATTGTAAATTTAATTTTTTTATATTATATTTTTTTATATTTTATTTCATTTATACTCTGCATAAACCCATTTGGATGGTGATTTATACAGCCTTGTAAGATCAACTTTTGAAAAAAAGAAAACCAACAGTAAAACGCCTTAGTAAGGATGAAATAAATTTCGTATAATCGGAGACAAATCAATATCTCCAATGGAAAAACTGGGTGCCAAACAATGTTTAACCAACCATAACTAAAAGGAGGAAAACTCATTTAGTTTCAATTCCATTAAAATTCATTTCATATTTTTAGAGCGTTTTTACGTCAGTTTCTTACGTTTTTTAACTTTATTCTTTAAATATGAGCTTGATGAAATCAGTAGTTAAAGATTATCTTACACTATCTGCGAAATTGACCTTCAGCGTCTTGCATAATTCACAAAATTTATGATGCATTCTAACGCTTGTAATTACCTTTAATTAATTTTAACCGGCCTCGTTTCCTAGCGTCATCAAAAGATTGTGCACAAAATATTTTGCAATCGTAAAAATTCAACAGTATCTCTGCATTTCCCGTTTACATTAATATCTACCTCACAGTTACATTAATAAAATTCCACAATTTCCCTCATCATCATCATTTATTTGATCTACCGGTAATCATGCCAATTAAGAATGCTTCTGAAGCAGTGGTAGGAGCGCTGCACAAGATGACACATTTTTCACGCATGAAAACCTCCTTCATTACCAATGAATTCTACATTAAATCCATTTGATTCCTCAAACGCTTGCCATTTTTTTCCTAACATGTCTATTATGATTGTTAATGTATGATGAGAAAATCTTGTCCAAAAAGTACTGGGAATGGTTTACTTGGGAAAAGTTAGAAAGGAGAAAGAGTCGAACGGGCTGCATCTTTAGAGAAGTTGTGCCTTAGGCAGTCAAATTACATTCAGTGGAAATAATACAGATCTTGTCCGCGGCTTCTTGATCTTCCGGATTTATTGTAGGTCTTTTTGTTTAATGGAGCTCGTGGGCAGCTAATGGGTTTGAGGTGAATTCATCTGTAATCGATAAAACGAAATAAACAAACGGAAAAAGAAAGTTGAAGGGTATCGAGAAATTGACTTTGAATGGCTTTTGAGATGCGACGCTTTGATCAGATTGCTAAGAGGTACAAATGCGAATTACTCATTTATAATTGACTCAATTAATCATCAGTGTATACGTTTTTCAAATGATAAGTATTAGACATCTATTATTATTTGTTGTATGAGCGAACGTTTTCATTAATACAACATACCTATACCTGTTGCTGTCCAAAAAGCTCAGTACTGACCTTTTACACAGCCTCAATTCAAGCCCCTAATTTCAGCGCAAATGGGAGAAGAATGGCTTAAAATCGTCTCAAACTGGGTTAGGGGAAAATAGAAAAAGGATCTGCACTAGCAGCTTTCGGTTAGGAGGAGATCAAACTTGGCTTCCAACTCGATCCACTCGTAAGCGGAGCAACAAGTGGCGAGGAACGTTCAGCATTCAAAGGCCTAAAAGTTCCAGCAAATCAAGTTGAATTTAAAAAAAATTTGACAAAAATAATTTATTGTGACGCTCTTCTTGTAAATTTGACGAATGGGAAGAAATTCATCAATATCCTTAAAGAAATTAAGAAAAAAATTGAGCCAGAGAAAATAGGAACTAGCACAACAATGGTAGGAGTGGCCAAAACAGGCGACCTTCTTGTTGAATTTTGTGCAGTTACCACAAGAATCGGAATCTGCAAAAGAAGAGGCTGTTTGGCAAACTCCCTCCGACACCAAAAGCTTCAGGTTCAGGTTGGGAAAGGATGCCAGCCAACTTCTGAGCAAGGAAAACTTTAAATCGGCTGACTAGTCTGCAGGATTTGGTAAAGCGTAAATTTCATCGAATTGTAATTGGCCAGATCGAAGCAGTCTATCCCACAAATCAGATGATCCCAAGGATAAGGAAAAAGGATGCAAAAATGCAGAATGCTAAATTTTGTCCAAAGAAAAAAAACTGAAGCCTAGGAATTTTTCGTATTTCATGATTGGAAAGTGTTCAGTGTTCAAGGAAGCACTAAGCAAGGCAACGCTAAGTAAAAGTCCGGCTCGTAAACATCAAACTGCCCCGCAGCACAATGGCACAGGACTTGCTAGACAAGAAGCTGCTTCTGAATTGCGAACATAACAACGGAGAAGAGGCAAGATGGTTGCACGTTTGGTGGTTATGCGAGGTATTTTCAGATAATACTTACCACACGTTCTCGTGCGAAAGATCCTCGAAAGAACTGGGATCGAGTGCAAAAGAGGATAAACATACCATATTTTCTGGGGTACAGAAGAAGGAAAGTAAGGCGCAGGTCTATTTCCAAATAGACGAAGCTATCAGTGATGGTAAGGAAGTTTACCTTCAAGTTTTCTTCGGGGCCTCAGAGAAGATTGAGTTTATTGATGATACTCGTATTTGTTTAACTTACTTAAGTCTTCCATATTCATATGTAAAAGCATAAGGCCTATATTATTAATAGACTCAAAAAAATGTAGCTTTTTCTTAAATTTTGTCATTGTCATTGTCTCAGATACCTCAGAACGATATCATGCAAGGAAGAATGAAAAATGTCATTTTGTTTGTTCTACGCCTGGGAAATCGAGGAAAATAGGAATGTATTCTTCTAGAAGTATTCCCAACAGAGTTAGTGCAGAGACAACAAATTACAACTGTCAGACACCACCAAATTTTCGTTGACTTTAAGCAAGCATACGACAGCATTGATCGTAACGTACTGTACTAAATAATCTTTAGCTTTGGCATCCCAGCAAAATTGTTCCGTCTTACCGAAATGACAATGACGTTGACAACCCCCAAGTTCGTATCAATGACAAACTCACCGATGCCTTTGACACAAATATCGAACTAAAGTGCCCCCCCCCCCCTATTTTTATTCAGCATAGCTCTGGAATCCGTCATGAGAAAGCTACCTCCCATAGACGAGGGACGTTACTATAAAATTCGAGCCAAGTAGTAGCCTATGCGAACGATGTCAACATTTTGTCACGGTCATTAGCAACTATTAAAGAAGACTTCCTGAAATTCGACAGCAAAACAAAACTAGTAGGGCTACAAACCAATTAAAATAAAACAGAGCTCACGGCGCATTCAAGGAAAAATATCTCAGATACACAAAATATCACACTTGGCAGAAACAGTATCGAATATGTGAGCAAATTTGTGTATTTAAGCACCAAAATAACGAAACCGCAAATAAAATATTTTATTCAGTTTTAACGTTTTTGAAGACCAGCTGCATACACAGGAAAACAAAGCTACTAGTATACAAATACGAAATTGAAATTCTTCAAAATCTGGCTGGTTAACGTACACGTCCCGACTGAAGAAAAGATTGGAGAAACGAAGGAAATGTTCTACCATCACCAATAAAGACTAGTTGATTTATTGCCTACAAACGACACAAAGATAGTTCTGGCTGATTTCAACGCTAAGTTTGACAATGAGATATTTCATCGGGGAACAACTGGAGGATTTAGTCTCCATGATGAACAAAATGACAACCAGCAGCACCTGATTGACTGTGCATGTAGCAGAAATCTATTCATACATTCAACTTGCTTCCCTCATTGATGCATATATCAAATTACCTGGGTACCACCAGATGGCAACACACAAAAACAGATTGGCCATGTTCTGATCCAACAACGTTGGGTCTCGAGCATACTTAACATCCGTACATATTGAAGAGCCAATTGTAACTCAGATCATTACTTGATCAAATTAACCTGCTGATATGGTATTTCAAAAGCGTATTACTCGAAGACCAGCCGTGTACAAAACTTTGACATCGAAAGGCTCCAAAGGGCGTCTGTGGCAAAAAATTCCACGGGGACCCTCAGCAATCAGCTGGCTCCTATCTTATCAGGCGCATCACTGAAAGCAAGCAACAAGCTCTAGAGGGAAGTGAAAGACGCTATTAACACCGTGGCAGAACACCATGTTGATGATGACTGCCAGAATGCTTTAGGCAGAAAGAATCAGGCAAAATCTCAGAAGAGTACTGAATAAGATAATTAGAATTAAGAAAAGAAAAAAAAATGATGACCAATTGAGAAGTATCGATGTAAGTCCTGCGAGCAACACCACAAGACACGCATACAACCCGAGGACATTCCCGCAAGGGGAATGCCGGTCGGCAGGAGCACTTTTGGAGGCTAGCATTCTTTGGGAAGTGCCACCCCCACGGACCCGAGGATATGGGGTGCACCGTGAGGTTCCCTCCTGGAATGACAAGTAACGACCCTAACTGAATCCAGACTACGCTTTGGACAACGAACTAAAATTGATGCTTTGGACTGGCAGATATGATGGTTTGGCCTTAGTTGCTTTGCAGAGGAGCGCCAAGGTGATAACCGAGCATGAAGGGCTCGAATTCAACTATCATACCATCTCCGTGCCAGTTAAACCTTGGCAGGCGTTGGAGTCCGTTCGAAGTTTGCACCATTGGGTTGGTGGTGTAGGTTCGGTTGTCTCCATAAGGGCTTGTGCCAACCCTCGCATGGCCTTCTTGCTTTGCAAAGACAACCATGGGGCGCAAAGGGCGACTATACATGCGAACAGAGATAGCGGCTCCAAGGGGAGACCCAATAAAACTGGAGCCGCTAAAAACCATAGAAAAATAAAAAAATACAATAAAAGAAAGCACAAATAACAACAATGACGACACTAACAGCAGTTGCAGCCACCATGTTTACAGCACATTGGGAGCGATCCTAACGGTGACAAAAAAGGACGCTGAATACAATGACAGTGAAGACGGACGAAAAACGGAGATTAACAGACAGTCTTCTCCAGACTGATATTCTTCGGCGCTTGAGCGCAGCAAAAAAATGCTCCGTATGCCAGAGCACCTTAAAGAGGACGAGCGGAAAGCTCTGCAGGACGCACCAGATGGCATTGCTGAAGAGGCAGAAGAGGACCAGACGACCGGACATGAGTAGAAGGCTAAAAAAGCGCTAAGGGCTAAGCGCAGACAGCTTCACCATCAAACATCAATAAAACAATGGCACCTAGCCCAATCAAAGGAGATCGGGTTAGAAATAGGAAGAAAGAGATGCTTGATGAGCGGCAGTGAAATGATACAACGGTGCTTCGTTTGTCTGGTCAGTCCTTTCGTTTTCTTCCGTGATCACTTTGCGGACTTCAGGATAGTTCGTTGTTATTTCGGCATTCAAGACACTTACTTATGTCACTTCGGTAGTGGTCGCACCAGTAACAATCAAATTCTCGATGTTCTTTATATTTCCGCCTTCAGGTGAACATCTGGTGCATGCTAAAGAACTATCCACTCCCTTTTTTAGAGCACTCTAGTGTTCACATCATTTCTTTCCCTGCTCCCAAATGCAACAGAAATTTCGTTTTTGAAAAACTTTCCGTTCATCCATCTTGACTGTTATTGTATTCGTCGTCGTTTTTATCGTTGTTGGTACCGTCCTCAATTTATTGTTAACATTGTCGCTATAAATGTTGGTTACATCATCGTTGTTGATAATTTAACTTGTTTTTAGGATTTTGTACTAAAATACAAAACCCTATTGCAATCACGACCTGTGTCCGTCTGCCCGTCCGTCTGTCCGTCCGTCCGTCTGTATGTCACAGCACTTTTTCTCCGAAACTATAGAGGCTACTGCCATGAAACTTTGTAGAAAGGTCAGAAGTGATGACTTCTTGAAAGTTCAAGGGTGGAAATTTTTTTCAAAGGCGTTTAAGGGGGGTCTCCCCATATAGGGAGGTGACTCCTCAAAAAAAATTGTTCAGATCTTTTCCAAACAAGTCTTAAAAATGCCTTATAAGTACCGAGGGGGGCAGGGGAAGGGGAAATGTACGAATTTTTGCGTACCCCCCCTCGCGATTGGACACCTTCCATCCGAAAAATCTGAAAAAAATCATGAATGTAGGCCTTCATGAGTACAACAACAACAAATACATGCGAAGTCGAAATTCACTCAACTTTGTTAGTAATAGTATGATTTATCGATTTTATGTTTTCTTAAATAAAATCTAAACGGCACCTTTAAACTCTATAAAATTTAGCAAAAAGATGACTATTCATAAGATTGATCTTTTCTGAAAGTTTCATAAAGATCAAATAGTATTTACCGAAGTTATAGCGATTTGGATTTTCCTGTATTACTATGGAGCAATATGCCCTGTGTTACTATGGAAACATACTGTATGGCTATGAAGCCATATGCGCTCTTTACCGACTTAGACACTACAGCTTTGCTAGAATTTGCATGGATATTTCAGGAGTGATAGGTATCATGGAGGTGAGTACATGCAATTGAAACAAGTCGAAGAGGCAGGAGAGACCTCCTAGCAAAAGGGCTTTGTAACCATTCTAGCATTCGAAAAAATAGGCCATGAATCGATGATTACAGTACAGAGGAGTGGCCTCTGAAAAAAAATTTCATGAAAGGTAGCCGATATGAGTATCAACTGCAAGTTCTCTATGAGACCTTTTCAAAACAGTTCTTAAACTGACAGTTCTTGCTTCAGTTGGGGCACAGGGGGGGGGGGGGGGGGGGAACATGAAATATGTGTTTCCTCCCTCGCGAATGGACACCCGTGATCTTAAAAAATCTGAAACATCATCAAAGGAGATATTTATGGGTATAACTATAACAAATACCTCAGAAGTCAAAATTCGTTCAACTTTGTTAATAATAGTATGATCCTCGAATTTCACATTTTCTTCAATAAAATCGTCTTAGACATGTTTCTTGATTTTATTCGTTGCTGGTTACTGCATTTTGTAAGTTGAGTACCAAACCCTCCTGACATGAGCATAGGTCTGTCTACCCAACTTGTTAGGGTTTTGTACTAAAATACAAAACCCTATTGCAATCACGACCTGTGTCCGTCTGTCCGTCCGTCCGTCCGTCTGTATGTCACAGCACTTTTTCTCCGAAACTATAGAGGCTACTTGAAAGTTCAAGGGTGGAAGAATTTTTCAAAGGGGTTTAAGGGGGGTCTCCCCATATAGGGAGGTGACCCCTCAAAAAAAAATTTTCACCATTGGTAGTTGAGTAGGGTGTCATTGGAAAGGTCTCAGTGAGATCTTTTCAAAGCAAGCCTTAAAATTGCCTTATAAGTACCGAGGGAGGCAGGGGAAGGGGAAACGTACGACCTTTTCTCGTACCCCCCCTCGCGATTGGACACCTTCCATCCGAAAAATCTGAAAAAAATCATGAATATAGGCCTTCATGAGTACAACAACAACAAAAACATGCGAAGTCGAAATTCACTCAACTTTGTTAGTAATAGTATGATTTATCGATTTTATGTTTTCTTGAATAAAATCCAAACGGTATCTTAAATTCAATGAAATTTAGCAAGCAGATCACTATTTATAAGATCGATCTTTCATGAAGATCGAATAGTATTTAACGAAGTTATAGCGATTTGAATTTTCCTGTATTACTATGGAACAATATGCCCTGTATTACTATGAAAACATATGGCTAAGGAGCCATATGCACTTTTTACCGACTTAGACACTACAGCTTTGCTAGGATTTGCATGAAAATTTCAGAAATGATAGGTATCATGAAGATGAGTACATACAATTGAAACAAGTCGAAGAGACGGGAGAGAGCTCCTAGCAAAAGGGCTTTGTAACCATTCTAGCATTCGAAAAATTCGCCATGAATCGATGATTACAGTGCAGAGGTGTGGCCCCTGAAAAAAAATTTCATGAAAGGTAGCCGATATGAGTATCAACTGAAAGTTCTCTATGAGACCTTTTCAAAACAGTTCTTAAACTGACAGTTTTTGCTTCAGTGAGGGCACAGGGGGGAAATACTGTAGTACATACATACATTACGTAAATTGCATTTCACTTTGAATATGCAAATACGCATTCTCATCATATGCAAATACAAACCCGTAGAACATTCATAGCATTCCATAAAACATTCCATAAGCATTCTTAAGCTGACACAATTATCCACACAAAACATGTGCATGGATAATTACCAATGTCGCGCTTCATCCATTCTGGAGAGTATCGTATTTCACGTATACTCATTTACGGACTACACGTGGTGTGACTCAATGAATGAGGATACACGACCTACATGAATATTATGTCACTACATGTATCTGTTTACCCTATGGCACGAGTCTTCTCAAGTGGCATAGCGGCTAAACCAAAGCAAATGCGAATGCATCATATGTGATTGCATTGTTTTCGATGTCGAATGAAAACAATGCAATAGTGACTAATGTCATGAGGTAATGAGGAATGAATATTGTGGTTGAATGTTTTGTTTTGGGTATTGAATATTTTGTAAATTGAGATATGTGACAGTTATTGCTTTTAGAATACTTTTAGAATGAGAACATGGAAAAAGGGTCACATCGTGTGTGACCATTTTTGTAATGTGAAAATTTGTATAAATAGTTTAGGAAAATGTAATAACGTCTCAGTCAAAAATATACAGCTTGCGAGTGCACTAGTAAGAGCACCGTAAGTATTGCTACGAACAAACTTTGACCTTTTATTTTAAATTACGGCTCAGCCTTTTGGGGCGAAGCCATTACATCGGCGTGAAAACGCTGGGTTAGGTTTTCCTCTAATTTTGATCTTCTTGTATTTCATCCTACTTCTCAACATGGCGATCCTGCCAGTCCGAAACCATGGACGAATTCGACAAGATTTTTGAGCGAGCAGTCGAATTATCGAGACAAGAATTCCGCAGGAAGCATCTAGCGCAGGCTCAGGAATACATACCGAGCGGACCAACAGCACCGGTGAAATACATACCCACACCTATAGCGGATTTGGAGAAAATTGGACCAAAGCCCCTGACGATCGAGGAGTACCGTAAGCGAACAAAGAAGCAGCAACCATCAACCCCAGCACAGCCAACCACCAAAAGAAAGCGACGTGGAGGACGTAAGGCGAAACTGAGACGTGAGATCAAGGACGTCCACCGTTTGATTGCGATAACCGAAGGCGATCAGCAAAAACGACTGTTTAAAAAGTTACGAGAGCTAAAAGATGGGCAATAACTGCAGTGCGAATGTCAGCGAAACCTTCGTCGAAAAATACTCGCAAGGATTATCGACGGGTGCAGTCTTTGTAATAGTACTAGTTTTAGTTTATATCTATAATAAGCACCATACCAAATATGTTAAAAAGCAGCTAAGTAGGAATATTCCAGTATAAATAAAATTAAATGTTTAATAATCTATACAGTCTGAAATCTTATTTTTATAAATGAATAAATGAATAAGGCACGGGGTTTGGTAGAAGAAGTCGAAAAAATCTTGGTTAATTTGAAAAAGAAAGGCAAAAAATAGTATACAAAGGAATTTTTGCATGCAAGATTAAATAGATTAAACGAAGTTAGAGAGGAATCACGACAAATTTTCTCAATTACAGACAACGCAGATGATTTTGAATTAAAGATTAAATTCAAGCGTTTAGCTGAACAAAGTGAATCTCTGATTGAATTACAATTAAAACTATTAGCAGCAAACATGGCCGAGTTCAACTTGGAGACTGCCATGAAAAATATTCCACTTTTTGACGGGGATTATAAGAATTTGAATTCATTTTTGAAAATAGTACAAATAATTGAAAGAAGTTTAAAACCCGAAGCCAAAACAGAACTGATAGACTTTGTATATTATTGTAAACTATCAGCTAACGTACAGACTGTGATAACTAGTTCTGGAATACCTACAAGTTTTTCACAATTAGAAGCTAAGTTAAGGCAAAGATATAAAAATGTAAACACGATCCCTCAACTACATACAACTCTGAGCAATTTGGTACAGAAGAAATTGAGTATTAGTACTTACAAAGAAAAAATTTTAACATTAGTGAATGAATTGAACGAACTCCAAATCGCAGATTTAGGTTCAAATGCGACGCAAGGTCAAAGGGAAGTAATCACGAAATTGAATGATACGTACGCCCTGACGGTTTTTAAAAATGGTTTAAACGACCAATTTAGGGGAACTATATTTGCAGCCAGGCCAAATACCCTCGCTGACGCAATCGATTTGGGACTCGAGCTCGAGAAGAGTGAAGCTGGTCAACCAGCGAATGTCTTTTACTATAAAGACAAAAAGAACTATAGGGATAGTAAGAACCAGAATGGTAATAGGAAATTTAGGAAAAATAGAAATAATGACGATAGCAACTATAATAGAAATAATGATAGAGATGGTAATTATAATAGAAATAATGATAGGAGTGATAGTAATAGAGGTCAGAATCAAAACAATTACCGAAAGAAAAATAAACGACGACGGGACAACCGCGATAGAAACGTCAACATTGCCCAGGATCAGGGAAACGCAGAGGCCTCCGGGTCGGAATAAGAGATTCCCCCGGAACAAAAATTTATAAAATATCGGATAACTGCGTAAACTATGTCGTTCTTTTTTGCGACAACGCAGGACACAATTTAAAATTTTTAGTAGATACTGGAGCTGATGTCTCTCTTTGTAAAAGAGGCAAAATCGAAGAAGATGGAACTTTTTCCATTAGGGATAAATGTAGCCTAACCGGTATAACCAAAGAGGTTATCTCGTCACAAGGTTCAATCAAACTTAGATTGAAAATAGGAACTTGTGATGTCGTCCACAAATTTTTTATGGTGGATAACAAATTCCCAATTTATACCGATGGCATTATTGGAAGGGACATGTTAGAACGATTTTTATGTAAAATCGATTATGAAACCTACACAGTAGCATTCTACATGGACCAAACCGAAGCCATTATCCCTATGGAATACAGTAATAGCGATGTCAAACACATTAAGATACCAGCTAGGTCAGAAGCAGTGGTACCGATTGACTTAAAAGTTGATAAAGACCATGTTGTCTTAAGCAAGCAAATACAGAAAAACGTATTTGTGAGTAACTCAATTATACCGGCAAAAGGTATAAAACATATCCGAATTCTGAATGCTTCTGATGCAAGCGTTACAATTGACAACGTGCAGAATCTTCTTGAGATTTCGCCGCTGGACAAGTATGAAATTAAACATTTCAAACGGAATCATCAGAGTACGGATTTGAGATTCAAGAAAATCCTTGAAAAAATTAACATTTCATCGAGTGATCAACTAGCTAAAGTCAGTCTTCTAGATATTCTACAAGAATATCAAGATATCTTTCATTTAGATGACGAGAAACTAACATCCAACAACTTTTATAGGCAACATTTGGAAGTCACTGACAGTACACCCGTCTATATTAAGAACTATAGACTACCGCATTCTCAGAACGAGGAAATTCAAAGCCAGGTTCAGAAATTGCTGAATGATAAAATCATTGAACCGTCCTATAGCCCGTACAATTCACCCTTGCTTATCGTAGCTAAGAAAAGCGATGGTAAGGACAAGAAGTGGTGTTTAGTGGTCGATTTTCGAAAACTAAACACCAAAATTGTCAATGACAAGTTCCCTCTAACAAGATTAGAAGATGTCATAGATAAATTGGGCAGGGCGAAGTATTTTTCAACTCTTGATATGACTAGTTCATTTCATCAGATTGAATTAGATAAGGAATCTAGGCCATTAACAGCATTTTCTGACAACCATGGCCATTACCAATTTACCAGGCTACCTTTTGGATTGAAAGTATCCTCTAATAGTTTCCAGAGAATGTTAACGATTGCTTTGTGCGGTCTAGATTTTGAAGCTTTCCTTTATGTCGACGACATAATCATTTTTGGTTGTAGTATTAAACACCACAATCAAAATATGAGAAAGGTCTTCGAAAGGCTAAGACAATACAACCTGAAATTAAATCCCAAGAAATGTCAATTTCTCAAGCCTGAGGTTGTATACTTAGGCCACTTAATAACTAAAGATGGTATTAAGACTGACCCAGCAAAGTACAAAACTGTCAAAGACTATCCTATTCCGAAGAATGCAGATGAAGTGCGCAGATTCGTTGCATTTTGTAACTATTATCGGCGTTTCATCCCAAACTTCGCAGATATCGCAAAGAGTTTAAATGCATTATTGCATTTAAACTCTATATGCCAAGAAGCTTTTGATACTCTTAAGAACAAATTGATGAAACCACCAATTTTACAGTATCCAAATTTCGACAAACCTTTTATACTAACAACTGACGCATCGAGTTACGCGTTAGGAGCAGTTTTATCCCAAGGGGACATAGGCACTGATTTACCGATTTCCTATGCGAGTAAATCGTTAAACAAGCATGAGTTGAATAAACCAATAATCGAGAAAGAATTATTAGCGATCCATTGGGGAATAAATTTTTTCAGACCATACCTTTATGGAAGAAAATTCATCGTGGTAACTGACCACAGACCATTGATATCCTTGTTCACCCATAAAAATCCTTCTTCAAAGCTGACAAGGATACGCCTAGACCTGTCAGACTATGATTTTGAAATCATATACAAGAAAGGCAAAATTAATACTAATGCGGATGCATTATCCCGCATAGAACTTACCTCCGACATTTTAAAGGAGATGATCCCAAGAGAAAGGGACGAACAGGTTAAGAAAACTTTGGCAATAACTAGGGGCATGGCGCAAAACAGCAAAAATAATGACGTCAATATTAACAAGACTGATGACATCCATGATACCAATCTTCCAAAGAAGCCTGATCAACTTCATATTTGGGATTGCACATCTTTGGCTGATATCAGATCTGTTAGGACTTCAAAATTTGATATACCGCGGAATATAAATGAAAAACTCATGAGTAAAAACAAAAGAAATCTTTTTATTGAAATCGTACGTACGAAAAAGGAAGTGTTAGTAAATTGTTATAGCGATAAGTCTCCCAGAGAATCCGTTCCTGATGGAGAAAAGCCAACAATATTGACACGTAAGAGTCCTAGTGATAGAGCTTTCAGCGAATCCGTTCCTGATAAAGACAAACTAATGACCTTACATTACCAGTGTCGTAGTGATAGTCCTGATGAAATTTTCGAATTCATCATGGAAAAGCTACTTGATGCTACCCATTATTGGAATATAAATGAGCTAGCATTAGCCAATAATGATGGAATATTTAAGTGTATACACATAGCAGATTTCAAAGAAATGTTTAACAGGTTGCAACTGAAGAAAAGATACAACAAGCGCCCAAAACTACAAATATTGCTGTACACCCCGCCAAAAAGAATAGAAGACAAAGTGACTCAGAATAAACTTATTATTGAGTATCATAACTCACCACATGGAGGACATTTAGGTGTTAGAAAAACTGTTCTGAAGCTCAAACAAAGATATTGCTGGAAAAACATGAGCAGTATGGTAAAACAATTTATAAGTAATTGTGAGATTTGTGCTAAAGGTAAACAAGTTAGGCATACCAAAGAAAGACCAGTACATACCAACACTCCTTCAACGACTTTTGAGGTAATACAAATAGATACGGTGGGACCTTTAAGACATTCGAACCACTATCGTTATATATTAACGATGCAGTGCGAACTTTCGAAATTTGTCGTTGCGTCACCAATTGAATCTAAAGATGCTAAAACGGTAGCACAAACCTTGGTGAATAGTTTCATATTGAAATATGGACAATTTAAAGTATTGAAATCGGATAGAGGTACAGAATACACTAATGAATTAATGCAAGAAGTTTGTAAGTTATTAAAAATTGAACAAATTTTTTCCTCCCCTTACCATCATGAAACTCTTGGTATAGTTGAAAGAAATCATAGGGTACTGAACGAGTTTATGTTAGCCTTTGCTGAAGATCTCGAATGGGATACGTGGTTACCTTATTATACCTTTGCTTACAACACCTCACCTAATGTAGATACACAATATTCACCTTATGAATTGGTATTTGGAAAATTACCATACTTGCCAAATGATGAAGTTAATGTAAATAAAGATAAAATATATAATGTAGATAATTATGCTAATGAACTTAAATTAAGATTAAAAAGAACAATTGATAAAACTAGAAACATAATTAATAAAGTAAAAACAAATAGGTTAAGTAAAGTACAAGATATTGAAATAAATCCATTACACTTGCGTATCGGTGATAAAGTGTTAATAAAAGTAAACAATAGAAAGAAAAATCAAAAACCTTATCAAGGTCCTTACACTGTAATTAAATGTAATGGAGTAAACTCCATAATAGATGTTAATGGAAAATACAAAGAATACCATAGCAACCAATTAAAAAAATGGAATTGTACATAAACATTAGAAATAAGTTAACTATATATTGTCATGTCAACACAAGTGAACTTTTTTTTCCATGTCTCGATTTTGTAGTACAAACTCTCGACACTAAAACATACATTACGTAAATTGCATTTCAGTTTGAATATGCAAATACGCATTCTCATCATATGCAAATACAAACCCGTAGAACATTCATAGCATTCCATAAAACATTCCATAAGCATTCTTAAGCTGACACAATTATCCACACAAAACATGTGCATGGATAGTTACCAATGTCACGCTTCATCCATTCTGGAGAGTATCGTATTTCACGTATACTCATTTACGGACTACACGTGGTGTGACTCAATGAATGACGATACACGACCTACATGAATATTATGTCACTACATGTATCTGTTTACCCTATGGCACGAGTCTTCTCAAGTGGCATAGCGGCTAAACCAAAGCAAATGCGAATGCATCATATGTGATTGCATTGTTTTCGATGTCGAATGAAAACAATGCAATAGTGACTAATGTCATGAGGTAATGAGGAATGAATATTGTGGTTGAATGTTTTGTTTTGGGTATTGAATATTTTGTAAATTGAGATATGTGACAGTTATTGCTTTTAGAATACTTTTAGAATGAGAACATGGAAAAAGGGTCACATCGTGTGTGACCATTTTTGTAATGTGAAAATTTGTATAAATAGTTTAGGAAAATGTAATAACGTCTCAGTCAAAAATATACAGCTTGCGAGTGCACTAGTAAGAGCACCGTAAGTATTGCTACGAACAAACTTTGACCTTTTATTTTAAATTACGGCTCAGCCTTTTGGGGCGAAGCCATTACATCGGTGTGAAAACGCTGGGTTAGGTTTTCCTCTAATTTTGATCTTCTTGTATTTCATCCTACTTCTCAACAATACATGAAAAATGTTTTTCCTCCCTCGCGAATGGACACCAGTGATCTAAAAAATCTGAAAAAATTATCAAGGGAGATATTTATGGGTATAACTATAACAAATACCTCAGAAGTCAAAATTCTTTCAACTTTGCTAATAATAGTATGATCCTCGAACATGACATGTTTCTTGATTTTATTCGTTACTGGTTACTGCATTTTGCAAGTAGAGTACAAAACCCTTCTGACATGAGCATAGGTCTGTCTACCCAACTTGTTTGCTATTCAGCAATTGTCATTTGCTTTTTGGCTTTTTAGCACTTCTGAACATTAGCTTTTTCACGTGTAAAACTTCTTTTCTTTTTCTTACAACGTCGAAATCAGGACCATAAGGCTGCACATCTAATAGAGACTTGAAACTTTTTGTACCACCATCTGCAATGTAATACTTATGTCGTGCATCGTGAACTTCTTCAGACCTTTGAAACATCTCGATGATACCTTCAACTTCCATCTTTCCAGCAGAAGCTTCGAGATCAGCAGTGCAGAACTCCATTTTGAAGCCCATTCGCTACAAATTTTACAAAAGCTGCTCTTCACGATAACCTCAAGTATTTTACCGGTAAAATTACCAATCAAAGAGACTACATCTAAAAGCGATTAAGATTCCCGTTTCGTTCACGATCCATCACCAGATCTCATTTTTGACATTACCAGCGACTTTATTTTTATCCTTTTCTTCATTGGAAGCTTTATTGAGCACTATTTTGAGCACTGTGCCAACTGCTATATTGATATTATCGACATATTTGTAATATGTTGTTTTACCTTATGACGCTCCCAAATCTATAAAACGACAAAATTTTTGTAATCCCTTTGAATCCAGCACCAAGCAATCTCATAACAAATACAAGCCGTATATTTATTTTGTAGGCTTGTTCAATTTTTGGACTTGAATAAGTAAAGCGGTCACTGCACCTACACTCTACACAAAGCTAACAACCCAGCCCCCTTTCGTCACATTTTGGAAATTTTACATCGCTGTTATAGTCTTTACGTTTTAAAATTGTTTGTAAATAAGTAAATACACTGAACTGTAGGATACAATATTGGAAAGCTGGATCAATTGAAACATTCGATTCATCACTTTTTTCAGCTTTGCTGCCGAAGCACCTGTAAATTCATTACTATGGTCACCAGTATATCGAATTCCAGAAAATCTCCTCTTTTGGGCTTGGTAGTTCATGAATTACTATTTTTTCCTAATTTTTTACCCATCTTTGACAAATTTCTTCTGAAAATATATGATACAAATGAGCAGTATGAGCGCGTGGCTTACACGAAATAGACTAGTCTCCATATGTTCCCCTCTACTTTTATAATATTGTTACATGTACAAATAATTCTGCGAGCTACTGTTGCAATTGTTTTCACAACCATTAAGAATATCAACAAAATGAATTTAATCGAAACCACGAGAACCCACCAAGCATCAACATCTGAAAGTGAGTCACTGCTCCATTCATTCACGCTGCTCGAATGTTCCCGCTTATTCGCCAATGTACGAGAACTGGGTTGAATGACTACAGACCCTCTATAAAGGTGAGCTGAATGAATAGGGGAATCATTCATTCGACCGCGATAAGAACTGTGATAGTGTGTGGAAAGCGATATTGTTCGAGTAATAGAAAAGTGATTTTCGTTGAATGTGAAGTGATCTTAGAAGACAATTGCGATAGAAATTTATGGACAAGTGGAAGTTAGATTTTAATAGTGAAATTCAAAGTTATGAAATAGACCAAATAAGTGATTGTGCATTTTTAAGTAATTTAATAAACTCCTTTAATTTAATTTGAAAGACATTGCATTTTCACTTTCCCAGAACCTTAAAATTATTGGCCGCGAACCATAACACGCGACAATATGTTTGTATTAGAGACGTATATAATATGTAACTATATACAATGTATAGAAATGTTCACAGAGCAGATGTTTCTGAAAGGAAGGCGCGAAGAACGAAATCACTGATTAAACGGCCTCGACGCTCTGCCTTGAAAACTCTCACCATTCAACATAGAAATTAATTTCGAATTTTATATAATTAAAAAAATAGATTCTTTGAGGTCTTTTGAACTAAAATCAATCATAACCAAGTTGGGTAGACAGACCTATGCTCATGTCAGAAGGGTTTTGTACTCAACTTACAAAATGCAGTAACCAGCAACGAATAAAATCTAGAAACATGTCAAAGACGATTTTATTGGAGAAAATGTGAAATTCGAGGATCATACTATTATTAACAAAGTTGAACGAATTTTGACTTCTGAGGTATTTGTTATAGTTATACCCATAAATATCTCCTTTGATAATTTTTTCAGATTTTTTAGATCACGGGTGTCCATTCGCGAGGGAGGAAACACATTTTTCATGTATTTCCCCCCCCTGTGCCCCCACTGAAGCAAAAACTGTCAGTTTAAGAACTGTTTTCAAAAGCTCTCATAGAGAACTTTCAGTTGATACTCATATCGGCTACCTTTCATGAAATTTTTTTCAGGGGCCACTCCTCTGTACTGTAATCATCGATTCATGGCTTATTTTTTCGAATGCTAGAATGGTTACAAAGCCCTTTTGCTAGGAGCTCTCTCCTGCCTCTTCGACTTGTTTCAATTGTATGTACTCATCCTCATGATACCTATCACTCCTGAAATTTTCATGCAAATTCTAGCAAAGCTGTAGTGTCTAAGTCGGTAAGAAGCGCATATGGCTCCATAGCCATATGTTTCCATAGTAATACAGGGCATATTGCTCCATAGTAATACAGGAAAATTCAAATCGCTATAACTTCGTTAAATACTATTCGATCTTTATGAAACTTTCAGAAAAGATCAACCTTATAAATAGTCACTTCTTTGCTAAATTTTATTGAGTTTAAAGGTACCGTTTAGATTTTATTCAAGAAAACACAAAATCGATAAATCATACTATTACTAACAAAGTTGAGTGAATTTCGACTTCTCATGTATTTGTTGTTGTTGTACTCATGAAGGCCTATATTCATGATTTTTTTCAGATTTTTCGGATGGAAGGTGTCCAATCGCGAGGGGGGGTACGCGAACAGTTCATATATTTCCCCTTCCCCTGCCCCCCTCGGTACTCATAAGGCAATTTAAAGACTTGTTTTGAAAAGATCTTATTCCCAATGACACCCTACTCAACTACCAATGGTGAAAATTTTTTTTTGAGGGGTCACATCCCTATATGGGGAAACCCCCCTTAAACGCCTTTGAAAAATTTTTCCACCCTTGAACTTTCAAGAAGTCACCACTTCTGACCTTTCTACAAAGTTTCATGGCTGTAGCCTCTATAGTTTCGGAGAAAAAGTGCTGTGACATACAGACGGACGGACGGACGGATAGACCGACACAGGTCGTGATTGCAATAGGGTTTTGTATTTTAGTACAAAACCCTAAAAAAATGTAGTTGTTGAAAATTCAGGAGTGTACTGTCCCATCAAAAGATCTAGAAAACATCGAACTTAATATTCATAAGGCAGAACTTAACGTACTTATTAAGACCTACTTTCATGATTTTTTTTACGATTTCAGCTAAAATGTGTTCAACCACAATGGGGAGGCTTACATTTTATGTACATTTCTCCGCCCGGTGCACCCCTTGATACCAGAAATTTCAGTTTAATCCCTGTTTAGAAAAGCTCTCATCAGAACCTTTTTATTGGTGGTACTTTTGGTGAATAAAATTTAAGTTTCACCCCTGCACAGGGAGGGCAGGGGGTGGTGCTTTAAAGACGGCACCTTCTTAACATTTCACACAATTTCCTGTTTCTAGCTTAGGTGGTTCACGAGAAAAATGGCAGTGACGCACGGACAGATATGTAGGTCGCGATTTTAAAAGGGTTTTGTAAAATAATTTTACAAAATCTCCTTTACGTCTCATGTCACCTCTCAACGCTGTTTCAAAGTGTTATGAATTCCAAAACTTACACTAAAGATGTCATTGCACTCATTTAATACAATTGACTAGAAAACATTCAAACGATTTCGTAAGTCGATCGAAACAATTAACATACGAGACCTTAAGCAACCATGAAAATGAATAAAAATGTAATATGTGCTTCTTTCTAAAGTGCATCTAATAAAACATTCCTCTTAATTCAATTTCCTACCTGCTGAGCATGGAACGAATCTCGGCCATGAAATTTGCAAAGATCTCTCACAAACAGTGTCTTCCACGGTCTAACACGACCCGAGGATTTTCCTTATTACTATTGCACTTACCACATGGAGCTGTTCAAGCTCATGCACCATCAATTTGTCACACATTGGTCTTGTGCTTTTTGATTGCAATTTACTTTCCACGAATGCATGTAGGTCAAAGTGTTACTTTCTACCACACATGATGGCACTTGGGTCGCGCGCGATGCAGCAATAAAGGACGCTGGGAAATTAAAAGTAAATTAAAATACGAGTATAACGGAATTACCATAACAATTAATCTTCCTAGTCTTCATGAATGCGGTGAATGGATGGTGCAGTGCTGAATTGGGCTTTGAAGTTTCGTCTAATAAGAAATTTAATGTAAAATGGAGGATCTCAGTGAATTTCTTCTTTCTTAAAATATTAAAAGAAAGGCTTTTATGTTGTCTTTTTTTGCTCATATCAATATTCTTTTTAAATCGAATTTGTCTATTTTAATGTTGATGGCTTCCAAACATGCATGGTTAATGCAATCAGGCAATTTTTAACACTTTTTGAATTTTAGTGGAATATATTCTAGTTTAGTTGGCCGTGAAACAACATGAAAGCTATTTGACAACTTGCTGTATTCTTCACATTTTTTTAAAAATCCAAATAAACCAAAAATAAATGAATCTATCCGAAAATGATCAGCCCGTAGAAAGGAAATAAAGTGGACACTATACTTGGAAAAAGTCCCAATGCATGCTACCTCGTTGAGAAAGATGAAGTCACTGGCAAGCAATCTACCCCTAAAGCTAAGCGCTATTAGATCTAGGTTAAGGAGTACAAATTGAGGTACTCCTGACTCGCAAAGAGGAAAGATGAAATTACACTCCATAACGCTGAAAGATATGTCATGAAATACAGATGGGACCTTTTGGGCAAAAATGAAGGGGTATCTTAGATTTCTGGTACAATGAAGCAAAGAAAAAGGTCGTAGAGTTATAATAAGTGATAGTTACAGGTCGCCGAAATAGGTAGCGAAGAAATGATTGTAGTTAACGAGCAGTTGCCTAGGCAAACTGCTCGAAAACAATCATAATGCTGATCCAATTTTAATTGTAAGTTTAAAAAAATAATTATCTAAATTTACAATTAAAATCGGACACGGCAAGCCCTTCGTAACGCATCTTACCACATTGCATTGTCCCGCAATGCAAACTACAGTTGACGGATGAAGGAATCGCGAAGGATCCTCCGTGGCGAGAAAACGAGTCTTGTGCGAGATACGTGCGTACGGCATCTGTTGAATGACGCAAAACTGTATATTTTTTTCTTCCACAACTTCTAACTATTAGTTGCCGCTGATATTTTTGTTGTCAATCAAAAACGTCGCGGGAAATCGTGCGGAAGGTGCGAGAACGTTGGCTTTTACCAAATAGCTCGTGGTCGTAACCTTTTCTTCCGGCCCCATTCCACGTTATTCTAACTGCCACCGCACAGTGAGAAAAATTTAATTTGTGTTGCGCACAGGAGTGACGTTTTCGTGCGGTGAAATTTCAGCTCCCGATTCAGCCGAATCAAAAGCGTCTCGCCCAGGAATCGTGGATAAATTGCCAGGCACGCGTTCACTCAAAAAGTGCTCTTTGCCAACTCCAGTCCGCATGAAAGGCATCACTAGTGGCACAGAAAGGTTTGTAGCAGTGCGAGTGGAAGGAGTACGATTGGAACCAACGAAAGCATTAAGTGTCGCTCCACTAGCAACGCATTTTTGTTAGTAGCCATGAGTTCGCATTGTCTGGATCCATGCAATCATATTAAAGAGTTCTGGCCACTTGTATTACGTGCTGCACTTGAAATTGTAGAGTAATAATATACTGCTGCCTAAGGGATGCATCAGACTACGACCATTTAGCCGCTCTTCTGTCGCAAGTTACACATGGTTAAATGGAAGCCTGCACACTGCGATTTTCGACAATTTTGTCCAGGTCGGCAGTCGCAGGAATTTGCGATTTTTCCTAAAACCAGTTTAGCAGGTAGTTTCTATGATACTCGCGCAGGCGCACACTTTTTGGACATTTGACGCTGACGTGCATGGAAGTTTCTTGCATAGCGCAGAAATGAGTTAGCGCATGTGTTCCTGGCAAAGACATACCTTCAAATGAGCATTTTAGTTCTGCGCATGCCTGAAGTTCCTTCGGAGATCTTGTCGCAGTGTGTTCGTATTTGCGTCTAAAAATCGCTGGTTACGACAGTAAAATCGCAATGTGGCCGAACCCTTACTGTCGCTTTAAAACAATATGTGGGTGAATCCGCTTTTACCTCGTACATATACGTGAAACATTCCTACTCAGTTTTACGTTAAACTAGAATAGAACAAGTTGGGTAAACAGACCTAAGCTCATGTCAGAAGGGTTTTGTACTCAACTTCTCAGAAATGCAGTCATCAGCAATGAATAACGTTACGAAATATGTGAAAGAGGTGTGCACGTTTAGAAGAAAATCCACTGTTTTTCTACTTTCAACGGTCGCCATTTTGTTGCAAACTGACAAAAATCACTCAAATCGTGAATTCACAAAAATATTAATATTATTGACCTCATTAGAAAATTTCAAGAAGATCAAGTCAAAACTGCAGTGTCTGATACGATGGAAAGTCCATAAAATACCAAAATCATGTGTTATTGTTGCTGTAATTGGAGAAATTTCAAACAGCTATAACTTCCGTGTGTATCATTCGATTTTCATTAAACTTACAAAGTTTAAGGGCCCTCAATAGCACTACATAAATATCGAATTTCATTTAGTTTAAGGGTACCGATGCGATTTTATTGGGGAAAATGTGAAATTCGAATATCATACTATTATTCACAAAGTTGAGTGAATTTCGACTTCTAAGGTATTTGTTGTTGTTGTACTCATAAACGCCTACCTTCATAATTTTTTTCGGATCCCAGGTGTCCAATCGCGAGGGGGCGACACAATTTTTTCGTGTATTTCCCCTGCCTTCGCGTCCCTCGAAGTAAAAAGTGTCAAATTAAGACCTGTTTTGAAAAGCTCTCATTAAGACCTTTCATATCATCATATCGGCTACCTTTGATGCATTTTTTTTTCGCGGGCCACTCCCCTGTATGGGGAGACCCCCCCTTAAATACATTATAAATTTTTTTGTAGTTGAACTTTAAAGAGAGCACCACATTACACCTGCATACAAAATTTGATATTTTTAGCTTAGGTAGTTTGCGAGAAAAAGTGCTGTGACACATGGACGGACGGACCGACAGGTCGCGATTTTAGTAAGTCTTCAACGGCGTAGAAGAAATATTAAATTAAATATTTCATACCAGAGGGGAATTGTGCTTAACAGATGAGAACACCTGTTTTCTGCATAATTCCTCACAGCTGGATAAAATTTTACTCACCTTTTCAAATGACAAACAACAATGTATCATTGTCACTTAAAGTAAACAATGTGTATGACATACTGACATAAAAAGTTGGTTCGATTTCAACTTTTCATGTTGCGTATGTCGCCTTTATGTCAAATGCACTCAACGCCTTATAAAAAAATCCCCGTTGGCAGCACCAGCCAGAAAGGTAAATTTCTCGTATGTTGCCTAAGGTATCGAAAAAGAATTTGGCTTGCCTACTACTGGACTTCTTACAATTTTCGTAGTACCACATGGGTATTTATTAACATAAAAGGAATCTACCGACGTTCGTATTTCGGGACCATTTATAGTGGCGCAAATATTTCCCTAATTAAATTGAGTTACACACGTATGGATCACATATTGAAAATCGGCAGATAATAAATTGTTATAAACATATAAATACAGGTTTCGCCGTTCTCACATTTGCTGTTTACACATTTCACAGTGGCTACCACACAAAGGTGATAACTTGTCGGCCTAAATAGCTCAGATAGTTAATTTCAAAAGATTTCCATAAAAGTTTAATCAGCACTTGCGTTGCCATTAATATATACATTTTCAATTCTTTTTATTGAAAACGGCTGCTAAAAATATTAAGCTGTAAATTTTTGTTGAGAAACCTGGCTGCTTGAGGGCTACAGAAATAAAAAATGTTTATGTCACCCCGTGTATGGGGGCACCCCCCTTAAACACATTAACATATTTTCTAGCACTGCAAATTTTAAGAGGCACCCACTTTTGAGCTGGGTAGAAAATTTCCTCATTCTAGCTCATGTGGTTTGCAAGTAAACTTGCTGTGACGCACGAACAAACGGACGGACAGACAGGTCACGATTTCATAATTTTTTAGGGTATTGTAAAAATATTTTAACAAATAAGATTGGGGCATCCAGGTGGAAGCATACAAACATGATTTGCATGAATTTTTCCTTCAAATGAAAAATATTAATGCTTGAAATTTAAGCTAAAGTCTTATATGATGGAATCACATAATACTTCAACATAAATACGAAACTTGAGCAGAAGGCCACTCTACCCGGCAAGAGCACCTGCAACGCAAAGAGAAGGGGTGAGCTCACCCGATGGCTAGCCCATAAGTGGAGGGGCTAGTCAACATGGCGGACCCCATACCTGGTCCGGGTTCTATATAAATGAAAAGACCGAACTTCGTATTTTCTTCTTTATCTCTGCATTGTATTTTCAACTTGATATCTAAGGTAAATGAAAAATAACATACTTTATATCATTACATAACTAGTTGTTAGATCGAAGAAACCATAATCGTAAAAATTGAATACAAGCATTACATGAAATGTAAGATGTCTTGGTGAAAATTATAATCATAAATGGTATACACTTAAATTCAACTAAATTAGTACGAATATAGAATGCTTTTTTTTACATTCTCATTAAATATTATTTATATATTTATACATACGTTATTAATTTCCTTTTGTAGCCTCCTTGTCTGCCAGTATTAACGGTGTTAAACTGCTAAAGATCGTGCTAATCTTAAAAATGGATGCTTTAATAACTCGTAGGGACTAGATCTACGATCAACATCAACTTCTTTTTCTTTCATTATTTATTTGTTTTTTATTTTTGAATAAATAAAAATAATGATTTAAACAGAAGGTTGCCCACCCAATCTTCCTCCGATGAGCGCTCGTTGACGGAGTGGATAAGGCCTGTGGACACTTTTATATTGACTTTGTTTTCGTACAGTAGATCTATCAGCTTTCAAAATTCATCACGATATACTACCTTGCCAAAAAATACATTTGAATTTAAACTGCGCACGCCAAAGGATTTGGAAAATTACTTTTTTTAGGTTGACAGTACTGTCAGTAACATCTATGTCAAATTTACATGTCAAAATATTCATTAGTGTTTGAGATACGCGTCGTTTTTTGAGCTGCTAAAAGTGAGTTTTTCGTTTTTTGCGATGTCGAAACTTGTTGAATTTGCATTAAATTTTGTTTGTGGAATCAATTTTCTGCTGCAGATACGTTGAGAATGGTGCGGAAAGCCTTTTGAGGTGAGGCTATGTTTACAAGTTGTGTAGTGAGTTCCAAGCCGGCCGTGAACGCGTCGAAGACGAAGAGCGTCCTGGGCGACCATCAACCTCATCTCTTCTTCGATTGTCGTGGTGTTGTGCATTATGAATTTCCTTCCGCCGGGCCAAATAGTCAACAAGGAATATTATTTGAACGTTATGCGTCGTTTGCGTAACGCTATCCGCCTAAAAAGGCCGGGATTGTGGAAAGAAAATTCTTGGTTTTTACACCACGATATTGCACCATCCCATACTGCACTCGTAATTCGTGATAATTTCGCCAAAATCTCAACCCATATCATTCCACAACCACCGTGTTCACCTGATATGGCGCTGTGCGACTTCTGGCTATTCAGCAAGCTCAAAAGACCGCTCCGGAGACACCGTTTTGATACGATAGAGGAGATTCAAGCCGTAGCGAAGACGGAACTGAAGGCCATCCCGGAACCGACGCGTATCTCAAACACTAATGAATATTTTGACATGTAAATTTGACATAGATGTCACTGACAGTAGTACCAACCTAAAAAAATAATTCTACAAATCCTTCGTTGCGCGCAGTTTGAATTCAAATTTCACCTTATTTTTTGGCCGTTTTGGTAAACGGTTTACACAGGGCTAAATAAAGGGTGGTTATCACATATACTCAAATCGCCTATTTGTTTCTATCTCACAAATACAACACATCCTTCAGCGAACCATAACTTAACAAGTTGGGTAAACAGACCTACGCTCCTGAGAGAAGGGTTTTGTATTCAATTTACAAAATGTAGTCACCAGATTGAATAAAGTTAAGAAGCATGTCAATGACGATTTAATTGGAGAAAATATGAAATTCGAAGATTATACTATTATTGACAAAGTTGAACGAATTTTGACTTCTGAGATTTTTATTATTGTTATACTCATAAATATCTCCCTTGATAATTATTTCACATGTCCATTCGCGAGGGAGGCAACACATTTTTCATGTATTTCCCCCCTGTGCCCTCACTGAAGCAAAAACTGACAGTTTAACAACTGTTTTGAAAAGCTCCCATGAAAACTGTCATTTCATACTCATATCGGCTACGTTTGATGAATTTTTTTTTCAGTGGCCACTCTCCTGTACTGTTATCATCGATCTTTATGAAACTTGCAGGGTAGATCAATATTATCAATAGTCATCTGTGTACTGAATTTCATTGAATTTAAGGGTACCGTTAAGATTTTATTCAAGAAAACATAAAATCGATAAATCATACTATTACTAACAAAGTTGAGTGGATTGCGACTTCTCACGACGTGAGACTCACGTATTTGTTGTTGTTGTACTCATTGAAGCCTACATTGTTAATTTTTTTTTCGCCCAATCGCGAGGGGGGGGGCGGGAACAAATTTTTCGTGTATTTCCCTTCCCTGCGCACCCCTTGAAGCAAATTTTTCCAAACTAAGACCTGTTTTGAAAAGTTCTCATCAAGACCTTTCTTTTGATACCCATATCGGCTACCTTCAATGAATTTTTTTTCGAAGGGTCACTCCGCTGTATGGGGAGACCCCCCTTTAATACCTTATAAAATTTTTTGTAGTTGAACTTTGAAGAGAGCACCACTTTACACCTACATACAAAATTTGATGTTTCTAGCTTAAGTAGTTTCCGAGAAAAACAGCTGTGACACACGGACGGACGGACAGACTGGTCGCGAAACTAGTAGGGTTTTGTAAATTTATTTTACAAAACCCTTAAAAATGGAAAAATACGACAACGCACATTATTGAAGCAGCAAAAGTCTTCCATGGATGTTTCTCCTCTTTTTTTCCATCTTTTCTAGTCTCGCTAACACACACGGGTTTTTGTTATTTTCGAATTGCGAGATGTGAGTTTTTTTTCTTAAGTTTTCGTTTAATTTGTTGTTGAGTTCCAGGTTTTTTTTGAAAACTTCAACTTGTTTACTTTAGTAAATTAATTATTATCATATCGTTCACTCAAACCAAAATTATCCAATGTAACAAGGAATTCACATATTCTGTAGCTTTACACTATTCAAACACACTATTCACATTACTTAACGCATCTGTATATCATACCCTCTGTATGTCACTACCTATCCCAAATCATAGATCGTGAACTAGCACTTTAAGCGATATTAGCAAATGGCATAATTGAAACTTATGCATCACGGTACATTTGACACCTACCGACGCAATCTGCTAAAATATACACCTTGCGGAACGCCAATTATTACTGCGCCGACTCAATACTGGAATCTCAACCGGAACTTTTTCGCGCGCTTGTGCAATAAGTCTATTTTATATGTAAGGTATTTCAGAATCATATCTCAAGAAGTTTAAAACCCGATCAACAAAACAAAAGAAAATATGATAAAATCAATATTTTTAATGCCGTTCATTTTGAACACGGCAGGATAAAACATGAAATCAGGCAAATGTGTGGTGATGGACATCGAAATGCAATTCCAACGACGTTTCAACCGGCACTCCCAAAATGTATCGTGCAGTCTTGCAAAAATGGGGCCAACACGCAAGTAAATCACACTTCACTGTAAATATGGTTACGAATTTTATCACAATTTTTACCGACTGAAGATTAAATTCTCTTTTTCATGAATTCACGAATTGGTGCCTTTTTACTCTTTTCTCTAGTTATCCGAAAGTGAGGCTCCACAAAATAATCCAGGCTATGGAACTTATCTCATTCATTAGAAAACGAGGCTTTTACAGAACACTGTTCACACTAGAAATTATAATTCAGCCACACACATTTCAAATTTCGCTGGCATGTATAAGTGTAAACGAGATAATTCTATGGATTTTTAGTTGTGGGGAACTCGATCTATCAGACGTATTTCGCATTCAAATTTCAACACTTTATCCACTCTTTGTTTGTTTTATTGTTCAATTTATTTGGTTGTTGGAATGCTATGTATATAATATATACAATTCAATACAATTTGGGCGTATTAAAATCAGGCTTTAAATTTAGATTCACGCTAGTTTTCACTTGTATTATATTTCACTTTGGGAAACTTGAAATTTTAAGCGTAGAAGAACTTTTTGAAATTTGTATCACAACCTATCGCGACGTCTAACCCACCCGCTGTTCCAAATGCGACTCGTCAACCGTCAGCAAAGTGCACAATGCAATCAAAATCGGTTTCTCTGAGATGCGCTTCTATGTGCGAAACGTACACACAATTTGCCACGACGATGTCTACAATTCTCCCGCAGTTGATACACCCGCTTTGCTTATTTCGACGAGACTCTCTCGTGCCGGCAACAGAAGTCTATTTGGCGAGCCCCTTGTACGCTGGCAGTGGTGGTTTCTTTCCGACGAGATAAGACTGCAATCATAGATATAGAAGGTACTGGATCCGCAACCGGTCGTGAGAGCCGAAGCAATTGGCAACCTTCGCTAAAGTTGTGTGAAGTTGAGGTGATATGCTTTTAATTTAGCACTCTATTCACTACGAACCACGTTCACATTTAAAAAGTTTTTATTTTAAAGATCGCGCGTACGTAATCGGAACTTTAATTCACTGTTTTAATTAAAAATTTTCGAAATTTCTATCCGCTTTGACACATGAGTTTTCCCGCGTGTTTCGCGCTCTTTTCGATTTTCTTTTGCTTTGACGTTCGAGTTTTCCGTGAGAGTCGTTTGTTGTTTGTACTCAAACTGTTTTCCGAATGATAACGAAGGCGCGATCGTGTGCACGTGAAATGAAATTTCGTTGGTGTGCGCGGGTGTCAGTGGGGAAGCGATTCTTCTGAAGAGAGAAAAGAAAAACCTGTCTGGAAAAAAGGGGGAAGGAGAAGCAGAGGGAATCATATAGTTTTGAGAGCGTAAGTTATTTATAACTTATTTATGTGGCAAATTTGCTTCTCACATGGACGAGTACACAGATTCTCGTTGCTCGTCCATTTGTTTATATGTCTTTGACTGCAATTCTTTTCTAAATTGCGTTGCGAAGGGGGTTGCCGTCATCAAATTTTTGATTGTAATTTTTATTTAATTCTTTTTTTTAATATTATATAAATATGAAAACTTAGAGTGGAGATTAAATTTAATAAATTATTATTTTGAAAGTTTTTTTTTTTATATATTTATTATTAACAGTAAGACATAATACGAAAATAATTTTATTACTAAAATATTTTGAAGTGAAACTTCTTTACTGGGGGGTAAACATTTTCAGATATAACGAAACAACAGAACCGTTTACACTCCGGGCGGACAACAATACGACGTTCGCGCGACAATCTGTTTTCAGTAGGAGTTTACTCATGCTGCGATATCAATTTCTGACTAAATTATCGCATTCCGCCCGAACCCTTATTAGGAATAGTAAGTTACTCTGTTGCGTTGGCTGGTGTTTGCCTAGTGTGCATGTTTGGTGGTCATGCGATGGATTGTGATGAGAAAAGACTGATTGACGGTCGAGTAGGAGTTCACTTCGTCGTTAGGTGCTAGAATTGATTTCTCCAATTTGTAATTAATACGATTGGCGATAGTGGGCCATTGTCAGTTAATGAACATTAGTTCTTGGTCATAACACCAATGTCCAATGTATTAAGGTGGTGACGAAGGACTGTCGTTGGTGGCTATTCGGGGACCATGGGCGAATATATGATGGTTCGGTGGTACCCGTGCTCGGGCTAAGCATCGGTGCCGCCAATGTCCAATGCACTGAAGTCACGATAAAGGCTGGTCTTTGGTGGGTATTTGGGGACCATGAACGAATGAATGGTGGTTCGGCGTGCTTGATTATAGCATCGATGTGCAATGTATTGAAGTGGTGACGATGAACGGTCTTTGGTGCGTAGTTGGGAATAATGGGCAAATGCATGATAGTTTAGCGGTAGCCGTTCTTGGTCCTAGTACCGATGTCACTGATGTGCAATATATCGCAGTTACGACGACGGATGGTCGCTGGTAGGTGGTTGGGGCAATTGTTGAATCCATGGTGGTTCGGCGGTAGCCGTGCTTGCTCCCAGGACCAATGCACCTGATGTGTAATGCATTGAAGCGGCGATAAAGGGTGAAGGTTGGTTGGACGTTGGTAATAATTGGCGAATCAGGATGGTTCCGCGGTAAACGCCTTTGGTCCTATTACTGATGCCTCCGGTGTGCATGCATTGAAGGGACGACGACGGATGATAGTTTGTGGGTGATCATGAGCAAATGCATGATGGTTCATCAGTAGCCGTCCTTGGTCCTAGCACTGATGTTACCGATGTGTAATCGCAATTTCATGGCGACGACACATATCGGTTTGTGGGTCGTTGGAGATCATGTGCGGATGCATGGTGATTTGGCGGTTGCCATGCTTGCTTCTAGCACAAATGCTGTCAATTTTCAATGTATAGAACTGGCGACGATGGATGATGGTTGAAATGGTGACGACAGATGATAGTTTGTGGATTTTCAGAGATTATGGGCGAATGCATGATGTTTTGTAATGTGACGCCTACGCCCGGGAATCGAAGTGATTCCGATCCCGAACCCTTGCAACCGGCCAGACGGGTATGTCCTCGAAGTGCCAGCGGACTTCATCTGTCGTGCGGATATCGTTGCGCAGAAAATATTTCTTTTCTTTCCAAATATTTAGATCTGTGGATATAAATATTCGAAATATAAAATTCATCCAAACCCCGACACATTTCGAGACATATCCATCTGGGAATGCCCCCTCCACCGTGGCCATCGAAAAGCTATGCCACTGGCGACAAATGGAGAGGCACATTGCCGCCATGTGGCGTGCCATTCCACACACATCTGTTTTGTCCGATGTGACAACCACATGAGAGTGGAGGGAGTTTTGGCTGCAGTGAAAGGAAAGGTGGCGGTAGCAGCATGTTGGCGCGGTACTAAATGGGAGTAAAACTAATAAAAAAGTTAATCGCTCCATAAATTGGAATGCTGACCTAACCTTCTGCAGGGCCCCACAACCACCTTTCAAAACGGAAGTTTGTGCGCGAATACAATACATCCAGCTCTTGGCTACGTACAAGTTTCAGAAGAAAATAACATTCATCGCGTACAGATTTAACTAATTAATAAGCAACCTAAGCTTTCGTCTGACTGGATCGTTGCCATAGTCTTATATGCACATGTTCGGAATTAACTCATCGCTACGAACTGCTCAAACTGGAATGACCTCTTTCTGGTGTACGAATAATACGTAAGTACATAATGAAACGAAAGAAAAATGACAAGGAGAATGCAAAAGTAAATTCGTTTTGCAATCATCAAAATCATAGAGCGAACTCCTGTTGATGATTTATGAAAAAGAAAGAATTAAAATAAAATATTCATCTTAGATACGATATAAAAGATTTAAAAAAGAAAAAAATTTATTTGCAACTAACGTAGTCTAATAGAACCCAAAATTATAGACGTATATGCATAATATAGAAAAAATGAAAACATATTATATACACGACCATATATTTGTTCAAATGTGTTGATCTAGATTTTTTAAATAGTTTTCTCAAGTTCCATATATTTTCTTACTTAAACAAACGAGGAAACATTTAAAAATATGGTTTGAATCTTGACGTGATAGTAAATAAAATTAAATAACAAACAGAACGCTAGCGAAAGACAAGGACATACGGAAATTACTGACCTGACAACTACAGAAACAACTTTAGGAAAATATTTCGATATAATTTGTGATATAACAACTACACGATAAACAATGTGAAATTTACGAAATACGTGCCTCGATTTTAAACACACGATTTTGATTTTTTTGATACAAAACAAAAGGTTTTGACAAGCAAAGAAAAACCAATTGATACGGTAACCTTCTGTGATTGCAAAGAAAACAATATTTTCCGTTCAATTTGCGAATAAGTTCTTTTATAAATACCACAAAAAGCACGATGCAACAAACAATCGAAGAATTCGTTATGGAACTAGAGAAATACAATAATTAGCGCAGAAAGCATTATGTGTAGATCATTTGCAAATTAGATGTTAAAGTTTAGATGAGAAAAAGAATGAATTTATTAGATATGTCCTGATTGCAATTTGAGTTAGACTTCAAGTCTTAATCGACAACTTATATATTTGTTCTATAGTAGTTGGTTAAAGCACTAGTTTGATTTCAACGTTTTTTCAATGAGATATCTATGTAAGAATTATACATTTATATATTTTGTATACTGTACAACTATCTCAATGAATCGCGTAGAAAATAATTAGTATGAATAATAGAACGAATTAAAAATATAGGAAAAGCAAAAATTAAAGTAGAAACTGAAGAAAGAGATTATTGAAACTAATACCAAAGATACAATGAGGAATTTTGAATGTATGGATATCTTGCCTATATAGTTACTATGGACAACGTACTAAAATTTCATTGTACCATATCTCATCTTTTAAGTTCCACTCAAAAGTCTGGATCATACTTGCAGCTTGAATTTGATCTATAAAAATGACAGAACATAATACTCAATTCTTGCCTAGTTTTTAGTCATTTTCGCAAAAGTGAATTTACAATTTTTTTTCTTTTGTGAGTATTAATATTTATAGAAAAAGAATTTGACTTTATTTTTTATATTATAATAGCCCTAATTTATAATATTTACTTGGCTGCTTAAATAAGGATATTAAGTCAAACCCAGAAATGCTTTCAGTTTATATTTCGTAATCAAGAAATTAAATGCTTGCCAAGTATGTACAAGTAATATCAAATAATACATATTTTTCAACTTATGCTTCTTACTCTTCAATCAGAAAATCTATCAGCAAATCACAATTAAATAAAGTGAAAATTTGTGTTCATGACATTTGGTTCTCAGTTTGGAATTTCGTAAATTAAACAATAAAGAATGAAAAGAAATTCATTAAATTAAAATGGTCATATTTATATTTTTTATACTAGCCAATAATTATATTTTTTTTCACTCAGTTTGTAAGCGTGTGCCAAAAAACGACAATTTAACCATATTTCATCTACTCGTATAAACTTAGCAACAAACATACATACATGATATGGATTATTTGAATTAGTTTCGTAGTTACATAATCAGTTCCTTATTTGCGAGTGCGCCTTGTGCCCATCGAAAGACAAAAAAATTGAAAAAGAAAAAAAGGATTCGAAGTGAAATTTTCAATTATAATTTTTTTAGATATTTTCTGGCGTTGTGAAAGAGACTAAGAAAAACCTAAACAAAACAAAATTGATGTGAACTAAATCTGTTCGTAGATATAATCTGCAATGAAAGCTGTTTGTAGTTATTTAGTGAAGTTAGATTTAAAGTCGGAATTAAAATGAAGTGCTAAAAAGATAACCACGACTTTCCTTTTCTGCGGTTCTTCTTTTTCAGTGGAAAGAGAGAGTACAGGGTAGGTATGCCGTCGCGAGGATAGGGTTTCGCCAAATCCGCTGAGGTCGGTTTCGCGTCGCGCGCGGTACGCGGTACCTTTGATTGTTACGTTATTTTATTTAGAGTAGTCTTCGTCGGGTTGAGTTAGAGTAGTATACTTTTCGGTACCGCGTCGGAACTTCGGGAACGCGAGATAAAAATTAGATTTTGAATTCTTGACTGGTTATAAGAAGAAATACGGAGTAACGTAAAGTAGGTTTCCTCTCCGTATGGTTTGTTTTGATAACGCGTTTTGGAAACGGGCATGTTCAGGTGGCGTAACCCATTCGGAGACCCGCGACCGAAATCCTCTCCGAACTAGCTGACCGACAAGCAGCCACCGCGTGAATGGGTTTCGGTGCACGGATTGGTTGACCTGTTGGTACCATCCGTTGGCACTACTCAGACTTAACGTCTAGAACCGATGAGAGGTCGGTTCCGCGTTCGAACCTAAAAAGGAGAAAATCATTACAGTTTCTTGGTGCTTGGTTGTAACACCACTGCCGCCAATGTGCAATTTATTGAAGTGTCAATGACAAATTGTCGTTGGTGGGTATTTGGGGATCATGGGTGAATGCATGATGGTTTCGCGGAAGCCCTGCTTTCTCTTAGCATAGACACCAATCTTGTGCAATGAATTGAAGTAGCGACGACGGATTATGGTTTGTGAGTCGTTGGAGTTCATGGGCACCTTTGTGTTAGCAATGATGCCATCGATGTGGAAAATATTGAAATGGCGACGACGAATGATGCTTGGTGGGTTACTGATGAATATGAGCGAATGCATGATGGATCGGCGTTAGAGGTCCTTAGTCCTTGCACCGATCTTACTGATGTGCAATTTATTAAAATGGCGACGACGGATATCGGTTTGTGGATAGTTGTGGATCATAGGTGGATGCATGGTGATTCGGCGGTCGCTGTGCTCACTTCTAGCACAATCGCTGCCAATTTGTGACGATGAATGATGGGTAGTTGGTCGTTGGTGATCATTGGCCAATTAATCGTGGTACATGGTTTTTGGTCCTAGCACCGATGCCGCCAATGTACAATGGATTGAAGTGGTGATGGCGGATGAGAGTTTGCGGATGTTTGATGATCAAAAGCGAATAAGTGATGGTCCGATGGGAGTCGCCGTTGATACTCATGCTAATTTTAGCGATATACAATCAATTGAAGTGGTGACGGCAGATGATGTTTCGTGTGTGGTTGACGATCAGAGATGAAAGTTCTTTGCTTACGATCTAAAAATTTCTAAGTGTAATGGAACCGTTACCCGATTGCGAAAACTAGTTACATTTGTTGGGGGGAACGTAGTACCTTGCATAAGATGTCGTATAAGAAGATATAACTAGAATTGATGAGATGATAAAAGCTTCATAATTGAGATCGAATTGGTGATATGAGCATATTATTTTAACATTTAACAAATTGATAATAATACAGTGATTTGATTTGAGCAAAAGTCGATAATCATTGTGCTAGAGCTTCATGAGTATTCTAAGCAGAATAGATAGTAGAAAAAGAGAATAAAAATACTATTGTATGTATGGTTCTTTGCGCTAAAATCCTTACTTTCTTGATAGTCTCAATATATTTCTATGTAAATAAATACAAACATTTATATACGTGTATGTAAGCATATTCATACATATATATGTATATATACCCAAAAGCAAAACGTTTCTCTTTTGTCGGATGTGTACTACACAGGAATTTTTATATTTAATTTTTAAATTTTTTAATACAAATAAAACTTAAATGGTATTTAAGGATTTTTGAATGGAAAAAATTGTGTTTTAGCCCGGGAATGTTTTTCGAACTGTTTGCCTAGGCGATTGATCCGTTACTATAAAGTTTGCTTAACCGCGAACTTCAACTTTCATATATTATATATAGATCTTGGGTGTGTGCTGTAGTGCGTCTCTTATTCCACTAACATATCTTTCAATCTTGATGCATACTTCCAAAAAATGGGATGAGAATGAGTTTGAAAAAATGATTGCACTGCGAACTTAACATGCATGCGAAGATGCTGTTGGCTGGGATGCCTTTGTATATGCGGCAGAGGCATAGGTGGCTGTTGTTGTTGGCTCATTTGCGGAAGGGATAGAGTTCGAGAAGCAGTAACTTGCTGTTGATGCGATGATGTTATATAAGCTATAGAATGCTGAAGTTGATCACTCATCTGTAGAGCCGCACTCTTTGATTGCTGAGCAGGGAGCGTCTACTGTAAGTGCGATTTTGATAGTGATTGTGGTTAGAACGGCTGTTTGTTGTATAATCTTCTTCTTCTTTGTAGCACTACAGCCCCTCCCGGGCCTTCGCTTAGAGATAGTTAGAGTATCTCATTTTCATGACCGTATTGACTTTTCGGAAGTTGGTTTGGTCAGTACTATGCTCCCGTGTGCTTGCTCAGCTATGATATGATCTGATTAAATCAGTACATACCACTACTGAGTGAACACTCGTAGTCTGTCCGAAAAATCCCCTGAACTAAATCACGTTGCTCCCAACGAGATTTGAATCTGGGACCTTCGGCTTATGCGTATAATATTGCCAGGCAAATACGCATGCACATTGCGGATGCATATGCGTCGGCTGATGCATTTGCGGATGCATTGGCTGATTTATCGAGTAGTTCGCGGGGGGCCAGCTAACCGATTAATACAGCAAACTTTAAAATATGATAAAGCAAACAACAGAAAGACCAAAATGCTTGCATCAGAAGGTTTCAGTCAGACTAAGAAAAAAATGACAACTGTCAAAATAAAAACCGAAAATGTTCAATCTGATTTCTTTTGTTTGATGTCTGCTGAAAAATACACTGAACCGCCTATTGAAGATTGGATATCGTGTAGCCAATGAAAAAACTGGGCGCATGAAAATCGCACATCATATGCAGGAGTAGGCAGCCACTTCTGTGATGAGTGTCAGGACTAAGTTTTAATTTATAAAGCTATCCATTTTGCCTTTATGGTAAATCCGTTTTATCTAAGCGGATAACATACACCTTTTTCTGTGACTGATTTTTATAGAAGTAACCGTTTGTTTTTTTTTATAGTTTTTCCACAGAGTACAAATTAAAAGGAAGAAGAGTTTTTTTATTATATTTTTATGTTTTATCTATACGCTTTCCCTTAACATATGCATTTCGCCTGGGCTTCCCCTAATATTTTTTTATTATTGCACCATTATCCAATAAATAACATGCTTCCGCCATGCCGCAATCAATTATCTGGACAATACCTACTCATAATTGTATTCAAATCATGACACATATTCGTCAGCGATAGCGGCTCAAGAATGATCCCAACAGTTGCACCAATCATCCCATATGAATTCCAATGTCAATCATGAACTCTTGTGGCCTTTTGTCGGTGCAATAAACATACTTGCGTATGCGGTCAGTGAGCATGCAAAAATTTCATTTGGATTGCGTCTTTGTACTCGCAGAAGAAATTATAAATTGACGCCATCAATATTATAAATGAATGGAATGAAATCATCCTTGTGATCTGGATCCGCTCTTGTGCAACACTTATTGGATTGGATGCGACCATGTTGCCTGGGAATGGGAATGCTCAGGCATTGTTGGTGCAGTTAAGGTAGATTTCGCGTTTCACCACTTCTTTGAAGCGTTTGAATTTATTAAGTGATTTACAGCCTCATTTTGTCGGAGATTTGCCTTTCTTTTTCGATGATTACGGATTCCAGGTAAAATTAATCGCCATTGTGATCCAGTGCAAATGAAAGAATGGTTGATCTCGTTTCTCGCAGCTAAATTATCATTTTGGAAGTGTTAGGTTGCGTGATTTATAACGATCATCAAAGAGATTAGCGATCAAATTCAGATCGCTTGAATACGAGTAATTCGGGAAGCATGGAGAGATGTCTGCTTCGTTCTGGATTCATATGCAAATAAGTTCCGCGTATGCAACTGGACGGAAGAAGAATTTTATTCTTTGTGCGCACTACCATCACGTTATCAAATATCGAAGCTTCTTAATACTGGACACCCATTGATCTTCGGTTTAAAATCATTTTGGCATAATCGAGGCTAATGTAATCAAAATATTATCGGCAATCAGTGGATGCCTGAGCGGACGTTTGCAGTGACTGTATCTCCGTCCATCGTACGCTTTGTTCAAATATCATTTCACGTTTTTCCATTAGTCTTAATGATTCATTCTTCACTGTAGCGGATGGTGGAAAAGTCGTTAGAAAGAAATCACTGTCCATTACTTTGGCAATATTTTATCTTCGAACTCACTTCAGAAACGATCTTTTAACAGTCATTTCAATGTACGAAAGATTGCAAGACGGTAATCGTTCGTTCCATATGTAATCGCCAAACGGTGAGAGCCTATTTTCTAATACCCTCGGCACACATGGTGGCTGGGTTCGGGATTGACAGTCTATCGCGATAATATTCAGCGTGATAGCCGGAACAGGAATCATCCGTTGCAGCATCAGCATCTGCATCAGTTGGAGCATCAGCATAAAAGTCCGCTAGCTCACTGAATGGTGGGTTACTCTGCGGATGTGCTTACTTACGTTCGGGCTCCAGATGCATCCAAGGAGAACGCGAAAGGAAAGTTGTCGGCCACTAAAGAGATTACTGGGCATCTGCAGGTACCCAAGTTCACAGTGTGGAATCTTGCAACGGCCGCTCAATATGCAAACAGTATTCTTCCATTACCGAGATGCTGGATGGAGATTTATGTGCATTTAGTTGTCTTCATTAAAATACAAATAACGTTTAAACAGTTATTTTCGGAATAGACGAAAGAGTCGATTTTATAATGTTTGGCGAAATTCATGTGGGACCATAAAGTGCATTTTGTAGCATTTCCCCGACAGCAATTGGAATCAGGAGCGGTGAAAGACTGCAAGCTGACGGAGGTTAACCAATGCGAAAATGAATAGTGTGTCCAATTAAGGATATGAGTGGCAATTCTTGTTACTCGTAGAATATGAATGCCGGTATTGTCTGCAAGCTTCCTCAATACATATTTCAATTAAGGTATTGCAAATATGTTTGGCTATGATTTTCTGTGTGATTCTTTATCGCTAAAAGATGTTTTTGTTAAATATGCTAAGAAATTTGGTCTTATTCATCGATCAAAATTAAAGAAGCAAATGATAAAAATTCCACCTTGTCCACGCATTGCATAGTAGACGTATAAGTAATTCCGATAGTCACGTAAAAGTTTTTTAAATCAAAAAATATTTTAATATAATTTTTAATTCTAAAAGGAAATAATTAACGGCTTTAATTTAAATATTAAAATTAATATATTAAATTAAGATATGTTACGCAGCTCATGCGCATGTGAACGAAAAGCCGGTGGTGCAGCAACAGAAGAAGGACACAGGTAGCCATTTGTTGACGGCTCATTGGAAATTAAAGATATTCTTTGAAAAGAACCTGAAAGCTCTTCTTGAAATATGGGAGGTGAGGAGTTAGTGTGATTTAGCACATTAGCTCCCGCACGTCTGTGAGCTCTTCCATGCTCACCTACCTTTTCAAGCCAGTTTCATTTATTATATGATTTAAGCAATTCAGGTCGACAGAACTACCCTCATGTCAGAAGGATTTTGTACTCAGCTTACGATATGCCGACACCTGCAATGGATAGACTCCAGAAAAACTTTAATAACATCTACAACAAATACATACTCGCTTCAAAAGAAAACCATTGGGACTTCATTTTAACCAGCCACCATTTTGTTGCACTATTAGTCACAATCATTGACTCCGTGAAATTTCAAAAATGTTTATGTTATTAATTTTATCTCAAAGTTCAGTGAAGATCTTATCAAAAGTGTAGTGTTTGGTTCGATGGAAAGCCCGGATGGTAGGAAAGCCGTAGATTTTTTAGTTATAATCAGAGAAAATTCAAACGACTACAACTTCCGTGAACATAATTGCACTTTATTGAAACTTATACATCATCATCATCATCTATGGCGCCACAGACCAAGCTGGGCCTTGGCCTCCAACATTAATCTCCTCCAACCATCGCGGTTTCGGGACCTTGTCCGCCGGTCTTTCACTCCCAACAAGGATCTGCTGTCAGCTTCTATCGTGTCTTCCCATCGAGCCCTTGGTCTTCTCGCTGGACGTCTACCTTGTGCTCTACCCACCAATGTTCTTTCCATTCTTTCTCCATGGCCCGCTCACGCAAGAGGAAACAGCTGGATCGACAAATAGCTCACACAACTCATCGTTGTAATGTAGTCTCCACTCTGTTTCTTGTTTCACTCTTTCGGCATATGTTCTTGCTGCCAAATGTACTGAATGACTTTGTGAATAGTTTGATGAACACTACTGCCACCACATATGATGAGCTCCACTGGAATTTCATCGATGCCCGGCTCATCCAGAGTTGGTGAGGCTAATGGAAGCTCTCCGTAGACATCTGTAGGCTCCGATGTTCTGGAGCTGTACGGAGGATTAAGGAGGTTCTTGAAATATGATGTAAATGGTGTCGGGGTCTCACATTTGGTTTACTGGTTTACCAATGACGGGACACTGAATGCTAAGAATTGCCAATAACTGCAAATGTATCCGAAAAATTGACTATGGAATTGGATCTTGGAATATCATATCACTGGTATAACCTTGGCGCTCTTAAAAGCCTTCTACAACAGGCCAGTTAATATAAATTAAACACACTGGCAATCCAGGAAGCGAACTGGACTGGAAGTGATATTCAAGATATGAGATCATAAGGTAAGTCCGTGATAGTTGGATCATGTTTTTCTAAAGCTATTTTTTCCGAAATTTTGCAATGTCTAGGATGTTTTGTATTTTTTAATAAGTATATATGTCTTTAAACAATTGTAAGGAAGTTTGCAGTTCTTAAGCTTATCACACCGAGAGTTATGATGTTTTTTTTTGGTTTTCCTCGATGGTCCGTCTATCTCAAGCATACTCGGGTTAGATGGACCACCTAATAGGGATTGATGAACCTCTATTTTACGTGACTGAATCAGGATATAACACAAGAAATACATGTTATCAAAGGTATAAAGACTATTTATTCCAAGCTATAAAGTTAGGGTATAGAGTTATAAACTATTTGATATGATTAATAGGTTTAACAATCAAAATAATTAAAAAATAGAGCTAGTATAACTCAGTTTCTAGAAATTTGAATCATTCAGCAGTTATCTTATTTGGAGGATCTTGCTTTCCGCAGTAATTGCATTTATCCTCGAATCTTGTACAGCCTTCATGTGTCCAGCGGGAGCATGACACACACTTAATCCAATCTTCATCTCGTTTTGTTTCGTTGTAGTTCTCTTTACACCATACACAGAAATCTTCATCGCAGTCACTTTCGTAAAGATTGTCGTTGCAAATTGTGTCGATATCAATATCTTCGGAATCTGTCTGAGGAGTTCTTTTTTTCTTCGCGTTCTCTTACTTTTATTGATCGTTATTTGCATATTGTTCTCATTTCTTTTCGCTAGCTTCTTTTTCTCCTTTTCTCTTTTCTTTTCCTCTCGGTCTTTCTTTTTTTCCTCCCTGTCTTTCTTCTTTTCTTCTTTTATTTTAATTTTTGACTCTTTCTCATTTTTTTTTCTTTTTCAGAGCAGTTATGTTTTCTGGAGAGCTTAACACTGTTGATCGAGTTTGAACTTTTCATTTCACAGTCTGAACTTTGTTGACACAAGGCACTGGATGTAGTTTGTCCAATAAGTTTGAAGGGGTCACAATTTCAGATTTATTCTGGTGCTTTTCAGAAGGTCCAGGTAAACGAACATTTTCAAAGCTTCTTGAAGTACCAGCACTACAACCGCTTCTTGAGGAATTAGAACCTGCCACAGCAACATCATCACTTGGGCTATTAGGACCAGCAACAGTGGCACCAGTTTTTGAACTACCGGAGCCAGCAACATCAACACCAGTCATAACATTTTCGAAAACAAGAGACGTATCTGGAGGCCTGGAGTCCATTGATTCTGACAAAAAAGCGTAGTCTGGTATAACATCAGGTTCAAATGGAATGATTCCACACGTTCTAAATCCACTTATTCCATTTTCTGCGTTTGCTGACTTACCCCAAGCTATGCTAAGAAGCACCTTTCCTGCTGGTTTTCTTGGAGCGAAATGGTTTTTCAGCCAATCAAAAAACAAATCGCTATTTACATAGCCAGACTTTGGCGACATTTTTACTTCAGCGCCAGGTGGTAAACCGTCACAAAACTCCTGCTTTACGTTCTTTCCTTTCATTATGCAAAAACTTGGTAAGAATGTACCCTCTCCATTCACACTTACCAATACTGATATGGTTTCACCCTTTTCTCCTGAAGTAACAGAAGTTACATTCTTGGAACCTTTCAAGCAACTACCTTCCCTGGTTTGTTATTTAGCTGTAAACCTGTTTCGTCTATATTGAAAATGTTGCCAGGTTTATCTATAAGACCATTTTCTTCCAAAACATTCTTTAAGAGGTCAAAATACGCTTTGACATCTATTTTATTTAGACCTTTTGCTCTCGCAATAGACACACCTTCGGATTGCCGAATGGACAGTTCAGGATTGCTTCAATTGCAGGTTTTCAGCTAAATAGTAAGCCATAGAACGTACTGAGTTTCTAGTTGGAGTAAACCCCATTGATTGTAATTTTTTATGTGTACTACAATTTTTTTTTTTCATTTTTAACTCCTAGCAATGAGTTTTTTCCCATGGAACCTTTACTAAAGCCGTATATTATTGATTTTAAAGCAGTCAACGAGCGATCGTGTGCAGTCCGTATAAAAGCGAAACCATACAAAATCTGACTGATGAACGATGAACGCATACGCCTAAACCAAAGAAAAGGACGAAGAAATGAAGGAAACGTTCTACAATCACCTGAAAAGACTAGTTGACTCATTGCTTACAAACGATATAAAAATGATTCTGTGTGACTTCTACGCTACGGTTGGCGATGAGCTATTTTATCGGAGAACGACTGAAAAATATAGCCTTCACGATGACACAAATGAAAACGCTATACACCTGATTAACATTGCATCTACCTGAAATCTAGTCATTTACTCGACTCACTTCCGAAATTGACGCATACATAAAACGAACTGAGCATCACTGGATAACAACAGACAAAACCAAATCGATCATGTTCTGATCCAACAACGTTGGGCCTTGACCATACTTGACGTCCGTAAATACCGAGGAGTTAAATCTTACTCGAATCGTCATTTGATCAAATTAACCTTTCGATTTCATGTAGCAAAGATGTATTCGGCGAAGACCAGCCCTCTAGAAACATTCGACATCGAAGGGCTCTATACGTTATATGTGGAAAAAAATTTCACGCAGACCCTCGACAACTAGCTAACTCTGATCTTATCAGAAACGTCGCTGAAAATCACTAGCGAGCTATCGGTGGAAGTGAAAATGACAATTAAAATCGTGGTAGACCAAACAATCGGGAATCAAGCCCGGCGCGAAAGGAATGATTGATTCAATAATGAGTGCCGAAATGGATTAGGCAAAAAGAATCAGGTGTACAAAGAATACTTAGGTAGGAAAACAAGCACAAAGAGCGAGCATTGCGAAAATCTCAGAAGTGTAGCGAATAAAATAATTGAAACTAAGAAAAGAAAATACTATGACAATCAATTATGAAGCATCGATGTAAGTTTCGCAAGCAATAACACAAGACAAGCATACAATGTGGTGAAAATGCTGAAGCAAGGCTATCATTCTAAGGCCATGCTCTGTCGTAACGATATCGGCAGCATCACCATTGATGAAAACAGGATCAAGAAAAGATGGCCATCATATTTAAAGCACCTCTTTAATACTCTGCACAGCTCCATAACATCGGAGCATTGAGGTATTCCCAAAGAGCTTTCATTGGCCCAAGCAACTCTGGATGAAGTTCCTTCCACCATCAAAGCCCAAAACAATAATAAAGCGCCAGGCATTGATGAGATTCTAGTGGAGCTAATTATATATGGTGGTGGCAGTGTTCATAAGGCTATTCATAAAATGGCTCATTACCTTTGGTGGTTGTGGGGTTCACAAAATCATTCATTAGGCATCCAGCTCATTTGGCAACAAAAATATAAATCGAACGAGTGGAGCCAATCAATTATATTTCCTATCCACCCAACCGGGCACAACATACAGTGGGCAAACTATAGAAGCATATCACTACTTTATACGGCCTACAAATATTTTTAAAGATCTTAGAAAATGAAATCGGATCGTACGCCAACTGTATTATTTATTAGTAACAATCAAGGTGGCTTTAGAGCAGACAGATCAACGATCGATCAATTGTTTACAGTCAAGCAGGCGCTTGAGAAATGCTGAGAGTTGAACATAGAGGTACATCAAATTTTCGTTGACTTTTAGCAAGCATACAACAGTATTGATCGCAACGTACTGTAGCAAATATTGTTTTTCTATGGTATCCATGCCAAATTAGTCCGCCTTACCAAAATGACAATGACGTCAACAACCTCCCAAGTCTGCATCAATAACCAACTTACCCGCACCTTTGACATATATATCAGACTAAAGCTATGATATGGGTTGGCTTCAATGCTATTTAATTTGGCCCTAGAATACGTCAAAAGAAAGCTACTTGCTGATGCAAAAGGTGCATTCTTATACAATAGTAACCTATGCCGATGACATCAACATTTTGTCACGATCGTTAACATCCGCCGAAGAACTTTTCCTAAAACTCAATAGCGGAGCGGAACTACCAGGGCTACAAATCAATAAGAATAAAGCAAAGCTCATTATGCAGTTGAGGAAAATACCTCAAATACTCAAAATTTCACACTTGGCGAATACAATCTTGAAAGAATTAGTGGATTTGTTTATTTGGGTGCCAAAATAACGGAAAGAAATGAAATAGGCCAAGAATCCAGTTCACTAATTAGATATTTTACTCAGTTTTGACGATCTTGAAGACGATCTTCATACATAGGTAAACAAAGCTCCAAGTTTAGAAATCTGTGATAAGACCTGTGCGAAACATGGACCCTTCGAGAGATTGGTCCTGAAGAAAATAATTGGAGCAAAGCTAGACGGAGACCAAAAGTGAATTCGATATAATCATGAGCTGCATGAAATTTTTGACGAGTGAAACTCCCAACAATTGTAAGACTGTGGAAGCGGCAATGGGCTGGCCAAGTAAATCGTACGAACAAGCAACGGATACCCAAAAAGGCATTCGTTGGGAGAACTGAAGTGCGCAGACCAGTGGAGAAACCGACGAATCGCTGGTCTGACCATCGCCGAAGATAGTTCATCTTTAGTTGGATTTCGAAATTGAAGGCCGCGATCAATGGACCGAGAGGCACTTGCTGTGGAAGCAAAGGCCCGAGAATGGCAGTAGTGCTACGAGGAAGAAAATATTACTTTGGAATCGGAAAAATGTAAGCTTAAATAAATTCAAACTGTAAAGATTTACCTAGCTGAAGTCTGCTTAATTGTTTAACTAGAAGTAGTTGAATTTCTACTACATAAACAGCAATTCCTACATTTTTATCAACTTTTGGAAAGAATAAACTTTATTGAGATCGATTCTTGCTTAAAAAAGTTTTAAAATGTTTATAAGACTGCGACTATTAGCAGCTTATAATATATTGCACAAAAGTCAAAAGTGCTTTATTCAACACTATTTGTTATAAATTGTGAAAGAATATAAAGCAAATGGCAAACAATAAATTGTCAAAGAATATTGAGCAAATTACAAACAATAAATATGAAAACTTAATGCTCCAAGTGGCATTAATTTATATTTAAAAAATTTTAATCATAAAAATAACATCAAATTCAATTTAATTAAAACCATTACATATATTTTCGCTCAATTTTAAAAAGGAGAAAAAACCAACCTACACTATTCAAAACTTAATTACAATGTTAATATGGCAGTGACCTTTATTCGTACATCTAATATGTTTTAACCAAATTCTAATCAAATTCAATCAAAATCTTTATCTTATACTAATAAAATGCTATAAAAATATTCCCTACTTTAAGGTTAAACCTTATCTCTAAACCTAATATAACAAACATCACATACGAGTATACCTGTCCTAAATATTGAAATCTATCCTCAATTTTTAACACAAACAAACAACAACACTAAATACAGCAATAATGAGCTAACTAAGTAACCAAAAATACAAAAACCAAAATTAATCAAGAATAATTTAGACATTGTCATTTAACCAGCAATACCTAGGTTGCTCCGTCCCAACTCGACCAGCCACAATTAATCTGTTGAATGGGTTGGTCTCGTGAACTCAAATACGGAGGATATTTTATCTTCTTATCGGTGGCCCGTCTAAATACGTGATACATAATTGGGACACCGTCAGAATCAAAAAAATATCGATTCATGTCCAAATACGTGGATGCTGCTGGAAGAACGAAGCCAGTAGTGAGGCAAATCTCAATATAGGGTGGAACGGCCATGAAATCCAAGGGTTTTTGCTCACAGTTACAAATCTTGCGATATAATTTCGGAGAAGTCTCAATATGAAGATATTGACTCCTGGCACTTGAATTTCATTCGCCAATTGCCACTGTAGAGCTGCATATCATTGAACATTTTTTGAAGATTGCTCTGAACCATTGTAGCTTTTTGATCTGCCGTATACATGATCAGAACATCAGCAAACGCTACCAGTAATCTCGTTGACGAGATAGAAACAGAAACTGTTTCCTACTGTAGACCATTCAAGACCTAGAAGTTATTCCATCTAACCACACCGTATCGAAGGCTTTCTCCATCTCAATGAGACACACTCCAACACATTGTCTATCATTTAGTTTCCAACAGGTGTCTGAAGTTACTTTCGTTATCACGTGTATGGTCGAACGCTTGGCACGAAAACCAAATCGGCAATTCGGCGTCAACTCATATTTCTCAATTTGGGCATTTAATGCTTTGTTGAGTATCACTTCAAACATCTTGCTGATGTTAGGCAGAAATATGATTGGGCGATAGCTTTTAGGGCTCAAAGATTCTTTTCCTTTCTTCAAGATCGGAAATACCTTAGCTGTTTTCCACTTATTTGGGAAATATGAATTTCTCAACATGCTGTTGAACAATATACCAAAATTCCTAATAGCTACCTCAGGCAAATGTCGGAGAACTTTATTTGGAACACCGTCAATACCACATGATTTCTTGTTGTTTATCCTGCCAAATATGAAACAAAAGTCTTCATAGCTGACAAAATATTCAATAATATTCAAGCTCGGTATAAGTTCAAATATTAATGTTTCATTCAAATGAAGAATTGATTCACTATTGAGGCATGATTGGAAATCGGAAACTTTTGCTTCAATGAACTCTGAAAATATGTGATTCTCTCTCTCTCAGGGTTTAGTAGATGAACCAGTTCAAATGTGTTATAAACAAGGCAAGCTTTTGTAACCTATCACATATAATCCTGTTTCCATTTATATCCGGAGTCGTACTATCAATTTCGATACCAGCCCTATCGAGAAGATTTGTCTCATCACTAGCGATTTCAAGATTCGATACTTTCACTTGAGACTTCTTGCGGAATAAACTATTCACTTTCATAAAAATGCCATCTGGGCCTGTGGGCTAATACTCCTCAGTTTTTTCCACCCATTGATTGTTGACCTCACTCCTGAAGTATGAACGGATTAAGTTCCAGACATTCTTCAGGTGTAATTTCAACAAAGCCAACGAGGGATGGTTGTAGTCCAAAAATCGCCGATAAATATTGTTGACGCGTGTAAGAAGAAGGCTTGCAATGGTTGATGTTTCATATCCTTTAATATTGTTTCGATGTTTAATTTTCGGAACTACCTTCTCAATCGTTTCCAATGTTAGCTTCTCTTATTTCGAAAAATAGAAACCTATTCCATCATTAGTTACATTTCTGTCATTAGGAACCATTGAGCAAGTGTTGCCATCATCAGAAGGAGAATATTACTTCTGGTACTCTCGATTAAACTTCTTTTGAAACTTACCCCAATTCATTCTTTTGAAATTCAACCGATGATTTTCATGTTGAACTGGAATGTGGAAGAACTCATCCCTTTGATGGTTGATTTCCATTACGATTGCTTTATAGTCGCTATCGTAAGGAAGCACCTGTAATTTCCATTCAGGACTATTAAAGTTGCAGTCAAGTCCTGCGACAACAATGCAGACGTCCAAATACGAATTTGTACTAGGGTATCTTGGGAGCTCTGACCCATATGGATTGCACCTGTATTAAATTTGGCTCTCTGTTATCCACGATTTCAGGAATACACATCTGGGATTATTTATGGCGTTCAGCCAGATGTATGCTTGGCATTCAAGTTATCGGTAAGAATATAATAATTATGTATGTAGTGAATAAGAGTTTCCTTAATGTCCGTAAAGGACCGCAGCGATGTTCTGCTGCCTCGGCAGAGGAAGGTGTTGATTCCTGCCGAGAATGCCCTCGTCCGGAGACGCGTGAATGCGCTGGCAGGCTAGCATTGCGGTGTCGTGGGGCGGGTTCGTTTCCCCGGCACGAGGACTCACTACAAAACATTTCGCATTCACGAATTGCTTGCAGAGATCAAGAGGACGACCGAAGTCGCAAAACTGTAGATAACCTCCACGAAGGAATTACGACTTGTTGCGAGAACAAGTACAACCTGACAAGAAAGACTAATTTGGGGGTGACCTCGTCTTTACCCAAATACATTCAGGGCCCACAAATGAAAGAGGGGCAACCGGGTGGTGGTGGAGCCCCTTCATGCCCACCCAACCGGAATAAATCCAATGTTAAACTGTTGAAGTGGCCAGGTATTCCTCTTCTGAGTGGAAAACTCATATAACTTGAATTATATGAACTTTCCCATCAGAAGGGGAGTACCCCGGTGACCAATTTATGTCATAGAATTATACAATTGAATTGCATAACTCTATGCCATAAAAAGGCACTTGGATTGGGCCACTCAACCCATAAAGTCACCTGAAACAGAAAAATTATTAAGTACCCGGTGGCTGGCTCATATTTTGGGGTGGAAGCCTGCCACCGTACCGGGTCCTATACCCGATTAGAAAACAGCCGGAAGGGAAAGACCGTCGGATACGTTTTTAATTCATTTTTATTTAATACTTCATCTCAAAAAAAATTCAATGTTTCTTGTGTTGTATATATAAGAAAGATATTTAATAAAATCTGTATAAAAAAAAATCTAAAAATTAAACATTTTCAATAAATATTTCTTGTCCTGCAGAAATACGTCTTGTGTGTGCTAACTTAACCAAACGGATCAGGTAGAAAATTAGAGTTAATATATGTGTATATTTTATGCATAACAATAGTAGGCAAACAAAAAGGTACTTACATGCATGTTCCGTCGAGCGCTCGATGGGTGCAGGTAACTTCTTCTAACAACGTAGAACAACTGGTTGTTTTAATCGTACATAAAAAGCAATCACACACAATCACAACAGTACCAATTAATAATTTTAACTCGAAAGGTGTTTAGTACGGAATTTGTAAGATAAAGCGACTTAATATCTTTCTTCAGAGATGGTGCATGGTACAAAACAAAAAAAAAATGAGAACAATTCAAAAGTCCATATAAGATACGATTTTCGCGAATGTTTTTGTTTTGCTGCTATCGATGACGACGGGTGTTTTTGTTTTCCTATATATGTGCTCTGTTGCCAGATTCCCCGCGTCTATACAACGTCGTTGCGATATTTCGACGGTTGTCGCTGACTTGTATGCTGGCGCTCCGCGATAACGAATATGATGTGAATTCACCGATTTTTCTAAGTCGCTCGTGTCTTCTCCCTCCTTGCGAACAATTTTGCTGTCGTTTTCGTTCTATCGAGTCGTCGTCAAGAAATCTCTTGTAGTACAGCGGCAAGATGGCGGCGCTAGACTTATCGTCGCGAAATCACGGATGCGAGTAGTTAAAGAATGTTTGGCGTCAACTTTTACGAATTTTTTGTGTCGTCCGATGCGATAACGTTCCGAGAAATTTTCATCCCGAATACTAAATTGTTGCATGCACGCACTATACATGCAACCGAGCGAACGTCGGATTTCTGCACGAATTTCACTCGTAGTGGAGGTATCACGCTGGCACAACACTCGCGCGTGTGCCTTGCTTGGCGATGCGTATCAAAGGTCCTCGTTTGATTGCCCACTCGAACAATTACGCTCTTCACCACTCGAGAAATTTTCAACTTCTGCACACGTCAATTCGCGCGAGACCTCGAACAAAGTAGAAATTCCGGGCGTAACAAAATTCCTTTGAACTTCCAAAAATTAACACAAGCACACACGAGTTTCTCTTTTCATTAAAACACTTGACTTCAAGCTAAACAATTCTTGGCAATATCCTCGCGCTTAAGAACTTAAAAGCAAATCGAAATTTGAACTAAGTCAAAATAAAATTCAAAAATCAAAATGAATTTGCAAATCGGCTGTCGTGTAGAAATCGCGTGCTCTCCCCCCAATTCGCAAAAAAATCAAAATAGCGGCAAACCATCGAACCACCACACTTTGCAAACCGTTCTCTCGCTCGTTCACACACACTTGTCTAGGACTAGCCAACATTCTTATGCCACAAAAAAAATATTTTGAACTCGGCTATCAGCGCTAGAAATCAGATTTCTAATTAATTCCCGGAGACAATTTTCATTTCTTCACTGAATAATGTCTATTTGTGTTTTTCACACCACGCAAGTCTCATTGCCCCGGCACACTCCTCGAACACTTCACTACCGCACCAGCACCCTAATCCGGACGTGTCCGTTACTATTTTTTCTTTCGCCTAGTGTGTACCGTACGTACGTGACGGTTGAGGTATTCTAATGTCAGACCATACGAAGAACAGGAACATTATTTTTCACGCGAGACTCAACACACTCATTCAAAAACTATTAGCGAAAGCCTTTTAATGATAAATGTGAATAAACTTTCGAAACAAACTCGAACGGAAAGTCTTCTAAACCGCAGTCAAACAAAACGCGACCATCCAATTAAAATCCCGCGGACACCACGCTCAAAAGCAGTCGCTGTCTCGTACCGCCCTGCCTGCTGGTGCACCTTCGACTCCCCCATCTCCGACGGGCTCTTTTCTTTTCCGCAATTCTAAATCTTCCGTTTATGATAATTAGGCGTAATTAGGTGGGAAAAATCGGAAGAATTAGACAAATTTTAAGGGGTTTAAATGATACAATGATTTTAGCGTTCATATAATTAAAAGGTTAAATGATACAATGATTTTAGCGTTCATATAATTTAAACGGTTATATGATACAATGATTTTAGCGTTCATATAATTTAAAAGATTTAATGATACAATGATTTTAGCGTTCATATAATTAAAAGGGTTAACCGTTTCGTTCTAAGCATTTGTATACCGCGTTACACCGCAATTCATTAAATTATCTTCAAAAGATATTGTAATAAGATACTACACATTAGAAATTTTTAAACATTTTTAGAATTTTGTTTCCCGGGTGTTAAGTACAAAAGAAATTTTTCCACTTATTTTTCCTGCAAAAAAACCGAGTGTTGCGATGGGGAAGGTGACTGAATCGACTGAATCCTTATTAAATTGCGTTCGTGCTGTGTGCCTGTGTCAGCGCTGCTTTTAGAGCCATAGCTCCTAGATTACTACATGTAGCCTGTTCAATTTCAGTATTTCAAACAAGGAATTGAGCTCTCCTTGAACTTGAGAACATTTCGACCAGTTACATAGGCAGAGATAACGAAGAGGTTATCCCCACCTAGCAGGGTAATTTTGATAACGGACACTTCAAAATATTCAACTTTTTCAATATTCTGGAAACAATAGGGCGTTCTAACCAATATCCGGTGCAACCTCCCCTACCACCGTTTACCCTATCGTTTCTTACGACTTCAAAATCCTTGAATGTCATGGAGTGCTATGAATTGAAGTGGGTTTCAGTGAGAAGCATGATGTCAGGCTTTTGCTTAACAGTGAATTCAAGGAGATAGTTACGTCTATGTAGAGTAACAATGAAGTTGACGTTGATCGAGATGAGACGAAGCTTATCCATGAAAATTTGACTAGATGACAAACTATTTGGAAGCTTATTGGCCTAAAAATTAAAAAACGAAATTGATTTTTTAATCTTGTTAATTTATTCTTTCTGAAAGAGATTCAAGCTGTTGGTGAATTTAGAGAAGCAGCTTATTATTGCCACTTACATTATTCACATTATTTATTTTATTTACATTGTTGTCTGCTGGTCCTCTAGCAGCAATTGCAAATGATACTCAGGGTTTGATGAAGCTGGAAGGTAACACATTGCGATATATTTGGGTTTGTTTTGGGGCAAATTTAAATTTTGCATCTTCATACCGTGGGCATCCTCGATATGATGCCGGGTGACCAAATATACCGCAATTAACACAGTATAATTTTTCTTTTGGCTCCATCTGAGCCAATTTGTATTCGTCAGGGGTATGAATATCTTTGCATTTAACGCAGCGATAGTGCATGGCACAATTCGCAGCCGAGTGACCGAATCTTTGGCACCTGTAACACTAGTTGACCTCAGTTTTTGGAGACGCTTCCACCCCACAACTCTAAAGTTTGAGTACCTTACCTGTTGAAGGGCTCTTGGACTGCTGTGTTAGAAATTCTTCTTCTTCTTTGTAGCATTACAGCCCCTCTCGGGCTTTCGCTTAGAGATAGTCAGAGTATCTCGTTTTCATAACCGTATTGATTTTTTTTTCGGAAGTTGGTCAGTACCATTCCCCATTGTGCCTGCTCAGCTATCATCTGATTAAATCAGTACATATCACAACTGAGTAAACACTCATAGTCTGTCCGAAAAATCCCCTGAACTAAATCCCAACAAGATTTGAACCTGGAACCTTCGGCTTATGCGTTCATGCTCTAACCACTAGACCACACAGACTGTAGAATCTATCGTTAGAAATTTATACCAAATAAAATGGTAATATTTTTTCCTTCAACAGTTGATCTCCCGGTAGCAAAATTTTTTACACTAATGAATTCGACAGCTGGTGCTGCTTGCTGTAACATATCAAGGAGATCAACTGTATTCTCCCTAAATATATATATATATATATATATATATATATATATATATATATATATATATATATATATATATATATATATATATATATATATAAATTTGTTCTCCGCATTAAGTCAATTTATTCAAAAATTTACCTCAAATTGAAATGAGTAATAAAAGCAATGAAACGTAAAATTTGATGCTGAAGGTCAAGAGGAAGAAGAATGGCATGATAAAGTTTTCTTATTTTATTCGCTTTCCAGAAAACAGACTATCGCGTTGAGTAACCAAAGTTTATACTATCGGAAGAAGTTTCTTTGCCATTTAGTTTGCAAAAATGTGTGACCCAATAACAGAACTGCTGAAATTCTGGAGCCATTTATAAATTTTATGACTTCCTCCAACTTGTTGAAGATTAATCAGCAGAATATGTATCTGAGCTACCAGATTGTGAAAACACAACGAACAAAGCGTTCCTGGAGAGTATTTATCATTTTGAATCAGGAAGCGACATGAAAAGAGACATTAAAATTATTGCTGAGAGTTTATCAGCACAATTGGTGCAAATGTGGCGGTTACCTATATCTAGGTACACCTCATTAAATATGGATTCGAAGCTAGGAAAGCCAATGCAACCGGCTGCGAGATAGCCTACTTCTTTTCAGACATGGTACCTACATATGGAACATACCTTACCTACGTGCGTTCAATAGGTACACGGTATGCAGTCGTAAGTTTGCGCAAAAGTGGAACAGAATGTGTGCGACTTTAGAGTTGCATGTTCATATGGGAAAAGTCCATCGAACCAATCTATTGCTACTACTTGTAGTATAGTTTGATGATACTCGTAGTATGGAGATTGTTCTTCTTGCTAGATATTTCTGATGTAGATGTTGGGACAAGATTGCGTGGTTGACGACATAGCTGAGTTTGATTAGGCGGGCTAATGATTTTATCATTCTGCAAATTACATTTAAACTTGATGTAAATCAAAAACATGCCGGAAGGCCGCAATAGATTGAAAATCTGGTAAGGCGATGAGAAAAGACGTATCTAGCTATGAATTTTGAAGTTATTTCAATTCTATACAGGTGGGAACCTTCATGTGGCTCGTTCTTAGACTCGAATATTCGCTCCCTGGGTGAAGCACAATGAATACAAACGGTATAATAACGCGAGTAATATTTTCTTCCAAGGCAACAACTCCAAAATTTAGCCATTGGAAGAAAACAATGCTTTCTGCTAAAACGATTGCTAAACATCTTTCAATCTCCACTATTTTTTGCACTCTAAATTTATTCAAGTAAATGGTTAAACCCTCTTTCTTAGTTTACTCACAGCACATCTCATTAACATTTTTAATTAACTCTCTCAACCTTGTAAATTAAGAACCGTAAAATTTGGAATTAGGTCGGATCAACCTAGTGGTGAATAGAAAAAGGCATATGTGGGTATGCCATATGTAAACGTGCTATCGAATTGCAAATTTAATTGGCATCTCATCTCGTTCGTTGTTTTAATTATAGTTCAGAACGATTCAACTTCTTTTCTTCTTTTTCAGCATGCATTTGTTTATTAATATACGTCTTGCAACGTTTAAACTATAAGAATATTTTATAAAATTTTAATAAGTTTACGCGGGCAAAAAACTTAATGTGCTTGTTAACGTACGCCAATTAACAAGCATTGAAATTTGAAACGATGTCATGAAAATTACTTGAGTTATTCACAATCAGAACGTTGTGAATATGGAAAAAAAACCCAAGAAAAAATTTTGAAAAGAAGACTGCTTTATTATGAGAAAGGTATCTTTTAGAGCAGTTTTCTATTCTTTGATGCTTTGAAGAAATTAAAAGATGTTTTATAACATTGAATGACTAGATACTTCAACAATTATAATTTTGTTGCTCGTCATTTAAGAAAATATAAATAAAACTTAAAAAAATATAATTAATTTCTCGATTTGAACCCATAGCATGTTCTTCACCGTTGAAATCACAACTTTAATTATTGTTTTTGGAAATATTTCGAAATGAAGTGTGCAACAAAATTTAAGGAGCTCATTGATCTCTATTTTGAATCAATGATGTTTTGAACTCAGATCATACTTTCATATAATATCAAATTGTGGACAGTTTGTTGCATTGAATTTCCCAACGATTTACTGAAGTTTTATCATTGTCTTGCATCCGTTAAATTTGCATCTTAAAGTATCTGAAAGATAACTTCAAGCAGTACTCAAAGATGGTGCACATTTTAAGTTATAATTGCACTCACATTAAAAGTCAGGGATTTTCGAATTGTAAGAGGTCTTTACATGTAAAGCTTAGAATAAGTTATGGTATTTGCAATGGTAAAAACATTAATTTTAAAGGAAGAAAAAATGTTTATGCTAATTCAAGACTTGTTGACAACAATAAGATTCCCTTGAAATAAATATGAAATGCAAGAATAAAAGTAAAAGTGGTTTGTGTTGCTTTGGTATAATTATGCATTTTGGTTTAGTTTGAAGAGCATTCTTACAATTTATGAGGAAAAGTAATGGAAATTACACAACGTACCTTCTAAATCAGGTATTTATTTTTTTATGCTTATTTCAAAACTGTTTTGCTAAAGATACGAGGTTTGTTCTCTTGTTGCTTGTTGGTTTTCAGATTCTTTATCTAGCATTCGTTGTATACAAACGAGATTTATAGTTCTACGTCTAGCAGTCGTTGCGTAAAGACGTGTTTTTAATCGCTCCTGTCAATAATTTTTAAATCGTCATTTTGAAGTTAATTTTTTAAAAAACATATTAAGTCGTCGAATTATTCGAACAATTTACGGAGTGTCTGGATTTTACTTGCGAGAAAGTCTCAAAAAGTTCAAAAAAAGGAAGGAAAGTTTTTTCGCCGGCGGCTTTCCACCGCTGGGGGACCCGGGGCCAGGCATTGAAACGCTACAAAAGAAAAAGACATGAAACGAAAAAACGACCTAGAAAAATTTGAGCGTATTCCAAGCGGAGAATTGGAGAAAGTAATCAAAGAAAACGCATGAGTTACAAGAGAAAATGACGAGATGAAACTCCGAATTACAAATTTGGAGGGAACGCTCCGGCAATTAACAAACGTCAACAAAGTGATGAAGCCACAAAATACGTCCGGAAGAACGACAACCAGCAAGGCCAACGAAAAAAAGTCGCTACGCAAAAGGCTCAACAAACAAATAAGCAAAATTACAAGATACGAAGAAGTCAATAATCCACGATGCTGATGTCATAGTAAGCGCGGGAGGACTAAACGACAGCGCAATTTACAATCCGGTGCTTGCTGCGATGAATGAAGATATGATCACCGAGAGGGACTGTCAAGAAAATATAGGCAATATTAATGATTCTAGTAATAATTTCATTGAATACTTAAAATAAAAAAATAAGGAGAAGGCGAAGATGCAAGCCGGTGAGCCTGCTGGTCCTCATATTATAAAATAATAAGATAATTGAGAAAGTTCCACCGATGAATGTCTATGGGCAGCGCGGAGGGGATAAGGTTAGGCTATTGGCAGCCGAACATAAGATCGATAATTTTGAAATTAAGGAAGTGACCGCTGATAAACTCACAATTAAAACAAATCCACTGACTGATTTTAAGCCAGCAAAAGATGCTCTTAATAGTGTATAAGCTCCCCACTTCACATACACGCCAAAGGTGGAAAAAAATCAGACCTTCCTGTTGAAGGGCCTGGACTTTAGGGAGAATACAGTTGATCTCCTTGATATGTTACAGCAAGCAGCACCAGCTGTCGAATTCATTAGTGTAAAAAATTTTGCTACCGGGAGATCAACTGTTGAAGGAAAAAATATTACCATTTTATTTGGTACAAATTTCTAACGATAGATTCTACAGTCTGTGTGGTCTAGTGGTTAGAGCATGAACGCATAAGCCGAAGGTTCCAGGTTCAAATCTTGTTGTTTAGTTCAGGGGATTTTTCGGACAGACTATGAGTGTTTACTCAGTTGTGATATGTACTGATTTAATCAGATGATAGCTGAGCAGGCACAATGGGGAATGGTACTGACCAACTTCCGAAAAAAAAATCAATACGGTTATGAAAACGAGATACTCTGACTATCTCTAAGCGAAAGCCCGAGAGGGGCTGTAATGCTACAAAGAAGAAGAAGAATTTCTAACACAGCAGTCCAAGAGCCCTTCAACAGGTAAGGTACTCAAACTTTAGAGTTGTGGGGTGGAAGCGTCTCCAAAAACTGAGGTCAACTAGTGTTACAGGTGCCAAAGATTCGGTCACTCGGCTGCGAATTGTGCCATGCACTATCGCTGCGTTAAATGCAAAGATATTCATACCCCTGACGAATACAAATTGGCTCAGATGGAGCCAAAAGAAAAATTATACTGTGTTAATTGCGGTATATTTGGTCACCCGGCATCATATCGAGGATGCCCACGGTATGAAGATGCAAAATTTAAATTTGCCCCAAAACAAACCCAAATATATCGCAATGTGTTACCTTCCAGCTTCATCAAACCCTGAGTATCATTTGCAATTGCTGCTAGAGGACCAGCAGACAACAATGTAAATAAAATAAATAATGTGAATAATGTAAGTGGCAATAATAAGCTGCTTCTCTAAATTCACCAACAGCTTGAATCTCTTTCAGAAAGAATAAATTAACAAGATTAAAAAATCAATTTCGTTTTTTAATTTTTAGGCCAATATGCTTCCAAATAGTTTGTCATCTAGTCAAATTTTCATGGATAAGCTTCGTCTCATCTCGATCAACGTCAACTTCATTGTTACTCTACATAGACGTAACTATCTCCTTGAATTCACTGTTAAGCAAAAGCCTGACATCATGCTTCTCACTGAAACCCACTTCAATTCATAGCACTCCATGACATTCAAGGATTTTGAAGTCGTAAGAAACGATAGGGTAAACGGTGGTAGGGGAGGTTGCACCGGATATTGGTTAGAAGGCCCTATTATTTCCAGAATATTGAAAAAGTTTAATATTTTGAAGTGTCCGTTATCAAAATTACCCTGCTAGGTGGGGATAACCTCTTCGTTATCTCTGCCTATGTAACTGGTCGAAATGTTCTCAAGTTCAAGGAGAGCTCAATTCCTTGTTTGAAATACTGAAATTGAACAGGCTACATAATTATTATATTCTTACCGATAACTTGAATGCCAAGCATACATCTGGCTGAACGCCATAAATAATCCCAGAGGTGTATTCCTGAAATCGTGGATAACAGAGAGCCAAATTTAATACAGGTGCAATCCATATGGGTCAGAGCTCCAAAGATACCCTAGTACAAATTCGTATTTGGACGTCTGCATTGTTGTCGCAGGACTTGACTGCAACTTTAATAGTCCTGAATGGAAATTACAGGTGCTTCCTTACGATAGCGACTATAAAGCAATCGTAATGGAAATCAACCATCAAAGGGATGAGTTCTTCCACATTCCAGTTCAACATGAAAATCATCGGTTGAATTTCAAAAGAATGAATTGGGGTAAGTTTCAAAAGAAGTTTAATCGAGAGTACCAGAAGCAATATTCTCCTTCTGATGATGGCAACACTTGCTCAATGGTTCCTAATGACAGAAATGTAACTAATGATGGAATAGGTTTCTATTTGTCGAAATAAGAGAAGCTAACATTGGAAACGATTGAGAAGGTAGTTCCGAAAATTAAACATCGAAACAATATTGAAGGATATGAAACATCAACCATTGCAAGCCTTCTTCTTACACGCGTCAACAATATTTATCGGCGATTTTTGGACTACAACCATCCCTCGTTGGCTTTGTTGAAATTACACCTGAAGAATGTCCGAAACTTAATCCGTTCATACTTCAGGAGTGAGGTCAACAATCAATGGGTGGAAAAAACTGAGGAGTATTAGCCCACAGGCCCAGGTGGCATTTTTATGAAAGTGAATAGTTTATTCCGCAAGAAGTCTCAAGTGAAAGTATCGAATCTTGAAATCGCTAGTAATGAGACAAATCTTCTCGATAGGGCTGGTATCGAAATTGATAGTACGACTCCGGATATAAATGGAAACAGGATTATATGTGATAGGTTACAAAAACTTGGTTTATAACACATTTGAATCGGTTCATCTACTAAACCCTGAGAGAGAGAGAATCACATATTTTCAGAGTTCATTGAAGCAAAAGTTTCCGATTTCCAATCATGCCTCAATAGTGAATCAATTCTTCATTTGAATGAAACATTAATATTTGAACTTATACCGAGCTTGAATATTATTGAATATTTTGTCAGCTATGAAGACTTTTGTTTCATATTTGGCAGGGTAAACAACAAGAAATCATGTGGTATTGACGTTGTTCCAAATAAAGTTCTCCGACATTTGCCTGAGGTAGCTATTAGGAATTTTGGTATATTGTTCAACAGCATGTTGAGAAATTCATATTTCCCAAATGAGTGGAAAACAGCTAAGGTATTTCCGATCTTGAAGAAAGGAAAAGAATCTTTGAGCCCTAAAAGCTATCGCCCAATCATATTTCTGCCTAACATCAGCAAGATGTTTGAAGTGATACTCAACAAAGCATTAAATGCCCAAATTGAGAAATATGAGTTGACGCCGAATTGCCGATTTGGTTTTCGTGCCAAGCGTTCGACCATACACGTGATAACGAAAGTAACTTCAGACACCTGTTGGAAACTAAATGATAGACAATGTGTTGGAGTGTGTCTCATTGAGATGGAGCTCAGATACATATTCTGCTGATTGATCTTCAACAACTTGGAGGAAGTCATAAAATTTATAAATGGCTCCAGAATTTCAGCAGTTCTGTTATTGGGTCACACATTTTTGCAAACTAAATGGCAAAGAAACTTGTTCCGATAGTATAAACTTTGGTTACCCAACGCGATAGTCTGTTTTCTGGAAAGCGAATAAAATAAAAAAACTTTATCATGCCATTCTTCTTCCTCTTGACCTTCAGCATCAAATTTTACGTTTCATTGCTTTTATTACTCATTTCAATTTGAGGTAAATTTTTGAATAAATTGACTTAATGCGGAGAACAAATTTATATATACATATATATATATATATATATATATATATATATATATATATATATATATATATATATATATATATATATATATATATGACAAAACTATAGGACATGGGACATCTTCACTTGTAATAGCAATTTATTTTCTATATTTGATTGGAAATTCCGTACATCAAAAGGCTTAAAAAATATAGAATATAACAAGATTCTGAACACAAATATAAACTCGAGAAGTTTAAAAAAAGGCAAAATTCAGATACAAATCGACGCGACAAAACTATAAGACACCCCATGTGTATCATAGGATTCACATTAACAACTTATGCTTCCATTTTAATATTTAGTGGACCCGCCTTTGTTACTCAGCACTTCGCACATACTTTTTGGCAAAGAAGAATATAAATTTCTTATGTAATTTTGGTCGATTCGCCCCCATGCTTCCTTGATGGCGCTTTTCAGCTCGTCTACTGTTGTAAACTGCCGTCTATCAGCGTAAATTAAGGCTGTCAATTTCCTCCAGACATTTTTGATTATGTTTAAGTCCGGAGAACGTGCTGGCCACGAAAGAACGTTCAGATTTTGCTCTCTAAAATATCGGCGTACGACACGGGCGTTGTGCACTGGCGCATTATCTTGTTGAAAAATGTAATTTCTACTGGAAATTTTTGCAGCGTGACGCATCAGCTGTTCGTGGATTAGAGTAATATAACGACTACCAACTATTCGATCGTCCACGAAGACAACACCCGTTTTGCTATCGAATCCAATTCCTGCCCATATCATGACTCCACCACCGCCCATTTGATGTTTGCTTAAAATTAGAGGTTGTTTCCGCAAATCGTGGAAATAATACCGGAAACCATCAGGGACGTCTAAATTTAACCGTTTTTCATCAGAAACAAGTTGGGTAAACAGACCTACGCTCATGTCAGAAGGGTTTTGTATTCAATTTACAAAATGCAGTCACCAGATCGAATAAAATCAAGAAACATGTCAATGACGATTTTATTGGAGAAAATATGAAATTCGAAGATCATACTGTTATTGACAAAGTTGAACGAATTTCGACTTCTGAGGTTTTTGTTACTGTTATACTCATAAATATCTCCCTTGATAATTTTTTCAGATGTCCATTCGCGAGGGAGGAAACACATTTTTCATGTGTTTCCCCCTGTGCCCCCACTGAAGCAAAAACTGACAGTTTAAGAACTGTTTTGAAAAGCTCCCATGAAAACTGTCATTTCATACTCATATCGGCTACGTTTGATGAATTTTGTTTCAGGGGTCACTCTCCTGTACTGTTATCATCGATTAATGGCAATTTTTTTCGAATCCTAGAGTTGTTACAAAGCCCTTTTGCTAGGAGCTCTCTCCCGCCTCCTTGACTTGTTTCACTTATGAGTATTAATTGTAGGTGCTCATCTTCAGTCATTCATTAAATTGAATCAAGTGTTCGAAGCATGCACCTTAAACGTTGAAGTTGGGAAAAAATAACTCAAAATTATTCAATCTTCGCATTTAAAACAGCCACTATTTTGTTTTACGATTACTGATACCACTAGCTTCTCAAAGATATTCATGACACCTATCGTTCCTGAAATTTTCATGCAAATCCTGGCAAAACTGTAGTGTCTGAGTCGGTAAAAAGCGCATGTTGTTCCATAGCCATATGTCCATAGTAATACAGGAAAATTCAAACCGCTATAACTTCGCTAAATATGATTCAATCTTTATGAAACTTGCAGGGTAGATCAATCTTATAAATAGACATCTGTGTACAGAATTTAAGGATACCGTTAAGATTTTATTCAAGAAAACATAAAATCAATAAATCATACTATTACTAACAAAGTTGAGTGAATTGCGACTTCTCACGTATTTGTTGTTGCTGTACTCATCAAGGCCTACATTCTTGATTTTTTTTCAGATTTTTCGGACCACAGGTGTCCAATCGCGAGGGGGGTCACAAATTTTTCGTGTATTTCCCCTCCCTATGCGCCCCTTGAAGCAAACTTTGCCAAACTAAGACCAGTTTTGAAAAGTTCAAGACCTTTCATTTGATACCCATATCGGCTACCTTCAGTGAAATTTTTTTTTCGGGGGGTCACTCCCCTATATACCTTATAAAATTTTGTTGTTGTTGAATTTTGAAGAGAGCACCACTTTACACCTACATACAAAATTTGATGTTTCTATCCTAAGTAGTTTCCGAGAATAACTGCTGTGACACACGGACGTACGAACAGACAGACGGACAGACAGGACGCAATTTTAGTAGGGTTTTGTAATATTATTTTACAGACTCTCCGCTATTTTTTCACCTACTGAACGTGGTCTCATGCGAACTGTAATCGGCGTCTTTATGAGCCTGCGTCAATGGTGGCTTCCATTTCAATTTTTTTCGGTGTAAATGCTCAGCTTGCTGCAAAATACGTTGAACATTTCGTAGATTTGTGTGTACACCTGCCTTTGCGCTAATCTCCCGGGCCGTAGCCCTTGAATTCGAAGCGACTCGCAAAATGGCTCGCTTTTCTTGTTCAGTAACTGCTGGCGGTCGACCTCCTGCGTGCTTCTTGTTGTAATTAACGGGATCCTTTAAATAATTTGAGATAGCTGTTCAACTTCTCTTCAGTATACGCGCAATTTCCGAAATAATTTTTCCATCCTTTTTAAGCTCGTTCACTAGCTTTCTTTCGGTTTCATTTAATTTCTTGCCTCGTGGCATATTTTATAATTTTTCAAATTTTCAAAAAAAAACTTTGACACGGAATAATTGGCTCGTTGATCCTCGTTCTCAAGTTTTATAGCAAAAGATTTTAAATCAACTAATAACACTTTAAAAAGTAAGTGTCTTATAGTTTTGACGCGTCTCTGGGACGCCCCATTAATATAAATTCAAGGGACATTAAAAAGTAATTACCGGAGGTCAATAATATTTTACAGTTTACCTCAGCCTTTATGAACTAATTATTTCATACATCCAGTTTTGTTTTACCTACTCTGTTTTCCCTGAAATGGTTAAAATTTGTACTACGTCCTATAGTATTGTCGCGGACTATATATATATACATACATATATATATATATATATATATATATATATATATATATATATATATATATATATATATATATATATATATATATATATTTATATATATATACATACATACATATATATATATATATACATATGTAAACATTTATATATAGATATATATATATATATATATATATATACGTATTTATCCATATATATATATATATATATATATATATATATATATATATACATGTATATAAATGTATATATATGTATATAAACATATATATATATATATATATATATATATATATATATATATATATATATATATATCTATATAAATGTATATATATATATATATATATATATATATATATATGTATATAAACATATATATATATATATATATATATATATATATATATATATATATATATATATATATATATATGTGTCGTTTTATTCATTCTCCCTTCCTACATATTTATATATATATATATATATATATATATATATATATATATATATATATATATAAGAAGGGATAACGAATAAAACGAGAGAGTTATGGTGTAATTCAATGTTTTAATTAGTTCCAAATTTTCCAATAATTGGTTTTGATTGCCCCAAGTGGTGAAAATATAAAGAGTTAAGAATGTAATTAAAAGTAAATAGCTACGTGCACTTTTTTCGACGGGAGATCACCGACTGCCTGTCTGCAGGTGGTAGGGTTGCCATCATATCGTTATTACTGCCTACACTCGGCCATCCGACTCCGCATCTGACCCAGATGATAAGTCATCATCAATTACTGCGTAGCGCCAAAGTTTCATATGGTCGTTGCTTGTTGAAGTAATGTTTGGTGCTTTAAAATTGCCTGCCTTCCGGACTTTGTGCCGTAACTTCACAAGGACCAAGGTACTCGTTCGCCAGCTTTTTACCCGAAAGGAACCATGAGTGCTTTATAGCTATCAAATCACCTAGCTTATATAGGCGAAGTCCTGCTTTCGCCTTTCATCAGATGTCTTTTTTTTTGTATTCAGCTTGTGTGTTTTGTATCTGCTACTTTGCCTCTTGCCAAAAAATGTTGCACTCATCGTCAAAATTTTCGAACAGCCTTTCTTGAGTGGTTTGTACGACACTGCCATCTATTGAATCATCTCGCATTTTAACTCCAAATAGAAATTTCGAACGGTGAGTATTCAGTACTTTGGTGTATTGATTTCTTGATTGCACGCTGAGCGTCATCTACGAACCGATACTATTTTTCTTGGCATTCCCAAGAAATCGCGCTGAGACTAGTCCTTTTTACCCGTTCTATTTCCGAATAACACGCGCTACTGTTCGATTTTCGCTAAAACATCGTAGGTTCCAGTAGATTTTGTAGGGTACAACAAAACAAATTTGCTGAATCCGTCCACCATTGCAAAAATTTGTTTATATTTTTTGCGGTAGCGTCTATTGGACCTACATGATCTATCTGTAGCGTGCATAGGGCTGTATTCCATTTATCGATTGTGTACAAAAGGCTTCAAGTTTAACTTGTTTCTTGTTGCATAAGATGCATTTGATACAGTTTCTTATTACTTTGTCCATTTTCTGTTTGGGGTTTTCAACTCAAGTATGTCCATAATCGCTTTCAAGTGGTCATCGCAGTTTTGAGTCGTAAGCGCAACTCATTCTTAGCCACACAACACAGGCTAATCGAGCACTTTTGCAAGAGAAATTTCCAGGACGCGTAGTTTCGAGATTGAGTGATGTCAATTGGCCCGCAAGATCCTGCGACCTAACACCTTTGGATTTCTTTTCAATGGGGCTTTGTGTAAGATCGTGTTCACGCGAACAATCCTTAAAATCTTGAGCAATTGAAAACCAATATTCGTGAAGTTATGGCCCAGATATTGCCGGGAATGTGCCGAAAAGTCATTGAAAATTACCTCAAAAGGATTGAGGCCTGTAAGAGGTCCCGTGGAGGACATTTGAATGATGTTGTGTTTCACGTGTAATGCTAACGTTCAATCTTTATATTGAATAAAAAATTTCGTTTTCATCTGAATATTTTATGTGTTTTCTTTAGCTTTACTTTCCCAAGCGTAAAATGGATAACCCTATGAAACGAAAACTTCTTGTCGTTAACCGTACCAATCGAAAACAGGTTTCTCCGAAGTTCTGGCACTAATAACACATTTTGCAATTCTCTAAACACCGTCTTTCCGTTCACTTGCTCATAAATTATAACTGTACCTACACCGATCGCAGGTAGGACTTTATCGTCTGCTATTTTCACAAATCGGATGTTACTTGAGTTGTTAGGTTTAGTAAAATATTCTGGCTTGAAGGTCATGTGCATGCTTGCACCAGAATCAGCTAACCAAAGATCTTCGTCACTCGAGGTAGTTTCTGAATAGAAAACACTTATATCACTGATGTATGCCTCGCCTAAATATAACAACTCTGTTTTGTTTGAATTTTCATTTTTGTTGTTTTTTATTAGGACAGTCTTTCCACCAGTCACCTTTCTCCTTACAATTTGAACATTTGTTGGTTTTTTCAAATTTTCGATCTTTTTCTTACCATCGAACTTTGGCTTGCTTGGTGTGTCATTTTTCTTCATATTCATGCTTGTGTTTGTAAAGCAAGGGAAGCGACGTTTTTGTCTGCGCCACAAAGACGCTTATCTTCACGGGTCAGTCTGCTAATCAATGACTCCATTCTCCTACCACACTTGCCCATACCATACGAAAAGTAGAGAACTTTGGTGCCAAACTGCTTAAAATTTTGGATTGCTTCGCGATTTCAGATGGCTTGTCATCCATATCAGCGAGTTGCTTGCAAATACACTCAAAATCTTCCAGCTGCTGTGCTATATTCACGCCATCGACTATGTGAAAATCATAAAACTTTTGCCATGCACTTTGTTTTTCATCTTCACGAACTTTTCCAAATCGTGACTTAAGCTTGTCCCATGCCTCTTTTGGAGTTGTGCAATTCATCAAGCATGCGTGAAATCGCATTTCCACAGAGCTTGCTATTACTTCCAAAGCTTTCATCGATGCAATTCTCCATTTTTTCCATTTGGCTTTTTCTGTGGGTTTGTTTGGTTCTTCCTCAGTCCCGTCTAGAAAACCCATGAGGTCCAACGATCCCAAAGAGAGCGTTACACCAAATTTCCATAGGGTATAATTGGTTTCGTTTAACCTTGACGAATTTTAATTCTTTATCAGCCATGATAAGAATTGCTTTAACACTGCACCATTAACGCGACACGAACCGCTACACACAACGTTGCTTTGCCAAGTTCCTTTTTAGAGTTTTGTACGAAAATACAAAACCTTATTGCAATCACGACCTGTGTCCGTCCGTCCGTCCGTCTGTATGTCACAGCACTTTTTCTCCGAAACAATAGAAGCTACAGCCATGAAACTTTGTAGAAAGGTCAGAAGTGGTGACTTTTTGAAAGTTCAAGGGTGGAAAATTTTTCCAAGGCGTTTAAGGGGCGTCTCCCCATATAGGGAGGTGACCCTTCAAAAAAAATGTTCACCATTGGTAGTCGAGTAGGGTGTCATTGGAAAGGTCTCAATGAGGTCTTTTCAAAACAAGTCTTAAAATTGCCTTATAAGTACCTAGGGGGCAGGGAAAGGGGAAATGTACGAACTTTTCGCGTATCCTCCCTCGCGATTGGACACCTTCCATCCGAAAAATCTGAAAAAAACATGAATGTAGGCCTTGGTGAGTACAACAACAACAAATACATAAGAAGTCAAAATTCACTCAACCTTGTTAGTAATAGTATGATTTATCGATTTTGTGTTTTCTTGAATAAAATCTAAACGATACCTTTAAACTCAATGAAATTTAGCGAAGAGGTGACTATTTATAAGGTTGATCTTTTCTGAAAGTTTCATAAAGAGATTTACCGAAGTTATAGCGATTTGAATTTTCCTGTATTACTATGGAGCAATATGCCCTGTATTACTATGGAAACATATGGCTATGGAGCCATATGCGCTTTTTACCGACTAAGACACTACAGCTTTGCTAGGATTTGCATGAAAATTTCAGGAATGATAGGTATCATGAAGATGAGTACATACAATTGAAAGAAGTCGAAGAGGCAGGAGAGACCTCCTAGTAAAAGGGCTTTGTAACCAGTCTAGGATTCGAAAAAATAGGCTATGAATCGATGATTACAGTACAGAGGAGTGGCCCCTGAAAAAAAATTTCATGAAAGGTAGCCGATATGAGTATCAACTGAAAGCTCTCTATGAGAGCTTTTCAAAACAGTTCTTAAACTGACAGTTTTTGCTTCAGTGGGGGCACAGGGGGGACATACATGAAAAATGTGTTTCCTCCCTCGCGAATGGACACCCGTGATCTCAAAAATCTGAAAAAATTATCAAAGGAGATATTTATGGGTATAACTATAACAACTAACTCAGAAGTCAAAATTCGTTCAACTTTGTTAATAATAGTATGATCCTCGAATGTCACATTTTCTCCAATAAAATTGTCTTTGACATGTTTCTTGATTTTATTCGTTGCTGGTTACTGCATTTTGTAAGTTGAGTACAAAACCCTTTTGACATGAGCATAGGTCTGTCTACCCAACTTGTTATTAATTTCCAACACAATAAACACACTCGCGCAGTGAAAGCGTGCTGGGCCCATAACCTGCTAAATTATTTAAAAGCAGGTCTTTAATGGTTCAAAGGAAAAATGTATTTATTAATTAGAAAATATTGTGACAAATCTTGTATGATGATAACCACTCGTGTTCAGCTTTTAACTTGAACTAACTCATGCACTGTAAGTGAATTGCTTAGCTATAGGAACATACAGTTGCTTAGGTATAGGAACATACAGTTGCTTAGTTATAGGAACATACAAAAGTGAGAGTGTTAGTATGTATAAAGAATATCAAAATTTAAGACACCTGCTTAACAAAATTCTTTTTGTATTGTACAGTAATAATAACGCATCATAAAAATTGGGTGCAACAGACATTCAAAATAAACGGCATATTTTATGCTAAAATTCAACAATAACCATTGAATTTTTTATATTTTCCCCATCACGCAAACATCTGACACGCCCTGCAGAACTTCCCCTTCTTCCTTTTTTGGATGCTCTGGCGTTTGCATCATTTTTTTTTGCTGCACCCAAACGCCGCAGGAATCTCAGTCTAGACAAGACTGTCTGTTAATCTCCGTTTTTCGTTCGTCTTCACTGTCATCGCATTCGTCGTCATTGGTACCACTCCCAACGTTGCTGCAGCAGCTGGTTGTGTTGTCGTTATTGAAATTTTTAATTATTTTCCTTTCGCATTTTTTTTATCTATTTTTAGGTTTTTTAGTTGAAATTGCCTCTCTTTGATCAGGTCCCCTCTCCGTTTGTATGTGTAGTTGGCTTTTGGTCGCATGGTTACCTTTGCAAACTAAGGAGGCCACGTGAGGGTTGCTACAAGCCCTTATGACAAGAACTCAGAAACAGACCAGCGCTAATTGAAGTCCGTCTCAATTGAACCTAACATACACCACCAACGCACCGGTGCGAACTTCGAACGCCCTTCAAGGCCTGCTGAGATTTTATCGGGATGTAGACGGTATGATAGGTGAATTGGGGCCCTTATCACACGAGTACGCCCTTGGCACGACCGTGCGAAGCAACTAGGTCCAAGCCGTCATATCCACCAGCTCAAAGCATCAACTCAGATTCATTGCGTTGTCCAGATTCAGTTAGGTTCACTACCTAATATCCCAGAAGGAACCTCACGGCGATCTCTTTATCCTTGGAACAGTGAGGCTGGCGCTCCCTGAAAAATGCTAGCCTCCAAGAATATTCCTGCCGACCACTATGCTCCCTGCGGGAATTTTGGTCCTCTTTCAGTTACAAGGAAAGGTAAATGTTCTGTGTGTCTAAAAATCAATGTATAAGTAGATTTATACGGTTAAACGCAACCAAAAGCAATAATGCCATCGAAGTTGCTAATGTTCTGAGTGCCTATATTTGTCAGTATGCACGACCCAGATGTATAGTTTCTGATCGAGGTTCTTCGTTCACGTTGCATCAGTTTGCCAAATGCCTTACTGAGATGAACATTGCCCATGTCCTGAATGCTACCGCTCTGAGAAAAACGGGCAGGTACAGCGTATGAATCGAATGCTGATCCCCATGCCAGAATTTTTTTTTTTTTGGAGGAAAACGAGGATGGGACTAAGTACTAGATATATGCGAATATACATTTGATAACCCAGTCAACAGATGTATTAAGTGTACTCCGAGCATGACTTTGTTGAGTATTGACTAACGTAGTCCCATTGTAAATGGGCTTCAAGAATATTTAGAACTGATTTTTTAAGGAGAAAGTGATATTAAGCTATCCGAAATGATCTAACAGAGGCGAATCGAATTTTGTAAGAACGAAATAAAAGGGATTATGATAAATGCCACAGAGGAGCGACTGAGTATAAACGGGCGGTTTGGTTTTCATAACAAATACCGTTACGCCTGTTTGAAGACGCATTTGATTGTCAACGCATTCCCCCATATGTACCGTTGTCGTTAGAACCTGATAAAGGACACGACATGGATGATATAACTGTCTGAGACGGTTTCAAAGCCGAATCGAATCAAGACGTCCGATTGTTGTAATAGAGTAGTGCACTAATAGATTAGAAAATAAGAAAGATTAGAATTCAGATACTCTTGTTTATTCTTGCGGCCAGAGCGGACGTGTAATCATAGACTGGACATGTATAACACTACAGTGTTATAACGGTGCAAGTGTATTTTATTTAGGTCATCCACGACACTACCAAAGTTTCAGATTACGGATACGATTACTTATTGAAAAAAAAACCTAATCATGTGCGACTCGGCACATCATTTAAAACGTTACACGATCACATATGGTAATATTCGGAGCGAACTTGTCTAATCAACCCTGAAGTTCGCCCGTAACAAAATTTAAGGCAATGCTCGTATATTTGAAATACAATCACAAAAGACAAATAAACGTTTACATACCTCATTCAGCTCAAAGCACGATATTTAGAGTATCTCATTGTCATGATCGAATGTATCGACACTCCATAAGGTGATATGTTCCTTATCACGCTTTGGCCGTATGTCCGTCCACCCAGCTGCGATACCTTCTGATTTTAAACCAGCACGTTTCATAACTGGACAGAAGAATCACTTGAATGAATCTCGTTGACGTCAGCGAAACTCGAACCAGAGACCTTCGGCTTATGGGCTTAGTGCTCTAACCGCTGCACCACGTGGACTACCGTTTCTCATTAAGACCTTTCATTTAAGCCTCCAATGCCTCTAACGACAAAAAACTGCAAGGCACAAATTTAGAACCCTTGCGAAATGGTTTTTTTTACGCTCTTAAAAACCCAAATGATAGTAACCAAGCTGCTAAGAATAATATATTAGACGCACGAAAAGATAAAGCCGAGAAGAATAGAAAATTACAAACAAATCTAGAAAAGTAAAATATAAAAAGCCCATGAACAACAATCTATTGTGCTTATAAATACAAAAATAATCCACTTGTTGGTCGCTAGTGTCAACTTAACCGATATTTGTTCCTCACTTAATTCCATGTCATTAATTCCAACAAACTTTGAACTTAACAAGGGCTATTTGGCTTAGTAAACCAAACTTGGTCACAGGCACACAAAATAATGTAATAGCAGTAAATTGAAAGACTCTATCATTATTTAAAACCACAATAGAAAATTACACATTATTACAGAAATGTATTCAACATTCATGACTTGAGCAAAAAAGACATCGTTCAATTCGTTATTTTTTTTCCAAATGTTGAAGGCGATGCGGGAAAAAAATCAGACGGAGTTTTTCAGCATTAACTGTAGGAGTTATTAGCAATAATTTTATGACCTCAATGATCTTGACATCGTATTTGGTGAAATTAAGGCACAATAGCAAGAAAGTGATATTTAGAGTGTGCTAAAAAGATTGAAGATAGTACAAAGTTTCTTTTAACCAACTCGCTTCCCACGTCCAAAATTGTGACACAGATTATAACAGTATAGCTTCATATCGTTCCAATGAATGTCAGCGATTGTGGCTCCATTATCTTTTATAATGGATGGTGCAGCATCAAATACTCGCATGATGGCTTATAGTCAAGATTCAAACGATGAGTAATAGTTCATAATGGGTTTCACCCTTCTTCCAGTGTATCAGAAAGAGTTTTTTTTATTTTATCGAATTTATTCATTTCGTTTGCTTTGAATTGCTCGAGTGTTGAGGAACTTCATTTTTGAATATGTACTTGGGCTGTGAAACCATAAATTCATGCTTCCGTATCGTTGATCGAACTGCATTGAATTTATGAATTTAAATTGATCTTAACATCAAGTAAATTTGATTTTATTCCACGAACCATATCGAACAACCACATTCATGGACTTTGCAAATTTTTTAATTAAAATTCCACCGAATGCTTGGAAAACGCAATCATTCCAAGGCTACCGAAAATACTTTCTCACCTGCACAAGTACTGTACGATTATGTTCTTCATTGAAGACTCCGTTCCTTCCGCTGTGCGTCCGATTCTTTTAATGGATGGACAGGGTCATCGAGTCTACCTCAAAATCATCTACTTCCTACCAGTTTAGTCTTCCAGCATTTCGTGGAGAATCTCGAATAAGCCACTATGTCCATGCTACTCGTACCACTATTAATTACACGCACTTAAAGCAACAATGATCGTTTTCAGACGCTGGATGTAGTAGCAAAAACTTAAATTGCCTCACAGTCAGAGCATAGTAAGAAAGATGCAAGTCAGCTAGTAAAATATTGCGATCGGCCAACCTATTGTTTAACAAAATCATGATATTTATTATCTATCACTGAAATTTCAACTTTGGTAACAGCACCCGGTCAAAATCTGTCCCCCGGAGTGTGCTTCTGCGTTGGTTGCATGATGCTGGTAGTTAACCTTTGATGGCTAACGCTGATTGAGGCTCCTGAACAATTAGCATGTGCAGGCAGACTGTAATGATCCTAATGTGAGGCAATTTATATGTGTTATATTGGTTTTGCCATACAATTTAAAATACTTTTAAATTTAAAGCAAAAACTACAGCTTAGGGTTAATCAATGGTTACAATAAAGCACATACTTAGTGGTAATCGAGGTAGAATCGTATACTATACTTGAAATTCTTAGTGTCGTAAATAGTTTAAGCTATGCCCTAGTTAAAGGAAAAATTGAATTTTATCATTCTCAGAGGTAGAATTTGAATTTTAGCTCGCCGAAATTGTCACCGCAATCGTCTTCTATAGCTTAAGCTTATTTTATATTTAGCAACAACTAATTAGAATCAAACATTTAAAATTGACAGGAAGAGTGAGTCAAAGTCAAAGCGCTTCATTCAAAACTAATCGTTGTAAATTCTCAAAGAATATAAAGCAAATTTCAAACAATAAAAATACTAAAAACGCAATGACCTAAATGCGAGCTTCTCCAATGGCAGTAAATACTGGCGTAGGTGAGGATTCGTGACTCCACCTTTTAGGGATGTCATAGCAAAATCCTCCAATTGCTGACTTAAAACCTTTATTGCTTCCTTTCCATACTTGATATTGGCTGCTTCTTGGCTACGCTTCAACAGTTGTCGCATTCGTGAGGTGTAGGCAGTAAGCGTTTCAGTAGATAACTGCTTGGCTGTGGCTAGTCCGATAACTAACTCCTGATAAGTTTCCCAGGGTAGATACAATCGGTTTAGGAGCTCTTCCGCAGCGTCAAGTGTTGTGGGGTAGCTAGAGGAAATCAACTGGTAGGCTTCACGATGCAGCCTAGTTGGGAAGATGTGCATAAACGCTGATTGCTTCAATTTGTTCAAACATTGCCAGACTTGTTTGCTGCATCCTAAAAAAGTTTGTAACTCGTAAACTATGATAGAGCTTGGGGCTCCTGAGAACAAGTGGATCATTTGCCCCATTAGTTTGCCTACTTTCATGTACTGCCATTTCGCTAGATGTCTCTCCTACCATGGAGTCGTTTGTGACAAATGATGTATCACCTAGTTCAAGAGAGATTTTCCAGTCTCTGGAAGCTATTAATTGGTCAACTGTCTGAGCTTAGTGCCTGGCTATGCGGGGTTCCTCTGAACTGTTCGATTTCTCTATTAAAGTCTTCTGTATGCTGTTGGAACTTACTGATGAACTCCAATTGTCGAGTGTGGATTTCCTCTACCTAGTCTGTCAGGGTCTGATATGACGTCAGTTCTTGAGAATCTCGCAGAACCCGGGCTGTGGTTACTTGGTTAGTTAGTTGTTTTCACTCGAAATTTCACACTAAATTGTCAAGTTCACTTTCTCCTTGTTTATTTATCTCGCTTAGCTTGAGATTTATATCTGCGTGCCACTGTAAATTTATTAGTACGTGAATTGGAGATAGCGTGGTTTTACCCTGGGTCAATGCAGGAGTGAAGTGTATTTGGCAAAACAAAAAAAAATAGATATTCTAGGCAATGGATGTTTCCAAACTCGTTCCCAGGTACCAAAAGTTTGGTTCAGATATCGGCTGATGTTCCGATCAGTTAGTATGCTATACAGTCTCTGACCGTAGTCTCAGCAGGACCGAAATCCTAACGGCTGCGCCAATTTCGTTAGGACTATTTCGAAGGCCTAACCAAACTAGGGTGAGTTCCCTTGTACGTAGCACCAATATACCCACTTATATATATTCCGGGCGTACGCGTATCCACTCGCTTGGTCTGGAGTATCTGAAAACTCCACTCAACTTCACTTTATAGCTTCCCCAATGAAACACATGTTTCCTCCATCAAATACATTTATACTTTCTTTAAATTACAATTGCTACTCCGATTGTTTGTTGCGAGTGCCTCCCGTTTACCCCGCTGTTCTGCCTTGCATTTTAACTCCAACGTTTTGATTTGGGTTCTGAACGCCTCCCGCTCCGCTTTGGTTACCGCAGTTTCGGCGCACGTCACTGTTCTTGTGGCGAAACTTGACAATGCGCCCACCTCTTGGCCGCTTCTCTTCTGGCTCGACCATCGACGTATCAAGCGTGCCCGGTACTGCTCGATCTTGATTGGCCTCGAACCTGCTCTGGGCGTCACAGCAGTTGCTTCCTCGAGCGATGGACGGGGTTACGATGTCATCACAGGCTGCTGGTGGTGGTTGTCCAGTCACCGCCCACGTATGGTGGGTCTTGTGGTTCCTGGCGGTGCGAGCTGGTCGGGTGGTTGCCGATGGCGATTTGGCCTAAATTGTGATGTCCGCACGATGCTGATGTTGCGTGGTTAGACGATGGCAATCAAGTCTTCGCTCACGTATGCTGGTCGTGGTGGTTACTGATGGTGATTTGGTGCAAATTGTGTTGTTTGCACGAACGCTGAATCGAAATCAAGTTAACTTGCTTGTCCCTGGCTGAAATGCCTTAGGGAAACTACTGCTTGGGCAAGAACCTTGAGCAGGGCAAGTAACGCTGTTTGGCTGATGTACGTATGGGCTGGCTAAATAGCTGGCTGATGCGCGTAGGGCTGCTTTCCATTCGGCTACTTTCTCGCAGGGGGAATGCTGGTCTACAGGAATACTCTTGGAGGCTAGCATTCTTTGGAGGGTTCCGCCCCCTACGTACCCGAGGAAATTCCCGCAGGGGGAATGTCGGTCGACAAGAGCACTCTTGGAGGCTAGCATTCCTTGGGAGCGCCGCGCCCACGGACCCAAGGATATGGGGGCGCCGTAAGGATGACAAGTAACAACCCTGATTGGATCTGGACTACGCTTTGGACAACGAACTGGAATTGATGCTTTGGGCTGGCGCATGTGATGGTTTGGACCTAGTTGCTTTGCACAGTAGCGCCGAGTTGACATTCGTGTGTGAATGGCTCCAATTCAACTATCATACCGTCCCCGTCCCGGTAAAACCTTGGCAAGCCTCGGAGTACCTCGAAGTTCGCACCATTGGGTTGGTGGTGTAGGTTTGGTTGAGACGGACTCCCGATTAGCGCTGGTCTGGCTCTGAGCACTTGTCCCCATAAGGGCTTGTGCCAACCCTCGCATGCTCTGCAAAGATAACCATGGACCAAAAAAGCGACTACACACATGAACGGAGATAGCGGCTCCAAGGGGAGACCCAACAAAACTGGAGCAACTAAAATCAAAAGATAAAAAAAGCGCAACTATAGCCTCACTCGAACCGATGGCAATAATCGAACGCATGATGCAGTGTACCTATGAAAACCAATGTGTGAAGCCTTAGTAATTTCTCGAGGTTAGCGTGGATCACCACAACAGGCTCTATAAATTGATATATTATTAATTAAAAACATTTAATCAAAAAACACTATCAAACTCAATTTAATCAAAATTATTATATATTTTATAACTCGATTGAAAAAAGGAGAAAAAACCAACCAACACTATTCAAAAATTAATTGTAACACTAGCACAGTAGACCAGTGAACTTTTATCCTACATCTAACATGTTATAACCTCTTACATCTAGCATTCGTTGCCGACAGACGTGTTTTTAAAGGCTCCTGTTAATAATTTTTTATAAAACTAAAACAATTTTTTAAATACGCCACTTCGAAACTTAATTTTTTTAAAACTTATTACATCTTCGAATTATTCGAACAATTTATCGAATAACTGGATTTTAATTGCGGGTAAATTTCAAGAAGTTCAAAAAAGAAGAAACGGTTTTTCACCGGAGACATGAAGGAATTCGACGGCTTCCCACCGCTAGGGGACCCGGGTATTTCAAATGCAATTAATAAAAAATCATGGAAAGAAATAACGAACAAGAAAGTTTTGAACATTTGAAGTGTATTACCCTATTAAGCGAAGAACTGGAAAGAGTTACCAGAGAAAATGAAGAAATGCTACTCCGAATTCAAAATTTGGAGGAAATTATTCGTAAATTAGCAAACGACAGTAAAACTAAAGGGATTAAGCCAAAAATACGTCAAAATACGAGCAAACGACAGCGCGACTTAGCAGTACTTGCTGCGATGGATAATGATATGGATACCGAAATGGATAGATAATATTAATTAATATAGATATATTAATTATTCTAGTGATAACTTTATTGAAACTAAAAACTGTTAAAAATCATAAGACTATTGAAAACGTTCCTCCGATTAATGTCTTTGGGCAACGCTGAGGAGATATGATTCGGCTATTGGCAGCCGAACATAAGGTAAATAATTTCAAAATAAACAGAGTGACAAACGAACAAACTCACAATAAAAACAAAAACACTGACTTATTACAAGCTAGCCAAAGAAGCTCTAAATAGTCTGAAAATTCCCCACTTCACATACACGCCAAAGACGGAGAAAAAACAAACCTTCGTGTTGAAGGGCCTGGGCTTTGGGAAGAATACAATTGGTCTCCTTGAAATGTTACAGGAAGCAGCACCAGCTGCCAAATTGATTCGTGTGAAATTTTTTTCTACAAGAAGATCAACTATTGAAGGTAGAATGCTACCATCATATTTGGTAAACATGTAAGGCACTTTAACTTTAGAGTTATAAGGTGGGAGCATCTTCAAAACACTGAGGTCAACCATTGTTATAGGTGCCAAAGATGCGGTCATTTGGCTACCAATTGTGCAACGCATTATCAATACTTTAAATGTAAAGATATTCAAGTTCAAGTTTCTACAAGGAAATTATTCTAAAATAATTAGTAAATCAAACAACTTCTTCTGAATATAAAAAATCACACATATATTTAATAAATATATTCCATGAACTGAGCTGGAAAAATTATATATTGTTATATGCATTTTAATTTGCCGCCACTTCATTTTCAGTCTGTTGATCTCATTGTTTGAGTAGACTTAATAACATATTAATGTTTAAAATATTTCTAAAATTTTCATCGAGACTCTCACACGTTGGTAGTGTTTGGGTCCTTTGCGAACATGCAGTTATAACGTATCACGTGTAATTGTGTTGTAATTGATAAATTGCAATCGTCTATAACTTAGCAACATACGGCCCAATTTTTATGAACCTTTCAGAAAGCGTTTTACATCAGATACAGATTTTTAGCTAATGTAGGGGTCATTATCCGATGTTATAGATGGAAATGTAAAATTCATAATATGAAACTTGAAACTTGATCGAATTTTAACTTCTGAGGTACTTGCTAGCCTTATACTCATAAAGACCTACTTTCGTGATTTTTTTCAGATTTTTCAGTCCAAAGATGTCCAATCGTGAGGAGCCAGAACACAAATTTTTCGTACATTTCCCCTCACTATGCACCTCTCCTCGCAAATTCCTCTTGTTTAAGACCTGTTTGGAAATCTCTCACCAAAATCTTTTATTTGACACCCATATTGGCTACCTTTTGTAAAAAAAGAATGTTTAACAGTCGCCCCCCTGTGTAGGGCGACCCCGTAAAACACTTTGATATTTTTTTTTTTGCACTGCCAATTATGAAGGGGGACCAATTTTGACCTACGTAGAAAGTCTCATCACTCTAGTAAGTTTATGTGGTTTGCGAGGAAACTTGCTGTGATGGACGGACAGACCGACGGACATGACGGATACACGGACAGACAGGTCGTGATTTTGGTAAGGTATTGTAAAAGTACCTTAAAAATGGTCTGTTGTATAAGCACTTCCAACTTCAGCCATTAAAAACGCTTCCATGAAAAGAATTCATTATTTCAGTTGCCACTAAAACAGCGAACTGCGCTTGCTTTCTGACCTCTGGGAGCCGAAATTTCTAATGCATGCATTTAATTTTGGATTTTTTAAAATTTTTGTGGCTTAGAGTCTCATCAATCAATGTGCCGAATCTCGTTGAAATCGGAGTTTCACTCTAGACAGAGCAAAATATTAAATTTTCAGTGGAAATGGCAGCTAAAAATATTAGGTTTGAAATTTGCAAATTTTTTATTTTTTTATTCGATTTTGATAATTTTTTGCTCAATACAAGAACTTAGCATAAGTATTCATAATCTCAAGTTTCATCAAAATTGTCTGGAAATTGTGGCCGCTAGAGGGCCACGTAAGTCTGAAAAAATTGCATATTTGAAGCGCCACCATTTTGAAACTTTTGCATGGATGCTCTTCAAAAATAATTATTTTCGATCTTGAAACTAAGTCTCGTATACATCGAATCAAAACTGCTGCTTTTAGAAGCCTTTGAAATTTCGAGTTTCAACTAGACGCCATTTTGTTTTTTCAGACCTGACCTGAAAGTGTATGATCATAAGAAAGACAAATTAAATTGCAATGTTGTATTACAAGCCTTGCTCGGATAAATACATAATTTTTACAATAAAACTAGCCAGCATAACGTTACACAATACAACATTGTTGCGAATTCCGGCGTACCAACTTTCTCCCATTCGCAACTTCAAATTGCCGCCGTAACATCTTCATCTTCCTTTTAGCATTTATACCTTTTTCCCTGGTCTTTATTTAATTTTATTAAAATTTTTCCAATTTCCCTATAATTTTTATCTCCCCATCATCACAATCCTATCCTTTTCCCTTATTTCCAACTAAAATAATATAATATATACTAATAATTTCACTTTTCCCACTAACAACATTCCATTCATTAATTCCCACTAACAAAACTTCATTCAATATCTTTTCCCTAACAAAACCGAATTCCTTTCCTTCATACTAACTAATTCTATTTACTAGTCCCCAGTGACAAATTTTATTTTTTATACTAAAAAAAATTAATTCACATTCCCCTACTAACAAAATTCAATCTCATACTCAAATGCATCGTTGAAGTTGCTTATGAGATGAATGGGAGATCGACAATCCATGGCACCATTAGCTGCGTCGCGAGTTCTCGACCGGGGTTCTGCTGGAACCCTGAGTGCAAGTTCTCTCGGGCGCAGGGAAGCACTCTTTTTGGGGTATCGGCAAAACCAATAGCTTCCGTATTGTATATGTGACACTTTGCATTCAATCAAGCGCTTCTTGGATTGTGCAAATTGCCATATATGTAAAACAATGGATACTATTGAGTTTGTCGATATGGAACAAAAGATGTGTGGGTAGCGGAATCGAAGTGTAATCAACTTCGATTACGTTACCCAGATGCGGCAGCGGCAATTTGAAAATGAAAAGGATTGCGGGATTGGATTGGACAAAGGTGAAATGTGGGATTAAGTGGTTAGGATTGGGGCAGTTAGTATTTGACTGGAAGATAAAAAGCAATTGTGTTTGGCGGTGCGAAATGGTTAATTCGCGAAAAGATTCAGTATTTGATGTTGGAAAGAAGAGGGAGTTTTTTTCGGTTTTTGGTTGAGTGATTTTGCTAATGATGTGCTTGAAGAGAAGAAAAGTACTATGGAATGTTGAAAGAAAAAGTGTTAATATAAACTCGGGGAAGAAAAAGTTTTAGTATAAACTCGGGGAAGAAAAAGTGTTAATATAAACTCGGGGAAGAAGTTTGAATATAATTTCAGGGAAAGATAGTTCGAAGTGGACAAGTTAAATTTCAAGTTGAGGCGCACAATTAGGTTATACAGTAAATCTACAGTGTCGTGAAGCAAATTGTGCGACGTTAATAAACCAATCAATGAAATAAAATTAATAAAAGACTGAAGTAAAGTAATTATAATAACATATAGGACAGTTTAAAGTGCAGAGACATAAGTTTAAATTGTCAAAAAATAAAAGTGTATACAGTAAAAGTTGGTGCAATAACATTAACTTGAGTCAAGCCAATGTCAGAGATAAAAAAGTGAAAAAAACAACAAACAAACCATAAAAAACAAAGAAGATTAGTGGCAGGTCAATCCTGCATTAGTAAGAACTGGTAGTTAATTACAATTCAATTAATTTTTTCTAAATTTCCCCCCACCCCCCCTTTTTCACTTGCAGAGCACTCGGCAGCAATAAAAGGGTTATTAACTTTTTTTCTTATCTTTTAGGTTCCTTTCAATTTAATTTCATTTGTACTTAAAGTTTCCTTATATGCAATTTTATTTATTTTTGCTCGCTGGATTTATTATTTGCAAAAATATATTTAAATCATTTTTAATTAGGAAAGGGGGTCACTTTACTTATTAAATTTGTTTGACTAAAATGCTGTGCTAATTTTTATTTATATTTTACAATTTGAATTCTTGGAATAAAATGTTTAAACTGAATAATGTAAATAAAATGTCCTATTAGAAACCATATTTTTCATGACTTCCTCCTCTCCCTTCAGTTTCCCTTTGTGTTAGGTTTTATATATAAGGTGGCTCAGCACGAGCAGAGGGTGTCCCGGAAAACCCACGACACCACTGAGCGCTAGCCGGCCTCAGTATGCCATCCCGGGCTACACACCCCTCTTCCAGAACTTATTGTCTGCAACTGCGGTGACTTCCGTGGTTGCAACAACATATTAAACATGAATCATACTCAATCTTTCCACTTTCACTTAGACCGGGTATGGGACCCGCCACGTTGACTGGCCCCACTCATGACCTAGCCGTCGGATAAGCCTTCCCTCTTTTCTGTGTTGCAGGGACTCTCGCCGGGATTCTTGGCCTTCCTCATCCGATATGGGCCAAGCATAAATGTTGGAGTAAATGGATGCAAAATATATTGCGAGAATTGACCTTGCACTGGCGGAAAGAATTCACCCCATGACATTGCAACGCTAGCTGCCAAACGCCTGCGCGTTACCAGGCACGTCCAGTGCCAGCGTAGTACCAATTTTTCACTAGCTGAGGTAGCGGACTACCGCTACAGTCCTTTTTGGACATTAACTTACCACCCACTAAAACACTACAAGTCTTAGAAACGACAATAATTCGTCGTTTTTATCCCCTACCCTTCCCCAATCTTTTTATTGCCATTATTTCTTACTTCTCTCCGTCATTTAAGCACTTTTTCACATAAATACTCATTAGTACTAATGTAAAGGTTCCATGTAATTTCCACACATTTGTTTCATAAATATTTTATATAATAAACTGAGATTATAGCAAATATGCAGCCGTAGTCCTAAGAAAAGGCAGGCAAGTCGTTGTCTAAAGATCCATGAAATGTATCGGGCACTGAAAATTTTTCTAAAGATCTTCTTTCTCTGGACGATTTAATGTTTTGTTAAATGTATGCTGCTAATTTTTATTCAGTCCTTCAGAAGACGAAAATTCTTTAGCGTTAACCCTTCCATTCCTTTTTATCGCAACATCTCTCCACTGTGTTATTGGAATATTATTATTGCATAGAAATTTAATTTAATTCTAGTCAAACTTTCAGTAAATAAATCAATTTAAAATCTCTAAACAAGTTGGGTGAACAGACCTATGTACGTTCATGTCAGAAGGGTTTTATACCCAACTCCTCCAAAATACAGTCACCAGCAACGAATAAAGTCAAGAAATATGCCATAGAGATGTGCACGTTTAAAAGAAAATTCATTGGTTCAATGGTCGCTATTTTGCTGCAAAATTACAAAAATCACTCAAATCATGAATTCCGAAAAATATTTTTGTTCTTAATCTTATCTGAAAATTTTAAGAAGGTTTAATCAAAACTGCAGTGGCTGATTCGATGGAAAGCCCATAAGATACCAAAATGATATGTTATTGTGGCGGCAATTGAATAAATTACAAATGGCTATAACTTCCGTGTATATTATTCGATTTTCATCAAATTTACAACGCATAAGGATCTTTTATAAGACTACTTAAATATGGAATTTCGTTGAGTATGTACTATTATTAACAAAGTTGATCGAATTTTAACTTCTGAGGTATTTGCTAGTCTCGCGCTCATGAAGACCTACTTTCGTGATTTCTTCAGATTTTTCAATCCAAAGATATTCAATCGTGAGGAGGTGGGACACAAATTTCTCGTACGTTTCCCCACTCCCTGCACCTATCCTTGCGAATTCCTCTTGTTTACGACCTGTTTTGAAAAGTTCTCACCAAAATACTATATTGAACCTCAATATTGGCTACCTTTGGTAAACAAAATGTTTAAGAGTTATTTTTCATCAAAATCTGTTGAAAAATATGGCCGCTAGAGGACCACAAAAATTTGAAAAAATTGTAAATTTCACCCACCGCCATTTTGAAACTTGCTCATTAATGATCCCCAAAATTACAAAATCGTTCAAAATAATTATTTTCTATCTTTTTTCTTTGTAGTTGGTAGGTGAATGTCATTTACACACAGAGTGTGGGGCTTCCATGCTCGCAAAAAGGCTACTGGACTACCCACTAAACACCTCCCCTGTTAACCCGAGAATCCAGCCTGGAACCATTTGACACATTACTTCGAGCCAGGTTTCGTTTTTTTACGCCGTGAGGCGCCTTCGAGCTGGGCGAACCCTCTTCTAGCGGGAGAGGAGAGGGGAAGAGGAATTGCTAGATAAGCGATCCCCCAGCCCCAAACCCGCGGCTGCGGAGAGTCCTTTTATCTATTAGAACTGCCTGAGTACAATATGCCACCTGGTTCCATTTGTCAACCAATTCGAGCATCACTGCGACTATATTATCCGGGGTGAGCTCATCCGTCTGCCTGTAGAGATCGCTTTGCAGCCTGCTCCAATTTGTGCATGGATACAATTTGTGGTAGGCATTGTCTTCCTCTCCAGGGCAAAGCCAACAATAAAGGACCGTGAATTATCAATCTTGTGCAGGTAAGACTGAAAACACCTGTGCTCGCACAAAAACTGGGTCAGATAGAAATCAGTCTCACCATGCCTTCGATTTAGCCACGGTCTCGCATCCAGGATGAAGCACGCAGTCTACCTTCCCTCCGTGCACTTCACCTAAGATTGCTACCAGTCGTTGAGTGAGCGCTATCTCTCCTTTCGACGCTCTCTAGCAAGGAGGGCGACAGGTATCACGCCTGCAGTAACTCTCACTGCCAAATCAGAGACTGTCAGATACTAAGATGCAATCCTCAATATGCTCCTCTTCTCTATACCTGTGCCAAGCGTGTTCGGTATACCTTCTTACTGAGATATTTTCTTCATACATCTGCTACGTACAGTAGCACTGACCCTACAGTGCTCATCAAGAAGCGTATTCTCGATGGACTGGGTCTTCTTACGTTGGCAATTCGATTAGTATGTCTCCGATATTGATCATCCTTACTCTAGAGATTCTCTTTTTTGTCAAGATTACCACTTCAGTTTTCTCCAGTGCCAAACTGAACCTGCAAGCAGTCATTCAGTCTCACACTTGGTGCATTAGCCTACATAGCCTAAGTTGTGCTTGTTAAAAGGTGCGTCCAGCGTCCAGAGCCGCAACATCATCCGCATAGCCGATCAAGCGTGGCACATGTGGCATCTCCAGTCTCAGTAGCCCATCGTAAGGCACGTCTGGACCAAGGATATATCGTCGTGTTCGATCCTTCATGCAGTCCTTCAAAGGCGCATTTGACATTCCGGAACTTAAAAAGGGTTTTCCAGCGTATCAAGAATATCCACCCATCTAGCGGAGTTGAAGGCGCTCCTATTGTCAAGTGTTACCAACAGGTCGATCTGTCACTTCATGCGGCTATATGCCTCTCTAAAGCCATACTGCCGAGGAGATAGGTTACCAGCTACACGAATGGCGTCAGTGAGTCTTCTCTTGATGAGTTTCTCTGCAGTGGGGCACCTGCTGTAAGCACCTCGACGAACATCTCGACGTCCATCTTTCCGATGTTCCGCCCAATTGTAGAAGGCCGGGAGCACGGATGTCGGAAGACATCACTGATCTCTAGCAGAACGCACTGAGGATCACTGGATGAGTAATCCTCTAATACTTTCCAACTGTGTATCCTCCATACTAAGGCCTCCGAGACGAATGTCACGTCAGGTATGGTTCCTTCACAGCCAATACGGCGGAATGTCGACGTACTTTTGGTGTTTAGTACGATAAGTGCCATCCTGGCTGCCATTTCTAGGATTCATTTTCTCTCCAGATATGTTTGAGGCGTGCCCCATTCGATTGCATTAGCGTTGAAGTCTCCCCCAACGATGACGTCACCGTCTGCGTTTGAGACAGCGTCCTCTAAAACATTGAGCTTGGCTTGGAAAGATGATGTTGATTCGTTCAGCGTTAGGTACACACTAAAAGAGGTTGTCCCTGAGCACCGAACCTACACGAAACCACAGCTATCCACCTGGAACTCACTATTCCGAATCCAGATGGTTGCAGTACCAGTTTCATCAGGATACCATGAGGCAGAACTTTTATCATGGTGTTGCTCACTCAGCAGCATAAAGTAGGCTTTCATGTCCCTTGCAAACTGCTCAGGCAGATTTTGGACGGTTGAACTGCAGTGTAGGCTTAGCTGCAGGAGCGGGTCATTTAAGTTCTGATTTTGCCTTGGCTAGGACTTTCTAGAAAATGCAGCATTTTTTGACCCCAAGACATGCCCAATATCCGGTCTTGGATCAGCATCCTGGCAAAGAATACAGTGTGACTCATTCGTACATTCTTTTCTTTTGTGTCCCATTTTACCGCAACTGTAACATAAAGAGCTCCTATCGGGTCCTTTGCATGCTTTTGCGGCGTAACCATAGCCAAGGCATTTAAAACATTGAAGAGGTGCTGCTATTCACCGTATCCTGAAGGTAACCCACTCTATTCCTATTTTACCCTGATTCAGAAATTGTTCGGCATCCTTTTCGGTTGAGTCAATGATAGCCATGCGTTATGTCCTTTGGTTTTCTGGTGTTAGCCTCGCTTTCATCCTGCTTACATAAGGAAACTCCCTTTTGACGGCCTACCTATTGTCGGCCTCTGCTCCGAATTTGACAAGTATGTGGCCCGACCACGTTGGTCGTACTACTTTCATGGCAGTGTTGGTGTCTTCGGGCCTTACATTTTCCCTGTTTTTTTTTTTTTTGAGACCTAACGTCTAGTTTTTGTCATATTTCTTTAGATACTTATTGTTTTTACCAAAGTAGTGAATTTCATCAAGATCGGTTGGAAGGTTTGGTTACAGCTACAAACCAATTTTTGCACGTTTTTCGACCTTTGATGGCTCCCATTTTGCCTCAGACTGTTTGACTTTCAATTTTTTATCGTAAAATTCATCGCACAGTCCAATGAACCTCTGTAGCAAATTTTGTCAAAACCAGAGCTATACTTTGGTCAGAACAGAAATCACGATTTTTCGTCTAAAATGGCCGCCATTTAGTTTTCACTAACCCGATTTAGCTGGCTCACAAACTTAATTAAGATATTTACCTAATACGCCTTTCTTAAAAATTTGGTGAAAATTGGAGCAAAATTTCGACCTCTAGCGTGGTTACAAATTTCGTTATATATATTGGGTTGTTCGATTATTCAAGACGTTTTTATTTTCTCATAGATTACGTGATCTGCATATTTCATGTAGTAGTGATCGCGTGGCTTATATTATTATATACTTTTTTAAAAATTATACTTTTGACTATCTGTAGTCAAAAAATGAGCATCATTAGCGAACAACAAGTTAGTTAAAAATAAACTTGAAAATGGACAATCAAAGAGAGAACTATCGGCATATTCCATTGTTTTACTTCCGAAAGGGCAAAAACGCGGTGCAAACTGGAACAAATATGTGATGTTTATGGTGAGGACTGCCTTACTGAATGCCAGTGTCAACGATGGCTTGCTCGCTTTCGTATTGGAAATTTTAATATGCAAGATGCACCACATACTGGTCGTCTGACCACTACTGATGACGACAAAATAAAGGCGTTAATCGAAACTAACCGATGTATGACAATTTGAGAGATAGCAGAGAAGCTCGACATATCGAGTTCAATCGTTTATTTGCACTGACAAAAGCTAGTTTATGTAAACAAACTGGACGCTTGGGTTCCTCACGAATTAAAGAAAATCCACCTCACCAAATGCATGAACATATGCAACTCTTTGCTGAATCGTAATCAAAATGACCAATTTCTAAAAAGAATCATAACGGGTGATAAAAGTGGATTGTTTAAGATAATGTAATCCAAAAACGATCATGGGTCAAGCAGAATGAGCCCCAAAATCAACATCCAAAGCGAATATTCACCAAAAGAAGATTGTGCTACAAGCGTATAGTCTACTTTGAGTTCCTTTCAAGACACCCAACATTTGGTTCAAATGTCTACTGTCGTCAACTACCGAAATTGAACGAACAAATCAAGAAAAAACGCCTTGAACTGCACAATCGCAAAGTCATGGTGTTCCATCATGATTACGCCAAACGCCATACCTCAAGCACGAACAACGTTCTGACACTGTCCGATCTGCAGAATTTCTAGAGCAAGTGCAAGCGATCATAGAAGAGGACCCTTCAAAATCAATGAGGGTCCTTGCGAGTGAGCTTCATGTTTCTGAGCGCCTTATTTGTAGAGTTGTCCACGAAGACTTTCGGTATAAGTCTTACGTGATGCACAGAGGACAGTTCATGTCGGAACGAACACGCGAACAGAGAGTTCTCCGAACAAAACGTCTTTTAAACCAAATTAAACACCCTGTGGCGCCCAAAATGTTACGGGTTTTTTTTCGACGAAAAAAATTTTGACCAAGATCAAAAGACCAATCGTAGAAATGACAGATGGCTATGTTCAAATCTCACGGAGGTTCCTGTTGTTATGCACACAAAAGTTTCGGCCACTGTTATGGTTTTAGGTGTTGTCAGCAACGAAGTGCATGTTATGATACTACACTTTTTTACTGAAGGACTTCGAGTGAACTCTGCAGCATAAATCGATGTTTTGGAGGCGGTATCGACAATGTAAGCGGAGGCAAACCATACATTTTCCAACAAGACTCTGCTCCTTCACATAAAACGATTGCGACACAAGATTGGATGGCCGAAAATTTTCATGACCACATAACACCGAACCTATGGCCACCTACCTCCCCAGACCTTAATCCTTTGGATTATTACGTATGGGGCGTAGTTGAGCGTGAGACCAACAAGCGTCCTCATAATACCACTTCTTCGCTGAAAACCGCTATTAATGCCGTTATGGTCAATATGAACAAGGAGCATTGGATTCGGGCATGTAATCGTTTCCGGACCCGGGTCGAAGCGGTTATTGCTGCTAATGGCGATTTTATTGAATAACTTTATAGCCATATATTAATTCAACGTTGTATAAAAAATTCCTGATATTTCATAAAATTTTGTTAAAAATACAAGCTAATTAATTTTACTCTCAAGTTGTCCTCAAATACCGTACGCACCCTGTATATATATATATATATATATATATATATATATATATATATATATATATATATATATATATATACATATATATATATATGTATATATGTATGTATATATATATATATATATATATATATATATATATATATATATATATATGTATATATATATATATATATACATATATATATATATATATATATATATATATATATATATATATATATATATATATATATATATATATATATATAGTATTCTCTGCATACATAAAGTACTCGCTGGAGAAATTTACCTAAAATGACAAAAATATCCGCCATCTATCTCCAGCGTCGCAGTGTTCAGTTGCATTGTTTAATGTCAACTATGGTCGCTACAATACTCAATATAAGTTGTGCCTAATCAATACGATTGTATACTTAATACTAAATTTAGGTTAGTTTGAATTATTATGATTGGTTTTTTCTAATAGGGGTACCGGTTAAGGGTTCACTATTTTGGTTATTGCGCGTGCAGTTACCGATTTTGTAATGTCCTTCGGAATATACACGCGTCGCTCTAGGGAAAAAAATTATCATGGTCTCAGAGAAAGGGTTGTTTTGGATTTATCTACGATGTTCCATGAGTTAGGTTGGTGTCTATTTTTTGATAATTTTTTTTTCGAGCTTACCACTGTTTAAACTTTTCTTAAACGAGCGTCTTATCGCGTGTGGTTAAGATGAACCAAAATTAAGATGAACCAACATTTTTATCAGAAAGAACAACTAACCTAGAAGACAATTGGCGAAAGCGAGTATGCCCAATTGGGGAATGTAGCGTCGCAAAGTGACGAGATTGCGGCAAAAAGTCAATTATCATCGTCTTTGATGCACAACCCAAGCACGCAGAAATCGGTTCTTTGAAGAAAAAAGCGCGGCGAGAGGGAATCAGTAATCTGCGGAGTCCAATATTTTTATGGAGGGTGTCGGTAAATTTGATCAGCTCATGTTGGCTTATTCGATTGCCCAAAATCCCGTCGCTGGTGGATGAAACTATTTTATTATATCATAGATAGGGCAATAGTCAATAGTTACATAATGTATAAGAACTTAGTGAAGAAACGTCTTTCCTGGCATTTGTCCTACCTTGATTTCCGCTCTCAATTATATGATTTGCAATTTTTGTGGCAAGGAATGAAAGGGCTATAATCCCGGGGCAGAAGTAGGTAGGAAGAAACATCAACCCGGGGGTTTCCCTACGATCCATTTATCAATCGTTGGAGATCATATGCCTCAGTAGTAAGAGAAGTATCGTAGATGTGCGCACTGTAGTACCAAAGTGAAGGAAAAGAGGAGTAACATGGTTTGCGGTGCCTGCAACGTTGCTTCGTGTAAGGAGTGTTTCCAACCCTTTCATTTGTCGCAGTAAATGTGCGCGTTTTTTCACCTCATACGAGAGTTAGTACTGAGCTTGCAGCGTTTATTTGGTAAATGTGTTTGGATTTTATCTCAAAGAAAAATAACTAAAGCCCGCTTGATCTACTATTTTTTTATACATAGAAACTAGATGCGCATGGTTTTCAGTATGTTGCATGAATTTGTTTTGTTTTGACAGATATCGATTACATCAAAATGTTTGATTTTCTCTTTACGTCACTCAGCAAACGCACTGTTCGAGTTCAGTGTATTCAAAATTTTACTTTTTATAATAGGGGTGCCGGTTTTTTTCTCGAAAATTGAAGCTTTATTGTGAAAAATTGCTTTAAGACGATCGGGAATGGTTTGTTGAGCGACGCCAAGCGATTTTGCAAGTTTGGGATGGATCTTGGTCGAGCAATGTCTCCAATTCGTGATCTTCAAACTTTTTTGGCTGTCCGGGCCGTTCATCGTCCTCCAAGTCAAAATTGCCACTTTTAAACCGTGCAAACCACTTCTGCCTGTACGCTTAGCTAGAGCATGCAGACCATACACTTCCACCAAAATACGATGACTTTCGGCAGCTTTTTTCTTCATATTGAAGTGATGAAGAAGTACTCCCCGCAAAAACACTTTATTCGGCACAAAATTCGACATTTTCAGAGTACAAAAAAGTATTGTTGTTTACGTTTCAGCTAAATGACACATACTGATTCTGAAACTATATGACAGTAGCTTTCTAACCCATATTTGGAAAGATGAATCACTGGAATAAAAATCAAGTTACGCCATCTGTTAGAAAACCGCACGAATTAACCGGTACCCCTATTATTATTTGAATTAGACATGTATTTCTATAATTTTAAATACTTGTAATAAATGATAGGTATGATTAATAAAACAAGAGGAATAAAAATGAATTGTTAAACGCTAACATGTTTGGTCTTCTCATTTGGAGGATTTCCAACGGGTATGGGACTCGCCACAGTGGCTAGACACTTCTCTTCTGAGCTATCTATTGGACTGTAGCTCCTTCCTTCTTTGAAGTTCCAAGGGTTCTTGCCTGGGTAGAGTGGTGTCCGCACAAGTTTTTTTCTTTCATTTTTGTTAAATTTTTATATCATTCTATCATATAAAATTTTAACATAAATCTAAAACATTTTATTTTATGTTTTCATGAAAAGTTCATATAAATTGATTTATATGAATTTTTCATGCAAATTTAAAATATATGGCCACGTCTACAATGGATCTCGATCCGGATGGGGGAGTACGAGGGGGCATCGCTTCTAATTGGATGCCCCACTCTTAGTTGCGAGTCGTAAGTGTTCGGAGTAAGGACGAAATTGTCTCGCGTCCCACGCGTGTCAATAGAGCATCGGCGTCGATTTCCTATGTCAATTCCATTGGTATGTTATCTCGGCCTCGACACCGTCAAACCGGCTGATTTTGATCGAATAATTCGTGAATGCGAATGTAGTGGACCCTTGTGTTGGGGAAAAAGAACCAACCTCACGACACCACGACGCTAGCCTGCAAGTGCGTTCACGTGTCCTCAGACAAGGCCAATTCTGCTAAGAACTAATATTTTCTTGTGGAAAATATTGGGAAGAAATAGGAAGCAAAACTATTCTTCTCAAGTATATTTCTCTGCCATAGCAAAGTACTTTGAATTTAGTAAGACATTCACAATAGTTGATCAAACATAAGCGTATTCAAGCTTTTGTGAGGTTTTTTATTATAATTTTAAGAACTTATCGACAAATCCGGAATGGTCCACTCAAACAGAACTTTACTCAAAATTAAGAACTCCACAATAAATGATCTACATTTTTTCACTTTATTGACAATAACACTATCATCTAAATGACATGATTCTAAATCCTTTACAAATCAATCAAATAATTATCTTACATGCAGAGCATCATCATAATTGAACAATAAATTAATTCAAAAATGCGAGCGCACTGTATTAAATTGTTATATTATATAATGCTCTCTACACCTCCAGATTTCATTTTGAAACTGGCATTTCCATGAATTATCAATGTAGTGCATAGTGCGACAACAACGATGGGTTAATCAATCCATCTGCACTTCTTCTGTAATTACTCTGCAGCCACAACAATCTTTGTCGAATGAATGAAATGCACATCGAAGCAGCAAGAATGACCTCGATGTGATCGCATTTTTGGTGTGTTTTATTTTTTTTCCTCGAAACAAATCTTCTCATCTCGAAATCCACCAGATATTATTGCATAGGTCAAAAACTACCATACCAACCCGCACAACAATGAACATTGGTTGGACCTAGGTGGTATTATGATTATTAAGCACTTTGCTCCCGGTATGGAATAGCTCTTCAGCCAAACTCACTTCACAAGAATACTTTTATTGTGTGCAAGAAAAAAATCCGTAGCCGGGGGTTGGTGATGCTGCAAATATATAAAAACCGTCCGCCGTCTATGGATAATTCACATAAATAGTAAGGTATTGCATCGGAAAGTCAGTTAGGTCCGCGGGCAAAGAACACTCGTAGTAGTAGCAGCAGTAGTAACTCCACCAACTTCAAAGGAACCATCCGACGAGCGTGTAAATTCGTGTGAATTAAAAATTAATTTGAGAAAAAAAATGTTCAAACTGGTAAGTGCACTTCAATGACGAGCTACACCGCCAACGGTGTTGCATTAAGTACACACACAAATAGTTCGCGATTGAATGAAATTGGAAATTATGCAATTCGTGGAATTACCAGTGTCCTAACAAGTGAAAGGAATTTATTGACTAACGCCATCAACTTATTTGGATTACTCTCAAAAGTCTTCGTCTGCGTCTTTCAGGTAACATCAATTGCTTTCTTGGTCACCATCGTGGTAGCCGACCATATTGACAAAGATGCTCAAATCACCTCCCAAACCAACGAGGTCAACTACGATGGAACCTACCGACACAGCTTCTCTTCATCCAACGGAATCAACATCGAAGAATCAGGCGCAGGCGGTCACCACGCTGCCGGATCAGCTCAATACTACAGTCCCGAAGGAATCCCAATCGTGCTCACCTACACCGCCGACGAAAACGGATACCAACCAAAGGGAGACCATTTGCCCACTCCACCACCAATCCCAGACCATGTCCTCAAGACTCTGGAATACATCCGAACCCACCCACAAGAATACGAACAACATTAAGTTGTTGGTAGTAATGTCCTAGAACTATTTTCCTGTTGTGATGTACGAATTTGTAAATTATCGAGAATGTACATAGTGCTATTTTAATAAAATCCTTTTTTATGTGATCCAAGTTTGTGATCTTTGTTATCCGTTTTGTTGGTGTATTCTAATGTGATCATTCAAGGATTGGTATTTTAATTCTTGAAAGTTTATTCAAATATATCGAAAGTCAATTATTTATTTCAAATGACGTGGTTCAAATGGAGTAGTGGTATCCGACTCGTGTCTGGTGAAGAGGACTCTTGAATTAAAACTTATTATTTCATTTCCTGTCACTGGCAAAGGCTATGGACTCACGCAACTTCCGCTGATGCTCTTACCCACTGAGCGACGAGTTTTGATAAGAACCGTTGGGTAATCAATTATTACTGACATCTAACATTAATTGAGTTTACCTATTACACAAATTAATCACTAGAAACCAATTAAACGGTAATCGAATTTTTATATTGGTACAGATATGATATAAACAATTGATAAAGAGGTTTGCTGGGAAGACACGATGGGGGAGCCGGATGGCTTCGACCATCAAACGAATGGAATGAAGCCACAATCGATTATAGACAAGATTTTGAAACGACATGTTTCGGGAGTCAACCCAAAAAATAAATTATGTATCTGCAATAAATGAACCATGAACTCCATATATATAAAGTTCTGAATTTTTGGGGCCTATGTTTTATTTCTTTGCCTATGTTTTATTTCTTTGAATACAGGTATTTAATCATTTTTGCATGCTTTATCCCCTACTATCACAAATTTTATACTTCTTACTTTATTGCTAATCACAAAAAAAACCTAGTCTTATCATTGCTTCTCTAATGAATCAATTTCAATTTTTTCTGTTGTACTTTATTTCCTTCCACAAACAATCTTAACTCTTAATCTTCAATTTCTTTTTTTTTTTTTTGATAGTATTTATTGCTCCTATTCACTCATTGCAATGAGACAGCAAACGTAAAGTAATTATATTTCTTAGTCTCTTTAAGATGCTTGTACCAGCTCAAGCATCACAACTAGCTCATTACGATGTTATTGATACAAGCATTTCATTGCATGACGTCAATTGGAACTTGATCGTTCAACCTCTATGGGCGAAGGGAGTTTCAGCAATTGGTGTGATTTATTTTTTCTTCCTGGTTTGAGCAGGGGGAAACCTTCTCCGCCGCATGCGGTCTCAAGCCCGTTTGAGAAAGGTGGAGGGGACCAATTGTTTTCCCAAACCCACAGCTTCGATGATTCCTCATCCTAAGCCCCTCGATTAAATGGTAGTAAATCCTCTCGGGGTCACACATTGGGTTTACTGGTTCCCCAATAATGGACATTACATGCCGAGAAATGCTAATAACCGTATATACATCTAAAGCTCTGCTGAAGAGCAGAGTGAAGGCGAGTCTTCCGCGCCTGATAACGAAATCTAAGTAATGACCATGCCGCTGGAATGGAGGTTAGGCGACGGGCTAACTCCCCGTTACTGGAAAACCCTACAATATTTCGAAACGTACATAAAGACCTCGGAATGGATTGGACTCACTGCAATGACCTCGCAAATAGAAAAAGGACTATGGCATTGGATCCTGGAATGTCAGATTACTCAATTACCCTGGTGCTGTTAAAGAGCTTTCACAACTGGCCAGTCAATATCAATTAAAAATACTGGCAATCCAGGAAACGAATTGGACTGGAAACGACATTCAAAACATGAGATCCCACACAATATTCAAAAGTGGGATGCCTACTGAAAAACGAGAATTCGGAGTGGCTTTGATTGTAGATAGGTAGTTCAAATCGCACGTTATTAATTTTAAGGCAGTTAATGAACGGTTGTATGCAATCCGTATAAACGCGAAATTCTTCAAAATCTGGCTGATAAATGTCCAAGCCCCGAACGAAGAAAACGTTCTACAATCACCTAGAAAGACTAGTCGACTCATTGCCTACAAACGACACAAAAATAATTCTGGGTGATTTCAACGCTAAGGTTAGCAATGAGCTATCTCATCGGAGAACAACTGGAGGATATAGCTTCCACGATGAAACGATGACAAGGGCCAGCGCCTGATTGACTTTGCATATAGCAGAAATCTAGTCATACGTTCGACTTGCTTCGCTCATCGACGCATAATAAAATTACCTGAGTATCACCAGATGGTAACACACAAAACCAGATCGACCATGTTCTGATCCAACAACATTGGGCCTCGACTATACTTGACATCCATACATACCGAGGAGCCAAATGTAATTAGATCATTACTTTATCAAATTAACCTATCAATGTCGTATCCTGAAAGCGAGGAAGGCTCCAGGTCCAGATGGTGTTCCGGCTGAGGTGCTGCGGCTCGTCTATCACCATTGTCCTGACTTGCTGCTCAGCACGTTCAACGCTTGCCTACGGGACGGGGTTTTCCCGGTACGATGGAAGGTGGCGAGGCTGGTGCTGATCAGCAAGGGGAAAGGAAATCCCGAATCGCCGTCTGCATACCGCCCGTTTTGCATGCTAGACACTGCTGGGAAAGTGCTAGAGAAACTCATCAAGGGAACCTCACTGACACGATTCGTGCTGCTGGGGACCTATCTCCACGGCAGTACGGCTTTAGAGCAGGTCGTTCTACCATTGATGCGATTTCAGAGGTGGTGAGCGCGGTCCGGAAGGCAGAGGCATGTAGTAGCACCAAGCGATGGATCGTCCTGTTGGTGACACTCGACGTCAGGAATACCTTCAACTCCGCTAGATGGGTGGATATTCTGGATACGCTGGGAAACTCTTTTCAAGTTCCAGAATATCTAATGCAGCTTTTGAGGAACTACCTAAAGGACCGAAGCCTGCTCTACGATACGACACAGGGCCAACGAAGGATGGAAATTACATCAGGTGTTGCCCAGGGATCTATCCTTGGTCCGGACCTGTGGAACGTGTCTTACGACGGGCTACTGAGACTTGAGATGCCAGATGAGTCGCGCTTGGTCGGCTATGCGGATGATGTTGCGGCTCTGGCCGCTGGACGCACCGTTGAACAAGCGCAACTTAGGCTAGGTATGCTAATGCGCCGAGTGAGGGACTGGTCCCGGGCTCAGTTTAGCACTGGAGAAAATCGAAGTGGTCATGTTGACAAAAAAGAGAATCCCTATAGTAAGGGTGATCAGTATTGGCGACTTACGAATCGAATCGAAGCCATCGGTGAAGTACCTGGGGCTACTGATCGACTCGAAGATGAGTTTCTCTGAGCCAATCGGGGCAACGGCTGAGAAGGCTTCTTCGGGAATATCGGCTCTGAGTCGACTTATGGTCAACGTAGGGGGACCAAGCCTATCAAGAAGACGCCTCTTGATGAATGCTTTAGGTTCAGTGCTACTATACGGAGCAGACGTACGGGGCGACGCTCTCAGCAAGGAGGTATACCGAAAACGTTTGGCACAGGTACAGAGAAGAGGAGCACTGAGAATTGCATCTTCGTATCCAACAGTCTCTGACTCGGCGGTGAGAGTTATTGCAGGCGTGATACCTGTCACCCTCCTTGCTAGAGAGCGCCGCGCTATTTACCTGCACCGAAACGAGGATGCGAGGGAAATGGTTGTCCGTGAGGAGAGACAGCGCTCGCTCAACGATCCGCAGCAGTCTTGGGTCAATTGCACGAAGGGAAGGTGGGCTGCACGCCTCATCCCGGATGTGAGACCGTGGCTAAATTGATGGCATGGTGAGACTGACTTCTATCTGGCCCAGCTTTTGAGCGGGCATGGGTGTTTTCTCGGTCTTACCTGCATAAGATCGGTAAGTCACGGTCCCCCGATTGTCGGTTTTGCCCAGGAGAGGAGGACAATGCCTGTCACACATTTTTTGCGTGTACCAAATGGGTCAGGCTGCGAAAGGAACTCTACAGGGAGACGGGAGAGGTCACCCCGGATAATATAGTTGCGGTGATGCTCGAATCGATTGACAAATGGAACCAGGTGGCATATTATACTCGAGCAGTCCGAAAATATAAAAGGGACTCACAGCGACCGGCGCTGGGGCTGGGGGATCGCTCTTCTGGCATTTCCTCTTCTCCTCTCCCCTCCCGCTAGGAAAGGGACTCCCCAGCTTGAAGGCGCCCCACGGCGTAACAAAACGAGACCTGGCCCGAAGTAATGTGTCAAACGGTTCCAGGCTAGGTATTTAGTGGGTAGTCCAGTCGCACGCGCATGGGAGTCCCACACTCTGTGCATAAATAGCATTCACCTCCCTACCACAAAAAAAAATGCCATATGTCAAAGGCATATTCATCGAAGACCAGCCCACTAAAAAATTTGGCATCAAAAGGCTCCGAACGGCATCTGTGGCAAAAAATTTCACTGAGACCCTCGACAAACAGCTGGCTCCCATCTTAACAGACACATCATTGAAAACAAGCAACGAGTGAAAGTGACAGTTAAGTCCGTGGCACGACACAATCGGACAACAAGCGCGGCGCAAAAGAAATGGTTGGTTCGATGAAAAGTGCCAGAATACACTAGACAAAAAGAATCAGGTGGGGAAAGAGTATATAGGTAGGAAAACCAAGGCAAAGAGAGAATACTATGAAAATCTCAGATGAGTAGCGAATAAGATAATTAGAATTAACAAAAGAAAATACTATGAGGACCAATTGAGAAGTATCGATGTAAGTCTAGAGAGCAACAACACGAGACAAGCATACAAAGTAGTGAAAAGCCTGAAACGAGATCATCTGCCCAAAACCACGCTCTGTCGTGATGATATTGGCAATATTATCGCTGATGAAACCAACATTAAGGAAAGATGGGCTTCATATTTCAAGAACCTCCTTAATGCTCCACACAGCTCCAGAACATCGGAGGCTATAGGTGTTTCCGGAGAGCTTTCATTGGCCCCACTAACTCTGGAAGACGTTTGCTCTACCATCAAAGCCTAAAAGAATAATAAAGCGCCCAGCATCGATGAGACTCCAGTGGAGCTCATCAAATTAGTCCGTCATACCAAATGACAATGACGTCCGTCATACCAAAATGACAATGACGTAGACGACCTCCCGAGTGCGCATCAATAATCAACTCACTAATGCCTTTGACACAAATATCGGACTAAGCAGGGAAATAGGCCGGCCCCATTGCTATTCAATTTGGCTCTGGAGTACGTTATACAAACGCTACCTATCGATACTATACAAGTCAATCCAAGTAGTCGCCTATGTGGACGACATCAATATTTTGTCACGTTCATTAACAACTACCAAAGAACTCTTCCTGAAACTCAACAGCGACGCAAAGCTAGTAGGGGTAGAAATCAATGAAAATAAAACAACGCTCATGATGCCTTCGAGGAAAAATACCTGAAATACACAAAATATCACACTTGGCGAATACAATATATTCTCATTTAGGCCCTAAAATGACGAGAACAAGTAATGAAAGATACGAAATACGCCAAGGAATACAGCTTGCAAATAAAATATTTTATTCAGTTTTGACGATCTTTAAGACATGCTGCATACACAGGAAATACAAGTTCCAAATATACAAATCTGTGATAAGACCTATGTAGTTGAAACATGAACACTAACCCAAACATCCGCAGATATATTGAACGAATTTGAGTGATGGGTTCAGAGGTGAATAATTGGAGCGAAGCTAGATGGGGGCCAATGGCGAATTCGTTACAACCATAAACTGTATGAAATTTTTGACGAGCAGGATGGCTCAACGATTGTAGGACTGGGCTGGCCACATGAATAGTATGGACGAACAACGGATACCCAAGAACGTATTCGATGGGAGAACTGAGGGGCGGAGACCAGTGAGGAAACCAAGAAAACGCTGGTCTGACTCAGTTCATCGCTTTTCGGTCAATGGGCCGAGACAGTTGGAGGTGCTACTTGCAGGAAGTGAAGGCACGAGAGGGACTGTATTGCTACGAAGAAGAGGACGAAGGGGAAATCTTGAAAATGTAGATAGACAGCAGATAGAAAATCTGGTGAACTTGTCTAAATTATGTGGGACTTTAACCCGCACAAACGCCTAAACTACCGACCACTGGAGACCCGAACTGGAAACCGCTTTTCCATTACTTCAGTGCAGTAGTATATGTCACCTTCAGGCTTACAATGGCTTTCTTGATCATCTGTCATCGGGTTGAAAGTCCACAGGATATCCTTCCTGCCGTTTTAGTCGTAGACCTGTTTCAGCGTACTGGGAAACTAGTAGCAAGTTTTCTGCACTACTCAACATTTTTCCAACGATCGTATCTGGTTCGATAGCACCAATGCAATTATTTAGTACAGGTATTGGAACTATGAATCGCTCACAGTTGAAAAATGTGTGCTAAGCATCATTTACAGTCGAATCCTGATTATCTGGATCAAATAAAACGAGAGGTATCCTGTATCATTTAAAATCCCGATAGTCGATTTAAAAAATAAAATTAAACAATATTTAGTTTTTAATCAATTTTTATTATGTAATGGGTTTTACATACGTCATTTTAAAAATACAATCTTAAAAAAAATGCAACCTATAACGATTCTGTAATTTATGTAATTTAAATATTCGATTGAAACCTTTGACCTTTGACGTAATGAATCACATCTTTTCATTGCGGCTAAGTCCCTGATGCACTTCATTTGTAACAAATGTATAGGATCCGATTCGTCCTGTCTTTCAAATCACTTAAAAGCAACATCTGGAGCTTCAAAAGCCTCAACAAACATCCCCAGTTTCAGTCTCTTCTTCATTTTCTCCCTCGTTACTTTTCAAATCGACAATGATTTCTTCATCAGTTAATATTTGGAATCCAGGGTCTTCATTATCACAGTTCAGCCACTTCTTGATATTTTCTTCATCGCACCCTTCACCAATGCTAAGAATTTTCTGGGCCTCTGTTATTTCTTTGAAATTGTGATGCGGTTTAATTGAAGAATTGGATGGAGCTAATTTTAATAATTTATTCCATGCCCTTTTTAATGTTTGCGATGGAACAGACTTCCACGCTTCTTCCAATATAGAACAACAAGCTTTTAAATTAGTACATAGTTAACATAGTTCCTATTTCACTGTTATCTGATAACAAAATCTGAAGCAGTAGCTGCTGTCTATATAGATGCTTCAGTTCCAATTATACTTTGGTCTATATGTTATGTAGGTTGCAATATCGATGTTACGTTAGGGGGGGTAAACATTTGACTGTAAACCTCCCATTTTCTCAACTTAATGTTTCAGCAGGAGGGTGCGTTGGCGCATTATCTAACAACAGCGATACATAGCCCTCTTTTTCCACGTCCTGTTGAAATTTATTCACCTCAAGAATAAATGTATTTTCATACCAAGTCGGAAAAATAGCTGCATCCATCCACGCTTTTTGTTGATTAGCGGAAGTTAAGGGGATTTTAACATTTTTAAAACAGCACGGATTTTTTTATTTATCAAGAAGTAGTAGTGGCAATCGATATATTCTTTTAGCTTTCGCGCAAACCATAATTGTAATTCTGTCCTTACTCACTTTGTGCCCCGTTGCTGCATTTTCACGAGTCGGCAGAAACAACGTTAGCAGACAGTTTTTCTTCTTAAATCTCCAGCTCTCGAATTCCATGTCTAGATTTGAATCTTGCTAACCATCCACAGCTTGCCTTAAAAGAAGTATCACCACCAAGCTTTTGATTAAAATCTAATGCTTTTTCACATAAAAGAAGTCCAGATATGGGCTGGCCGTATGCTCTCTTTTGTAAGAACCAAGAAGAGATTTCTTCATGACTTTACGTTGCGAGCTTCCATCTTCTTTCTCATTCGCGCAAGTGAATTTCATTATGGAATCAGCATTCTTTTTAATTTCTGATATCGTAGAATTTCCTACAACATATATTTGTCCCCAACTTACTGCAATTTTTTATACTTTCAATAATCTTCACTTTGTCTTAAGACAACACTAATCTTTTGCGCTTGGATATTTTAGATATTCAATGCAAAACGTAAGCAAACCGACCAGTTAAACGCTATCATCGAAATTGAAACAATAACAAACACTATCGCGCAAGCAAATGACAGCGGAAGTACACGGTCGGAGGCGGGAATAAACGACGAATGAGTCTAGATAATCGGATATTCGATGTTCGGATAACCGAGGTTCCACTATACCTACGTAATAACGAAAGAGAGGATCTCTTACTTTCCTCACTAAAAGCAGAAATTTCGAAAATACCCGTGGCCTAAAAAAAGCTGGCATAAGTAAAAATGTATTTCTCCGTGATCCCGGCTAATCCCTGGTTTGATGTTTTTGATTAGCCTAGCTGTCCACTAGCCTTGAGTGCTCACACTCCAATTTTGCTGTCATGTGACAAGTGTGTGCACACGAGCAGTAACCGCAGCTCTGCCCACACTATCAGATTATTTTGAATATAGATGATTTTCCATTCTTAAACTAGTGAGTCAATGGAGATAACATTTACAATTTCCAGCTCGGTGCTCTCTAAAACGATTTGGTAGCTGCTCACAATTCTAAGTGCCGCCTTTTTTTGCACATTCAGTAAGTGCTTTTGTATTTCTTACATCTCATTGTGTCTGCCCATATCTCTGTCCTGGAGAGCATTGTGAATTTATAGTCGACATGAGGAGCCGTCGCTTTGATTGACGGGGCTCTCCGATATTTGCCATGACTCTATCTGGTTAGGTTCCCTATTGCCCCTGTCGTCTTTTCATTTGCCTTACGGATATGCTCCCAGTAGGTGAACTTTGAATCAAGGTTCACTCTTAGATATTTTAATGCTTGAGAACTGGCTGTAATTTATTTCCAATCGTGATTCGAAGATTAGCTGAAATTCTTTTCCTCGTTAAGATGACAGTTTCGTTAAGATGTCAGTGTCGTTAAGATGACAGTTTCGGGTTTCGCCACTGCTAACTCTAGTCCATGGTTGTCAACCAAGAAGCTAACTCGCCTCATGTTCTGATTGCTTTTCAGCTATGTGAGGTCTACCGTTCGTGATGTTATTACTACCGCTACATTATCGACATATCCGACTAAGAAAGCATCTTGCGGCATTCCTAGATGGAGTAGCTCATCATAAGTTGCATTCCACAGATTAAGCCCAAGAATAGATCCTTGAGCTCAACAAACTCAATTTCAGGTGCAGCTTCCTTGAACACTTGAAGAAGATCGACGGTATCTTCTCCGCAGTCCAAACCCTTCACCAAAAAGGTCTGGATCTTCTCGCTTTTTGGGGTATAGGTGAAGTTTGGAATCTCCCCAGAAATCAGTGCATTTTTAGCTGATTTGAAATCAACCAGTGATTTCGTTCTGATTGTTAATTTTCGGCATTAACTCTTTTAGTCTCGAAATTGGTTAACTAGTTTCGGCTGCCAATAGACGAACCATATCCTTTCCGTTTTGACCGAGCGCGTTAATTGACGGAACTTTCTCTTTATTTTTGAGAAGGACCAGCAGAACTGCGAGCTGGTTTCTTCTCCTTACTTTTATTTCTTAAGTACTGAATAAAATTATTATTGTTATCTTGATTAGCATTACCTTCAATACTTTCTTCAACGTCCATTTCTTGTTGGAGTCCGTCCAGCGCTGCATAATAGTTATGGCTGTCGTTACTGCCTCCAGTACTTAATATTTCTTCTGGGAAAACTTCTTTGACAGGTTTTTTCGCATTAATTTCTGTATTTATTTGCTTCACCCGTTCTGCATCTTGAGTTTTCTTCCCTCTCTTGTACATATCTTCGAGGGTTTTTAGTCGTAGTCTTAATTCCTGATTTCAACTCGAAATCGAATCACTTCTTGTTTGTTTTCGACTATTTGAGTTTTACGGCCACCATCTGCGGAGCTTTCTTGGCTACTCCTATGTCTTCTTTTATTGACGATTGCCGCCAATTTCATATTGCTACTTTTCCCGGGGTTCCCCAACGGAAGGAAACCGTCGGGCTCCGCCATACCAGCAGTCCCGAGTTAGTCTTTGGATTATTTGCTTTTGTTGATTTATCGAAGTAAAATAATATTCTATATGATTCCGTGGGTCGATTCCTTCGACGATGAAAACTTTTTCAATAAAAACCAAAATTAGCTTTGGACTGATTTTTGAAAAAATTAATTTAATTTTTGAAAACTTGACAGGAGCGAATGAAAAACGTGTCTATTTGCAACGAAGGCTAGACATAGATTCGGGGCGGGTCCTCTTCCCCAGCAAAAGGGCCCACTACAAAAAAATTTCGCATTCACGAATTAGCGGATAACACGACTCGGTCCAATGGTGTCGAGGCCAAAGCAAACTACAAACTGGGCCTGGCGAAAACAGAAACGAGACTTGAGAATATTTCGTCTTTACTGACGATACTTTTGGCCTCTTCCAATTCAACAAATGCAAATGGTGGGCCAACAACAAATGTAAGTTTAGTAGACACGACACTCATTATGCAATTTTTCCCCAATTTCAACTCGGCTATCTTCACGTTAAAAGAACTCGTATTTAATAGAAAACGCGCGAAACACTCAAGTCCCCTGCACCGCCGCGACAAAACACGCAATCGAAAGTGAGCATGAACACGCATAGAACAGGCATTTTGCGGTATTCGATGGACAGACGAGTTCAATCTAATGATTTACGTAACAATCAACTTGAGCCGGAACAAAAGTATCAGCGAACGATAACTTTTGCTGTGCAGATTCGTGTCGCCCCACAGGTCATTTGCGACGTCCACCACGTTCTGCGGTCACAATCAGCATCTCTCTAGTCTGTCACAACGGTGGTATCTTGGCGAGCTCACCCATGGCGTCAACTGTAGTCTGCCTTGCGTTGCAAAGGGGTTGCCGTGATCGAATTTTAATTGTAAATTTAAACTTTTTTTTTAATTTACAATCAGTTTGCCTAGGCGACTGCTCAATTACTAAAGCTTGTACGCCTGATTCTTCTTATCTAACGCATCCAGGTATTCATCATCGAACAAATCATTTCTTTTACACCGGGCTTGATTTTCGATCCCCTGTTCTGCCACGGAGTGAATCACCGCTTCCACTTCCACCCATAGCTCTTAGCTTGTCTTCAGCGATGTGTCTAATAGAATGGGAGCTAGCTAATTGTCGAGGGTCTCCGTTAAACTTTTCGCCACAGACGCCGTTTGGAGCCTTTCGATGTCAAATTTTTGAAGCGGGCTGGTCTTCGCCGGATACGCCTTTGACTTCCGTCCGAACGGACGTCAAGTATGCTCAAACCCCATCTTTGTTGGATCATCTGGGTGAAACCCAGGTCATTTTATGTATGCCTCGATGTGGGAGGCAAGTCGAACCTATAACTAGCTTTCTACTACACGAAAAGTCAATCAGGTGCTGGTCGTTGTCATTTGTTTCATCCTGGAGGCTTATCCTTCAGTCGTTCCGAGATGAAATAGCTCATTGCCAACCTTAGCGTTGAAATTATTTTTGTTTCGTTTGTAGGCAATGAGTCGACTAGTATTTCCAGGTGATTGTAGAACGCCCTTTTCGTCGGTCGGGGCGTGTACGTTTATCAGCCAAATTTTGAAGAATTTTGCTTTTATACGGATACACACAACCGTTCATTGACTGCCTTAAAACCAATAACATACGATTTGAACTCCCTGTCCACAATAAAGGCCACTCCAAATTCTCGCTTTCCAGCAAGCTTCCCACTTTTGCATATTACGTGCAATCTCATATCTTGAATATCACTTCCAGTCCAGTTAATTGCCTGGATTGCCAGTAGGGTTAATTTATATTGGCTGGCTTGTTATACAAGCTCCTTAGCAGCGTCCAAGTGATCTAAGCATCTCTCCAACTATAATTTCGGGTGACAGATCTTCAAGTTCAATGGAGAGGTCACGCCACAGCCTATACTATCTTTTGCAAACAAATGTGTGGTAGGCGTCATCCACCTTTCCTGTACAGAAAATGCAATCGGGAGACCGTAATTTACCAAGCTTGTGCAAGAGCTGGGTTAGATAGAAGTCAGTCCCACCATGCTTTCTATTGAACCACGACCTCAAGTGTAGCATTAGCTTCGCGGTCCACGTTTTCTTTGTGTCGCTCTCCCAGAACTGGAGGAAGCAGCAATGTCGACAATCAAGGAATATGTGAGAGAAATTCAATTGAACGTCCAAACGCTTTTTCTATCCAAGCTTAAATTAGCCTTTATCGTATTTTTAGTTGTACTAGATTTTTTTCTGATAACGTTTTAAATGTTAATCAATATAAGCTTGAGCTCCAGGCACACCCATTAGACTCAACCCGTAACAGAAAAAAAACCCAAAAAATGCCTTGAAACTTGAACCTCCGTTGAATATTCAGTTCTTGAGCGGAATGAAAGAACGGTAGAGGCTCGTCCACATTATCGCATACATTTGCAACGTTTTCGATAAAACTGAAAATATTAGGATATACTTCTTCATAAGAGGCTTGACAATATACACATTTCATATATAACTTTTTATTTATAATAATACAATACTAACATTACACTTAGCGTTCGATTAATTACACTACAGAATCATCAAATAAATTTTTAAGCATTGCATTAATGTCTTGTGGTCGATATTTGACATACTTTTCAGGATTTTTACTAAATTGAACATCCGAATATCTAAAAGTTTGCTAAAATTAGCTTCGAAATAATAATAATAATAAGAAAATTTAATCTCACGTTTCAAAAAATCTGTTGTATTTAGGAATTATTTGCTCAGCATTATCTCTTTTGAGTCCTTCGCGAAGAATAACATCTGGCACAGAGATCCCGCGTTGGATTTTGCACGCCTCTTCGAACTCTTTATTGAAATTCTAGATGTAAAATGGAAATTGATTTTACTGCATAGGATTGTGGAAAATATGAAAATGAATTACAGAAAATCGTTCCTTTATTATTGCACGTTCTTTTTCTTTCACTTTTCCATTAATAGGCCTGGGAAGATCATCAAGCGGTGAAATGTGACTTAACAATTTCAACCATGAACGCTGATAGGCCAATTTCATTTCACCAATTATATCCAAATAACTACGCTCACATTCCGGTTCAACTATGCGCACCAAATCCAGGAGATTTGATTGTTGAAGCGATTTCAGAACGTAATGAACATTGTTTAAGCGGAAGAGATGTTTCGTGGCAGTATCATTATATTGTTCACATTTATTGACGATTGTTAGATTTAGTTCCGCCAAAACTTTGCCTTCGAATTAAATTTATTGAATAGCAATATTCATTAATATTTTTATAGAAGTGTTTTAAATTACGAATATAAACACCAAGCAGCGCCTTGTTCTTCTCCTCGGTTGAAAACCCTTTCCTCATAATAAGCGAGTCAACGGCATTTAAATATGATGGATCCTGCTGGAGAATGCCTCCAATTACATCGAAATGTTCGAACAAGTGTTCAATAAACCAAATCGTATTAGACGTTAGCTCATAGACAGTGGCATCTTTTGGAACATTCGATCCAGATAAGGTACTGGTTGTCATTCCTACTATATTTGTTCCAGCATCGGCTTTAACAGCTTCGAGAAATTGCTCCAATGTTTTTGCGCCCTAATGTTGACGAATCTTTTTTTTAACTGTAAAATTTATATAACTGAGAAATCATTACTGTTTGTTGTAGCTTATTTAAAACTTTATTCAGTTGCTCCTTTTGCCTTAAATCACAAGTTCGATCGATGTCAGGTTGCAATAGAATAACTCGCTTCAGTGCTGAAAATATACCTAAAGCGGATGACCACTCTTTCCGAGAAATACTTCTTAAAATTCGGGTTGTAATGTTCTGCAAATTTTGTAATTACTTTTCGCATTCAAGGACCAATGATGGACATTACCTCGGCATCTTTTATCACCAAGTCAATCGAATTTTCAGCTAATCGTAAAAACACATCGGGCTGTTGTGAAGGAGGAATAATGTCATTCAGCAAAGTTCTCTCCCATACTAAAAGGCGCTGCAATCCCAATAGCAGAACTAAATACTTGTCCAACTCTTGGTCTCCGTCTAAATAATCCTCGGTTCCAAGATGATCTCCATGTGAGGCGTTTTTCTTCAAAGCGAATCCTGTAGACTGTTCAATAGTTTGACTTGCACGTAGCAACATTTTGTTGGCTTTCTTTTCAAATCTGGAAGAAAAATATTTTCACACAGTGTAATCTGAAGTTTTTTTGAAAAAATTACATGCTTTGAAGTCTCGCAGAAGTTGATTTCTTCGTTTCCACTCTCCCATAATGTCGAGCTTTGAGCGGCTCATTGCCCCAACTGCCACTTTTTTGGTGGTCTTTTAAGTGTTGCAACGATCGAAACACTACATCGGACCTTTCCTCAGAGTAAATCTCCTTATATTCACGACGAAGGTTCTGCTCCAACCAATTAGCTATGATATTCAACTCCTCCCTAGTGTTTGGTGACAGCTGTTTAATTGACGAGCAATCTTCATTTGAGGAGTCCTCTTCAATATAAATTAAATCAAGCAGGTCAACTGGTTTCATTGGGTAGCTGTGCTTTTTCAACAACGCTTTGAAGTGATTATTCAAACTCTCACATCCAGTATTGAAGAGACTTGTGACATTTTCCAACTCAACACTTTGTGAGTTATTGTTTAGGAAATAATCTTTGGCTCGTTTAAGTTTATCAAGCGCATCGAGGAATGTTGCAATATTTCCCTCAGATGGTCCTAAATGGATTAAGTTGCATACTTCTTGTGACGCATCGTAGTGTGACAGAACAGTTTCAAGACACTGTAACGTGGATTCGAGGTCTAGAATAAAACTTATTTTAAGATGTACTGAAAGTAAGAGTGATGATGGTTGTTACTTGTTTGGCATTGTTGTAAGTGCTCCGTTTCATTATACACTGGCAAGATAGTTTCCTCTAACTTTCCAAGACGTTGTTCGAATGTCGTTAGAATAGAGGACATTTGAGTGGAGAGATCTTTATACTTGTCGATATTTTCTTTGAGAACAGCAAGATTCGCAATGTCCTGTTGAAGTAATAAGTCGATTGGATTTATATTTGGAAAAGAGCGACGGAATAAATATTTGAAACGAATTTTTAAGGTGCTTTTAGAGTCACGCATCGATGTCATGTTAAACAGAAAAATAAAAGTACTAGGGTCAAAGAGAGCAACACACATAGCGTACAAGCTTAAATATAACAAAAAATAGAAAGAATACACAAAATAAAAAATACGCGACCAGTCTAATAGGATTGCGATGCAGTGCCGGATCAATATCGTAAGCAGAGCAGCAGCCGCTTAGGGGCCCCCACCACACATGGACTACAATCGCGTTGTTGACCCAACAATTGACTCAGCATCAGTCATCGGTAGCCCCAGCGGTGACTCAGCATCAGCCATTGGCAGCCCCAGCGGGAACGTCGTTGCACAACAATCTGGCGGATCGTATGGAGAAATTTTCGTACATGCGGAAGGCGACCTGACGTTTGAGTTGTGGTACACGCGTTATGAGTCCATTTCATGACGGGAGCTGCCGAAATGATAAACTCAGCAAGAGTTGACCTACTTACAGAGAAATTATCACCATCAGATTACCAGAGGTTCGCAAACACTATTCTCCCACAGACGAAGGCAACGATCCCTTTGATGACGCTCTTCCGAGTAAATCACCTTCAACCTGGCATTAAAACCGCTCCTGGCATTTTCCAGCAACTAGTCGACACAATGATGAACGGAGCAAAAGGTGCATTCCCCTTCATTGACGAATTTATCGTGGGAGGGGCCAATGAAGCCGACATTTGTGAAAATCTACTTGAAGTATTCAGACGTATCCAAAGCTACGGGTTTTACCTCAAGATCGAGAAGTGCTCATTTGGTCAAAAGAAATCGGAATTCCTGAGGCATGTAATCGACGAAAACGGTTTGAGACCGAGTCCAGAGAAAATCGAAGTTCTGAACAAAATGCCGGCACCTTTGTTGGCGATTTCCGGTGGAAATAAAGGAATAGTACATGAATACGGAAAGTTTTGCATATGCAGACTTCATCTCACGGCTCATAGCAAACAAGAGAACGCTAACGAAGATGTTGTTATCGGTAGGATGGAGAATTGCTCTATAGCTTGCTTTGCGATCGACCAAACACGAGTGCTGCCTATAACATTTGAAGCTGTCAAACAAGAAACCAGTAAATGCCAAACAATGAAGGAAGTTGCAGATTACATCGAAAATGAGTGGCCACGAACTTCAAAGCAGATCGAACGCGGACGTTGCGAAATTTTTTGCCCAACGAGAATCGCTCACTAGCATTCAAGGGTGCATCTTTTATGGACATTGCATTGTTGTGCCAGCTTGTTATCGGGGGACAATATTGGAGAAGTTGCATCAAGGCCATCCAAGCGTCACTCGGATGAAGCTGTTGGCACGAAGCAAAGTTTACTGACCATTTATTGACGACGATATCGACAGGCTGGTAAACCCATATATGGATTTTGGTATTTAATTATTATTGATGCGTTCAGCAACTGGCCAGAGGTATACAAAATGCAATCCACAACTACATCAAAGACAATCGAATGATTATAGGAAGCCTTTTCCCGGCGAGGACTTTGCGATACCATGGTTTCTGGCAAAGGTCCGCAGCTGGTTTGAGAGGAGTCTGAGAGTTTCTACGGAGAAAACGGCATCGACACATCAGAACGGCACCTTTTCATCCCCAATCTAACGGTCAAGCTGAGAAATTTGTCAACTCGCTAAAAATTGGATTATAGAAGCTGCAGGGATAAGGGAATGCCGATCAGATTTTGTGCACGTTCTTGCTATCCTATCGTTACACACCATCGGCGGCCCTTGGAAAGAAGTCACCCTTCCAGGTCATGACCGGTCGCACTATGAAGACTAAGTTGAATTTCTTGAAACTAAAGCATGACCGTTCTTTTAAGCGTAACAGGAATATGGAGCAGCAATTTAATCATTACCACGGAGCCAAATGGAAAGAATTCGATGCCGGCGAAGACGTCTTTATCAAAACATACAGCGCCAACAAATGGAAATGGTCACCAACAACTATTGTGAAAAGGTGCGGTGCAGTCAATTACTTGGCGCTTCCGGAGGATCTGTCGGGTGATCGCGAAGTCAACGTCCATGCAAACCAAATTAAAAAGCGGTTTACTTTCCTCAGTAACGGAAACAACATTCTCCTTGATGGTCTTGATATCCCTGTGCCGCAAACCCTTAGAGAAGTGGTGAATCGATTCCAACCGAGTTCAGAGCCTGAAGAGCCTGCCTACAAACAACCAGTGGACCAAGCAGCGGTGCAGGGAGGCGAATGTGCTGAAGATCCCGATCGAGCTCAACGAACCCCTGCAAGAGTACTACTTAAACACTATAAGGATTATGACATGACGCGACTAGTACATCGGACCGTATAATCCATCTTAACGGGGAGCGATGTTGGTACGGCAATACCGATCATGGTAGAAGACGACTTGTTACTGGTCATCGAGGAGTAGTAGAGTCAAGTCTAAGCTCACGATGCTTATTTTGTAATAGCAAAAGATAATAAACTATTCTATATATATTTTCAGACAGGGCTACAACAATATTGCCGATATCATCACGACATAGCGTGGTCTTGGGCCTTATCTTAAGCTTGTAGTAATCGAGTAGTCCGCCTAGGCAAACTGCTCGGAGAACTTTCCCGAGAATGGACAAGGAAGTATTCTATGTGATGCGATCCATTTATTCAATCGATCCGTCATGAAAACTATACAAACACCCCACCGTTGAAGAAATCAATCAATCATGTGAAACAGGAAAAATTTACCATTCAAAACTTTTCTCTGTTGAAACTTGAAATTAATTTTTTATTTTTGAATTTTTTTCTTGGATTATAACGCGATTAGTGAAATGTGATTAAAGTCAAAGAACAGATAAGGGTCGCCTATTAAAAGAGAAAAAAAGCAGCTAAAGACAAATAAACAATTGTAAATTACACATTAATAAAACCCGTTTCACAATTTTTTCCCGTCTTACATCCGGTTAATTGGCGTTAATTCTATTAAAGTAATAAAATATTTAAAGTTGCGCTTGCCAACATCGATTATCAGTTCATATTGTCGCGTGTTTTGGTTTGCGGCCAATAATTTTAATGTTCCGGGAAAGTGAAAACGCAATGTCTTTTAATTTAAGTTAAAAGAGTTTATTTGATGGCAAAAATGCACAATAATCAGTTTAACACTTTCACTAATTTTAATTTTCACTATTAAAAATCTAACACTTGTCTATAAATTTCTTATCGCAATTGTCTTCTAAATCACTTCACTATTACAAAAGTCACTTTTCTATTACTCGAACAATATCGCTTCCCACACACTATCGCAGTTCTTATCGCGGTCGAATGAATGATTTCCCCCATTCATTCAGCTCGCCTTTATAAAGGGTCTCTAATCATTCAACTCAGTTCTCGTACATTGGTGAATTAGCGGGAACATTCCAGCAGTGAATGAATGGAGCAGTGACTCACTTTCAGATGTTGTTCATGCTTGGTAGGTTCTCGTGGTTTCGAGTAAATTCGTTTCGTTGATGTTCTTAATTGTTGTGAAAACAATTGCGACAGTAGCTCACAGAATTATTTGTACATGTAACACTGCCCCCACCTCAGTTCTTTTCGCCCCGAAAAGATGTGTCGCTATTTGTAGTCAATTCTCCCTGGGTGTAATATGGGGCAAGACGGTCCAGGTGCACGATTTTCGTTTTGGCTCTCGGCTTACGATGTTCCTGTATTCGGTATACGACATCGTTGATTCGCTTTGTAACTCGGTATGGTCCCTCCCAATTATGTTGCAACTTTGGAGACCTACCCTTTCGCCGTTGCGGGTTATATCGCCACACCAAGTCATCTTGCTGGAAGCCAGTAGAATTAGCCTTTAGATCATGCCTGGTCTTCATGCGGTCAGTAGCCGATTCGAGGTATTTTCGCACTGTCCGATGTATCTGGTTCAACCGTTGTCTTAGCTCACTTGCGTACTCCGAGATGGTTTGGGGTTTCTCGGGGGGTGTTCCGAACTTTATATCAGCTGGCAGACGAATAGTCTTTCCAAAAATGACTTTGGCTGGGGCTTAGCCCGTCGATGCATGTTCGGCAGCTCTGTACGCCATCAAAAATAGTGGGATGTGTCGGTCCCAGTCCCTTTGGTTCTCGTCAATCATTTTGGCCAGGTGTTTATTTAGCGTGCCGTTGAAACGTTCAACCATTCCATCGGATTGGGGATGCAGCGGTGTTGTCCTCGTTTTCCGTATTCCCAGTAGTTCACACATTTCGCCAAAAACTAGTAACTCAAAGTTTCGGCCTTGATCTGAATGTAATTCGCAAGGTACACCGTACCTACTGACCCAATTTATTACTAGCTGTTCGGCTACAGTAGTTGCTTCCTGGTTGGGAATGGGGTAGACCTCCGGCCACTTGCTGAAATAATCGGCTACAACCAGCGTGTATCGATTTCCCCATTCAGATTCAGGAAAGGGTCCTGCGATGTCAACAGCAATCCTTTCAAATGGTACACCCACGTTATAGGTTTGCATTTGTCCTCTCAGTCGTCGCTTTGGACCTTTGACGGAAGCGCAAATTGTGCATCTGCGACACCAGTTCTCTACGTCTTCTCGAGCGTGGAGCCAGTAGAATCTTTCCCGCGATTTCGCTAAGGTCTTCTTAACACCAAGGTGGCCTCCCGAGGATCCTTCATGCATTCCTTAACCACATCGTGGATTCGGCTTTTGGGTAGTATAGTTTGCATCCTATAGGAGCTGCCATCCGCCGTCTCCCATTTCCGCTTGAGTACGCCACCCTCCACCTGAAGGGAGTTCCATTGTGCCCAATAGCTTTTCAGGGTTGCGCCATGCGTTAAAACATCCTTCCACTCAGATCGCCCAGTTGTCTCCTTCCATACGAGCAATGGTCCGATATCTTCATCGGCTAACTGGCTAACTCACTTCTCGACACCATTGTCGCGTGTTTTGGTTCGCAGCCAATAATTTTAATGTTCCGGGAAAGTGAAAACGCAATGTCTTTTAATTTAAGTTAAAAGAGTTTATTTGATTGCAAAAATGCACAATAATCAGTTTAACACTTTCACTAATTTTAATTTTCACTATTAAAAATCTAACACTTGTCCATAAATTTCTTATCGCAATTGTCTTCTAAATCACTTCACTATTACGAAAATCACTTTTCTATTACTCGAACAATATCGCTTCCCACACACTATCGCAGTTCTTATCGCGGTCGAATGAATGATTTCCCCCATTCATTCAGCTCGCTTTTATATAGAGTCACTATCTCTGTTCGTATGTGTAGTCACTTTTTTGACTTCATGGTTATCTTTTCAAAGCAAGGAGGCCCCAACCCTTATGGGGACAGGTGCTCAGAGCCAGACTAGCGCCAAACGGAAGTCCTTATCAACCAAATCTACACCACTAACTAACGGTGCAAACTTCGAATGTATTCCCAGGGCTACCAAGATTTTACTGGGACGGAGATGGCCGTTCATGCGCAATTATCACCTCGGCGGTGCCGTGCTTTTCAACTAGGTCCGAAATAGAATAACCCAAAACGTTAGCTCTAATTCAATATCCTATTCATAGTCTAGAGATCGTTGGCAGGTCGTAGTCCACGGAAGAACCTTACGGAAATCACCGCTTCCTTGGATACGTGGAGGCGGCACTCCCCAAAGAGTGCTAGCTTTGAAGACTACTCTTATCAACCAGCACTCCCCCTGCGGTACTTACTACGGGTTGGCCATCCGTAAAAATACACAGGATGACCAAAAGATGAGCAGGGCAGTATGGGCCTTGTTTTTCACGTTGCATCTTCCAATTATATCCCGTGCCATGGACTTTAGGATATAGAGTGGTGTAAACTTAAAAAGCACAAAATGATGAAAACTATGATCACTCCAAGCACTTTCATCTGGTACCGGCAATAATGAGAGATGTGAGACCTATTTTTAAATATATGACAAAATGCTTACACGGTTAGATAAACATAAGTATCCAATTCAGCATGGAAATAGAGGAAGATGGTAAGATCCCATTCCTGGACTTATGGATCATTAAAGAAAATGGTGGAATTGCATTCGATATTTACCGCAAGCCAACGACAATACAAAGAACAATACCTGCTTCGTCTCACCATACCATACAGCATAAATTAGCAGCGTTCCACCACATGGTAAATCGCCTCATCATTGTACCACTTAATGCGCAGAGATACGACCAGGAATCACGGTTTATAGAACAAATGGCGGAGATCAATGGCTTCAAAATAGACATGATACAACAAATGGTCAGCAAAAAATTTAACAACACATACAGCCAGACCTCCTTATTCAAGCAGGCGAAGACACTCGAAACCACTACAAGGCATCAAAACAATTCTCGGAAGCGCCAAGGATCCAAAGAACCTATGGGAGAAGAATGGGATATATAGGATAAATGCACGGATTGCGGAAAAACATATATCGGACAAACAAAGCGGCTAATAGAGATCAGGGTCCAGGAACACATCAGGGAAGTCGCAAGTGCACGAAAAAGGAATACAGGACTTTCACAGACGAAATCAACGGTCGCGAGGCACGCAGTTGGAGGAAAACTATGAAATAACGGAGGACAACGTCGAAGTGTTGAAGGAGATGTCAAAACAGCGGAAGCTCGACGCATACCAAAGCTGGTATATTTACAACGAACCACAAGAGAAAAGATTGAATGTAGACGTAGGTAACCTTTGTTTTCTTTAATTTCTCAATAAGCAATTCAAAAAATTGTAAAGCTCCTAATTATGCTAATTAACTTTATCTCTCTTAACTCTCCTAAAGGATCATTTTGTAAACTTTTCTAATAACCTGTAATTCTTTATCCGCTTAATCCTCTTAAAGGATCACTTGTTTAAGTTTGGAAAATTTGTAGCTAGGGTAATTACCTATAATTGGTATTCCCCTTAATAGATCATTTAACACTGAAGAATTATTACCTGTAGGAAAAAACTTAGATGTATAAAATGGCTGTAGATTTTTTATAAGAAACACTTGTAAAAAAAAGCACTGAAGAAGAAAGGGCGTTTCTGTGAAAACGCGCGTTTGCAATTAAATAAAAAGTAATATTCACCTAATAAAAAGGAAGATTGATCGTTTATTTAGTATTATTTTATTATATATTGAATAAGGGAGGATCTCTGATGTTGATAAAAGAAAAAATTGTATTTCTATTGTTTGGGTTAGAAACAATAAGAATAAGTGTTGCATTCAGTTGAAAGATTTCTTTCTCCAAGTGAAGTTGACTTCTGGTCCGCCGTCAGCTAAGCGCCGACGACTTTCGAAAATTAATTTTAATCACTCCTATTGCTTGGAAACCAGCACCGTTCGATACAGAACTTATTGGTACAATTAGGGGGAAAAAATTGTAAATCAATTTTTGGACCTAAAACGGTAAGTCTCCGTAACAGAATTATTTGAATATGTTTGTTCGAAACCTAATTTAAGTTTAACCATTTTCAGCGAGCCACAATCGGGCGAACGAGTAGCACCAAGATTCTTCTCTGACGAGATATCCGGAACCCAAAAGCCCTAACTAGATATTCATCCTTATGAAGTTATATGGATATATTGCCTGGCCGATTTTTGCCTGTTTCAATAAAGATTACAAGATAATAGCCGACGTTATAATATAGGCCACTGGGGCAGGACATATTTTAATGGATATTTTAATTACTTATGAACTAAACATTAGGTCAAAAGTAATAAAACTTGTTTCAGGAATAATCCCAATTCAATGTTTGCAGATTTATATGCTTATCGGAAATTACGAATTCAATTATTATCGCGCTCTTAGTTTTCAATTACAATATTAACCAAATTGTTTACCTTCTCTAAATTGCTAGGTAAATGGCTTCCTTCTAACATTTTCGCTTCTTTAACTTTACCGATATTAAAAAATACACTTTTCTATCCCAAATAAATAAAACGTCAATGACAACCAGTGACAATCTTTATAATTGGCAATTTGATCAGCTCAAAACTGACGATAGATACAAGCCATATGGCAGCAGCGCTTACTACCACACACATGACCATTAGTAGGCCGACTTTGCTGGATAACTTACATGGCGTTATATGAAGAATTGTGGAGATGCCAACGAAAATTCGAGGTTTTGTACGGTTTAGAGACGGATTTCTACAGTGAAATCCAGATGATCCGTGGAGAACACAATAGCGCTCCTAGTGAAGTGAAAATTATTTCAGTTTTTATACCCGTTTGGTTTTTATCGCCTTCCAAAGTGAATTTATAGGAGTTTGTTTACATCTCAACGCTGAGCTATCAGTCGAAGGTGCAAAACGTGTGCTTCATTTGCTCGTATTGGAAAGTTTAGGAGCACAATGGGCTATACAAGGTGAATTTATAGCATGCACGGAATGCGTTCGGCACGTTTTTTATTCGGAAAATAGTATATATGATGAAATATAAGCATTTGCTAATGCCGCGGTTGGGTGACAGCTACCGGAAGCTTGTCCATAGTAGGCCGACTAATACATATGCAAATTGCTACCATATGGCTTGTATCTATCGTCAGTTTTGGATCAGCTGCCTGTAAGGTAATGCAGTCCCGTAACTAACATCTGTTCTTTATTATTTGACAATGCTATCAACCTTCTCTCTCTCTTAGCTATCAACAGGTAGTTTTCTTTCAAATTTGACATTAACATCAAAGCATTCAAGACAACATAAACAAATCTTCGCGCGCGTACAACCAAATAGTAAAATTTCCTTGTTCTTCTACTCAATTGAAATACTTTCACAAAAATGGAAACATCTTCTGCAGCAGAATATTCTGATCGTCATCGGACATTCTTAAAGGCGGTGTGCACTCATGGTACAATCGAACTTTCCTACGCTAAGAACTTGTTGAGTGATATAAACAGAGCATGTAAATGAACATTTGCTATTCCGTCATTCTTAAAGTTAATTTATAATTGTGCTTCACAGATGCTATTGATTCACCTACCGATGAAGACCTGCAAGAGGTTGTAAACGAAATAAATGATAAAATTGCCTTTGTTGATCAGAAAATCAAACAAATCAGACATGATGTGGTTGATAAAGATTACCTTGTGTTCGTCTCTACGATGGAGGATGATATCAATTTGTAATAACTTAGATTAAAAAATTACCCAATCAGTATTAATCACATCCTTTATATTATTAAGGAAGCAATCTCAGTACAGCACACTAGACCGGGAATATTTCCGTATCCTGTTGCAAGAACTTACGCTCAGCGATTATAAAATGCAGCGAATTGTTGCATTGAATCTCATATCAGAATTGAAAACGAAGTCCTTCACTAAAAATCATGCGGAGGAACTGCTGGATGAATGGATTAACGCTGGTTATTTTCTTGATTACAATAATTTACTGTACTTCGGGCCCAGAACGATAGGAGAATTCTCTGATACGTTAGCACAAAATTTTCCTGAATATGTTAAAAAGTGTATTCTATGCATGGCTGCAGTTTTAATGGTAAACCTTTTGATATTCACGAAGAATAAAATAACTATTGATTTATTGTACAGGGTAAGTCATGTGACGACTGTGATGAACTCTTCCATAAAGCTTGCTTAAAGAAGGCATTTAGAAAAAGTTTAACTTGTCCAAAATGTAAAAACCCTTGGAATAAATCTCTGAATTAATTTATGATTACAATCTTCTATAATAAATGCATTTTTGATAAGTTTGAAGGCGTTCCTTTAATTTGATAGTTTTAAGAGAAATAGGCTAGCGTGCAAGCAAGTGTTGTTTGAGTATGGCTATTGTTCTAAAGAGGTGATAAGCGCGGTACAGCGACCAGAGACATGCCCGATGGATTGTTTTATTGATGAAACTTGGTGTTAGAAACTGAGGTATTTTAATGAGCCGAGCGAGGAATTGGATGGCTGCGCCTGGATCTAGCCAGCACTGGAGAAAGCCAATGTGTTCATCTTGACAAGGAAGAGAGCCCCCCCAAGTTAAGTCGATCAATATTGGGGAAGTGTCAGTTGGGTTGAAACTAGCTGTGAAGCATCAGGACTTGCAAAAAGAATCGAAGCTAAGTTTCTTCAAGTGAATCGGAGCAATGGTTGATGGCATATCGAGACTCATGGCTAACGAAGGAGGACCACTCCATCAAAAATACTACATTTGATGAATAGATCAGAAATATCGAAAGCGCTGTTTGAGCCGAAACTCGTATTTAAATGCCTGGACTTATTTATAGACTGAATTTTTCTGAGCGTATCAGCGCAGTGGGTGTGTCGATATTCAGTTAACTAATAGCCAATATAAGAGAATTCACGTCAACATGAAGGTGACTTTTGGTTAATACAATACAGTCAATGCTTTTGTTCAAATTGTAGTAATCGAGCAGTCCATCAAGGCCAACTGCTCGAGGGACCTTCACGAAAAGGAGTCAAAATGTCTAGATTGGTTGCTGCAATGTCAGTCTATCTGGTATTGTCCGATAAATGGGCAAATCCGTAAACAATGCCATCACCGCAAAATCAACTACTACTACTACTCCAATGTAGCATCGACCATGCATCAAAAAGCATTTCCAAATAATATGTATAGCTACAATACTTCGAATAATCAATCATTTAATGCTTTCAATGATATATATATATATATATATATATATATATATATATATATATATATATATATATATATATATATATATATATATAGCTCATTAATTGGCATAAAGACGAGTGATTGACATAGAAATTAAAAGAAACAGCTGCAATATCGCCGTTCTGACACATCAAAAATCCTCTCATTCGAAAAATTCGATCAAATACAAGTAGGCAACCTAATGAACTCACTTCTCCATTTTCAATGGCATCACCGCATCAACAATAGCATCCATAGCAGCATTCACAACAGCTGCACAACATCCGGCGTTTCTCAACTTCCTATGGTACAATCAGCCACAATATCAAACTATACAGGTGGGTAATCGTATGCAAGTAAAGACTGGATTTATGCGTGAAAATCAAATTCAACAGAGTTTACGCATGAACCAAATGATGATGCCATCGAGGCCAAACAGTGCGAGTTCCAGTGGCTATCCAGCAAAAATGTCCACAAGTCAAAGCATGCAAAATATAACTGTGGTTCCGGGCCATCAACAAGAATTATATCATCATAATGCTTGCATGGGAAATAAAAATTCGAAGATCATGTCGACAAATGATCGTCAGCAACGACGTTCTTGAAAAATTCAGATTTCAGTTGATTATAGATTTAAAGCGAGTTTGAAAAAAATTAAAACCTACTTTATAAGGGTAACTTTACGTCTGCGTGCCGTACGCTGCTATAACTTCAATGTGGACTCGACTTTATTTGAGATTTCTTAAGAACGCTTCCTTCTTTAAAATCAAGTGGGAAAACATCAAGTGCTTGCCAAGCTGCCTGTAATAATTCTCTTGCAAAGTTTCACCCTTGGATGAAATAAAAGACGCAATTCTAGCAGCATACACAATGCCAGCAAGAGAAGATTTACTGCACAAAGTTTGTATTGACCCCGAAAAGCTGATTATGATACTTCCCAATGGGTTCGAGATTATTAAAGATGTATTTGACCGTTCCGAAATGCTGTTCACTCTTATACGATAAACTTTTGCTCTACAGTGCGCTTTCATTGCATTATCGTATAGATTTACATTAAATTGATGTGAAAAGGGTGAAATGATCCATTTAAAGTTTTGCTAAGACTACTTCTGAACTTTGAAATATACGTGGGGATGAGCACAATCGCAGCTTGGTAAAATTGATTCTACTTGAAACTAGCTCTCTCATAATTGCGGCATCCCATCCAGCAGTCTACGTACATATATATACTATGGCTCCATACGACATTATCCAATCATTATTACCCACAAGCCATTACTTTCCGATGATACTGGCCAATATCAACACACATCAATTTCTCCTAAAAAAGATTATAAAACAAATAAGCTCGTCAGCGGGAGTACGTAGCGTGCAAAGTTTAGTGGAATTAATAAAAACGCAGCAAATCAAAGTAGATTTTGAATTTTTGCCATATAAAATACGATATGAATATTCCAGTCCTCACAATAAGCGAAGACAGTAGCGTGCTGCCGTGTTTTCACAAATGCCTTTAAAGCCTGTCCCAGATTGATACCACTCATCGATGAAACTCTCAAAACCGCTAAACACTACTTGCAGCCCAGATTCAATGCAATTCGCAAATATCTTACGGCAGCGAAATTTTTGCACTTTAATATCGATTCTGTTACGACGACAATGATTGAAGAAGATTTTGTTGAGATTCGAAAAAATGATGAACGTGAGAAACCCGTTATACGTTTGGCGACAATACATGCAAAATCTCGTACAATCGAAACTGTTAGCTCGAACACTTGCTTATATTGTCGCGATTCCAATGAGATTGGAATGAATCCGTTCCAGCAAAAGAGTGGGAAAAAGATTCTCGTTGATGACGAGTGCCTTGGTGTTTGGCGACAACGGGGAGTTGTTAGGAGGTCACAGACGATGATGATAAGGAGGATTTTGATTGGATATCAGTGGCAAGTGGACATGCATGGTCTACACATTTTTTTGGCATTGAATGTTCGCGCGGCAATTGCCAGCGATTCAAATTAGGGGAAAAAAGAACGTCAAACTAGTTTATAAATTGTTCGGAAGTGTTTTTAAAATCGAAGTCTTACGATTATCAACCATTTTGTGTACTATTTCTGGGGAGTCGTTGGCAAGTTTTTCCTACGTGAAAAGTTGTCTTTGGCATGTGGCTGAACGATTGATTGGATATTTAAGTTCCCGATCGGATTAATCGAGTGTGGTGTTTATTTGATTGGAAATAAGACGTGTAGCGCTAAGTGTTCGAATAATGGAGAATGACGCAGTTCAACAACGGTGATAGTGTTTGGGATGCAAAGATAAATGGTGGCTCACGTCAGTTCTCAGGAAGCAATGTCACGAAATTTAAATTGTGCCCTTCTGGGAATAGTTTTATTATCCTCCGGAAAATCAATCAAAATATTTAGAATATCTTCGATTCTGCAAAATTTTAAGTGAAAAGTCAAATCTCCTTGTCCATTACCGTCCCCAAGATCTGAAATCTTTTGTTGAGCCCAAGCGTGAGTGCAATTCCGCAATAACCAACTCTGAACGTGATATTGTGTCGCTATTGAAAATATTGATTGAATTTCAATTCAATTCTTGTTGATTGAATCATAGGAAAAGTAACCCGTATCGACATTGACTCGGCACTGCCCGGGGAGAAAAGCATTGATGAATGCGTTCCGATTTTTAATGGCAAAAAAATAAAAGCAGTTGATGCATTTTGAGAAGATGTTAATACATTTATCTTCTATTCAACTTCGGACGGCAATCATATTAAAGCCCAGAATTTTTCGATTCCATGCAACACGTAGTAGCTTACAATTTTAATGAGGTCTTATGCATACTAGTAGAATAACAATTGTAACGTAAACATAGTTTAATATTACAGATTGCGAAAATTCTTAAACGTGAGTTATCTGAATATTATTTAAATTGTTGTGTGTCCCAGGATAGTTTTGTTACAAGTGGGTATAACATCCCTTTAGCGGCGCCGATTTGTAATTTCAATGAATTAATTCAGCCTGTCTATGATAACCACCAGACTTGAACGTCATTACGTTTTGCTAATTTTCACGTGGTTCGACATCATCGCTTCAATGCGGACAAGTTTTTTAACGTTTCTCCTTTCTTTTTTTTTCTTATGGTTTTTGAATTTCCTTCACTTAGTGCTTTTTTTTCTTTCTCCTTTTAACATTTACTCATTTACCAAGTTCTATATCTTATGATAAAGTAAATGGTTATTTAATGTTTGTTTTTATATTTTTTATAAATATCTTTTTAATTAAAATGAGTTAAATAAAAGTAAAAAAATTCAGTCTTTACACTTGAACCTCGAACGAGTATGGGACCCGCCGCGTTGAGCTAGCCATTGGGTAGATGTGTTGCAAGCGCTGTGGCCGGAACGCTTGGCCTTCCTCACCCGATATGGGGCAAGGCATCATATTTTGGATGTCGATCCGGTTGGGCGGGGTACGTAGGGGCACCATCACCACCAACATTGCAGTTATTTGTGCTGATGAATTGGTTTTGTGGGCATGATGTAATTAGATGCTGATGAGGTATCTCCACTTGGCATATTTGAATATGGAATTTGGGGTTGATATTGAGAAGGTTGTTCAACTGGATATGGGTAGTCGTACTTGATAGTTGATGGGGCAGACTTCTGGTTGCTTTGATAAATCGGATTTGTATAACCAGAAGACTCATAGTATTGCTGTATCAGAGGTGTGTATGGAGATGGTGGATAGCCAACAGGCATTTGAAGAATGTGCGAATAGGTAGGGTTGGGAGCAATACAAGCCGCTCGAAGTGGAACCTCTGAACCCAATGCACTTGGCCTTACTGGTAGAACGAATGTGTCGGTGCTAGAAATTTTACTATTTTTCAGAAAATCTTTCCGTTTTGGTGCAGTTGAGTTGGACAATTGTGCATTATTTGCCGTAATTACGCTGCTTCATGTTTTAAAAGTTGCTGTTTCTCTTCGTTTTGCACATCACATGCAGCTTTAAGCCTTTTTGTGAAGATCCCTCGAGCAGTTTGCCTAGGTGGATAGCTGGATTATTACAACTACTTCCCGAAGGAAATGAAAATTGTCCTCTCGTAGATTCCAAAACTTTAATTCTTGAGTTGTACCAATGAACCGTACCGTCATAAGCTTCAGGCACTCATAGTCTACTCCATGGTAGTTATCAGTAGACAGCCAGCTAGTTCGGAGAGAAATACGGTCATGGGTCTTATCTGGAGTAGATTATGCTCGTAACGATTTTTGGCCACCATCCAAAGTGCCCGTCTCAATACGCATTCAAAAATTTTCGAAAAGGAGAGTTAAACTTTTAGTGAATTTTTTTGTTCAAAATTCATGTAGGACATGGGTGCCGATTGTATGGCACAAGTGTCAGCGAGCTATGAACAAGACCGAGCGTAGCTAAAAAGCTTCGCTTAACAACCGCATACACGTGCTATTTGCGGGATCATATGAGGCGGGTTCATGTCGAGCCATGAAGCTACACTACAAAATATTTATCACGCGTGCTCTACTCTACAAGGCGTACCAATCATTTTTTATTATCTTTAGAAATGTTCTATTATGTGTCAATTAAGCTACTCTGCAGTAATTCAAATTTTTTTGTCTAGTTAAAGCTTGAGACAAACGCGAACATTCTATAAAAAGCAACCGTTACTTTCTCCGAAGAATATGTAGTTAAATTTTAATCTCGTAAAACAACAAACAAAGCAGTTTCGACGCGGTGACCACCTTATCTCTTCAGGAGCAGCCACTCCTGGTCACCACGGGGCTGCTTGACTGTTTATACTTATTACAAACTTTACTCTACTCTACCAGATTCTTATCAGGGCTTTCAATAAATCAACATCAATAAAACATTGAACCCACCCATTCCTGATCTACATATTGACTCTACCTTGATTCGAAGAGAAATAACCCTATGAAGCTCCCTATGAAGTGAATGCCCACTCTTATTTGTGGGCCGCAATCGCCCTTAGCAAGGATGAAATTGTCTTGAGGCTAATTAGTTATCCGAGATCACGTGTTTCACTGTAATCGCTTTCGGCAAGTTACTTCAGCAATTGGCACCTTTTTCACCAGCCAATCGGTTTTGCCTTTTTGACTCCGGTCTTCAATTACATCGTAAGTGCGCCCCACGACACCGCAAAGCTTGCTTGCCAGTACACTTACGCGTCCCCAGACAAGGTCATTTTCAGCGTAGCACTGATTCCGTTCACTGAGGACGCAGAACACCGCTGCAGTCTTTAACGGACATAGATAACATCTAATTTTAAAATCACTATTGTTTGCAAGTGACCCATGCGATAGTGATTCATTACACATGGAACACTAAAAAAAATAATTGGAAATAAGATGTTGTTCAAAGTTTTCGCAGACAATAAGCTCTGTCTTAAAGATAAAATTGGAATACTTTTACTCGTCTTTTCGCTGCCTTATGATGTATGGTATTAAAGTATTAACTCAAATAAATATATTTTCCATATTTTCTTCCTGCCTTTTCGAACTCCTGGCTTGATGATAAGATATTAAATCATTTTGATGAAATATTCGAGCTTTTTTTATGATAAATGGATTAAATAGTTTGGTGGAAATTGAGCATATTTATAAAATCTCGGAAATATTGTACAAATCCTCACCTAAGGTTTTAGAAGCGCTGTATAACTTCAGAATGTTGACGTTTCGTGGCGTTTCTTTACTTGTGCCATTTGGAAAGCAGCATTAAAACGGAAGCGTTCATTCAGTTTAAACTGTTCGTTCGTTTGCGAAGTGAAAAACTATAAATCGCTAGCTTACATTTCGCAAATCACACACAAACTACGGTCAATCAAATATGGGAGCTATGAAGGAAATCGACCTGCTTAAGGAAAAGCTCGAAGAATTAGAGAAGCAAAACAATGATAAGCGGACTATCTTATGCTGTAAGTTTCTTTTGTTCTATATGCGGAACTTCCTTTAAAAATAAATTCCATTTCAGCACTCCAACTCGTAATTGGTGACTTGAAAAGTGAAAATGAACGATTAAAGATGGAACAACAGGAACGGGTTCAGCGACTCGAACAAATGACGAAAGCAAAAGAGAACATGAAACGATGTCGTGAGTTGTGAGTATTATGAACTTAGAATAAGAATTGTGCATCTAAGTTGAATGATATTTGGGTTTTAGCAATTCAACTTTGACTAAGTTATTATTAGAACAAAAAGCTGTCGTGAAAAGGTACCAAACTCAGCCTGCAAACCATTGCGACCTGATAAAAAGTCATGAAAGCATACAAGAAGCTTTAAAAGAAAAGATTCTTAAGTTAAAGGAAGAACATGAAAATCTACCAATTGGTAAGAAAAAGCGGTTCACATTATCCCAATAAAAAATTGCAATCTCAAACTTTTAGTAAAACGATGCAATGAGCTTCAGCGAGAGGAAGCCAAGATACTCGAAAAAGCCCAACAGACGGAGAACGAACTCCAGGAAGAAGAAAGAATGGCGCTCAACAAATTGAACAAATTAGATGCGCAAATCTTTAAGAGAATTGTTGGAATTGTTGTAAAGAACAAGTTGTTGGCTGATTTTGTAAGTCTTAATGTTCAAAATTTTGATTTCAATAATTTAATTCATGATTGTTAGCCACAGGAATCCGAAGTTGTGGCGGAAGTTATGAAGGAATCACAGAAATCCTTTGCTGAATCGCAAACAAAAGGAAGTGTTATTCATGTAAACTCATTTTTCATAGTTTTATTAGTCACTTTCAAATTACATACAATTTCAGAAAGTGGCAAGACCTCCAATCACAATTCAAAAACTAGACGATTTAGTCTTTCCTGAAATCCCAGTTGCTCCGCAAAAATCAAAACTTGAATCAAAGATTGATGTACAAGCAATGTTGGCAAATATTAGAAAGCAAATTCAGCAAAGTCTTGGCAACAAATACACCCAGGAAAGCAATACACGCTTGCAAAATTCTAAGATACCGCATAAAGAGGAAAAAAATGCCAAAACTGGTCAGAAGATGGGAACTCATGTGAAAAACAGTCCTGAAGGAAAAATGAAATCTTCTGTTCTAAATATGGATGAAACCCACCAACAAAGTAATCTTCAAGGAAATTCGAACAAGTCCGTTGATCAAGTTGCTCATAAAGTAAATTTGCAAAATAGAATGGAGACGTGGAACAACGATAAATCAACAAATGAGAAAATTGTTCTAGCCAACGGGCAAAAAGCTTCCAACCAAGAAGTAACTACGATGCAGATTCCCCAAAACTCGAAGAAAATTGTTGTCTTAAGTGATATTCTAGTAAAGAAAGCAGCAACCGATTTGAGTCAGGAAGAATGTAATACCAACCAACCCAGACAGCCAATAGGTCCAAAACGTGAGCAATATCCACAACATGATAAATTAATTGCTGAAACAAGAAAAAACAATCCAAACAATCAACAAGCTAAGCGAAGTGACACCGCTACAACAAAAATGCAAGTGCAAGATAAATTCCCGCCAAAGCAAACCACATTAAAGCGGAAAGCAAGTCATGATGAAACTGTTACCGAGCTGAAACCTTCTCCACCGAAAAATGCTAAAGGCATTAAGGTACAATCTTTAGACAACACTCCAATTGATTTGAATTCCGAGATGCCTTCATCGCACATAACAATAAATTCATCAAGCGAAAGTAATAAAAATGACGAAGCAATGAAGCAACCATCGCCAACAGGATCTTTAAATAATTTTTTCAACGAATATAGCTTTGATGCAACATCGCCTAATACAAGTGATCGGAAGCGAAAACGTTCACCTAATCCTACGTCGTTCGAAGGCGGAATTGATTTTGATAACTTTGATTTCGGGAAGAAATCAAAGAATGGCTCAGATGCTTGCTCCGATGACTTTTTAAACATGTTAGGAGCTTCACCTGCAAAAGGAGCAGGAGGTGATGATAATACTATGTTTGATTTCGAGGCTTTTGTTGGATTTTAGAGCAAACAAGTGCTTATTGGTTTTTTTGTTTCCATAAACTTTGAGTTATGTAGAAATAAATATTTGTTCAAATTATTTAAGAGGTTTTTTTTAGGAAAAGTCAGTAGTGGTTTTTTCTCTTTTTTTTCTTGGAAAGCAGTCGCTTTTTTGAGTGAACAGATTCGTTTCAACCTCTTTGAGTCATCTTCAGTGTCTCCAATCATTTAAGAAGTGTTAACTGCTCCTTAACAATAACTTAATCTTACATAGAAGGATTTTACAAAAATTATGTTTAAAGCATTCTACGAAAATTCTATCATGTTTACTAGGGAACGCAGCTTCACAAACATTCCTTACAGGCAATTTAAATCGAGAATTATTTATCAGCATGTGACTGAAATTGAGCATTAATTAATTAACAAGCAGCAGACAACACAATGAGCCCATATAACGTAGTCCTTCAGAAGTAGTGACCCTTTCAAATTCATATTCAAATGCGCTTTATTTCATCAATCATAAAATTTATAACAACATAAAACAAGTTTCAAAACATTAAAATAACCAAAAATTTGATGGCTTATGAAAATTCTTTGTAGCTACATGATTGAGTTGCTTATTTTAATAATTTTTCAGAAAGAATTATTAAAATAAGCAACTCAATCATGCAGCTACAAATACAAAATTTTCATAAGTAATTTCAAAGCTATCGGAGCCATCCGAAAACGAAATTGATATCCGCACGAAGCAATAAAAGCTCACTGTAGAGCAAAAAATTATCGTATAGATTTACATTGAATTGATGTAAAAAAGGGTGAAATGATCAATTTAAAGTTCAGCAAAGACAAATATAACTAAACATACATAAGTAAAACAAAAAACAGTATCATTCTTTACTCACATGAAAATTATAACATATTATCAATTAATTGGAAAGAACACATAAAAACAACCAACTCTATTAAAAGTTAAATATAAGACAAAAAAAAAACGCAACAAAATAGTGATCTTTTAGCTTATATCCTAATATGCTCATACTACCCTCAGGAGGAGTCCCCACAGAGGGAGCTGCTGGTTCACAGGAGTATTTTGGAGGCTTGTAATAGGGAGTGTCATCCCTATATACCAGAAGAAGTAGTTTCCGCAAGGTTCCCCCGTGGACAGCGACCCACTACAAGTTTTGGTCTTACTTTTGATGTAGTTTTAGCCGGATAACAAGGATGCTACATAGCCCTAGATTGTTGAGGTGTTAAGCGAACCGTGCGCATCAAGGGAAGGCAGCCATGGGCAAAAATGGCTGTGGCGAAAGGATCCTCGAAGCATGGCCAGACGGAGAACATCCATTCAAGCGTAGGCCTTGTTGGCGCAAACACCGTCAAAATAAGAAACTGAACGTGGGAAAAGCCAGCAAATCCCAAAACTTAACCGCAGCAAATGTCTTCAAAGATAACACAATTTCCGACAGGGAAACCAGCAATCCTGGTGTCGTCTTTAGCAGCAATAACGTCAGCTAAAAAATCAGAGATAAAACAGAGGACAACAGACAGCCTTGTCCAAACGGAAATTTCTGCGGGGTTCGAGTGTAGCAAAAAATTTTGGCGAATACTAGAGCGTCCTAAAAGAGATGCGGGGAATTCTGCAGGATGCACCAGACGTTCACACTGTGGAAGAAATATAAAGAGCATCGAGAATTCGAAAATTACTTCTGCAATCGCTGCTGAAGCGACCGAAGCAAGATTCTTAAATGCCGATATAATAACAAAACATCCTAAAGTCCAAAAAGTGATCACAGCAGAAAAAGAAAGGAGTGACCAGACAAACGACGCGCTATTGTGCAATTTCACAGCCACCACCGAAATGTGGTTGAAGTAAGTACTGTACTTGGAAATGGAAGCCGATGAACTCTCCCAAGAAATAAAAACACCAAGTCCAACTGCCATCCCAACACCAAGAAGAAAGATTAATCTGAAAAGCAGAAGATGTTCTAAAAAGAATAAAATCAGCATGCTACTCGCCAAAACTCAGCAAATGTAAAGAATGGGCTTCTTGAACCAGAGGTGCTCTTATACCACATAGGGTATTACCAGAAGAGCTGACTAAAGACCAAAGAGGTCCAGAGGGCTGAAGATGAGCAGATGGCTAATCCTAAAGGGCACGTGCAAATAGCTCCGCTAACAAACGTCAGTAAATGAATGGCATCTAGCCCAATTGAAGGAGATCGGGATGAAAGAAGAAAGGAGGAGGCACTTGATAGGCATAGAATGGTAGAACAGTGACTTTAAACAGTGCTGACAAAAACGTGAAGAAAACGCAAAGAAACTCCTCCAAAATGTGCCAAAAAACCGAAGTTTGCACGAATACCAAGCAAGAATAAAACCTTGATGCGAGGCAAGAGAGAAAAAAGCCACGAGGACCTTGGCAGCATGCGCTGCTCGTACATCACAAGATAAACGATCCTAGACAGACGTGCTCCCAGATATCAGGGAAAATGTAAGGCCCAAAGACACCAACACTGCTATCAAAACTGTACGATCATCCCGGTCGGGCTTCATACTGGTCGAACTCGGAGCAGACTGCGACGCAGTGAAGAAGCTCCTCGGCAAAAGCGCAACTGTAACCTTGCTCAAGCCGATGGCAACGAACAAAATTATAGACATTGGCTGCGCCACGAGCCTAGTTGAGGTAGAAGAGGCCATAAAAAGTGAGCTCCCAACTGTGGACAGGATCAAAGTGAGGCTGAGACCAGAAAGCCCTAGGGGACAAATGGCCATCATTGACTTGACCAAAAAAGACGCCGACCAATTTCTGAATAAGAGCAAAGTAAGAATACGGTTAAGAGCAGCGCCTCTTCAATGTGTGGGTTCGGTACTCACGAACTGCCTTCTTTATGGGTACCCAACGCAAAACGAACCGATATCATCTTCCCAAGCCAAGCTTAATGCTTTGGTGGGGCCGTCTAGAATACAGATGGCAACATGTTCGTTGAGGGAGACTTCAACGCTAAAGCAAGCGAATGGGGTATGTCTTAAATAGATCGTGGAAGAAAACGAATACAAGAAATGGTAACTAGCATAGCGCTCGTTTTACTAAACACCATAAACTTACCGACTTTCCACCATTTTGGCTCCGAAGGAACCGTACCGGACGAGACATTCGCCTCGGAGTTCTTAGAAGGATGGATGTCGAGGGGTTCGTCGAGGTGCTCACGGCATGGGCTCCGCTGCAAAGTGATTCGCAGGGGGCAGAAGAACTGGTAGCTCAAGACATGGTGAACTCAACTATGAGCATCATCACTGCTGCTTGCAGTGCTTCTATGCTCCCTCGAAAACTTTGGCACAGCAAGCCCCTAATGTACTGAAGGTTGACTGAAATCACTGAAAAGTGAAGGGAGTGGCAGAGAACCGTGACGAGGGATGCATCCGGGTAGCAACATATAAATCGGCCAAAAAATGCCTTCACAAATTGATTAACAACACCAAGGCTTGCTGCTGGCAAGATCTAGTGGACAATATGAACAAGGATTCGGGGAGCCTTGGCTACAACTAGTTACGTGGAAGCTTGGCACCCTATGGATGCCTTGCATACATGATGCAGACAAGATAGACTAGATAGTGGGGGCACTTTTCCCGCCCATCTCGTGGAAGTTACATCAGCTGTTGCCCAGGCATCTATCCTTGGCTAGACCTGTGGAACGTGTATTACGATGGGCTACTGAGAATAGAGATGCTAGATGAGTCATCCTTGGTTGGCTTTGCAGATGATTCACAGCTCTACTTGCTGCACGCACTGTTGATCAAGCGCAACTCAGGCAACGTATTCTAATGCGTCAAATGAGAGACTGGATGACTGCTCGCCGGCTCAGTTTAGCACTGGAGAAAACCAAAGTGGTCATCTTGACATAAAAGAGGATACCTAGAGTAAGGATGATCATTATTGGGGATATGTTAATCAAATCAAAGCCAGCAGTAAAGTACCTGTGGCTACTGATCGACTCAAAGATGAGTTTCTCTGAGCAAATCAGGGCAAGGGCTGAGAAGGCTGCTTCACGAGTATCGGCTCTGAGTCGACTTATGGCCAACGTACAGAGACCTAACCCATCAAGAAGACGCCAATTGATTGAGTGCTGTAGGGTCGGTGCTGCTGTATGGAGCAGAAATATGGGGTGACGCTCTCAGTAAGGTGGTGTACCTCTTGTATATTCAAACATTTCCGAGGAAAATTCATACAGAGGTGCACATTCTATCTCGCTTACACACATACATTACACGCACTCGCTCAAGTCTGCAGGTCTGTGCAAATCAGTGTTCGAATTATTCTAGTTATTGTTATTCCCTCTCGTATAACAACAGAATTGTAAAGAATTGTTTTGTATCCCGTCTTTGCGATTGAACTATAATGATTAGTATAGGTATAAAAATTGTCGATACAGGACTGCAGCGATGGTTTGTTGCCTCGGCGGCCTTGTCTGGGGACGCGTGAATGCGCTGGCAGGCTAGCGTTGCGGTGTTGTGGGGCGGGTTCATTCTCCCAGCACAAGGACCCACTACAAAAGAATTTCGCATTCACGAATTCTTGGGTCTCAGAATCAGGTCGATCGAAGTCGAAAAATGTAGGTAACTACAAAAGGACGGAGTTGCTTGTTCAAAGAACAAGTCGAAACGAGACAAAGCAGACGGACTCGGGGAGACTTTGTCGTTACCCGAAGATTCTCATGGCCCACAAATAAGAGTGGAGCAACCGGATGGATGTCATGCCCCCTCGCACCCGCCCAACCGGATCAAGATCCAAAATGTTGCAGTCGCCATATATTTCCCTTCTGAGTGGAAAACTTACACAAACATACTTTGCATGTGCCTTCCCATCAAAAAAGAAATATAAAGGTGACCAATTGATGTCATAGAGTTATGTGATCGGATCACATAACCCTATACTATAAAAAGGGCACCTTTATATTTCTTTTTTGATGGGAAGGCTCATGCAAAGTATATATGTATGAGTTCTCCACTCAGAGGGGAAATATATGGCCACTGCAACATTTTGGATCTTGATCCGGTTGGGCGGGTGCGAGGGGGCACCACATCCATCCGGTTGCCCCACTCTTATTTGTGGGCCATGAGAATCGTCGGATAACGACGAAGTCTCACCGAGTCCGTCTGTTTTGTCTCGTTTCGACTTGTTCTTTGAACAAGCAACTCCGTCCTTTTGTAGTTAACTACATTTTTCGACTTCGGCCGATCTTTTCTGTTGAGACCCAAGAATTCGTGAATGCGAAATTCTTTTGTAGTGGGTCCTTGTGCTAGGGGAATGAACCCGCCCCACAACACCGCAACGCTAGCCTGCCAGCGCATTCACGTGTCCCCAGACAAGGCCAATCTCGGCTAACATTACCATCTTCTTTCGCCGAGGCAGCAGACCATCGCTGCAGTCCTGTACGGACATTTATATACCTACTATTCCTACAAAACATTGCATCGAAAATCGGTTGGCAGTTTTCTGGACTTGTTTTGATGCCTTATTGAAGCCTATTGACTTAGAAGTGATACCTTCTAATCACTACAAAACGCAAATAAATGGAGAGTGAATTTTGTACCCAGTGTTTTTATTAAGTATGCCGACACAACAGTGGTGTCAGAAGTAGCGAATCTGGGTCTATACCACGATAGACGAAAAGAGTTTATCCACGCAAGATCAACACGCAAAAATAGCAATGTCACAGGATTTGCAAGCTCTAACCAGTGTATTTGCTAACGCGATTAAATAGGCCATCATCGACGCAATAGAAGCAGCCCGCCCAAACATTCAACAAAGTATCATAATTACGCACGCGTTCATATGGGAGAGGTAAATAATGCCCTCAAAATTTTCGTCACTCCCCAAAATCCTGAAAATCTGTCTATTTGACAAGTCAAAAAACAAGTTCGCAGAAAGTATCAAATTCCGACTGATTCCGATGAAACAATTGCCAGTTTCTCGTTGCGACTGCGGAAAGCGGCAACTTTTTGTGATTATGATGAATTCCTCGATTTCATTTTTGCTCCAAATTTTCCATCAATTCTACATTAATTTCACATTCTGTCTGTAACTTGCTAATTTTGAGTGTTTCTCCCGTCGGGCTAAAGCAAATTGTGTATACGTTTCGCACATAGAACGACGTCTCGGAGAAACCGATTTCGATTGCATTTTGCACCGTGCTCACGGTTCATGACTCGCAATTGGAACAACGGACGGGATTGACGTCGCGTTAGTTAGTGCTACAAGCTCCAGAAAGTTCTCTTACACTTAAAATTTCAAGTTTCCCAAATGTTGTAAATGACTTTCTCTTCCGCAATTTAATTAAAATTAACCTAAAGAAATTTTCCGATCATTGAGTTGAAAATAATACAAGTTGAAACTGAAGTGATATCATTCGAATGGCGATGCATATTCGGTGCGAAAACGAAACGTTCTGTGCATCATTGTATTAATTGTGCACAATGAACATTACTCGATGGATAAAAGGGAGATTATATTGTAATTAGGGAGTGAACTTGTGGTTATTAAGTTCTTAAAGCTATCACCCAATCAGCTTGCTGTTTAACATCAGCAAGGTGTTTGAAGTGATACTAAACAATGCATTAAACGCCCAAATTGAGAAATATGAGTTGATGCCGAACTGCCGATTTGGTTTTCGTGCTAGTAATTCGACAATACATGCGGTGACGGAAGTAACCTCAGATATCTTTTGGAAACTAAACAACAGAGAATGTGTTGGAGCGTGACTCATTGATATGCAGAAAGTCTTCGATACGGTGTGGTTAGATCGACTAATTTTTAAACTCCTTCAGGACAGGTTCTTTGTTCGAAACCTCGGTGTTCATCTCGATCAGTATCTGCACTATACTGAACATGTCAAAATCATGCTCAGTAAGGCACAAAAAGTAGTCATGGCCCTACGAAGACTCTGTCATTCCAAATACATTGATCAAAACGTCAAAATTATGTTACAAGACCCTGGTTAGACCTGTTTTGACATATGAATGTCAGATCTGGTACAACCAGAGTGCTAGTACTATGGAAAGTTTAAGATTTTTCTAAATAAAATGTCTTCGTGCATGTACTGGTTTGTACAGAAAGCCTGAGACGGATTGGAAACACTATCTATGGAATAAAAAAATTTATCAAACTGCTAAAATGACAAGAGTCGATATCTTCATATTGAAACTTCTCCGGAATCATATCGCAAGATCTGTAACTGTGAGTGAAAACCCTTGGATTTCATAGTCGTTCCACCCTACAAACGGGTATATTGTGACTTTGCCTCGCTACTGGCTTGGTTCCTCCAGAAGCATTCGTGTATTTGGGCATGAATTGATATTTTTTTATTCTGACGGCGTCTCAATCATATCTCACAAGTATAGAAATATCCTCCGACTTTGAGTTTACGAGATCGAGCTGATCGAGCTGAGACGGAGCAATCTAGGTATTGGTGGTTGAGTGACAATGTCTAAATTATTCGTGTTTGTTTTTTGTTTTTGTGCTTTTCATTACTTAGTTTTTAGTTTCATCTCATTATCGCTACATCTAGTGTTGTTGTTTATTTGTATTAAAAATTAGGGATAGATTTCAGTATAAGAGGGGTACCGCTTCCACCTGGATACCCCACTCTTATTTGGGGGCCGTAAGTCTACCTAGTAAAAATGTGATCCTCTCGAGTTTCGCTCGCGTTCGTCTAGCCCAGTCAGTCGTTTGCTTTGGCAAAACGCATCCTTCCAGTCGGTTACCCCCGGCCTCGGCACCTGTCGATCCGAACATTACGAGTAATTCGTGAATGCGAAATTTTTTTGCAGTGGGCCCTTGTACTGGGGGAAAAGAACCCGCATCGCAACACCGCAATGCTAGCCTGCCAGCGCAGTTACGCGTCTTCAAACAAGGCCAATTTCGGCGAGCACCAACATCTTCGCTCGCCGAGGCAGCAGAACATCGCTTAACGGACATTTAATTGGATCCTAAAATCACAACAAGTAAGGGAAAGTAAAAATAGGGTGGGTCATTTGCAGGTACAGCGAAGAGCCGTACCTCTTCACTGCTTTAAGTGCTTTGGTTATGGTAATGCTGTACAGGGATGCAAAAGATCCGATAGACATGGGACAAAAAGAAAAGAATGTTCGAGGGCGGCAAACTACATCCTTTGCAAGGATACTGATTTCAAGCACGTTTTAGGATCAGCAAAGTGTCGGATGGTCCTGGAAGTGCTAACCAAATTAAAAATCTACCTGCGATGACCCGTATCCTGCAGGTTAGACTACATTGCAGTGCAGCTGTCGAAAATCTGCTTGAGTAGTTTATGAGGGACATGAAAGTCGACTTTTTCTTGCTGAGTGACACCACGAAAAAGTTCGTCATCATGGTACCCTGGCAAAAGTGCACTGCTGGGTTCGTAACAATGCTGAGTTTCTAATGGAGAGCTATGGATGGACGAATGGCCTCGTGTGGGTTCAGTACTCAGGGACTACATTCTTTAGTGTATTTCTAATGCCAAACGAACAGATATCATCTTTCGAAACCAAGTTTAAGGCTTTGGAGAACGATGTCTAGAACGCAAATGGTAACGTACTCATTGGAAGATACTTCAGTGCGACATGCCTCAAACTGGTCCGTGGAGAAAACGTGTCTTAGAGATAGCGGCCAGGATAGGACTCGTCGTGCTGAACACCGGCGGTACATCGACATTCTGCTGTGTGGGCTGTGACATTTGCCTCGCAACCCCTACGACGGAGGGTACACAATTGGAGAGTATTAAAGGACTACTCAGCCAGTTGTCCTCAGTACATTCTGCTTCAGATCCATGATACTGTCTCCCAACACTCTTGCTCTTGACCTTTCGTGGTTGGATGGATCAATGGGAAGAAGAACTGAAGGGCTAGCAGCTCAAGAAGTGGTGAGCTCAACTATGAGCATCGTTACGTCCGCTTGCAGCGCTTCTATGCCGCGTCGGAGACCCTGGCACGGCAAGCCTTCAGTGTATTGGTGGTTGTATGAAAAGTCAAGGAAGTGAAAGCTAAAATGTGGAGCGGCACGGGCATGGAGCCACGGCAAGGAATGCAACCGGTCAGCAGCACATAAGCTTGCCAGGAAATACTTTCACAAAATTATTAAAAGCAGTAAGGCCCGCCGCTGGCAAGATCTAGTGGACCATGTGAGCAATGTGTCTACAAACTAGTTACGCGCAAGCTTGGTGCACTACACAAGCCCTGCATATATGAAGCAGAGAAGATCGATGAGATAGTGTGAGCACTTTTACCCACCTATCCCTTCCGTGTTGACACTGTTCACGGCGAAATAGGAGTCAAATGCCCGCTCTTCAACCAGCTGAAACTGGAAGAGGCAGGCCAATAATTGAAACCAAGGAAGGCTCCAGGCCCAAATGGCATCCCAGCTGAGGTGTTGCGGCTCGTATATCATCATTTTCCTAACTTCCTGCTCAGTACATTCAACGCTTAACCACGGGAAGGGGTTTCCCCATTCCGCCCATTATGCATGCTAGACATGGCTGGGAAAATACTAGAGAAACTTATCAAAGGAAGACTCACTGACGTGATTCGTACAACTAGCGACCTATCTCCTCGATAGTGTGGCTTTAGAGCAGGACGCTCTACAATTGCAGAGGTGGTCCAAAGGGCGCCAAGCGACGGGTGGCTCAGTTATTGACTAGGTGGGTGGATATTCAAAATATTAGAAGAAAGATTTGAGCGGGTCTCATCGAAGGAGTATTTATACAAAAAGAAAAACATAATTTGAAAAAAGCAACGCTATTTATTTGTTTTTCCGACAAATATGTATATTTCGGGAGTCAATGTTCTCCCTTTTTGAGTGTCGAATTTATGTTTTTTATGGATGATAAATTATCTTGGAAACAAAAAATAAATAGTTTAATATCTAAGTTAGTACTCTGGATTAGGGTATTTAGGTCTAGAGATATCAGGGTTAAAAACTTAATTTATAATGCTCATGCTTTGCCTCTAGATTCTTCTTCACTGTAGCACTACATCCCCACTCGGGACTTCGCTTCCTGCAACAAGCGCCTCCAACTGTCTCGGTCCATTGAACCCGTCCTCAATTTCGAGATCCAAGCAGCGATGAACTGTTTTCATCGACCGAGTTAGACTAGCTCTTCCTCACTGGACTCCACCCTTCAGTTCTCCCAACGAATACCTTTTTGGGTATCCATTGTTCGTCCATACGATTCACATGGCCAGCCTTTTGCAGTTTCCGCAGCCTTACAATCGTTGTGACCTCCGGCTCGTCAAAAATTTCATATAGCTTATGGTTGTATCGAATTCGCCATTGGTCCCCGTCTAGCTTCGCCCCAATTATTCGGCTCAGGATATTCTGGATACGATGAAAAACTCTTTCCTAGTTCCGGCATATCTTCTGCAGCTTTTGGGGGACTACCTGAAGGACCCAAGCTTGCTTTATAATAGGATGCAGTGGCGAGGAGGGATGGAAGTTAAATTGGGCGTTGTTCATGGATTTATCCTTGGTCCAGACTTGTGGAATATATCCTGCGATGGGCCATTGAGGCTAGAGCTACGCGCTTGATCAGTTATGCGGATAATGTTGCGGCATTATCTGCTCGAGGCACTGTCTAACAGGCACAACTTAGACTAGATATGCAAATGCGGCGTATGGGAGACATGATAACTACTCGGGGCTTAGTCTAGCACTAGAGAAAACCGAAAAAGTCATCCTGAGAAAGAAAAGAGTCCCCAGAGTAGGGAAGATCAGTATTGGGGAAGTACTGGTTGAATCGAAACCATCCATAAAGTACATGAGGTTGCTGATCGACTCGAATATGAGTTTCTATAAGCAAATCCGAAATAAAAATTCTTGGCACAGATACAGAGAAAATGAACACTGAGGTTTGCATCTTCATATACGAAACTCTCTGATTCAGCGGTGCTAGTCATCGGAGGCATCATAACTATCGCTCTTCTTGCTAGAAGGCGCCGTACTATATACTTGCGTCGAAACGAAGATACGAGGGAGACAGTTAACCGCGAGGAGAGACAACGCTTACTCAATTATTGGAAACAGTCATGGAGGAAAGGATCTGAGACTGTGGCTCAATCGGATGCATGGCGCAACTGACTCCTGACCCAGCTCATGAGTAAGCATGGGTGTTTTCAGTCTTATTGTAATTGCACAAGGTTGGTAATTCTTGTTGTCCCGACTGTAGATTTTGTATGCAAAAGACAGGACAGATTGCGCCGGGACCTCCACAAGGAAACAGGAGATTTTTCTCCGAATACTCTAATCCGGGAGATGCTTGGATGGGAACCATGTTGCATCATTATTTTAGGACAGTCCAAAGATCAAAATAGCTCACAGCAGTCGGAGGCATTAGGGTTGGGGGATTACTTTTCTAGTAATCTCTCTTCCTCCCTCCCCTCCCACTAGAGGAGGGATCCCCCAACTTGAAGGCACCCAACGGCGAAGCCCGAAGTAATGTGTCAAACGGTTCAAGGCTAAGTTCTCAGGTTGACAGGGGAGGTGTTTAATGGGTGATTTAGACGTTTTGCGTGTCTGGTAGCTCCACACTCAGGATATACATAGCCTTACCTCCCAACAACAACAACTAGTTGATTAGGTCAAAAAGTTCATGCGAGGACTTTCAACTTCAAGAAACAACGAAAAGATCTCTTGACTATTTCTAGCTCTCGCTTTGAGTTCCATCGAACTTCATAACAAACCGAGAAAACGTCGCAGAATATCGCCATCATTCACCTTTTAAAACTTCTCCTTCAGTTGGCCGGCTCTGCTTCTGACATTCTCAGATGCGAAAGATTAAAGAATTGCAAACGAACATGCAAAAGTGAGAAAATGTCTGGTTTGAATTGAATTTCAACCTCTGATTGAAATAACGCGGAAAAATATTGCGATCATGTCCTAAAATCATTAACATCAAATACATATTTAACAGTTTTAAAATACTTTTTATTATAAAATATCTAAAATCAACATATAAAAATCAATGCTGCAATTATACTATTTATACGTCTTACGAATACAATTATCATCTTTTTTGTATGTCTTCTCATGTCTTTAACAGTAAATATTCTGTCTTTATAAAATAACGCTATTAAATAAATATATAATAAAACAGATCAATTGTTTTCTCAAAATATCAATTAAGCATTATGCCGAACACTGTTAAAATTAAATAACTAAATCGAATTTCGCGCACAAAAATGATAAAAGCATTTATTGCTAGACTAAAAATATTAAATATAAATTATAAGTTTTTCATTTAAAATATAATTTCTCTTGTTCTCAATTTAACAAATTGTATTAATTTAAAAGGCCGTTCTACTATTACCTAATCCACGCGCTGGAAGACTGTTAGTTTTGGCCGTAGGAGTATCACGTGCTTGCGAATGGGCCACGGCTATGCTTAAGCATTGAACCCATTCCTCGGCATTTTTACCATCTTTTGGTTTTAAAATTAATGTTTGATCACCGGTGAAAATTTCAAAAGCCTTAGGTATATTGCGCGCACCACGCGACACTTTAACTGAGCGAATTTGATTGACATCGATGCTTTCACCGCCGCTCTGAATGGAATGAAGAGGAATTATGCTGTTTGTAGTGTTTTGAGGATTTTGGAAGACTTACCGATCCTTTGCATGATAAATGCGCTCCGGAAAGTGTAAAATATCGCGTCCGCCACCTTCGAAACAATCTCCATTTACCTTTTTTCTCTTTCAATTGTCCTTCGATCATCGGTTGGTTGTTACCTCGGAGGAAGCCGACTGCTTTGTCGGGATGATTACACAAGAAGCAGCCCCATTGAAATTCCAACTCGTTGGCGTTCGGTTTAGTCTGATCAGTCTTAATAACTTCGAACACATCTAAAAATCCCGAATGTCGCAGTTCATTGACAAGAATTTCACGGTCCTAGAATGGAGTAAGTAGGTTGTTTCAGCACAGAATCAAGTGAGATGGAAGAGTTTTCTATTGTATGTTTCTGCACATGGAACAGGTTACAGAGAAGAGGACTCACCTTGTGCGATGGAAAATGACTAGTTACTAATTCTGTAAACGTTCGATTTTCACACTTTAAAATTTGCCAAATATTTTTTAAGTTACTGATGCCTGGCTCTCTTGTACTAAGTACACATTTTTCTTTGACCTTGAGATTGTAATGCAAGCATTAGTTTTTGAAATGATTTTAAATGAAGGGAGCAGCAACTTACATAATTTCTGACTTGAAAATCTAGGAACATTAAATGGATCCACGTTCTAGGGTTTCGGGTGCGCATCGTGAAACACGTTTTTGAGTACAAACAGTGCGGTCCACGTACTTGACAGGCAAAATGTAATTTCGCCACTTTCTTGGTACGACGCTCTGCAAAATTGTTAGAATGAATATAAATTAAAATTTCTCTTTTTTCATCATTAATGAATCGTGTTTTACAATACACTGATTTTAATTACCAATGAAGTATTAAAATAATTGAAAGTATATCAATCAAACAGTTGGAATAAGGACACAAACCTTCTATTCCACATCGTGTTGGTGGTGGTAGATATTGAGATATTTCATCCATATAATTTTTGATCGATTGGAAGTTCTTTTCACAAAATTGCTGAACTGGATCTCGCATTATTTGATACGGCTCGAAAGTACTCATTCGTTGATTGATAATGCTGTTGTTAGCATTGATTAAAGTTACGCTGGTATTGTCATTTCGTCGAGATGTTACCGTTGTGGGTCCAGAGACTACTACCTCATTTTCAGCCTGAAGAACAGCATGTCCAGTAAGAAAATTACAAAATTTCTTGAACTATATACTAACCACATTAGTTGAATTAATCGGAAGAGTCATCACAGATTTTTGAGTAGTATTGTTTTGCAAAGGTGGCGATGCGGGTGAGGCATGATGAACAGAGACACTGTTTTGTTGCAATGCTATTGAACCTATTATTGAAGTCGAGTATAAGTAAAAGGTGCAACTAAAGTTCTTTTTTTATAGCTAACCTGTCGATTGATTCAATGCATCAGCACTATATTTTCCTAGTGCTCCAGTTGAACCGAGCAACGTTATGGGTCCTTGAGAATGAGGTCTTATTTTTGTGGGTGAAGTTGTTACCGTTACACCACCGGATGTTATTTTTGTCGATGGAATACCCCATTTATTATGACCGGTGATTATTACATTACTGCTAAGCGGCGGAACAGGTGTTACATATGTGGGGCTCGATGGGGTACCCAACGCTGCTGCCTGTTGTGCTACATTCCCACTTGAATGACTATTTACATTATTCGAATTCGAACCATTTTGATTGATTTGTTGTGAAGAACTCAATCGAGTCATGCTTTTATGTAATCCACCTACAGAACCACCTGTAAGTTTAGTGTTTAAATATTAAGCTGTTGTTAAATCTCAAAAACAAAACCTTGAATGCAAACTTGAAACCAAATGGGGTGTAGACTAATTTATTTCCGGTTTATTTGTGCATTTTTAAGACAGGTTTAAGTATATAGCGATGATGAAAATGTAAAGCTAAAATAATAGTTGAAGAATTTTTGCAATTTCGAAGGAAAATAGTGCTGCAGAAAAATTGGATTAAGGAAACCTCAAATTAAATGATTATTTGCGGCTTAAAAGCTGCCATGGCGCAACAAGTCGGGCAGGAAAAGTAGTCATACCAGGCGGGGTTTATAATAAACCATTTAGTAGTTTTTAAATTCGCCATTCGATTTTTACGTCCTGGGCATTCGTTTTTTAAAGAAACTTCCAATATGAATATTTAATATTTTGATTTGGCGCCATTTTATTACAAGTGATCTGCCGTGCCTCAACCAAGAAAAGGATGATGTCTTTATGGGTGATGTGCGGATGATTCGCAATGCTGACTGCGATACTGACCACTCACTGAGGTAAATACAGATACAGGATTGCTGCAATAATTAACTCGACTAGGACCCGGATTTCAAACCTCAACTTAGAGAAGTTAAAAGAGAGCTCTGGATAGGTCAGATTCACGTCCACCTGGAAAAAAGGTATCAATCAGGCTAGTGAGAATGCTGCCCTGGAGGTATATAAAGCGTTCGATGTGGATGGAATTCCGACGGAGCTATTGAAGGCAGGCGAAACAACCATTAGTGAGCATATACATAATCATTCAATGAGCATGGATTGAAGAAAAACTCCTGGAAGACTTACGTAAGAGTGTAATCTGCCCAGCATATAAAAAAGGGATCCTGTTTGTGTACATGCTATAAAAAATTTGCAAAAATCATCAAACGTCGACTGAAAATCTACGCTGACGGAATTATGACTGTAGAGTAGAATGACCGAATGTTCACCAGAACTTCTCAGCGAAGATACCTTGGAAAAATTCTTGGAAAATAACATCGAAGTATACCAACTTTTTGTATTGTAGATTTCCTACAAGCCTTTGACATTATCGGTCCAAAAGTCATATACAAACATTCTTTGAACTAGGAATCTTATCAAAACTGGTGAGCCTGGTTAAGACCATAATGAACATAACCGAGATGGCTCCTCAGCCTGGCATTTGAAAATAATAATAATCCATCGCACAACAGTCTATGCTTATCCCAGATGCTCTAGAGGTCAAATGCTTTCTTAGACCAAAGTGGTTTTCTTTAAGGTGTTTTGCCCGTCATATTTGCGCTGCATAAGACGTAGTTTTGGTGAAGTTAAATACGAAGATATCGGGTCTATCAGGATAGTGTCAGTGTTTCTTAAGTGCTTTCCCACAAGTGCTAATAGAGATAGGTGAGTACCCTCATTGATTTTATGAACTTGGTGTAATTTAGAAAACTAAAATTTGATTAAAACTAACACATGTTTCAAAATGGAACAGGGTGCGGAGGACCGGCTTCCTGACCCGTGAATAAAAAATGAATTTAGTGGCAGTGACAGACAATCAATGAAAATGAGAAAAAAAGAAAAAGGACAAATGCTGTGCACCAATGAGTTGTGAGCAAAGGGGGGGGAAAAAAGATTTTAGAATCAACACCATAGCGACAGACCTAACCTTTAATTTTACACCACCTGTATCAATGCTTAAAATTAATATCGTATCTAGCAATATGGGGCAAATTGTAGTAATCGAGCAGTCGCCTTAGCAAACTGCTCGAAAACCTGCATAACACTTATCCGAAATTTTAATCGCAGTTTTGAAAAATTTAATTATTTCTATTTATAGTTAAACTTTTCTTTATAATTATATTCTTTATACTTATCTTTTTCTATTATTATTTAAATTTTTCTATATTATTATTTTTCATTAATTTAATAATTCAAATCTGCATTTGAAATGCGGATATCAACACCTTTTCCCGCTGCACGTGCACGTATTGCATTGGCGAAGGCAAGTGTGCAGCGGAGTGAATGAGAGGCTCGTCGAGTCCCGTTGCGACATCTAGCAACTGGACGACTGGCAACCAAAAGGGGAGTCTGTTATTGATCGTCACCGCGAACATGTCGCGAGAACAGCGCCAGCAGCAGTAGAAGCAACTGTAATAACTTCAGCAGCCATCGAGGCGGGAGTATCTTCTTGCTCGTACTCCTATCTACGTTTCGAGGTGTAATTAAAAGATTTCGGTGCTGGTAGCAAGCTATTAGGGGATTGTGGATCTCGGATCGCGTACGCCCAAGTAGTATTCGACTTTCCTACTACTTTTTTAAACCGCCATCGGGATCGAGGTGTTCTGTGTTGTTGCTTTTGCCGTGCGCCTTTGATAGTCAGCGAGCGGACATTCCACTTAAAGGCACCACGTATGGGTCGGTCGGTGGTAATGCATCAGAAGTGTTGGTGTGTCGTAAAAACAATGGAAAATTAAACTTCCTTCAAGTAGTGACATCCTTTGCCGCGAATCGGCAATACGCAGCCCAACAGTAGCTTTCTCAGAAGTCACATAGTTTTAAAATAATTTTTTGACTTATTTAAGGCATAAACGCAAACACTTATAAATCTTACGAAAATTTAAAGTTAAAAATAGTTTCAGTCATATCTGGCTTCTTTTCAAATCGAAGGGAAATAGTGAGAAAAAGACGGTCAAATTCAGTGACACTTTGTTCGTGCTGGACTTGAATATGAATCTTATATCGGTTGGAAAAGCGCCAGACAAAAGGCATTTTCGACAAATCAAAAGCCGAGAAAGTTAATTCTCGCGAATAAGTTATTCTTGTCGCAAAACGAAGAAACGAATTCTACGATTTTGAAGATGTTATCCCATCAGAATAAAACGAGGCCGTCGAAGTTAAAGGAGAATTCGAGTGCGAAGTCTGTGCTTCGGGAAAGTTGAGCAGAATCTCCTTTCCAAAAAGTGCTCAGATAACATCGTAGTTGGGTGAGCACATTCATTCAAATATGTGCGGAAAATGAGGACTGCATCGATGGGAAAGAGTCTTTATTTTGTGATATTTATAGACAATTACTCAGGTTGGTATGAGGTGAGATTTATTCGACAGAAGAGCTAGGTAACTAGCCAATTCGAGAGATATTGAGGCATGGTAAGCACGCAGCAATAAACCAAAATTAAAACTTTGCAGGCAGATAATAGACGTGAGCATCTTAACCGGGAACTCGACACCATCCTCAACAAACACGGAATCATGCGTTGATTGACAGGATCATATTCTCTCTAACAAAATGGTACTGCTGAGAGTAGAAATCGGACATTGGTAGAGATGGCCAGATGTCTTCTTATCCAGGCGGGATTCCATTTCAAGTTTGGTTAGGATTTATTCCAGATGTGTCAAACTTCAGATATGTACGTTAAGGATAATGCCCCTGGAAAGTAGAAGTTCGAGCCAAAGTCAAAGCAAGGCGGGTTTGTAGGATTCAGCACCAAATCTAAGGCTTATCGCGTTGGGCAAGGGTGGAAATATCGAGGGATGTCAAATTTATGGACAGATTCTACTCTCAGCTGAGTAACAAATTTAAAGATTTCGCGCCGTCAGATCAGACCAGGACCATCTTAGAGCACCATCAAATGTAGCAATCGACGACAAATTAGTGCAAGCGAATTTACTCCGCAATCAAGATGATTGCATCGAAAATGACGACATCCAGTCACAAACGAGAGGAAGATTGGATGTCAGCTGAGAGAACAGTCGAATCTGAGCAAGAAGAATTTCCACAGATGACGTCTCCGGTCGACGTGTCTAGGCTAAGAGGACGAGAAAGGCGACGCTTAGCGACAACAGGAAGAAGGAGACCTCGAAACGAATTTACTGAATCAAATTGCGTCGAGGAATTCAAAGCTCATGACGCTTTCTTCAGCGAAATCCCTGTGGCTCAGGCGCTTAAAGATCAGTAATCAGGAAAGTGGCCGACGAAGTCAAGTCTATTTTGCAAAAGACACATGGGATCTAGTGGATTCAGGTGTAGGAGGCAGTAGATTTGTTTTTGGATATTTGTATGGATCTAACGGTGTTATCGTAAAATATAAGGCAAAGGGGTACAGTATGCAGTACGTCAAAGATTTCTATGAGATATACGCTCCAGTGGCAAGGCTAGGGTCCATTCGCATAGCAATCGCAACGGCTGCTCAAAGAAATATGCAAGTAAGACAATACGACGTGGAAACGGCTTACCACAATGGCGATCTTCAAGAGACTGTATTCATGGAAGTCTCTGATCGGTTTTGAGAAATATTGAACCACATAGTGAAAGAAGAAATGCCAGACGACCGAATAGTCGAAAGAGCTAAAGCAATGCTATTGGAAATTTCTAGCAGTGACAAAATTGTCATATGAAAAAGGCCTTATACGATTTGAAGCAGGCTGGTAGAGCATGGAACAGAACATTTGACATGGAACAGAAAAATTGACATGGAACCGAAAAGATTTGGGGCTAAACCAACAAATGGTTTCCCCTGCGTGTGCTTACGATAGCAAGGGGACGAAGAATCATTATATATGTCGCAAAGCAGCTTGAAAACGTCATACAGAACATGGAAACGAAATTGGAAGGCTTGGCCGCAGCCATAAACCTGGCCGGTCTACACAATTAACTATGGACTGAGAACCAAGCATGATGTTAACACAGGAAAATACGAAGTCAATGATTCCAAGCACAAATACAACGATACTGAACATGAATTTGATGATGCAAAACATGAGCTCAACGATGCCAAGCAACTCAATGATACCAATATACGAGCTCCATGCGAAACGAACACAAATCAGCACAAGCTGCATAACACCCATTCGCACAATTTTACAAATATTATTACATATCCATACAACGTTTATAATCAACCCAACGTTAGTGTATCCATTCCATTTAGCGAAAATTACCATTAATCACAACACTGTTTCATGAATGACGTACAAGTGAAAGATATCAATGACGAGATACCTACGTTCAACTCAAATAATCGAAATTCATTTACCAGCGAGCGGTTTATTTCCAGGATCAGTATGCTGGCTTTAAATAAGGAATGGCCGGACTCAGAAGTTTTGTCCGCCGCCCAGCGGAATCTCGAAGGATCTCCGAAAGTTTGGGTTGGTGGAATCAAGTACTGGTTTGTCTCGTTCGAACACTTTGGACAATTATTAACGGACGAGTTTCCTGATGAAAGAGTGGCAGCAGATTGCCACATAGAAATGGCCAATACCGTTTGATTATAAAACGAAAAACCATTAGAATATTTCCATCGAATGATGGGTCTAGGCAGAAAGTACAGGATGACGGGTAATGATATAATGCAATATGTTCGAAACGGCTTGAAGCACGAGTCATTTCAAAATTTAATTGCGAGCATAAAATTCTCCACGAACAAAGATTTGTATTTGGCCATTCAACGCTTCCTGAACAACCAACAAACCAGAACAGACATGATCGTTAAACCAAAGATGTCACTGTCCAATGATACAGAATTCAATTGGAAAGAGAGAGAAAGAGAGAGAAGTGCATATTGCAAATCGGCCTATTGATCGGAAATGCTATAATTGCGACGAACCAGGTCATATTGCAGTAGATTGCAAAAGGGAGCAGCGCCGACCAAGATGCGAGCCTTCCTGTAAAACATCTCATCCATCCGAAAGATGCCCTGACACAAGGAGTACTCGTATAAATAACATAGTCGAAGCGACTGAGAGCGTTGTCCATGTGTCCGAACTGAAACAAACGATGAATCAAGATCAAGTTAATATTCATAAGAATGAATTTACAAAAGACGTAATCCCCCAATATGATAATCTTCCTCCATTGGATACCTCAGCATTAATCGGCACTAGTTGCCCCGTAAGTTTAATCAAAGCTAAAGAATTGCTTTGTGAAGTAAATAATTTAGAATCTGTCGTAATCATGCAAGGCATCATACTGGGCTTGTCATACTGGGCAAAGCAAAAATAGTACTTAAAATTGACAAACGCGAATTACTAGCACACTTTTTTGTAGTACCCGATGACACGATGCGACTCGATTTGATTCTAGGAAGAAATTTTCTGCAACGCGATGACCGCAACGTTAAAATAAACTGACCGATAGATACTGTCGAAGTAAGTGTCGTTAGCGGAAGCGATCAGGTACGCCAAAATTTTATGGAAGTTCTTAACATAAATGAATTTTATAATTTTCCAATACGCAACGAAATAGAGAATTCGTTGGATTGGTTTGATAAGGAATGCGTTCGTAAGCTGATTATCGAACACGATAATACTAAATGGCCTGGCAAACCAGTGATTGAGCACGTAATGGAGATAGAGGTCACGCCAGACAAGCCGATATTCTGCTCTCCAAAGCGACAGTCAGTTGCAGAGAAGTAGGCAACTGACGACATCATACAAGAACTATTAAATATAGGAATCATTCAAGAAAGTTGGTCGCCATACAGTAGTCGTACTGTATCCGTAGGGAAGAAGAGTGGAGGATATAGACTCTGTACCGATGACCGGGAAATCAATAAAATCACGATTAAGGATAGATATTCGTTACCAGTAATTGGAGATCACCTAGAAAAATTGAGATGAAAACGATTCTTTACTAAATTAGATTTAAAAACGGATTCTTTCACATAAAAGTGAGTCCAGAATCAAGAAAATTTACACCCTTTAGCACAAGTGATGGCCAGTACGAATACTTACGCATGCCATTCAGACTAGCTCCGGCGATATTTTCAAGATTTATTCGGCCTGTATTCAAGGAGCTTATTGATGCTAACCGATTATTAGTGTGCATAGACAATTTGTTGATTTCAACCGAAACTATAGACCAACATGTTGAGGTTTTATCCCTCGCCCTCAAAAATATTGTGGACAATAAACTAGAATTGAATTATTTGAAGTGCAAATTTCTCAAAACATGTATTAGTTACTTGAGCTATAGAATTGATGTCGAGGGTATACGACCGGGTAACAATCATATTGAGTGTATTCGTAATTATCCAATGCCAACGGACTTTAAATGATTGCAATGGTTTATTGGTTTCATTAGCTATTTCCGCAAATTCGTGAAGGATTTCGCGATTAAGGCAAAACCTTCGCAGGACGCTTTGAAATTCAACGTTAAATTTGAAGTGACAGAAGAATATATAAAATCATTTGAGATATTGCGCGAATCCCTAATAAAGGATTCTGTTTTGTCAGTATATTTGCCTCATGCGAAGACTGAACCTTATACAGACGCAAGCAAATACGGCTTTGGTGGTGTGTTGTTACAACGACAGAAAGATAATAAATTGCAAGATAATTAATTGCACCCAGTAATGTTCTTTGGTAAACTTCTTCAGCTGAACAAAGTTATCATTCATTTGAACTAGAAATCCTAGCCATCGTAAACTCGATTCAGAGATTTCATGTTTACCTACACGGTATATCTTTTAAAATTGTAACTGATTGTAGAACTTTAAAACTGACAATTGAAAAGAGGATATAAATCCATGTATCAACAGATGGGAATTACTTTTATGCAACTATAACTACGAGCTAAAACATCGAAAAGGAACCGGTATGCATCATGTTGATGTCTTAAGTCGAATTGAAGATCAGCAAATATGCCATATAGTAGAGGGAGATAATATGAATCATGTACTCAAGGTAAAGCAATCACGTGACGAAGCTATTCGGCATATAATAGATCAGATTTCTAAAGAACAAAGTCCTTTGTGTAAGGTCATTGATGGATTATTATTTCGCAAACAAAGAAGGAGGTTGTTATTCTTCGTTCCAGATGTGCTGGTTGACTCAATTATGAGGACGTACCATGACGAAATGAGTCACGTGGGTGCGAAGAAAACTATCAAATTGATCTGTCGGTCATACTATCTTCCGAATCTGACATCTCGAGTCCAGGACTACATTAAAAGATGTCTTCGGTGCATAGCCTATTCGCCAAAAAAATGGAGCGGGTGAAGGTTATTTACACAGCATTAATAAAGGTTCCGTACCATTTCATACTTTGCATACAGATAATTTTGGCCCACTTGAAACAACGAAGTCGGGTAAAAAACATTTTTTTAGTGGTCGATGCTTTCACTTATTTTATTAAAATATATGCAATCAAAACAACCAACTGAGCTGAAGCAAAACGATGTTTACGGCAATACTTTGAGGCATATGGTAGACCACAGCGTATTATATCGGATAGAGGTACAGGATTTACCTCCTCGGAATGCAAGGAATTCATAATAGAAAATAACATCAAACATGTCCTGAACGCAACCGCAAGTCCTAGGTCGAATTGACAAGTTGAGCGTACGAATAGATTTTTGAGGCCAATATTCTCGAAGTTGTGTAATGGAAAATTGGGACGGGATACTGTATTGGGTCGGTGCGAGTAAACTATGAATAATACCGTTAGTCGAGGTATTAATACCACCCTCAGTCTTGCACTATTTGGTGCAAATCAACGCCTATTTTTATGCATTCTATTAGTGAGTATCTTGAGCCATTAATTGAACGGGAAAATGATTCAAAGGAAATTTGCGATATGATAATTTTCAACAACGATAAAACGCAATCATGAGGTCAAATTAGCCCTTTAAATAGAAGTAAATTGGTATGAATGTTCAGAATACTATTATAAATGAATTGTGAAAAGTCCCCATCAATCCCGCTTGTATAAAAAATTTTATTGATGGTGAAAGTTTGCAAAAATTGCACAAACCAAAAGATGAAAAAATTTGTATAAGCCGTTTCGATCCAAATCGCCAATGAAAAAAAAACAGAGAGACCCAATTGTAATTTGCACTTGAAAGACCTAGGCCGAACAGCACTCATCATACTATGGCTAATATTCGTGCATACTAATTGTAAATGTTCTAAATTGAAGCGTTAATTTTTTAAAATAACCGTCTCCAAGAAATAAGTCAGTGACTTTGGAATGTCTGTATCAATATCTTCAAACATACGACCTGGTGGAGGATAATTAGAATTATCTAACACTGCACATTGAATAGCCTTTCGAATAATTGCTGCTGTAGCTTCTAAGATGCGAAACCGCTCTTCTTTTTTATCTGTTTTTTTTCCGTACAAAGCTTGATTTAAAATATCATGGTGACTATCAATAAAACATACGAATGTTAATGATCCTGATTTTTCTGTAATAATAATTTTATTACCATACTCCAACTTCAATCGCATTTTAATGGTTCTGTTATCTATTGTTGATTTTTTACAAATACTTTTCAATTCGTCTAATCTGAATTGACAATCATCGTTATTTTCAATATACTTAAATATTTTTCTCATCGCAATATTTGTAGCTTCATCTTGAGGACGACCGACTTTACCTCCAGTGGTCGGTTTCAAAAAAGAATTGTAGCAATCGTTATGATACTTAGCCTCTGCAGCGACTAAATCATATTCAAATTCAATTCTAGCAGGAAACAGCTTTGGCTACATCATCACAAAGGGTTTTAGCTATAGTAAGAATACTGTCTTTGAACGAAAGTGTAGTCACTTGAAAAATTTTACGTCGGTACTGCAGTGCTTTTTTCTTCTCCAACTCTTCATTTAATTCATTGCCGCAAAATAAACAACACTGATTGAAGCAAAATGTAGTTTCACTTACTCATGCTCTAGTAAGAGGAGGACTTATTTTTGATGAACCAGCTTCTTCTTCTTGGCGCCGTCTTTTCACGGCATCAATGCTACTTTTTCGAGCATAATTTGTTCGACACTGCACATGAATTTTTGCCGATGTCTGGTCTTTCAGGTACTCCGAAACCTCATCACCTCTTTCAATATTTGCATCAATTAATGCTTTCATGCCGCGATCAACAGTAACAACCCCACTTACAGTCAAAGGTTGACTACAAAAAAAAAACAAGATTTGCGACATTTTTTTTTAAAACAGTAAAATGCACAAACTTTGTTACAAAATATAAGCGATAGCCACGAGTTGTCACTACAAAGGAATGCTTACGATTAACAAGATTTTGTTGAGTATGAGACCTTTGAAACGGAGCAGGTATACGAGCATCGCCACGCTGACAATTGAATGGAAGACAGATGTTACTCAAGGCCAATGCGACTAAATGAAAATAGGGGCGGAGTTTTTGACGTTCATTTATATTCTAAGAATTTTATAATTTGTATGTATAAGACATATGGACTCATATGTTTACTCGTATAACGGTTCAAAAATGTATACAAAAGTACATTAACGTGCAGATTACGAATAAAATAATTTTTTCACTTCTTTCAACCGCTATATCACGGAAATGGCAGCGCTTATGAAAAAAAGTGTGAATACATTTAGTGTAGAGAATCGGATGATCTACAATTTTTGTCCGGACTTTTTTTGCTGTAAAACTCACCGTTTAGCTGAAAAACGCGAAAAACTTATTTTTGCAAACTTTCACCATCAATAAAATTTTTTGCACAAGGGGGATTGATGGGGACTTTTCACAATTCATTTATAATAGTATTCTGAACATTCATACCAAACTTATTAGGGAATGAGTGGGGGGAAATATGTGCCCTTTATGAAATGATTGAGAGATTATTTCCCCTAAAGAGCCACAATTTGTGGAAATGATATTGGTTCGGAAAAGTAGTTACTTTTAGGATAGTTATTTGTGATGATTAACTGCATAGAAAGCTTGACCTTTAAAACGGGAGTAATTTTTATATGAAGCACATTTGATACCATGCTGAAATAAAGCTTTGAACTGTTTTTCCAACAACAATATCGAAACGTTAAAAATCACAGAAAGAAAAAATTAAACAACAGAAAAATGTCGACAAATTAAATTTGGTCTGTAAATGCCCTTTAGTAAAAAGTTTAAAGTCATACAGGTATAACTCGTAAAAACATTGAAAGATATATGTATCGATTTATGAAAGATATAGCTGATTTTAGTTTGCATTCAGGATTTGTTGTGAATCTTTCATAAAAAAAAAAAGATTAATACCCGCTATATTAAGCCGCGTCATGCTCCGATGCGTATTGCTAGAAGGATGCAACCGCCCCGTGCTTCTTGAATCACCTAATTTTGCTCGACGTGTGTAGCCAGTGTGTGGCGGTGTAGGTGGTACGACTGATGCACCAGTATGCGAATTAATTGCATTATGATTAGTACTCGGTGTCGTTATTGTAGATGTATGTATGGTAAGAACATGACCACCCGTTGGTGAAATTGATGTCATCCCATTTAATTGCGCTCCCACATGATTATGCGTTACAGCTGCAATTGCTGGTGCAGTTGTTGATGATGCCGTAACTGGACTTGTTGATGGCGAATTAAGCTTAACAATCGTGACACCACCTGATGTCTTATTACCATTGTTGACGTTAACTTGAGTGGAGGATGACTGTTGTTGGCTGAGTTAGTTTTATCGATTTTAATATTTCAATTTTGTTTTAATAATAAAAGTATAATAAACAGAGTAAATCACATTTAGATATAAATGATAAGAGTATAAGTTAAATATTTCGAAAAACCCGAGTAAATGCAACATACTAATTTAAAATCTAATTTCACCAAAAATGTTTACATCAGAAATTTTCTACTGTACTCAAATCTACCAAATTCATTGAACGCCAAAATATTTTATGCCTTGCTAATATTTATTCGGGTTGCAAGTTATATATTAAATAAATATAAAATAAAATGATATTAAACCTTAGTGAGTTTTTCTGTCGAACACATGCCAAAACCTTATCGGTAAATAAGACTGGATACGATGAGCATAACTTAGTTGCTTCATGCAGTAATACGCTTTGTGATGTACGATCAACATGCGGTAAATGTTCTAGTACAAAATCTAATGCAAATTGTGCTTTATCCTACGTAAAATAAAAAGAAATTTTACTTTGTAGTGGAATATTTATACGTAAAGTCAAAGATATTAAGTTTAATTCTTTAAAAAGCAATTATTGGAATTTAAATTACATTTAAACGTTATTTTCTGGATCTCACATTTATTTAAATTGACTCATTTCCTTACTAGACTCTCTATATGTATTTTGCATTCAGTATATCAAATAATCATTCAATTTGTGCAATCTGTCTTTCTTAAAATTTTCAGCTATTATAATTTTGAGTCTTATTCGCTAATTACTCAGTGGTCGCACGACATTAAAACATCCAGCATGCAAAGTAAATAGAGCTACACATTTTACGCTATTTTTTTGTATTTTAGCGTGCATTATTGAAGAAGTATTCAAGATAAAAATGCTATTAATTTTAGAGCCTTTGATGACCGTTTGAATTATTTATCATCCTTCTAACGTTTAGCTTATTAAAAGAGAAGAAAACTACATACTTTACTACTTTTGCCAGAGGTCGCGAGAATTTGTGCTGCCAAAGAAACTGTTGATGGTGTTTCTTCGGCTGCTGCTTTGATCTTGTCGAAATAATTTGCTATGAGATTTGGACGAGTCTCGGCCAACTTCAGTAGAACCGACATTGTGGCAGGAGCTGTGGTGGTATCACTTAAAAATTCACATAATTGCGGTATACTTGATTCGAGAACCTGAAATACATTATGGAAATACAATCAGTGTTAATTTTGCATGCGTGCATAAACAGAAATTATATTGTGCAAGCGATCATGCAATTACCGTAGGTTTCTTTTGTGCAATCAGCGTGAAAAGTTGTAGAAGAGATAATTTCTCTTGGCTATCACAACGAGGCAGGAGGGAAACGAGCAGTGGTGCATGAGGCGCGAGTTCATCGGGCGATACCTCATAAATTTGTGATAGAACTCGACATAGTCCATAGTTACCTGAAATGATAAAAAAAATTAAACATCTTATTTTTTCTCCAGATTACAATTGGTTAATTATAAGAATTTCTTTGCATGTATCATTAATTTGCAGAAATTGTTTGCTGATTGCCCATGAGAAAAATATCTTCGTTTTTGCTTTTGGATTTCCTAGGCTGAGCCAACTGTTGTGATAATTAAGGTATTAAAATAAAATATGTATGACGGATTATCTTCGAGATGCGATGATTGATGGAGATGCATTCTTCACACTGTTATGAAACTTCAAAGAATGTATAGTTTCGATGAATGCAAGGCGAATGGGCGGTGATATTGGCATTCGCAGAAATTTTATCTATCATTATATTGATTCGTGCTGTTCGAGGTGATTGAACTTGAGTTTCAGTGGTATATAATTTCATTTGATTCTAAAGTGTACTGTGCTTTATTTACTGAAGGTTTGTACTTGCATGCAAAATGATTTACTAAAGAAGTTATTAATTATTCATATTATTTTAACCTGATTGATTTTAGTACTCTGCGCTAAGCTAATAGGTATTTGCAATGATATGCGTACTGAAGGGTTGAAAAATGGGCAAAAACAATTTGGTTTAAAGTCAATTTTTGGACCTTTTTCGGAATCTTTTTTATTCTTCTGAATTAAATCTTATGTGAAAACTGTGTTTACTTTGAGATCATAATTATTTTATTTTTTTTAAGGCAGTACACATCCAGATCCCATCCAGTACACATCTTTTGCATGCCAGTGCGGATAAAGATAGGGGGTTTTGTTTTCGGTTTGGATTTTTTTCTGTTATTTTAGCGTTACTTTTTTCATTAATCTTGGAATTTTTCAACCTTCCTTATGCATACTCCCTTGTGTACGGTCGAGTTTCAAGCGCAGTGTATAGAGTAGTAATAATCCGGGAGAAAGCAGTTATTTTTCTTGTCGTTTTTCAAAATAGGCGTTATAGCGGAACTTAAAATTTTAGTGCAGATTTCAATTTAGTTTTCTTTGTTTTAAGTCGAAGATAAATCAAAGTGTTTGTAGTGTGATCACGTGCTCATTTTGAAGAAGCTACAACCTCTTGGTGGTTCAGATTAGTAAATATTCTTTTAAAATAGAGCAAAGTAAGAAGATTAACGTCCCACTGGACATAAGCGCAGTAGAGGACACAGTCTTGGAGAGCATTGGCGACTCCAAAAGACCTAAAATAGCTACAACTACTAACAAACAAACAAACTCAAAATACTTTGAAAACTCATCAAAAAATGGGTAGAAATCCCATAAGTAAAACATATATGTTAAGCCTTCAGCTAATGCCAATGATGCTAATAACGCCATCATATCCTTCCCTAACCTAAAAATTACTGCGGATACAGAAACGAAGCTCAATCTTTCTACCTATGAAGCTAAAATTGAACACTTTATGTCTTATAATCTCTCAGATTCCAACAACTCCCTATCAAAGTCCATAACTGGTGAAATCAATAATATTGAAGTGGAGTTAGATGTTTCTACAGTTTCAAGTGAACTTACATTGCAAATTTCGAACCTCACGCCTGACTCTAATGGAAAACTTAATAATAAAGAGCTGTTACTGATTTACTGGTTCTTAACAGTAATAGCAGCTTGAGCAAAGTTCTAGAGGAGCACATGAAAGAGAACATAACGAACCTCTCCACAAATAAGACTAACAAACTGCTCAACCTGTACGACTCAAATGATAAAAGGAAAAATTTCCATGTTATTGTTGATGCCTTCGACAACAATGGAAGGAAAGTAAGGTTTAACTAATTGACTTTTTATATCTTTAATAAATCTCTAAAAATTATAAATATTTGTTACATCACACAAGCAGGTTTTAATAGAATAGGTACGACTTTCCACTCCGCAGTGGAAGCAAACAACCTAGTAAAAAATGATAATCTAAAAAACGATAATTTAAAAGCCTTAATTCCCACTAGCTTCCTGATGAGAATTGGTGTCCTAAGGAACATTTCTTTTGACATAACTGAGCAAGAGATAATGCATGTTGGGATACCTTGCAATCCTACCGGAATTGCCTTAAAAAATATTAAAATGATCAATGTTTACAGACTTAAGAGGACCGATACCGCTAACAAGGACAATAAAATTCCTATGAAGGCCATTCTCTAGCGAAGAACTTTGAGATATTGTCAACCTTGAATTTGCGGCCATAAAAGTCGATTACTTCCTCAATAGACCCCAACAATGCCTCAAATGTCTGAAGCTGGGGCACACACAATATTTCTGTAAAGAATTTCCGCAAGAAGGCGGGTGATGTATAAACTGTAGCGAGAAAACCTGCAACAATGGGTCAGAATGCAATACAGTCAAATGTTTCCTCTGTGGGGAAAAACACCTATCCATCGACAGATCGTGCCTTAAATGGAAAAAGTATGCGATGGTAGTTAAAACAAATTCAATAAAAAACATTAGTGTAAAAGAAGCAAATGGATTAATCAAGGAAAACTATTACTCAAACTTAAAAGACAATAAATCAATGGGATGAGCTGTTCTCTCAACTCAACAAAGCGAAGTCAGCCAACTATGCTCTTAAAAAAAATCCTACTCAGAAACTCACTTATCCCCATCAATAAGAAACCACAGATACATCAGAGAATAAGTGAAGTACTAATGCAAAACAACAATTCTCTAACTAGTGAAAACCCTGTTGCAGTGTTCAACAACCCTTACTATCATACTAACTCTCCTGTTCAGAAACTTATTAACCTCTTGAATAAAAATATTAATTCGCACAACAATACTTTCAAATATATCCAAATGGACTATGACGTCAATGTATCAATAATACAAACACTAAATAACAACAACAACAACAATTTCAACAACTAATAACACTAACAATTTAAATACAAACAATAATATAGCTTTTATAACGTTTGATGGTGAACAACGCCAAAATACTGAATTGGCTCCAGTTAAATATCCAAAGCCTACAAAAAAATAAAGACACCTGGAATAACTGCTCAATACCGAAAATTTCAAAGTAGCTTTGCTTCAAGAAACCCTCCTCAACATTATTAAAAATTTCAACCTCTTAAATAAAATCAAAATAGACAAAGAAGGAGGTGGCGTAGCCATTGCCATCCATAAAAGCATAAAATACAAAATAATTCCAATTGAAAATGAAATGCAAGCCATTAACTTATTCACAACAAATTTGAATCCTAACTTCACTATATGCCCCTGCTACTTACCACCTGATCTCAAGATTAAAGTATTCAAAAATCAGGTTCTCTATCTCTTAAAAAAAAAAAATTGTTCACAACAAACCCGATGCAACAACAATCATTAACTTTTAGTAACATTGTCAACTATTGAAAAATTGGCAAATATCACATCAGCAAAAGTGGTTATAGACCCATTGAATTCGAATTAAAATTCAAGGCTTGGAAGGAAGAAAAAAAAATTAATGTCAAATAGAAAAGCAATTCTAGTACATATAAACACTATCCACTTCAATGAGAATCTACAACACAATGTTGAAAGCATAAATTACCTCATTAAAAACAACTTTTTGGATGCAAGCAAGCTCAAATCTAATGCAAAGCAATGATGGAACGAAGACCATAAAAAACTATGGAGGAAAAAACAAAAGCCTGGAAAAACTGTTGCAAGCTAAGGAGTTCAAAAAATGAGAAAATTTTTAGAGATCTTCAAAACACATGGAGAGTAGAGGTGCAGAAAAATAAAAATATTACATGGAACAAAAAATAGACGCATGGATGGAGGAAATACGAAGGATTATTGTAATTTAAACCTCACTTCTAAAGTCTCTTAATCACAGTGTCACAAACAAGCACATTCCCGAAATACTTAGAAGCATACGCATTATTCCTATTCGAAAAAAAGACAAACAACTTCATAGTTATGAAAACTATAGACATATTTCCCTTAATAATACCTCCATAAAGTTAAGAAACAACCTTGTCAAAAACAGAATCACAGAAATTTGTGACCAAAACAATTTGCTCAGTTTTCACAGCTACGCGTACAGGAGTGATAAATCAGCTAAAATGTAAATTAATACTGTCATCAGTCTAACTAAAAAGTCTACTAACACAGAATCAATTATGGTTATCACCTGTGACATAGCTAATGTCTATGAGAGAGTTGATGTCCTCATTTTGTTAAGTACCCTTAAGAATCTAAATATCAACGAAGATTACCTAGACTGGATATACCACTTTCTTTCTAGCAGGAAACTATGTCTTGGTAAGGACAGCATTACGCTTAACAATGGCTTACCCCAAGGAGATGTTTTAAGGACTCTACTTTTTAATCTTTATATGTCTGAACTTCACAAAATCTTAGACAGTTCCACAAAACTGGTACAAAACAAGTAACCTTAAATGCTTTACAAGCGAAATTTAATCATTTCATTAAAAAATGCAATCAACTAAAACTCCCCCTTAACATCAGTAAATCTCAACCAATAGTCTTTTCTGTTAAAAAAAATTCCGTCCCAAATCTTAAAATATTGTAACATCATTATTCCCTGGGTCAAAAATTTCATATTCTTAGGTAGACACCTGAACCACCAAACTTTATCAATATCTTACACAAAGAACAGACAATAAAAGCAAATAAAACCATTAATATAGGCTTCAAACTAAGCTCCCCGCACCATGGTCTCTCTCCGTCTAAAGCTATCAACACGTTCAGATCGATTATTAGACCTAAAATCGAAGCAAATTTATCTAACATAAATCTCCCTCCGAAATACTACTATAAAAAAACCGATGCTTTAAAAGCCAAAGCCCTGAAAACATCTTTAGGCATTCCAAGCACTGCATCCAACATAATTTTTTCTCTAGCTATTGCAAAGGAGCTACCGGCCCACCTCAGAGTACAGCAGATTGTTGCCAAGGAAATAGCCAAAAACTTACATGTGGAAAACTTGTGATTCAGTGATTCTTCTTAGCACTACAGTCCCTCTCGTGCCTTCGCGTCCTGCAAACAGCGCCTCCAACTGTCTCGGTCCATTGACCGCGTCCTCTAATTTCGAAATTCGAGCAGCGATGAGCTGTCTTCGTCGACCGAGTCAAACCAACGTTTCCTCGGTTTCCCCACTGGTCTCCGCCCTTCAGTTCTCCCAACGAATACCTTTTTGGGTATCCGTTGTTCGTCCATACGATTCATGTAGCCAGCCCATTGCAGCTTCCGCAGTCTTACAATTCTTGAGACCTCCGGTTCGTCAAAAATTTGATACAGCTCATGGTTGTATCGAATTTGCCATTGGCCCCGTCCAGCTTCATTCCCATTATTCGCCTCAGGACCCGTCGCTCAAAAGCGTTCAATATATTTGCGGATGCTTGGGTTAGGGTCCATGTTTCACACCCATAGCATAACACAGGTCTTATCACATGATTTGTATACTTGGAGCTTTGTTTTCCTGTGTATGCAACTGGTCTTCAAGATCGTCAATACTGAATAGAATATTTTATTTGCGAGCTGTATTCTTCGGCGTATTTCATCTCTTCCATTGCCCGTTTTCGTTATTTTGGCGCCTACATACACAAATTCGCTAACATTCTCGATACTGTATTCGCCAAGTATGATATTTTGTGTATTTGAGGTATTTCTGCTCGACTGTGGCATGAACTTTGTTTTATTTTCGTTGATTTGTAGCCCTACTAGTTTTGCTTCGCTGTCGAGTTTCAGGAAGAGTTCTTTGGCAGTTGTTAATGACCGTGACAGAATGTTGATGTCGTCCGCATAGGCCACTACTTGGCTCGACTTGAATAGTAATGTTCGTAGCGTATCGACAGGTAGCTTCCGTATGATGTACTCCAGAGCCAAATTGAATAGCAATGGGGCCAGCCCATCTCCCTGCTTTAGTCCGATATTTATGTCAAAGGCATCGGTGAGTTAGTTATTGATGCGGACTTGGGAGGTTGTCGATGTCATTGTCATTTTGCTAAGACGGATTAATTTGGCTGGGATGCCAAAACCAAGCATTATTTGGTACAGTACGTTACGATCAATACTGTCGTATGCTTGCTTGAAGTCAACGAAAATTTGGTGTACGTCTATGGTGAACTCCCAGCATTTTTCAAGTACCTGCTTAACAGTGAACAATTGGTCTGTTGTTGATCTACCTACCCTAAAACTACCTTGATACTCCCCAATAATACTGTTGGCGTATGATCCGATTTTATTTTCTAAGATTTTCGAAAATATTTTATACGCCGTACAAAGTAGTGATATGCCTCTCTAATTTTCGCACTGTAGCTTGTCACATTTTTTGTGGATAGGGAATATAATTGATTGGCTCCACTCTTTCGGCATATGTTCTTGTTGCCAAATGTACTGGATGACTTTGTGAATAGCTTTATAAACACTACTGCCACCATATTTGATGAGCTCCACTGGAATCTCATCAATGCCCGGCGCTTCATTATTCTTTTGAGCTTTGATGATGGAGTAAACTTCATCCAGAGTTGGTGGGGCCAATGGAAGCTCTCCGCAGACATCTATAGGTCCCGATGTTCTGGAGCTGTGCGGAGGATTAAGGAGGTTCTTGAAATATGATGCCCATCTTTCCTTAATCTTGATTCCATCAGCGATGATATTGCCGATGTCAGCACGACAGAGCGTGGTTTTGGGCTGATAACCAGGTTTCAAGCTTTTCACTACTCTGTATACTTGTCTTGTGTTATTGCTCGCTAAACTTACATCTATACTTCTCAATTGGTCGTCAGAGTATTTTATTTTCTTAATCCTAATTATCTTATTCACTACTCTTCTGAAATTTTCATAGTGTTCTCTCTTCGTCCTGGTTTTCTTATCTACGTATTCTTTGTACGCCTGATTCTTTTTATCTAACGCATTCTCGCACTCATCATCGAACCCATCATTCCTCTTGCGCCGGGCTTGATGTCCGATCGTCTGTTCTGCCACGATCCTGATAGCCGCTTTCACTTCCATCCAGAGCTCGTTGCTCGTCTTGAACGATGCGTTTAAAAGATGGGAGCCAGCTGGTTGTCAGCCACTGCGAAATTTTTGGCCACAGACGCCGTTTGGAGCCTTTCGATGTCAAATTTTTGTAGCGGGCTTGTCTTTGCTGAATATGCCTTTGACATACGACATCGATAGGTTAATTTGATCAAGTAATGATCTGAGTTACAATTGGCTCCACGGTATGACCAACGTTGTTGAATCAGAACATGATCGATCTGGTTTTGTGTGTTGCCATCTGCTGATACCCAGGTCATTTTATGAATGCGCCGATGTGGGAAGCAAGTCGAACGTATGACTAGATTTCTGCTACAAAGTCAATCAGGCGCTGGCCGTTGTCATTTGTTTCATCGTGGAGGCTATATCCTCTAGTCGTTTCCCGATGAGATAGCTCATTAGCAACCTTAGCGTTGAAATCACCCAGAATAATTTTTGTGTCGTTTGTGGGCAATGAGTCGACCAGTCTTTCCAGGTGATTGGAAAACGATTCCTTCGTTTCTTCGTCCTTTTCTTCGGTCGGGGCGTGAACATTAACCAACCAGATTTCGAAGAGTTTCACTTTTATGCGGATCGCACACAACCGTTCATTGACTGCCTTAATATCAATAACGTGCGATTTGAACTCCCTATCCACAATGAAGACCAGTCCGAATTCTCGTTTTCCAGTAGGCTTTCCACTTTTAAATATAGTGTGCGATCTCATGTCTTGAATGTCGTTTCCAGTCCAATTCGTTTCCTGGACTCCCAGTATTTTTAATTGATATTGACTGACCTGTTGTAAGAGATCCTTAACAGCGCCAGAGTAATTGAGTGATCTGACATTCTAGGATCCAATGCCATAGTCCTTTTTTCGTTTGCGAGGTCGTTGCCGTGAGTCCAATCCATTCCGAGGCTCTTCTCCAGGTTTCGAAACAATTAGGTTTTCCAGGGTCGGGGAGTTAGCCCTTCGCCCAACCTTCATTCCAGCGGCATGGTTATTACGTCGATTCCATTATCAGGCGCGGAAGATTCGCCTTCACCCTCTTACGTTCTCACAAAGTAGGTGTAAGTAGGATTTAGTAGCAGAGCTTTAGATGTATTTACAGTTATTAGCATTTCTTGACATTTAAAGTTACGTTATTGGGGAACTAGTAAACCCAATGTGCACCCCGAGAGCATTTACTACCATTTGATTGCGGGGTTTGGGATGAGGAATCATGGAAGTTATGGGTTTCTCAAACGGGCTTGGGACTGTCTATAGCGGAGTTGGCATGGTTGTTACTTCGATTCCGTTAACAGGCGCGGAAGACTCGCCGTCACCCTCTTACGTCCCCACAAAGGAGGTGTATGTAGGATTTAATAGCAGAGCTATAGATGTATTTACAATTATTGACATTTCTCGGAACTTAATGTCCCATTATTGGGGAACCAGTAAACCTAATGTGCGATCCAGATAATATTTACTACCATTTAATCATGGGGTTTAGAATGAGGAATCATGGAAGCTGTGGGTTGGGGAAACATGGGGTTCCCTCCTTCTTTCTTAAATGGGCTTAGAGCCGTCTACGGCGGGGTTTGGAGTCACTTTATCGTTGTCGTATCTTGATTTTTGACGACTCATGTTTTTTTGTTGATTAATCTTGAGAATTCACCTTTTCGTCATTTGAACTGTCGATTACAAATCTCTCTCTACTCTCTACTCTCTCTCTCTCTCTCTCTCTCTCGTCAAATCTTGTGAGTAAAATTGTTCTTTAAAGGAGCAACAAATCTTCAACAATTTAAACGATGCCATAGATACTGAAATTTGTTCTGGAGTTTTTTCGATAAAACACGTAGTGTTAAGTCCTTTAGTTTTCAGGCAGAAATCATTGTAATCTGTAATCATCTTCTTGAACAAGATTTAGTTCATAAAATTATAATTTTTGGTACTGCGTCCAGTTACAAAATACAATTCCTTTTCATTGTATTTAATTCACAAATTCAAACTTTCTGATTTAGATTCAATTTATATGATTTGAATCTTCTTTGTAAAAATTTCTAAATTTTCGTAAATAAATTTCCTTTAAACTTCTCGTTTCAAAAACTTTGTACTGACTGACTTTTTTCTCCTAAACTCTTAAATTATTTTATTTTTCTCTCTTATGCCTTCTAGTTTGTGCATATGTTAATTGTAGTGTAGTGAAATGAATGTACATTCAGTATGTGTGTAGTGAATGTATGGGAGACAAATGTTTGTGATGGATAAAATTTGAATATCACGATGAATCATTAATTTTTTAAAAATAAATTTACCCTTTAAATTAAATAAAATCAACGTGTTACAGTAGGCCTTTATGCGTGTTGAGTTCCTGACATCCCTGAGCGCCCATCACGGCCTGATCAAGCAACATCAACGCTTAGTTATTTAAGTTAATTCACCGTAGTAATTAGCTCATTTGTAATCAATTCGATCGATTTATCAATTGATCGATCATTTTAACTCAATTCACCGATCGATTGATCAATCATTCACTGTTCCCTTTAAGAACAATTGAATTTACCTTTCACTGGCATTTCACGCAAATTCAATAATTTTATTCGATTCAAATATTTTAATTCAATTCAATATTCATGAATCCTAAATTTTGCCACACATTGTAATTCGAATTGCTATTTTCATTTCCCAACCAAATTGCTGACCCATGCACATTTAGCCAGTGTATTTCTTCGTGAAGTGGATTCGTAATCGAAGAGATTAGGCTACATTTCATGGTCAAAGGGAGGCATGCCGGGAAGAGACGCAAAATCAGCGTTCTTTCTCTGGCGTGCTTCTGTCTGGTCAGTAAATCACGTTAGCAGTTTGAACGGCGAATTGATCATTTCAGTCGAATAATTTTGTTGAACGCGTTAAGTAGCATATTTGTAAAACGTAATTTGTATCGCAATTTGTAATGGTCATTCAGTTTTGCATTGTAACAACCAAGGTGTAGTTGAATTTGCCGAACATCAATAAAATCAGATTGATTCAATTCTTTCTTAATTATGAAGAAGCGTCTTTGAGATATTAAGGAACAGAATTTTATCAAAGGAAATAATAAACTGCCAGGACAAAAGAGCCCTGACAACAACAATGTGCATAACAACAATAATTTGAAATTGACTCAAATTCGTTAATAAATATTTGTAGATTTTAACATTTTTTCAATAAAATCGTATGGGTAACCTTAATTGCGACAGTCCAATGTAAAATCCTTGTATTCTGTAGTTTTCATGAAAATCGAATCGTATTTACGGGAGTTATAGCTATTTGAATTTTCTCTGATTACAACAAAAGCGCACTGTTTTTCAACTTACATGGGCTTTCTACCGACACAAACACTACAATTTTCATCGGATCTTCTTAAAACTTTCAGATATCACCAATTATCGCCGACATCGTCATGGAAAACCTATTAAAGAACGGGCTGGATAAATACAGCTCACAACCAAAAATAATTATAAAATATGTAGATGACATCTTCGCGGTCGTAAAAACAACAGAAATTGATATTTTTCTGAAGATCCTCAACAATTACCATGACAGACTGCGTTTTACGGCAGAACTGGAGCAGAACGGAGAACTGCCCTATTTAGATGCTCTGGTAATCAGGGAAAAAGGCAAGCTCATATTGGACTGGTACCGGAAAAAAAACATCGTCCGGGAAAATTCTGCATTTCAAATTAGCCCATCCAAAGAAACAAATCATAAACACGGCATCGAATACAATACAGCGAATTCTCAGCATAGGCGACGACTGCTTCAGAGAGAAAAATGAACAAGCTATACTCACAAAAAATGGTTTCCGAGAAATGAGATCTAAGGGCTCATCGAAATGTACGACAGGAATAACAACAAACAGACACGAGTAGAACACACGGAAAACCAACCGGTCTTCGTAGGTTTGGTATATATACAGGGCGTATCGGAGAAATTCAACGAATTTACAATTAATGTAGAGCTTTCAGGATTGGATATAAAGTGAAGAACACGTTTGGCACCCTACACACCACAAAAAAGGACAAAATACCCCAGGATTGCAAATCAAACGTTATCTACGGTATCCCTGCGGCAAATGCAATATGACATATTTCGGTTGGCTCAAGAGAAGGATATCGGCGCACAAACCAGACCTGATGAGCGGCAACAGCAACCGAACGGCACTAACGACGCATTGTGCACAAACAGGACACACCCCTGACTTCCAGCACACAAAAGTGATAGGGGAGGAGCAAAACTACAAACAGAGGATGATCCTGAAGGCTTTAAAATTGACAACCAAAAATACAATGAATAGGAAAACCGACACTGAAGGGATTAATAAAATTTATTGAGGGATATTAAGAAACACTTAAGTGAAAAATAATGTAATTATTTAGTTAAGGAAAAAGTTATATATAAAAGTAATATTTCTGAAGACGGACACGCAAGTGATCGAAACCTTAAATATAACAGTCTTTTTGGAAAAAAGTGTATATTTTTAATTTGGCTAAACAGCCCAGAAATTAACGGATTTTGTTAATGTACGAGGTGTGTTCAAAAAGTATCGCGAATTTTGAATTTTCGAGGGTTACGTATATTCGAATTTCGATTTTTTTGTGGCGTTATGTTGGTACTCATGTCTGTCACTTATGCCGACAAGCTCGGCCATTTTAAATGTTCAGTTAATTGGTGATAGCTGCTTTACTTGCACGTGTTTTCAATCGTCTTCGATTTTTACTTATTCAAAAAAATGGATCAAAGAACGTGTATCAAATTTTGTGTGAAAAACGAAAATAAGTGCGCGGATGCATTTCGAATGTTGACTGTGGCATACGGAAAAGCTACCTTGGACCGAAGCAACGTTTATCGGTGGTACAAAATGTTTTTAGAAGGCCGAGAAGATGTGAACGACGAAGAGCGTGCCGGACGCCCGAGCACTTCAACAACAGACGAAAAAATTAATGAAGTGGAGAAAATGGTATTGGCCAATCGTCGAATCACCGTTAGAGAAGTTGCTGAGGACCTAAACATATCGATTGGCTCGTGCCATTCGATTTTTATCAACGATTTGGGCATGAGACGGGTCGCCGCGAAATTCGTACCAAAATTGCTCAATTGCGACCAAAAACAGCAACGCATGAACATTGCTAATGAGATGTTAAACTCTGTCCGCGACGAACCAAATTTGCTCCAGAGGGTCATAACTGGTAAGGAATCGTGGGTTTATGGTTATGACGTGGAAACCAAAGCTCAATCATCTCAATGGAAGCTGCCGCATGAACCAAGACCGAAAAAAGCGCGCCAAGTTCGGTCGAATGTGAAAGTTTTGCTGACAGTTTTCTTCGATTGCAGGGGCGTGGTGCATCATGAGTTCTTGCCACAGGGAAGAACGGTCAATAAGGAATATTACCTGTAAGTTATGCGCAATTTGCGCGAAGCTTTTGCACCACGATAACGCCCCTGCTCACACATCGTTGCTTGTGCGCGACCTTTTGGCCAAAAACAACACACTAATGATGCCGCAGCCACCGCATTCCCCAGATCTGGCCCCCTGTGACTTTTTCTTGTTTCCTAAACTGAAGAGGCCCATGAAAGGACGACGTTACGCTACGCTTGACGAGATAAAGACGGCATCGAAGGAGGAGCTGAACAAGATTAAAAAAATGATTTTTTGAAGTGCTTCGAAGATTGGAAAAACCGTTGGCACAAGTGTATAATATCTCATGGGAATTACTTTGAAGGGGACAAAATAGATATTCATGAATAAATAAATAATTTTTGAAAAAAAAAAAAAAATCGCGATATTTTTTGAACACACCTCGTACATCACTAAAGTTGTCGTGATTTGATTCAATATTCATGTCATAATTGAGTACAAGTCCCTTTTGACAGGAGCATACTTCTGTCTTCCTTACTTGATTTATTATTTCTAATCTACAATTAGAATATTTTTGCACCTACCAGATATAATGGATTCCAAAATTGGATCAATGTGAGGACTGAGCAAGTACACATAGTCGATGGCAGCCAATGATAAGTAACTTGCCAAATTTGTTGAGAGTTCTTTGTTGCCCTTTGGAAGGAATTTCACAGCCACAGGTAATGCGATCTTCATCACCTCCTTTTTGTCGTAGTTCTATATCAAAATATAAAACAAACGTGAAATGTAGAGCGTGTAGTATATAATCACTTAGTGTTAAAGTTGTTATTATTTAAATTTACTTAACCCAATTAAGATGATTAACGTACAAAATGAATGATAATGATTACAGTTTACTGTTTATATTTAGACTGTAGGAGGCACATGCATGACTAATTTGAATGTATTTTATTTACAAAATTTTCACGGTCCAAAAATTGAGTTTTCTACGCCTTTCTCTAAATCTGATCACAAGAAACTAAAATCAACTTCTATTTTCGCTCAGATCTCCAACTTCACGCTCTTAATCCTATGATCCAACTTTCATAAGTAATAAATTATCCAAGGGTTAATTACACCACCAACCAAATAAATAATCCATTTTGTTTTTATTTACATACCAAGAAAATACTTGAAATGATATCAGCTGAGATTTTTGCATGTGGCGGATCATCGCGACCGGCTCCCGTTGGCTGCAGATTATAGTTTAAGCAAGTTTCTAGAAGGCCAACTAGTGCAGAGCAATAGCGTTCTGCGGTCTTCGTTTCGCGGATACATGATAGCACTCGTGTTACACAAATCTCCACCACGGATTGATCATTGGTGTTCTTCAAGTAGTCCGACTGCGAGATGATCGGTTCTATTTCTGTAAGCTAACAAGAAAATTAATGCTTTTCATAAGACATTTCGCGCTGCAACATCATCTGTTATCCTGCGAACAAGAAGTCCAGTTCGGAAGACACTTAGCTAGGCAATAATCACTATCATGAACGAATTTGATACAGTGAACGATATTCCATCAGACGCATCATAAAAAATTCCCGATTATGATATAATAATGAGTTAATGATGTAAGCCTGGCTTTATTATCTTTTATCGTTGTTTTTATTCAACCTGAGATGATATGTTGTTCTATTTATAGAATTGACCGAATGTCTTACCCTCGTTTAATGAAAAGCGAAAAAAGAGAGAAGATTTTACTGAATGGAAAAAGAAAGTGATTTATATCGCGTTTTTTTAATAGCTCTCTGAATAGTTTAGAAGCTAATGCAAATTTAATATCAACCCATTCATTTTGGAATGTTGCGCGAGCTGCTGCTCATTGAACTGCCACTACTACTATTAAACATTTTTATCGATTTGCATATTTCAAAACTGACTACGAAATTAAGAGTGAATATTTTAATTTTTAATCAGCAAATTATCGGAACATCTGCAGCAACACAACTTGAATGCGATAAGATAAAAAATGCAATGCTCACTTTCATTAGTTTAAGTGGACATTGTTAATTGGAGTGGACAGATTGATCGTGGAAATTGAATAAATTTTAAGGTCCACGTTTAGATCCTTGAATTTCATGGTTTTCTCTTTGTGAACAGAATATTGCACTTGACCTTTATCGTACTCGTATGTTAAACAATCATTTCATTTAGTCAGAAATAGAAATTCGCTTCAACGAGCGCCAGTCTGAAGTGGATACCAAAAGCACATCCTGCACTGTGCATAGATCTAAAAAGTATCTTTAGTGTTCCGCGTAATGCCTCGACTCGAATAGTTGGCATCCATCAGCATCACTATGATGTGGATGGATTTTGGCTTCATGCTTCTATCACTTGACGAATTGCATAACACACGTCCGATTCAGTTAAAATAGAAAGCTACATACATACTCTTAGATCTAAAGATACTCATGCAACGGGTAGACAATCACTTACCACTTCTGTTAGATCATTAACAATCTCCGAATCTGATACCGTAAATAAATCACCGGCTCGCGAAAGGTCACGTTTCGATAGAACTTTCGTAAAAAGTTCATGCATTTTTGGACTACCCCAAACTATTTCTTAAGCACAAAGTCTTTCGCTATCTTCGATTGTTGTGTGTGATGCTGAACGAACGAAAAATGACCTTTGAATATATTTGTATCTGCACGATGCGACGGACGCCAAGCTGGTGAGATTATTTTCGTTGTTTCTTGCTTATCATCTAAATATCGGTGAGATCAGTCGTTTCAACATGGTCCTGAAATGGAAATTAGAAGTGAATAGTTAGAGATTTGGTGCTTGGAATGCTGAGATGCTGAACAACTGTATGCAATAAGAATTAAATAAGAATCAATTTTATTTATAGAATTCTCTTATGAATAGTAGAATTGCACAGAATAAATGGTGAATACAAATTTCTAGAAGAAGCCGAGAGTGATATTAAAAGTTTGCAGTCTTTTCGTTGTTTCCGAATTTTAGTTTAGATTTCGATTGGTTCATAATTTTTATTTTCTCTCTTGATCGAATAGTTTTTGTATATACAAAAATAAGAGTTGATTTTCCGAGAATCTAGATTCCAATATTTTTTTTGTGGTAGGGAGGTGAATGCCATTTATGCATAGAGTGTGGGACTCCCATGCGCGTCTGGGCTACCCACTAAACACCTCCCCTGTCAACCTGAGAACCCAGCCTGGAACCGTTGACACATTACTTCGGGCCAGGTCTCGTTTTTCTACGCCGTGAGGTGCCTTCAAGCTGAGGGATCCCTTTCCTAGCGGAAGGGGAGAGGGGAAGAGAAAGTGCCAGAAGTCCGATCCCCCAGCCCCAGTGCCCCGGCTGCTGTAAGTCCCTTTCATATTTTAGGACTACCCGAGCATTTGTCAACCGATTTGAGCATCACCGCAACTATGTATATTATCCGGGGTGAGCTCTCCCGTCTCCCTGTAGAGTTCCCTTCGCAGCCTGACCCATTTTGTACACGCAAAAAATGTGTGGCAGGCACTGTTCTCTTCTCCTGGACAAAACCGACAATCGGGGGACCGTGACTTACCAATCTTGTGCAGCTAAAACGTAGATTCGATAGCAATGAAGAACAACAGAAAATTTTATCATTCGTCGAAATAGAGCAACTAGTCAAAGCTAACGACGAAGTGGAGAAGTATGAGAGGGAAAATGAGGAACTCAGACTTAGGATCCAGTCGTTAGAAGAGCTAGTTGGCAAATTAACGTTCAACAAAGTAAAAGAAACCACCAACCTGTAATGATTAGTAGATTAAAGGTCGCTCACGAGCTGTCGACGTCAGTGGCGTAGGGCGCCAAGAACGAGGTTATCAAAGGGCACTGTCCACGATGGCAACCAGGCATGGGGAGACTGAAGGACTGGAGGTCAAGCCCTAAGCGGCGTCCACCCGTTTTGGGCGTGTGGTGAACTGATGGCTAACATTCCAAAGGCAAGATCTGGAAGAAGAGGTCGCAGTTTGCAGGCACTGGTGGTGGTGAACAATGCCAATCGGAAAACAACAATAAAGGAAACTTCTTGGGGAGGGCGTGCTTCAACGTCGTAAGTCTTTGGTATGGTAGACTCCCAGTTCTTTCCGGACATGTCAGAAATGAGATACCGCGTGGAACTTAACACCTGCAGAGCCCGGCACTTGACAAATTTCTTGTCCAATTTAGCATTGTAGTGCCGGGCCACTTCGCTCTGCCTAAACTTCCGTCGATAGATTTCATCGCCTGCCTTGAAACCAGAAGGGTGAGATCGCAGGTTGTAACGCTCTTCCCCCGGACGTCTGCTTGCTTTAATCTTCTCCCGGAGTTGGTCTCGCAGTACTCGGGGTTTCTCGTGCGGCTCCAGGCACTATTGGGTCTTCTAAACATTTTAACTGTCGAAACAACCGGTATGATTTACCGTGACAAATCATGTACTGGCAGAACACGGCAAAGTAAGGCGAGATCCCTGTAGCGGTGTGGTGTGAAGAGCGCAGAGCACAGGTAATGGCGGAAATCCTGCGGTCCCATCTTTCTGATCCGGATGGATATAGGCACGAATAGCGGCTAGGAGTGTACGATTTAGCAGCTCGGACGCATTTGCTTGAGGAGACTAGACTGCGGTCCGCTAGTGAGTAATACCATACTTGTCCATCAGGTCCCGAAATCTACCCGAGATGAACTGGACTCCGTGCTCGGAGACAACACATTCCGGTACTCCAAATACACGGAAGACGCGTTTCTCCAAGAAGCTGATGATCGGGGCGGTATGCATGCTTTGAATCGGCTCAATGATCGGGAACTTTGACAGTTGGTCCAGGACAACGACAGCTCCAGTGTGACCAGAAGTCGAACGAGGGTAAGGACCGATTATATCGATATACAAGCACTCAAACACACGCTCAGGTAGTTCAAACTTACCCATCGGAGGCCGAGGGACAGCATTTGGCGCTTTGGTGCACTTACACATCTCACAGGAGGCTACATATGCTTTAATTTTTTGTGCCATTTTCGGCCAAAAGAAATAGGTTTTCAGCCGCCGTATCTTACGATCGTATCCGCCGTGCGCACTCAGCAGGTGGTCATGAGCACTTCTAATAAGATCGATGGTCAATTCTTCGGGCACCCATAACTTCTACTGTTCCTCTTCTTGTATGGGGTCTCCGGATGCGTGTCCCATCCGCTTGTATACATGGTAACTGGCTCTGAATAGGATGCAACAGCTGGGTGTAGCCTGCCTACTTGAAGGCGGGATGGTCCAGGTCGATCAACAGGGGACTCGTCCACCTGGGCCAATTCGGCTCCTTCCGGGGCGAACATCCCCGATAAGGTGTCCGGTACCACATGTTGGCTTCCTTTCCGGTCTCGAATCGTAAAGTCAAACGCCTGCAATTTCAAGGCCCATCTAGCCAAACGGCCATGGAGGTCAGTTTAGCTCATCAGCCCTTTCAGGGACGCATGATCCGTAACGATTTCGAAGAGGTGTCCCTCAACATATGCTCGAAAACGCCAACACCGCCGCCAAGCATTCCTGCTCAGAGATAGTGTAGTTCCGCTGGGCTGGGTTCAATTTGTGGGACATAAAGGCTATAGGCATCTCCTCGCCGCCTTGCATAACCTGGACTAAGACTGCTCCGCCCCATGTTGGCTAGCGTCACATTGGATTGAGAACGATTCGGGCTATGTAGTACGGGGGCTGTGGTCAGACTCTTCTTTAGCTCTTCAAAGGCTCGCAAGCCGGGCTCTTCCCACATGAACTTTCGTCCCTTCCGCAGTATGACGGTCAAGGGTGTTGCAATGGTTGCATAGTCACGTACGAATCGTTGGTACCATCCACATAAACCTAGGAATCGACGTAGCTGCTTAGGCAGAGGAAAGGCATCAATCGCTTGTGTCTTGTCCGGGTCGGTTTTGATATTTGTAATCGAATTCATTTTCGCCTTCACAAAATACACCAACTGAAAATAGAAAAAAAACAGCTTCCTTTTAATTTTGTGTATTTTATTTTTTATTTTTCTTCTCGAAATCGATTTTCGATCGTAATCGTTCGGTCTTCGCTGAAAAAGACCGAATGATTACGGTCGAAAATCGATTTCGAGAAGAAAAATAAAAAATACAATACACAAAATTATAAGGAAGCTGTTTTTTTTTTCTATTTTCAGTCGGTTTTGATGTTGCCATGGCCATAGATGTGGCCCAAATACTTAACCTCCGTCCTTACGAGCTGACTCTTCTGTATATTGATGGTTAACCCTGCCTTCCGGATATGCAAAGCCTGTTCCTGAAGCGGGCCGATGTGTTCGTTAAAGGTCTACGAAAACTTGTTGCCGTAAATGCAGTGGTATAACCTTATCCATCAGGCGCGTCATTGTTTGAGGGGCATTACACAGTTCAAATGGCATGGTCACAAATTGGTACAGTGGGCGACCTGGGGCCGTGAGGGATGTCTTCTCCTTTGAGCTCAGATCTAATGCGGTTTGCCAGAAAGCCTCTTTGAGGTCCAAGCTCGTAATGAAATGGGCTTTAGATATTCGACTTAGGGTACCCTGAATAACCGGTAGGGGATATGCGTCCTTAACAGTGATGGTGTTCAATCGTCGGGCGTCTAAGCATAGTCAGACCTTATTCGGCTTAGCAACTAAAGTGACCGGTGAAGCCCATGCGCTCTGCGATTCTTCGATCACACCTAGTGCCAACATCCAATCAACTTCGGAATATAACGACTTTTCCTTCGCCGGAGACATGGCAAAATGTCTCTGTTTGAGTGGTTTAGCATCCCCCACACCTATTGTATGAGACACCAAGATTGTCCTGCCGAGACCTTCCTTTTCATGCGATGTAAAAGCCGATGTAGCCGAGCCGGATCGTAGTTAGCATCGCATCATGGACGGTGGCGACAGAGTCAAGTATCATGCTAGAAAATAATTCCGGGGCAAAATTAAATTTTCGGACGAAGTCCACCCTTAGGTACAGGTTCTGTGTCAGTTGGAGTAAAATGTAGAATTCCAGGGACTTGGTCAAATCTTTAAAGATGATATCCGTCGTGTGACGAGTTCCGTCCACCGTGCTTAACCTGCAAAATCGGCTGCTATGCAGTTGACACTGGCCCCAGTGTCAATCCAGCCTACCAGTCGCTTTTGTAGGATCTGTACTGACGCGTATTGGCGAACGTCATCCTTCAATAATTCGTCTAATTGGATCGCCCGCAACGTCTTCCTCGACTGCCTGACTGCCCCCAGAAGCTCCGCATCCGTCGCGTGGCTCGCTTCCTTCTCGGAAGAGCGGTGAGAACCACCTCCTCATTGAAGATGCGCTGACGAATAGCTAGATAGTCTCGTAGTCTAACATGAAAGGGTTGAACGTGCCAGGGGCATTCGCCTCATCACCATTCCCCTGAACGTCCGGCTCGGTATCGCGTGACGTCGGCTGCGGAACTTCGGGCGAACTGTGTTTGGCGGTGCGAATCAGCAATGTTGGGGTCGTATCCGGGGCTTGGTTGTCCGTAGCAATGAGTTCAGTATCTGTTCGTTCGGGTTTTAGGAGTGCCGATGGGTGATTGCGGCACTCGCTGGCAAGTTTTTCAGCAACTGGATCTGCAAAATCTGGGGTAAACGTGTCCGCTTTTCTGCAGCGGTAAAAGAAGACCTTCGGTTCGGCTTGACATGTAGAGAACCGGTGTCCCGGTTGTCGGCAGTTCTAACAGACCGTAGGGCTTGCAACTACATCTACGAACGGTCAGTCAGCTGCTAGTTCGGACTCGCGATCCAGGGGGACTCCGCTCCTGGTGATATGTGTCGCCTCCATGTCTACTTGATCAGCTGCTATTAATTCTGCAGTATGATTGCTTCGTTGACAAGGTCCCGTCATGCGAGGTTGTGGACGAAAGGTTCCTCGCCGTTCATCTTTTCGTTTTTGTCTATGGGCATGGAGGCGTAAGGCTTGCACTGTGTATATTGGCACATGAAGAAGGCTGTTTTGAAGCTCCCACCGCTTGTTCTTCCTGATGATTTCCACCAGTTCGTCCTCGGGCATAGGTATTCGTAGTCGAGTGGCTAGGCGTAGTATACTGGTATAAAACTGGTCAAATGTTTCATGGGAGTCTTGTTTGCGCTTCCGTATTTGTTCGCGCAATTCCCAGCGTACTGGCTACTAGTGCCTGAATTTGGAACAGGCACCTGTCCACTGGTGTTGCCGAATTAAAGCCGGTGAAGCTGAGTCGCCAACTATCCATTATGCGCGGTGTCGAGTCTCGGGTTTGCGCCGCGAAGATCACGGGGCGATTCACTTCATTGGTCGCCCCGCCGTACGGAACTTAGTCGTGCGTTGTCGGTATCGGTAGGGGTGCGGTAATGTACCGTAGTTGATACTCTGGGGCTCTAGGATCCATATCTGAGCTCCTTCGGGGGAGGTTCCAATCCTCAACCACTCTAGAGGTGGGCAAAGCCGCACTTGGATTCGGTTCCCAGCCCGTTGGAGTTCTTGCGCGACTGGGGCGCCGGCTGCTCCTGAGGTCTTGGATATCTCTCTCTAATTGTCTTATTCTGTCGGGCAGCCCTTGCAAAGACAGAATTGTGTCATTGCCTGTGGTGTTTGAGGGCACTGTTTGGGCATCAGCCGGTGCTCCTGTAACAGGAACTTCCCCGCCTACTGCTCCCTGGTTGTTCGACAGAGGTTGTGTCTGGTCATTTGTCAGGGGGTCTTTCGCCTCTGCCGAGGGGGTTGTCTAGGGAACTCTGATCGATCGGGCGTCTGCACAAAGGACAGAGATTGGATGTAGGCAAGAGCTGCTAGCCACAAATACGGTGGAACAGGTGTCCGCATTCCAATCTCACACTAGTAACGCCCTTTACGACGTTCTCGTAGCAGATCCCACAGTTGGCTGGTTGTACTGTTTTGGAGCGGGTCCAGCGTTTCTCCGGAGTCCGTTTGGTTGCCATTTTTTGTCTTCGATGGTAACGTAAAAGTGTATATATAAAAAACCTCCTAAATATAAAAAACTTAGTATCTTTAAGTGGCCGATAGTGGCGAGCTAAAGTAATCTATCAAAAAAAAAAAAATGGTTTGTTGAACTCTTTCCTTTCCAGCAGCGCCGACTCCTCCATAAGGAAATGAGAGCGAATGGTGGTCTGCCGAAAAGAGGATGCTTTCTGCCGATTTTAAAATTTATCCCCAACCCCAAGTACATTACAAAAACCGTCTCTAATCTACGTTAATTGACTCGACGAGATAAATGTACCCCAGGCAGCCAACAGAAGTCACCAATAACGTCACAGTCTGGTCACAGAAGTGCAGCAGTCAGCGGAGTGTGGTTGAACGATCGGGAGGTTAACTCGTACGAACACTGGGTGTTGAAGGACCTACAAGAACGTTCATTTTTACTATTTTACCTATCGACCAGTTGACGACCTGAGATTTTTGCTTGATTAATCTAAATAAGACTTTAATTAACAACATCTTGTTGAGAGCGTTTTCTATCCGAAGTGACCATAAAGTTTTAGTCTCGTTCAATACTATTTTTTTGCGATTTATTTTTCGTTATAATTGTGTTGAATGAGTTGCAGGCCTTTACCCGCCCCAACAGGGAGCTCTCGTCGGAGAAGGACTGGGTAAGTACCCCTTTTTTGATAAATTACAATTTTTGAACGGATCGAGCTCTTTGCACTTTTTAGAATTTAATATGTATTTCCATAAGAATAAATGGGAAGACCGATTTTGAATCTCACCCGTTTAGGTTAATATAAATATCAAATTATTTCTTAATAATTTGTTGCCATTCCGAATTTATGATTGTAGTAGAAATGAAAATTAAATTTCTAACAGGTTGAATTATTGATGATAGATTTTATTTGAAACAAAAAAGGATATGGCAAAGAAGAGATGATATAAACGACGAAATCCTCTTGCGTCCCGCGCGCGTTAATCAGGCTCGGTTAGTCGCTTTTTATTAGTCCATCCCTTCAGTAGGTTACGTAGGCCTCAACACCGTCCAACCGAGACATTTTATCATTAATTCGTGAATTTTATTTACAGTAGGCCCTTGGCTGGGGAAAGAACCCGCCCCACGACACCGCAACGCTAGCCCGCCAGCGCATTCACGCGTCCTCAGACAAGGCCGATTCCGGTGAGCACTAATATCTTCGCTCGCTGAAGCAGCATACTATCGCTGCAGTCCTGAACAGATTGTGAGTATACCTCAATCACTACAAGGGGTACAAAGCTAATAGAATTCGTTTCCATACATATTTTTCTTTGATTTTATATACTTAGTTTTCCTCGATGCAGCATCATAGATTCATCCAACGTTAATTTTTTCTTGTTTATGTGCGACTTGAAATGAATTATTTACAAGCTTCAGAAGTTCAGAAATCTTAGAAAGTTGGTCATTATTTTGGGCGGATTCACAATTCAAACAATGTAATAGCTGTTCAAACCTGCGCCCTGTCGTAGATGCTCCGAAAATTGGATAATAATAAAGGATTGTTGGACCAGCTTGAACGAAATGTGTCTTTATTTGAGACTGTAACAGACAAGTGCCAAAGAAATCCTCCGATTCTTGAAAATTGACAGCATGTTTTTTTCATATTCAACTGTGTAATTTACAATTAAATTTATTATTCTTGTTGACCAAGTTTTATCGAAGATCTCTTTCGGGGCTTTACTGTTTTGCACTTGTAAGCTATACCCGCTGAATATCTACAGTATCTTCATTCCACAAGGCAGCGATCTTATTTATTCTATTTGGACTAGAAAATGAAGGCGTTTGTATTAAGGTACTTCCACCTGAGTATTTGCTGAGTTGTCCATATCCTTGTCACAAACTGTATCGAATTCATCGACGGAATCTTCATCTACAAGGCAGAGTCCAGCAAAATCGGTAATACGAGGTGCTTTTGGTGATCCATCGATTTACCACTTCATCCTCCGCCACTGCCTCAAACCACATCACTTTCCTCGAATACTGAGTCTCAGACTTATCTTCCATCGGTTGATATTATTGCACCACCCAGTCAAATCTTGATCTCGGGTTTGGGCTACCACACAAAACCAGAATTGATCAGGAGTTACATGATGATGTTGGGATTTATAGTTAGTTATACACCGCCCTATGCCAGTAGAAGGTTAATAGATGCACCTTGGTTTAATAATAATATCCCTTCAGTCTTAAATGCCAAGGACGCTGCCCTCAGGAAATATCACTCGACAGGTTCAGAGGTGCACCTACGTTGTTACAAAGGTATACGAACTGAAGCCAATAGATTAATTAAAAGTGCTAAGAACTATTATTTTGATGGAGGGCTCCATAAGGTCGAGTGCTAAAAGGTTTTTCTGGGGCTATATAAATTGGCTTAAAAGGTCCTACGGTATGCCTTATTCAATGAATTTTAATGGTATCACGTCATCTGATAATGGGGAAATTTTTGAACTCTGCGCAACATTTTTCCTTTTTTATACTAACACAAATGCTGCAGCTTCTTTAGCCATCAATGTTTCAATCATGCCTGCTTTTCATATGTGAACCCTCTTGAAGTCGAATGCTTATTACATGGTCTTCATGGTAGTATTGGTTGTGGCTCAGATGAAATTCCCAATACATTTGCTAAATCTTTGTCGTCTTCATTGTGTGTTCCTTTGTCCATCTTATTTAACCAAAGTTTCTCAGAGGGTTGCTTCCCACCGCACTGGAAAAAAACTAATGTCTTTCCCATTTTCTAATCTGGAGATAAAGCAAGTGTGTCCAATTACCACCCCATTTCACTCTTCCCTGTTTTAGCAAAGTTCTGGAAAGAATCGTGTACAAACAAGTTTATCCTTTGTTGCTTCCGTTTTTTGCTAACGAACAGCATGGGTTCATCAAAGGTAGATGAACTCTCACAAACCTGCTATTTTTACAAATAAAGTTGTTCCTGAGTTTGATAAGGTGAACCAAGTAGACGTTATTCACACAGACTTCTCTAAGGCTTTCGATTCAGGTGATCATCTTGTTCTTATCCAAAAACTAAGCAAATTTGGCTTAGGCATATCTATTATACATTGGTTCTGCTCTTATGTAGCTGATCGGAGTTTTCTTGTGACAATAAATGCCCATAAATTCTCTCCATTTTATCCCTATTTTGGAGTTCCGCAAGGCACCATTCTTGGTGTTTTGTTATTTCTTGTATCTGTCAATGATATTCCTTTTCTACTCAATTCACACCCACTCATGTACGCAGATGATTTGAAAATATTTAGGGTTATTGAATCTACCAATGATTGTATTATTCTGCAGAAATACCTGGATATATTAGCTGGCTGCATTACAACTAATCGGCTGACTTACTCTCTTATGTTAAAAAGGCTTCTTTTGATTATAACTATGTTTCCTTGGCAGCTGTGGTGTTCCACAAGGATCTGGGACTATTTTTTGAAGCCAAGCTTCATTTTGGACAGCATATAACTCACTTAGTATCTAAAGCAGCCTACGTCAGGTTTTATCCTCAGATCCACAAAAGATTTTAGAGTTATATCATCGTATGTTTGTTGTTTTTTTTCTCTTGTTCGAAGCATATTGGAGTATTGTTCGCAAATATGGAGTCCGCATTAACACTACCTAAATGATGCTGTTGAATCTGTGCAACGTAGGTTTACTAGGTACCTTTTTTTAAAGAATCAGTATTCCATATTACACTTATAGTGATCGTCTGTCTTTTCTGCCCATTCCTTCACTAGTCTCTTGCAGTTTTTCTCGGTGAATGCCTGCTTTTCAAACTTTAGCAAAATTTGCTTCCTATAGGCCGTGGCATTGAAATTTCCTCCTCAAATACCGGACGTCCAACTAGATCCGCGGTAGTCTTCAATGTTCCCTTTGCTCGCAATGATATTTTGTTTTTCTCGCCAGCTGCACGACTACCGCGTAATTATAACGCGCTTGATTTTGGTTCAGTACCGCTGTCTTTTGCTAAATTCGAAAAAAACTTAAAGAATCAGTTCTTCTATTTAACTTCGTGGAATAATTTTTTAATTTCTGATTGTGTTTATTGAATTTTGTACATAAGACTTTTTTTTAAATTTTCCTTTTTGGATTGATTGATTCCATAAACTTTCCTTTATTTTTTGTTTGTCTATAATCTAATTGCATGGTATCTGTTTTATAGATTTAATAAATAAATAAAGCCTCAAGGATCTTTATCCAATTCAATGATTTAATTTCCTATTATGTTCGTAATACACTTCCCTGTATCTTGATCTGAATTAGAATCATTAAAAGTCTCGGCACTTGCGCATGTTTTTTGTAAGATCTCATTTTTGTAAGAAATTAAATAAAAAATTGCACAAGAAAGAGATAAAGGGTGGTCCAACCAAAACGCACGATGTTGATTGTATGTAAATAAAACAAAAAGTTTTCAGAGAATGATGTTAATATTTTTTAATTATAATAGAAGGGTCTATGACAATTACGTGTGAAACAAAATATCGCCTAAATGCTCGCCACAGCTACGGTGGCATACTTATATACGATGGTGAATTATCTTATCCTTTAGCTCTTGAATTGTTCTTGGCTTATTGACGTACTCTTTTTCTTAATTAACCCCAGAGAAATAAGTCCAACGGTGTCAAATCACATGATCGTGGCAGCAAATTAACATCGCCACATCGTGAGATAACACGGCCATTGAATTTCTTGAGCAAAAGAGCCATTGTTTCGTTGGCTGTATGGCAAGTGGCACCATCCTGTTGGAACAACGAATTGTCCAGGTCCATAACCTCAATTTCTGGCCACAAGAAGTCCGTTATCATCTCGCGATTGCGAACACCATTCACGGAACTGCTTGGCCATCCTCAGTTTCGAATACTACGGCCCGATGACGCCGCCAGCCCATAAACCGCACCAAACAGTCACTCTTTGTGGATGGGCTTTTCAATAATCACTCGTGGATTCTCATTTGCCCAAATGCGGCAATTATGCTTGTTAACGAATCCACTGAGGTGAAAGTGTGCCTCGTCGCTGAAGATGATTTTCTTTATAGTCACCATTCCCTTCTGTCTGTTCAAACAACCATTCGGCGTATTGCCGACGCTTGAAATTGTTAGTAGACTTCAGCTCTTGAGTGAATTGAACCTTGTAAGCGTGTAAATTCAAATCTTTATTCAAAATTCGCATCAGTGATGTTCGTGAAATGTTCAATTGTTCTTCTGCCACACTATCGCGAACATCCGCAATGTTTTCCGCAAAACGAACTGGGCGAGCGTGCACAGGTGATTTCACATTTCCTACAGACCCGGTTTGCTGAAATCGGTGCACAATTCTCCCGACTGTGGACACATTCGGTCGATTATGCTGACCAAAAAAATCACAAAGTGCACGAAATTCATTTTGATTTGAATGCCCATTTTCGCAAAAGGCTTCAACGACCTTAACGCGCTGCTCAATTGTGTACCTCTCCATGGTTGAATTTGTCAAACACTGAAACAAAGAAATGTTAAATTAAGTTGGGCGAACAACTTGACGTTAAGGAGTGACTCATAATTAATATCGTGCATTATGGTTAGACCACCCTTTACAATGCAGAAAAACGAAACGCAGAAACACAATGAAAAATAGACAAACAATTAGCAAGGAAAATATACTTTAGTCTAAAAAATGATCTGTTAGACTCGATCGTAAATATCATTACTAAAGCGGATGAATATCATTTTCAAAAAGAAAACGCATTTATCAGAAAAACAACGATAGTATCCGCTCTGTCTCAGAAAGGTAATCCACGTCAAGTATTTCACTTCTTGTTTCTTCAATGTGCCGGCTCAAGGAAATGCGTGCATACAGGATAGAAATTTTATATATTTGTAGACAAGTCTAATAAATTAGTTGGTCAGTAATTTATAATGTATATTTCTTACAAAAATCTAAGTTCGTATGATGTTAAATGAGTGAAAATTAACTTTAAAATTTGAATGCTTAGCATCCATGTCTTTTTGCATCACAATGAAAATGATAAAGAGCAAGCCCTTGAACCATTTCCAGAACATTGTATTAAATAATCAATTTTTTGGTCATTTAAAATATCGTTTGATAATTAACAAGTCCTAGATGTTTATTTTGGATCACATTTGCTCTAAATTAATTCCAGATAATTTTATCAAGTCATAATTGACTTTAATATTAAATTGTCTCTTTAAACCGTTTTCGCATTTGAATTTCAATATTTTCTTTCCCGTATAAATTTATGTCTTTCATATTAAAACAGTGGGAAATTTTCTTCTACGAGTACTTCTCATCATTGCTGTAAAAATAGAAGACATAACAATAGCAAAGCTAACATTTCATGGTGTAATTGTGATGGCAAGATTTTCTCACTGCAATAATTTATGAACTTGATAAATTGTAACATTTTGTTAAGTGCATTGTTGTTAATTGTTTACGATTCGCATATTATTTTGAAAGTTATATCAGAAGAATCAAATTGTCTTAATTAGAGTGAGACAATAAAGAGGCTAATGTTTACAAATAGGTACATTAATAGGTAATGTATAGGGAGTTACCAGTGCGTATTAATATATTAAAGTATTATAGGCCGAAAATTAACAATTAAATTATAAAATATTTTTGATAATTAGAAAACGGATTAGTATGAAACCAGCGGTTACATAAAAAAAAACTAAAAAATATATGAATTGACTAATAAAGCCAGTTTTAATTCGATATAAAAACTTTGTTTTCAATATTTACTTCCATAAATGAAATATTCATATCTTGCAAGGTAATAACTTTTGATAGGAGCAGGTTAATCAAAACGATTACAATTATAGAATCGAATATTGCTTAAATTTTGTGCTCATAGCAACCCGTCATATTGAAATTTTCGATTGCTCAGATGACACTAACTGCTAACTCGGGATCAAAATTCTATGTCTAGCATTCGTTGCATATATACGTGTATTTAATTCGCTCCTGGCAAGTTTTCAAAAAATTAAATTAATTTTTAAAACGTCAGTCCGAAGTTAATTTTGATTTTTATTGGAAAAAGCTTATATCGTCGAAGCAATCGATCCAAGGAATTATATCGAATTTTATTTTACTTTGATAAATCAAGAAAAGCAAATAATCCAAAGACTTAGTCGGGACTGCTGGTATGGAGAAGCCCGAAGGCTTCTCACCGTTGGGGGAACCCGGGGACACCAGCAAAACGGAATTGTCGGCAATCGTCAATAAAAGGGGATGGCAGATGTAAAATCCAAATGGTTGAAAACGTTTAAGAAGTGATTCGACTGCGAAATGAAAATCAAGAACTAAGACTACGACTACAATCCCTCGAAGACCTTGCCGAGAGACGGATGAAGACTCAAGATGCATAACCGGTAAAGCAAGTCAATAAGGGAACTAAGGCAAAGAAAGCTGTAAAACAAGCTATCCTAGCAAAAATACTAAGTGCCGTAGGCACTAACGATAGCCAAAACTATTATGCATGCACTGGATGGGCTACAACAAGAAATGGAAGTTGGAGAATATATTGAAGGTAATTCTAATCAAGATAACGAAGTAAATTTTATTCATTACTTAAAAAATAAGAAGAAGAAACCAGCTCACAGTTCTGCTGGTTCCTTTCAAATAGCTTCCAAAATGCAGAAAAAGTTCCGCCAATCAACGTGTTCAGTCAAAGCGGAGAAGATATGGTTCGGCTATTGGCAGCCGAAAATAAATTAACCAATTTCGAGATCCAAAGAGTTAATGCTGAAAAATTAACCATTAGAACGAAACCACTGGTTGAGTTTAAGTCAGCTAAAGATGCGCTGAATTCTGGGGAGTTCCAGACTTCACCTATACCCCAAAAATGGCAAAGAATCAGATCTTTTTGTTGAAGGGTTTGGACTGCGGAGAGGATACCGTCGATCTTCTTCAGGTGCTCAAGCAAGCTGCACCTGAATTTATTTCCGTTAAAATCTTCGCGACAAGAAGATTGACAGTAGAAAAGAAGAATTTACCACTTTACTTGGTACAGATTTAAAAAAATAGCAGTCCAAGTGCCCTTCAACAAAACAGGTACATGAATTTAAGAGTGGTGAGTCGAGAACGCCTCCAGCAAAGGGAAGTCAACCAGTGTTATCGGTGTCAAAGATTTGGACATTCAGCTGCCAACTGCGCCATGCATTATCGGCGCGTCAAATACAAATACGTTCATGCTCCCGGTGAGTTTAAATTGGCTCAGACGGAGCCTAAAGAAAAATTATGCTGCGTTAACTGCGATGTTTTTGTTCATCCGGCATCATATTGAGGATGCTTCCGATATCAAGACGCGAAAGTAAAATTTGTTCCAAAGCAAACACAAGTACACTGCAATGTCTTAGCTCCGAACTTCGTCAAGCACGGAGCATCATTTGCACTAGAGGACCAGCAGAATATGCTGCAAATTTGCACTAGAGGACCAGCATAAAATGCTACAAATAATGTAAATACGAGTAACGTAAGTGGCAATAATAAGCTGCCTTTTAAAATTTATCAGCAACTTAGTCCTTTGTCGGAGAGAATCGATAAATAAGATACAAAAATTAATTTTGTTTTTCAGCTTTTAGGCCTTTCAAATGCCTCAAAATAACTTATCGTACAGTCACATTCCGATGGATAGGATTCATCTCATCTCGATCAACGTCAACTCCATTCTTACTATACATCGACGTGACTATCTCCTTGAATTCATTGTTAAGCAAAAGCCTGACATCATGCTTCTCACTGAAACCCACCTCAATTCATGGCACTCCATAACATTCAAGGTTTTTGAAACCGTATGAAACGATAGGGTAAATGGTAATAACGTGCGATTTGAACTCCCTATCCACAATGAAGGCCACTTCCGGCAGGCTTCCCACCTTTGAATATTATGTACGATCTCATATCTTGAATATCACTTCCAGTCCAGTTCGTTTCCTGGATTGCCAGTATGTTTTATTTATATTGATTGGCCGAACCATCATGCATTTAATCATCATTATCCATCAACTATCATTCGTCGTCACCAATTTAATGCACTGCACTCTGTTTATCGTAACCACTTCAAAATATTGCACATCATCGGCATCGATGCTAGGACCAAACACGGAAACCGCCGAACCACCATACATTCGTTCCTAACCCCCAAATACCCAACAACGACCAGCCGTCGTCGCGACTTCAATACATTGCACATAGGCGGCATCGATGCTAGGGCCGAGTACGGGTTCCACCGTACCATCATCCATTCGCCCATGGTCCCCAAATAATCGCCAATAGCCATCCGTCATCGCCCTTTCAGTACATTACACATCGGCGGTATCGGTGTTATGCCAAAAAACGCATTCGTTACAAATTGGGGGAATTAGTTCTAGCACCTAACAACGAAGTGAACTCCTACCAGACCCTCATTCATTCTTTTCTCATCAAATTTGCATACTGGGGCAACCACCAACTAACCGAATAAACTACCTTACTACTCCCAATAAGGGTTCAAAGTTAAAATCAGAAGCGCTTTATTCAATACTAATCGTTAAAAATTTTAAAAGAATATAAAGCAAATTTCAAACAATAACAACACAAAACTTAATGGCCAAAATGGCGCTCTAAATTTATACGTTATCAGTTAAACACATTTTATCAAAACTAAAAACTCTAGCAAATTCAAATAATTAAGATTATTACATATTTAATGAATTGATTGAAAAAAAGGAGAAAAACCAACCAACACTATTCTAAAATTATTTATAATTTTAGCACAACAGTGAACTTTTATCCTACAGCTAATATGTTATAACCTAATTCTAATAAAATTCAATCAAAATCTTTATCTTATACTTAAAAATTCTATCACAATATTCCTAACTTACGCGTCCTAATATAATAAACATAACATATACCAAACCTATCCCTAATTCTTAACACAAATAAACAACAACACTAAATGTAGCAATGATGAGCTGAAACTCAAAAACTAAGTAACGAAAAACACAAAAAACTGAAAATAAACACGAATAATTCAGACATTATCATTCAGCCATCAATACCTAGAGTGCTCCGTCTCAGCTCGATTACCTACAATGAATCTGCCAAATGAGTATCTCCATTGAAATTGTTGTTGTCGTGAACTCAAATTCGGAGGGTATTTTATATTCTTATCGGTGGCCCGTCTATATATGTGATATTAGTTGGGACGCCGTCAAGAATCAAAAACATATCGATTCTTGTCCAAATATACAAATGCTTCGGGAGGAATGAAGCCAGTAGCGAGGCAAGTCACAGTATATCCGTCTGTAGGGTGGAACGGCTGTGAAATCCAAGGGTTTTCACTTACAGTTACAGATCTTGCGATATGATTCCGCAGAAGATTCAATATAAAGATATCGACTCTTGTCACTTTAGCAGTTTGATAAATTCTTCTATTCGATACTTCCAATCTGTCTCAGGCTTTCTGTATTAACCAGCATATGCACCTTTCAAAAACTCTTAAATTTTTCCATTGTACTAGCACTCAGGTTGTACCAAATCTGACATCCATATGCCAAACTGGTCTAACCAGGGTCTTGTAACAGACAATTTTGACCTTTTGATCAATGTATCTGGAATGAAAGAGTCTTCGCAGGGCCATGACTACTTTTTGTGCTTTACTGAGCATCATTTTGACATGTTCAGTAGGTAGTACAGATACTGATCGAGGTGAACTTCGAGGTGTTGAACACAGAATTTATGTGGAACCCGTTCTGAGCTACCCTCACCAGCCATTATGTGGGAATCCATCCATTACGTTTGATGTCATGACTGACCCCCTGCAGCATTGTTCGAAACAAAATTGTTTCGCACTTCTGCGCATTGATTTTCATTCGCCAATTGTCAGTGTACAGCTGCACATCATTGAACATTTTTTGAAGATTGCTCCGAACTATTGTAGCTTTTCGATCTGCCGTATCGATGATCAGATCATCAGCAAACGCTACCAATGATCGCATTGGCGAGACGTTAAAATCAAAGCCGTTCAATAGCTTGTGAATGATTTTGAGACGAGCAGAGGCGCAGTAACTGTTCCCAGCTATAGACCTTGAATTCGCGCATTGTTTTCAGATTTCCATCAGTTACAACAAACGATTTCCCGTATAACATATTGCATATCATGGCGACAAAATGTCTGGGGAACTTTTCTTGTAGGAGTTTAAAAACTAGTCCATCGAACCATACCGTATCGAAGGCTTTCTCCATATCAATGAGATACGCTGTCATTGCATGTATGGTCGAATACCTGGCACGAAAACCGAATTGGCAATTCGGCATCAACTCATATTTCTCAATGTGGGCATTTAATGCTCTGTTGAGTATCACTTCAAACACCTTGCTGATGTTAGGCAGCAAGCTGATTGGGCGATAGATTTTAGAGCATGAAGATTCTTTTCCTTTCTTCAAGATCGGAAATACCTTGGCCTTTTTCCACTCATTTGGGAAATATGAATTGCTCAACATGTTGTTGAACAATATGCAATAATTCTTAATAGCAGCCTCAGGCAAATGTCGGAAAACTACATTTGGAATACCAATAGTACCACATGATTTCTTGTTGTTTATCCTGCGAAATATGAAACACAAGTCTTCATAGCTGACAAAATAACCAATAAGATTCATGCTCGGTATGAGGTCAGATGTTAATGTTTAATTGAAATGAAGAATAAGGGTTCGGGCAAAATACGAAGATTTAGTCGGAAAATTATATCACAGCATGAGTAAACTCCTAGTGAAAGCAGATTGTCGCGCAAATGTCGTGTTGCTGTCCAACCGGAGTGTAAACGGTTCTATTGATTTTTTCTCCCAGGCAAAGAAGTTTCACTTCCAAAATCAATTGTTAAAGAAGGGAAAATTCGATCTTCTTCTTTCGCCGTTCGAAGGGACCGGGAAAAAGACCCGCAACAATTATTAGGAGCCTCCTTTAATCGAGCCATCGCGTTATGGTTCTTCTTCTAATTTTAGAAACTCTCGCCAGGTATAGAGTCCTTGCACGTGGTTTCCACCATCAGAGCCTTAAGTCCCGTTGGAAGGGGTGCGAGGAGGAACCGTTTCCACCCGGATGCCCCATTTTTTCCGTGCAATACCATTTTCTCATCAAGGACAAGGTAGTTTTTTGACAGCGTGTAGGGTTCACAAAAACGATTAGTATAAAAGCAATGAAACCATCAGTCGGACCGGCTCCTTTCTTTTTTCTGTTTTGCGCTTCATGTTTCTTTGAGGTCACGCTTATTTTTAGTGAAGGAACCTCACGACACCGCAGACACTTGCCTGTGAGCGCGTCCCTGGACCAAGTCGAGAGCATAGTACATTCACCTAGTACCCACACCTTTCATTTACCCTGTGTTGCACACTTTTTGAATTTTCCCAGGGGCACGTCAGCTGAGCCCAGGCCTGGCGCGCTCAAGAAACAAAGCAAAAAGCAAATGAAATTTCCGACGCACGTGTTCTTTTACGCATTTCAGAACATGGAAGTGCTACCAGATCCTAATAAAAAACTAAAAGATTGCATGGCACGAATTTGTTTTTCTGCAAAGTTATTGATACATATGGTAATCCTGAAATCTCTCATCGAAGCATATGTTTATATTCGCGCCGATCCTCGCGTCAGCATTTACCTACCTACCTGCTACCGAAGGTTTATGGCTCGCTGTTGGGCTTGTGTTCGGAATTTTCCGGAGGGTTGATGGAGTGTGGATACTATTTGAGTATACTATGGTCGAGAGGCCTTCACGGACAGTTAACCACGCACAAACACTATACGCCTGAAATATGGTTATCAGCCCAAAACCACGCTCTGTGGTAATGACATCATCATTGATGAAACCAAGATTAAGGAAAGATGGGCATCATATTTCAAGAACCTCCTTAATCCTTCGCACAGCTCCAGGACATCGGAGTCTATAGATCTTTGCGAAGAGCCTCCATTGGCCCCACCAACTCTGGATGAAGTTTGTTCCACCATCAAAGCCCAAAAGAATAATAAAGCGCCGGGTATCGATGAGATTCCAGTGGAGCTCATCATCAGCTATTTACAAAGTCATCCATCACATTTGGCAACAAGAACATATGCCGAAAGAGTGCAGCCAATCAATTATATTGCCTATTCACAAAAAAGGTGACAAGCTACAGTGCGAAAATTATAGAGGCATATCACTAATTTGTACGGCGTACAAAATGTTTTCAAAAATCTTAGAAAATAAAATCGATCATACGCCAACAGTATTATAAGGGAGTATCAAAGTTGTTTTAGAGCAGGTAGATCGACAATAAACCAGCTGTTCACATTCAAGCAGGTGCTTGAATAATGCTGGGAGTTCAACATAGACGTACACCAAATTTTCGTGGACTTTAAGCAAGCATATGACAGTATTGATCGTAACGTACTGTACCAAATAATGCTTTGCTTTAGCATCCCAGGCAAATTAGTCCGTCTCGCCAAAATGGCAATGACGCCGACACAGGTTCGCATCAATAACCGACTCACCGATGCCTTTGACACAAATATCGGACGAGAACAGGGAGATGAACTGGCCGCACCGCTATTAAATTTGGCTCTGGAGTACGTCATAAAGAAGCCGCCTGTCAATACACGAGGTACATTACAATACAAGTCGAGCCAAGTAGTAGCTCTCTGATTCGGCGGTGAAAGTCATTGCAGGCGTGAGAGCTGTCGGCCTCCTTGCTATAGAGCGCCGCTCTATTTACCTGCGTCGAAAGGAGGATGGGAGGGAGATGGTTGTCCGCGAGGAGAGACAGCGCTCACCCAACGATTGGCAGCAATCTTGGATGAATTGCACGAAGGGAAGGTGGACTGCACGCCTCATCCCGGATGTGAGACTGTGGCTAAATCGAAGGCATGGTTAGACTGACTTATATCTGACCCAGCTTTTGAGCGGACATGGGTGTCTTCGGTCTTATCTGCACAAGATTGGTAAGTCACGGTCCCCCGATTGTCGGTATTGCCCAGGAGAGGAAGACAATGCCTGCCACACATTTTTTGCGTGCATAAAATGGGACAGGCGTCGAAGAGCCCTCTACAGGGGGACGGGAGAGCTCACCCCGGATAATATAGTCGCGGTCATGCTCGAATCGGTTGACAAATGGAACCAGGTGGCACATTATGTTCGGGTAGTCCTAAAAGATAAAAGGGATGTACAGCCGCCGGGGGTGTTGGGACTGGGGGATCGCTTGTCTGGCCCTTCCTCTTCCCCTCTCCCCTCCCGCTAGAAGAGCGATCCCCCAGCTTGAAGGCGCCTCATGGCGCAACAAAACGAGACATGGCTCGAAGTAATGTGTCAAACGGTTCCAGGCTAGGTTTTCAGGTTGACAGGGGAGGTGTTTACTGGGTAGTCCGGTCACTTTTTTGCGAACAAGGGAGTCCAACACTCTGTGCGTAAATGGGCATTCGGACGCAATCAACATTTTGTCACGGTCATTAACAACTGCCCAAGAACTCTTCCTGAAACTCGACAGCGAAGCAAAACTAGTAGGGCTACAAATCACCTGTGAGGAAACCGAGGAACCGATGGTCTGACTCGGTCGCCGAAGACAGTTCATCGCTGCTCGGATTTCGAAATTGGAGGACGCGGTTAATGGACCGAGATAGTTGGAGGCGCTATTTGCAGGAAGCGAAGGCCCGAGAATGGCTGTGGTGCTACAAAGAAGAATAAACACAATACGTGTGCTTAAATTAGGATTATAAGGAAATATTGAAAGATAAATTATTGCATTATTGAACAACATTTTTTCCAAAATTTTGTGCTTTTTCACGATTTTTATCTGTGAGAAAAAATACCGGCTAGATGATTCAAGACAATGCTAGTTTGGATACTGTCAAAAACTATGTATTGATTAAGTGCATTTATTCGGTAGATTTCGGAATATTTTGGCAACTGATTTTCAAAACGCAGTTGCGAGGAAAACACTTTGAAAATTTTAAAAATGTTATCACTATCAAGGCTTGCAATTGCCTCTAATCTGCTATGATTGGTCTATAAAATAAAACCTCAGCACCATGTTGTATGATATTCATACAAAATTATTTTTGCCAATTTTTTCGATCCATCATATGGGAAGTCGTGAGAATCTCATCTTGTAATTTTATTTGTTAATGACGTAAAAGTCTTATCATTTTAACTTGTTACTGCATTATAAATGAGGAAAAAATCTTTTTGATTTATTCAGAATAATTTCAGTTCCTCATTACTATTATGTTTGATACATTTTTCTACATACATAAGGTATAGCTAGTGTTTCTGATTAACCCACAAAAGAAAACTAGATACGCGTTCAATCATTTCCTTCATACAAGTTTCTTGAAAACCAGTTTTAGATAAGCAAACATAAGAAACCTTGCAAGAAATATGTTACCAACTGCGCATACAACATTCTGTCTGTAACTATTTTCCAACTGAAGCAAATTTCTCCAGTCGCTCTCTTGTATAGAGGAAAAAATATATGTATATCTAATCTGTATCTTTTGAATTATACTTGACTAAACTATTTACAAAATCGCCTTAACTAACAGATAATCCAGCCGTTACTTGAAGCACTTCTTACATAACAGCATAAGCACCTCAAAAATGCATCTAATACATAATCGGTGTATGAATACTCGCATGATGTTCGTTTCAAGTTGCTTGCAAGCTTGCAAAGGCAACTAACAAGCAAAATGGTAAGAAACGAAGAAGACTATCTGAAACGGAAAAGTTTGTTTTTAACAGTTGATGATGACGATGATACTCGTCTATCAATGTATACGAGCTTGTATCTAACCACACCATGCCATCCGCCGATAAAGGTGAACTAACGAATAACGACATTTCTTCAAGCAATCCTTGCATGAAATTCTTTAACGGCTTTTTGCATTCTGCCCAGGCCTGTTTCGTGTGCCTACGTCGGCAAATACCTGCGAATGTTGTTGGTTTGTTTGAAAATGTAAGAAAAGACCCCTCGGTGTTTTTGCAGTCGGCAAATTCTTTGGGGATTAGACGATTAATAGTGCTAAGAATGTTAAGTTGTTAGGAATCTGGAAATCTTATAAAATCGACCAGTAAGTACGCGATTAAAGTCGAATGCGATTAGATCTATCTATTGATATAGATACTAGTATATCGGATTTATGTTCGAGTGTATGCGAAAGGGGGGAAATCTCAGTAACGAATGTTTGGACTGGTGAACAATTTTTAAAAATATCGGTGATGGCGTGAATTATAACTGAAGAGCGTTTTGATGAATAATGAATGCTTTGAAGTTTATCCTGTCCTGCGTTGTCGATACATACGAGTATATATCTTTTATTTGGTTTAAATAGCAAACACGTTTCTCACCATATCAATCACTTCATTTAATCGTCTCAGAATGTTGACTTTGTAAAAAATATAGTCATAAAATTTATTGCTAATCTTGTATTCAGTCGAGATACTGACAAACGCAACAAGGTTTGAATATCAATTTGCCCCGGAAACAGTCAATTTTACTAATTCTCCGAATAAAAAGTATCAATTTTCATTCAATCGATTGCCTTCTCCTGAGTTTAATTGACTCAAACAGGATTCAGAATGTTTTTTTTTCTTAATTTCGTTGGATGTGCTATTGAGTGCGAGAAGTAGTTCTCAAATCATTAATTTTATTTTTAAAATACTAAATGAAATGGAATCCAATCAGTTCCGTAAATTTTTGTCAACCCTTGGACCCCTTGTTAGGTATAGTTATGCTGCATAAAGAAAAGCTATTGCGACCACAACCACTTGAATCATAAGAGAAAGTTAAGATTCATATATCATATCAACCAACTGAGCCACAACAGAATTAATTAAATGAATTTTGAGAATTAAAGAGAGTCTGATAGATATCAAGCTAAATTGTAAATTATATTTTGATTCGTTTAAGATGGTAAAATGACGTTCAGTCCTAGGTACGTAGATGTCACTACAATGGTTAACCCAGACTAAAATCTCGGTCCTCTCGTACCACTCCTGCTGTTTTATAACAAACATTTTGTCGAATCGAAGCCAGCGGTGAAGTATCTGGGGCTACTGATCGACTCGAAGATAAATTTCTCTGAGCAAATCAGGGCAACGGCTGAGAAGGCTACTTCGGGAGTATCGGCTCTGAGTCGACTTATGGCCAACGTAGGGGGCCCAGCCCATGCAGAAGACGCCTCTTGATGAGTGCTGTAGGGTCAGTGCATCTTCGTATCCGGCAGTCTCTGATTCGGCGGTGAAAGTCATTGCAGACGTGATACCTGTGGGCCTCCTTGCTAGCGAGCGCCGCTCTATTTACCTGCGTCGAAAGGAGGATGGGAGGGAGATGGTTGTCCGCGAGGAGAGACAGCGCTCATCCAACGATTGGCAGCAATCTTGGATGAATTGCACGAAGGGAAGGTGGACTGCACGCCTCATCCCGGATGTGAGACCGTGGCTAAATCGAAGGCATGGTTAGACTGACTTATATCTGACCCAGCTTTTGAGAGGACATGGGTGTCTTCAATCTTATCTGCACAAGATTGGTAAGTCACGGTCCCCCGATTGTCGGTATTGCCCAGGAAAGAAAGACAATGCCTGCCACACATTTTTTGCGTGCAGAAAATGGGACAGGCTGCGAAGGGCCCTCTACAGAAAGACGGGAGAGGTCACCCCGGATAATATAGTCGCGGTGATGCTCGAATCGGTTGACAAATGGAACCAGGTGGCACATTATGTTCGGGCAGTCCTAAAAGATAAAAGGGATCACAGCAGGATCGCTTGTCTGGCGCTTCCTCCTCCCCTCCCGCTAGAAGAGTGAAAGAATTTCAAATGGTGAGAGGAAAATTGAACGAACATGCCTACGTCTCATCCAAGAAGTTTCCACAAGGTGGATCTCAAAGTATGAGTTACTGTCTAGATTTTTAAGAGCTGTCAGATATTGTGGGTTTAGCCGCTACAAGTTTCCTGAGATTATCATGCTGAATGGAACAGAGCTAGCAACTCTGCGAATATTCATGAAACTTCTGAAGCCATTTGCTAAAGCGACCAGTGAACTGTCTGCAGAAAACTCAACAACGCTTAGCAAGGTTACATCAGTCACTCACATCCTGCGTGAGGGGAATACTTTCTATGTTTGTGCTGTCTGTCTAGTATCTCTTTCTTCCGTTTGTATGTTTAAATATTAAAATTTATGTTATGTTTCTGGATAGAAAATGCATGCAGTAGTGGTACCTGTGAGCAATGTGACCGCTGAAAACTTAAAGCAATACTTGTTATCTGAACTTGAAAGGCGATTTGGTAGCATTGAAAAAAATACGAACATGGCAGTTGCAACGATTCTTGACCCCCGGTTCAAGCAGCATTATTTTCGACGTGGTCAGTGCATCGCAGATGTGCTCACCTACATTTCTGATGAGGTAATGTTTATCGCTATTAATGCAGCTTTTTCTGTAAATATAGTGTTTTTTTTTCTATTAATACAGCATTTATTTTATCAATAATGCGAATATTTTTTTTCCTTTCTATTAGACCAGAAATATTATAAAAACAGCAGCAGCTACCAGTGCTGCAGCTAGGCAAGAGAGAGAAGTCGAGGCTGGCCATGAGGAAACTCCTGATGATCTCTGGGGCGATCATGAAGAGGTCGTTCGCCAGAGTGAGATGGCGGTTGGAGATGACTTCCCTGGTGGCTATCCTTTGAACTGCAGCAGTACGTTAACAAGCCTCTCCACAGCGAATCCTTTTGAGGTGTGGCAGTCTTTGAAGAGGGAGTACCCCAATGTGTATCCTATTGCCTGTCCGTTTCTCTCCATGATGGTTACGTCTTGACCGAGTGAAAGACTCTTCTCCTCTTGACAACTGTCAATCACCTCCACCAAGAGACCTTCGTGGCGGTAACATCTTTTGAAGTATGGAAAGCAGGATCGAACATTGGATAATTTTTCGACTTTCTTATCAGCTCTAAAACTTAAACGTGTACTTTTAACTTTTCATAAAGATTTATTTTTATCTAACTATGCCTGATTCATTTCGATTAATTGTTGATTTTTAAATACCTTTAAGCTTCGATTTATTGCAAGAATTTTGTGCGTCAAACATCTTACATGCCGTAATTTCTTCTTCTTTAATTTGAAAGAATCGAGTCGATATTTTTCACGTGACATATCGATACCTCCCTTTTCAGAAAGACGCGGTACTGAGGAATCGATTTCTTCGATGGTATCGGCCGTCCCGAACTCAGCTGATGGCCAACATAGGGGGACCTGTTTCATCAAGGCCACGACTCTTAATGAGCGCTGAAAGTTGCAGAGACAAGGAGCGCTGCAAACGGTACACGCATACAAAACAAATTCCAGTTGGCACATTTGGTGATTGTGGGTGTGATGCCTATTGCGCTCCTCCTTGTTCGGGAGCCAAGGAGCGTCTATCTGCGCAGAAGCAAGGCCAACAGAAAGGCTTGCTAGGGAGGAGAGACAGCGCTGACTTCGTGATTGGCAGCAGTTCCGCGAGAGCGATACCAAGGGAAGATGGGCTGCTCGCCTGATCCCCGCAGAGGAGTGTTGAATGATGCTTGCCACCCTTTTTCATCAGCAATAGATGCGAACGGCTGCGCAATGATCTCTGCAGTGAAATAGAAGACCCAGGAGACTATAGTCGGATTGAAGCATTTATTTAACCATTAAGCAGACAAAAAGTCCAATTATTGTACTAAATGGCAAAATACAAATTAAAAGGTATGTGTTAAAACAAATGATAAGTTTGAAAAGAGAGAAGAAAAAAAAAAACCAAACAAGAACACAGTAATTATGGGTTGTAATTTGCAACTACATTTTTTAATTTAGCTTTGAAACCGAAATAAGAAGAGAAAAAGTTGAAGTAGCAGGAGAGTGCTCCTGCCAGAAGGGTTTTGTAAATAAAACAATATTTTCTGCATATCAATAAATTGAGTTCGAACAATTATATCCTGGTTATTATGCATTTAAGTTCGCCGCCATTTTGTTTCAAGTGTTTTGACCCCGTCGCTTAGTTAGACATGATATCATCAATATTACAAACCATTTCTAAAATGTTTATCAAAATTCCTACATATTTGTAGTGTATAGGTCCGTTGCGAACGTCTATCTCCCTATATCACGTGTTAATGTTGTTGTAATTGTTACATATTCAATCGGCTGTGACTTAGTTGTTTATTGTCCAATTATTGTGGAATTTTCAGAACACATACAATTGCTTTTGAATAAATTAAATTGTAGCTTTTGGGAAATTTAAAGGTACCATCTTGATTTTATAAGGAAAAATGTAAAATTTATAAAATGTACTATTATTAACAAAGTTGATCGAATTTCGACTTCTGAGGTATTTGTTGCCCTTGTGCTCTTAAAGTCTCACCTCTGTGATTTTTCCAGATTTTTCGGGTTTCGTACATTTCCCCTTCCCCTGCACCCGACGAAGCAAAGCATGTCATTTTAAGACCTCTTCGAATGAGTTCACATTAAGAGCTTTCATTTAATACCCATATTACTTTCATGCCATGAACATTTTTTTTCAGGGGCCACTCTTCCATATGGGGAGACCCCCCTGAAACACCTTATACATTTCTTTTTCTGGGGCGTCACTGTGCACCTACCTACAAAATCTTATTTTTCTAGTTTACGTAGTTTGCGAGAAAAAGTGGTGTGACACACGGACGGACAGACTAGACGCGATTTTAGTAGGGTATTGTAAAATGATTTTGCAAAACCCTAACAAAGTCAAGTTAGGAGAGTGAAAATATAGATCAGAGCGAGCAAAGAGCATCGCAAAAATATTTCTATTCCGAGAGGGGTATATCTACTGTTGGGTACGCAATTCCGTACGTAAATTTAAATTAAAGTGATGGCGGCAGAGTTGACACAAAAAATACTGGTCTAAGAAAACTCTATGAGTTAAAATTTGTAGAATAAAGACCGAGCCAACCTTTGCTAAACGGACTCCAAGGATTGATGAAAGTAGGAACAGCGAGGGGACCAGACGACAGTACAATTATCAAGAAGTGGACGAACTAGGCAGAAAAACAAGCGGATAGCAACAGAAATGTTGCAAAATTTATTTGCATGTCTGAGCGCGAATCCTGAAATTCTTGATGCCCTCGATACCACATTCAAAATATGCGCTTCGAATTTGAGTAACGGATCAGATAGAGAAGTTGTTTCTGCACCCCAAAGGCGCCTCTAGGCGAAAGTAATGTCCCAAACGGATGTTCAGTGGGTGATCCAGATGCATTGTGAACTTGGTAGTCTCACAATTAGTGCGTAAATAGCATTTACCTCCAATCACATAAAAAATAGACTTGGATTTGTTACTGATAACAAATGCAAATATTGAGAGCAAGCAAAGAGACGATAAAGCAAATCTTGGGCAGCTTCTCAATTTTTGCCTAGAAGGGATATAGGCACTCATAGCTTCAAGCCTGAGCGATCAAAATATGACACTTAATTATGCTGTGAGGAAAATCCTAAAGTTTGTATTATTCACTGGCATGTTCCATCGTAACCAGAAAATCTCCACTGCTAAACATGCTCAGGTAATTCTTACATTAGACATGAATAAAGACATAATGTCAAATAGCGGGGACGTCACGAATCGTTTTCAAATATTGTATGCCGACACACTATTGAGACCTAAAAAGAAGTGAGGAGAAAGCACAATCTTGACTGAAAATATGCAAAACAAAAGGGCAACCTTTGATGCTTTTTTTTTAAATGCCTCCATTCCCTACTACTCTCATCGCTCTTTCTTCGTCGCACAACGCTCGTGCGATCTGCATTCACATTACGTCGCTTGGTCCTTTGTGCCACCCAGACAATGTTTAACACATCGGTATAAGGGGGCACACAATCTAATATGAACTAGTCCTTTTTATGAACATCTAGTCCAAAAAATAATGATTAGCTCTCAGAGATAAAAAAAAATCAATATAATACGACGCATTCAAAAAAAAAAAACTCTGAGTAACTGTCACTTCAGTATCTCGCCGATAGTGTCAAAAGAACGCCCTAAGATACTGGGCTCATAAAAGCAGAATTACAGGTCCACGCTTCAATTAGTGCTCATTAAATGCTGCCTTAGTCTTTTCTTAAATACTTCTGGTAGATTGTTATATATACGCAGAGCATCATTGTTGCATCGTTCTTTAGTCGATCCGTTCTGGCAAAAGGTATTACGAATTGATTTGCATTCCTCGCATTATATGGGTTGATCTGTAATACCTTAATTAATGGCGCTCGTTCCGATCCATTAGTTTTTAAATTTCTGTAGATAAACTAAGCTTTCTCCATAATAATAATTTGACTAAAGGTTAATGATTTTGCCAATTGGTAAGCCAAACTAGTTTGAGTAAGCATTGGCAGCTTCAGAATGTTTTTATACGCTTTGGTCAGCAGCCTGGATATACTGTTTAAATGTTGCTTTGCTGATTGACTCCAAATAAGTACTCCATAATGCAATTTCGCCGGGACAAACGCATTTAGAACAAGTTTCTTCTATTTATGTGTGATAACCAGGTCATACGATGGTCTATGATAAGACCAAGCTATTTCATTTCTCGCACTCTTTGCAATTTTTTGCCGTTAATATTCAGTTCGGCATCTATGTCTCCTTTGTTCTTTTGCTTAAAAACAATATATTTTGTCTTTGATGTGTTAAATACTAGTTTGTTTCCAATTAACCACTGATGAAATTTTCCGAGATCGTCGTTGATAGTGTTCTCAATTGCAGTTTTGTCTCTCCTGAATAAAATAGAACTGTGTCATCAGCATATAATGTGTGATACCCCGTCAGCCCACATGTATTTAGATTATTTGTGTATAGCAGGAACAAAGTTGGGCCAAGTACTGAGCCTTGGGGAACTCCTGTTTTCGTAGGTGCATGATCGCTCAGGAAATTGTTGATTAAAGTTCTCTGCGATCTTCCCTCCAAGTAACTCTTAAACAACTGCTTAGGACTACCCTGAATACCGTACGATTCAAGTTTACGAAGCAAAAGGTCATGATCAACTGTATCAAATGCTTTTTTCAAATCCACAAAAATTGCGATGACATAATCACCTCTGTCAAGTCCTGAATTGATGAAATGTGTGACAGAATGTAGGGCATCCAAAGTACTCTTGTTCTTTTGAAAACCAAACTGATGTTGGCTTATGATAGAGTTTTCAACTAAGAATGATGTTAATCGATTGTTTAGTATTTTTTTAAATATCTTACTAAATCCCGTCAGCAGCGCAATCGGGCGATAGTTATTCGGGTCAAGATGATTACCACCCTTAAATATAGGAACTATTTTGGCAAGTTTTTCTTCTTCCGAAAAAGTCCCATTCCTAATATGCACGTTTATAAAATTTGCCATAATGGGCTATGTCCTCCTTTATTGTACTAATCTCATTCATCGTGATGCTATCGATCCCTGGCGCCGTATTCTTTTTCAATTCATTGATTACATTTAAAACTTCCCTTTTATTTGTTTGATGAATGTGAAGGATGGAATTTGTTGAGATATTTGTAGTATTTAAATTGCTTGCTGAACTGGCAACGATTTCTTTAGTGATTCTTCCACCAATTGTTGAAAAAAAGTTATATAATGAGTTCGCCGCCTCACGTGGACACGATGTATTAGAGGGCCCATCAGGATTCAGTCGAAAGTTTTGTGATATACCCTGGGTTGAAGAGTTATCCTTTACCTCATTTATTATTTTCCATATTTCACGGGAGTTTCAGCCGCTGTTTCCATTCTTCTTGAGAAATATAAGAATTTAGCCTCTTTCACCAGTCGATTCGATGCTTTTTTCGCTTGCATATATACAAAATTGAAAGCCTGATTTCCATTGTTCTTCCTGTAGTCCATGTATGCCTTCCTTTTTTAATACTTGCATCAATTACTTTTTTTGTTATCCAAGTCCGTTGTCGACACCTGATTTTTTTCTCAATTGTAGAGCTTTCTTCTATTGAGAAACCACAATCTCAACATTATCATTTTTACAACATAATCCACTTCGAATAAAATTGAAGGAGTGCACAGTAGATATGATTTAACTAAAACAAACGGCTTGGAGCTCGAATGCATTAACTTAAATTAACTATTGCATGAATATCAAGATAATTGTATTTGTTAGCTTTATTGAATGAATTCCTATCTTCCAAATGAATATTTAATTTTTCATCAAGCTTCATTCAAATACTACTGTCCATTACACAACCAACGCTCCCTTCAATTCTTGCCCATAATCCCCTATCCCACATGTTCTTCTGCACCAGGTAAATTATCCAATTGGAACCACATTCACGTTAGACCACATTGCAGCCACTTCAACCGAACATCCACTTCCGGGACAGATACGGCCGAATATGTGCAATTGTTGTCTAGAATCCCTCAAGCGAGCCCCCGACCATTCATGCAATGTGCAATAAATAATTGACAGAAGTGCCTTCGCTGTGTACAGGCGGCTAACAGCAACAACAATAATTAATAATAACAAAAATATCAAAAAGTGTACTGACCTTTCGCTCATATGAGCAGAGCCGCGAAAGCCACACACTCAACACACACTCGTCGCGCCTCTGCACGATTTCCAATTTGCGAATCACGCTCGCCGTGCCCGACTAGCTGCCGCCTGCGCCAGAACAAGATGCACTCACTCGCGGAGAGGGACGACACGAATAACGGTACAGCAGCGAAGGCACCGAGACGAGATGAAGATTGTGTGCGTTTTTATTACACCACAAACGATATACGATACACGGGAAAGTTGACAGGTGGGTTTTATGCTGCACAGATTCTGGGTTTCACCGTTCCGCGATTTCGTAAGTGGTGTTGCTGAAGGAGTTGAGCAACACACAAAATGTTAAAAGGCCACAATAGGAAACGAGTTTCCTACACTGAAATCACAATTGAACCTACAACCGCTACTCGCACACCTCCGCGCTAAGAAATCTTGGCCTAATCCTACACTATCAGATCTCGTTGCTGCAGTATTTTCGCCTTATCACTGCGATTAAAGCTCGATCATAAATTAGAGCACACTCGCGACAACCAGATAATGACCTTCATGCCACACTTTCAATTCAATGAGCCGAGACAACTTTGTCCTGTTGATTTTCGCTTCGCACTGAACTAAGGAACTTAACCCTTTGAGGAGGAGCACTCCAACGACTTTTCTTCTTCTGCACTGAATTATCATCCACCCGACGTGCACCCGCGTCCGATTCGCGCAACTTATGAATGGAAAATCCAGAACCAGGCTTGGTCGACGTAGCGCTCACCTCACGTTCAATTTACCTAGTCCACTGGCGCTCTGTGCCTCCTTAGCTCGTAGATACTTTGTGTGCTCAAGACAAGATACACTCGCCTGGCAACCGTGTATATGCGTTTCTTTTTGCCGCGCTGATTGTTGCGCGGCCCGGGGAATCAAAAACAAACTCTTTGACTAAATTTTTTATCTCTTTCTTGGCTGTGGGATAAATGGGAACGCATTCTTGATGATATCAACAGGTGATTCACCGCGAGCCGGCATCCAAATAGATTTAATCGAATTAATTAGGTGAAATGCGATTTAGCGCATACGAAAGAACATTTAGACAACGCACAACATATAGATAGGATGATTAAGAACGCACTTTGGTTTGTTCACACCTTGATTGTGACTTTTCCCACGTTAATTAAACACCTGTCCCCTTCGCTCTGTTTGCCAACTTCTTGATTGGTTTGAAACACATGTATCAACACTGGTGAATACAATTTCACTTCAAAGTTAGAGTATAGATGGCAGCGCAAAATATGTGGTGAGTTTCTTTGTAGAATTTGTACTTGTTTCCGGCAAAAAACGAGTTCGCAGTTACGTCGATCTAATTTCCGCTATGAAAAACAATGGAATTTTTCGTCGATTGAGTGTGCTACGCATCTTTAAATCAAAGTAAGTCGAAATATTTACATATTAATATCTCATTTTTGTATAAATATTAGATGTTAGAAGATATGTATATAAAAGCTTTCACAGGTAGCTTTTTGTTGAGTAAAGCAGGCATTGAAAGAAACGTAAAGAAAAAATTTATATCAGTCCTTTGCGAAAAGAAATGTTTATCTTTAAGCTGCTAATAGTACAAAATTAAAACAAATACATATATTCCATATCTTGGAAAAGGCCAAAATACTTTAAAATAAATGTTTTTACCCGCACGTAAGTTTCGGCACTCTTAAGGCTTAAACGATTTTCTACATTCAATAAGTCAAAACATCGACAATACTGACATTGATAATAAAACCAGGGAATCCCATAAAATAGATAGATCGATATTTTATTGCGCCTTTTTACGTACAAACATTTATAACATGATAAGAAGGTATATATGTAGTAATCGAGCAGTCGCCTATGCAAACTGCTCGAAAACCTTCATAACACCTATCCGAAATTTTAATTGCAGATTTGAAAAAGATATTTTTTTTAATTTCAATTTATAGTTATAAATCATAAAAAATTTTTGATTTCTTTTTGTTTTTATAAAATATAAATTTTAAATTATTTTTTTTTTTATATTTACTTTACTACTTGTAGAAACCGCTACCGGGATCGAGATTGGGCGGCCTGTGTGGAATCACAACAGCGATCACGTCCGGGAAGAAAAAATCTAATATTTGTGTTATTTTGCGGATTACGAGTATCTGTATTACCGTTTCATCAAAGTTGATATTCCGGATGCGATATGACACGATTTGGTGAAATAAAAAAGTCGTTTCGTGCAAAATCTTGGTGGTAAAAGCAGAGTGCATGTGTAAATTACTACGTGAGAATCCATTGTTCATTCCTATGTGTGGTTCGCATTCGTTGAAGCCAATAGTTCCCGGTAGTCAGTCGGCACGAGGAGTTAGCGGTAACGGAATAATCACTAGAGTTCCTGTAAGAAGAGATACCGCCATGAATGGAACGGGTATGTATGATGCGAAATTAATTAAAAAACAGGGATTCATATTTCCATTTGGAAAGAAATATTGTTATCGATCTTCATGCACGCCCCATCGATGGAAACGAAAAAGAGTGTTCAACACTAGAGATAACTGTAATAGCTATAAACGAAAATACTGGAAATGGACCGAATGGTGACATGCGACAGTGCTGGTAAAAGAATTTATCCATGTAGTTTATTCAAGCTAGAGATAAGTGGCTAAAAGGAAATGGGATGATGTTTCCAGATAGTGAAACTTTGTTCGTGATTGAAATTGAAGATTTCATGTAAATAACTAGTTTGGGGTGTACGAAATTATAATGCCGTTGCACTGTTTTCCAGTCTGACGTCAAGTGTACATTGAGCGCGAGCCTAACCAATTTTCTGCTGTTTTCTTTCCTTTCATCTTTCACCTGAGCCAGAAACCTTCGCAGATTACGCGTTAGACGGAACAAACTAGGAGGCAACATGAACGGACGATACCGTCGAATTTAAAGAAAGGTTTATCTTTGCTAAATAGAACACTTTCCGACGACCAGGCGTGATTTTGTTCATAAAACAGGGCATAGATGTTCCAAAAAAGTTGGATGACAGTCACTTCGCATGTGAAAAAAAGAACAATTGGACGAAGAGATTGAAAAATTGGACAATTTAAACATCGACGATATTTAAAGCTTAAGGGAACAACGACTCAAGGAGTTAAAGGAATAAAATTTAACGAGATGAATTGTATCCAAAAAGTAGCTATAACGGAACCAATTACAAATATAGTTGACCCAAAGCTGGTTGACTCGATATCATATTTGTTTAAGGAAATTGGTTTATATACAGTGCAAAAGAATGATTTGGAATTTTCCTCACCAGTTAAGTTAAATCCGCGATGTTGGGTAAGTGCCCTTTTGTTATTTTTTTCCATCATTATTAATTTTCTCAAATTTTTTTCTAATTTTTTTTACCTTTTTATACAATTATTAATTTCCGTAAATCATTCTTAAATTTTTGTCCTATTTTTTTGATACAATTATTGATATTCTTGTGCTTTTCTTAATTTTTTGTCATTTTTTATTCAATATTCTAATTCTTCTAAATTTTCCTTAAATTTTTCGTCTTTTTGCATAATAATACTTAAATTTTTACTATAAGAAAAGAGGAATTGATTCATTCGGGATTCATTTCACCTCTGTGAATTGTGTAAGAAATACTTTATCGAAAGAAAATACATACATATATAGTATACGTGCGATTGTAAAAATTGATACAATGAAGTCTAAAAATAACAGAAATAAAAATGTTTAGTTAGAGAGAAAGAGAATGTTCGGTCTTTGCTTTCATCAAGCCCGACCAGGTATGGGACCCGCAACGATGGCCGGCCCCTCCACTATAATGAGCTAGCCATCAGGAGCGCTCCTCCCTTTCTTTCTACGTTATAAGGGATCTTGCCCAGGTAGAGTGGCCTTGCGGTTGCATGCCCTTTTATGGTATAGTGTCATGTGATTTCATCACATAATACTATAACATAAATTGGCCACGTTTATATTTCTCATTTAATGGAAAAATTCATGCAAATTATGTTTGTATGAGTTTCTCACTTAAATGGAACATATATGGCCACGTCTACATTTGGATCTTGATCCGGTTTGTCCTCTGTGTCAGCAATTTAATAGCCTTTAGTAGGTTACCACTTCAGAAATTCGTTGATTGGAAAAATATTTTTGTAGTGGGTCTTGTGCTCGGGAAATGAACCCGCCCCAAAACACCAAAACGCTAGCCTGCCAGCGCATTCACGCGCCCCCGACAAGGCCCATCTCAGCGGATCTCACTATGCTCTTTCACCGAGGCAGCAGACCATCGCTGCAGTCACCAGTGCTCACTGGCTTATAAATTGAAAAAAAAACAATTGAGAATTATTTGCAAAAAATAACAAGAAAGGAATTTACATGAATATGACACTTTGAACTTGCAAAATACGGTAAGATATTTAACAATAGTAATTAACCAACATAATGAACTAAGTAAATGAAACCAAAAGCAAGTGTTACATTTCAATCAAATAAATCCCTTACAACTGGGTCAGGATGAGAACCCCAAGAGGTTAAGCGCTTCACACTCTGCTCGATCATGAAAAATAGAATTAGTAGTAATCGAGCAGGTTGTAAATTTATTATTTTGTATTATTAATTTAAATTATTTGATAATCTTAGGTGAAATTTAAATTTTATTTTTTTTATGTCAATTTATAGATTATATTTTTTATTATTCAATATAAAAAAAAATGTTCGATTAGAATTCGGCGCAGGCAAAGAGTTAAAGGGAATTCCTGCATAGTAGAGGCCAAACCTGTTAAATCACTACACATCCAACAAACCATTTTCATATAGGAAATCCTACTATGGCTTGGTAGTATGGAAATTACACATTCTCGCATTCCGACCATCGTCATCATAAACCATAGATGTAACAGAGAGGATACGAAATGCATCGAGAGAATTGAAGCACTTTATCATGTAGCGTGAAGTTGGCGCGTTATTAGCTGCTGATTCGAATTTCAAATAAATATGACGTGACGTCTCCCACTAATTTTCGCATCTTGAACTTAATCAATTTTCCGTGCGGGTATTCTATCTTGAACGATATAAAAGATTGAACATGACTTACCCTACGAAGGATACGTCCCTGACATGCTGCCTAGGGCTGTTTTTACAGTCCCGCACACGTCACTTCATTTTTCAGTTTTCGACACAAAAACACTCGCGATCTGTAACAAACTTTTCAGTTTGCTAAATTATCACATTTGCAACGCTTTTGCACTAGATTCAACACGGTTTATCTTAAAAAAATTGTTTTGTGTACAATTTCAAATTCAACTTGATTAGACGTTTCCCATTAATGTTGAATTTTCACAAATCATATGTTTTCAATCATATGGTTGATATTTCTTTGACACTTCGGGGGTTAAGGTAGAAGAGGAGTGGGACTTTCGTGAGAGCAACTAGAGAGCCACTTGAATGTGTGGATTCTCTAGCGGCGTGAAAGGCAGGGGGATTTCAATTCGCATGCGAGAGGAAGGCATGCATGTAGTAAAAGTACTTCACTCACGTATGGATGAAAATAAGCCCATTTCGCGTCCATTACTTTATATGTCTTTGTCATAAACATACCCAAAAATATACACTTACACTCATCGAACTGTTAGTAACAATTCGTATGAGTGTACAATCTACTCAACATAGCTTGAGATTCGATGCATCCCATCCGTGGATGCACATTTACATTGAAGATTGCGATGATCGTGGAGCGGAGAACCTGCCGCGAGACATTTTGGGGGAGTTGAAGAATGAAGCACGAGGGTGGAGGTCAGAACATCTCGGCGTCGCGTAAATGTCTGGGATTTTCCCTGTAAATTTCGTCGGAAAAAGAACTCAAGTTTTCATCTTGTCCCACTCGTCATATTGTGCACTTACCATTTATGATTTGCTTCTGAAATTATGAAATGTCGGAAAACACAAAATGAAACGAAAATGTCCAAGTGAAGTGATAGCGAAAAACAAAGTTTTCTGTGGATTCATCTTGCAAATTTGGTACACGGCGTGGGTATCAAGGAGATCTAAGAATTATTCGCTTCTGTGATGTCCGCTTGAAATCGCCAAGGGGAGACGTCACGAGAACCGCGCCGGTGCAATGAATATTGACCAGTTGAGATGGAAGTTTAATTCAGTGGCGAAAAATATTGATTAAAAAAATTTTACCAGCCGTGATTCAACGACGATTCGCGATGGGGAGTGCAAAGTTTAGCGTAATATGAGGTGTGCGTGTAGCACGTGTCATGATCAGGCGAAAACGGTTTGAACGCTAGACTGTGAAAGATTAATAAATGGTTGTTGGTGTTACTACGGGAGTTGTTTCGCAATATATGTAATAAAAAGTGAAAATTGCATTTCGGGTTGCAATGGTTTAACGGATTTAGTGCTGAGTTACTTGAGGAAAAAAAAGTTATTTGATTGGCATTGGCGCATTGCGGTGTTATTGAAAGTGTTATGCGTTATGAAAGCTTTTTATTGGAACTGTCTTATTGCGTCTAGCCAAACGTTTGGCATCGATTAAACAATCACAAAAAGACATCTTCAATGCCAGTACAACCAAAGAAAATAAAAACAGAAACTAGAGAAGTCAAAGTATGAATATGGCAGACTGCGAAGGTTTTCAGAGTAGCCATAATCCATCGGTGGTACAGCGGCAAGCGACCCTTCTATCGTATGAACTTTTGATTGAAAGAAGATTCGCCTCATGTCATGAATAGGGAGGACTCGGAGGACGAGTCGAGTGATGTGAAAATGAAAGTGAATTTTTCCGTTTATACGAGTACGAGTGGATCAGAATGCAACAATTGAAGATGTTCATAGACAGCATGTTGCTTACTTGCACAAGACCAGATATTTAAGATGATGTTGATAAAAGTGTTTAATTTTATATCAATCGAAGATTTTTACATTTGCTGCTGTTCACTCGGTTATTTTTGAATATTCAGTTGTATACAAATGTTTTTAAATGTTTATTAAACATTGAATAATCGCCAGATTACCTAATGCAGATGAGTTAATCGAAAACAGAAATTACCTAAAGGCTGTTTGTATTACCTTTTTTTTGAAAATCGGAGCAGTGTTTCAATTTATTTTGTTGACTATTCGATTTAGTTGTTGTAATGGAAATAATCGCTAAAACTTTGGAGCTCTTTCAAATTCAGTGGAATGTTAAGGAGCTGTTAAGAAATGTTCTACTTCTTATTAGACGGGATTTTATTTATAATTTTAAGTCTTCATGTGTACATAAAAGACCATCAGCACCAACAAATCGACCGAACTCTATACAGCCTTCAAAACTAGTTCTCCGTCATCACCAGATCTTCAGCGAGCGCTCATTCAGGATACTGGTAAGTACCTGTTTATTTTGATTTGTACATTTTTTAGTAAATATATATTTGAACATTTTTTTGTAGATTTATATCCATTTTATATAGATTTGGGAGATTTGTTGTTGAATAAAAGATTTTCAACTTAGATAATAATATTTTTATAATTGGGCGAATATTCAAAATCCAATTTGAAAAAAAAAAGAATTTTTTTTTATATAAAAATTAGTTGGGGGAAACATTGAATAATTTTAACTTATATATAAAGTGGTAAAGTGTATATTTGGATCGTCTTTAATATTTATATATATTTGGTATGGATTGATTAAATAAAGATGAATTAATACCCGGTGCCCTTCGGTCTTTCCATTACGTAGGATTTGACCGGGAGTAGGACCCGGTACGGTGGCAGCCTTTCACCACAAAACATGAGCCAGCCGCCGGGTACACACTAACCTTCTTTGTTTCTGGTGACGGCGCGGGTTGAGTGGCCCGAGCAAGGTGCCTCTTTATGACATATGATTATGTAATCAAATAGCATAATTCTATGGCATAAATTGGTCACTGGGGTACTTCTCTTCTGATGGGAAGGCTCATGCAAGTTAAGTTGTATGAGTTTTCCACTCAGAAGAGGAATACTTGGCCACTGCAACAATTATTTTGAATCTAACTAATCACTACAAATTAATCTAATTTTGGTCCCATCGTAAAGTATACTGTTTCTGATTTGGCGTATCTTTCTATTTTGCCTTCTGTATTTCGATAAGCTTTTTCTAAAGATTTTGCGTTCGAAAATTTCAATTTCATCAGCAACACTTGAGGAAACAGAATGCCAAGCAGGAAAATAATATATTGTACGAATACAGATTTGCTTGAAAGAAGAGGTGACAATGCTGCAGATGCACCAGCTGCTTTTCTCAGAATCGACCGTACATGGTAATTAAATTTTAGCCTATGATGTACGAGAATGCCTAAATACTTTGTACATGTTTTGAGAGGAATATTGTGTCCGTCAACTGATAAAGAGAGTAATTTACTATTTACCAGCTGGACCTATGACCTTTCCCAAAAGCATTACGAAAGCAAATTAACTCACACTTTTCAGGGTTGATTTTCAGAGCCCAATCAAACATATGATTTTTTGGCATATTTTAAATTGTCATTCATATTATTTTGATGGCCACAAGGAATATCAACCAAATGAAAATTGAATAGAGATGGACCAAGAATAGAACCCTGAGGAACACCAGAATAAATACTAATTAAAGAAGAATAGGAATAACCTATTTCAATCGATAAACGACGGTTAGTAAGAAAACTTATGAAAATACGAGCTAAAGGAATACAGCAGTTACAATTTAAAAGTTTGTAGATTAAACCTTTTAACCAAACTGAATCGAACGCCTTTTCAAGATCAACGGTACACGCCACTGTAGCTTCTTTGTTTCGCAAACCAGAAGAAATTTTATCATGAATGGATAAGATTGTATGATCAGTAGAAATGTTTTCCTTGAAACCACTGTCATCCATAAATGTTTTGCTACCCAACGTCTATATGAACTATGGCAACACCATTTTTCTGTTTTAGTTTGAACCTTGACTGTTGACAAAATCAGAATTCCTTACTTCGCGAGTTGTTTTCTTAAAAAGTAGTGTAGTAATGGCGACGGGCGATTTGCTGCAAAGGGAAAAGAAAACTGAGTTCATTTCATTAAATATAAAACAAAAATTTATATTTCACTGCGGGGTAATATACATCTCTTTTCTTCGATTGAAGAATTATTATTCGGTACCACTTATGTAATAATTCTTTGTACATATAGATTGTTAAAATATAAATATTTTATCCTGGAAAGGATGAATAAAATGGATTGTTAACCGTACAACTTCGGTCTTTTCATTTTGGCTCCTTCTGACTGGGTACAGGACCCGGCACGGTGCAAGGCCTTTTCCAAAAAAAAAAAATGAGCTAGCCATCAAGCGCGCTCCAAATGTTGTTTTTTGTTTCAGGGACTCTTGCGGGCTGGGTGGCCTCTAGTCAAGGTGCCTTTTTATGGCATAGGGTTATGTGATTCGATCAAACAACTCTATGACATAAATTGGTCACCGTTGTATTTCTTTTCTGATGGGAAGGCTCATGCAAGGTATGTTGGTATGAGTTTTTCACTCAGAAGGGAAATATGTGGTCACTACAACATTTTTGGATCTTGATCCGGTTGGGCGGGTGCAAGGGGGCACCACTACCATCCGGTTGCCCCACTCTTATTTGTGGGCCATGAGAATCTACGGGTTAGGACAAAGTTACCCTAAGTCCGTCTGCTTTGGCTTGTTTTGCCTTGTTTGAACAAGCAATTCCGTCCTTTTGTAGTTACCTATATTTTTCGACTTCGGTCGACCTGATTTGAGACCCAATAATTTGTGAATGCGAAATTCTTTTGTAGTGGGTCCTTGTGCTGGGGGAATGAACCTCCCCACGACACCGCAACGCTAGCTTACTAGCACATTCACGCGTTCCCAGACAAGGCCATTCTCGGCAGATATTAACATCTTCTTTTGCCGAAGCAGCAAACCATCGCTGTAGTCCTTTACGGACATTCACATACCAATTTTCACTACAACTTGCTGTGAACAATAATTAGATTGGATAGTTTCTTTGCTTCAGTTGTGATGGAACATCATAAAGTACATAATTAAATTCACTTCATTTAATGAAGTGAATATTATTCACGATTTGGCAGCCAGATGATTGTTTATTGTGATGCCGGGTAAATTTGTGCGCCGCCGCAAGTTATACGTCGTTCCATGTCAATGTTTTATTGAATTCATACACAGATTGGAAAAATATCACGTTTCCATCCGAACAAGGCGTTATTTATGAATATATACATGAATTGGTACGCGAGGTGGTAAAATGAAAAACTCTATAATGCTGAAATTTGCTAGGTGAAAAGCACGTATTGATGTCGGTTGCGAAAATAGAAAATGAATAAAATTATTTTAACATAGATATATTTTGAAAAAAATCGTAGTTACACAATATCACAAAGCATTTAAATAAACATAAGATTACATATACACACGTTTAACTAGAACTTTGATGTATAAAAATACTTATACTTCCTATTTTTCTTTTTTATGTTTTCCGTCATCTTTTCCGATGGTTTGCTGTTGAAAATTTAAAATTTCCATTACATTAATTATTTCCTCGTTATGATTGCCAAATTAGTTCTCTTATTCTGAAGCTATTAAATGACTTAAATATCGTACAATATTATTTGTATAGATCCTTATCTAGAAAAAAATGATAAAAGCTAGGTTTTGTTTATTTACTAAACTTTATAAAAAAATAAATGATCAAGATTATAAAGAATGTCCATATCCAATTAGTAGGCTTAAGGTTGCAATAGTAGTGGTTTTTATTATTGAGTTTATTATTTATTAAGAATATAATAAATTTTACTTTGTACAAAAACCACACAAACTTACAGGCAAAAGTATTTTTCATTTCTGTTTTTTTTTACTATTTGCTAGCATTGAATAAATACTTTTCACCTATTTTCTTCATGGCGCTTGTTCTACCTTAATAAAATCAATTTGTTTTCATATTTAAATTAAGTCATTATATTGAATATATGCAAAATAGATAGAAAAAACCACGAAAATAAAAATGAAAAGTAAATAATTAATATAAACTTTGACTTCAAATTTCTATTTGATGATCCACCTGTTTCCTTCTGAGTAATATTACGTAAATTGCACGCCTACCTTTTGCCGTATTGGCTGCGAAGGAACTATACCCGACGTGCGATTTGCCTCAGTGTCCTTAGTACGGAGGATACACAATTGGAGAGTATTAAAGGATGACTAAGCCAGTGATCATCAGTGGATTCTGCTTGAGGTCAGTGGTGTTGTCTCCCAAAGTCCGTGCCCTTGACTTTCTACAATTGGGTGGAATATCGGAAGGATGGACATCGAAAGATTCAATGAGATGCTCACAGCGGGTGCTTTGCTGCAAGGTGATTCGCAGGAGACGAAAGGATTGGCAGCTCAAGACGTGATGAACTCAACTATGAGCATCATCACGACTGCTTGTAAAGCTTCTACGCCCCGTTGAAAACCTCGGCACGGCAAGCCCTCAATGTACTGATGGTTACAAGTTTCGGCATAAGGCTCAACAGGTACAGAACCGTGATGACGCATGCAACCGGGTAGCAGGATATAAGTCGGCTAAGAAATGGCTTTATAAATTGATTAACAATAGCAAGGCTCACTGCTGGCCCCCGTGCGGCCTTGGTTACAAGCTAGTTATGCGGAAGCTTGGTGATCTACGGAGGCCTTGCATACGTGATGCGGAAGAGATGGACGAGATAGTGTAGGCGCTCTTCTCCGCCCATTTGGTCCATGTCCACAGTGAAACAGCAATCGAGTGCCCATTCTTCACACACCCGGAATTGGAAGAAGCAGTCCCCCACTGAAAGCGAGGAAGCCTCCAGGTCCAGATGGTGTTCAAGTTGAGCAGAGGTGGTGAACATGGTCCGAAATGCAGAGGCATATAGCCAAACCAAGCGATGGATCGTCCTGTTAGTGACACTAGACATAAGGAATACCTTCAACACCGCTAGATGGGTGGATATTCTGAATACGATGGAAACACCTTTGCAAGTTCCAGAATATCTAGTACGGCTTCCGGGAGACTACCTGAAGGACTGGAGCCTTCTTTACGACATGACACAGAGCTAACGAAGGATAGAAGTTACATCGGGTGTTGTCCAGGGATCTTTCCTTGGTCTTGGACCTGTGGAACGTGTCTTATGACGGGCTCCTGAGACTGAAGATGCAAGATAAGTCACGTTTGATCGGCTATGCGAATGATATTGTGGCTCTGGTCACTGAATGCACTGTTGAACAAACAAAACTTAGGCTAGGTACGCTAATGTGCTGATTGAAAGACTGGATGACTCCTTGCGGGCTTTGTTTAGCACTAGAGAAAACCGAAGTGGTAATCTTGATAAAAAAGAGAATCCTTAGAGTAAGGATGATCAGTATTGGATACATACTAATCAAATCGAAGCCAGCGGTGAAGTACTTGGTGCTACTGATTGACTCAAACATGAGTTTTTCTGTGCAAATTAGGACATTCGCTGAGAAGGCTGCCTCGGGAGTATCAGCTCTGAGTCGACTTATGGCCAACGCTCAATGAATGAGAATTGCCTCTTCGTATTCGACAGTCTCAGATTCGGCGGTGAGAGTTATTGCAGGTATTAAAGCTGTTGCTCTCCTTGCTAGCTAGCGTCGGGCTATTTACTTGCGTCAAAAGGATGACGTGAGGGAGATGGTTGGCCACGAGGAGAGACATTGCTCACTCAACGATGGACTGTGCACTTAATCCCGGGTGTGAGACTGTGGCTAAATCGAAGGCATGGTGAGACTCACTTCTAACTGACCCAGTTTTCGAGCGGGCATGGGTGTTTTCAGTTTATTGATAAGTTACGGTCCCCCGTGTGTGTACAAAACCGGACAGGCTGGGAAGGAGAGCGCTTATTTTTCATCCGATTTTGATAATTTTGATCACAGTATAAGAACATGGCACAGGTATCCATAATCTCAAGTTTCGTCACAATCCGTTGGAAAATATGGCCGCTAGAGGGCCATACAAATTCGAACCGCCGCCATTTTGAAACTTGCACATGAATGCTCATCAAAATGACAAAGTCTTTAGACCTAATCATTTCCTATCTTAAAACTTAGTTTCATACACATCATACATATTGAAATTTCGAGCTTCAACTAGCCGCCATTTTCTTTGTTGAGACCTGACCTCTAGTTTCCTCACACAGTTCTTTAGACACTTATAGTTTTTACCAAAGTACCGAATTTTATCAATATCGGTTGAAAGGTATGGTCACAGAGAACAAAGTTTTGCACGTTTTTCTACTTTTGAGCGGCCACCATTTCGTTTTAGAAGGACCGAATTTAAATTTTTTATTGTGAAATTCATCACACAGTTTAATCAACCTCTGCACCAAATTTCATCGAAATCGGAGCTACGCTTTGGTCAGAACAGAAATCACGATTTGTCGCCTAAAATGGCTGCCATTTTGTTTTCACTCAGCCGGTGTAGCTGATTAAAGAACTTACCAAGATATTTGCCCAATACACCTTTTCTGAAAATTTAGTGAAAATCGGATCAAAATCTCTAGTCTATAAAGCTAACTCCGCCGTAGACGGTTCCAAGCCCGTTTGAGAAAAGAGGAGGGAACCCATTGTTGCCCCAACCCATAGCTCCCATGATTCCTCATCCCAAACTTCCCAATTAAACGGTAGGAAATGCTCTCGGAGTCGCACATTGTGTTTACTGGTTCCCCAATAATGTTACATTGAATGTCGAGAAATGCTCATAACTGTAAATACATCTACAGCTCTGCTACTAAATACTACTTACACCTCCATTGTGGGGATGTAAGAGGATGAAGGCGAATCTTCCGCGCCTGATAACGGAATCGAAGTTATAACCATACCACCGGAATGAAGATTGGGCGACGGGCTAACTCCCCGTTCCTGGCAAACCTTAAAATGTTTCAAAACCTACGGATGGGCCTCGGATTGGATTGGATTCACGGCAACAACCTTGCAGCCGCTAAACTGACTGTGGCATTGAATCCTGGAATGTGAGATCACTCAATTACTCTGGCACTGTTAAGGACCTTTTACAGCAGTCCAATAAATATCAATTAAAAATACTGGCAATCCTGGAAGCAAATTGGACTGGAAACGACATTCAAGACATGAGATCGCACACAATATTCAAAAGTGGGAAGCCTACTGGAAAACGAGAATTCGGAGTGGCCTTCATTGTGGATAGGGAGTTCAAATAGTACGTTATTTATTTTAAGGCAGTCAATGAATGGTTGTGTACGATCCGTATAAAAGCGAAATTTTTCAAAATCTGGCTGATTAATGTTCGTGCCCTGACCGAAGAAACAAAGGAACCGTTCTACAATCACATAGAAAGAATAGTCGATCGATCGCCTACACACGACATAAAAATAATTCCGGCTGATTTCAACGCTACGGTTGGCAATGAGCTATCTCATCGGGGAATGACTGGAGGATATAGCCTCGACGATGGAACAAATGACAACGGCCAGTGCCAATTGACTTTGCATGTAGCAGAAATCTAGTCATACGTTCAACTTGCTTGCCACATCGATGCATTCATAAAATTACCTGGGTATCACCGGATGGCAACACACAAAGCCAGATCGACCATGTTCTGATCCAACAAAGATGGGCCTGGAGCGTACTTGATGCCCATACACACCCACGAGCCAATTGTGACTTAGATCATTATTTGATCAAATTAACCTATCGATATCGTATGTCAAAGGCATATTCAGTGAAGAGCAGCCCACTACAAGAATTCAAGATTGAAAGGATTCAAACAGCGACTGTGGCCAAAAATTTCACGGAAACCCTCGAAAACCAACTGGCTCCTATCTTATCAGCGGCATCATTAAAGACAAGCAACAAGTTCTGGATGGAAGTGAAAGCGGCTATTAGGGCCATGGCAGAACAAACGATCGGATATCAAGCCTGATGCAAGAGAAATGATTGGTTCGATGATGAGTGCCAGAATGCGTTAAATGAAAAGAATCAAGCATACAAAGATTACATAGGTAGGAAAACTAGAATGGAGAGAGAACACCATGGAAATCTCAGAAGAGTAGCGAATAAGATAAATAGAATTAAGAAAAGAAAATACTATGACGACCAATTGAGAAGTATAGATGTAAATTTAGCGAGCAACAACACAAGACAAGCATACAAAGTACTGAAAACCTGAAACATGGTTATCAGCCCAAAACCACGCTCTGTCGTGATGACGTCGGCAATATCATCGCTGATGAAATCAAGATTAAGGAAAGATGGGCATCTTATTTCAAGAACCTCATTAATCCCCCGCCCAGCTCCAGAACATCGGAGCCTATAGATGTTGGCGGAGGCTTTCATTAGCCTCTCCAAATCTGGATGAAGTTTGCTTCATCATCAAAGCCCAAAATAGTAATAAAGTGCCAGGCATCGATGAGACTCCAGTGAGGCTCATCAAATATGGCGGCAGCAATGTTCATAAAGCTATTCACAAAGTCATCCAGGACATTTGGAAAGAAGCGCATATGCCGAAGGAGTGGAGCCAGTCAATTATATTCTCTATTCACAAAAATGGTGACAAGCTTCAGTGGGAAAATTAAAGAGGCATGTTTCTACTTTGTACGGCGTATAAAATATTTTCAAAAATCTTAGAAAATAAGATCGGATCATACGCCAACAGTATTATTGGGGAGTATCAAGGTGGTTTTAGGGCAGGTATATTCACAATAGACCAATTGTTCACAGTCAAGCAGGTACTTGAAAAATGCTGGGAGTTCAACATAGACGTACACCAAATTTTCGCTGACTTCAAGCAAGCATACGACAGTATTGATCGTAACGTACTGTACCAAATACTGCTTTGCTTTAGTATCCCAGCCAAATTAGTCCGTCTTACCAAAATGGCAATGACGTCGACGACCTCCCAATTTCGCATCCCAACACTCCGAAGCCTTTGACACAAATATCGGACTAAAGCAGGGAGATGGGCCGACCCCCTTGCTATTCAATTTGGCATTGGAGTACGTCATAAGGAAGCTACCTGTCAGTGTGACCAGATTTTATTTGAGGAATCTACTGCTGGTGCAGGTTAAAATCTGCTAAATTATACTGAAAGCAAACCTGAAAATCATTGATAAATCGACTTCATTTTTTCACTTTTACGTCAAAATAATAAAATTAAAAAACGCAATATAAATAAGAAAACAATGTTTACTATAAAAAAATCAACAATTTCGGTTTACATATTAAAGTAAGAAGCTATTTCAAGTTTAAATAAAATATTTGGAGGAGTTATGGTTCCTCGTCTTCTTTAGGCTATGCTTTCATACAGCTGTTTTGAGTCCATTAATTTTATCATGTTTTTGTGGGGTACAAAATTGCTACATCTTCCTTCAATCTTTCGCAATCCTTCTTTTGTATGCATTATTCCCTCTACATTTTTAATTTCGAAACGATTCCGATCGTTAATTTTAATTTTATTTAGGTCTGAAAATATTCTTTCAACCTTTGAATTAGTTGTAGGCAGTATCTTCATTTGTTGAGCGAATCGAGAAAAATTTTGATATTTGGGTTTCCCATTCAAATCATTGATTTTAATGACTTCACTCCAAAATTTATCAACCGTAAATGTTTCAGTGCTTAAACTAGAACTGGATAATAAATTGGAAATGGAAACATCAAATTTTAATTCTCTATATTCATTATCGATAGTCTGTATATTTTCTGTTGGTACCAAATTAGGAAACTGTTGGAGAACTCTGTTCAAAGTATGAAATTCGCCATATGCTGCTATTTGGGGGTCGAGGAATGATAAATCTTGCAAAACGTCATTTTGTATAGGCATTTTTTGCAAAAATTGTGAACTTAATTCAATTAAATATGTTTGACATCTGTTAAGAAATTCATCAATCTTTGGTCTCATTCGTAAATCATCTTTTAGAGAATGTAATGACATTGCTACGTTTGTACCTAAGTACATGCTTTTTAAAGGTAAAAAATGCATCTTTTCTTTTGGATCTAAAGATCGAAGCGATGTCGTTTTCACATAACTAGTTTTCATGTAGCAGCTCAAAATGGAACTCATCATGTCTTTTAAGTCTCTTTGAATTTTGTGAATAACTGTTTGGTCACTTTGAAAAATTATATTGAACTTATTTGTTATAGGCAAAATAAAATCTAAAAAGTAAATATAAAGTTTTGTCTCTTCGCTACTAAGATGATCAAATATAAATTGACAAGTGGCATTTGAATTTCTACTTCCTAAAAACTCACTTTCAAAAAAAAGTTTCAACGCAGACCACTGCTCTACAATTCTGTGAATGCATTCGTATAGAGAAAGCCATCTAATGTCATAATGCCGAAGCATTCGGTGTGTCGCAGTATCGGTAAAATTTTGAAAACTTACAAATTCTCTCTGTCTTTGACTACTGTGTGAAAAATATGCATAAACATCCTTGACAAATAGCTCTATAGAACGAGGTAATTTTTTACAAGCATAACTCACCGAAAGGTGTGCTGAGTGATTGATGCATTTGAAAAAAACACATTCAGGATTTACTTCCCTGATTTTAGATACTACACTATTCCTTTCCCCGAACATAACATTCGTGGTATCAGCAGCAAATCCTATCAAATTTGCTAGGTTAAGCTTTCTTACATATAAGGCGCTGGTTAAACTTTCAAACAAATCCTGCGCACTTTCACCTTTCAAGTTCACCATGCACAAAAATATTGTATGAGGTGACTGCATTTGTTTCGAATAGTATTTTACCGCAGTTGCAAGTACTTTGTTAGTACTAACATCTGTACTCTCGTCGATAATGAGTGAAAATACTGAACTTTTCTCAGTCTCATTTTCTGGGTCTGGGCGTAATTCTGCAAGCAATTCTTCTTCAAAGCTATTGCCTAAGACGTTGTAGGCAGTGGCAGCAGATTTTGTTCTCCTGCAGGAAAAACGCTTTGCAACTTCGGAGTCATGGAATGACCTAGCAATTACTTCGCTTAAATGATCCATTACGCGAAAAGGTATATTGTGCTCTACTAAGGCTGCTACAATGCTGATTTCTGTTTTTTTATATCTTCTGAAATCGTCGATGTTTTGAAAATGGTATCAATCTGTAATCAAAGAAATAAACCGAGAAATGTCTGAGACATTTGACAAGATTTTAAACTATTTAAAGAAAATAGTAAATTAAATTTTGAGATTTATATAAAAGGTAACTTTTCCGACACTAATCCCATGCCTGTCAAACCATCCTCGAAACTTCCAGATATTCACCTTCCATTCCATAATTCATGGGCTCTTTGTTTGTCTACTTACCCTAGCAGCTTTCTAGAAATAATCGACATCTATTCAAAACGTAGATGTGAACAATGATTATCTGAAGTGACATATTTTTAACGTTTAACGGGAAAAAAGACAGCCTCAATCCTTAAAATGATCATACAGATACTACGGAATTGAGACTGAAGTTAATGTATGAAAGAAAATTCTATGCACAACGAGAAGAACACTTTCAAAACTAACAATATAAATCACAACTTCATCCCTAAAAGTTCACATAAACATACGATTTTTAAATAATTAAACCAGAACTAAAGAATCGATATGTTTATACGTCAATTCCATACCTGTGAAGTTCCAGAATATCCGTTCATACTTCTTATGTGCTTTGATGCAGCCATATGGTCCTTCAAAGACGCCAATCTACTTAGCACTTCGCAATTGCATGCTTTGCACCGAGCATTTTTATTGCTCAACTTTGATTTACAAAGCCAGCTTTTAAACAATGGATCTTGCTCCTACTCTTCACGATAACTTTGCTTATACAAGCGCTTTATTTTTTATCACAAATTTCAACACAAAATAGTTCACTAATGTTTTCCATTCCACACGTATGACACAAAATGTAACTAAACTAGTCATCTATCAAAACATATGCAAAAACTATGAGGAAATGGGGGGATTCCCCGAAACTTTTCTCTCGTTTCGTATAAGAATGGTGCAATTCTTAAATTCTGATTCAAAAGAAAGGGGAGTCCCCGGTATTGAAGGCAGTTTTACACAGGGTGCCTATATTACCCGGGAAAAATACAATATATTAATAAAAATTGTACATTCTACCAAAATATACCAAATTTATTTCACCTACTAAATACTGTTTCCAAAATCTGGTCACACTGCTACCTGTCGATACACGAGGTACCTCACTATACAAATCAAGCCAAGTAGTAGCCTATGCGGACGACATCAACATTCTGTCACGGTCATTAACAACCGCTAAAGAACTTTTCCCGAAACTCGACACCGAAGGAAAACGAGTAGGGCTAGCTACAAATCAATGAAAGTAAAGCAGAGCTCATGACGCAGTCTAGGAAAACGACCTAAAGTGCACAAAATATCACACTTGGCGAATACAGTATCGAAACTGTGAGCGAATTTGTGTATTTAGGCTCCAAAATAACGAGAACCAGTAATAAAAGATACGAAACACGCCGAAGAATGTAGCTCGCAAATAAAAAATTTTTTATTCAGTATTGATGACCTTGAAGACCAGCTGCTACATAAACAGGAAAACAAAGCTCCAAGTATACAAATCTGTGATAAGACCTGTTTTATGATATGGGTGTGAAACATGGATCCTAACCCAAGCATCCGTAAATATATTGAACAACCATGAGTTGTATGAAATTTTTGACGAGCCAGAGGCCTCAACGATTATAACTGCGGAAGCTGCAATGAGCTGGCCACATGAATCGTATGGACGAACAACGAATACCCAAAAAGGCATTCGTTGGGACAACTGAAGGCCGGAGATGAATGGGGAAACCGAGAAACGCTGGTCTGACTCGGTAAACGAAGATAGTTCATCGCTGCTCGGATTTTGAAATTAGAGGACGCGGTCAATAAACGGAGATAGTTGGAGGCGCTGTTTGCAGGAAGCGAAGGCCCGAGAGGGGCTGTAGTGCTACGAAGGAGAAGACGAAGTCTATAAATCTATGGTTCATAAGCTTCAATGTTTGACCTACTGAGGGAGTATTTTTTCGAAATCGCTCCTAACAATAATTTTCATTTATAATTCCGAAGCTAAACTTATATCCAGTTATTTTGCCATGCAGTGTCTTGAATAGAAGAAAATCTGCGTTTTTGCCAAACTAAAACTGTGAACACAGATTATTTCTTCATGTTCAAATTAGTTGAGTGATTGTTGTTAGATATTTTTATTGCTGCTTATTTGTTTTTTCCCCCTTTTTATGGGAAATTGATGTTTTGGTAACTAATTTCTCCTAATGCTTGGAAGCCGCAGGCTCCCCGCCAATGATACATGAAATTTTAGTAATTCGTCTGTTCCATTCCTCTTCAAGCAAGAGCATGTTAAAATTAACACTACATATTATACCAAAGAATCCCCATTACTCACGCAACAACTTACTATGTAACCTTTAATTACACAATCTAGGGAACCGTTTTGTCCATATTTTTCATTTTTGCACCTAGAATTTTTTCTCCTTTCTAATTGCCGATTGTCTTTTGATGGCAATCAAACATTTAATACTATTAGCTAAACTTTTTAATTGGATCATTTCACCCTTTTCACATCAACTTAATGTAAATCTATATGACAAATTTGCTCTACATTTGAAGCTTATCTAACGTCGCGCGGATATCGATCACTCTTTCGGATGGCTCCGATAGCTTTTTAAATTACTTTTTATGGAATTGTTTGCAGCTACATATAAATGAGTTGCATATATTGAATAATAATTTTTCTGAAAAATTATTAGAGAAGAAAAATGTTAGAAGAAGGTGGTTTCGACGTGTGCACTAATTCTCCTCAGGCCATCACTCTTAGATACACACCGGTGATGGCGACCACCATGCTCAGAGATGAGGGAGTTAATTTTTAATTTTTCTACTTATGCAAACTCAATATGATTTTGTATCTGCAAGTTATATTCAAGGTAAATTTCTCTTGTAAGTACTTGTATTAGCTAAACTTTTTAATTGGATCATCATAAAAAGTAATTTAAAAAGCTATCGGAGCCATCCGAAAGAGTGATCGATATCCGCGCGACGTTAGATAAGTTTCAAATGTAGAGCAAATTTGTTGTTTAGATTTACATTAAGTTGATGTGAAAAGGGTAAAATGATCAAATTAAAAAGTTTAGCTAATACAAGTACTTACAAGAGAAATTTACCTTGAATATAACTTGCAGATACAAAATCATATTGAGTTTGCATAAGTAGAAAAATTTAAAATTAACTCCCTCATTTCTGAGCATGGTGGTCGCCATCACCGGTGTGTATCTAAGAGTGATGGCCTGAGGAGAATTAGGGCACACGTCGAAACCACCTTTGAGGAACGGAACAAATGGAGAGGCTATGCTCATATAAGCTCCATAGGAAATGATACGACCACCTTCTGAGCATGATTGTCATTTCATTTCCAATAATTTCCACAATTTTTCCTCTCGAGAGCCAGATTGTCAATTTGACGACTAAACATGGACGCGAAATTTACCTGGCGCGTGAGATACGATTCGAAATTCAGTCGTTTTTTCGGTTCGAGAACGTGTCCGGAGGTACATATTGACTGTAGTGAAAGTTATATTACACCTGGTTTAGGGGTAACAACATTTTAAGGAGTGACATTGTAAATCGGAGCGAGGAACTCAATTAAAAGTGTAATGTGCGTTATTGCTAGAAAACGATGGGTTATCGATACGACAGTGTTTTCTATCCTAAGTGGCCATAATGCTTTATTTGTATTCAATGCTATTTTCTTGCTCTGTGAAGTGTTATTTGCAATAAAACCATATTTACGAGTGCATAAGCGTTTGTTTACTTTCTTGTGACAACCCATTGGGTTCCCCTTAACTAGCTTTAGAATCACGGTCGCAGGGGTAGGTGCAAAACGACACGTAGTTAGGCAGGCGGTCGCAGGGGAAGTTGCGACAACGTGCACACATGGATGTCCACTCCGGTTTTATCCTGTTCCTCAAAGGAAACCACCTTCTTCTAACATTTTTCTTCTCTGATAATTTTTCAGAAAAATTATTATTCAATATATGCAACTCATTTATATGTAGCTGCAAACAATTCCATAAAAAGTAATTTAATACTAATTGGTTTCGATTGAAACCATACATGTCACTAGTGAAGTGAATATTTCCAACCGAGCCAGAAATTATGGCTTTTATAACATTTTGGTGATAAAAATATATGTTTAACGCCGGAAAAATAGGGCTTCTTAAAATAAAAGACGCTTTCATTGTATTGTATTTAAGTTTATCATTTCCATATAATTGCAGCTCCTTTCACGGATTTTTACAACAGAACAATCAAATAAAAATAAAAATTTAGTATAAAAATTTTTTTTAGAAAAAAAAACACTGTCATGAGACAATAGTGCGTTCTGAATGAACGATGTTTAAATAAAGTTCTAATAAACTTGCTATATGCTTTACGTATAGGAACTAGATAATTTATCAGCTAAAGCAATGTACGCTTGTTTCGCATCATCTTTCGACATTCCCTTTCGACCATTCCACGCTTCCCACTTTGCTTTTCCTTTTACGTCCAACATTCCTGGCTTGCTGGTGTTGTTATCTCCGAATTCCGCTTGCTTGTACAGCCCATAAAGCTCCAATAACTCCATATCAGTGGGTCGTTTGGTGAAAGCTTTCACTTTAGCTTGAGCCGCTTCGAATTGCTGTAATTATTTAATTAACCATAAGAACCAATAAATCATCACCAAATTATTAACTACCTGGTCCATTATTTCGGCACCTTCACGCGTATCTAAAAAAAGAAACAAAAGAAGATACAATTTAGAATTCGCTACGTTCAAACCGTTGTAAGTTCAAATTTTCTAATAAATTAATAGTATTATTTAGAATTTAGGCTGAGCGGAGTGTTACGTTATTTTTTCTCATTTCTACAGCTCGGATTTAACATTATTCCAACTATCCTATAACTTACATGGATCTAAAATAACTAGTATTCATGCCAGGCACGTCTTTAAGTACCGTTCAAACTACCAATTGGATACAATTACCATATAATTAGAAAATGTGCATGGACCCCGTAAAACAGATAATAACTTATTTATTATTATGTTGGAAATATGTATATTTTTTGTTGTTTAATTTTTCAAATGGCCAACGCTTTTGATTTCGTGTGGTTTTGCAATTCCAATTTAACGACTGCACATTAGCGAGCGCAACAAGGTCTTGGAGTGCCCCTTTCGTTTTCAAATGTTCCACGCTATCATGGTGACGACCCAAGAAACAGAATTTAACTAATGAAGAAAGATACTTAATAATTCATTAGTACTTGAGCCGATCGGGTGCCATAAATAATGCATGGTTCCGGTAGGTCAAAGCAAAGTTAGGGTTTACAGCCTGAACAATACTGTCAGTCAATGACGTGCATTTCCTTCAAGTCTGACTGCACTGATTTGGTGCCGCTTAAAGTATGTAGTCGAGATAATTAGTTGAACTGTGAAAGTATTTTCCAACTAAATTATTAGTTTGTCAGACGGATGAGTGCCGTGCAAAAGACTCATAATTATGTAGGAAATTGACTGAATTACCAGTTCTTCAGGGAAATTTGAGCAATTTCCTTGTGCACATGCAACGTTTTCGCGGAATTGAACTCGTAATGGTGAAGGAATGATTAATTGAAATTGATTTATTGGATGAAGTGCAAGATGCGCATCAAATTGGATGCATTACCGTGGAAGGCTTTAAATTATTTTAACTATATGTTGGAATGTATTGGTCAGCAATAGGTATACATATGTGAACAAGAAAAATTTAATTCTGAAAGTACTATTTGTTCAAGATAGGGTACCAGCCACAAATGTTATTTTTTTCTGTGGTAGAAAGCCATTTACGGCTTTTGTGGAGGATTCTCAGGAGCGCAAGATTCTAAACAACCCACTTAACATTTCCTCTTTTAATTTGAGAACGTAGCCTGTAACTGTTTGACACGTTATTTTGGCCTAGACCTGGCTTCAGGGTGCCACCAAGTTACAGGAGTCCCCGTTCTAGCAGAAAGGAATGGAGCAATGTGTATTGCCAGGAAAAAGACACATTCAACCTCGACTTCTTCGGCCAATCGAGTATGTTTTTTACGATCAACTTTGCCCAAACGTAATGTGACACATGGCAACTGATATAGACATCTCCCTAATTAGATTATCTGGAGAGGGCTCCCTCATTCCCTTAAAGAAGTAATTGCGTGACCTATCCCATCTTCTTCTCGCAATAAGTATGTGTGGCAGGCTTCATTTACCTCTGCAGCGCAGAATACGCAGTCGTAAAGCGAGAACAGAGTCCGTGTTATCAGATAAGGGAGTTCCCCCATAAATTTAGGGGTTTGCCATTGGGGAGAGTTTTAGGGGGACAATTCATTTAGAGGGAACGCACAAATGTTCGAGAAAAAGATTTTTGTACAAATTATTTTACTACTAGATCTGGGTTTCTTATCTATAGCGTAGTAATTTTACGAATGATTTTTTGCAGTGTAGCATATACAGCATACATACAGCACATACCGAAAAAATGTTCAAATTCTTCACGAGTGAGAATGTTTACAAGAGTGATTTTGTTGACGAGTTTTTGGATGCGTTCCGAGAAGTTGAGTATATGAAAAATATTGTAAGTCGCAAGGTTGTGTTGTGCTTATCATACCTGTGTCCCACGTTCAATAATAAGCATACATTTATACCAAACAATTAACGTCGCGTCGGTGGTTGATCAATGTGAAACGTGTAAAGTGTTGTTTTAGTGTGCTGTGTTGATTTACCTCTATTAAGGTATTTATTGATTTCTCCAGTTCAATCAAAATTTTGAGTGAATGTAGATAAAATGCCTTCAGTTCTGTGAACACCAAAATATTCTCAAAAATATGCTAAATCTTGGGAAAGCGAACAATTGTTCAAAGGTAAGATTCGTTTCAAAAAATAAGTAGAATCAGTGGGACTAATGCCAAGCGAAATTGACTATAATTTTTTTCATTTAGGGTAGTTAAAACTGCAGATGGTAAATGCTTCATGCGTGTACTGTTTGTATTGTTCAAAAACCATAACAGTGCTTAAAGTCTCGTAAATCATGCTAAGACTAAAACCCACGAATAAACTGCAAAAATCGACAAGAATGCCTCAAAACGTCAAAAATGACGGAGTTCGTCCAACCAAAGATCGAAAAAATGGTAACGGGCAGAGCTGAAGATTGCTGCTGTTATAGCTGAGCATTATTCCATAAACACAGTTGATCATCTTAGCGATGTCATAAGTGTTCTGGATTCTGGTTCTGAGACATTATCAAAATCAAACTCCAGCGCACAAAATGCACCGGTAAATACTGCACACTTACGTCAATATATCTAGTAAACACATTTCTAGACTTATAATTTTGATATGTTACATAAATGATATTTTACATAAATGTTGATTTTTTTCTTTTTTTTCAGGTCTCATTTTACAACGTTCTTTCACCATGCTTACTTGAAAATTTGCTGGAAGATATTGACAGCTCGGTGTATTCATTGATTATTGATGAAAGTGTTACATTCTTATTGGGCTGGCTCTATTATCAGAGCCATAAAACCCTATTGCTTCACTCCAACACGCCTACCTTTATCTTCAAGCTACTCGGACTCTTCCATTGTCCTCCAGTTAAAGATATTGTATTTTTAGTGGAATCGTTTTTGAAGTGAAACTTCTTTACTGGGGGGGTAAAAAATTTCAGATGTAACGAAAAAGCAGAACCGTTTACACTCCGCGCGGACAACAAAACGACATTCGCGCGACAATCTGTTTTCATATAAATTTTGGACCTAATTATCACATTTCGCCCGAACCTTTATTGGGAATAGTAAGGTAGTTTTGTGGGATGGTTGTTGGTTGCCCAGTATGCAGCATGTTTGGTGGTGGCGGATGGTGGCCATGCGATGGATTGTGAAGAGAATGAATGAGGGTCGAGTAGGTTAGAAATGATTCCACCGATTCGCAATAAATGGTATTGGCGATAGTGGGTCATTGTTGGCGATTGCACATAAGTTGTTGGTCCAAGCAGCGATCTGCATTGTATTGATGTGGCGACGAGAGATGACCGTTGGTGGATATTTGGGGACCATGGATGAATGCATGATGGTGCGGCGCTAGCCGTGCTTGGTCCTGCCACCGATGCCGCCAACGTGGAATGTACTCGTATTGCGATGATGACGACGAATGGTCATTGGTGGGTATTAGGGAATACAAGGTGGATTGGCGGTAGCCGTGCTCGTTCCTAGGACCGAGGCCACCTATGTGCAATGTATTTAAGTGGTGACGATGAATGGTCATTGGATGGTATTTGGGGACCATGGGCGAATGGATGATGGTTCGGCGGTATCCGTACTTCATCCTAGCACCAATATCGTTGATGTGCAATACATTGCAATCGCGACGACGGATGGTAGTTGACGGGTGTTCGGGGACCATGAACGAATGCATGGTGGTTCGGCGGTAGCCGTGCTTGCTCCTAAGACCAATGTCACCGATGTACAACGCATTGAAGTGGCGACGGCGGAATATGGTTGGTTGGTAATGATTAGCGAATGCATGTTGGTTCTACGGAAGTGATCTTTGGTCCTAACACTGATGCCTCCAGTGTGCAGTGCATAGAAGTGGCGACGACGGATGGTAGTTGGTGGGTCGTCGGGGATCATGAATGAATACATGACGGTGCGGCGGTAGTTAAGCTTCCTCCTAGCACTATTGCGGCTGATGTGCAATGTATTGAAATGCCGACCACGGATGATAGTTGTGGATTGTTAGAGATCATGGGTGAATACATAATGGTTTGGCGGTAACCGTCCTTGGTCCTAGCACCGAAGCCGCCAATACGCAATGTATTGAAGTAGTGACGACGAATGTTCGTTGGTGGGTATTTGGGGACTATGAGTGAATGAATGATGAAGCAGCGGTACCCGTGCTTGGTCCTAGAATTGATGCCGCTAATGTGCGATTTTTGTAAGTGGTGATGGCGGATAGTGTTTTATGGGTATTTCGGGATCATGGGCAAATACACGGGGGTTCCGCGGTGACCGTTCTTCCTTCTAGCACCGATGGTGCCGATGTGTAATATATTGGAATAACAACGACGGATGGTCATAGGTAGCTATTTGGGGATCATGGGTAAATGCAGGATGGTTCTGTGGTAGCAGTGCTTGCTTCAAGCATCGATACCACTCAAGTGCAATGTATTGAAGAAGCGACGATAAATGATGGTTTGTGGGTCGTTAGAGATCATGGGCAAACTCATGGTGGTTCGGCAGTAGCCGTTCATTTCGTTAGCACTGATGCCACCGCTGTAGAATGCATTAAAGCCATCTTTGGTCCTAGCTCCGATACAGCCGATGTGCAATGTATTGAAATGGTGACGACATATGATGATTTGGGGGTTATGGATGGATGCATAGTAGTTTGGCGGTCGCTGTGCTTGCTTCTAGCTCTAATGCAGCCGATATACAATGTATAGAAGTGGCAACGACGGATGATGGTTGGTTGGTCGTTGGTGATCATGGCCAAATTCATCGTGGTTCTAGGTCCTTTGTCCTAGCATCGAAGCCGCCGACGTACAATGGATTGAAGTGGTGATGGCGGATGAGAGTTTGAGGATGTTTGAAGATCGTAAGAAAATGTATGATGGTCCTCATACAAATTAAAGTGATATGCAATCATTTGAAGTGGTGATGGCAAATGATATTTCGTGGCTGGTTGATGATCAGAGGAGAAAGTTCTTTGCTTACAATCTGAATATTCTTCTTAGATCGAGTTGATGAGATGAGCACATTATATTAAAACTTAATAAATTCATAATAATAACGTGGCTAAGGTAGAATTAGCAGTATCATACTAGATCGTATTCATGTAAACAAAAGTTAAATATGACTGTGATTAGGCGATATGAGTATTCTGAACATAACAACTAGTATAAAATTAAGAATAAAAACTACTGTATGTGGTTCTTCTTATTAAGATCCTTACATTCTTGATAGTCTCCATATATTTCTATGTGATTACATACAAACATTTATATCTGCATGCATGTATCTATCTATATATACATATATTTATGTATATATCAATAAATATATATATGTATACATGTACATCTATATATATGTATACAAATATATATATATATATATATATATATATATATATATATATATATATATATATATTCAATATATACACCTAAAAGCAAGACGTTTCACTTTTTTGGGCGTGTAGTCCACACGCATTTTATTTATTTATTTTTTTTTTTATTTAAAGGTTTTTTGGTTCTATATTCACTTTACACAGGTTAACTTAATGACTATTGGAATTCTGCTGTCGTTCCGTTTTGCTTTGCATGTTGCCCCGTTGGTCGGGGGCCGCGTGTCCGGCGTCTCATGGTGGGGAAGCCTTGCCCTTCCCGGTCTGTATCTGTATTTGCTTGCGACACCGGTACTCCTGCCGCAGTGCACTGACCACGCGCCGAAAATTGTCGCGCTCCGCTGCCTTGTTGCGACCTTGGGAGTCGCTTTGCTTCGCAGGTGCGTTGTCGTAACTGCACCTGGCAACCTCCATGCAATGTCTTTGTTGCACTCTACCACTTTGGTATCGAGCGGCTTCTTCTGCCGGGCCCGGTATTCAGCGATTCTGATTGGTTTGGGGCTGGCTTGGGGGTCCGCTGCAATGACCTCTGTCAAACTTGGGCCTGGCGGCATCTAGGGCTCTAGGCAAATAGGCAACCAGAGCACCTAGATATAGGGAGATGGGTCTAGGCACTTAGTCAACTAGACAAAAACCAGGCGCTAGGCCAACTGGTTTTTAACCAATCTGTAAGGTTCTAAGGAAATTTGTCTAGGCCTATTCGAGAATTGGGCGGACTAATGATGTGTTTAACGTTTTCGTTACCCACAAGTTTTTTAATTCTTTTGCCCGTCATTTGATGAAACCTGGAAGTTTATTGGCTTTGCAGAGAACCTCATCGTAATGCAAACTAAAGCTCAGTTTCTTATCCAAGTGGACCACTAGATCTACTACACTGTCCACGCTTGAAAGCTTTGCATTGTTGACGTGATAATGAGACAATAAAACTGTACTTTTCCGGGAAAAACTTATAACATGAAATTTTTCAAAATTTAGCTATAGGTGATTTTTGTTGGACAACTCTAACAGAGTATTTATTTTGTGTTGTAGGAACAACGAACCAATTTGGGATGTTACCACATAATATAATTTGAGATCATCCGCGTAAAATAAGTGTGGTATATCGGATAACACTTCGGAAAGGTCGGATATAAAAATGTTGAAGAGAAGAGGTCTGAGATGACTGCCTTGAGATACACCGGAATATACATGAATTTTATTGGACACATATCCCTGAAATTTAATGGTTTGAGTTCGATTTTTAAGATACGAGTCCAGCCAATGAAGCAAACAGCCAGTGGGAGATATTTTGGAACAGACAAGTTTTGCAAATAATTTTGGGGGCAGCAGATAGTATAGCTATCCCTCTATAATTTTGAGCATCCCCTTTAGCTTTGTTTTTATGAATGGGAATTAAGTGGGATGATTTCCAGTACGTTGGGAACAAGCCACTTGATAGCGATTTGTTAAAAATGATATGAAGACGTAAAACTAATTGCACTCTGCATTAAAAATAAAAAATATGATGGAAGGGCCAGGTCCATGATTCAAATCAAGAGTTTCGATTGAAAATTTCACCTTGTGAAACATAAATTTCTTGAAGTACGGTCTAGAGTTCTGTGTCAAGTGGTAAAAAATGAGGTGAATCGTTTGTTGAACAATAAACTGTTTAGAAATGGTCTGCAAAATAATTGTCGATTTCTTCAGGGAGACTGCAACTGCAGTCTTTGTATGTCATTTGCTTAGGATAGACGTGAACTTTGCGCTTAATGTTGACAAGTTCAAAAAATTTCTTGGGGTTTTGATTATATTTTCACCTATAACATTAACATAGGCTTCATAGGCCTCGCGCGATTTCAATTGAAATTCTTTCGATAGTTCATCATACTGTTTTTAATTTCATTTTCCACATCTGACCTCTTTTGCATGATTTTATACAGTTGATTTCATCTGTTACTTATAGATCGAACATCGCTAGCCAACCAACGTTCGGATACTTTGCCTTTTTTCTTAATTTTGGGTTCATACCTTTCAACGGCGTCAAGGATGTGCTAACAGAATAAATTTACTGCATTATTTATATCTAACGTTGAAAGCATGGTAGTCCAGTTTATATTAAAATATGATTTTTGATACTCTCGTAATCAGCATTGTAGAAATCGAATGCAATCGAGTTATTGTACGGAAAAGTGTTGGAAGCTTCAGCAGTGGAGGATTCCATAGACAGTGCGGAATGGTGAAAGGTATTTGGGAACAAATTTTCAACGTCACTAGTTTGATTAATCACTACATCGTCATATACATCTAGCCAATTGCCATTGCAATTGGGTGTTAGAGCTATCTGCTGTAAATCACTGCCATAAAATGTAGAAACAAGATTGAAACCACTGTGGTCTAAAAAATTAACTGGGAGAAGATTTGATAATCATCGACTACAAACGTTGAATTGGGCCTGTTAAAGTCTCCAAGTATTATAATTTTATGTTCTTCATTAGTGAGTGCTGCAGGTGAAGAAATAACTCCGCATGTAGCATTGGAAACTACCTCACTGGAATTAGGAGGAATATAGAAAACACTAATGTACAAGAAAAATGGGTTATGTTTGACTCGGACTATTGTATGCTGGTAATTATTATGTGCGGTGATATTGACGGGTTCACTCAGCAGCGATTAGGATACCACCACCTCGCTTCAGCTGGGTACTAATATAGTCTCGATCATTCCTATAAATAGTCCAGCTACTATCGACAATCTCTTCATTACGAAAGGAATCATTTAACCAGGTTTCTGTTTGAGCCAAAACAGCGAAAGGGCATGATTTAGCATCAAGAAAAAGTTTACCGAGTTTACTTCTCATACTATCACCGTTATGGTAGATTATTTTGAGGCTTTTGACGAAGTTTTTTCTATTATGGACGAAAAAATTTATGATGTTGCTCTCGTGACTTTGTAGCGAGGATATATAATTTGAGCTTACATGTGAAGCGTAGGTCTCAAGATCTTTATTTCGCTTGTTCTGAACCCATACCAAGTTGTTCGTGATTTCTAAGGTATAAATTGCGAAAAGGTTCAAGTTGTTCTCTGTGTATCATTACTTTCAGATTGGTCTTAACCATCAATGCACGTTGTATCTGGCGCTTTATGCATGTACGAGTAGGCCAAGAAGAGTCGAACAAACTCTTGCAGCCTTGACAAGAGATACCTACCCTCAAGATCGTTATTGGCATTGATAGTATATTTTACAGCTGGAGATAAGAGAGGGTCTAAAAAGGTTTCTTTTTCGGTCACCGAATTATTTGATGTGCTACGTAACTGAATTGTGAATTTTGTGGATGAAATCTAAAAGCCATTACTCACGAAATTGGGATATTTGGTGGGGGGTTTCACAGTCTTTAGCTCAGAAGTGGAAATAGAAATAGAACGATCTTGTGGTGAACCAACGGTGTCTCTGGGTTGGTTATTATTATGAGAAAGAATAGTAGCGTTAGCCATTAAATTACTTGGTAAAATGTCTGAAAGACTTACAATAGTGTTAATAATTGGAGAAAGAATTTTGTGACTCATGTTAGTATTGATTTTTTCATTGTTAGTGGGGGCTATTATTCAACTATTGATGAATTTACTTGGTCGATCCTTCCTGCAAACAGCGTTTCATGATTTCACTTTTTGAATATAATTTCATTCCAAGCCACAACACCGTTTACTCTTTTTTTTTTGTTGTGGTAGGGAGGTGAAGGCATTTACGCCCGCCGAGTCTGGCAGTGTGGGACTCCCATGGAGGATACCCTTGGACTACCCACTAAACACCTCCCCTGTCAATCTGAGAACCTAGCCTGGAACCGTTTGACACATTACTTCGGGCTAAGCCTCATTTCTCTACGCGTTTAGGCGCCACCGGGCTACAGGGATCCCTTTTCAAGCGGAAGGAGGGGAAGGGAGAGGGATTTCTAGAAAAGAGACCCCTCCGCCCTGGTCGCCTCCAGGCGCTCAAATATGTTCCTTTTTATATTAAGGACTGCCCGAGCGTAATGTGCCACACAGTTCCATTTGTCAACGGGTGTGAGCATCTCTCCAGTGAGTTCATCCGGAGAGAGATCTCCCATTTCTTCTACTCTTTAATGGTTAGAGAAAAGCCAGGCATACTTTTGTGGAATGAAAGCTTGCACGTGTTTCCCTCTGCTACGTCCTCAGCTCTGCAACTTTCAAGCGTGAGATCATTTTCCAAATACTTCCGAACTTCGGAGGCGTTGATATGCTTTGGTATTTTGTGTATGAAAAATGTACCATAATTTTCCAGTTTAACTGTTTTGGCGTTAACTGCTTCTAACTTTTTAAGTCAAACATTCCATTCATCCACTGACGTGCCTTGCTTAAAAATGCGTTTTACGATTTCTGGAGCCTGAATTGGGGGAACCGGGGAAACATTCACGTCGGGACATCTTGATTTTAGACTGGTTGCATTACTTTCTACTGGAAATATGTGATGTGCATATCGTTTCTTTTGTAATTTCTTCTCCAATTAATTACACTTTTATCAATATTTGTTAGTTTTGTTAAAATTTCCAATTGTTGTAATAAATCATTCTGTTCGGATAGTTTAATGGTGATGTTTGTTAACATATAAGTGAGCCTTTCTTTAGTTTTATCATGCCAGACTGTCTTATGGCAATCTTCTTTACATGATGGTGCGATGCTTGAAATATGCTCCTTCATAGAGATTAAACGATGATCGAAAATTTCGATGGCTTTAAATATTTTCCTTTCGCTCTTTGATTGGTTCGTAGCTAGTTCGTCTCTCATCATTTGTTCGAGAGTTAGATGTTTGTCGTGCGATTAATTGATCCTTCTCTTCCATGAGGCTATCAATGTGAACAATAATTCTGTAATGCATGAATTAAATTTTCTGTTCAAAACTCAGTTAGTTCAAGAATCCTTAGCCAAAAGGAGAAACAATCTTGACGAGACCTTAAAATTAAACTTTGAAGAAGAAGATAACATGAAAAAACTAGCCCTAAGTTTCGAAAGATATTTACATCTAAAATAACAAAATGTCATACACGAATGAACTGTGAAAACCTGCATACATTCGACAAACGCCGTGCAGCGATCAATGTATGTAGACGATGTAACAGTTACAGAAGTAGGTTCTAGGTAAAAGATTATCTAATTATGATGAAAAATACAATCTTTTTAAAAACCCCAATTTGGATTCAGGAAAAACAGAGGTATAAATGGATTACTAGGAGACTTTGCAAACCAACTGTATGACAGTTTCAACAAAAACCATAACTCTGTTGTTCTGTTTATCGATTTCAAAAAGGCATTCGACACACTGTGTCACAAAAATGTTTTGAGAACGCTGGCAAATATCGGAATAAAAAGAGGCATCCTGTCTTGGTTTGAGAGTTATTCAAAAGATAGGCATTAAATAGATAAGAAAACATAGTATACTTGGTTATAGTAATCAAGCAGTCGCTTAAGCAAAATGCTAGAAAACCACCATAATGCTGATCCAAATTTTTAAAATTAAAATCTGGACACGGCAAACTCATTATAACACAGTTTATCCACGAATTGCATTGCCGCAAGGCAATCTCCGTTGAATGGATGAGGGGGCTCGTCACGAACCGCCGTTGCGGCATGTACCGTACGGTGGCTATTCGCAACAAGTGAGCAGATCTGCTTGGGTAGATCGAGGAGTCTGATACGGATCACCACACAGAGTGCACGCCAGGAGAACTGCGCCGACAAGCCAAGAATTAACTGCGACGGGAGTGAAAAAGGTTTTTATTGTTATGTGGTTAAGTTAGTTTAACTGATTTTGACGTAAGATCAATGTTATAGCTCGATTGTATAGTTGTCAAATGGTGCTCCAGTAGCGTTGTTTGTGTGAATGAGTAGCTGGTCCATCTATCCCTGACAATTGGGATAGATGGATCAGTGACATTTGGGATAGTTGGCCCACTCGAAAAGAACCTGGAATAATAGGGCCATATTTCCTATTAGGACTTTACTTCTAATATAAATTAAATGAAACTTATCAAAATTATTTTAAACACAAAGGTGTGCCCTGATACGTTGGTTTTTTTATGTTATAGGAAAATGCCTACGTTCTACACCAAAAAACGCATGTCTGGGAGGGGAGAATGGTCTGAACGTAGCTTGGAAAATGCAGCCAGAGCTGTTCAAAGTAAAGAAATGGGAGTTAATGCTGCAGCGAAGGTGTTTGGAATACCGAAAACAACTTTGAAAAGACGCATCAAGCTACAAAGTTTCAGTAAAGGTTCCATGGGAAAAAACTCATTGCAAGGAGTTGAAAATGAAAAAAAATCGTAGTACTCATAAAAAAATTACAATCGAGGGGGTTTACTCCAACCAGAGACTCAGTACGTTCTATGGCTTACTATTTAGTTGAAAACCTGCAATTGAAGCATAGTTTCAATCATAAAACAAAGCAAGCAGGCTACGACTGGCTTGTTTATTTTCTTGTTCACAATCCTGAACTGTCCATTCGCCAATTTGATGGTGTGTGTATTGCGAGAGCAAAAGGTCTAAATAAAATAGATGTCAAAGCGTATTTTGATCTCTTAAAGAATGTTTTGGAAGAAAATGGTCTTATAGATAAACCTGGCAACATTTTCAACATAGACGAAACAGGTTTACAGCTAAATAACAAACCAGGGAAGGTAGTTGCTTTGAAAGGCTCGAAGAATGTAACTTCTGTTACTTCAGGAGAAAAGGGTGAAACCATATCAGTATTGGTAAGTGTGAATGGAGAGGGTACATTCTTACCACCTTTTTGCATAATGAAAGGAAAGAACCTAAACCAGGAGTTTTGTGACGGTTAACCACCTGGCGCTGAAGTAAAAATGTCGCCAAAGTCTGGCTATGGAAATAGCGATTTGTTTTTTGATTGGCTGAAAAACCATTTCACTCCAAGAAAACCAGCAGGAAAGGTACTTCTTCTTTTAGATGGACATACATCACACACTAGCTGCGTTGAAATGCTAGAGTTCGCAGAAAATAATCAAATAATTTTGATGAGTATTCCTCCCCACACCAGTCATTGGCTTCAACCGTTAGACAGCGCTTTCTTCAAGTCTTTAAAAATGAACTAATATTCTGCTTGCTCAAAGTACGTGACCAATAACCCTTCAAGGAAGATAACTTGAATGCAGTTTGGTGCGCTTCTTAGCATAGCTTGGGGTAAGTCAGCAAACGCAGAAAATGGAATAAGTGGATTTAGAACGCGTGGAATCATTCCATTTGAACCTGATGCGATACCAAACTACGCTTTTTGTCAGAATCAATGGACTCCAGGCCTCCAGATACGTCTCTTGTTTTCGAAAACGTTATGACTGGTGTTGATGTTGCTGGCTCCGGTAGCACTGTTGCTGGTCCTAATAGCCCAAGTGATGATGTTGCTGTGGCAGGTTCTAATTGCTCAAGAAGCGGTTGTAGTGCTGGTACTTCAAGAAGCTTTGAAAATGTTCATTTACCTGGACCTTCTGAAAAGCACCAGAATAAATCTGAAATTGTGACCCCTTCAAAGTTATTGGACAAACTACATCCAGTGCCTTGTGTCAACAAAGTTCAGACTGTGAAAAGAAAAGTTCAAACTATATCAACAGTGTTAAGCTCTCCAGAAAACATAACTGCTCTGAAAAAGAAAAAAAATGAGAAAGAGTCAAAAATTAAAATAAAAGAAGAAAAGAAGAAAGACAGGGAAGAAAAAAAAGAAAGACCGAGAGGAAAAGAAAAGAGAAAAGGAGAAAAAGAAGCTAGAGAAAAGAAATGAGAACAATGAGCAAACAACGATCAATAAAAGTAAGAGAACGCGAAGAAAAAAAGAACTAACGTCATCCTCAGATTCTTTATGAAAGTGACTGGGGTGAAGATTTCTGTGTATGATGTAAAGAGAACTACAACGAAACAAAACGAGATGAAGATTGAATTAAGTGTGTGTCATGCTCCCGCTGGACACATGAAGGCTGTACAAGATTCGAGGATAAATGCGATTACTGCGGAAAGCAAGATCCTCCAAATAAGATGACAGCTGAATGATTCAAATTTCTAGAAACTGAGTTATACTAGCTCTATTTTTTAATTATTTTGATTAACAAATCTATTAATCATATCAAATAGTTTATAACTCTATACCCTAACTTCATGGCTTGGAATAAATAGTCTTTATACCTTTGATAACATGTATTTCTTTTGTTATATCCTGATTCAGTCACGTAAAATAGAAGTCCATCAATCCCTATTAGGTGGCCCATCTAACCCGAGTATGCTTGGGATAGACGGACCACCGAGAAAAACCAAAAAAACATCATAACTCCCGGTGTGATAAGCTTAACAACTGCAAACTTACTTACAATTGTTTAAAGACATATACGAGTATACTTATTAAAAAATATAAAACTTATCCTAGACATTGCAAAATTTCGGAAAAAATAGCTTTAGAAAAACATGGTTCAACTATCCCGGACTTACCCTACGAGTGGGTTAACAAATGACAGGCCATCCGCTTGGTGATGCATATCAAAGAATTGATGCGTGCCTCATCTCTGGTTCTACGCAAAAATGGCGAGTCAAGTGTTTGCATTGAGCAGCTAAGAAACAAAATGTCCGTCTAGTGTGCGCGCCGAAAATAAAATTTAATTTATGACCTAGAGACGCCACACCATTTTCCTTACGCCAGCTGTGCTGATACTGCCTTTACGTGATTTTCTACTGTTTTTATCAGCACGTTCTTTTGGTATACGATTATGGTCGCCTTGAGTTCATTATCTAATGGAAATACAAGGGCATTTTCGTCATTTAACCACTGAAACATCACAAAACATCGACACAGCTCAATCATCCTGATCCTAATGTCTATCTCAAAAATACATGTACAGCACCAGTTTTACGACAATGCTACTTCGGCCTAGCAGAGTCGCATCTGAGATACGGCATTCTGGCATGGTGAGGAGTATCGCAAATGAAACAACCAAAAACCGTGCAAATAAAACTACACAAGATAATATACAGAGCTACATATAGATTCCACTACCTCAGCTCTACAAATTTGTATAGTAAGAGAAGTCTCTTGGCACCAACTCAACAAATATGTCATGCAAAATGGAGTCAACAAGGGCATTTAAATCATACCAATGTCATGGAATGAGTACGAGCGAAGGAGATATCAAGTCGTAACTCCAACAATATTTAACGAACTTCCAATGAATTTTGAAAACTTCTCTAAAAACGAACTTTTGAAAGACGGAAAGTTATACTTCTTGGATCCTACAAATGTTTAAAACTCTTAACTTTTTAATTGTAATTCTTTATAAATTTTCATTTTATTTGTGTTGACTTACATTCAGAATTCTTAACTTCACAAAACCAGGTAATGTAGAAATTAATAATCCATTTAAGCACTACTTGAAAGATCTCAAATATGAGTTCCTTATAGTTTGTAACTATTCTTGTGCAAAGAAGCCCTTCAGGCTTAGCACATATTATGAATGAAAAATGTATTGTACGAATTAATTGAATAAATACGTTGAAATTTGAAAAAAAAATTGATATTTCTTCTGGTTTACACAGATTTCGACGGTTGTTGACTTTACAATTACTTAGAAAATTTCATCAAGCTATGAGGCAAATATGTTTAGTTGTCATCTATAGGAACATACAAACATTAACATGTGTGAGTAACACAGGTGTACTGTTTGCTAAATGTTTAAAAGAGACCTCATTTTTGTGATTTAGGTAAAAATATATTCTTGAAAAACTGCGTGACCAATGTTTGAACTATTCCGTCGACATTGCTATTTGACTAAATTATTTACTCTAAAAACAACTAATAATATGCATGAGTTCGTTGCTTCAAATTTACAGGAATCTGACGAAGTGCTAAAATCCAGCGTTAGAATCAATTAGCCAATATGTGTTATGCTAATGTGTTCGCAGCTCGATATTTCAATAAAATTTGGACTATAGCGTTTAATAAAAAATGCATAGAAATCGTTCATCAAGGTAATTAATTTTCAGCAATGAATTCTATTCTCATTGATAGGACAAATTTAACTAACTTGCTTAGCTTTTGAGAAGAGTTGCGGTATTTTTTCAACGTTTCAGTAAAGTGAATTTTGGAAATGACATGATTGGAGAAATTTGTTAAATATTTCCTTTATTTCCACTACACAATTTTTTTATTTCTTGTACATAATTGTTTCATTTCCTACTTAGAAACTTTTTCAGTACTACTTATATAGCTCAAATCCTATCTTTATTTATACAAAGGTTTTTTGCAAAGCTAATTACCAAATTTCAGTTCATTCATTAAAAGGATAATTATTTATTGAGTTTCAACAAGCAAAAGTTTCCATTACGTGGGTCGCTATTCCAAACTTCCTGACTCCTACATTTATGAATTTCAAGTGATCCCGCCACATCTAAATTCCTGGTATGGTAACGGTTTTGATTAATGTGATGTTTTCCGTTGTAACTTTATGGTTATCCCGTACCATGTGATCCACTATCTTGGATCTAAAATTTGAATTATTTTGCTCTTTCATTTTGTTTGCTGCTTCGGGTACGTTTCTCGTAAACCTTAGGCCAATTGATCTCCCTGTCTGTCCAATGTAACTACCGTTGCAATTTCTGCACGATATTCGGTAGATTCCGCTTCTCTCCATCTTACGCAGTGGATCATTTGTTGAGCTTAGTGACTTTGCAGTCTTATTGCTTGACTTTTTAAAACCAGATCAAAACCTAATTTCCTCAGAGCGTTTCACATTGCACACATTGTTTCGACATCTCCTTGGTCTCTGGTGTGTACCAGTGGAGCCATGTTTCGTGGATGGTCACAAAACGATGCAGAAACTCCGGGTTGTGCATAAACAGTGTGAAATACTGCTTTGAAGTAGTTTCGTTCTTGCGTTTGTTGTCTAGAGTGAGCAAACGCTGCACGCATTGCGCCAACAGCTTTCTCATGCAGAATATGGCACACGTATTTTTTTCAGATGCCTATTGTCTCAGCTATCTCGCGCACCTTCAATTGGTGGTCTACCAATACGAGCTTGTGGATTTTTGTCACGTTATCCTCCGTGGTAGTCGTTTTTGAGGCATCTGGGTGTGGCTCATCAAAAACCGGCGTGCGACCACGTTAAATGTTAAACCAATTTTTTACGGTCACCATCGCAGAAGCAGTGTCACTGCGCACATTATCCAATTGCTCTTTGATTTCTCTGCGTGATTTCCCTTCCAAAAACAAAAATCAAATCACCGGACGATATTGCTTTTTCTCCATTTTTTTAAAAATCTGTGGATGCGCCCTCTTCTGCACGCGGTCAAAACAAAACTACAGCTGAAATTTGACATTAGCCATCTACGAGAATGTACTACAAGATATTGAATCGCTCTTTCGATAGTGGGGCCATTAGGCGGTGAGGCTAAGTATTTATCGGACCGCTCTTGTATACCAAAATATATCACAAATCTATCAACACTTTGCCCTTCACACCGTTCTCATTGAACCATTGTTACTAGCAAAAGTGGGCGACATTTAATAACCAACAAAATACTGACACTTCCTCCAAATAATAAAGGCCGACAAAAACGAAGTGGAACGGATATCCGAGGATTTTGGTATATTTTGCCTCCCCCTGGAGCCCCTGCTGCACGAAACAACTTTTTAATTGCAGATTCTAAAAGATCTAATCAAGATCTTTCATTTGATACCCTACTCGACTATCTCTAGTTAAAAAAATTTAAGGGCCACTTCGTTATAAGGGGGACTCCCTTAAAAAATTTTGAAATGTTTGATAAGACCTAAACTTTTGAGAAACCATGACTTCTGAACTTTTCACAAAGTTTGAGTTTTCTAGCATCTATAGTTTCTGGGGAAGCTTGCTGTGATGCACGGACAGACGGACATACCGGTGACGAAACTAGTGTCTTTGCAAAAAAAATTTTACAAAGATCTAAAAACATGAAAATTAAATTTCATATTCAAGGTGGTGAAGAATATGATACGGTAAAGCCATGTTATTATAATGGAAAACATTAGATTGATCAAAAACGTCTCGAATACCCTGATAGAGTATGCCCTAGCCAGCTCATTCTCGGGTATGTGCAAATAAAATACCCTCTGTGGACTTGACTCTGACAAAATCAAAGCACTGACAGCGCTCCACTTAGTACTTACTTGCCATGGAATTAGGACACCAGCCTCGGATCAGGTTGAACAAAAGGTAATGACTATCGCAACGCCTAAGAAAACATTTCTGAGGAACTTGGAAGCAGCTCAAGTCGTGGTGAACTTAACTATGAGCATCGTCACAACTGCGTGCAATGCATCCACGTACCGTCAAAAACTCCAGCACCATAATCCCTCAGCGCACTGTACTGAGGCCGCTGAAAAGCGAAGGGAGTGTCCCAAGCAGCGGCGCGAGGCTCAACGGTCACGTAACCGTGATGCTGCATGCAACTGGGTAGTAGCATATAAGTCGGCCACGAAGCGCCTTTGCAAATCGAATAATAACAGCAAAGCTCACTGCTGGCAAGATCTAGTGGACAATGTGAGTAAAGATCTATGGGGCCTTGGCTACACGCTAGTTATGCGAAAGCTTGGTGCCCTACAGACATCTTGCATACATGAATTAGAAGAGAAAGACGAGACAGTGCGGGCACTCTTCCCCGCCCACTCCATCCATGTTGACGCGGTCCGCGGTAAAATAGCTCTTCACACAGCCGGAACCGGAAGAGGCAGTCCTTTCATTGAAAGCGAGGATGGCTCCAGGCCTAGATGGTGTGCTAACTGAAGCGCTGCAACTTGTCTAGCACCATTGTCCTGACTTGCTGCTAAATACATTCAAGTACGCCTACTGGAAGGGGTTTTCCCGTACAATGGAAGGTGTCGAGACTCATCCTGATCAGTAATTCGAAGGGAAATTCCTCATCGCTGTCTGCAAACCACCCGTTATGCATGCTAGACACTCCTGAGAAACTCACCAATGCAACACTCACTGACGCGATTCCTGCCGTTAGGGTCCTATTTTCCCGGTAAGATGGCTTTAGAGCAGGGTGCTCCACCATTGATGTGATTGCAGAGATGGTGAGCGTGGTCCAAAATGTAGAGGCACATAGCAACACCAAGCAACGGATCGTTCTGTTGGTGACACTCGACGTTAGGAATGCCTTCAATTCTGCTAGATGGGTGGATATTCAGGATACGATCGAAAACCTTTTTCAAGTTCCAGAATATCTGATGTTCCAGAATATCTGATGTAACTTAAGCCTTCTTTACGAAATGGCACAGGGTCAATGAAGGATGGAAGTTAAATTGGTTAAATTCCAGGGATCTGTCTTTGGTCCAATGGAACGTGTCTTACACTTGGTAAATGATTGATGCTGTGGCTCTAGTTGCTGTACGCACCGTTGAACAAGTGCAACTTACGCTATGTATGCTAATGCACCAAGTGGAAGACTGGATAACTGCTCGTGGGTTCAGTCTAGCGCTGAAGACTGAAGCACTGGACAAAAAAAAAGAGAATCCTTAGAGTAAGGATGACCAGTATTGGAGACATAATAATTGGCGGTGAAGTACCTGGGGCTACTAACCGACTCAAACATTATTTTTTTTGAACACATCAGGGCAACGACTAAGAAGGCTGGAAAACTTATGGCCAACGTAAGTATCCCAACTAATTAGAAGAAGCGTCTGATGAGTGCTGCAAGGTCAGTTTTACTGCACATAGCAGAAACATGGGGCGACACTCTAAGAAAGGGAGTGTATCAAAAACGCTTGACACAGGTACAGAGAAGAGGAGAACTGAGGATTGCATCCTCATATCCGACAGTGTCTGATTCGGTGGTAAGAGTTTTTGCAGGGGTGATACCTGTCACCCCCCTTGGTAGATAGCGCCATGCTTTTTACCTGCGTCAAAGTAAGAACGCGAGGGAGATGGTTGCCCGTGAGAAGAGAAAGCGCTCACTCAACGATTGGCAGAAGTTTTTGGTGAATTGTATGAAGGGAAAGTGTACTGCGTGGCTTATCCCGGATATGAGACCAGAGCTGAAGTCTACCTGGCCCAGCTTTTGGGTGGGCATGGGTGTTTTCAGTCTTATCTGCACAAGATTCGTAAATTGCGGTCTCTCAACTGTATATTTTGCGCAGGGGAAGAAGACGGTGCCTGCTTCATATTTTCTGATGCAAAAAATTAGACAAACTGTGACGAAACCTCTACAATAAAACGGGAGAGCTCACCCTGAATAGTAAAGTCACAGTGATGCTTGGATCGGCTGACAAATGGAACCAAGTGGCACATTATGCTTGGACAATCTTCTGCTAGGAGAAGCATCCCCTAGCGTGAAAACGCCTCACGGCGTAACGAAACAGGACCCAGCGCAAAGAAGTGAGTCAAACGGTTCCAAGCTAGGTTCTCATGTTGACAGGGGATGTGTTTAATGGATAGCCCAGTCACTTGCAGACATCAGAGCTCCACATGCAGTGCGTAAATGGCATTCATCTCTCAACCACCGAGAAAAAAAAACAAACTAGTCCTGTGTCATGTCTAAACAATCGTTTATTTGTTCAAGTTTCATTTTTCCATTTCCCGAGAAATTCTGGAAACCAAGAATATTTTCCAGAGCTACAAAAAGTGAGAGAATTTATTTGTTTCCCAGAATTCCAGTTTCCCGAGGAAGAAACTGTAGTATAATGCAAATTTGCAGATTTATTAAAAAAAAAAAACGGTTCTATTCAAGAAACTCATCGCACACTTTGTGAATTTTATGGATGACATAATCGTCCATCAGAATAATTAATTCAATTAACCATGGATCGTTTCCGCACCACGAGTACTTTCACAGATAATACCCATTCATCCAGATGTCGTGCAGTGCGTAATGAGGAAGCCATAGCAGTTGTAAAGCGTAGTATCCATGAAGGCCCAAGTAAGTCCATTCGACATCATGCTCAACGATTAAACCTGTGCCCATCCACATTGTGGAAGATTTTACGGAAGGATCTTGGTTTGCCGGCTTACAAAGTCTAACTTAACACTGCATACAGCGTAGATTCGCTGTATAGGCCCCAGGAAAAAATTGCTGCATATCCTGAATTTTATAAGAAAAATTTGTTTATATCTGGCTGTAGGCTACGTCGAGAAACAAAACTGCTGCTTTTGGAGTGATGAACAACCACAGGTGGTTATCCGAACACTGTTACATCTGGAGAAAGTATGTCTTCAAAAATGCTGATGGGAAGAACATTACAGCCAATGGTGACCGCTATAGAGCCATGATCAATGACTTGCTCTTCCCGGAATTGGGTCACCGTAGTAAAGAGGACCTCTGGTTTCAATAGGATATCACGGCATACCATACAGCTTGTGCACATACCATAGACTTTTTGAAAGAAGCATTTGATGAGCGTATAATTTCTCGTTTTGGACATGTGAACATGAGTTATTGAGTAGCTCCGAACATAAGTTCACTAAGGAAAAACTCATCCACCCGTTAGAATTGAATGAAATTATTCCATGTTTCGATCCTAGCAGCGAGACATGCATCGGAATTATGGCTGTTGAAGATCGAAAAGTTAAAGACAATTTACGATTGGTCGGAGGATACTAATTCATTATGCTATAGTTAGTTTGAAGGGCTATGCAAAATTATGGCCACACACATTGGAAACTGAGGCAAATACTTGGATGGAATTTAAGAACCAGTTTTTGCGTGCGTTCCCTGCACAAGGTGATGATGCCGATGTACATCAATTATTGACGAATCGAAAGCGTCGATTTGACAAGTCGTTTGAGAATTATGTCGTTGCAATGGCAAATATTGCAAAATGCGCTTCGTTAACTAAACGCGCAACAATCAAATATATTATTCGTGGAACTGGGAATCTATCAATAAAGAATATATTGATGCTTCAAAATTTTGGTAGCATTCTTGAACTGCTGCAAAATTTAAGAAACTATGAAGGCTGCAGGAGCATTTACGGAGCATGGTTGAGAACAATTGCTCCCATTACAAAATCAACGGAATCACAACAATCGAGTCAGCACTTCAACGCGGGTGGCAACGCGAAGAGTAGCAGGCAAGTGCCGAAGCGATGTTTCAACTGCAACAAACCTGGTCACGTCATCGGAAGTTGTCCGCAATCTCGAGGAGAGAAGGGACCTGCCTCAAATGTGGAAAATCTGGCCATCTCATCAAAGATTGTCCAGCGTAATCGAACGTACAACTTATACCTGAACGTTTTGCTGACGGTAATGATATTGTAATTAATTGCGATGCATCCTTTGAACACATTAGAGAATTTAAGATATTTGCGAACTGTTTAGTGGACACTGGAAGTCCTAAAAGCATAATAAAGAAAGGCTTATTGCACCAATTTGTCAACATACAAATAAACGACACATTAAATGCGTATGATGGCATAAACAACACTACGCTAACCATACTGGGTTTATGTACTCGTATGGCTAGCGTTCAATTCAATAACAAACGTTACGTGTTAAATTTTTCGTCGTTCCAAATGGAACAATCGCACAAAGTGTACTACTTGGTCGTAACTATTTAAAAATTAGTCAGATATGCTCTGTTAATAAAAAATTAAATAGCATACATATTTCAGACACTGATCATAACATTCTTAATATCGAAATCGAAAACCTATTGCAGGATTACAATTATGAATTGGATATCAATGACAGGCTACCTTTTGATGTTAAAACGGAGTTTTATGATTTATTTAGAAAATATTATGTCAGCCGTGAATAAAGATCCTCAGCTGTAAATTATGAAATGAATATTAGGCTTGTTTCCGAGAAAATCATACCATAATTACCTCGGAGATTGTCGATATCTGAAAAACAGCAGGTCAAACAAATTACTGATGGGCTATTAGCGAATGGCACTATTAGGCCAAGTGATTCGCCTTATTCTCCGCTGAAACGGGTGTCGATTTTCGGAAGATAAACGCTATAACCGAGCGTGATAACTATCCGTAACCGATTATTGAAGATTTTATCGATACTTTAAGAAACAAAAAATATTTTACAAGTCTTGACCTTAGTAGTGGCTTCCACCAGGTCAGAGTTGCTGAAGCCTCCATCAATAATAGTAGCTTCGTGATACCTCATGGTCAATTCGAGTATACCAAAATGCCCTTCGGTCTTCGCAATGCTCCTTCTGTATTTCAAAGATTCATTCAGAAGGTATTTAAGAAAATGCTCGATGGGGGAAAAATATTGATTTATCTGGATGATATTCTTCTGGCAACAGAAACCATAGATGATCATCTCCTTATTTTAAAACAATTGTTTCAAACGTTAAGTAACAACTCTTAAGAACTTCGGTTAGATAATTGCAAATTTTTGTACGAGAAATTAATTATTTAGGATATGTGGTTTCTTGTTAGGGTATTCAGCCCAATACTGACAAGTTAGTTGTCGTCTCTGAGTATCCTATTCCAAAAAATACTAAAGGGTTAAAGAGATTTTTTGTTAAAAACTTTTCAATTACAAAAAACTTTTTATGATTTGGTAAATAAGGATGCCGTTTTCAATGAACAAAGAGCGCATAGAATGTTCTGAAACACTGAAACAAAAGTTCCTTGCTAATCCCATTCTACAAATATACTCTCCACTTGATTCTACAGATGCGATGCAAGCACCTTATGTTTTGGTGCAATACTTATAAGAAAGAAGACAACTTAATGCATCCAATATTCTATTTCTCTCAGCGTACAACCGATTATGAGTCAAAATATAATAGCTTCCACCTTGAGACGCTCGCTGTGATTTATGCTTTGAGAAGATTTAGAGTATACCTTCATGGTTTACATTTTAAGATTATTACCGATTGTAGTGCGTTAGCATACGTTATAAAAAATACGGGCGATAACGCTAGAATTAATCGTTGGGTACTAGAGCTACAAAACTATGATTTCGAAGTTGAACATCGGTCAGGAAGTAAAATGTGCACGTGGACACACTAAATCGAAGCCATGACATATAAGTCCTCCACGAAAGCCCATTTGTACAGCAATTAGCCATTTGCCAATACGAAGATCCTATGATAAAGCCGATAGGGTTATGTCTATATGAGAAAGAGGATCCCTTTTATGAATTACGTGACGATTCGGTTTATCGGAAAATAAATAAGAATCAATTTCGCTTTTATGTCCCACAAGCAATGATAACACACATATTAAGGAATGCTCATGACAAGAGATCAAGAGATCTTATTGGTTCCCAAACATGAAAGGACTATTAAAATCTTATGTTAAGAACGGTTTAAAATGCATTACTTATAATATTCCTGTGGGGAAGAAGGAAGGTTTCTTGTTTCCAATCCCGAAAGGAGACAAACCATTTCAAACTATTCATAGAGACCATTTAGGTCCGCTTGAGGTAACTCCGAGAAAACATAAACACATTTTAGCTATCATTGATGCATTTACAATACAAAATATAAAAAATTGTAACCTGTTAGATCCGAAGTTATTTCCTGCTTGAAAAAGTATTTTAGCACGTTCAGTGTTCCACTTAAGATAACTAGACTAAAAGATCTAATCAAGATCTTTCATTTGATACCCTACTCGACTACCTCTAGTTAAAAAAATTTAAGGGCCACTTCGTTATAAGGGGGACTCCCTTAAAAAATTTTGAAATGTTTGATAAGACCTAAACTTTTGAGAAACCATGACTTCTGATCTTTTCACAAAAGTTGAGCTTTCTAGCATCTATAGTTTCTGAGGAAACTTGCTGTGACGCACGGACAGACGGACATACCGGTGACGAAACTAGTAAGTCTTTGCAAAAAAATTTTTTACAAAGACCTAAAAAGATGAAAATTAAATTTCAAATTCAAGGTTGTGAAGAATATGATACGGTAAAGTCATGTAATTATAATGGAAAACATCAGATTGATCAAAAACGTCTCGAATACCCTGATAGAGTATGCCCTAACCAGCTCATCCTCGGGTGTGTGCAAAATAAAATACCCTCTGTGGACTGGGCTCTGACAAAATCAAAGCACTGACAACGCTCCACTTAGTATTTACTTGCCATGAAATTAGGACAACAGCCTCGGATCAGATTGAACAATAGGTAATGACTATCGCAACGCCAAAGAAAACATTCCTGAGGAACAAAAGGAGACAAACCATTTCAAACTGTTCATAGAGACCATTTAGGTCCGCTTGAGGTAACTCCGAGAAAACATAAACACATTTTAGCTATCATTGATGCATTTACAAAATATAAAAAATTGTAACCTGTTAGATCCGAAGTTATTTCCTGCTTGAAAAAGTATTTTAGCACGTTCAGTGTTCCACTTAAGATAACTAGCGATCGCAGTACTGCTTTTACGTCAGATGCGTTCAAAAAGTTTTTGGCAGCTAATTGTGTCGCTCATACTTTGGTAGCGTCAGGTTCTCCAAAGTCTAATGGTCAAATTGATAGAATCAACAAAGATTTAACGCCTATGTTAGCTAAATTAAGTGATGTCGATAAAAAGATTTATTGGGGCCAAATTTTGACAAAAGTAAAATTCTCGTTCAATAACACTAAAAGTAAATCTATAGATACAACCCCTAGTAAACTATTATATGGAGTGAATCTGAGAAACCCTAAATCCGATAAAATTTTAGAACTATTAGAACGTGATAATAATGGAACTGATAACTTAGAGAGCATAAGACAGTATGCGATTGAAGTGAATAATGTTGAATTTTAGCGTAAAATACGCCGTTTATTTTGAATGTCTGTCGCATCACCATTTTTATAATGCGTTATTATTACTGTACAATACAAAAAGAATTTTGTTAAGCAGGCGTCTTTAATTTTGATATTCTTTATACTAACACTCTCACTTTTGTATGTTCCTATACCTAAGCAACTATATGTTCCTATACCTAAGCAACGCACTTACAGTGCACGAGTTAGTTCAAGTTAAAAGCTGAACACGAGTGGTTGTCATCATACAAGATTTGTCACAATATTACAATACCTGCTTTTAAATAATTTAACAGGTTATGGGCCCAGCACGCTTTCACTGCGCGAGTGTGTTTATTGTGTTGGGAAATAATAAAAAGGAACTTGGCAAAGCAACGTGGTGTGTAGTGGTTCGTGTCGCATCTATAGTGCAGTTTTAAAGCAATTCCCTATGGAAATTTGGTGTAACACTCTCTTTGGGATCGTTGGACCTCATGGGTTATGTAGACGGGACTGAGGAAGAACGAAACAAAACTACAGAAAAAGACAAGTGGAAAAAATGGAGAATTGCATCGATGAAATCTTTGGAAATAAAAGCAAGCTCGGTGGAAATACGATTTCACACATGCTTGATAAATTGCACAACTCCAAAAGAAGCATGGGACAAGCTTAAGTCACGATTTGCAGAAGTTCGTGAAGATGAAAAACAAAGTGCATGGCAAAAGTTTTATGATTTTCACATAGCCGATGGCGTGAATATAGTACAGCAGCTGAAAGATTTTGAGTGTATTTGCAAGCAACTCGCCGATGTGGATGATAAGCCATCTGAAATTGCGAAGCAATCCAAAATCTTAAGCAGTTTGCCACCAAAGTTCTCTATTTTTCGTATGGTATGGGAAAGTGTGCCTCAAGGTGATAGCAAAACGGAGTCATGTATTAGCAGACTGAACCGTGAAGATAAGCGTCTTTGTGGCGCAGACGTAAACGTCGCTTCTCTTGCTTTACAAACACAAGCATTGAATATGAAGAAAAATGACACACCAAGCAAGCCAAATGACACACCAAGCAAGCCAAAGCCAAAGTTCGATCGTGGAATAAGATCGAAAATATGAAAAAACGAACAAAATGTTCAAATTGTAAGGAGAAAGTTCACTGGTGGAATGAGTGTCCTAATAAAAACAAAACATTCAAACAAAACAGAATTGTCATATTTAGCTGAGGCATACATCAGCGTTTTCTATTCAGAAACTACCTCGAGTGACGAAGATCTCTGGTTAGCTGATTCTGGTGCAAGCACGCACATGACCTTCTAGCCGGAATATTTTACTAAAGTTAACAACTCAAGTAACATCCGATTTGTGAAAATAGTCGATGATAAAGTCCTACCTGCGATCGGTGTAGGTACAGTTATAATTTATGAGCAAGTGAACGGAAAGCCGGTGCTTAGAGAATTGTAAAATGTGTTATTAGTGCCAGAACTTCGGAGAAACCTGTTTTCGGTTGGTACGGTTAACGACAAGAAGTTTTCGTTTCACTCATACAAACATCATTGTGAAGTGCGCGATATAAGTGGAAATCTAACGTCGCAAGGTGTACGACATGGAAAACTCTTTAAAATAAATTTTGAAGTGAAATTTCCTGAAAAGTGCAGCATAGCCGAGTCAAAGCAAAACCTGGTGAAGCTTTGGCATGAATGATTTGGACTTGTTAATATTCGTGCAGTAACTAACACTAGCAAATCGCTCGCGGATTCCGATTTTAGTGCTGCAAAAAACAATGATTTCTTTTGTGAAACTTGTTTTATGGGTAAGCAAACCCGCAAGCCACATCCAATTGTAAAAACTGTGTATAAATATAAGCCCGGAGAAAAAATACATACAGATGTGTGCGGCCCGAGTGACGTGGAATCCCCGCGAGGTTTGCGTTATTTTTTATTGTTTAAAGACGAAAGTACCGGTTATCGGAAAATCTATTTTTTAAGGCATAAATCTGAAGTGTTTGAGAACTTTAAAGACTTTGAAAACTTTGTTGTTACACAATCAGGAAACAAAATTTAAGTTTTAAATTCGGATAATGGTGGCGAATATATCTCTGAGCAGTTTCAAAAGCATATAAAGTAATGACGTATAACTCATGAAATTTCTTCTTCTTACATTCACGAGGAGAATGGCCGTGCCAAGAGAGAAATGCGGACGATTGTTGAAAGTGCAAGAACGATGCTAATCAATAGTGAAGTTGATGTTGAACTTTGGCCGGAGGCTATTAACACTACGTGTTACTTACTAAACAACCGCAAGCCTGAAATCTGCGTGTGTTTGGTATAGATGCATATTTAAACACACCAAAAGAAAAACGTTGCAAACTCGATCCTAAAAGCAAAAGGCTCATCCTCGTAGGCTACGAGAGTGTATCGAAAAATTATAGACTTTGGGATAAAAAAATGCACAAAATTCACATAAGAAGAAGGAGCATGTGAATGGAAAACAAAAAGAAGCAAACTTTTATAGTAACAAACTTGATTTTGGCTTAGAAGAAGAAAACGATGCTCCAGATGCTAACGATGTAGTTAACCGTGAACAAACTGTCCTCAATCAACCAGCGATTAAAAAAGAAGAGGATATACAGTGACAACCTCAGCGAATCCCACAATACGTTGATCAATACGCCGATGAAGCACCAGAACATCAAGGTCGACTACTGCGCAATAGAGAGAAGCTTAACCCTATTGACCGGCTTGGTGTGCATGTAGTATACTCAGCAGATGCTATACAAATGACTTATGATGATGCAATTTCAAGCTCCAAGTCGAAAGAATGGCTACAAGCGACGGGAGAAGAAAGGCAAACGCTGAAAGAAAATAAAACTTGGATGGCTGTACCGTTGCCTAAAGGTAAACGCAAGCAAGATTTGTAGCTAAAGGATTCACTCAGCGAGAAGGTATCGACTACTTTGAAACCTTTGCACCAGTGGTACGGTACGAATCGATAAGAGTATTGTTAGCAATTACGGCAAAGGAAAATTTAGAAATCATCAAGTTCGATGCAAAAACAGCGTTTCTCTATGGCAACCTTCAAGAAGAAATTTATCTGCGTCCACCAGTTGGTTACATCGAGGAAGAGAACATCGTTTACAAGCTACAACGAAGTTTATACGGTCTAAAGCAGTCACCACGTTGCTGGAATCTGAAATTTATTCAATTTTTGCATAAATTTAATTTCAAAAATATTAATGGTGACAAATGCGTTTTCGTTGGTAAAATTGAAATATTCACGGTTTATTTGGCACGTTATGTCGACGACAGTTTAGTTATAAGCAAATGCAAAACAGTAATTGATCGGGTTTTATCTTATTTAAAAAGTTGTTTTAAAATCACTGTTGATGAAGCAAATGAATTTGTCGGTATGGAGGTTAAACGCGATCCATTAAAACGTACAATAAAGATTAGCCAACCTTATTATAGAATAGATAGAATTCGCGATAAATTTGCAATGCGTAACGCGAACTCTGTAAGTGTTCCAGCGGAACCTGGATCTTACTTGGAGAAAAGTTCAAATGTAAACGAAACCATGGAAAACATTCCTTATCGTGAAGCGATTGGATCTTTGTTATTTGTGGCTAGAGTCTGTCGTCCAGATATCGAATACGCAGTTTATAACGCGAGTCAATTTTTAAACGCTTATGACTAAAAGCATTGGCTAGCGGTTAAACGGATAATTCGTTACTTGAAAGGCTCGCAAAATCACGGTATAATTTTGGGAAACGGTGAGAGCACTTTCGATCTTGTAGGCTACACTGACGCTGATAATGCTGGATGCTTAGTAACTCGAAAATCGTGGAGCGGGTTTGTTTTTAAATTTAACGGTGGATCAATCTGTTGGTCGAGCCAGCAACAAAGTGTTGTGGCATTGTCCACTGCTGAGGCAGAGTACATTGCTTTAACACACGGTATGAAAGAAGCAATGTGGCTGCGCCAAATGATGCTTGAGTTAGAATTTCCGATAAAAAGCTTACCTATTTATGTAGACAATCAATCAGCAATAAAGCTTACTAGCAATACGGAATTTCATAAGCGCTCGAAACATATAGATGTAAGATATCATTTTGTACGGGATATTATAAATCGAAAAGATGTTGAAATTCGTTATGTACAATCGAAGCTGCAATTAGCAGATATTTTTACCAAGCCACTGCCTAAGCAAAAGTTTTGTATCCTTCGTATAAAATTGAATGTACTAGACATTTAAAATTAAGTGGGACATTTAAAATTAAGTGGTATGTTCCTATACCTAAGCAACGCACTTACAGTGCACGAGTTAGTTAAAGTTAAAAGCTGAACACGAGTGGTTGTCATCATACAAGATTTGTCACAATATTTTCTAATTAATAAATACATTTTTCCTTTGAAGCATTAAAGACCTGCTTTTAAATAATTTAACAAATAAGAAATGTCAAGAGTAAAATAGGATTAGATTTAATCAAAGACGTAAACCTCCCAGAACTTATAGTATCAATGAGCTAGTCATGATTTCTAATGTTGATACGACTCCTGGCTTTAACAAAAAGTTAAGTCCTAAATATAGAGGACCTTATAAAAAAGCAAAAGTGCTTGGGAATGATAAGTATATAGTTAAAGATGTCGATGGATTTTGTATTACTAATAAACTATTTCAAGCTGTTTATGATGTTACGCGTATAGAGCCATACTTAAACTTAAGATACACCTCCATTAAATAATTTATGATTATTATTACAACAAAATGTTAAAATTTAAAGATTGGATACTTCAAATTGTGTAAACTAATATTTCATAAACCATATTTCATATAAAATTATAAGTTAAGATATTAATCAAATATAAGTTTATGTTTTACTCAATATAGCACTAGTAACTCTTGATATTATGTATATATGAACATATACTTCTAATTTAGTTTAACTTTAAAAAATCAAGTAATTTTTTAATTGATCCTTGAAACGCATAATAATATTTGAGAAATTAATCTGAATTAAAGTTATGACCAGAAATTATGTGTTAGATTTCTGTGTCGCCTTATGAATCCCATTTAAGCATTAAATTTAATTTTATGAATTGTGCACCGTGGATTCTATTTATGATTACTAGATTGACGTATCGCATTCAAGAGTTGAACTTATGAATACCTATCTTATTTATGTAGAAATCGAAAAATGTGATTCGATAGATTATGAATCCAGTAATCAGGGACGATTATGATCAGGATGGCCGAGTTGTAAGCATTCTCCCAGTAAACTTTTAATTTTCTGCTTCAAGAAACTTCTATTCTGACAACTTTTTTAGGGTTTTGTAAAATAATTTTACAAAACCCTTCTAAAATCGCGTCCTGTCTGTCCGTCTGTCCGTCTGTCTGTCCGTCCGTCCGTCCGTCCGTCCGTCCGTGTGTCACGGCAGTTTTTCTCGGAAACTACTTAAGCTAGAAACATCAAATTTTGTATGTAGGTGTAAAGTGGTGATCTCTTCAAAGTTCAACTACAACAAAATTTTTGTAATGTATTTAAGGGGGGTCTCCCCATATAGGGGAGTGACCCCCCGAAAAAAAAATTTCTTTGAAGGTAGCCGATATGGGTATCAAATGAAAGGTCTTGATTAGAACTTTTCAAAACAGGTCTTATTATGGCAAAGTTTGCTTCGAGGGGTGCACAGGGAGGGGAAATACACGAAAAATTTGTGTCCCCCCCCCCCCCCCCTCGCGATTGGACACCTGTGATCCGAAAAATCTGAAAAAAATCAGGAATGTAGGTCTTGGTGAGTACAACAACAACAAATACATGAGAAGTCACAATTCACTCAACTTTGTTAGTAATAGTATGATTTATCGATTTTATGTTTTCTTGAATAAAATCTTAACGGTACCCTTAAATTCTATGAAATTCAGTATACGGACTTTTTATAAGATTGATCTCTTCTGAAAGTTTCATAAAGATTGAATCATATTTAGCGAAGTTATAGCGGTTTGAATTTTCCTGTATTACTATGGAACAATATGCGCTGCATTTATTACTATGGCAACATATGGCTATGGAACAAAATGCGCTTATTACCGACATAGACACTACAGTTTTGCTAGGATTTGCATGAAAATTTCAGGAATGATAGGTATCATGTATGTCTTTGAGAATCGGTTCAGCTAGTGGTATCAGTAATCGTAAAACCAAATAGTGGCTGTTTTAAATGCGAAGATTGAAAAGTTTTGAGTTATTTTTCCCAATTTCAACGTTTAAGGTGCATGCTTTGAACACTTGATTCAATTTAATGAATGACTGAAAATGAGTACCTACAATTGATGCTCATAAGTGAAACAAGTCAAGGAGGCGGGAGAGAGCTCCTAGCAAAAGGGTTTTGTAACCATTCTAGGATTCGAACAAATTGTGTTTCCTCCCTCGCGGATGGACATCTGAAATAATTATCAAGGGAGATATTTATGAGTATAACAAAAACAAAAACCTCAGAAGTCGAAATTCGTTCAACTTTGTTAAAAATAGTATGATCTTCGTATTTCCTATTTCCTCCAATAAAATCGTCTTTGACATGTTTCTTGATTTGATTCGATCTGGTGACTGCATTTTGTAAATTGAATACAAAACCCTTCTGACATGAGCGTAGGTCTGTTTACCCAACTTGTTTTACTTATTTTATCATGTCAACACTTATGTACTTATGCGCATATATATTTATGCACTTGTGCATAGGTTTCCTACTTTACGAAACTTCTATTAAGGTTGGATGGAATAAATGGACTTATGATTGGATCGTCGAAGCGAAAAGATGTGTTTTCATTTTAGCCAAAGTTTAGATATCCAGTTTGATGAGATTCGAAAAAAAAACTCAAGTTATGAAGGGAAAGCATAATTTAACAAATTCCATTGATTTGAATGGTGGGAAACATTCACCCTATACTTGGACCACAAATATTTAGGAAAAATGTTCTTGTAAGAAACGAAAGAATTAAATACGTTTCATGTAAAAGCATACTTTGTAGTCTGTGCAGTCTAGTAGTTAGAGCATGAGACGCATAAGCCAAAGGTCCGAGATTGAAATCTGGTTGGTGAACAACGTGATTTTGTTCAGGGTGTTTTTCGGACAGACTACGAGTGTTCACTCAATGGTGATATGTATGTAGTGATTTAATCAGATCATATCATAGCAGAGCAGACACACGGGAGCATGGTACTGACCATACTAACTTCCGAAGAAATCAAAACGGTCATGAAAATGAGGTACTCTAACTATCTCTAAGCGAAGGCCCGAGAGGGGCTGTAGCGCTAAAAAAAAGTATACTTTAATACAATCTTTATGTCTGGTACAGTTAATCACGCTGATATTTCTTACTGGAGAGTCATTAAATTTTCACATTATGAATAACATGTTAGCTATAGTATACTCGTACATCCTTAATAATTAAAAACCACCCATACATTGAACAGTGATGGGGATACATTTACGCTAAGACCGCAAAATATACTTTCTTTCTAACAGTAGACGTGCTTTTTCATTGTTTATTTGATATGTCTTTCACATGGAACTTCACCTAAAGTAAATCCAACAATTTGGCAAAAAGAGAACCCAGCTTTCTATCCTAATTCAAGAGTAACAGGTAGCTCCAAGTAAATTTCAGATAATTCAATTTTTTTTTGCCATTGTTAATATCTGCAAACCCCAAAAATGAATTACCACCAGAAACTAATATGTTATACTACCCAAAGGTGGATTCCTAGTGAAGAGAAATTATTAGCACAGACTGAAAATTAAACTTTACAATCGAAATGTCCTTTAAAATCGAATAACGAGAAAGCTCAGCAGTTTGCCAAGAACAGAATCTTTTAATTCTAAAGTTATGGGTGAACACACATAAAAAACGCAACAAAATATATACCTATGAAATCGATAACTTTTTTTTCTATGGAAGCCGCTAAAAAATCCAAATGTCTCTAATAAGTAATAATTCAATTAAACACAATATGAGTTAAGAATGATGTTTGTACTTTCAGGCAATAAAAGTTTTCCCCACCAAGCAAATGGGAATCTGTCCTTAATATCAAGGTCAATAGTCACTTCTTTAATCTGTACAAGTGGCTCTTTGTGAACAACCTTACAATTGCAGGTACTCACAAACATTTTTAGTTTGAAGGCAGTTTACCACAAAAAAAAACATTCATTGGATTATATCAACTAGCCGAAAAGAATTTTCCGCCGGCAATTAACGGCCAGCCAACCTCTACTTGTCCGCATTACACCAAAACACATTAAGAAGGGTCAAGTATCTAAAGATTGAAGCCGAGATATTTCAGTACAAAGTCTAGGTAAGTTAATAAAACGACGATTATAATGATCCTCGACATTATACAGAAAGGTTCAACCAATTATTGTAAGACAAGATATTTTACAGTACCAACACGCTAATAAATATTCAGTAAGCTTCATTGTTTGAACTTTATAACGCTTGAGCTATTGCACAATCTCCTTCAATAAAAAATATCGATGGAAAAAACCTTTGGCGTAAATAAAAAATTAGCACTATTTCATAAGTTAAAACTATCTACGTCATATCGAAAAATACTAAAACAAACTTTGAAGCATGTTGTACAATTTAAGCATTACATCAAAAGTTTATAAATCAAAGGTCAATCAAATTTCAGTTGATTAGATTTTGCACTTCACAAATTCAAGATTAGATTCAATTCGTTTTTCGCGTTATTACATAGATTAATCGCGTATCGCCCACTCACCTGCTTAACAATAATTTCCAACGGTCAACCAAACTGATCGAAATGATGTCTTGGTAGTAACTAAACTTACCTGTTGAATTTAAATTTTTAAGCTGCAAACGCTTTTGATTTACGTATTCACCAGTTGCGATTGTACTCATCGAAATCGCGTGATTCAAACTCTCGTTGCTCAACAATAAGCTGGGAAACAGGGTTGAGAATGATCATTGACCACTACCTTCAACACAATTGGAGATTAGTGCAGTTTGTTAAGTTTTTTTCTCCTACATCTTTTTCAGGTAAGAAAAGCTCCCAGCATCATCCAGTTGTGTTGGCTGTGAGCTTGAGAAATAATCATGCATGAGCAAAATAACCTGCAGGTTGGTTTTATCTTCTAGATAAATTTGTATATCCATTTGGTTGCATATTAAATACAATTCTTTTTTCCCATGATTATTTATTCAGCGGGAACTTCAATTCTGCTGCAAAATTTCTAATTTATTTGAATAGTTTGCGCTAATTCTAAAATTTTATTCAGTTTTCCCAATAGTAGCTTAATTAAAACAGCGCTAAATTCAAATAAATTTAATAATGAAACGTGCTATGCATGTAAGTGTTCAGTTAGAATAATCGTCATCATTATTTATGGCGCGGCAACTCAAGCTAGGCCTAGGCGTCCAGGATTTATCTCCTCCAATCATCACGGTTTACTCCCAGCAAGGATCTACTGTCAGCTTCTATCGTGTCTTCCAATCGAGATTTCAGTCTTCCTGCTGGACGTCTACTTTGTGCTCTGCCCATTAATGTTCTTTTGGTTAGCCTGTTTTCTTCCAGTCTTTCTGCATGGCCCACCGCAATTTGCGTAACTTCATGCATGTAGATAAAGGCGGTTCGTCAAACAGTTCATACAACTCATCGATCTAATGTAGTCTTCACTCTGTTACTTATTTTACAGGGCCGTCGATTTATGTCAACTGCCCTTTTTGGATTCGCTCGTCATGGTATATGTTCCATTTTCCTTTTAAAAGCACAGATTTGACTAGTGATTTATAAATACGAAGATTATTTTGTCTGTATACAATTTTTTTTTGTGGTAGGGAGGTGAATGCCATTTATGCACAGAGTGTGGGACTGCGATGCTCGCAAGAATGTGACTGGGCTACCCACTAAACACCTCCCCTGTCAACCTGAGAACCCAGCCTGGAACCGTTTGACACATTACTTCGGGCCATGCCTCGTTTTGCTACGCCGTGAGGCGCCTTCAAGCCGGGGGATCCCTTTCCTAGCGGGAGGGAAGAGGAAGTGCCAGACAAGCGATCCTCCAGCCCCATCGTCCCCGGCTGCTGTGAGTCCCTTTTATATTTTAGGACTTCCCGAGCATAATGTGCTGTGTTCCCTTCACAGCCTTCCTGGGCAAAACCGACAATCGGAAGACCGTGACTTACCAATCTTGTGCAGGTAAGACTGAAAACACCCATGCCCGCTCAAAAGCTGGGTCGGATAGAAGTCAGTCTCACCATGCCTTCGATTTGGCCACGGTCTCAAATCCAGGATGAGGCGCGCAGTCCACCTTCCCTTTGTGCAACTGACCCAAGACTGCTGCGAATCGTTGAGCGAGCACTGTCTCTCTTCGCGAACAACTATCTCCCTCACATCCTCGTTTCGGCACAGATAAAAAGCACGGCGCTCTCTAGCAAGGAGGCCGACAGGTATCACGCCTGCATTAACTCTCACCGCCGGATCAGAGACTGTCGGATACGAAGATGTAATTCTCAGTGCTCCTCTTCTCTGTACCTGTGCAAACGTTTTCGGTACACCTCCTTGTTGAGAGCGTCGCCACATACCTCTGCTCCGTACAGTAGCACTGACCCTACAGCACTCATTAAGAGGCGTCTTCTTGTCGGGCTGGGTCCCCCTACGTTGGCCATAAGTTGACTCAGAGCCGATATTCCCGAAGCAGCCTTCTCAGCCGTTGCCCTGATTTGCTCAGAGAAACTCATCTTTGAGTCGATCAGTAGCCCAAGGTACTCCACCGATGGCTTCGATTCAATTTTATGTCTCCAATACTGATCATTCTTACTCTAGGGACTCTCTTTTTTGTCAAGATGACCACTTCGGGTTTCTCTAGTGCTAAGCTAAACTCGCGAGCAGTCATCCAGTCCCTCACTCGGTGCATTAGCGTGCCTAGCCTAAGTTACGCCTGTTCAACGGTGCCTCCAGCAACCAGAGCCGCAACATCATCCGCATAGCCGACCAAGCGCGACTCATCTGGCATCTCAAGTCTCAGTAGCCCGTCGTAAGAAACGTTCCACAGGTCCGGACTAAGGATAGATGCCTGGGCAACATCCGATGTAACTTCCATCCTTCGTTGGCCCTGTGTCATGTCGTAGAGTAGGCTTCGGTCCTTTAGGTAGTTCCTCAAAAGCCGCATTAGATACTCTGGAACTTGAAAAGAGTCTTCCACCGTATTCGGAATATCCACCCATCTAGCGGAGTTGAAGGCATTCCTGACGTCGAGTGTCACCAACAGGACGATCAGTCACTTGGTGCGACTATATGCCTCTGCCTTTCGGACCGCGTTCACCACCTCTGCAATCGCATCAATAGTATAACGTCCTGCTCTAAATCCGTACTGCCGAGGAGATAGGTCCCCAACAGCACGAATCGCGTCAGTGAGTCTTCCCTTGATGAGTTTCTCTAGCACTTTCCCAGCCGTGTCTAGCATGCATAACAGGTGGTATGCAGACGGTGATTCGGGATTTCCCTTCCCCAACAAGTCAGGACAATGGTGATAGACGAGCCGCAACCCCTCAGCCGGAACACCATCTGGACCTGGAGCCTTCCTCGCTTTCAATTAGAGGACTGCCTCCTCCAGTTCCAGCTGTGTGAAGAGTGGATACTTGAGTGCTGTTTCACCATGAACAGCGTCAACATGGACGGGATGGGCGGGGAAGAGTCCCCGCACTATCGCGTCCATCTTTTCCACATCATGAATACAAGGCTTCCATAGGGCACCAAGCTTCCGCATAACTAGCTTGTAGCCAAGGCCCCGCAGATCCTTTCACTTGTCCACTAGGTCTTACCAGCAGCGAGCCTTGCTATTGTAAATCAATTTGCGAAGGCATTTCCGGGCCAACTTATATGCTGCCACCCGTTTGCATGCCTTGTCACGGTTCCGCGCCCGTTGAGCCTCAAGTCGAAGCTTGTGACGCCCCCTTCGCTTTTCGGCGATTTCAGTTGACCACCACTACACTGGGGACTTGCCGTGCCGGGGTTTTCAACAAGGCATAAAAGTGCAGCAAGCAGTCGGAATGATGTTCATAGTAGAGTTTACCTTGTCTTGAGCTGCCAGTTCTTCCGTCCCCTCCGAAGCTCCCTGTAGTGGCTCACCTGCTGTGCGCACTTCGACGAACCTCTCGACGTCTATCCTTCCGATGTTCCATCCAGTTGTAGAAGGCCAAGAGCAGGGACGTCGGAAGACAACATCACTGATCTCAAGCAGAATGCACTGATGATCACTAGCTGAGTAGTCCTCTAATACTTTCCAATTGTGTATCCTCCGTACTGAGGACTCCTAGGCGAATGTCACGTCCAGTATGCGTCCCTCACAGCCAATACGGCGGAAAATCGGCATATTTCTGGAGTTTAGTACGACGAGGGCCGTCCTGGCCGCCATTTCCAGGATTCGTTTTTCCCGTGGATCCGTCTGAGGCATGCCCCATTCGATTGCTTTAGCGTTGAAGTCACCCCCAACGAGCACTTTGCCCTCTGCGTTCGAGGCAGCGCCCTCCAGAGCATTAAGCTTGGCTTGGAAAGATGATATCGATTCGTTAGGCGTTAGGTACACACTAAAGAAGGTGGTCCCTGAGCAGCGAACCCACACTAAACCCTCCTCACGTCCACAATTCTCCGCTTGAAAGTCACTGTTCCGAACCCAGATGGCGGCAGTACCAGTTTCATCAGAATACTATAATGCAGGACTTTTATTATGGTGTTGCTCACTCAGCAGTAAGAAGTTGGCTTTCATGTCCCTCACAAACTGCTCAAGTAGATTTTGGGCGATTGAACTGCGGTGTAGGCTTCTGACTATACCTTGGCTAGGGCTTCCTGGAGAACCCGGCATTTCCCTGATCCCAAGACGTGTCCAAAATCAGATTTTGGATCAGCATCCTTGCAAAGAATACAGTGTGCCTCCTTCGTACACTCTTTTCTTTTGTGTCCCATTTCACCACATTTGTAGCATAGGGAACTCCTATCGGGTCCTTTGCATACTTGTGTGGTGTAACAATAACCAAGGCATTTGAAACATTGAAGAGGCGTTGCTCTTCGCCGTATCCTACAGACAACCCACCCTATTCGTACTTTGCCCTTGTTCAGGAATCGTTCGGCGTCTTTTTCAGTGAAGTCAACTATGGCCATGTGTTGTCTCCTGTTGTTTTCTAGTGTCCGTCTTACTTTGATCTTTTCCACGCTAGCGAACTCCCTTTTGATGGCCTCTTCTACCTTGGCCAGATCCGTGATGCAGTCAATGTCTCTTATTTCGATCGTTACCCTCGGTTCGAGCGAGGCTATAGTTGCGCTTTTGCCAAGGACTTTCTTCACTGAGTCGCAGAATGCTTCCTTATTGCCGGCCTTTGCTCCGAATTCGACCAGTATGTGGCCCGGCCGCGTTGGTCGTACTCTTCAATGGTAGTATTGGTGTCTTCGGGCCTTACGTTTCCCCTGATGTCCCGCAGTACCTTCGCGTAGGATCGGCCATCTTGGGGCATTACAAGCAGTGCCTGCTGTCGGGGCTTCTGCCTCTCCTGTTTTGCATCAGGTCCTTTTTCTTGTTGGACGTCCGTGCGAATTTTACTTTCTGGCACTTTTTGAAGGAGTTTCTTAGTGGCTTTCTACGCTCCTTTTGTAAGCACTATCTGGAATCCGTGATCTGGTGCTCCACGCCCATCAAGTGCTACTTCCTTTCTTCGTTTATCTAAAGGTGACATGCAGATAACTCTACCATTAAAACTCAATAAAAGAATGGCGTCTAGCCCAATCCAAGGAGATCTTTAATGGTAGAGTTATCTGCATGTCGCCTTTAGATTTTGCCCCAAGCGCCTCTTTCGCCTTGTGTTCGTCTTCGGCCCTTAACCAGCTCCTCCGATAGTGCCCTACGCGATCTAGGAGCTCCTCTAGTTCAAGGAGCCCAACCTTTACTGCTTTGCTGATTTTTGAGGAGTCGCATGCAGATTGTATTCTTTTCAGAACAGCTCCCGCTTTTCGGAATAGCCTTTCTTCTTCATATCGCTGGGCGGCAATTGCACTTTGCAAGCATCCTTGGGAGAGGTTATCGCGTTCCGTTTCCGAATACAGTACTTCCGCCACATTTTCGACATTGGCGGTGCAATCGCACAACTTCGCTTTATTTGTCTGGTCACTCGTATATTTTTTATTTTTTTGGGGTTTTTTTTTTATCTTTTTTGTATGTTTTTGGTTGCTCCAGTTTGATTGGGTATCTCCGTTCGTGTGTGTAGTCACCTTATTGGTCCCATGGTTATCTTTGCAGAGCAGGGAGGCCATGCCCTTATGGGGATAAGTGCTCAGAGCCAGACCAGCGCTAATCGGGAGTCCGTCTCAACCGAACCTGCACCACCAACCCAATGGTGCGAACTTCGAACGTAGTCCAAGGCTTGCCAAGGTTTTACCGGGACGGAGATGCTATGATAGTTAAATTGGAGCTGTTCGCACTTGAGTTTCACCTCGGCGCTATTGTGCAAAGCAACCAGGTCCAAACCATCACATCCACCAGCCCAAAGCGTCAATTCCAGTTCGTCATCCAAAGCGTAGTCCAGATCCAATCAGAGTCGTTACCTGTTATCCCAGGAGGGAACCTCACGGCGCTCCCCATATCCTCGATACCGTGGGGGCGGCGCTCCCCAAAGAATGCTAACCTCCAAGAGTGCTCTTGTCGACCCTGCGACCTAAGAATGGAAACTACGGAGAAACGGCTTTAATTTGCAGCATTTGTGTGGTTTTCTCTTCTATTCAGATAGGCTCCATTATAACTTAAAGGTACCCACAATCTTATAGGCTCATACGGTCAGGTTTTGTCGTTTGAGTCATGAATTTAGTTTTCGTTTCATTAACTCGTAGGCCAATTCGGTTTGTTTCGGGTTCTGAGCTCAAAAATGCTCCTTTGGTGACTTAGATTGATCGTACCATAACATTGACGTCATTAGCACACGCTACCAATTATGTAGACTTGACCATTAGTGTACCAGAGGCATCAGTTGTTGTTTTCCTGATGACGTGTTCCAGAACAATATTAAAGAGCATTAGGGCAGGTCCATCTCCTTGTTCTAAGCTTAATTCCATTTTTAGGCCGTCCATTAGTTCCATGTTTTTGTGGTTGGGAGGTGAATGTTATTTACGCACTGACTGTGGGACTCCCATGCTCACATGCGACTTGACTACCCACCAAACACCTTCCCTGTCAACCCAAGAGCCCAGCCTGGAACCGTTTGACACATTACTTTGGGCCAAGTCTCGTTTTCTTACGCCGTGAGGTGCCTTCAAGCTAGAAGATCCCTCCTCTAGCGGGAGGGGAGAGGAAAAAGGAATTGCCAGAAAAACGATCCCTAGTCCCGAGTGCTGTGAGTTCATCTTGACCTAGGACTTAGAATAATACAAATTTAAATACTGAGTGTATATTTCCCATGCTTTGCACTTCCAAACTATTCTTAATTTGCATGTTCTCCATTAAAACGCTATTTGTTTTTATTTGACAGATATATATTTCTGGAGTAAGTCGCTTCCTTCTTCATTATCAATCATTTTCTGATGTTACAAGACCTTTGCAAGGATATTTATACTAATATAAACCAAACTCAATTGCCTAAGGTTGAATTACTATAGGATTTTATTGACTGCCTGTATTCGTAGTAATCGAGCAGTCACCTAGGCAAATTGCTCGAAAGACCTTCCCGGAGAAAATACTATTTCCCGCACTAAACTCTGCCGCTACCATCGCTACCATTACCAGAAAAATGTTTCCCAAAGAAACAATTGAAAAATGAAATAAAAACTACCAAAAATAATTGATGACGGCGATGCCCTTCGCGACGTAACTCAGAGAAGCAATTGCAGATTATCTCGACGAGAAAAACCTCCATACCCACATGAAGAGGCTCGTCGAGATAAGCGGAAGAATTATCAAGCGGGACCTGCATTTGGAACGACGAGCGGGATAGCCGTCGCGTGAGGTGTTTGAGTTCCAATTGTGGCGAAGTGTGGAGGTGACTAAATTTACATGAATAGTAGGGACGTCAATCAACAGCTGGTTGTGTTTGGTGTGTCGTCGGGAGTTTATTTTTCTTTCGTGTGTCGAAAATGGACAGGGAAAGATTTCACTTGTGAAACAAAAATTTCCAGTTTATCGATTATTCCGCGTACATAGCTCTCGATATTACCATCGAACCTAATTCGATAGTTGCCGGGCTACATCTGAAAACTGTGCTCCCAACCGTTTGATTCCTTCAAAGCGTCAAGGGAAAATTTATTTCGAGGGGATTGATACGCGTCCAAGCGACGGCAGTGAAGTTTCGGGAATAAATTCAATTGAGCTTCTTGCCAGACGAGAAGAAAGAAATACAAAAACGTATTTATGCAGGCCGTCCTTGTGCGAGCGTGAAAATTTAATTTTTGAAAACCTAATCCAAAGTTTAATGAAATATTGAAAACAAAGAAAGAAAGTGTGTGACTTGTTTTGAATTGGATCCGATCGGCGGCGCTCATGTTTTCAAACCACCAACGTAAGCCAACAGATAGATTAAGCGACAAAAATAATCGATTCAAGCCGGATTATGTGCTCACTGTTATGGTTTGTAATGGCTTCTAATCGATCATTTTCGATTATATACCGAATCAAATGGAAACCATCCTCTCATCAATTCAATGCTATTGAACCCTACCCTTAAGGTCAACAGATTTGGACACTGACAGTCTACTCCGTGGTGGCTGTTGGTCGGCCAGCTAGTTGGGAGAGGATTACCGTCGTGGGTCTTACCATGAATTTACTGGGCTAGCTTATAATCCTCAGGCACCACCTGTTTGCCCATTTAAAAAAGTGTATCTAAAATCGACATGAATAGTCTATGTTACTTTACCGATTCATACTTTCATTCAAAACTTCCGACAAAATACAAAGAAGAATAGAAAACTGAGCTCACGCATTACCGATCTATAAACTACCGTGATGCCAATATCGGGACTACAAAACCCCTGCTTAAAGCACGACCTGCCTGTCCACTTATCCGTCCATCCCTGTGTCATAGCAATTTTTCTTACAAACCAAAAGAGCCACAAACATAAAAATTCGTAACTAGGTGTAAAGTGATGATCTCTTGAAAGTTACACAAAAAAAATTTTTATAAAACGTTTAAGGGGGGTCTCCCCTTAGAATTGCCTCTTCCATTTCTGCCGATGATATCATCTGTTTAACAGAAATCCTGATATCGTCAGCAGTGAAATTTTTCCACTATATTATGTCTACCACACTGATAGAGATAGTTTGGTTTCAGGTAAATCTGACGGTGGTGGTGTACTCACCACTATTCATAAAGCTTTAGGCAGCAAACTCTGCTCTAACTTTTGCCCTTCACTTCCAGCAGAATGCATCACCATAAGTTTAATGTATACATCCCTTGCAATGCTCCTTTCCGCGTTTACAATCGTTTTTCTTCTGAATTCTCTTCTCATTTTAGCAGCATCAACCCTCTATACACTATTTTAACCTGTGCTGACTTGAACATGCCTTGCTTAAGTTGGGATACGAGCTCTCATACCCTCACATCCTTCAGTTATCTCTCTATCATGTTTTCTTCTTTTTTTTCGCAATTAAATAAAATCCGTTCTAAATTTCATCCTTACTACCAATCCTGACTCTATTTCTGCAGTCTCAGAATACTCCTCCGAATATGTAAAACCTGGTCCCCATCATCCTCCGCTTGGGGTTTGTTTATCTTTTCTCTCACCTCAGTCCAAACGCGCTCCTTTTTCCCCAATAATTTCCGGAAAGCCAACTATGCAGTCATTCAGCTTGAGCTAGATAATACTGACTGGAATTTATTGCTACAGAAGTAAGATGTCAATTCAGCGTTATCTACTTTCTATGAAAATCTTAGAAGCATAATTATAAATCATATACCTATCTTCCGTTTCCCTTGGGGAAAAAGGCCCAGCTGGTTTTCAGTGGTCTCAGACGCTCTTTATTTGAAGGACCAGGCGCGCAAAAAATTTCATTATTCCAATTCCGACACTGACCGCGCCACCTACCGACTACTTCGTAAAGAAGCAAAAAAGCGGTTAAGAACGCAATGCGATCTTATTATTATATGATTGAAACATCACTGCAATCTAATAGTTCTAAGCCCTTCTGGATTTTCATCCGCTCCCTGAAAACAACATCCCATAACCCTGATATCTTCTTATGACATAACTGCCAAGCTTCTGATGGGCAAGCTGGGACCTTTTTGCTCAATTTTTTTCCTCCATATTTAAGGTTTCAAACCCCATCGTGTCCTTCTCCTTCCCCTATTGTGGATTCTATCGTGACCTTTCCATCGGAAATTGAAAGTGTACTGCTCACTTTTGACATGAATGGTGGTCCAGGTCCTGATAGAATACCAAATTTGTTTGTGAAGTCATTATCTTCTTCATTGTCTACCCTACTATCAATTATTTCCAATATTAGCCTTTCTTCCTCCTGCTTTCCCGACGGCTGAAAGCATGCTAACATCCATCCATAAGTCTGGAGATCTTAGTGAAATCTCGAACTATCGTCCGATTTCTTTACTGTCTTGTTTGGCAAGCTCCTTGAGCGAATTGTGCATAACAGAATATACGATGCCATCAGTATCCTATTTGCAAATGAACAACATGGCTTCATTAAAGGTCGTTCGACAATAACGAATTTGTTAGAATTTACGAGTACCATATCTCTTGCTTTTGACAAGAGCCAACAAGTTGAACTCATATACAGGTATACGAGGACTAGTGAGTAGGAGAAAGGTGGGAAACATTTCTCCTTTTCCCCTCAAAAAAGGTTTAAAGTGCAAGTTTCAGGTATATAGCGGGACCCCCTTAAAACTCTATGAAAATTTTTTTTTATCCCAAAGCTTTCAAGATGTCATCACTTCTGACCTTTCCACAAATTTCGTAGCTGTAGCTTTTAAAGTTTCGGAGAAAAACTGCTGTCCCATACCGACGTATGGACACAAGTCGTGATTTCAATAGAGTTTTTTATTTTAATATGAACCGCTATTTAAGTTATATAAGTATCCTTCATTTTGATAAAACTTTATACTCCCAAATAAAAGATTAGTACGTCTTTCAAATTTAAGAGGAATTTGTTAATACGAGTAATTGATGAAGTTGCAATCATTGAAATTTCAACTAAGAAACAAAAATACATGATTTTTCCGGGGATCATCGATAAAAATTTTTGGATAGACATATGTACCATGAAAGCCTTTAAGAATTTATTTAACTGGTGAAATCCAATCAATCGAGAATCAGTAATACAAAATAAACATTATAAAGTGATATCTGCTTGAATTAATTAGTATTCGCATATGAGGCTGTTACCTAGTTACAGTTAATTTGAATTCTAAGATTTACGCTTCTGGTAAAGCACGCACGAACAATTTTTGAAGAAAAGCAAATATTGCTATGAGAATTCGTACGATATAATTGAATTTACCTATGCTTAAAAGAAGGATTTGTCCCATGAGAATATTTGCTGACTAGTACTTGTTTTATTGCTGATCTTAAAGCAACGGGATGCACCATATCGAAATGTTTCAAATGAATAAAACTTTAGTTTCCAGGTTATAATAAATAAGGTTATAAGCTGTTAAACATTTTCATCACTCAATTGAGTTTAAAATTAATTATGAGGTTACAATGTGATAATACCATTTCCATTTTTAGAATTTCGCACTAAATTTCAAACTCCCATCAAAATGGTGATCTGTTTGGCAGTCCGTCTTTGGGTTACACCAATTTTTATTCAAAATTATAGCTGCTACGTACACTAAACTTGGTTTGTATATCGAAAGCGATTGCCGTTCAAAATTTTGGAGACCCTAATTATTTTTTTCACTGAAGCTAGACTTGCGGATAATTAAATGAAAGGCTTTGAAGAGATTTTTTGAAAAAAATATCTTAAAGGGACAGTGTTTGAATCAAAGAGTGAAGTGTATGAAATGTATAAAAAAATTTACCAAAATTGTATACCTATGAACCGGAGATATTGACAAAATTACGGAGAAAGTTCTCCACGCGCAGAAACCAACAAAAGCCTTAGAAGTGCAAGCTCACTAGGGAAATATTTGTTTATTTCTGCTTAATGAACTAGTGGAACTGGTAGAAATACGAGTTTAATACTATTTATTTCTAATAGTCAGTTGAACCCCGCCATCGACGGTCCCAAGCTCGGTTGAGAAAGGAGGAGGGCTTCCCACTCCTCCCTGACCCTCAGCTTCCATGACTTCTCATCTTAAACCCCATGAACAGATGGTAGTAAATCGTTTCGGGGTCGCACGTTGGGTATACTGATTCCCCAATGATAGGACACTAAGTTCCGAGAAATGCCAATACTGCAAAGACACCTGCAGCTCATAATTATACCTCCTTCGTGGTGATGTAAGAGGGTGGAGGCGAGTCTTTCGCGCCTGATAACGGAATTGAAAGCAATAACCATGCCACTGGAATGGAGGCTGGGCGAAGGGCCAACTTCCCATTCCCATAAAAACCCTACATTGTTTCGAAACCTGCAACTGAGCTTTGGAATGGATTGGCCTCACGGCAACGAACTCGCAACCAAAAAACGGATTATAGCATTGGATCCTGAAACGTTAGACCACTGAACTACCCCGGCGAAATTAAGGACCTTTTACAACAAGCCAGTCAATTTAAATTAAAAGTACTGGAAATCCAAGAAATGAACTGGACTTCAAATAATATTCAAGATAAACACAATATTTAAAAGTGGAAAGCAAGAATTCGAAGTGGTCTTCATTGTGCATAAGGAGTTCAAATTGCACGTTATTGATTTTAAGGTAATGAATGCTAAATTTTTCAAAATTTTATTGATAAATGTACACGCCCCGACTGAAGTAAAGGACGAAGAAACGAAGGAAACTTTCTATAATCACCTGTAAAGATAAGTCGATTCATTGCCTACAAATGACACAAAAATAATGCTGGGTGGTTTCAACGCTAAGGTTGGCAATTACTGGAGGATATAGCCTACACGATGAAACAAATGACAACGGCCAGCGTCTGGTTGACTTTACGGATAGTAGAAATCTAATCATACATTCGACTTGCTTCCCACATCGACGTATACATACATAAAATGACTTGGGTATCATTGGATGGCAACAGACAAAACCAAACCGACCATGTTCTCATCGAAGAAAGATGTGCCTCAAGCAAAATTGACGTTCATATATACCGAAGAGCCAATTATAACTCAGATCATTACTTGATCAAACTAAACTTTGGGTGTCGTATGTCATAGGCGTATTCGGCGAAAACCAGCCCTCTTCAAAAAATTTGACATTGAAAGGCTCCAAATGGCATCTGTGGCCATGAATTTCACAGAGACCCTTGACAACCAACCAGCTCCCATTATATTAGACACATTGCTGAAAACAAGCAACGGTCTATAGCTCGAAATGAAAGCGGCAATTAAGATCGTGGCGGAACAGATTATCTGACATCAAGCACGATGCAAAAGAAATGATTAGTTTGATGATGAACACCAGGATACATTAGATGAGAAGAATCAGGCATACAAACAATATATAGGTAAGAAAACCAGGACAAAGAGAACATTATGAAAATCTCAGAAGAGTAGCGAATAAGATCATTGGAATTAAGAAGAGATTATACTATTATAACCAATTGACAAGTGCCGATGCAAGTCTAGAAGCAACAGCACATGACAAGCATACAAAATAGTGAAAAGCCTGAAACGTGGTTATCAGTCCAAGTCCACACTCTACCTTGATGACACTGGCAACATCATTGCTGATGAGAACAGGATTAAAGAAAGATGGGCATCATATTTCAAGAACCTCCTTATTCCTCCGCATAGCTACAGAACATCGGAGCCTATAGATATTCCTGGAGAACTTCCATTGGCCCCACCACCTCTGGATAAAGTTTGCTCTACCATCAAAACCCAAAAGAATAATAAAGCGCCGAGTATCGATGAGACTCCAGTGGAAATCATCAAATATGGTGGCAACAATGTTCAGAGCGCCATCCATAAGGTCATTCATTACATTTGGTAACAAAAACATTTGCCGAAGGAGGCGAGCCAATCAATTATATTTCCAATCCATGAAATAGGTGACAAGCTACATAGTCGGATATGATTAACGTAAGTACCTGCCATTTAAGGCCTAACCTCATGGTCACCATTAGACTGAGATTGGTTTAAGCTCCAATCGTCGTCTCCAAGATCGGTTTAATTTAGTAAAATAAAAATGGCACAACAATTTGGGAAGACTAGCCAGAGATATTTTCGGCAAGGGTTACTATTTTGGTCTATGGAAATTGGGTTGTAAAATAAAGACTGCGTCGGGAATCGAATTTGCCACAAGCGGTCACTCAAACCAAGACACTGGCAAAGCGGTGGGCTCATTGGAAATCAAATACAAACGAAAAGAATTTGGACTAACATGTGGAACACAGATAACACACTCACCACTGAAATTTCTACACAAGATAATTTGGTGGAAGGATCGAAGATTGCACTCGAGGTTTTTTTTGCACCTCAACCTGAAAACAAGAATGGTAACTTGAAGTCAGGCATTGGAAATGAAGGCTATAAAGGCTTTTTGGCTGGTTACCAGACAGCATTTGATGCCCAAAAATCAAAACTTACCACAAATAAATTTGCCATTGATTTCTTAGGCAATGAATTTGTTTTCCACACCAGTCTTAACGATGGCCAAGAATTTGCTGGACCCATCTACTAAAAATGTTCCGACAAAGTGGACTGCAGTGTCCAGCTGTTGTTCTCCGCAGGTTCGAATACTATTAAATTCGGTCTTGGCGCTAAGAACAATCTTCACGAGGATGCTTGTGTTCACGCCAAGGTTAATAATTCTAGCTAAATTGGTTTGGGCTATCAACAAAAGCTACGAGATGGTATTACCTTAACTTTCTTAACACTTATTGATGGAAAAAAGTTCAACACGGCGGACACAAGATTGGAAGCTGGAAGATTAAAACTGTTGATATTCGATAAGTTTTAGCTTAAACAAAAACTAACAACTGCTAGCAAACGTCAATTGGAAGTGGAAAACATAAGAAGATAATACAGACTCCGAAAAGTCGGGCCGGCGGCGTTCAATGCGGTATAAATTATACCAAAACCATGAAATAACCGGCAATGGAATTGAAACTGCGGAAGGTGTATTCTTGGAGATTAACCTGAAAAAATAGCGGTAATCCATTGAACCGAGGAGATATAAGCTTCGACGAAACACGGAACGGGTCCTTTTTTAACTAGCTGGTGTGAGTGCAATTGGCAGGAGTTTGACGGACGATTGTTTCGTGTGGATTTGCTGAATGAAGATAACAAGAGGTGTTTAAGTTGGAAGCGAGGTGAACTGCAGAGGAAATTGACAAGATGCCGGCGGAAATATTCTAGCAAGGATAAGTAGGGCGGTGAACAGGAGAAGACAGTGCAGTCTTTGAAGAGGGTATCCAAGAAGGGCATTGTCGGTGGTGGACTTATTCTACGAGATCTCAGCAAGAATCAAAGACTGGATTAGTAAACACCCAAGGGGCCCCTTACTAGCAAATTAGCAGGAAGCATGGATTTGTACTGATTGTGAGTAGATTTGCGTTTGAATAGTGTTTGTGAACTTGTTGAATTTGATTTTTATTTCATAGTTGTAACTACAACGTTGGAAGAATTGAGTAATTTTTTTAAATTATTTAGAACAAATCTTGTACAGGTGAATCCCCGTGGGGAATAAAGATAAAGTAGGGTTTGAAGGAGTGAACTAGCTACACAAGGTAATTAATAGTGAGTGTTAGGTCGTGCTTAGTGGCAAAACCGGGGAAAAATAAGAAAAGATATGCAGGATCTTCATCAGGGTGAAAAAAAGTGGTGTTGGTAGGAAAAGCTTCCTTCTAAATTTGAACCGGCAAACCGAATTCTCGCTTGGTGGCTTATGGGGGCTCACTGGACACTGGAGACTCCCGAGTGGCACTCCCACACCCATCTTTAGACGAGCTTATCTGGGTCCGCAAGCCCCGTTTGACAACCCAACCTTTTTGAAGTATAACAAGCAGTTCATGAATAGTCTTTCTGTGATAGTGAAATACAATTGAAGTTTTCCTTTTCGAATTTTACACCAAGGATTTGAGATACTTCTTCAATATGTTTGACCTCAAAGGAACTTAGAAGCAACATATGTGCTTGATTTTTCGTCGTTTCATTTTCCGTTAAAGCAATCAAATCATCCACGTAGACAGCTATAATCACTCTTCCCTCATTTGCACATAATTGGCGAACGCAAGGGTCTATTTCATTTTGAATAAATCCAACGCTCGTCAAAGATTTGTGTAAATAATCTATCCAGCATTTTTTGCTTTGCTTTAACTTGCATATTGATTTTCTCAGCTTGTACACTAAATGTTTTTGTCCGATTTTTACAACGTATTCTGGTTATATTATGTGTATTGTCTCCTATAAATCGCAGTGAAGATAGGTAATTTTTAACATCGTATTGGTCGGGGTTCCAGTTCTTTCAACACTTACGGCAACAAGCAATTGCATTGTTTCAAAGCTGTATACATATACCTCTTTCGATATGAGAAATTTTCAAATTTCGAACTTTGCCTAGTCGCCATTTTGATATTCTGTGACCCTGAAGTGCTTTTTATCGTTCAACATTTTTCGACTTTTAAGCGCCCACACACACAACCACACACACACACACACATATGTGTGTATATATATATATATATATATATATATATATATATATATATATATATATATATATATATATATATATATATATATATGTATATACGTGGGTCATTCAACAAGTACTTAGCCTCACCGCCCAATGACGCTGCTATTACAAAAGAGTTATACCATCGTGCAGTACATTCAACAAAACTAATGAAGGGAATTGACTGAAACTTTGACTGTAGGCTACTGAAAGAATGTACTGCACGAAGGTAAAACTCTTTTGTAATAGCAGCGTCATTGGGCAGTGAGACTAAGTACTTGTTGAATGACCCACGTATATATATATATATATATATATATATATATATATATATATATATATATATATATATATATATATATATATATAGGCGTGATTTTCAGTATGACGGCGTGATTTTCAGGGCGTGATTTTCAGTATGACGGTGGCGTGTGATGAACTGATGAAAAAGTTCACAAAACCTGGTTTAGTGGGCGAGTGCAAAAAAGACAGCGCAACACGAGCGGCACAAAGGAAGAGTTGTCCAAGCGAACCGTGCAGTTTGATGCCAAAAAAGAAGAAGACGAGACGATCATTGACGAAGAACCGGTTCGTACATCAAGCCCAGTTTGCAAAAAAGACGACATGAAGAGAAAAGAGTGAAGCGAATATACATTTCGAGATATGGAGGACAAGTTTGAACATTCGCGGCAAACGAGGGGCAAGACGTGCAACTCTGGATTTGAGAGTTTGAAGACATTTGCAACTCCGTTCAGTGGGATGATCAACGTAAGTTTATAATGTGCAAGAAAGTCATCCGAGGAACGGCACAAAAGTTTGTAATTGCGCAAACCGAAATTGCAAGTTGGCGTTAGCTAAAAACCACACTCTTATCCAAATTCGGAAGGAGGAGTAGCTCTATCGAAGCACACAGAATTATCTCAGCACGAAGAAAGAGAACTGACGAGGAGTACTTGGAATACATGTATGAGATGTAGTGAATAGCAAAAATGACGAATCTCGATGAAGCAACAATTTGCGAGTAAGTGTGGGATGGAATTCCCGATGATGCCATGAATAAAGCATTTCCTTATAATGCCGAGACGATAGCAGAGCCAAAGCGACAATTGGAAGTGTATTAAAAGATTCTTTGGAGACAGAAGAGAACGGAAAAGAAACCAGTGACAGAACAGAAGACTAAATTATGGCGAAACAGGGCATCAATCGAAATCTTGTCCAGAAAAACTAAAGGGACATAAATTTTTTAAATGCAGCAATTTTGATCATGTGACGAAGAACAGAATTGAGAAAAACAAGAATATCGTGTGTGTGAATTATATCCAGCATTTGAAGGGGAATGAGAATACGGTCCAAGTGACATTGACCAACCAACAAACGTTTTCGGCGGTAGTCGATATTTACAGCGACTTGCGCTTAATTTGTAGTGACTTTTGGATACTTGTGCATAGAAGATAGAATATTCTGACCTGAAAATATGGGGTTATGGTGTAGAAGCGTTGTCGGGTTTTTCTACAACTCAAGCAATGATTCGAGTGATAATAAATGAAGTGAGTTGTAAAATAAAATGTTGTGTTGTGCCGGAAAAGGCAATTGACGTTATTTTCATTATTGGAAAGAGTTTTCTTTGCACAGTTGACTGTGTAATAACCCTTTCCAACGTAACGTTCTTCACGATGACCCATGAACCAAGTGATTTGTACCAAAATAATGCGAAAGAAATTGCACTACTTAATGAAACAGAAGTGCCGTATTCATCATAAATTGTAAGGATCAAGAGAACAGTAATTATGGCTTAGATAGTCGTGAAAATAAATATAAAGTTGAGGCTCAAAATCTTATAAAAAACTATTTGCCAAAGAAAGTGGAAAATGTAGAAATCCAGACAGTCATTAAACTAGCATATGAACTTCCCGTCTATAAGAGACCACGGCAATTATCTCCATCGAAAGAAAAATGGTGCGCGAACAAGTAAAACAGTGGATAATTAGACATTTGCGTAGTGATTTCGCAAGTCAAGTCGTGCTAGTACCGAAGAAAGACAGAACCCATCGAGTCTGCATAGACTGCATACACCGTTTGTATTGTGCATTACTAGCAGTAGTTTTGGCCGATTTATTGACCACGTTTTCCAAAATTTGATCAAGGAACTAGTTATGATAGCGTTTGTTGACGATATAATTATTCCAGCGATAGATGAAGTCGAAGCGATGTCAAAGTTGCAGAGAGTCTTGGAAAGGGCTGCAGACAATGGTCTCCAAACAAACTTGACCAAATGTGTATTCTTGCAAAGATCTATCGATCATGTTGGATATACATTAACCGAAGGAAATTACCGGCGAGCAAAGCCAATGTGGAAAAATTGTTGAAAATTACGCAACCGTCAAATGTAAAGCAGTTGCAGTGGATATATGGACGAGCAACCTATTTTGGTGGTTCATCCCTGACTTTGCCGTCATCATTAGAACTATCAGCAATCTTATGCTTTGCTGAAGCAGAAAAACCAGCGTTCGATAAAGTGAAGAGCATCATGTCGACACAACCTGGTTTTAAGATTTATGAGCCGCAGAGGAAAACCGGAGTCCATGCTGATGCATGCAAGGAAGGTATCGGAGCTATTCTCATGCAACAAGGAGAAGATGACGAAATGCACCCTTGCCATTACTATAGTCTGACAACGAATGAAGCTGAAAGGAATTATCATTCATATGAGTTAGAGTTTCTTGCAGTGATCCAAGCATTAAAGAAATTCCGTCAATACTTGCGAGGAATTCATTTCAAAATCGAAACAGATTGTTCAGCTTTGAAAATGGCAATGACAAAAGAAGAAATGCATCCAAAAATTACGAAGTATGCGTTCGCGATGAGTGAGTTCGACTACAAAATCGACCACTGAAAGGCCGAAAGAATGGCTCATGTTGATGAAATGTCTCGAGCAGCAGTTATGATGGTCAAAGTTCAGCCCACTGTGTTGGTGTCAATACGGATAGCTAAGGATGAAGATGAACATATTCAGACTATAAAAGCGATACTACAGAAGGGCCCACATAAAGAATATTTGAATAAAGTATATGTCAATTACATTCAACGCGGCGAAAGAGAACTGTTAGTGGTACTTACTGCAATGGAAGTGAATTTAATTTGGAGATACCACGAAAGATGCCATTTTAGAGTGAGAAAAACCAAGGACATACTGGAGAAAGAGTACTATGTTCGTGGTATTGACAACAAGATTAAGGCGTGTATTGAGAATTGCGTCGCTTGCGTTTTGTGCAATCGCAAGGCGAGGAAATCAGAAGACGAACTCTATCAATCTGAAGAAATTTACTTAAAAGGATCCTTCTTAACCGAATTACTTGTTCACACTTATTCAATACCCATCGCTATCCTTTTCAGTTAACTATGGCACATAACTTTAATGAAAGTTTCATGAAAATTATTATGTATCCTATAGTTCAACGAATTCGGCTTTGCTTTTTCAAGTTTATCTTTAAAGTTATGATCAGTTATAAAAGGAAAAGTATATCTTTTTAAGTTTCGATTCTCGCCGGTCTTTTGTATGGAAATCACTAATTTTAGATTTCTGGGCATAAAATATATTGTTACATGTACAAATAATTCTTTGAGCTACTGTCGCAATTGTTTTCACAACAATTAAGAACATCAACAAAATGAATTTACTCGAAACCACGAGAACCCACTAAGCATGATCAACATCTGAAAGTGAGTCACTGCTCCATTCATTACGCTGCTGGAATGTTCCCGCTAATTCACCAATGTACGAGAACTGAGTTGAATGATTAGAGACCCTATATAAAGGCGAACTGAATGAATGGGGGGATCATTCATTAGAACCGCGATAATAAACAAATGCGAAAAGTGTGGAGTGAGAATTGATCGAGTAATAGTAAAGTGATTTTCGTTGATTGTGAAGTGATTTTAGTGGACAGTTGAATCACAAATTTATAGACTAAGCGAAAAATAAAATTAATGAAAGTGTTAAATTGATTATTGTGCATTTTGAGTAAATAAATTCTATGAACTTAATTTAAAAGACAGTGCGTTTTCACTTTCCCGGAACATTAAAATTATTGGCCGCGAACCATAACACGCGACAATATAATATTAACTGGAAAGTAACGAATCAACTCTATAATTTGCAATCACACAATCCTTATTATTTCTTCGGGGAGTTTGTACATCCTATGTGTAACGTTTAAGTCTAAGGATGTAAGAGGGATCCTTTACTAAGTTCATCAGTAAGCAAAGAATGAATGTGGAAGAGAAAAGCAACCTTAAATTCTAAAAACGAGTAGTGTTGAATTGTATTTATACTTCAATTAGAATTAATTTATGGCTATTTCCATATTTCAATTTCTATTGATTGACTAAAATGTACCGTTTATGCAAAAAATGAAGGATACCGATAATTTTTATCATCCATCACCAAAGGACTCGGTGTCTCCATTAAATCCTTGAAGAGTGCCAACTTATTAGCACTTTTCGTCCGAAACAGCATTTAAATTCAATTTTTCGACTTCAATGTATCATATTGAACTGTTAATATCTACAGAGTCCTTTAAAGGATTACAATTCTGTACCGACGCATTTTAGATCAATATGTTGTCCTTCATTTGAAGCCTCTAAAATCAAAATCCTTACATGCATCGATCAATTATGCTGAAAAGACGGGGCGAAAGTCGGAAATTTTTTAGTTTTAACGGTAAAAGTTTTGTACCGTTACATGAATTTCCAAATGAGACCTAACAGGAAGAAAGACGTATCATTTGCTCAAAACAGGACTCTTCTATCTATCTCCGTTTAAAAGTCGTGCGTGAGCATCCATAAAAAAAATCAACACCAAAAATATTCGCGATGAATTGATAACCTTCTTTCCTTTGGAAGTCGGTTAAAAAGCAAAAACAACGTTCCTTTAAAAATACAAATCCTACACTTTTGAAAATTGAGAAAAAATCTTTTAAAATCTACGAATAATTTGTTTTGTTTCTTCTGAATATTTAAGTTCACAATAGCTAGTAGGAATTTATAGGAAACTTCTTAATGTTGCAAATAACTTACTTTTACTAAATGCATATAAACCAAAAACTGGTTTGGCATGTTCAATTTGAATATTACTGTTTAATTTTCTTGACACACAACATACGTATACCATTAACAAATTGCAGCTCACAATTTTAAAAATCAAAAAGCTTTATTTCACTTACAGCGACTACAAGGTGTCTCTGAGTAAACTACAAAGAGATTTACGAAAGCTTCAGACCAAAGTATATCTGTCATGATATTTCGTGAGTTGCATGCGTGCGAGTGAATAAATTTTAAATGTACGACGGATGAGAGAACGAATAAATAAAAAGTATTACGAAAGTTTCACCGGAACAAATCAAGGAAAAATTCATCCCAGTTCCAAAATTTATTTTTGCGAAACTGAAAAAAAACTGCGGATGAATTTGGCAAATCGAACTCAATGAGAGACACTCTCATGAAAGAAATAAGTCAATCTGCCTAGCTTTTGGAAAAAACATAAATATGAAACTTTCATTTTCGTTGTAAAAATTTTAACTGATTGTTAAAGTCCTTAGAGCATATTCCAGACAGTTCCTGGATGAACTTCTTTCCTTTAGTCTTCCAATGGTGCTTCCGATGCGGGCATTATTACTATTGCCGCTATCAGTGGCTTTGCTTGACCTGTCTTAAAAAGCATCACACGCACTACCGAATTCTCTTCAGTGAGCGTTGCTGGTGGTAATTTGGTAATAGGATCAAGCACTGCGATAACTTCGAAATCAATTTCAATCGACATCTCAGGCTCGAGTATTTGCAGCTGAAAGTAAAAAACAAAAAAATTAAAGATCGGAGCGTTTGGATTTGAGGTATTTAGAACTAACGGCTGCTGTTGGTTTTGGTAGAGTATAATGCCGAGTATCGGCGTGCAGCAGAACGCGTAGATTTGGTGCTGGTTTGTTAGTCGAAAGATTTTCTAATGTTAGAAATAGACGAAATTCTGGTCCCACGCCACAAACCTCGGCTGCAAGCTTTATTTGAGCACTATTCAAACCACCAGCAATGGAACTTTCGGCGGAGTTAATAGCTTCTAAGGCTGCACGGGCGACGGTTAAGCGAAAGTTCCATAATTCAGCTTGATTGTTATTGAAAGCGGCTGCAAATAGGATGAGAAATGAAAAAATCTCATAGTTCAATTACAAAGTAGCTGCATATATATATATATATATATATATATATATATATATATATATATATATATATATATATATATATATATATATATATATATCATATATGTATATACAATATATAATCATAGATTCAAACTGCAAGTAAAACTTTAAAACTAAAATTAGCGCACAAAAAATAACAAGCGACAAAGAGAAAGAACGCAAGCTGAATGCAACTCAATGACGGTAGAGTCTGGTCGAGCTAAGACAGAGCAGTCTAGGCTTTGATGGCTAAATGGCAATTACTAAATTATTCGTGGTCGTTTTGTTTTTAGCTTTTGTTTTCGGTTGCAGGTCATTATTGTCACTGAAATTTTTATTGAAATTTGATAAGTTTAACATGTAGGTTACGAATGTTGTTTTGTTAGGATAAGAAGCTTTTTTATGATACCATTGATTAGAATTAAGTTGTTACATATTAGTTGTATGCTCAAAGTACACTTGCCAGAAAAACATGCAAGATAACAAAGTTATCGTTGTAATAAAAAGGATATGTCCACTTAATTTGGATGCTTTCTTTTTTAATATCAAAAAACCTACACTTTTGCATGATTCCCAGTATTTTTCATAATAATTGCTATTTCAAAAGACTTGAAACTCAAACAAAATCAACTTACGGCAACACAATAGACCAGAAAAAGTATCAGAACAAACCGGGGGACTCCCCGTATTATGCGATGATATATGCAGATGCATATTAATGTTTTTAGGTCCAATAATAGTTCTACTTTAAGTTGGGATTGGTTTAAATGTGAGTGCAGTTATTTGAAATTTTTTATGCACTAGAATACATGATGACGCCCAAAATTAGCGAAATCAGTGCTGAGGAGAGGAAAATTATGCTGAAACTTAAGAGTGAAGGGAAAACTTACCGTGAAATTAGTCTAATAGTAGGCAGAACTAACTCCCCTGTCCAGTATGTGGTGAAAACATTTAATCAACTGGTTCGATTATGTCAAAGCCTCGTTGTGGTCGACACTCCATACTAACTGAACGCGAAAAAGGAAACGTTTTGCAGGCAGTTAAAAAGGATTCTCGAGTAACTGCCTCCCAAATTGTTACAAATATAAAAAAACTCTTTTGGCAAGGTTCTCCTACGAAAAAGACTAAAGAGAGATGGATATCTCTCGTGCATAGCACGTAAGAAGCCAAACACTCGAAAGTGAACAGGAAGAAACGTGTGGAATTGCAAAAAAAATTATAAAAATGCCACTAGAGTTTTGGGAACAGGTCTTATTCTCTGACGAAAGCATATTTTGCATGTTTGGCATTAAAGGAAGAAAGTTAGTGTGGCGGAAGAGCGGTACTGCCTTCGAAAAAGAAAATCTCGTATCAGCTGCGAAACATGGTGGAGGTAGTGTGATGGTCTGGGGGTGTATGGCGGCGGAAGGAGTTAGCCAACTTGTGTTTATAGAATCAACTATGGATCAATGCGGTTATCTTAATATTTTGAAGGCAAATTTGAAGCAAAGCGCTCAGCAGTTGAGGCTTGGTGACGATTTTTAGTTCCAGCAAGGTAGTGATCCTAAGCACACAGCACATAATGTGAAGCTTTGGTTGCTCTAAAACACAAAACATCAACTGTGTACGCCACCCAAATCCCCAGGCCTCAATCCCATTGAGCATTTGTGGGACTTGTTGGAGCGCAGGATCCGTCAGCACAGCATAACCTCTAAGGAAATGCTGAAAAACGTCATCGTCGATGACTGGGACAAAATTACCAGGCAGGACACAGCCAAATTGGTTCACTCCATGCCTAATCACCTGTAGAAGGTCCTTAAGAGAAAAGGTTATCCGATAAGTTATTAAGCCCTGATATGTAATAAAATATTTGAGTTTTTCAAATTAATATTTTCATGTACGGATACTTTTTCTGGTTCGTTTAAGTGAGGCCTTTTTGTTTTTATTTTGTAAAATCTAGTTTTTAAAGGAATACCACAGGAAAAATTTAAAGAAAAGATAGTTTCATCAATGAATAAATGTTGTTGCTTTAATATTTATATGTAGCAGTTTTCTTTAGCATGAATTTCCTAATATGTTGCTTTCTTTTGATGTTGTACGGATACTTTTTCTGGCAAGTGTATACTCTTTGGTTGCATTTTTAGGGTTTTGTAAAATAATTTTACAAAACCCTTCTAAAATCGCGTCCTGTCTGTCCGTCTGTCTGTCTGTCCGTCCGTCCGTCCGTGTGTCACAGCAGTTTTTCTCGGAAACTACTTAAGCTAGAAGCATCAAATTTTGTATGTAGGTGTAAAGTGGTGATCTCTTCAAAATTCAACTACTAAAAAATTTTATAAGGTATTTAAGGGGGGTCTCCCCATGTAGGGGAGTGACCCCCCGAAAAAAAATTTCATTGAAGGTAGCCGATATGGGTATCAAATGAAAGGTCTTGATGAGAAATTTTCATAACAGGTCTTAGTTTGGCAAAGTTTGCTTCGAGGGGCGCACAGGGAGGGGAAATACATGAAAAATTTGTGTCCCCCCCCCCTCACGATTGGACACCTTCCATCCGAAAAATCTGAAAAAAATCAAGAATGTAGGCCTTGATGAGTACAACAACAACAAATACGTGAGAAGTCGCAATTCACTCAACTTTGTTAGTAATAGTATGATTTATCGATTTTATGTTTTCTTGATTAAAATCTTAACGGTACCCTTAAATTCAATGAAATTCAGTACACAGATGTCTATTCATAAGATTGATTAATCCTGCAAGTTTCATGAAGAGTGCATCGTATTTAGCGAAGTTATAGCGGTTTGAATTTTCCTGTATTACTGTGGAACAATATGCGCTGCATGTATTACTATGGCAACATATGGCTATGGAACAACATGCGCTTTTTACCGACTCAGACACTACAGTTTTGTTAGAATTTGCATGAAAATTTCAGGAATGATAGGTGCCATGAATAACTTTGAGAATCTAGTGAGCTAGTGGTATCAGTAATCGTAAAACAAAATAGTGGCTGTTTTAAATGCGAAGATTGAATAATGTTGAGTTATTTTATCCCAACTTCAACGTTTAAGGTGCATGCTTTGAACACTTGATTCAATTTAATGAATGACTGAAGCTGAGTACCTAAAATTAATGGTCATAAGTGAAACAAGTCAAGGAGGCGGGAGGGAGCTTCTAACAAAAGGGCTTTGTAACAACTCTAGGATTCGAAAAAATTGGCTATTAATCGATGATAACAGTACAGGAGAGTGGCCCCTGAAAAAAAATTCATCAAACGTAGCCGATATGAGTATGAAATGAAAGTTTTCATGGGAGCTTTTCAAAACAGTTCTTAAACTGTCAGTTTTTGCTTCAGTGGGGGCACAGGGGGGAAATACATGAAAAATGTGTTTCCTCCCTCGCGAATGGACATCTGAAATAATTATCATGGGAGATATTTATGAGTATAACAATAACAAAAACCTCAGAAGTCTAAATTCTTTCGACTTTGTTAATAATAGTATGATCTTCGAATTTCATAGTTTCTCCAATAAAATCGTCATTGACATGCTTCTTGACTTTATTCAATCCGGTGACTGCATTTTGAAAATTGAATACAAAACCCTTCTGACATGAGCGTAGGTCTGTTTACCTTACTTGTTTACTTATATGAAGCTTTCAATAGAATTTAGCAATCGAGCAGACCACCTAGGTAAACTGCTCGAAGTACTTTTGCGAAGAAAAAACCATCTCATAAAAATAACGCAATAAGTGTGGAACAATTTAATACGCAACTTATCAACATTATCAATAAAATGTTTTTCCAATGAAAAAATAAAATAACGAACAAAAATCAATCATAACAACCCTATTGCTACAATTTCGCGGAGCAATTGCTAGATTGTTGCAATGAGAATCTACCGTTGCCGCCACGAAGAGACTCGTTAAGGGAGGCGGTAAGCGGAATTGATACGAAGCAGAACTCGAGTTTGAACAACGAGCGGGACAGGTCACGTTAGGTGTGGAGGAATACGCGTGGTTGTGTGATAATTCAGTCTCGGGGAGTTGAGTCCAACACTTCCGTGTAAAAGTATCTGAATGTTTGAGTCGCTTCTCTACAAATCACGTGTCGGGGAATGGTTCACACCCCAGGTGAAATTCCAACGAATATCCTAATTTTTGTGCAAATTCCCCAATGGCATTCACATGTCTTAATCATATGTTGCATATTTATATTTGTTTGCCGTAGGTTTTCACACATGCCGCAGGAATAATTTATTGAATTGTAAGAGATAAGAAAAACGGGTCTTAGCAAAATGTTTGTTTATATCGTTTGCCAATGTCTTTTTTGCCCTCATCCGAGCGATTACGTAAAAGACGGGAATTGTCCAAGCTAAAGTGTATAAATTAAAATACAAAACGTACGAGAAAGTGAATTAATATCGTAAACGGTGTCCGTCAATGACTGTTGATGAAATGTTATTCCGCTGTCCACATGGTTTGAGCAACTGTTGCGATGTTTAGTAGTTATTTGTAATTCTGTCATCGAGATTGTATGGTTGGTGGTTGCGTAATTGCATGGACTTGACGGCACTCACCTGAGTGACGAAGAATACTTGGTACCGGTGCGAGGACGCGAAATTATTTACCAACGATTGAAAATAAGGTAGCAGCCATTGCTGTGCTGATGCTGTTACAACGGCAAAAAGTGCAGCAGCAACATTCAAAATGTGATATATTGGACCTTTAAATTTTGCGATCCAAGCTGGTACAATATGAACGGGAATTAATGGAAATAAACTGATAATATCTCCTTGTCGTCCGCACCCCATCTTCACTCAAAGATTTGAACCTACCAAAGCGAATCTGCACTCATCTTAAAGCATCTCCTCGTCGTGGCCGCAAGATAGAGTTAATTGTTTTTGCAATAATTTGTTTATACCATCCCGTTTTTTGTGTAGGATTTACTTGGATGGGTCGGTTTGCTTACAGTTTTTCAGGTGTTGCGTTAGTTACTTTTATGCAATTAGTTTATTTTCAATCGTTAAATATTCACTTATTATAATACATTGGAAAGCGATATTGGAGTCCCGATCGCTAGTTAAAACCACGTGAAATCAAATTGTGTGAAAAACAAGTTGGGTAAACAGACCTACGCTCATGTCAGAAGGGTTTTGTATTCAATTTACAAAATGCAGTCACCAGATCGAATCAAATCAAGAAACATGTCAAAGGCGATTTTATTGGAGAAAATATGAAATATGAAGATCATACTATTATTAACAAAGTTGAACGAATTTCGACTTCTAAGGTTTTTAGAATTGTTATTCTCATAAATATCTCCCTTGATAATTATTTCAGATGTCCATCCGCGACGGAGAAAACACATTTTTCATGAATTTCTCCCCTGTGCCCCCACTGTAGCAAAAACTGACAGTTTAACAACTGTTTTGAAAAGCTCCCATGAAAACTTTTATTTCATACTCATATCGGCTACGTTTGATGTTTTTTTTCAGGGGCCGCTCTCCTGTACTGTTATCATCGATTCATGGCCAATTTTTTCGAATCCTAGAATGGTTACAAAGCCCTTTTGCTAGGAGCTCTCTCCCACCTCCTTGACTTGTTTCACTTATGAGCATTAAATGTAGGTACTCATCTTCAGTCATTCATTAAATTGAATCAAGTGTTCAAAGCATGCACCTTAAACGTTGAAGTTGGGAAAAAATAACTCAAAATTATTCAATCTTCGCATTTAAAACAGCCACTATTTTGTTTTACGATTACTGATACCACTAGCTGAACCGATTCTCAAAGATATTCATGACACCTATCATTCCTGAAATTTTCATGCAAATCCTAGCAAAACTGTAGTGTCTGAGTCGGTGAAAAGCGCATGTTGTTCCATAGCCATATGTTGCCATAGTAATAAATGAAGCGCATATTGTTCCATAGTAATACAGGAAAATTCAAACCGCTATAACATCGCTAAATATGATTCAATCTTTATGAAACTTTCAGGATAGATCAATCTTATGAATAGACATCTATGTACTGAATTAAGATTTTATTCCATTAAGATTTTATTCAAGAAAACATAAAATCGATAAATCATACTATTACTAACAAAGTTGAGTGAATTGCGACTTCTCACGTATTTGTTGTTGTTGTACTCACCAAGGTCTACATTCCTGATTTTTTGGATCACAGGTGTCCAATCGCGAGGGGGGGGACACAAATTTTTCGTGTATTTTCCCTCCCTGTGCGCCCCTTGAAGCAAATTTTGCCAAACTAAGACCTGTTTTGAAAAGTTCTCATCAAGACCTTTCATTTGATACCCATATCGGCTACCTCCAATGAAATTTTTTTTTCGGGGGGTCACTCTCCTATATGGGGAGACCTCCCTTAAATACCTTATAAAATTTGTTTGTAGTTGAACTTTGAAGAGATCATCACTTTACACCTACACACAAAATTTGATGTTTCTAGCTTAAGCAGTTTCCGAGAAAAACTGCTGTGACACACGGACGGACGGACGGACAGACGGACAGACTGGTCGCGAAACTAGTAGGGTTTTGTAAAATTATTTTACAAAACCCTAAAAACCAGTTCAGATTCATTGAAGTTAGCCAAATTCATTTAGCCATCGTAATTTGAATAGCATTTCACCTTTTGGTGTACTCTAAGACGTACGAACGATGGGATTTCTTGCACTGGACGCGTGTCGTAGCTCGCGATTGGCAACAGTGAAAAGGTGTTCTTACTCTTGGACCTGCCAAATTTTTTAATTACTTGGTGCAGTTTGCGCGGTTTTCAAACTTTAACTTGAAGTTCAGCTTTCCTGAATCCGTTCACTCTATTTATCCATCCGAGAAGAAACGTAAATATTCTATCGACCTAAATATTTGCCGTGAATAATCGAAGAAAGATAAATTTGCTCTGTACGTTTTCACGAGTAGTCGATGACTTCCGTGCGAAAGGGCTGAACGTGTGTGTCGCTTCTTTACAAATCATGTTTCGGGGAGTGGTTCACACCCTAAGGGATGCATCAGACTACGACTATTTAGCCGCACTTCTGTCGCAAGTTACACATGGTTAAATGGAAGCCCGCACACTGCGATTTTCGACAATTTTGTCCAGGCCGGCAGTCGCAGGAATTTGCGATTTTTCCAAAACCAGTTTAGTAGGTAGTTTTTGTGCTACTCGCGCAGGCGCACATCATTTGGACATTTGACGCTGACGTGCACGGAAGTTTCTTGCATAGCGCACAAATGAGTTAGCGCATATGTTCCTGGCAAAGACATACCTTCAAATGAGCATATTAGTTCTGCGCATGCCTGAAGTTCCTTTGCAAATCTTGTCGCAGTGTGTTCGTATTTGCGTCTAAAAATCGCTGGTTACGGCAGAAAAATCGCAATGTGGCCGAACCCTAAGTGAGATTCCTATGGATATATTAATCTTTGGCGAATTCCCTAGTAGCACTCACATATCTCAATCATATGCTGCCGGTTTATAATTGTTTGCTGTATGTTTTCGCCAAAGACATATAAACAAATGGACGCGCAACGAAAATCTGTGTACTCGTCCATGTGAGAAGCAAATTTGCCACATAAATAAGTTATAAATAACTTACGCTCTCGAAACTATGTGATTCCCTCTGCTTCTCCTTCCCCTTTTTTTCCTGACAGGTTTTTCTTTTCTCTCTTCAGAAGAATCGCTTCCCCCACTGACACCCGCGCACACCAACGAAATTTCATTTCAGTTTGAGTATAAACAACAAACAACTCTCACGGAAAACTCGAACGTCAAAGCAAAAGAAAATCGAAAAGAGCACGAACCACGCGGGAAAACTCATGTGTCAAAGCGGATGGAAATTTCGTAAATTTTTAATTAAAACAGTGAATTAAAGTTCCGATTACGTACGCGCGATCTTTAAAATTAAAAACTTTTTAAATGTGAACGTGTTTCGCCGTGAATAGAGTGCTAAATTAAAAGCATATCGCCTCAAACCTCAACTTCACACAACTTTAGCGCAGGTTGCCAATTGCTTCGGCTCTCGCGACCGGTTGCGGATCCAGTACTCTCTATATCTATGGTTTTCGCCCATGCGGCAGGAATAATTTTTTGAGTTTTTAGGGATAAGAAGAACGAGGCCGAGCAAAGTGTGCGAAAGTTTGTTTATATCGTTCGCCAGTGTCTTTTTTGTTCTCATTTGCGTGATTACATAAAAGGCGGGAATTGTCCAAGCTAAAGTGTATAAAGAAGAATACAAAACGTACGAGAGAGTGGATCAATATCGTAAACTGTGTCCGTCAATGACTGTCGATGAACTGTTATTCCGCTGTCCACATGCGGTGTGTATCAGTTATTTAGAATCCTGCTAACGAGATTGTGTCATTGGCGATTGCGCAATTGCATGAACTTGACGGCCCTCCCCTGAGTGATCAAGACCTTACTTAGTTCCGGTGCGACGACGCGAAATTATTTTTTCCAACAATTGAAAATAAGATAGCGTGCGTCGTCAGCATATTCATCCCCCATATTGGAATCACATTGCAAATCGTCCACTTTACAACAATGATGAGGATTTTATTAACATTGAAATGGATGAGTCATTGAAATTTAATGAAATGTTTCGTACAGTGGCTTTCGAGGTTCACAATACACAAATTGAACGTGGTAGTGATTTAAATTTTCAATATGCCAAAAATATCCAATGAATCAGATTGCTGCTCGTTTTGAACATTTGTGAAAAATAATCGATTTGTTTTCAATTTCAATTTTACCAATTTTCATAATATTAGAAGATGATATATGTGTTTTGAAACCTTTTTTTGACACAATTTTATGAAAATAACAAGTCATAATATGATATTGAAAATGAAGGCTTGATTATATTAAGTAAAACTTAAATTGATAGTTTCAAAACTTCAAAGAAAAAATTTTTAAAGTCGCAGGCCCCTTGCCCCACCCCAACCACGAACGCCCGTGGAAGGAGCGGGTAAGCACCTGTTTGTTTCACTTTTCACATTTATTTATATAATTTTTTTCACATTAATTTTGCGCCTAGTGAGAGACTGAATTACTGCTCATAGGCTCAGTCTAAAACTGAAGAAAGCCGAAGTGGTCATTTTGACAAAGAAGAAAATCGCTAGAGTAAGGATGATTAGTATTGAAGACATACTAATTGAAATGAAGCCAGCAATGGTACTACTTATTGACACGAAGATTAGTTCCTCTGAGAAAACGTAACGGCTTAGAAGGCTGCTTCGGGTGTATCGGCTCTGACTTGCATATGGCCAACGTAAGGGAACCAAACCCATCAAAAAGACGCCTCTTGATGAATGCTGTAGGGTCAGTGCTACTGTACGGAACGGTTATATGGGGTGATGCTGTCAGTAAGGAGCTGTAGTGCTGACAATTGCATCTTCATAACTGAGAGTTTCTGGTTTGGCAGTGAGAGTTGCTGCTGGCACCAAACCTATCATCCGCCTTGCTAGAGAGCGCCGCACTGTTTACCTACATAAAAACGAAAACGGGAAGCAGACAATTGCCCGCGAGGAGAGATAATACTCACTCAACGATTGACTGTAGTTTTGAATGGATTCCATGAAGAGAAGGAGGACTGCGTGCCTCATCCCGGATGTGAGACCATAGCTAAATCAAAGGCATGGTGAGACTGACTTCTATCCGAACCAGCTTTTGAGCGGGAATGGGTGTTTTCAGTCTTACCTGCACAAGATTGGTAAGTCACGGTTCTCCGACCGTATTTTTTACTAAGAAGAGGAAAACAATATCTGCCACACATTTTTTGCGTGCAAAACTTTGAGAGGCTGCCACGGTAATCATCTCTACAAGGAGATGAGAGAGCTCACTTCGAATAGTATAGTCATGATCATACTTGCATGGGTTGACAAATGGAATCATGTAGCACATTATGTTCGATATCTAGGTTGGGGGATCTCTTTTCTAACAATCCCGTTTCCTCTTTCCCCTCCTGCTAGAAGAGGGAGCCTCCAACTTGAAGGCACTCTGCGGCGTAGCAAAATAAGGCTTAGCCAAAATAATGTGTCAAACGGTTCCAGGCCATGTTCTCACACTTACAGAAGTGGCGTTTAGTGAGTAGTGTGAATGTCTTGTGCATCTGAGAACCTTATATGAAGGCCGTAAAAAGCCTGTACCACAAAAATTGCAGAAGAACTCAGTAGAGTAGGAAGCAGTTAATATAAGACCCTTTTAATTGAAATATTGGAAGTGTTTATCGTGTTAAAAGATGAAATCATACAGGACAAGAGCTGAGCAAATATATTTGAAATATTCTGTGGGGAAGAAACTTAGGATTTATTCCAGTTAACTTTACAAGAATAGTACAGGCAGATTTAAAGTAACGGATATAGGATAAAAAGACAGCTAAATTTATAGGGGTCCATCGCTAAATTGGACTCACTGGCTCTCGAAAAGAAGATCTGAAGACCATGGCTAGATAAATTAACGAATATTGCTCAACTGTCCACCTCGATGTGATGCTTCTTGGGATTTTTACGAAAAGAGTTTACAGTAGCGCTTATTTCAGTTTTTGACATTAATTTGAACCAAACAACGAGTGAATATGTAGGCTCGTAATTCGAGGAAAGTTTTTCAATATACGAGTATCGTTAATTAATATCGACGCCCGATGGAAGAAAAAGATGTGAAGGTCATATAAAAAGTTTCTTTGATTCATTGCTTGAATACGGCAAAGGTAACAACATTTATTTTAGTGGTAATGGAGGTGAAAAATGCCAAACGCATACTAGGCCAGTCATTACAAGCCAGATATGTAAGGCTTACATATACTATTTACCTTTCAATATATTTGCTTTCATGAAAATCTGTAATGTTACTATTTATTTATTTTGTTTTTTTTTTAATAAGAAAAACATTTTTCTCTCACATATGTTTGCACTTCTATTCGCATTTAATAATTGAATAAAAATCAATAATTTAAAACTAAATAGGTATTATGGATTCAACGAATAGTTAACAAAAATTGCAAGCATCACCACATCACCAGCGGGCGCTCGGCGAGGATGTAGGTGAGTACCCGTTTGTTTTTCTTTCTAAATTTTTTATATTGAAATTTATTATTTATATAATTTAAATATTCTTCCCAACATTTAATTTTCATTAAAAAGATTTGTTAATTTAGAAAAAAAAAAATATTTTATTATTTATGATCTGCAAGTAAAATTACGGGTAGGCGTTATAAAGGTTTTCGAGCAGTTTGCTTGGGTGACTGCTCGATTACTATATAACACATCGTTCAATAACCCAGAGATGGTGCTAGTAGTACCAAACTGGCCACGTTTCTATAGAGTGCAAACTTTTACATAAAACGTGTAAAAATTTCCGTTGATCGGATAACAGACAGCAGAGTAATCGAGGTTAGAGTAAAGTGACTTTGTAATTTGTTTGAAAAATTGAAAAGAGCGATTTTCGCGTGTTGATAAAACATTGTTTTTTAATGGGTAAAAACACCGTAGAAGCCCAGCAATTGCTTGAAAAACATTACCTGGACTCTTCTCCATCGAAACCAACGATTTGTCGTTGGTATGCTGAGTCTAAACGTAGTAGTACGGACACAAACGATGCGGAACGTTCGGGTAGGCCATTGGAAGCCGTTACACAGGAAAATGTGAGTGAAGTGTTAAAAATTGTAATGAAAAATTGCAAAGTGAAGGTCCGTGAGATTGCAGAAATGACACAGATATCATCTGGAAGCGTATTTACAATCCTTCATGAAAATTGAGCATGAAAAATGTTTTTTCCAAGTGGGTGACGCGATTGCTTTCAGTGGAGCAAAAACAGCAACGAGTCGACAATGACAAAACTGAACGAATTAGGCTTTGATTTGCTTCCCCACCCCCGTACTCGCCAGATTTAGCTCCCAGCGACTACTGGCTCTATACTGATCTCAAAAAAATGCTCTAGGGAAAAAAATTTGGCTCGAATGAGGAGGTCATTGCCAAAACTGAAGCCTATTTTGAAGCAAAGGATAAATCCTTCTATAAACACGGTATAGAAATGTTGGAAAGGCGTTGGAAAGATTGTATCACTCTAAAAGGAGATTATATTGATGAAATATAAATGATTTTTGGAAAAAATTTTGTTTTCGTTGTTAGTCTCGGGACTTATTGAACGATGTGTTAGTGTGCTAATTATATTTTGGTCGGTCGCTTTCTCGTTTGGACTACTTTTGAGAGACTTGGCAAACCAAATGAGTGGTGCCCATGTCGTCTTCGGGTGCGTTGGTTGGGAATCAAACGGAGAGTGGTGTCAGAGTCGGAGACATTTATGAAGAAAGTGGGTAACAAATTAATACCTAGGCTGTTACACAGAATACATGCTGACAGAAGAAAACCTTTGAAACAATTTTCGTGAACCATCTGGAGACCATGGTTGCATACAAAAACTTGTTTTAAACGAAAATCAAAAAAGCAAAGTAAGTGAATTTATAATATCCGTATCCGCGTTCCTAATTTGGATGATATGCGAAGTTTATCGCCAGGATATACGACTATATATTCTGTGATCTATTATACAAGCAATTCATGCGTATTTAGTTTTATGTTGAACATAAACGAAGCAATATTTTACTTTAAGCAAGCTAAAACTCACGTGCTAATTACCTATCGCTTTTTCCTTATCCTTGATGGCGTCTACCTTGAATTTCGATATTTTCTTTTGTTTTCTTGATTTGCGCTGGTTTTCGGGAGTTTTTGGTTTAATTTCCTCCTTGAACATTGCAGTCCGCTTGAGAATCTTAACCAAAATATCGCCTTTAGCTGTAACAAGTGTCAGCACATGATCTTCCTGTCCCAACCTCCCAAATATGGCCGCTGCGATGTTGTCTGCAAGGAAAATATGGAAATCGTAATTCATTAGATTTAGACCAAACTATTTTCACCCTTCACTTTCATTTCATCAACCAAAGTTGTGTGATTGTAGAACTGAAATTTTTGATTGCCCAATCCAACCCCGACTAACGTAAGCCCTAAGTGGGGAAGGGAAATGGGAACCATACATTTAGCATTCATTTCCAATTCCACAGCCCACAAGAGCTTCCCTTTTTTGGAGTAGCAACTCATCTCTTGATCCTCAGTTGTAACAACAATCGTCTGGTCTACTGAGAGCAGAACAAGACTTATGATAGGATGGTCAGTTTGAAAAATTTCTCGTCCTTCTTCCCAAGTGCTTCGCAACAAATAAACGCATCCTTCTGATGTCGAAGCAACAATAAGGAAATCCGCTTCTAACAAGCCACGTACTGCTATGCGAGTTGGCTCAACTTCAGTCGAATACATTTTGCCCTGCAATAAAGAAAAGATACAAAATGACTAGTATTACTCAACCTACTTGACTTCATGGATGATTTTGAAAATTTGCGGATCAACAATGTAAATATCTCCCCTGTCAGTGGCTAAAACTAAGCAAGATGGAGGCTTTGATTCAGATGAAAGGCGGTTGATAGTGGCCATTGCTGTTATTTTCGACAAACGCTGTAGTTTATCATCAGCATGCTGTTTGATGAAATTCTGATTGAAGGCAATTTTTATTATTGTTAATATAATCAAAAAATAAAATTCCATCTTACATCTTGCTCAGAATTTGTAGTTTGTAGCAATGTCTGCGACTGAGGCGTGAGGTCGTTCAAAGGGATAGACCTGAGCTGTTCTATAAGTGATCCTTGATTTTCTGGTAGCTGTATTGGTAACTACAAATGAAATGCAACACTATTGACCATTGAATCCCGGACGCTACTTACCTTTCTCCAAACTTCAGCTTCCAAAGGATTGATTGGCAAACTCGGTAGAGTATACTTAAAATAAGGTTTCATATTACGATAAAAGAGGACTGATGAGTCGATAGATACCGCTAAAACTAATTTTTTTATTTATAGAATGATTATCTGGAAACTGAGCAGAAAAGTATTTCTTACTTGGAGTCTGAGGCATTGCTTCTTGTGTATAGAAGCTGACCAATGATGTTGGTATTCCAGGTAAACTGTGCTCACTGACCATACCGATTCCTTTGAATACTTTGAGCTTCGCCTTCACTTGTGAGGTTTCCTCGGGTATTTCAGCAAGAACGAGTTTATGATAGTCATCGTTTTTCAAGTCACACAATGTCATCAGATGAGACCGAGTTGCCTGAGCTAGTTTTTGTTTCGTTGGGACTTCCAACCATTTTGAGGGGACGCCTAGTTTGTAGAAAGTACTTATGAGTACTGATTCATAGTTATCAAATATTAAGATGTATTTGTTGATTATATGCAATGATTTCATGAGTAGTTCCTGGTTATAGCCTTTAGCTTACTTCGGTAGGCTAAATTTTGCCAATTACTTTATTTTGTTTTGATTATTGCTAGTAATGCTGTTATGGACTGTCACCTTGCGAACAAGATGAAATGAATTTTAAGAAGTGAAAAGTCAGTTTATTATATAGTTTCTTTTTCGGAGAAATAGAGTTGTAGATTACAACTTCAGATGTGAGGTGCTCTGGGAAAAACGGAATCAAATTTAGTGTGCTGAAGCAACGCCTGCTTACTCAGGCCCGAAAGGAAAGCAATTAACAAGCACGACGTCACAGCGGGAACTGTCAAAAGCTGTTCAATTGGTCTAAAAGAAAAGGTTAATAGGTCTAAAAACCGGTACGCATTGTGACGTCATGCTTCCGATTTTGGGTCTGTGTGAGGAGGCATTGGCTGAAGTTGTGTCTTTTAATCGCCGGCCAGTAAAGAAACTCCTGCTTAAGGTTGCGATTGGATTGTGGAGCCATGTCAGTGGCTAGTGTTTGTGATGGGGTCGGTCTCCCACAACAGGCTTCGATGCTGCTGGGCGTAATGCACCATGGTGGTGATAGAATCTACAATACCTTTATGGCCATCGCCACGTTCAACGAAAATCGGCTGTTTATGAATATCCGTGTTAGTTTTCGCAAAATTCTTCGAGTCGCGATTACAATGGCTACAACGGTGTCTACATGGAAAAGTTCACTTTTTCTTGTGCGAGTTTCGATGCAATCACATCATCTTCCGGTTTTGGGTATGATGTGTCCACCGAGTGCTAGTAAATTGAATTTTTGTGAATGCCTGGTGCCTCCTCGAATTAGAACCCTTCATTTGCTTAAGTCAGGAATGTTACTGACAAGGCAAGACAAAACTAGAGTTAACAGATATCCTGGTTTTCTAGAACATGTCCTGGTTTTGACCCTCTGTCCTATTGTCCTGCTTTTTCCATATAATTCCTCGAATTGTCCTGGTTTGTAAGCAGCCAACATTTTTGCCAGCATAGATTTTGTTGTTCGACAAATATGTACTCATTTTCACGTTTTCTAGAAGCATTTTTAGGGTTTTGTACTAAAATACAAAACCCTATTGCAATCACGACCTGTGTCCGTCCGTCCGTCCGTCTGTATGTCACAGCACTTTTTCTCCGATACTATAGCAGCTACAGCCATGAAACTTTATGGGAAGGTCAGAAGTGGTGACTTCTTGAAAGTTTTGGGAGAGAAACTTTTTTCAAAGGCATTTAGGGGGGGTCTGCTCATATAGGGAGGAGACCCTTCAAAAAAATTTTTTCACCATTGGCAGTCGAGTAGGGTGTTGTTGGAAAGTTATTAATGAGATCTTTTCAAAATGAGTCTTAAAACTGCCTTATCAGTACCGTGGGGGCAGGGGAAGGGGAAGGGGAAATGTTTGAACTTTGCTTTGTAACTTTATGTAAGTAAACTCAAGTAGCTAGGTCGCTTCCGACTTACACGCCATAATTATGGACAACGCTACCAGCAGCAAGCGCCGATAGCATCAAGAACCAACGTGAGCTCGAAACGAAACGCAAAATACACACGGTAGCGGAAACGTTCGTCATCCAATCAACATATGCGGCAGCATTGCAGTCGTTGTATGTCTCCGAAGATTTATTGAACCTGATAGAGCGAGTGCCGTGTGTGCCGTCAGTTATCACTAGGAGTAAGAAAAATTCTAGAGTATTGCGAAATCCACCTCCTTCGGCTGCTACAGTTAACACTCCTGTAGATAATCAACAGCAGAGTGAATGCATTTTAGTTGATGCTGTAATTGTAATCTCCTTCACCTTCCGTTAATGATCATCGTGGACTGCAAAGTCCGAGCATTTTTAGTCCCATTGCGTACGGTTCCGCAGTTGCTGGCTCATTAGTCGCAGATGGTTCTACCAATGGGAACCTTTTATTAAATCCTGCATCAGATACTGCCTCATCTTTCAATCTGTCATCGCCTGTGATTACGCAACTAAAAGGTATAAATTCATGTGATGCTCCATCAAATATCTTTCCAGGTGCTAGTAAGGAGTATGATGGTCAGCGCTCTAGGCTTGTGACTGCATTGAATTATAAACCTAAAGAAAAGGGGCGTTTGGTGGTAATATCGCCGCCTCTCAGTGTATTTATTTCTCGCTTGGATTATGACACTACGCCCGATGATATTGCTGATTATATCGAATCGAAGCTGGGGTCATCTTCATGCATCATCAGCTGCAAGAAGTTAACCAAGGAGAAATTACCTAACAAACTCCTTGCTTCTTTTAAGCTTATTGTGCCTGCGTCCATGAGTCAACTAAAGAGCCCGGAGTTTTGGCCTCCTGGATTGCTTGTTAAACCATTTGTTGCCAGAGATCGTCGTAATTTTTTAGAGCTGGAGCGCCCAGAGAAGCGTCTTCGCCGTTGATAAATGTGAACAGTCATTTCTCAATTTATTATCAAAATGTAAGAGGATTGAGAACCAAGCTTAAAGATCTTTCTGCTTCAATAATTACCGCTAATGATGATGTTTTTTGCTTAACGGAAACATGGTTGAATGAATCTGTTTCTAATATTCATATCTCCCTAATTCATAACATTTATAGACAAGATTGTTGTTCGCTTTCTAGTTGCAAATCAGTTGGTGGTGGAGTTCTTATTGGTGTAAAGAAATCATTTTTCAGTGTGCCTTGTTATGACTTTCTTCCATCTGTTCCTGTAGAATGTGTCATTGTTAGACTTCGTATAACGCATAACTTATTTCTGCTTATTGCATATATTTATATACCGTGTCAATCTTCACTTGCTCTCTTTGAAACTTTTCTTGATGAGCTGTCTGTTTTTATGCTATCAAAATACCCTCCAGATTTACTTCTGCTTTGCGGTGATTTTAATGCACCTCAGATTGACTGGGATCCTCTTAACTATGCGCAAATCATTAGTTCCAATCGTCTTTCATTTATTTTTTCCTCCTTTATGTCCCATTGTTCCCTTTCCCAACTAAATCAAATTTTGAATAGTAACGACCACATTCTCGACTTGATTTTTACGAATAGTGCTGCATCTATTTCACTGTCATTTCCATCCGTGAACGTCTATGTGACTGCAGACAGTCATCATCCACCACTGTGCATGGAGTTCTGCTCCCCTTTGTTAAAATGTAGCCATGGTGTGCTCCCTTGTAAATATAACTTTCGTAAGGCTAAATATGCTGCCATTGCTGAGGGTCTGTCTTCTATTGAATGGTGTTCATTTTTCCTTAATTTGGACATTAACTCTACTCTTGATGAATTCTACTCTTATTTGAATTGTCTTATCGCCAGAAATACTCCAGTCTTCTGTCGATCAGAGTCTTCGCAACCACCTTGGTTCACTTGTAGAGTTCTTGCTGCGTTGAAATCTAAAGACAGAACCCATCGATTTTTTAAATTGACTGGCTCTAATGAAGCATATGCAGAATTTTCAAGACTCCGAGCTTTGGCTAAACTTGAGATTCAGACTGCGATGAAAAACTATTTCTTTTCCATTGAGAAATCATTAAAAGCTAACATGCCTAAGCCTTTTTGGTCTTACATTCGCTCTTTGAGGACATCATCCACTGTTCCTGATGTGATGTATTATGAAGGTTCTAGTGCTGATACACCAGTTGATATTGTAGGGCTCTTTGCTCAATATTTCGCGTCTATTTAACACAACGCCAATGTATCAAATTCGTTCCAGTCTGATTTTTCATATCCACAGTGCATGTCTTCATTTTCCATTTGTCCTAGTGATGTTGAGTTTGTGATCTCTAATTTAGATGCAAGCTTGGGTCCGGGTCCTGATGGGGTTTGTAGCTTTTTTGTTAAATCACTAGCTCCTGCCATTTCCCTTCCTCTTGCTATTCTCTTCAATATAAGCTTAGAAGAGGCCTCATTTCCATTTGCATGGAAGTCTGCGTTTATTCCACTAATACTGAAAGATGGTGATGCATCATCTGTGAAAAACTACCGCCCTATTTCCATTATTTCGTGCTTCCCAAAAATCTTTGAAAAAATCATGTATGTTAGACTCCTTAATTGGTTTTTACCATTTTGTTCTCAATCGCAGCACGGATTCCTTTCTCAGCGTTCAACGACTAGTAACTTGTTGGAACTCTCTTAATTTATCGCCAAATCATTTGATGCTCGCTCGTAAGTTGATGTTATATACACCGACTTTAGTAAGGCATTTGATGTGGTCTCTGTAATAAGCTGAAATGTTATGGTTTTCCTTATCCCATTGTATCCTGGATTTTCTCTTTTCTATCAAATCGGTCTTGCTCTGTATCCCTCCGTAATGTGGTGTCACCACCATTTTATCCAACGTCAGGTGTACCTCAAGGCTCCATTTTAGGCCCTCTTCTATTTATCATATTTATTAATGATCTTCCGCATCGATTTGAGTCTCACTCACTTCTTTATGCGGATGACTTAAAATTGTATAGGTGTATTAATACACAATCAGATTGTGGATCTTTGCAAGATGACCTCGTTGTCCTAAGGAACTGGCGTGAGTCAAATAAACCACCCTTAAATGTTTCCAAGTGTAAAGCTATGAGTTATTCTCTCAAGCCTCATTTCCTTTCCTTTACGTATACTATAAATAATCATCCTCTGCTATTGGTGTCTGAAATCTGGGAGTCGTTTTTGATTCCAAACTCAAGTTTGATAAACATGTATCGCATGTCACTTCTAAAGCGGGTAGGTTATCTGGATTCGTTCTCCGTCATATTAATATTTTTAGCGAAATATCCTCTGCCTTGCTATTATATACTTCTCTGGTCAGGAGTATTCTGGAATACTCTGTTCAGATTTGGTCACCGCACCATGCTTACTTAGTTGCAGATCTTGAAAGTATTCAACGAAAATTCACAAGGTGCTTGCTTTACAAATTCAATCTGCCTTACAGAGTTTATAATGAACGTCTTGTCCTATTAAAACTTCCTTCGCTTGAAGCTCGACGTACGTTTTAAGATGAGTGTTTGTTATTTAAACTTCACCACCGTCTGCTTTATTCTCCACTGGCAAATGATATACGATGGAGGGAATCTGATAAACTAAATCGTCTTCCTTCTCGACTTTGTATACCTTTTGCAAGAACGGAATTATACTATAATTCAACTATGTTGCGTCTGCTCCGGGTACACAATGAACTTAGGCTTAGTTCTTTTCCTTCTAGCTTTCTTATTTTTAAGAACTCACTTAAATCTTTGCTTTTTGGATTTTCTTAATTTTTTTTTTTTTGCGACTGTTTAATTTGTTTTAGAATTGTATTCGCATTAGTCTCTTTTGGTTGCGAATTAATGTATTCCTAACTTTTTAATATTTTATTTTTTGTACCAACTCTGTAATTGGGATTACTCCTGTTGATCTTGGCCTAAATAAATAAATATAACCACTCGAAGTAATCGGAATTGCGTCGTAAACAAAATAACATGCAACGCTGGAAGGAAACCCGAAGTTGAATCGTTGCTCCCGTCACGCGAGAAGAGGTGTTTGTGGTATGCGCGATAATCTGCGAGCATTTACATCACTACCTCGAATCAAGGTTTCATACTGCCTGTGGTTTCATTGACTCTACGTTCCGGTATAGACTCCCGATGAATTTCGATGCAGTATATAATTCGACTAAGTCAAATTCGAACCTGAGTGCGCAGCCACTGAGCTCACGGCAAAGGACACAAACTCAGCAATCCTGCCGCGAACATCTTCGCACTCGCGCAACTCCAGCAGAGATGCTGCTGAGGCAGTAATGACACGTGTTCAGCGATGGGATACAAATAGTAGGTATCTCTACTTTTGTATCCGCTGATTCGTCGTTATCTAGCAGGTAACTCTACTAATAACGACCCTTTTCTATGGCTCGTTAAATTGCTTCGCTGCTTGCCAGAAGTACAAAACGCAATTTTGACCCAAATGAAAAAACCACGCTGTATAGCTTTTCGAGTCTGATTTATTCTCTTCTAATCAAAATCTTACATACTAAATTAACAAAGTACAAATATGCTGACGCTATAACCTTGAGTGTAATTATTTTCCCATGCAAACTAAAATTTGAAATTTTCCCACATTTGAAAGTAATTTGAATATGCTGACAACATGTCTAGCATTCAAGTGGAAAATATTCTTATGCGTAAATTAAATTTGATGATAGCTACTCGTATTTAGTTTGCATAGCAAAAGAATTATGGAATTTGCAGTTATGAAATAATCTTATTGCATTTACAAAATTAAATATTGGGTACTGAACATACTGCCGCCTGTTGAAGTATCAAACTTCAAAATTGTAGCGAAGGTTATGTATTGACTGTCGAGGAGCTGGAACCGGTTTTTTATTCATTGTTGATCTAAGTTTTCTCTGGTGCTGGAACACTAGCCACACAACAGTTATCAAGATAACTCCTAGAGCGCTGTAGCTTACTGCTATTGAATGGGTAGACTCTGATCGGATATTATTAAGTTCCGCCTGTTTGAGTTTCAACTCCTTCACTTGTTTTTTCATCGTATCCACATCTGAAGGAACTCGATTCATGTGATAAGACGGCAATGGTGGAAATGAGTTGACAATACTGGAATGATCTTCAATTGATATATTGATCTTCGGGGACAATGACGCGTTCAGTGAGTATTGTCTTGAATCAAATGCTTTGAGGGTAAATTCATCGTCTTTTAATATGCAGCCAGGTCGCATCTTAATGGCTCCTTTTCCTTGAACCCGTTGTTGAAACAAATGATTCTCACAGACGCATGCAAAGACGAACATTTCAACTGATGCCACACTTTGTTTCGGTGCTCTTGTTTGAATACGCAATTAGGTAGTAGTTTATTGCTGGCCAAAAGTTCGATTATGCAGTCATTGATTTTATCAGTCTTATGAATGATGGGTTTCTGCTGGCTGCATATGTAATAATCTAGATCAGGATTTTTACATTGGATGAATTCCGTCTGATGCAGCAGGTAGAATTGGTCCTTAAAGGTGTTTGTCATGATAACTTCTGTTCCCGCCGACATATATACGAATGTGTTGTTTAGCAGCGTTGGTAGCGGCAGTGCTCGAAGCAGATGAAACTTGGTGATGAGTACCAAGGGTAAACTCAAGATGAAGACTAAGCATGCATTTTCATTATGGTATTGAATTTGTGTAATCTGATAAATCCTTGTTCCAACATTTCGATAGCTGCTGGCTGGAATCTCTAACTCTTGAGGTAGATTTTCCTTGATAAGTGCGGCCTGGGCCTTCATCTGTTGTGGCGAGATAACGTTAGGATGGATTCTTTCATGATGAGCGCCAAGAATCATATCAACCAGAGCGTGCTGCATATCCTGACATTCATTGATTAGTGACATCACTAGTATTGAGAGAGTGTTGAACGCTTCGATGATTCTTTCTCTTCTGAATTGAAGAATCTTATGTTCTCGTAAATGGCGTCGAATGCCTTTCTAATTTTTTTGGATTGGTTGCTTTGTAGCGCTTCACCTTTCATTATTATGTTAGATGTTGTCTCTAAAATGGAAGTGTGTCGTTTGATCAGTTCGCTCATATATTTCTCATTATTTTCAATGCTGGCAATTGTCTTACTCATAGTTTGTTCATATTCACTATCTAAGACCCCGAACAACTTGTTCGCCAAGGATCCGATAATGTCGAATGGCGATCTTCTCTTTCTCATCTGAGTAGGCTCTTGTAGAATGACATTATCTTGAGTAAGCTGTTGTAATCGGTGATGATATTGCTTTACAATAGCATCATGATACGTGTTGGTCGAAATATCATTTTTCAGGCGTTCTAATTGTTGTACGCCCGCGTCAATGGTTTGAAAAATTTCCCAATAGCCTTTTAAATCACAAAAGGAGATAATTTTCCATGACTTCGGAGATAATTGTCCTTGCCCTATATTTTCGAAGTATATGCCTCCATTATTATTGATTTCAGTGACTTCAATCGGTAATTTGGAGGCGGAGGAGGAGTTTCCTGTAAGCAATGGAAGGAGCAGTAATGTCAGTAATAATGATTTTAGTGAACTGATTTTGGACGGAGATCGCTTTCTTTTTCTGTGAGCTCTGTATGAAGTCGCTACGGTTTCTGTTGTTTCCATTGGTTCCACATTTGTCACCGTGTTTTCATATGAATCTGTGAACTCCTCGCCATTGTAATCTACTGGTAATGGTGCCAATTGGTGAATCGAACGCCTAATGATACCAGAAGCCGGCTGAACGTCTGCTACACGTACCCGACCGTCTCCTCCCTTAATGGTTTCGGCTATTCGGCCGAGTTTACACTTGAAGGGTGTCAAATGGTCTTCTTTTTGATCGTTACCCGGTGCCTTTTTTGATGTCATTTTACCTTGATAGTCACTTAGTCCTTTTTTGTAACTCTCCTAAATACTCCATGTACCACCTTTGCCAAAACTCTTTCCTGAGTTGATTCGTTAATTGCCATCTTGAAGCAAGTGACATTCTGCCTGTTTACTTGTTGAGTTGTTTGTTCCTGCAAACGGCTCACCAATCAAGAAGTGAGCTGGTGTTAATGGTGTTAGGTCGTTTGGGTCTGAAGAAAGTGGAGTGAGAGGTCGCAAATTCAGAATAGCTTCTACTTCGGCAGCTACTGTACATAATTCTTCATAAGTCAGTGAAGCCGATGCAAGTGTTCGTTGTAGGAGAAACTTAGTTGACTTAACGACAGCTTCCCAAAGTCCGCCAAAGTGTGGTGATCGTGGAAGTATGAAGTTAAATTGAACATTTGCAACTGTTCATGATCGTTTCAACTGAGTTTGGTTAGGTTAAAATATCTTTCACTTCGTGCAGCTGGTTGTTTGCACCTACAAAATTTCTCGCGTTGTTGCGGTATATATTTTTGCACCTTCCTCTTCTTGGTTCAAATCGTTTAAGGGCATTCAGGAAACCATCCGTGGTTAGATCCGATGTATGGCCTTGGTTGGAAAGCAGATGAAGACAGCGAGGTAAGATTTTTGTGGTCTTTTGCCTCGTACTTTGAAATGTGTGGAAATTGGTCCACAAAAGTCTACGCCACTATTAAGAAACGGTCGAGTCAATCGTACTCGGTTTTTTGGCAATTCGCCCATTTGCTGGCCCAGTAGGTTTGGCCGAAACTTGGTACATAATACGCACTTTGCCACAACTGTCCTGCAGATATTTCTACCATTTAGTATCCAGTATTTTTGTCTTGCGATATTTTGCAGAGCTTGAGGTCCCGCATGCAAATTCACTTGATGGAGATAAGTAAGTAAGAGACGCGTGACAAAATGATCGTCTGGTATTAACATCGGGTGTTTCGCATCGTTGTTGATTTTAGCTGCTCGAAGTCTTCCTCCGACTCGTATGATATTATCGGTTGGTTTAAATGGTGCAAGCGTTCGCAGCCTGCTTGACTTAGGAACTTCTTGTCCATTTCTTAAGGCAACCAATTCATCTTGGAAGCTACCTCGTTGAACATCTCTGACGATAACTTTAAGGGTATTATTTAGCTCTTCCATTGAAAGGTAACAAGATTCTCTGTTCAGTCTTTTGTTCTTAAAAACAGATTAGAGCTCGATTTATGTAGGCCTTGACTTGTAACAGCCTTTGGAATGAGTTTCGATGGTCGATTGAGTATAATGGGTACGTATGGAATTCAGTTGTGGCGGGGGCTGCAATTTTGTTGGTTTTTGTCTCTTCGTTATCTTCACAGGTTGCGTTTGGCTCAGCTGGCCACGAACTTTTGGGCAGTTTGAGGAATTTCGGACCATCAAACCATATCTCGGATCATTTTAGCTAATTAGGAAACAGACCACGATATACCAGATCGGCAGGATTATCTTTAGTAGGCACATACAACCATTCTTTTGTTGATGTCATATCTTGAATTGATGCAACTCTGTTTGCAACAAATGTTTTCCGAATGGATGGGTCACCTCAAATCCAATTGATAACTATGAGCGAGTCAGATCAGTAAAACGTTGCATTCATCTAAATATTTGTTGAAGATTTGACTTGTTTCACCAATTTGGCTGCTAGTTTTGCTGCACATAGCTCTAGTCTTGGGATTCTTGTAGGTTTGATGGGGGCCACTCTCTATTTTGGACAAAGTAACTTGACAGCTACCTTTCCACGCTTATCCTTTGACCTTATATAGACCGCTGTACCAAAGGCATCTAAGCTGGCATCTGCGAAAGCATGCATTTGGATATCGATTGTTTCGTGATCACTGAATATGTATCTCGGAATGTAAATTTCATTCAAGCCCCTTAATTCTTCTCTATATTTTGACCACGTTAATTCAAGCTCTTCTGGAATGGTTTCATCCCAGGCCACTTTTGATTTCCATAAATTTTGCAAAAATAATTTCCCTGTAACGATCACTGGGCTGACAAGTTCTAGGGGATCAACGATTTGGGAAATATCCGCTAGTATACTTCTTTTCGTAGTCGATTTATGCTCTTTTAGTGTAGTGACAAGCGTGAACATGTCGGTGGTTGGCTGCCAGATCAATCCTAAAGTGTTTATCGAGTCACTGTCTAACGTTGAAACATCGAGTTTAATGTCCAGGTTCTGATTTGCGATACCGTGTACTTATTTTGGATGGTTAGCACACCACTTATGGAGATCGAACCCTGCACTTGCTAACAGTGATTTTAGCTCATCCTGCATTGTTATTGCTTCAGCAAGACTATCGTTTCCTGTAAGAACGTCGTCAACATAAAAGTCCTGTATTGCGGCAGCTCCTAGTGGAAATTGGTTTGCTCCTTCATCAGCCAGTTTCTTTAAAGACTTTATGGCTAGGTATGGTGCCGCTTTTGTACCGTATGTCACCATTGTAAGTTTAAAATACCTTACTTTTTTGTCACCGTCTTGCTTCCACATAATCAATTGAAGCTGTTGATCTTCTTCTGCCATGCGAATCTGTCGATACATTTTCATGATATCTGCTGTAAAAACGTATCGTTTCAACCGAGATCTCGCGATGATGGTACTGATATCTTCTTGTACCTTTGGTCCTTTGACTAGAAGGTCATTGAGCGACAAGTTATTTTTGGTTTTGGCGGAGGCATCGAACACTACCCGTAGTTTGATTGTACTTCTTTCTGGTTTCAAGACATAATGATGTGGCATAAAATAATGTGGTCCAAGGATTTCTGTCTTTGAGGTTTCTTCCATATACCCTAAGTCCAAATATTCTTGGAGAAACTGATTTTACTGTTTCTTCAGTATCGGTTGAGTAGATAATCTCTTTTCCATTGCTAACAATCGTTTATACGCGAGAGTTTCTGAATCGCCAAGGAGTGAAGCGTCGTCTAATTATGGCAAATTAACCGAAAAATGACCTGTATTGTCGCGTGAAGTAGTTGCCTCGAAGAACTCTTCGCAAGTTTTGTCTGCGCTTGATAATATGGCTGGGTCACAGCATTCTTCTCATTCCCAGAATTTCTGCAGTTGGTGTTCTAAGTTTATGTTTGAAACTCCGGAAAATGGAACACGATTGGATACTTTGCCCAACATTATCCAGCCAAATGTCATGTTCTGAAGAATTGGTAAATTGTCTGATAAACGTATTTGTCCATTTCGGATAATTTCTCCATAGATCTCCGCCCCCAAAAGAATGTCTATTCTTCTGGGCTTATTGAAAGACGGGTCAGCTAATTGAATATTTTCGGGTATATTCCAGCTCGTTGTGTCGATGTACTGTTGCGGTTGATTGTTTGCAATGTCACTAATTGAGAACACTTCCAAGACGGTCGAAAACTTTTTGCATGTGGATTTCAATGTGATATTGATTTTATCATTAGCCTTCACTTTTGTATTGCCAATTCCTGAGATGTTGATACTCGTATCACGTATTGGAAATCCTAACCGTTTTCTCAATTTTTCAGTAATGAAATTTAATTGAGAACCGGAATCAAGCTGAACGCGAGCTCTTATTGGCTTTCCCTCATTGTTATCAACTTTGGCAACAGCTGTTCCTAAAAGAACATATCCATCTGATTCTTTGGATTGAACCGATAAACTTGAGCTTTGATTGTCTTTTGGTGTTGGTGTTGTACAAGCTTGGTTATGCAAAAGTGTGTTGTGTTTCTTACCACACTTTTGGCAGCCTCTGGACATGCATTTCTTGTAGCCATGGCCTTTCCTCAGGCAATTTGTGCAAAGATCGAGTTCTCGAGCCTTTTCATTTCTCTTTACTGGACTTAGTTTTAAGAAAGCTTCGCAAAGATAAATGGTGTGGATGTTTTTGCATAATTTGCACTCGTTGCTTATTTTACTGCTCACAAGCGAAGTTTGTTTGGCTGGCTTGCTTGATTGTTTCGAAGGACCTGACCTTTGGTTTAATGTTTCGAGAGTTTGAAACCTCATTTCAATAAATTTCAGCAGGTCGTCCAATGATGGAAGTTCGCGAGGTGAATTTAGCGTTTGCTCGTACAGTGTGTAAGAAGTTTTGACTAATTTCTTCAAGACAGTATGCACAATTATTGGGTCCCAATGTTCTCTCGCTGCGATACCAATTGTTTGCAGCGTAAAAAGACATACTTTTGTCGTAACATGGAGTGATCTTAGCGCTGAAGCTGACTCAGTTGTTATAGTGGGTTGGGCCATGAGCTTGTCCAATAATGCATTGACCAGGAGTCGTTTGTTGGCGAATCTATTGTTGAGCATATCCCATGCAACAATACGAGGTGTGTTCAAAAAATATCGCGAATTTTGTTTTTTTTTTAAATTATTTATTTATTCATGAATATCTATTTTGTTCCCTTCAAAGTAATCCCCATGAGGTATTATACACTTGTGCCAACGGTTTTTCCAATCTTCGAAGCACTTCAAAAAATCATTTTTTAAATCTTGTTCAGCTCCTCCTTCGATGCCGTCTTTATCTCGTCAAGCGTAGCGTAACGTCGTCCTTTCACGGGCCTCTTCAGTTTAGGAAACAAGAAAAAGTCACAGGGGGCCAGATCTGGGGAATATGGTGGCTGCGGCATCTATAGTGTGTTGTTTTTGGCCAAAAGGTCGCGCACAAGCAACGATGTGTGAGCAGGGGCGTTATCGTGGTGCAAAAGCCAATTTTTGTTCTCCCACAAATCCGGGCGTTTCTGGCGGATTGCTTCGCGCAAATTGCGCATAACTTGCAGGTAATATTCCTTATTGACCGTTCTTCCCTGTGGCAAGAACTCATGATGCACCACCCCCCTGCAATCGAAGAAAACTGTCAGCAAAACTTTCACATTCGACCGAACTTGGTGCGCTTTTTTCGGTCTTGGTTCATGCGGCAGCTACCATTGAGATGATTGAGCTTTGGTTTCCGCGTCATAACCATAAACTCACAATTCGTCACCAGTTATGACTCTTGGAGCAAATTTGGTTCGTCGCGGACAGAGTTTAACATCTCATTAGCAATGTTCATGCGTTGCTGTTTTTGGTCGCAATTGAGCAATTTTGGTACGAATTTCGCGGCGACCCGTCTCATGCCCAAATCGTTGATAAAAATCGAATGGCACGAGCCAATCGATATGTTTAGGTCCTCAGCAACTTCTCTAACGGTGATTCGACGATTGGCCAATACCATTTTCTCCACTTCATTAATTTTTTCGTCTGTTGTTGAAGTGCTCGGGCGTCCGGCACGCTCTTCGTCGTTCACATCTTCTCGGCCTTCTAAAAACATTTTGTACCACCGATAAACGTTGCTTCGGTCCAAGGTAGCTTCTCCGTATGCCGCAGTCAACATTCGGAATGCATCCGCGCACTTAATTTCGTTTTTCACGCAAAATTTGATACACGTTCTTTGATCCATTTTTTTGAATAAGTAAAAATCGAAGACGATTGAAAACACGTGCAAGTAAAGCAGCTATCACCAATTAAGTGAACATTCAAAATGGCCGAGCATGTCAGCATAAGTGACAGACATGAGTACCAACATAACGCCACAAAAAAATCGAAATTCGAATATACGTAACCCACGAAAATTCAAAATTCGCGATACTTTTTGAGCACACCTCGTATAGTTGCCATTCGAAATGGGCAAAAGCATGACGAGTTTTGCTGCTTCTCTTGTTAGGTTCATTTTAAGGTACCAAAACTTTTGGCAACTACTCTTTTGGCTGATCATGCACCATTTGCTTGAACAGATCCGCAAATTGAGGCCATTTTATATATTCTCCATCAAACTTTGGAAGCTCTATTTTAGGAAGCTTTAGTTGGGACACGCTCTTAGTCATCGTAACATTGCTGCTTGCTTCAACTTTTTTGATGTGGCTTTGTGTCGCTATGGTTTTGCAAATCAAAGTATTCTTCCAAACTATAACCGCTCGCAGAAATATCTTCTACCAACTCCCATATCGCGTAGTCGCAGTTTTCGATGTCTGCCCAAGTTTTCGCTACTTTCTCCTTTTTTGACAAAAGGTATTCTAATGTTTGATTGTCCGTGAGAGTTGTGTTGGCAATCAAATGTTTAAAAGCAGCTTTGAAGGCTTGTTGTTGTACCGCAGGGAGACGCTTGCGAGTTTAACACATCATTAGTGGCAAACACGGGACGAGTAAAATGAGTATTTGAGGCGTAACGTAACTTAAAGAAGCAGCAACAACAAAACGGAAGTGCTGAGGAGGAGGTGAAAGGAGTATTTCAAGTCCTAGAAGATTTGACTGTGAGCTACAATCAACAATCACCACGCAGCGAGACCATGAAGGAGGAATTCACTACGGCTCGATATATATAGCAGCAAAATTAAACATGAAGCTAAAAAAAATATCGCACAAAATGATCGAATCCGGAGGCGTTACAAACAGACTTATTTAAACCAACCAATTTAAATTGCCAGCTTAATGTGTCTGTTACCACATTATCCGTTAATGAAAAGAATCAATAGAATTATTATCAGCGTGAACATCATTATCAACATCATATGCCTCATTCACAATTTATCATGCCCATTAAATTGATATATATGTATGTCGGTAATATACTTGCGTCAATATGCATTAACGAGTATTATGGGAACTAACATAAAATGTACTTATATGGGTTAGAATGCTGTAACCATTCATAATCTTATGCTATGGTTGAAATTATGGTAATCGTGAACTTGATTCCTATGTTTACATTTCTTCTTGGAAATTCGCACTAAACACCATTTATTGTTATTGTATAATGGATAACCAGCATTGAGATCGGAGCGTGCTTTAACTTACGGTAAGAGAAGAGAAACTTCCACTTACGCTTACATAAAACAAATCTAATAAACTCACTTGATCACGCCACGGAAACCGAAATGAAGGAAGTCACGCCATTCCCGGGAAGAGATTCGACGGCCGGAATTAGTGGGAAATGGTTGATAAATACACATGAACGTCACTTCACGCGTTGGCCCGGCGATTAAACTACCGGCGGGGACAAAGAAGACGCAGCCGGCTCAGGGGAAGACGCAGAAAACAAGGATTACAAGGATTACACTACTGACAGTTCAAACTGTCATTCAAATGCATTCAGCGTATTCAGCGCGCAGTACACTCAATTCCCTCTAGGATCACCACGAAGTGGAACTTATGATGTATGAAATCAAGCGAAGGGAATTACTCGCACCAATGGATGAAAAGCAATCAAAACAAGATTTTCCCGGTGTATGGAAGGGAGAAAACCTTAACCCGGGAGGTTATTTAAGTCGAGGAGATTGGCGTGCTTTTTCTCTGTTGTTCTGTTGAGGTTTTACTTACATGCAACATTTGAGCTGCGTGACACCAAATGTTAAGGAATTAGAATTTAACCCGACAAGTGGATTCAAACGAAATAATAGAGAACGAGTGATCAGCGACCGTTTTTCTTCTGCCGAGGAATTGAAGCCGGCAGTGGAAATTGAATCAGCACACGGAGACCGAGACAACGGTGGCGAATTTCAAGTGGGTGGAAGCAAGGGGCCCCTTACTAGATTAGGGATTAAGTGTAAGTGGCTTTCATTTAGTATCTAATTAATCCAATCATTTTCTTAGAATAAAATTAACGTAGATATAATTGTTCATTTTCTTTTTTACTTCTCGCGACAGAAGAACTAAACCTTTTTTTCAGCTGTAAGAAGTGCGGCTCGGGAAATCTTCTCCTGGGGCATTAACCAGACCGGAAAACCTGGAGAACTTAAAACAAGTGATGGTGGATAAAACAGGTGGTAGTGCTTGTGGGTGGGTAATTTTGATTTCCCTGGTGTAGGAAAGCCCGAATTTGTGTGGTGGCGGAACACCTTAGCGCGTTCCGCGGGGGTAATTTTCCGTTGCAGGCGATTCTCGCGGCTAAGTGGCGACGAGCCTCAAAACTGTCTGGTTGAGATTTCGCTCCGGATGGTCGTCTTCTCGTTCGGACGATCCCCCTTGAGAGGCTCGGAGAAACGAACGAGTGGTGCCCAGTGGTCAGTGCCCGCTAGAGCTGTGCCAGTGAATCGTCAACAGCTAATTCTTAAAGTTACCCGCCGCCAACGATTAGCACTGCTAACGAAAAACTAAATTAACAGCTAACGTGAATTCCATACCAACTGCTAACAGCTAAGAATCGTTGCATAGGCAAAGCATTAGCAGCCACATTAACAATAGCAGCCGCATTAATGATAGCAGCCGCATTAACGAAAGCAGGCTCATTTACGTTAGCATCCAGATCAAATTATAGCAAACACATTAATGTTGATGGTATTGGAGCTGTTAACTTGATGCATGCGTTATTTGGCGCTAACATTGAGCTCAACCGAAACGATAGTACGAGCGATCAACGCATTTGCTAGCAGCTACATCAACGTTGCCGGAATCGAATCCGTTGATGCTGTTGAGTGATCAACGCATAAAGAAGAGATGCATGGGATATCATATTCTATTGATGTTAATTTTACAATCCATAGCTTAGGTTGGATGCAAGAACATAGTGCAGTGAGTGACAATAATTCAATTGTGAAGTCACGGTTTGTGGAAAAAAGTCAGAAAAAAAGAAAGGTAAAGTATTAGAAAGGTAATGATAGTTTTAATTTATCTGTTAGCTTAAGATGATATTTTTCAAAATGGAAAGGCGCAATAGTTCCATTTGGAATTACTTTTCTGTGTTAGACGAGACAAAAGCAACGTGCAATATTTGTAAAAAAACGTGCTCTTACAAAACAACCACTACAAATTTAAAGTCTCATCTTAAAAGAGTGCATCCGATACAATTTTCGGCGATTTCACATATGGACGGCCAATCAAATTTGAATGAAAAGGCATCGTACACATCCGAGTTTAGGAGTGAATCGGAGAAAAATAATGCGGAAAGTATAAATATTGAGGGCTGTTCCACAGAAGAAGTCCCCCATGCGAGCGCGACAGTATTGAATTTGACAGCTGTTAAAAGAAAGCAGAAGACAATAACATCATTCATTCCGCAAAAGCTTAGATCTATTGAAAAATTAAAGGCCGATAATGCATTGATGAACCTTTTTACAAAAGGTTTTCAACCTTTCTCTGTTGTTGAAGATGAAGGTTTTAAAGAATTTGTGAAAAGTTTAAATCCTTCGTACAATTTGCCCTCTCGGAAAGCAATATCAAATTCAATGCTTCAAGGAAAGTACGACGAATGCCTAATCCAAGTTCAAAAATACGTCAATGAAGAGGCAAAAGAAGTTCGCATTACAACGGATTGCTGGTCATCTCGCAATTTAGAATCATACATGGCATTGACTGGGCATTTTTGTACGCAAGACTTCCAACTCAAAACAGTTCTTTTAGATTGTTCCATACTTGTTGGCAGCCACACGGGTGAATACCTCGCCAAAGAAATTCGTCAAATTTTGCGAGAATGGAATTTGGAGGATAAAGTAATCATGGGTATATCTGATAATGCTTCTAATATAATGAACGCATTTCGAAAATATCTGTTATATGACCACTTCCCATGCTTTGCTCCTTTCTTAAATTTGATTGTACAAGAAGCTGTATTATTGTTTGACTCAACAATTATTAAAATAAAGAAGATTGTACTTCACTTCAAAAAAGTACAAGATCTGCAGAGAAACTTCTTGAATATCAGCTAAAAAATAATGTACATCAACCAAAACGACTAATTCAATCAGTAGCAACTTGATGGAACTGAATATATTACATGATCAAAAGGTTTTTAGAGCTGAAAGATTGCATCCGAGCTACTTTGGCCACTATCGATGCAGATTCACCTGTGATTACACTAGAAGAATGGGAAATTTGTGGACAGTTATGTGACATATTAGAAGCGTTCGAAGAAGTTACTTGTGTTATAAGTAGTTCAAAATATTTGACATGCAGTATGCCTATTGTACTAATGAAAGCTCTACTAATTGTTTGTGAGCAGTTAAAGCACCTGCAACTTTTAGCGCTCCCTAGATCGACCGTTGAGCAATTAGAAACTGGATTGCAGAAAAGGTTTGGAAAACTAGAAGAAAATTCGAAGTTCGTTTTGTGCACATTTCTGGACCCTAGATTCAAATGCCACTACTTTTCAGAAGACACTGCTGAAATGGCAAAAACCACTTTAATAAAACTGATTCAAAATAAAATTGAAGCTGCTACAAGTTGCTCCGCTGAAGCACCAGGAAATACAACTCAGGAAATAAATAGTTTAACTGCTCCAAAAAAAAATATTTCTCTTTGGGGAGTTGTTGACTAAATTGTTGAAAAGGAAAAACGTAAACCGTCAAACAATTGTTTAGCAAAAGCAACTAAAGAGCTGGAACACTATTTAGAAGCAGATTTATTAGACAGACGCAGTTATCCTTTGGCTTGGTGGAAAAAATAAAGAGTATACTTTCCAAATTTATCAGCAATATTCATAAAGAAATGCGGAATCGTGGCCTCTTCTGTTCCGTGTCAAAGGATATTCTCGAAGACAGGTAACATATTGTCTAATAGGAGATATAGCCTGAAATCTGGGAAAGTAAGGAAACAGTTTTTCTAAATGCGAACTCGGAACTAATTCTCCGTGTTGGTTAAGGTAATTTTGCCTGTCACATAAATTTTGTAAGTTTCAGCATTCACAATATTTAATCGGATTTATTACAGTTCGTCAATGGAAGTGGAGAGACCAAAGAAATGACAATGCCCAAAGATTCAACTTAATCTCTTTAGATTTGATATAATACTTAGAAGTTAAAAGCAATATTACTCTGTTGAATAAAGAATGTTGATTGAGTTATATCAAAGAATATAGAACTAGAAGAAGTAGAATTGCGAACGAAATTTCTACACACAAATTTTTGTACGATGGGTTCTGATGTTAGAACCCACCAAGCTTTAGCTTAAATGTTATCTCTTTGAGAGAGAGAGAGCTTTTGTTCAAAAGCTTATGATGCATATTTGGCGACATGCAGAAAGAATGCATCGCAACATTCCTAACGTGATCGATTGACTGTTTGTAAACAATATAATTGTATTCTTTGGTGATTGTGATTATGGAAATTGTTAAAATGAAGAAAAATAAAATAAAATCTGGTCTACAGTGCAGTTTGGAGCACTGTAAGAAGTCTCGAAGGGAACCGAACGTTCGATTGTTCAATTTTCCGGCATATGATTCTCCGATGGGAATATTATGGCGCGAAAATTGTAATTTCGAATCGGTAGCAGTTGGTAAGAAATTACGAATCTGCAATCGTCATTTTGTTGAAGAGTTTATAGGAAAGCGGAAACTGAAGGTAAGTGCAATTCCAACATTTTTTTTTAATTTTCGGAAACTGGAGATGAACAAACTGATTTGAATCTTTTACATTCTCCAACACAAAAAAAAACCAAGATTATCAACAAATTCCGCAATTGATTTTTGTGCAAATTGCGAAAAACATATTTTGAATGAACATTATTACTCGAAAAAGTATAGTAAATTGAAGGCCGAGTGTGTCAAATTAAAAAGTGAATTATTAAAATATAAAAAACAGAAAAGAAATTTTCAGCGCAGTTACAATTATAACAAAAAGAATTTAAAAAACACGGCTAAAATGTCAATTGAATCTTTTATAAATTCACAACATATTAGTAATGAAAGCAAAACTTTCTGTAAAATGATAATTAATGACAAAAAAAGAAAATACAACAACGACGAAAAGAATTTGGTTCAAAATATTTTTTATATATCTCAATCAACATACAAATTTTTGAGAAACAATTTAAACATTAATTTACCGCATCCATCTACAGTTTATAATTGGGCACCTGTTAAGCAATTGCAGCCAGGTTTAAGCAACAATGCATTTACATTTATTAAAAACAAATGTCAACTTTTGAGTGAAACAGAAAAATATGTTGTTTTAATTTTTGATGAAATTGCGATCAGAAAAGAATTAAGATATAATGTTTCACATGATTTAATAGATGGGCTAGAAGACACAGGTTTTAGCAGAAAAAACAATATTGGTAAGCAAGTCTGTGTTTTCATGATAAGAGGCCTTATAAGCAACTGGAAATGTGTCCTGAATTATTTTGTTACACAAAATGGAATTAAAAGTGACTGCCTGAAAGAAATTCTTAAAGAAAACGTAAGAACTCTTTCAAGTTGGGGTCTTAAAATTAGAGTTATAACATGTGACCAGGGTTCAAATAACAGAAAATGTTATACCAATTTAGGAATTTCACCTGAAAAACCATTTTGGCTGGTAGATGGAAAAAACATTGTATGTCTATTTGATTTCCCTCATTTGATTAAATCTTTGAGAAATTTTCTCTTGAACACCATCGTTTGTACACCAGATGGTCGTGTAAGCTGGGATGTTATAAAAGAACTATGGGAGCTTGAGCAAAAGAAAGTAACAAAAATGTGTACAAAATTAACATTTCAACCCATTCACCCAATCTCTTTTGAAAAAATGCGGGTAAATTTAGCTACGCAGGTGTTCAGTAGAACTGTAGGTGCTGCCATTCGCACTGCTGTTGAAACTAAACAGTTCAAAAGAAACTCAAATGAAATAGCGTTATCAACTGCTTTATTTGTGGAACGAATTGATAAAATCATTGACTGCTTAAATAGTGGATCGTTGAAAAATGTCAATATTTTTAAGCGTGGTTTAACATTGGATAATGAAGTCCACACATATATTAATACCTTTATTTCTTATATTTCATGTGTTAGAAGCGAAAATATGTCAAAAACGGTTTATTTTCTTAACGGTTTGAAGCAAACATTAACTGGGGCTTTGATGTTAGCGGACAACATAATGAAAGAAAATGCTGAGATTTTCTTCATCCTTACAAAACGATTATCACAAGATCCTCTTGAAAATCTTTTTGCAGTTATACGCCAAAAAGGTGGTAATAATAGAAACCCTTCAGTTTCAGAATTGAATATTAGATTATCTAAAATAATGTCCTATAACTAAATTAAATTTAGCAATAAAAGCAACTGTGGAGATGATAGTAATATTATGCTCTCAATAAATTTAAATGAATGTGAAGACGGTGAAATTGCTGATTTTACTGAAAATCAAGACAATCAATTTTTGATCCAGCATAATGATGTATCTCAGACTACACATTTAGATTTTATTGCTGAAGATACGTTTGAAGATTCTGAGATCCAGATAGAGCTTCCATCAACGAGATATTTCATCGGCTATGTGGCTTTCAAAGTTCTGATGAAACTGAACTGTGTAGCTTGTGAGAAAATCACAAGGAAAAAAGACGAAGTTTTGTCGTGTCCATCAGAAATTTTCATATTTGCAAAAAATTACAACGCAGCCTCATCCGATTTTGGGAATTTATTTGCTCCATCTGATGAGTTCTTTAGTGTTTGCAAGCACCACGTAATATGTTTTGCAGAAATTTTCCAAAAGAAACATTAAAGAAACAATTGTCGCAAAATGTAAGCTTGCTACTCCAAACTGGTTCAATGAAGTGGGTTCGTGCTATGATCACAAAATTAAATTATTGGAATTTTTGATTTTAGTTTTGTTAAGAAAGAATTGTAACTGGGCTGTGATGAGAAACGAAAAAAAATCCAACAAAAAACTTTTAATCATTACCGATTAAACACGAAAAGTATAGGCAACAAAACATATGAAAAGTGATCATGAATTAAGACCAATTTTAAATTTGAAATTTTCTGAAGTTTTGTAGTAAATTTCAAAACACTAGTGAAATCACTTCCTATCTGTGCATCTGTTAGCCGGTCTGTTTCTCCGTCCGTCTGCCATTGCAATCTAATCTGGTATTATAATGACTACACACACTAAAATTCGTAGGTCTGATGCTTTTAGTTCAAAACAGAAGTTTAATCTCAATGTTGTTTGGTATGACTGTTACTGTAATTATATTCTTGATAATTTCATTCTTCCTGATTGTATTCTTATCCTCTTAACCTCTGCTTTTTTGTTTGCGTATTTACTAATCTGAAATCACCCTCTAAATAGTTGTGTTACCCTGCACCCTAGTTATATGTTTATTTACATTTTTTATTATATACATGCTATTAAAAAAAATCATAAAAAATAATATGTTTGTAATGTTGTGAGTGTGGTTATGGGATCCCATCCATTATCCTTTGTCCTATCGGGATATGATGGTTGAGGATATGATAAAAGACGAATTGAATTAGTGATTAAACAATTCTTTTTGAAATAGCTCAGTATCCATTCTGATCCCATTGTCCAATGTCATTCGGTTTTCGACTTTTTCGAAAAGGCCCTCAGACCGGGGAACCGAAGGCGTCCCCAAGTTGCGGATAGGGGAAGACCTTCTTGTGGAGGTTACTGTGAATAACAAATAAACAGTCGCGGACAATGGTCGGCAGAGAAGGGATAGACTCAGAGTCAATTTTGTCACTATAAATACCTGAGTTCTAAAGATCTTCACTGTGACATGATGAAAAATGGCGTCATCAAGAATCAATTTTACCTCTAATGCCAACTTTTTTTACAAATTCTCATGAAAATATAGTAAACGCCTTTTTTAAACCCAACGTCATCTGAACATAAAAACTATGTTATCATCAGATCTTAACAGCATCTACCTCCTTAGTCTAAGCCCCACACCAAGACCTCAGAATCATTGCAAGAGAAAAGAGAGAAACTGGAGCCTAACTTAGCTTTAAAGAACTACATGTATAGTGTTTATAGGAGTTATTTCATCCATAAAAGACAGTAGTGGTGGAATGCTGCTTCTGCAAGCGTGAATTAATTAGCAGTGGGACCTTGCGCTTGCGGAACAAACCGGCCCCACAAAACCGCAGACTGCTAGCTGCTAGCACGCGTATGCGTCCCCATTCAAGGCTAATCTAGCTGTAGGTTGTTTATACCTCACTGAGGCAACATGTAATACCCGCGCGGTTTGCCCATACAAACGACGCCCGCACACAAAATAATCCGCCACAACAATTATTCCAACGAGAAGCACCTCAAAGTCAATACGGCGGAGAAAATGGTGGTTATAACAATTCTGAAAGCCAATACTATGAGCCACAGAATCAATATCAATCGAATCAATTTATTAGTCGTGCTCCAGAGTACGACGATTTTCGAGGGGGAAATGTTGGCAGTGTCCGAGAGCACAACTCGCCTCAACCCCGGCGATTCGTTTTGTTTGCTGGGAAGTAGCAAAATCTAGTGCTGCCCTTCATAGATGACAAAGGGATAATACAGGCTCGTCGATAGATCAAAGCATCAAGTCTTAGCTACAACAGCAAACATCATGTGCTGCTACAATATGCACCTTCGTTTACCAATATGATCATTAATGACCCATATAGAGAAAATATGCACGCATTTCCTCAAACATTATTGCCTATCGCAAGACAAATATTTTGGCCAATAATGGGAAAACATATTTCTCGTGCTGTATTCACGGAATAGTCCAGATAGATCTGGGCGTTGAGATTTGTAGAATAATCTCATTTCATGACCGTAACGGTATTCCCGGAGGCAGGGCGAAAAGATCTGGCAAATCAAAGGTGTGCAGTATCTATCGCCAGGCTGTAACACTGATTCCAGTGAACTCGATGGGAATTGGTGTTCCCGCGGCGAGTGCTGTAACAACTACACCACTCTGAGAAGAGGACAATTATCATCAGCGCAAAATCATGATGCCAGGTCACCACCTTATGACAGTAACACCGAGATCACAGGCTCTAAAGATCGCACGAGAATAAAATTTATTTAATGCCAATTTTAAAGATTGAATGAAGCTCATTCGACCACGCTTTAAAATCTGAAATTAATTACATTTTTCCTAGTTCATCTTGTTCAACCTTTAAATCAAGATCTGTAAAATTCATGGTTTGTTTATCCAAAATCAAACTCATATAATCAGAACGATTTTCAATTCTTTCAAAACAATATCAGCTTTCTAAATTCAAATATGCAAAGAATTCGATACTGAAGCAATAAGCAATCCTCATGAATTTTCACAAGTCCTTGCACTTCATGCATATTGCGTCTGCCAACTTGTCACCAGAGCAAAGGCATCATATTTTTTACACTTCTGAATTTAAATAATGGTCATGTGTTTCCACGATAGAACGTAAGCTATTATTTTGTACACACAAATATTATTACTGAATAAATATAATCTCTCAGTGTAAAAATTTATTCGTGGATTATACATCATCTAATTTTAATCCACCCAAATTATAGTGTTTTATTCTTAGCCCTTTTCACATTCCTCTAAAATAATCTTGGTGATACACCAAAATTAATCCCATCTTAATTCAAATTAAATTGTTAGTGGAAATTTAAACAAAAGAGTTTGAATCAAACAAAAGAGTTTGAATCAAATAAGCATATTGTTAATTAATAATCTGAAAAAATATATTGGAATTTTTGCATCGATATTGAATATTTCATTAAATTTTCAATAAGGCTTACAGCATCCATAAATTATAAACGTAACAACCTAATACCTGATGTTATATGAGAAATCATTTCCCATCTGCACATCTGAAAAAAAAAGCTCTCGAAAAGCTTTCCACAAACATGAACATGAGCTACATAAGATCATTGAGATGTGCATTCTTGTTGATAAAAAGTGGAAAGCGAAAGCTCGTTTTCTCTCTGATCGCGCAACAGCCCTTACGTTGCCCCCACATGCCCAGCACATATGAAATTTTCGGGAGGAAAACGAGTTCGAGCATTCGACTTCTTTATGTTCTATATTCTTTGGTTATATTGATATTTGCCTTAATTAAATATAAATTAAAATGTAGCATATTGTATAGTTTTGTTTTGAAATCTAGCTCCAACTCAAACAGTGAATATTAATAGTTAACGTTAACAGTTAACGTTAGCTGCTAACTATGGTCAACATTTGCAGCGTTAACGTTGATGAAAATTAGCATTAACGCCCACCACTAGTGCCCATGCCCGTCTTCGGGCGAACAAGACTGGGTCGGTGGAGCCTTCGCCGGAGTAGCCACAATAAAGCGGTGGCGGTTAGAGGGAATTGAGAAATTCCGGGTAATAATGAGTACCTACAATTAATACTCATAGGTGAAACAAGTCAAGGAGGCAGAAGTGAGCTCCTAAAAGAAGGCTTTGTAACGACTCAAAAAAAAAATTTTCTGAAGCCATGAATCGATGACTACAGTACAGGGGAGTGGCCCCTCAAAAAATCATCATAGATAGCCGATATGAGTATCAAATGAAAAGCGTTTATGAGATCTTTTCAAAACAGTTCTTAAACTAACAGTTTTTGCTTTAGTTGGGGCACAGGGGGGAAATACAATGTATTTCCCCTCGCGATTAGAGTGAGATATTTTTGAGTAAACAATAACAAATGTCTCAGAAGTCAATATTCGTTTAACTTTGTTGATAATAGTATGATCTTCGAACTTCACATTTTCTCCAATAAAATCGTATTGATGCCTTTAAACCCAACAAAATTCCATATTTAAGTAGCCTTACACAAGTTCCTAGTACTCTGTAAGTTTGATGAAACTTGTATCATATTCACGGAACTTATATGCATTTGTGATTTCTCCAATTACGAGAACAACAACAATAACACCTTATTTTGGTATTTTATGGACTTCCCATCGAACCAGACACTGCAGTGTGAAACCCTTCTGACGTGAGCGTAGGTTTGTCCACCCAACTGGTTTAAAAATTTTAATGCGCTACAATTAAATACAACTATGGAGAAAATTTGTTTTTGTCGTTTTGCTCACTGACCTAAAATTCCTCAAAGTAATGCTCACCATTCAAAAGAATCAAATTTGAATAAAAAATTGAGCTTAAAAGACATTTCCCAATAAATATTTTATCATGAAATCATTTATCATGGTTATAGTGAGAGTTTTAAAAATTCATTTTCGGCTTTGACCTTCAAAGTCCTCCCTGACTTATTTTGAAATGGGCAAACCATCTGAAATTATTTTTCATCCGGAATCTAAATTTTATTCTTGTCCTCAAGATTGAGGCTTTCAGGATTGCAGCTCCGTTCACAAAAGTTCACGTAAAAGTTATATTTACTTAGCACAATCTAATTTAAATATCAAAATTAGTGCATAAATATATTTCCTACTAATCTTACCCACTCGAGAATAATTCATATCAAAATAAGACACAAATTTCAAAAACACAAGAACTCAACACTAACAGAATAACATACAAGTACGTCTGAAAAATTGAAAGGTTATGTTTGAAGTAAACGAAATTGGAACATATCACGCATGACATGTTGCTATGTTTGTCCTCACAACGTTTTAAATTCTTTTTTTACTCCATGTCAACCTATTGACTTCGATTTGAACGTAGTTAAGCGGGTCAAGAATAAACTTATTGGAAAAGGTGCAATCCAGTGCATGAGAGTGTTTCATAACGATATTTGTCCTGTTAACCATTTTCACAGGATACATTTTTTATTAGCAGCCGTGAATGCTGTAGTCTGAAATGACTCCGGTAATAAGTATTGAAAATTATGCAAGAAAGAAGAGTAAATTTGAATTTCTTTTCCAGGAGAATATTTAGTGCATCCTATCACTCCAGTAGGTAAGTAAATAAAAAAAATTTTTTATCTTATATCAGCCGGAACTACATATAATAAATAATAGAAAAGTTTTATCTTGAATTTGTTGAAACTCTTTACTTCTATTTGCTGCTACTTTTCACCAATCATAATTTCGAACAAAACATTAAGTAGCGATAATTACTTTTATCTGATGATTGTCCGAAGTACATATGTAAGTAGTTGGTGGCATCGTGAGATAATGAATTTTTTCTAGCTATCAAAAACTTGTCTTATTATGTATTTATAGTAAAATTTATATATCTACATCATGAAAGGTAATTAGATAAATGTTTGACATCAGATAATGTTAAGATAGCATCCAATTATCTATCTTAACTATAAATTGTGAAAACAAAGAGGTAGAACAAAATCTTAATCAGAGCTTTATCTTATGTGACCACTTATTCCTTTATTTTCAACTGAATTTGTTTCAAAAGTTACGTCTACGACAACCAGTGAAATGTCGTCGAAATTCTTTGAAAATTTATGGCACTGTCTGATTGTCAGGAAAATGTTAAACAGTTTTGAAAGTACAAACAAAATCTTCATTCTCGTGCAAAACCATTTTGATATTTAAACAAAGTTCATACATCATTCCTAGTGTATCTCGCATTGCAAATATTTAAACAAATTTAATACATCAATTTTAGCTAAGCCACAAAAAGTTGCTTCTGAAATGAATTCTATTCAATCCGGTTGGTATTGTTTTCAGTTCTTCAAATGATTTCAAAATGGAAGTATCTGGCGAGGTTGGATTGCGGGAAGTGAGTTTATTGGTGGGAAGATACTGCGAGGATCATTTCCAGTCACCTGGGGACTTCGAAGTTGTCAGCTACAACGTTCGTGCGCTCAGTGATAGTCCGCAAGGATTTCTTGGTCAACACTTTCTCCTGGAAATTGTGATAACGCGCAACTCCGATCCAAGAAAAGTCACAAAAAGTTTAAAATATTTCGTTAAAAAAGCTCCCACTAGAATTGAATCTTTCATGCGATATGTGGAAGATTTCGGGGTATTCAAGAAAGAATGCAATTTATACCGCGAACTTATTCCGCGACTTCTCGACATCAATTCGAAATTCGGGAAATTTAGTCCTGAGAGTTATCTTGCTGAAGAGGATATGTTGATTTTCGAAGATCTGGCTGAAGATGGCTTTCGAATGGGCTCGTCCCGGGATCAACTTTTGGATTACTCACATCTTCTATGTGCTGTGAAAACTTTAGCAAACATGCATTCTGCGTCTGCAATTCTAGAAGCAAAAAGTCAAAACCGCTTGATTGATCTCTACCCTGGACAACTCAAGGAAAACTCTTTTACCGGATGGGAAGTTGACAGTCCGCGAAACCAAGTTATTTTGACGGGAGTCAAAGCAACACAAGCCTTAATCAGTATCATCCCAAAATACAAGAATTCACCAAAATTACCTCAAATTTTGAAAGAATATGAAAAGAAGTTCAAGAGGCTACCTGAGTATTGCCAGTCCTCCAAGTGGTATCGCAATGTCCTGTTGCATGGTGATCTCTGGGCAAACAATCTTATGTTTAAATATAATGATGTTGGGCGCCCCATTGACTGCCGGATTGTTGACTTTCAACTAAGTAGATACGGGCCACCAGTGCTAGATGTGCTTACTTTGCTGACAGTTGCAACGACCAGTGCATTCAGAAAAAAGCATATGGAAGCTCTCATGGAGAATTATTATCATTTTGTTGATGACTTCATGACTGATCATGGAATGGATGTGGATGATGTGGTAACGAAATTGGAGTTCAAGGAATGCGTTAGTAACTACAAAATTGCTGGCTTGCTGTTAAGTTGTCACATTTCACACGAGACTATTCTTCCAAGTGAAATAACGTCAGAGTTTCTTTCGGATTCGGAAAAGTTCAAAGATTTCTATTTCGAAAGCCGGGAGAAGTATTGTATACGTGCGTTTGAAAGTGATCCTCTTTATAGGGAAAGAATGATTGATATGATTACGGACTTGGTGGATAACAATATACTAAGTGAAAATATAGAATATAACTATTAAATGGAAAATGAACATTATTTTAGTTTTAGTTTGATGTGCCGATAAATATTGGTAGATCGTTGAAGACCTATTATTCAGAATCTCTAGAAAATCTCGGGAATTTTTAGAGGTTTTTGTAATGAATTTTAGAAAAATTTTCTTGTTTTGCGCACTATTTGCTTACTTGTCAAACAAATCAATGTGTCAGAGCAATTTTGCCAAAAAAAACCATAATAAAATTATATAAAAGCATAAATCTCTCCGAATATTTCATAATGTATTAGCTTGAACAGATCAAACAAGTTGGGTAGACAGACCTATGCTCATGTCAGAAGGGTTTTGTACTCAACTTACAAAATGCAGTAACCAGCAACGAATAAAATCATGAAACATGTCAAAGACGATTTTATTCGAGAAAATGTGAAATTCGAGGTTCATACTATTATTAACAAAGTTCAACGCATTTTGACTTCTGAGGTATTTGTTATAGTTATACCCATAAATATCTCCTTTGATGATTTTTTCAGATTTTTTAAGATCACGGGTGTCCATTCGCGAGGGAGGAAACACATTTTTCATGTATTTCCCCCCCTGTGCCCCAACTGAAGCAAAAACGGTCAGTTTAAGAACTGTTTTGAAAAGCTCTCATAGAGAACTTTCAATTGATACTCATATCGGCTACCTTTCATGAAATTTTTTTTCAGGTGCCACTCTTCTGTACTGTAATCATCGATTCATGGCCTATTTTTTCGAATCCTAGAATGGTTACAAAGCCCTTTTGCTAGGAGCTCTCTCCTGCCTCTTCGACTTGTTTCAATTGTATGGTTTTCGTGCCAAGCATTTCACCATACATGCGATAACGAAAGTAACCTCAGACATCTGTTGGAAACTAAATGATAGAGAATGTGTTGGAGTGTGTCTCATTGATATGGAGAAAGCCTTCGATACGGTATGGTTAGATGGACTAGTTGTTAAACTCCTTCAGGACAGGTTCCCCAGACACCCTGTCGCCATGACGTGCAATATGTTATACGGGAAATTGTTCGTTGTAACTTATGGAAATCTGACAAGAATCCGCGAAATCAAGGTCTTGAATGATCTCCAGCAGGGAACAGTTACTGCGCCTCTGCTCTTCTCAATATTAATTCGCAAGCTATTGAATGGCTTTGATTTTAACGTCTCGCCAACGCGATCATTGGTAGCGTTTGTTGATGATCTGATCATCTATACGGCATACCGAAAGCTCCAAAAAATGTTCAATAATGTGCAGCTGTACACTGACATTGGCGAATGAAAATCAATACGCAGAAGTGCGAAACAATCTTGTTTCGGACAACGCTGCAGGCGGCTAGTCAATACCTGAAATGTAATTGGCTGGCAAGAGTAATTCAGAACGGGTTCCACATAAATCCTGTTTTCGATACCTCGGTGTTCATCTCGATCTGTATCTGTACTATACTGAACATGTCAAAATCATGCTCAGTAAAGCAAAGAAAGTAATCATAGCCCCACGAAGACTCTTTCATTCCAAATACATTGATCAAAAGGTAAAAATTATCTGTTACAAGAACCTGGTTGAACCAGTTTTGACATATGGATGTTAGATCTGGTACAATCAGAGTGCTAGTACTATGGAAAAATTAAGAGTTTCGAAAGGAAATGTCTTCGTGCATATATTGGTTTGTACAGAAAGCTTGAGAATGATTGGAAGCATTATATATCGAATAGAAGAATTTATCAAACTACTCAAGTGACAAGAGTCGATATCTTCATACTAAAACTTCTTCCGAATCATATTGCAAGATCTGTAACTGTGAATGAAAACCCTTGGATTTCACAGCCGTTCTACCCAACAGACGGGTATATTGCAACTTGCCACGTTACTGGCTTCGTTCCTCTAGAAGCTTTCGTATATTTGGACACGAATCGATATGTTTTTGATTTGGACGGTGCTCCAATCATATATCACATATATCGACGAGCCACCGATAAGAAGATAAAATATCCTCCAAATTGGATACACATTTGCTAGATTCGTTGAAGCTGATCGAGCTGATACGGAACAATCTTGGTATTGGTGGCTGAATGACAATGTTTGTCTGTTTATTTTCAGTTTTTGCGATTTTGGTTACTTAGTTTTAGAGTTTTGGCTCATTATTGCTACATTTAGTGTTGATGTAGGTACATGTTATGTTTATTATATTACGTTTAGAGATAAGGTTAAACGCGTAGGTTAGGAATATTGTGATAGAATTTTTTAGTATAAGATAAAGTTTTGATTGAATTTTATTAGAATTAGGTTATAACATATTAGGTGTAGGATAAAAGCTCACTGTTGTATTAAAATTATAAATAATTTTAGAATAGTGTTGGTTAACCATTAAATTAACCATAAAATATGTAATAATCTTAATTAATTTGGATTTGCTATAGATTTTTTTGATAAAATGTGTTTAACTGATAACGTATAAATTTAGAGAGCCATTTGGGCCATTAAGTTTTTGTATTGTTATTGTTTGGAATTTGCTTTTTATTCTTTTAAAATGTATAACAATCAGTAATGAATCAAGTGCTTTTGACTTTTAACCTTCAATAAAAAGGTCTGGTTTTTTCGCTTTTGGGGAACACCTCCAGAACTCAACACATTTTTTGCTGCTTGAAAATCAACTGACTGAGTTCTAATTGTCAGTTTTGTTAGCAGACAAAACTTTTGGATTTTTTCCCCTTTGTTTTAATTTTAAATACTTGATAAATCCATTATCGGGTTTAGTAATACAATGTTCATAAGTTTTGTTACCTGTATCCTATTCAATTCTCATGGAACCGTCTAGCCCAGCTAGCGCTGCATAATAGTTCGTGCTGACGTTTTCTCTGCCTGCGCTGAGAGCATCCTCTTGATCAGGTTATTGTTGCGGTTTCTTAGATTTATTGTCTTCAGTGGCTTTTGACTTACATCTTTTTCTTTCTTGATGGTTTCCCTTCGTTTATTGAACGTTAATTTTCCAACTAATTCTTCTAGCGACTGGATCCGAGGTATGAGTTCTTCGTTTTCTCTCTCAATCTTCTCAGCTTTCTCGTTAGCTTTAATTATTTGCTCGATCTCCATGACTGATAAAATTTTCGGTCTTTCTTCGTCGCTATAGAATTTTCGTTTAAGCTTTTTTTCGCCCGTCATCGTTGGTGGTGGACACGATCGTTCTGATTGACGGCTGAAGCTATCGGGCTCCTCTATCTTGTTGCTATTGCAGCGGATTAGTGCGAATTTTCATAAGCCGGGACTTCTCTCAAATGTATTTCCGCTTTTAGATTCTTCTTTGGGAAAGAAATTTCAGGTATTCGATAAATGTTCGAATAATTCGACGGTGATGGTTTTCAATTAAAAAAATCAATTTCACTTGACTTTTGTGGAAAATTTATTAATTTTTAAAATTAATGACAGGAGCGATTAAAAACACGTCTACACACAAAGAGTGCTAGACGTAGAATTCTTTTAAAACACGTCTATACGCAATGAATGCTAGACATAGAATGACTTCGTCCGACTCCAAACAGGGATATAGTGTCAAAATTTTACTTTTACGTTCAATGGTCTGTCTCGCTTTGAAAAAATTTTGGTCTTATCAAAAATATCTCGCCCACGCCCGTCTAATCAATACTTCAGTAGATCTTTGAGTTTCGACTGGTTTTAGGTATAGTTTGCGTTCTTCAATGAGCACCCTGTAATTTGACGTTAATCTTAAACATTTTTTTTGTGGTTAGCAGATGAGTGTCATATCTAAACCTCATAGAGCATTTTTACTGTCAGAATATTGAATCCAGGCACAAATTCATCATAGTACAATAATTGTTTTCTAACGGAAAGTATTGTAGGAATAAGAAATAAACCGCTGCAAACCTTGAAATTTACAATTTACACTTCAGGTCAACGGCTCAAATATATGCGGTTAATTATCTAAAAGTTAGTTTTCCGATTTAGACACAACAAATAAAGCCATGTAAGAAACACAAAAAACCAGACACTAACTCGTCTGCATCGAAACAAGTGTTGAAAGTGAAATGATCATGAAATTTCTCCGCCAAAAAAATTAATCACGCATACGCTTAATTTGAAGAATTAATCGATTTTCACGCATGGTCACTTATACATTATGCTACACTTATGTTCGTTATATCACACTGCAAGTCATATTGATATTCGTTTATGTTGGCTTGTAACTTGCACGCCCGATTTCGTTCAACAAGGCGTAAGCCTTTAATTAGCCACGAAAACTTTCTTCCGATACGAGAGAAACAAAAGATGAAAAAATTGAAACCTTCAAGTTCATGAACTAAAAGTCGTTAAAAATCAAATGATAGTGGAATGCACTTTCATTTAAAATGATTAAGTGCATTCTGATCTGAGTGAAATGATTAAGTGTGAATTGTTACAAATATGACAAATGATGATGTGTTGAGAAAATCTGTTTAACTTTGAAAAATGTTCCAATTTTATGAAGCACTAAAATTTCCTCTGAAAAAAAAAACACTCAAACGTATCAATTTTCTATTTTATTTGAATGGCCTAAAATTAATGCATTATATTATAGTCCAATCATTACTCCCGCAAACACAAAAAGTCAAAACTAGCAAATAAATATTTTTAACTCTCACAAATTTCAAAATTTAATAATTACTATAATAGATCCTTTGCGTAATAGCCATCAGCTTTTAGGACGTGAAAAATTTGGAAACAACAAGCAAATAGTTTCAATGTGAAATGAAACAGTTTCATGCTATCTCTAATTTTCATAATGAAATGTCCAATTGTTCGCCATATTAACATGCATACTGGCACACCGTAATGAGATAATGAAGAAACAACCGAAGATCTAAAGAAAAACTTTGATACACTTAAGCGGTCAGTTGTTGATGAGAGAATGAAGTTTTGTGAGAAAGTTTAAATTTCATATTGCTTAATTACCTCAAATTCAAGGATGTAATGTTCATTAAATTCAAGTATTTTTCTGTGAATGCAAATTTTAAAAGGGCAGTCAACTTCCTTACTCAATAAAATTTATATTTTGAAACATTCTTTGAGTGCATATTAAAGTAATTATATTTCAAGTTGTGAACGGAAAATTGCGAATTCAATGAAATGAAGTATTTTACTTCCATATTTTTGTAAGCAAAATATCATGCAAAGGTTACAAAGAATGAGTTTTTAGGAGGTAGAGCCTTCTTTGGAAAAATAGGAATCATCATTCATACTTTTTTTCCTACCGTTGACGGACTCCCAATTAGGCCTTGTCTGGTTCTGAGCACCTTTTCCCCATAAAGGCTGATGCCAACTTTCAGTTGTAATTATAATCATAATCGGCCACACCAGCCGTTGTTGATATATGATTACATTTACTAATTCCAAACTGACAAAGATAAAAACACGTTCACTTTGTTGGCGTATGAAAGAATGAATTCATTACAATATTATATATAAATACAAAATATTTTGACGGCTAAAAATGCTTAAAATAATCAAGTCAATGTCCATTTAAAAGAAAATTGCCTTCTATACAATAATAATTTTCGCATGCTAATAAATGAAAACTAGAATAAAATGCTGACTGTACGATTGAAAACTGTGTAGTGAGCTGTTTACGTGTAACGCTTTAGCCATCACATACCGGCTGCGCCAATTTTGTTACATAACCAGTATACCCTATGTATACTGGTATGAGCTGGAAGCTCATTTGATGTGTATCCTATATACATCATCAAGGCTCCCGGGGAAAGAACTCGTTGTTAACACCACTTACCTGCTACTCTATCCATTTGAACTAGAACAACAAAATACCAGAGTTTATTTTAAGGGGCTTAACTTTATTTCTCGGTTCACTTTTCTTGAAAAATTTATAAATTACACGTATTAAATTATAGAAAACCTATATTAATATTGATTGAAGCGCTTTTCATTTGGCTGGTCAAGCTTCACACGTGAGCGCCAGCCTGTACAGGGTATCAGCTAGACGAGCTAATGGTTTGGGGTGGCCACACGGCGTGGAACACCAAAGGGCCGATTGAGGATCGCGGTGCAAGCCAACACCTCACTCCTCACCATTTTGTTGAACACTTTCACTATACCTCCTTCTGAATATTTTGCTCGCATTATTACCTATGGTACTTGAAGAGTGGGTAGCAGCGCGCTCCCTTTTGGACTTGGAAAACCGACTGGAACAAGACTGACTCACTGGTATAAGACTCCACGACTATAAATATTGATCCAATACGAGCTTTTGATCCAATTTGCCGCTAAAATCGCTGGGACGATGAGAACGTGAGTTCTCATTTACTGTGAACTTCTCTCTCCGCTTCACCTTATCAATTTGTAGACGCTGAGAGCCATTCTGCAATATTACGATATTATCGTAGCAAGCTTGGGGAAAATACATTACATATGAGCGAAGAAAGCTTTTCGCCCTATATTCGCCGCAGCTCTCAGTCGGCAGGCGAAAGCTTTCACATGATCGCTATTCCATTAGCTTGCTCATACATACAGCTTCTCGCTAGTGGTTACTCGCTGCCATGTACGTGTCATCCGTATGTTGAAGCTTCACAGCGGCCGCAATGTACGTGAAACTTACCATGTACATATGAAGTGAATTGCCATGTACGTATGAAGTAAATTGCGGGTTGATCTAGCGTATGCCCATTGGTCGACAATTATATGCTTTGATAACAATGGGCGTATGTGCTTGCTTGTATGTGAGTATATAACATCGGTGGTAATTGTTCGCTCGCAACAATACTACAGTGACATGAAAATATTTTATGTGTTTTTGGACTCGTAATTTTTTATAAATCTATACTACGGACATAGAAAAATGGTGATCAAACTTCGTAATACTTATAAAAATTTATAGTTTCATAGAGCTTCAACCTTATAAAATTCGGACTTTATGAATATTTTGATTGATTTTCAACTGGAATTTATGTTATTACCGTATATAATAAGCGAAATTGAGAGCTTAATTAAATAGTGTTAAAATAAATCCGAATATGTTGTATATAAATTTGTTCCTTAAAACGGGATTAAATTAAGATGGATCCTACTAAAGACTATTTAGTACTTATTCAAGACGAATTGTTAAAGCCTATTACAAAGGCGTTTGGGAACTATAAGAAATCTCCTAAGACAAGAAAAACAACCTCATAAATTGAGACTAGAATCGCAACTTTAGAGCCTCTATGGAAACAATTTAATCATCGTCACACTACAATAGTTTGTGAATTGGAGAAGGATGAGCAGGCTGACTTATTTTATTTTACCGAAGATAGATATGAACAAGTTGAAGAAACATACATAGAATACAAGGCCCAAATGAAAGATGGCTTTTTTTGTGGTAGGGAGGTTAATGCCCATTTATGCATAGAGTATGGGACTCCCATGCTCGCAACATGGTGACCGGACTACTCACTAAACACCTCCCCTGTCAACTTGAGAACCTAGCCTGGAACCGTTTGACATATTACTATGGGCCAGGTCTCGTTTTGTTACGCCGTGAGGTGCCTTCAAGCTGGGGGATCCCTCTTCTAGCATCTGGGGAGAGGGGAAGAGGAAGTGCCAGACAAGCGATCCCCAGCCCCAACACCCCCGGCTGCTGTGAGTCCGTTTTATCTCTTAGGACTACCCGAGCATAATGTGCCACCTGGTTCCATTTGTCAACCGATTTGAGCACCACCGCGACTATATTATCCAGAGTAAGCTCTCCCGTCTCCCTGTAGAGGGCTCCATGCCACCTTTCCCATTTTATGCACGCAAAAAATGTGTGGCAGGCATTGTCTTCCTCTCCTGGGAAATACAGAGAATCGGGGGACCGTGGCTTACCAATCTTGTGCAGGTAAGACTGAAAACACCCATGCCCATTCAAAAGCTGGGTCAGATAGAAGTCAATCTCACCATGCCTTCGATTTAGCCACGGTTTCACATTCGGGATGAGGCGCGCAGTTCACCTTACCTTCGTGCAATTCACCCAAGACTGCTGCCAATCGTTGAGTGAGCTCTGTCTCTCTTCACGGATAACCATTTCCCTCGCATCCTCGTTTCGGCGCAGGTAAATAACTTGGCACTCTCTAGCGAGGAGGACGACAGGTATCACGCCTGCAATGACTTTCACCGCCGAATCAGAGACTGTCGGGTACGAGGATGCAATCCTCAGTGCTCCTCTTCTCTGTATCTGTGCCAGGCGTTTCCGGTATACCTCCTTACTAATTGCGTCGCCCCATACTTCAGCTCCATACTGTAGCACTGACCTTACAGCACTCATCAAGAGGCGTCTTCTTGATGGGCTGGGTGCCCCTACATTGGCCATAGGTCAACTCAACTCCAATACTCCTGAAGCAGCCTTCTCAGCCGTTGCCCTGATTTGCTCAGAGAAACTCGTCTTTGGGTCGATCAGTAGCTCCAGGTATTCCACCGCTGGCTTCGATTCGATTTGTATGTCTCCAATACTGATCATCCTTACTCTAGGGATGCTCTTTTTTGTCAAGATGACCACTTCCGTTTTCTCCAGTGCTAAACTGAAGCCGCGAGCAGTCATTCAATCCCTCACTCGGCGCATAAGCATACCTAGCTTCAGTTACGCTTGTTCAATGGTGCGTCCAGTGACCAGAGCCGCAACATCATTCAAGCGTGACGCATCTGGTATCTCGAGTCTCAGTAGCCCGTCCTTTAAGAAGTTCCTCAAAAGTCGCATTAGATATTCTGGAACTTGAAAAGGGTTTTCCAGCGTATCCAGAATAGACACCCATCTAGCGCAGTTGAAGGCGTTTCTGACGTCGAGTGTCACCAACAAGATAATTTGGAACCTTCGGTCTAGTTTGTCGATACGGATTTGTCGATACATCATCTCAATATCAGTGGGGAAGACGTACTTAAACAAGTGGAACCGAAGCAGGATGGTGAACAGCTCATCTTGAATTATAGAATCCGTGTGCAGCGCATCGTTCAAGCTAGTTGAGTGGCAGATTTTGCCGACGCATCAAAAACTACTCATAGCTTAGTATTGGAACTATCAAGTCACAGTACACAATGGTGTGGCAAAACAAAATGAGGCTCTGAGGTATTTGGCATGTCTATTTCTGTCATGTGGTCTAACTTCAAATACTCCTCCATGAATTCTTGATAGGACCCTTGGACCTCCGGGTCTTTTGGTAAGCGTTTTTCTAGTTGATAAACCCGTTTAAAGTCCATATCTTTCGACTGTCCTAGTTGGTTGGGACCCTGTGCAAATAGTAATCTAACTACGAAGCGCCCATTGTCATCTCGCTTAACATTTTGATAGAAATGAAGTTCACATTGGTGCTCCTTGGATGTCATCGTGGTGATTGGTTCCTCACCTTCTTCTGGCTTCCAGAATTTTTCCAGTTCTGAATCTAGCTTTTCACCTTCAGTACGGTACATTCTACATGTAGCTAGTTTACGGCCAGCTGTTGAAACCTTGGGTGTGTTAAATCTTCCACCAACAATCCAACCAAAGAGGGTATTTTATAGTTTGGTAGGAACTCACCCATTTTAATTTGACCAATTGACAATAACTGGTAATACCACTCTACTCCAATAAGCATCTCCACTGGTCCCGCTTGGTTGAAGTTTGGATCGGCCAAGGAGATATGCGTCGGGATCGGCCATGTTTTAATGTTAAAAGTTTCGGATGTCATTATTTGCTATACCACGCAGGTATCCACATGTATCTTTTAGTTCGTCTGCTTGGATTCTATTGGCAACTTTATTTGTTTAGGGGCCTTTTAAATAACTCCTCTACCGCTACTGATCCCAATGCTAGCCGATTGAGCCTTGCGGTTAAGTTTCTTTCAGGCAGCTTCGGTGATCAAGTTTACTTGTGCGCCACTCTCTAGGATTCCTTGGAGCTCTACAGTTTCGCCCTTGCTGTCTGTTGTAATACTTCAGCCGTTGTGCCTTCGGTTGCTAGAGATATCTTTTCTTTCGACATAAACTCAGCAGCTGGTTGAAGATCGCGGTCTGCTTGTTGAGGTTGTCCACCTGTGGCGTAAGTACTGAGTGCTGTGGTGGTACATTCTGGCTAATGTAGCAAGGAGTTGTACCATGTGTTGCATTTCAAACAGGATCGAGAACTGCACTCTGAACGTCTATGCCCAGCGCGTAAGCAGTTCATGCAGAATTTAAGCTTGTTTACCCTTTTTATACGGTCCGGTATTGTAAACTTTTTGAGGAGTATATTTTGTGGTTTTCATTGCAATTTTAGAGCCACTGGAGGACGTTTGGTTTATTAAGACTAATTTCGATAGTTTCTTGGGTTGATTTGTAATGCTGGGACGCTTTTTGTTGCCCAAGGTCTCGATGGCTTGGAATCTTAGTTCCAAAAATATAAGGAATGAATCCAGAGATTGCAGCTCCCGTGGAGACTTTAGGGATTGTTTGTACAAGTTGTGTGACGCCTTGTCTAGCTTTTTCAACAAAAGATAAATCAAAATGGGGTCCCAGTTCATCGTGTCAACTTTTATGTTTCTCAGGTCAAACATGCATTCTTTGTTGGTATCATGGCACTGTTTGATTGCTGGTTGTGATAGTAACGTTGCAAGGAAAGAAGTTACCATAAGCCTTTTGTTATCATATTGGGCTCAGAAAACAGCCTATGCGTCTTTATAGTTTTCCTCCGAAACCGGCATGTGTTTGATAAGCCGTTTTGTTTCACCCGTTAAATTGGCTTTCAGGTACCACATCTTTTGAGCAGTTCCAAGCGGCTGTGAATCAATTATTTGATGAAAGAGGTCGTGAAAAGGTGTCCATTGTCCATAATCTCCATCGACTTTTGGAAAAGATATACCTAGAACCTTGATATGTAGCTAGGGGTGAAGGAGACCCTGTTGTCCTGGCTCAGCCTTGTCTTTGTTTGTGGAAAGGAATATGAGGGCATCTTGTATGCGCTCTCCCGTTTCGTTGAAATCCATGGTGCTATACGTGTACTTGTCGAATTGGGACCTGCATATGGTTCTATACACGTCTCACAGTTCATCTAGTACTTCATCAGCGTACTCATCTTCAACTCGTAGTAAGATTTACTTTTCGCTGGACCCCTGTAAATTTCATCGATCATGAAATTAATGGAACCGATCATTGCCTCCAGCTGATATTTTAAGCCCTCAAACTCATTTTCAATTTGTTTTACCTTTGGTAATGGGGTACCCTGTTGCTCATGTTCTGAGCTAGGGCCTGAATTGATCACACTTAGATTGGGAGCCTTTAATAGCTGTTCTTCCTTTTGAGCTTCTTTCAAAAGACCAGTGATAGCATCTCTTGCGGTCATGTATTCTCGTTCTGTGACCGTAAAGTAGTTATTGGCAAAATATGGATGATGAGCTGAGGCTACACCATATTCTTGAAGCTATTTATCTTTGTCATAGAAGGACTCCCAAAGTTCATTTGATTCGGCAAATCTCCTGCTCAGGTACCCCACTGTTCTTCGCGTAGGCCATTCTCGAGCCAGTTTGATCTTGCTCCCTGGCTAATTCTTCCATTTTAACGGATTTAATGAATTGACCCAAGAGAAGCTATTTCACACAACACTGGAAAAAAATTCGAAGGGATGGTATACCGAACGAATTCTCTTAAAATTTTGATCAGGGAAGAATATTTTCTTCAACTTGATTGCGTGAAACATCACGTCGGGGTCACCAAAATGTTTGTAGAGCGAGGAAAGGCTTTTCTTTCACCGCTTATTTGAATAACGAAATTGGCCACCAGATACAAAATCTGTCGGTGTGTCGATTAAAAACCTCAGTACAATACCGATGTTCGCAAATATAAATGGTCAAGTTCTTACTCGTAATAATGAATATACACCTTTAAAGTGTGATGAACAAATGAAAAATATTATTTGATAACAGTTAACTTAAATACTAATTTGGTTCATATGACTAGTCAGCGCTATTCAATCGCTCCCACGATCCAGCATTCATCATGAGCGAGCATATCGCTGACGCTGCACATGCATGCATACATTTCATCTATTTCTTTCGTAAGTAGTGAGAACATGCTAACATTGTTCGTGGGAACATGTTTCCGCTGACCATGCGAAAACGTATTAATGCACGTCGCGAATTCCCACGTCTTTAGAGAAGAAAATGATTTTTTTTTTGACTAAAGAATTTGCGACACACATTGAATTTGGAAATTAGATGCATATGTTACATATGTTATAAAAAAATGTATTGCATTGAGTTGCAATGCATACGAATTATAAAATTGCATTACGTTACGATTATGTTACAATGTATTATTTTTCAATAAAATCATTTTTCAATCATTTTTTTTGTTTATATTGTTACATGCACGAATAATTCTGTGAGTCACTGTCGCAATTATTATCACAATCGTTGAGAAGATCATGATCAACAAAACGAACGTACTGGAAAACCCACCAAGCATGATCAACATCTGAAAGTGAGTAACTGCCCATTCATTAAGCTGCTCGAATATTCCAGGCAATTCGCCAATGTATGAGAACTGGGTTGAATGACTAGAGACCCTATATAAAGGCAAGCTGAATGAATGGGGGGATTCATTACAACCGCGATCGTAAAAACTGCGATAGAGCGCGAGGTAAAGGCGATATTGATTGAGTGATTGTGAAGTGATTTTAGAAGACAATTGCGATAGAAATTTATGGGCAAGTGGAAGTTAGACTTTTAATAGTGAAATATAACGTGGAAACTTGTGCGAAAATAGCCGAAACAATAAAAATGCCAGGAAACTTTCATCTAAAAATTGATCAATCGACCATATCAGCAAGACGCAGACTAAGCCCGGGAATCTACGTCTGCAATATTGAAGCAGGCCAAATTGCCAGTGCAGCTATTCAAGCGAGCCTCTGATAGGTCACCAAGTACAGTGTCTCAACAAGCCCGGATGACCATGGCCGAACGAATATGGTAACTCACGTCATAGATACACAGGGAGCCAAGCCAATTCGACAAGCACCAAGACGTCTCCCTATAGCCAAACAAGGAGAAGTGAGCGCGCTGATCTCGGACATGGAAAAACAAGGCATTATTGAACCTTCTGTAAGTCCATGGGCTGCGCCTGTCGTTCTAGTAAAGAAAAAGGATGGTAGCACTCGCTTTTGTGTCGACTATAGGCAGCTTAACGACGTCACTAAGAAAGATAGTTACCCGCTTCCACGCATCGACGACATCATGGACACATTGGCCGACGCAAAATGGTTTTCTACACTCGATCTCAAGAGTGGTTACTGGCAGGTAGAAATCGACAAGAAGGACCGAGAGAAGACCACATTTTCATTTGGGACCGGATTGTGGCAATTCGTGGTGATGCCATTTCGGCTTTGCAATGCTCTGGCCACTTTCGAACGCCTGATGGAATACGTGCTACGAGGTTTAACCTGGAAAACCTGCTTGGTGTACCTAGATGACATCACCGTCATCGGGAGAACGTTCGAAGAGCATGTGCGGAACTTAGAAGAGGTTTTCTCCCGATTGCGGCTGGCGAATTTGAAACTTAGTCCCGACAAGTGTACCCTTTTCGCAGCTGAAGTAAAATACCTGGGACGAGTCGTATCAGCAGAAGGGGTCAAAACAGACCCTGAGAAAATTGATTCCGTGAAAAGCTGGCCAACACCAAACAACAAGCGCCAACTATGAAGTTTTCTCGGTCTGGCAACCTACTATCGAAGATTCGTCAAAGACTTTGCCAAAATAGCTAAGTATCTCCATCAGTTAACCGAGAAAAATCGTCCGTATGTCCGTATGGAATGAACAATGCCAGGTAGCCTTTGAGACCTTGAAGAAGAAGCTGTGTGAATCACCCGTGCTGGGATATCCGAAACCCGGAAAAATGTTTGTAGTTGACACCGATGCGAGCAACGGTGGTATTGGAGCTGTACTCTCCCAGCAGATAGATGGCGAAGAAAGAGTCCTCTCGTATTACGGTCGAGTTCTTTCAAAAAGTGAGAGAAACTACTGCGTGACCAGGAAGGAGCTATTGGATATAAAAGAGGCCACCAAGCAGTTCCACAAGTACCTATATGGCCAGAAATTTGTTCTTCGAACGGACCATGCATCATTGAGATGGCTGCTCAACTTCAAAAACCCCGAGGGACAAGTTGCGAGATGGATCGAAAGATTGCAGTCATACGACTACGAAATTGTTCATCGGAAGGGCGGAGTTCATGGAAATGCTGACGCCCTATCTCGTCGCCCATGTCCAGCTAACTGCAAGTATTGCCAACGGATTGAGGAACAGGAGCCGACCGTTGATCTGCGATTGATAACGACCGAATTCGATGAAGGTTGTTCACCGGAGGAGATTCGAAATGCCCAGTTAGCCGATGAAGATATCGGACCATTGCTCGTATGGGAGGTGACAACTGGGCGACTGGAATGGAAAGACGTTTCAATGCATGGCGCAACCCTGAAAAGCTATTGGGCACAATGGAACTCCCTTCAGGTAGAGGGTGGCATACTCAAGCGGAAATGGGAAACGGCGGGTGGCAGCTCCTATAGGATGCAAACTTTACTTCCCAAAAGCCGAATCCACGATGTGGCTAAGGAGATGCGCGAAGGATCCTCGGGAGGCCACCTTGGCGTTAACAAGACCTTAGCGAAATTGCGGGAAAGGTTTTACTGGCTCCATGCTCGAGAAGACGCAGAGGACTGGTGCCGCAGATGCACAATTTGCGCTTCCGTCAAAGGTCCAAAGCGACGACTGAGAGGACAAATGCAAACCTACAACGTGGGTGTGCCGTTTGAAAGGATTACTGTTGACATCCCAGGACCCTTCCCTGAATCCGAATGGGGAAATCGATACACGCTGGTTGTAGCCGATTATTTCAGCAAGTGACCCGAGGTCTACCCCATTCCCAACCAGGAAGCAACTACTGTAGCCGAACAGCTAGTGTTAAATTGGGTCAGTAGGTACGGCGTGCCTTGCGAACTACATTCGGATCAAGGCCAAAACTTTGAGTCACTAGTTTTTGGCGAAATGTGCGAGCTGCTGGGAATACGGAAAACGAGGACAACACCGCTACATCCCCAATCCGATGGGATGGTCGAATGTTTCAACGGCACGCTCAATAAACATCTGGCCAAAATGGTTGACGAGAACCAAAGGAACTGGGACCGACATACCCCACTACAGAGCTGCCGAACATGCATAGACGGATCAAGCACCAGCCAAAGTCATTTTTGGAAAGACTATTCAGCTGATATAAAGTTCGGAACATCCCTGAGAAACACCAAACGATCTCGGAGTACGCAAGTGAGCTAAGCCAACGGTTGAACCAGATACATCGGACAGTGCGAAAACACCTCGAATCGGCTACTGACCGCATGACCAGGTATGATCTAAAGGCAAATTCTACTGGCTTTCAGCAAGATGACTTGGTATGGCTATATAACCCGCAACGGCGAAAGGGTAGGTCTCCAAAGTTGCAACATAATTGGGAGGGACCATACCGAGTTACAAAGCGAATCAACGACGTCGTGTACCGCATACAGGAACACCATAAGCCAAGAGCCAAAGTGAAAATCGTGCACCTGGACCGTCTTGCCCCATATTAACTCCAGGGAGAATCGACTACAACTGGCGACACATCTTTTCGGGGCGAAAAGAACTAAAGTGGGGGCAGTGTTACATGCACGAATAATTTTGCGAGTTACTGTCGCAATTATTTTCACAGTCGTTAAGAAGATCATGATCAACAAAACGAACGTACTCGAAAACCCATTAATCATGATCAACAAAACGAACGTACTCGAAAACCCGCCAAGCATGATCAACATCTGAAAGTGAGTCACTGCCCATTCATAAAGCTGCTCGAATATTCCAGGCAATCCGCCAATGTACGAGAACTGGGTTGAATGACTAGAGACCCTATTTAATGGCGAGCTGAATGAATGGGGGGATTCATTACAACCGCGATATTAAAACCTGCGATAGAGCGCGAGGTAAAGGCGATATTGATTGAGTGCTTGTGAAGTGATTTTAGAAGACAATCGCGATAGAAATTTATGGACAAGTGGAAGTTAGACTTTTAATAGTGAAATTAATAATTGTGCATTCTTTTAAATAAACTCTTTTTAATTTAATTTAAAAGACATTGCGTTTTCACTTTCCCGGAACATTAAAATTATTGGCCGCGAACAATAACACGCGATAATGTGTTGTACAATTTTGGTTTTGAATAATATGCAAATCATCATACCCACGGAAATAATTGCTTTTGCCGAAATTCCAAAAAGGGTGTTTTCCTGCGCTCGGGAGAACTTGAACCCAGGGTCCCAGTGGACCCCACGATCGAGAGTCTGCGACGCTAATAACGGAGCCACCTTCTGTTGACCTTCCAATCATTTATTTAGCAACGTCAGCAGTGAACCTTTCTGAATGGGCATTGAAATGAAATTTGCTAGTAGGGAAGCGTGAATGAATTTTTGTTAGTATAACAAATAAAATTTGTTAGTTGGAGGTAGTGAATAAAATTAGTTAGTTTGAAGGAAGGAATAAGGTTTTGGTTAGTGAAAAGGTCTTGAATGAAGAGAAGCAATGAATGGAATGTTGTTAGTGGGAAAGATAAGATTTTTTCTGCAATTGAAGATAGGGTAAGAGGATAGAATTAATTTAATGGAGAAATAAAAATTAAAAGTAAAGGTAAAGGTTTAAATGTGAAAAAAAATAACCACATATGCAGGGAAAAATGGTATATGAGCCCAAAAGAAGATGGAGATGTTACAGAGGCAATTTGAAGTTGCGAATGGGAGAATGCTGGTACGCCGGGACTCGCAACAGCCCCTTGCACATTTATTTTCCAAACTCAAACTTGCCCAAGAAGGTTTTATATTTTTCGCAATTCGGTTTAATTCTATATTCAACAAAAATCTGAGTTTTTTATGGACGTCGTTGCTGACGATCATATGTCGACATCGTCTTCGAGTTTTTATTTCCCATGTAGGCATCTTTCGTGAAGATCCCTCGCGCAGTTTGCTAAGGCGATCTACTCGATTACTACAAAACTTTCAAGAAGCCCCCACTTCTCACGTTTTTGTAAAGTTTGAACTTAGTGGCTTTTATAGTTACTGAGGGAACTTACTGTGGCACGAGGACAGACAGACGGACGGTTTTTGTAAAATTATTTTGGGAAACCCTAATTAATATCAACACTTCTGGGGTTTGCACAAAGTTTGACAATTCTAGCTTCTGTAGTTCCTGAGAAAACCCGATGTGATGCTCGAGCGAACAGAAAGACAAGCGGATGGATAGTATAGGCATCAAAAAGTAATTTTTATAAGGAATTAAAATGCCCTAAAATTCTTTAGTCAATTTTATAACGTGATTAGCGGTTGATTAAGAATGAATATTCACACCGTTTGGATTTATAAGAAAGCCCATATGCTTATCTTGTCTCAGACCGGACAAGGAATAGGGAACGTATAAACAATTTACGAATTAATTCCAGTTCATCCCACAAAACTCAATAAAAGAAACATTTCCCAAACACGATCTCCCGCTACTAATAACAGATTGACCTTATAAAATTGTGTTAACTATGTTAATGTGATGCTACATTAGGTCCATTTAACACAAATTATGTACGAAGCCAGATGACTAATAGATAACCGATCATGTAAGCAAATAGAAAGAAATTGGAGACGGGCGAACTACACACTAGAAAAACAAATAAACCAGTATTAAATGCATGCGTGCCACTTCTTAGTCAGGTGAGCTGAGGGCCATTATTCATCTGAAAGTGAATCATTCTTGGGGACTGCTAATCTAGTGGCCAGGAAGGTTAGAGTGGAAACAGTTGCCCCATCTCGCGCAACAGGTTTTCTTATATCTTGGAATTTCTTCATCGACAATTGACCACCGCTGGACGTCGTCGATGGCCAGATGGATTGCTGAGTACCCAAGTATGACTTTCATTTATTTGTCTGCTGGAGGTGTCCAGTGATTATATGAGTCAATGATGATATGCCAGGCAATCTGTTAAATCAAGTGGTGAATGCTTTTACACATTAAGGTTAAGCACTGAAGCAATTACAAGAATTAAACGAGTCAGAGATTTAATGATTTAAGATGCGTGTGGCAAAGTACGCAATTCATAAGCAGAAAAACTTGAATTCAAATAGATGAATATAGGCTGCAGAAAGCTCTCAAAACTTGATACTGTCCTTAACTCTGAGACCGGCCCATTGTAGACTGATATTTAATTAGCGCATCAATAGATACGAGATCTTATTCACTATTGAACGCTTGGACGAATAATTATTTCATTTGATAAACAAACGTGAAAGCCTCTATAATACAAAAAATGTTTCAATTTAAGCTACATAACTTGGTGAAAGCTGTAAATCTACATCTAAAGTTCCCTTCATTTTCCTAGATTTGATTCTGACCCTCCAATAAAATATGATACAAATTTTTCGAGTATCGATAGATTCAATTTCCAATGTGAGCGTATCTAGAAATGATTGGCATCATTTTTCAGAAGCCCAACTGCAGCAATTTTAACGAGACGCGTCATTCATATACACATACATTATTTTCACATCGTCTTAAAGATGACGAAGGAAATAATCACGTCGCTCGGCTGGGGAGCTACTCAAAGCTTCGATAGATCGTTAAAGTCTGTCGACGACAATTTTCCAAGACTTAATCGCAAGCTGTATCAAAGAACCACAATACAAATTAAAGCATCACGTTCGCCACCACAGAGACATAATCTTAAGATTGGCTCTAAGTTTCCGCCTTCAATCGATTGTGTGAATTTGTATAACTTGATTTTATGAAAAGGGGTGTAAAAGAGGTGCTTGATGAATCTTCGTGTTTTACTTATCTATAATTCAAATTCTACAGATTTTATTATGATAATAGAAGATATGTAAATGAAAAGATAGAAACAGCAATAAAAGGAAAACCAAAGCAAAGTGTAACTCCAGTTAAAATAATATCAGCTGAGAACGCAGATTAACCCTCGAGTAGGCCAATGCCTGAAATTTTATATCTGATTGATTTTGGGCCAAGAAAACCGAAAAAAGTACTATTTTTGGTCGAAGGTAAATTTTCCCCTGTCAAGAGAAGTTTGATTGAAACCCGTCTGGAGGCCACCAAAAAAAAGATAGTACAGAGAAATATAAAATAAGAATACGAGATTAGAGCATTTATAAAATACCAATGAATTTCAGAAAAGAATGCTTTATTTATTAACATTGTGGAATTTATAAAAACAGTTATTTGCAGCAAATTGACACAAATTCATATTGCACTTTATAGTACAGTAAATATAGCATTTACGGTCTAAAAAATGACCTACTGGGATTTGACTTGATAAATCGATAGGGGGGCATAAAAAAAACTTAACTTCAGATTTCCGAAGTGATCCCCCCCCCTGCTTTTGAGAAAATCCAAAAACATTTGAAACGCGTTTTTCTCGGAATCCATGGGTTTTAGAGAAAAGCTTATTTAACAAAAAATGTTCAGGACACTGTTATCTACATTTTATCTCATTGGAGCAAAGTCGTCCGACTTAAAATACAAAAAGTAGGTGGCGCTAAAGTATCAAAAAAGTGGTTTTTTGGCATTTTAAATAAAAAAAATTACTTTTTTATAACAATGTAAATGGGAAAGTTGTTCGTCATTAAATTATCTACAATTTTTGTTTAAACAATTTTATTGTAAAACTTACCGTTAACGAGCTGTAGACGAAAAGATGCAGTGCAGCATAGTTACCAATACGATAACGATAACGATAACTTAATTTGTAAAATGAATGAGACGGACGTACAGACGGACGGACAGACAAAATCAATGACAATCGATTGTATTTTAGTACAAAACCCTAAAAACTTTAAATTTTGCAAAAACTGTACTTATAATAAACAAAGACGTATTTAAATTTCATTGCAATTGAATTATTTTAATTTGATAAATAATAGACATAATAGACAGTTACATTCCGGCTAATTTTTATAAATTTTACTTGACAAACAAATGCATAAAGCAATCAATAAATTGTTAAAAACTACTTTGATTCAAAACTAAAGCGCATTGAAGCCCATGTTGCAAATTTTTAATTTGAAAAAAAAAACGCTACATAATTTTCTATTCTTTTGTCAATTTGTTAATCTGTGATTAACACTGGACAGGCAGGCCGGAGCGGAAGTAAGACAAAGACAAAAACAATAAGTACCATGTTGATTGAAAAGAGTGGTACAAAATGTTCCCTTCAGCTTTTAGTGTTAAATCACTGTCCATTATTTTGACGTTAAATTGAGAATAATTGTTTTCAGAATTCGAAAGGATGACGAGAAAAACGATGAACCCGAGCCTGGCCCATCAACGGAGTCGGAACCAATCGTCCCAGTCTTGAATCCAAACGTATGTTTTCTATGCGGCTGCAAAGGACAAAACTTCTTAAAGGACACTTGTGAAGTGAAAGGATCTTCTGTTCATGATACACTGATGAAAATGTTAACTCCCCGAAAGGATGAACAAAGTAAGCTTATTAGAGATAAGTGGTACAAGCGAAAGCTCGGTACCATAGGAAATGTTATATAAATCTTCAAAGACGGAATAATGAATGTGGCCAACAACTTGGACGTCCAACAACAAAAGTCGATAAAGTCATGGAAATTATCTTTTCCTTCATCGCTGAAAATCGGGATGTATGTCAATTCGCCATAAAGGACCTCCTTAAACTAATTCCCGAAGATGATTAGCCTTCTATACACACGGTCACATTACGATTACAGGAACATTATAAGGATAAGATTATCACGACCAATGTAATGGGTGTAGGAAATGTCATATTTTTTCAAAGTGAAGCTGGACAAAAATTACTGTCAGATGCATATTACGCCTCTCGAAAGAAAAATGTGAAAGATGAAAAAGAAAGACTTACTCGTGAAATAGCACGCGTCATCGGGGAAAAAATTCGTTGCAAGTATTACCAGTTAAATTTCTGTCATAATAAAATCACACAATGTAAAGTTTAATGCTTGAAATTAATAAATAAATAGTTACGAATTTTAAATTAAAAAAAAAATTAGTCGTCACATTTTGTGTGAATCTTTTACTACTACCTTCAGTTACATTGGTTTAAATTCAATGTTGACCGTTTACAACAAGCAGTACTAAAAGGTTACTATTATTAATTGTTTATCAAAATTATTGTTAAAAATGAGAATATTAAGTAAACATTACGGCCTATTAATCGAAAAATAATGTTTCGATAAGATGAATGGAATACACGCATCGGCGCGGCACATAAATGTACGACTTTTACACTTTGGCAAGCTCCAGCTCGTTAACGGTAAGTTTTACAAAAAAATTGTTTCAACAAAAATTGTAGATAATTTTATGACGAACAACTTTCCCATTTACATTATTATAAAAAAATAATTTTTTTTTATTGAAAACGCCAAAAAACCACTTTTTTGATACTTTAGCGCCACCTACTTTTTGTATTTTAAGTCGGACGACTTTGCACCAATGAGATAAAATGTAGATAACAGTGTCCTGAACATTTTTTGTTAAATAAACTTTTCTCTAAAACCCATAGATTCCGAGAAAAACACGTTTCAAAATGTTTTTGGATTTTCTCAAAAGCAGGGGGGAGGATCACTTCGGAAACCTGAAGTTAAGTTTTTTTTATGCCCCCCTATCGATTTATCAAGTCAAATCCCAGTAGGTCATTTCTTAGACCAAACCTATTTTTTCGTGCTATATTTACTGTACTAAGTTTCTGATTTACAACCAGGCACCTCGTAAGTTTTTTTGGCACTTCGATCGAAAGTTGTAGGCCACAGGCTTATTTGATCGAAGCGAATGTCATCTGAAGGAAGATATGTTTTACAGCCACCTTTAGACGCTGTTTCAACAATTTTTGAATGCCGTCCCACAGACCGAAATCGGCGGTTTGAAAATTACATAAAACGGCAGCAACACCTTCTCGGAAATCAGATAACTTCATTGTCTGATCATGGATACGACGATGCAAAAGGTCATATCAATTAAATGATAAAAAATCCGATGCGAGTAACGTTTCGTCCGCATTCGAATATTGTACCGCCCAAGTAACCCATCCATGAGGTCAACTTCACCCATATGATGATTATATTCTGTTAAAAGCAAAAGGAACAGAATGAGTTTTACATATCAAAAATGACTAGTCATAGCGACCTTTGTAATATTCCGTAAATCCAATTCCAAGTATTGCTTTTTCCCAGTCATACCGAATGGCCTTCGGTGATAAAAGACTTTCCAATGAACTGGTGGAAAATGGTAAAACTCCAACATACGTCTCTAGCAAGCGCACGTTCTTCGTGTCTTTCCATTGCACACTAGTTATGTCGATACCATATACTCTGCTAACAAACTCCAAAGATTCACCACGATTCATTTTGGTGTCTTTGTCATTTGGATGTTTGCAATTTGGGATCCACTCATGACGGACAGTATCGACGAAATATATTCCAAGCGACTTCAGGAGCACCATCAGTGGTAATGATGTATAAAAATTGTCAAAATACACAATGTGGTTCACCATGTGGGGCACCGTGGAAGTCAAACGAACAACGACATTTGCACTCGCGCCTATGTTAGAATACCCATCAATGATAACGTTGTTGCCAGCTCCAGAATAAATTTCAAAGCAATAGGAATATCCAAAGAATCGTATAATACGAAAAATTTAATGCCCCATTTATGTGGTTTGTTTGGCATATACTGTCGTAATTTCTACAGCACTTTGGTGGAACACATTTGCTCATCCATACATAGCCTACGTTGCTTCAGAACTAGATCGAAGCGAATATTGAGGTGGTCAATGACTGGGCATATTTCAAAAGAGTATCATATCCGGGCTCCCCCTTCTATTCATTTTAAAGAAGTCATTGAAACATAAATATCTCCGGATAAGGAAAAATCTCTTTGATGTCATTGCGGATGCGATGGGAGCCAGTGCTAGCTTGCTCCAGTAGTGCGGTGCCATTGGGTAACGATACAACGACATATACAGCACAATACCAACGAATCTTTTTAGGTCAACAGCTGTGACGGTAAACTGCGTGTTGATGTTTCCTTCTCTGGCATTTAGGCTGCTGAAGTCCACAAGCTGTTTAAAAAACCCAATGATGAAAAAAAATTGAAGCATTCATATGGGGTTTTCAAATACCTTATATCCTCTCGGAGATTAGTATGGAATGCCACTTCATTTTCATGTAGCTGCATGTGCTTTTTTTCCACTTAATATTTGTAAATTCAGGGGACTTCGTGCTGATATCCATAACTGTTCCAATAAAATCACCATCGTTCGGTTCGAAATTTGGGTCATATGAATCATATAATGGGAATGGGGAACGCAATCATTTTTGATTATTGGTTCGTTCTCGGTTTTATTTTGACCTTATTATCTCTTGACGATGTGTTCCTGTAGATGTTAATGCAACTGAAGAAGGTGTAGCAAGTAGTGTAATAGACTCGATTGTGCTGAGGTTGAGGCTAACATAAATAGCCTGAGATAAATATCCAGTTGATGTGTCTCTTGCCAACTGTAAAGAAAAACTCCCGTTTCCTTCCGAATCCGTGACAGAAGCTCCGGTGACGTCAAATAGTCGGGGGAGTGTAAAACTGTCCTCGCGATCTGGGTCAGCCATATTGTTACCGCTGTCTCCTTCGAAATCACCTGATGGAACCGAAGTTAAAAGTTCCTCGATTTCTTCTGCAGTCATCCTGCTGATTTTGGACAACCGAAATGATTTTAGGGACGTAGGTTTTACCATTCTCCTAAAAGGCAAATGATGTAAACCGGCAACCCCACCTGGAGGCGGGATTGCTTCAACACACTAAGTTCTCATTGTAAATGACAAATTCGCATCTAATTTGGATTACTATATTCTAGATATGTATATTTACCACAAAATCTGCACAAAACATAAGCTATAAACTCACAAAAAACAGATAAAGCACAAATAATTTTTCAAATTTAAAGTTGATAGCTGACAACATTCAAATGCAGATAAAATTAGAACTGCAACGCGGAATGACACAAAATTTGTGCGAGTTCTTGAAGGTGGTATAAGAGTACCGGTTGCATTGCCGGCGAAGAAATATTAACAGTTGCATTTCATTAAAATTAAACACGCCTTGAGACGGTCTTGCCCACTTGAGGGTTAAGATAATTAGATTTAAGAATTGACGAAAGTCAATTTAATGGCGATCAAAAAACACAACACAAGCATAAAAAATAGTGAAAAGCCTGAAGCATGGTTATCAGCCCAAGATATATTAGGTGCTCATGGTTGTAGTGGAATTCACGCTATTACTAGTACTTCTAAGAGCACGAATAATTGTTTGCTAGAGGTATAGGCAAGAGTTATCACAATAAAATTAACCGTTACTTTACAAAAAAACAGTATAATTTATATTTCAAAATTAAATTAAGTATAATAATGATTGAGAGTTGTGTTCTCTTCGGCGGCAAGTAGGATACTGTCTTACATCTAGTTCGCAAATCTGCGTCTGAGTTACAAAGTATCATGTGGAAATGCGCGGAAATGGTTTTATTACGAGGATATCCTTAAGAGTACTGAGAGTAGGGAAGTGAGGTATAGAAGTAGAGAAAGGCGATGGAATCATTTATATCGAAGGACTCACAATATTTTTTTATTATAGGGACGACTAGGCGTTGAGGATTAAAGACCATCAAATGGGAAATACTTTTATTAGGGTTCGGGTGATTCCGAATCGAAAATAATACTTAAAATAGATAGAATAAATGGAAATTTTTAGTTGCTAGCATAAATATTAAAGATGCGTTGAGAGATGGAAATACTCAATTACTTCTAAAAACTAATTTTGAAAGGAGTCACAAATATTTAAAACAGGTCTGCAAGCAAGATGAAGCCTGAAGCTCTTCTGCGCTCAGTATTCCTTTTGATTTACTAGACGGTAGCCTACGTAGAATACAGCAACTGTACGTTGCAGTAGTTTTTATGACGAGTAACGCAAGAAAATACTGTTGAATGTGCGTGTACATAAGCAAGTTGATAGTCACATTTCTGGGACAACAATCTTCTTTATAGCGGGCTGCACTGGCCAATACTCTTGTTCGTTGGCCAACCAGCACAGCCCTTTGAGCAAAATCGATGTGCTTTAAAATTGGCTGCCAACAAACCTCTGGATAGTGTGTTTGTAAAATTTCCAGATAAGATTTATAACAATACATATTTTTTGGAATTCATGATTTGAGTGATTTTTGTTAGTTTGTAACAAAATGGCGACCGTTGAAAATGGAGAAACAATGGATTTTCTTTTAAGCTAGGACATCTCTTTGACATGTTTCTTGACTTTATTTGTTGCTGGTGACCGTATTTTGGAGAGGTTGGGTACAAAACCTTTCTGACATGATCGTAGGTCTGTCTACCTAACTTGTTCAATACAAGGATCTCTATACTTGCACACTTCCTGCGAGTTGATGCAGTCAGACAGCCATCAGAGCCACCCTACACAATACCACACGAGGTTGTCAAACAAATCAACAGTCATGTCTTCATTATCAAGGTCAAGGAACAAGATGCAGTGGTTTCAACTAAGCGACTCAAACCAGCGTATACTACAAACTTACAGCCGGCCGTCAAAGCCAACATTAACTTGACGTCAATTCTGAGAAGGGGTTGCTGTGGCGATCATGAACGCCATTTTCACCACTGAGTGACGCTGACATCGTCTCGAGGAAACCTAACAACCCACAACTGGCAACCAATCATCTGGCAACGAGCAAACTGACAATCTGCCGTTTTTTCTCTCCTTTTTGCGTCGGGACTCGAACTAGAATGAACAAGATACAGTTTCTTTGTTGAACTTTATAGTATATTTAATTTCGCAATAAATTGTTTTGTTGTCACATTAAGTGATTCTTAAGATTGCTTTGTGTTCATCTTGGTCCACGGGATGTACAGTTGGCCAGATATCACTTCCTAATTTGCTGTTACTCTAGCAAGAGACTCTGTAAGTTGTAGCATTCTGAACTACCAGTTTTATCTTTAATAAATACTTCGAAATTCTATGGTTTTTATTAGGGTTTTGTGCTAAAATTCAAAACCCTATTGCAATCACGACCTGTGTCCGTCCATATGTCACAGCACTTGTTCTCCGAGCCTAAAGAAGCTACGGCCATGAAACTTTGTGAAAATGTCAAAAGTGGTTACTTCAAAAGTTCAAGAGTGAACTTTTTTTTCAAAGATTTTTAAGGGGGTCTCCCCATATAGGAAGGTGACCATTCAAAAAAATGTTCACCTTCTTTTCAAAACAAGTCCTTAAAATTGCCTTACCGGTATCATGGAGAGCAGGGGAAGGGAAAATGTACAAATTTTTCGCGTACCCCCAATGGCGATTGGACACCTTTCATCCGAAAAACCTGAAAAAAAAATCAGCCTATTTGAGTACAATAGCAATAAATACATGAGAAGTCGAAATTCATTCAACTTTGTTAGTAATAGTATGATTCATCAGTTTTACACTTTTTTCAATAAAATCTTAACACTACCCTTAAATTCAATAAAATTCAGTACACAAATGGCTATTCATAAAATTGACTTGTTCTGAAAGTGTCACAAGGAACAAATGGTATTTCACGAAGTTATAGCGGTTTGAATTTTCTTGTATTACTATGGAACAATATGCACTGTATTACTATGGAACCATATGGGTATGGAACAATATGCGTTTTTTACCGACTCAGACACTAAAGGTTTGCTAGGATTTGCATGAAAGTTTGAGGAACGATAGGTATCATGAATATCTTTGAGAATTGGTTCAGCTAGTGGTACTCGTATCAGTAATCGTAAAACAAAATATAGACAATTGGATAGAAGATCGGAAGGGTGGACGTCGAGGGGTTTGTCGAGGTACTCATAGCAGGTGTACTGCTGCAGGGAAATTCGGAGGGGACGGAAGAACTGGCAACACAGGACGTGGTGAACTCAAGTATGAGCATCATTTCGACTGCTTGCAAAGCTTCTATGCCCCGTCGAAAACCCCGGCACGGCAAGCCCCCAGTGTACTGATGGTCTACTAAAATCGCTGAAAACGAAGGGAATGTCACAGGCTTTCAAGTGAGGCTCAGCGTGCATGGAACTGTGACAAGGCAAGCAGCCGGGTAGTAGCATATAAGTTGGCCAGGAAATGCTTTCGCAAATCGATGAACAACAGCAAGGCTCGTTGCTGGCAAGATTTAGTGAACAACGTGAAGAAGAATCCATGGGGCTTTGGCTACAAACTAGTTATGCGGAAGCTTGGTGCCCTACGGAAACCTTGTATAGATGTACGTAAAAGATGGATGAGGTAGTATGGACACTCTTCCCCGCCCATCCCGTCCGTGTTCACGTGGTCCATGGTGAAACAGCAGTCGAGTGTCCACTCTTCACACAGCCGAAACTGGAAGAGGCAGTCCTTTCACTGAAAGCGATGAAGGCTCCAGGTCCAGATATTGTTCCAGCTGAGGTGTTGCAGCTTGTACGAGATGTGACAATTAAGTAATGGGACTAATTTTATTGCCGCGCTTGTGGTAATCCTGCGACCTTGAAATTTCCTTCCCCTTCACCGGCATCCTTCCCCTCTCTAGTGATATATTTAGTATTGCTCCAACTTGTTTAATTTGCCTGCTGTGTCGTGTTGAGTAAACGTGTTTTGGAGGTGCTCGTCACGAAAATGAAGAAACGAAATCAAGAGCAACGTATTGCGATAACATTTTGCGCCAGATTGGGCGAAACAGCTTCGGAAACGTACGCTCAAATTGTTAAAGTGCATGGTGATAGTGCTCTTAGTCGTGCCCAGGTATTTCGATGGCATAAAGAGTTTGAGGACGGGCGTGAAAGCGTGGAAGACGAGTCTTGGAGCGGAAGACCAGTCGAGGTGCAGACTGACGTGAATGCGCAGGGTGTGCGCGCCCTAATCAGTGAAGATCGGCGTTTAACACTTCAAATATTGGCCTCGGAACTGGGAATTAACCGTGAAACAGTCAGACAAATTTTAACCGACGATTTTGGGCTGAAAAAGTTGTGCGCGAAGATGGTTCCAAAGAACCATACCACATCGCCCTCAGCGTGACTCAGTATTTGGCCTCTAAAGAGATCTCCATGTTGCCTTATTCGCCCGATGATTTTTTTTGTTCCCAAGAACAAAGTCAGTGGTCAAAAGAACCCATTTTGAGTCGATTACGGACATCCAGGCGGCCGTGATGAGGGTACCCGTGGACATGCCAGTCAAAGCATTCCAGAAATGTTTCGAAGCATGGAAAACTGCCCAAGGGGACTACTTTGAAGGGGAGGAGTTATAGAATAATTTTTAAATATAAGGTTTTCATCGAATCAGTCTCATTGCTTAATTGGCACACCTCGTCTAACACCATTTTCCTGACTTGCTGCTCAGCACATTGAACGCTTGCCTACAGGACGGGGTTTTCCCGGTATGATGGAAGCCCGTGCTAATTAGCAAGGGAAAGGGAAATCCCAAATCTTCGTCCGCATATGGCCCGTTATGCATGCTAGACACGGCTGGGAAAGTGCTAGAGAAACTCATCAAGGGAAGACTAACTGACGCAATTCGTGCTGCTGAGGACCTATTTCCTCGCTAGTACGGCTTAAGGGTAGGACGTTCTACATTCTTGGGATTGCAGAGGTGGTGAGCGCGGTCCGAAAGGCAGAGGCATATAGTCGCGTGAGGAGACGGATCCTCCTTTTGGTGACACTCGACGTCAGGAACGCCTTCAACTCCGCTAGAAGTTCAAGTTCGAAAATATCTTATGCGGCTTTTGAGGAACTGCCTAAAGGACCGAAGCCTGCTCCACGACAAAACACAGGGCCAACGACGGATGGAAGTTACATCGGGTGTTGCTCAAGGATCTCTCATTGGTGCGGGCCTATGGTACCTGTATTACGACGGGCCACTAAGACTGGAGATGCCAGATGAGTCGCGTTTGATCGGCTATATGGATGACGTTGCGAACATGGTCGTTGGAAGTACCGTTAAGCAAGCGCAGCTGAGGCCAGGTAAGTTAATGCGCTGAGTGAGAGACTGGATGGTTGCTCGCGGGCTCAGTTTGTCACTGGAGAAAACCGAAGTGGTCATCTTGACGAAAAAGAGAATCCTTAGCGTAAGGAGGATCAGTACTGGAGACATATTAATCGAACCGTAACCATAGATGAAGTACCTGGGGCTACTGATCGACTCGAAGATGAGTTTCTCTGAGCAAATCAGGGCAACGGCTGAGAATGCTACTTCGAAAGTATCGGCTCTGAATCGACTAATGGCCAACATTGGGGAAACCAGCCCATCAAGAAGACGCCTCTTGATGAGTACTGTAGGATCAGTGCTACTGTATGGAGCAGAAGTATGGGGCGACGCTCTCAGCAAGGAGGTATACCGAAAACGTTTGGCACAGGTACAGAGAAGAGGAGCACTGAGGATTGCTTCTTCATATCCGACAGTCTCTGATTCGGAGGTGAGAGTTATTGCAGGCGTGATACCTGTTGCCCTACTTGTTAGAGAGAAGTGCACTATTTACCTGCGCCGAAACGAAGATGAGAGGAAGATGGCTGTACGCAAGGAGAGACAGCGTTCACTGAACGATTGGCAGTCTTGAGTGAATTGCACGAAGGGAAGATAGACTGCACGCCTCATCCCGGATGTGAGACCGTGGCTAAGTCGAAGGCATGGTGAGATTGATTTCTATCCGACCCATCTTTTGAGCGGGCAAGGATGTTTTCAGTCTTACCTGCATAAGATTGGTAAGTCACGGTCCCCCGATTGTCGGTTTTGCCCAGGGGAGGAAGACAATGCCTGTCACACAAAATGGGTCAGGCTGCAAGGAGACCCCTACAGGAACATGGAAGACCTCATCGCGGGTAATATAGTCGCGGTGATGCTCGAATCGGTTGACAAATGGAACGAGGGGGCATATTATGTTCGGGCAGTCCTAAAAGATAAAAGGGACTAACTGCAACCGGGGGCGTCGGGGTTGGGGATCGCTTTTCTGGTACTTCCTCTTCCCCTCTCTGCTCCCACTAGAAGAGGGGTCCCCCAGCTTGAAGGCACCTCATGGCGTAACAAAAGGAGACCTGGCCCGAAGTAATGTGTCAAACGGTTCCAGTCTAGATTCTCAGGCTGACAGGGGAGATGTTAAGTGGGTAGTACAGTCGCCTTCTTGCGAGCATGGGGCTCCTACGCCCTGTGCGGAAATGGCATTCACCTCCCAAACACACAAAAACAAAAAATAGAAGATTGAATCATTTTGAGTTATTTTTCCCCAACTTCAACGTTTAAGGTGCATGCTTTTAACACTTGATTCAATTTAATGAATGACTGAAGATAAGTACCTACATTTAATACCCTTACGTAAAATAAGTCGAGGAGGCAGGAGACAGCTCCTAACAGAAGGGCCTTGTAACCAATCTAGGTTTCGAAAAAATTGGCTGATGCCATGAATCGATGATTTGAATTATTCACTCAATACTTGCTTAGGAAATCTTTCAAATTCATCAAAAGGACGCACAATTTCGTTCATAAGCACATAACAGCTGCAATTTCGTTCCATGTTAAATAATTATTCTGAATGCTCAGCTCATTGAATATAATCAAGTCAACCACTATTCCTTAAATTTTCATGAAAATCTGAAGAAAATTAAAGTGCCTTGGTCGATTTGAATTGAATATTTACTAACTATCAACATGCGTTTTTGTTTTCGTAATCCCATACAATTAAAATGACGATATCTCACCAGATTAAATTAAATGTAAATCTTAAGAAGTTTAAGGACACCGTTTTGATTTTTGAATGAAACATGACATATTGCTTGTTTTGAATGAAATATGACATATTGTAGGTAAAGTACATAACCCTTTTGACATGAGCTTAGTTCTGGCTAATCAACTTATTATTAAAACCATTTCTTAACATCAATCAGAACGGAAACGGGAGAAATCACTTGACACTTCTAAAAATTTTATTTAACTCTCTTTTTGGCGGTTTGAAGTCCTTAATTTTCAAAAAGGCTTTTGATCCTGATACCAGAATAACATTCATAGCCAAATGTATTAGGCAAGTCGTTACAACTGTGTATCATTACAAGAAAATTGTCTGCATGCAAAAGCTTAATTTACTGTTTCGCTACCTCTCCCCAAAATAATCTCCGCACAACAATCTTGTATCTTTAACTCAAATGAAGCTTACAGTTCTATGAGCTCAGCTCAGTTCGAAGTTGTTGGTGTCGGTTTACACATCATTGGCTCGGACTTCGGATTGTCCACCATTTAGGTCGGTTTGCGAATCAGCCTTGGGGGGATTTACACTATTAACAACCATTCAAAAATCGCGTAAAGCAAGTCCTTAAATGCTACGAAAATTTAACATTTTTGCTGTGACTAACACAATTTCCCAAAACTAAAACAAAAAATATCGAGGCCACTATTACCTTGTTTAATTGCAGTATCAGTGTAAAAAAGTGCAAATTGTTGAAAAAGTGCACTCAAATGTGTTTTGTGCATAACAGTCATTAATCCAATTGGAAATGCATGAAAAACCAATGCATCAGTGAAAATTGTGCAAGCGCAGTTCAGTGAAATGATACCCATTAGCAAGTGAATCAGCAGCCAGTTTTCATCGGATCATTGGATACCAACGTGACATCTCTGCATCTTCACATCCGAGCGTTTTCGCGGGATAAATTACGGATATCGGAATGTATCGCGCAATTCCAACTAGCGACAACATGAACAGGTTAAATATATAAATATTTAAAAGCGTAAACATGTTTCAGCAATATATGGAAGCGGATTTGCCGAGTGCGAAACAACTTTTTGGCTAACTTAGATCTAACTCGCCGCGATGGTCCCGCTATTTGATTGTGCGCTCGTTACTCATGGGAAAGCCTTGTTTGATTGTTTCTTTTCACTTTTCGGATGCACTCAGTCGTCAGATGTGTATCTGCAGCGCGAAACAATCTTGGGATTTGTTTGAATGATAGATCGACTCCGAAAAAACACTAAATGCCTTTTGCACACTTTTACTTTTCAAACAATCTTGCAGTTACCATTGTAGCCGGAGTGGTTGATGTTGCAGCAATGATCTTGGTATTGTTGAGATGAGGAGAGAATGTGGTCCAAGGTTTCGGCAGTTTCTTAATTCGGTTTCGGATTTGTTGCTATTTTTGCACGGTTATTATTTTGAATTATGAGTTTTCTTCCTCTGAGTTAATATTACAAGCTGATTCTCAACTGAAGTTAGTTCCAAGGCGATAGGTTGATATGAGAGTCTATTCATGTGGATATGTTAGAGGTACTCGTATGGGGTCGTAGTTGGCTGACTAATAGTAATCGAACACCATGTTATGATTACATAAACAAACAGCTGAGCAGTTGCTGTTTTGCAATGCATTGAGTTTATCGAAGCAACAGGAGTCCGTGCCTTGTCCATATTGGAATGGTTGTACAAACCATTACCGGGTTATTGTAAGTGCTGAACGGTTGGAATGCTTTGGCCGATACGGTGACTTCGATTGAAATAAAATACTCGCACATATGGAAAAGTTGAATCGCTTTTCGCTAGAAATGGAGATCCTCAATGTGAGATAATCTTGTATGCATTATCTCATTTTCCTAGAAATTCTTGAGAACTCTAAGCAGTGCGTTAAATTACGCTTGAATGGTTGAGTTTTGAACATTGGTTCTTATCACCAGAACGTTTGCTTTGCTGTTGAAATCAGCAAACACTGGTGACTTTTCTTCTCAGCTTTTTTTTGCCTGGCCTCGATTGGGTCGTTATCAATGGCGTGCTCTTTTCATCGGTCGATTCTTTATTCACCGGCCTAACAAAATATGAATGTACATATGTAAAGTAAATATGCATATCAAAGTGATAACATTGAAAAACCTATTGCAATGTTGCAGGCTTATGTAGTGATTTTTTATTGTATTGTAATTCGACAAGCAGCTCAAAAATATTCAGGTTTCTAAAATTATAAGGAAAAAGCTGAATCTACTGCGAAATGTCTTTGATTTAACTTTACTGTCTTACGTCTCTTTGATTGATCTTACTACCATTTTAGTAAGCAGGGTTCTAAATGAGTTCGATCGAGTTTCATCTAAAAAATTATATTTGTTGGAAGCGTCCGTGCGAAAAGCCTTCAGGTATTAAGATAATGAGCTCCTAAAAGCCAACTAATTCGCGCAGCGTAAACATTTTCATACTTTATTTGGTCTTCTCCTTTGGAGAGAACTAAAAGAATGGAGATATCATATACTTACAGCGGTGGACAAAATGGTGGGCACATTGCTTGTTCTTTCGTATTTCTTGTCAATAAACGAAGGATAAGAAACAAATCCTGACAACTTTTTTCTAGGGATGGGTCCTTAAGTACCAACTGATAAACAATTGTTACTGATACAAGAAAATGGTACCAACTCAAAGTTTCAGGTACAAAAAGTTTCAGTCATTGCCTCAATGCATGCTTTTACATCTTTTTTGATTCTGTAGAACATTTCACCAGCGGCAACGGGACGGTCCACCAATTTACATTGCACATGAGATCAATCAAAGCCTATTGTATCAGTTGGAAAAGATACTACAACTCCAACCAATAATGTTACATTCACGGACTTGTTAATTTGAAACATCTTCGGCATAGTCTGTTGGCATAGCTCCTGAGTCGATTTAATGTACTTACCCGTGGGACATAATCGGTATGTATGAGGGCGGTTCAATGAGTACCCGTCTTCGAAATGAAAACACAATTTTACCAAAAGAAAAATTTTTATTTTTCAGCCTAGTCCTCTTTTAGAAAGATACACTTCGCCCAACATTCCTACCTTTAACCCCTCCAAAGAATAGGATTTGTTGAACTCTCCGATGACTTCCTCGTTTAAGTAGATTGTAGTGAAAAAGTAGTTATCAAGATGTCCGTAAAGGACTGCAGCGATGGTCTGCTGCCTCAGCGAAGGAAGATGTTGATATCCGCCGAGAATGCCCTTGTCTGGGGACACGTGAATGCGCTGGCAGGCTAGGATTGCGGTGTCGTGGGGCGGGCTCATTCCCCCAGCACAAGGACCCACTACAAAAGAATTTCGCATTCACGAATTCGTGGGTCTCAAAGAACGGGCGACCGAAGTCGAAAAATTGTAGGTAACTACCAGAAGGGAAAATGACTTGCTCAGAGAACAAGTTGAACGAGTGAAAACAGACGGACTTAGGGAAACCTCGTCATTAACCGACGATCCTCATGGCCCACAAATAAGAGTGGGACAACCGGATGGTGGTGGTGCCCCCTCGCACCCGCCTAACCGGATCAAGATCCATAAATGTTGCAGTGGCCATATATTTCTCTTCTGAGTGGAAAACTCATACAACATAACTTGTATGAGCCTTCCCATCAGAAAAGAAATATACCGATGACCAATTTATATCATAGAGTTATGTGAGTGAATCACATAACCCTGGGCCATAAAAAGGCACCTTGCTCGAGGCCACTCAACCCGCAAGAGCCCCTGAAACAAAAGAAGGTTAGAATGTGCCCGATGGCTGGCTCATTTTTGGAGGGGAAAACCTTCCACCGTACCGGGTCCTATACCTGGTCAGATCCGACGGAATGGAAAGACCGACGGTTCAATTTAAAAATCAATTTTTTATTCAAATAAAATTCTACTGAATTTGAACAATCTACAGCAATTCCTTTTGCCGCGCCTGCTTATGCGCAAGTTTAAATCTAATATGTGATCACGATTAAAAAACCAAAAATTCAAGGGAAATCTAAGAATTTGAATTAAAATGTAATTACCTATAAAATCCACCCATACTTAAAAATTGTAATTAAATAATAGAACAAAAAATAACGAAATTAAACAATGATAATATATGAATTAATCGATTTAAAAAAATATGTTTAAATATACAAAAATGTAAAAAGAAAAGAAACAAACGGGGTACTTACCCATCCTCCTTGACGAGCGCTCGTTGACGGGTAGAGTAAGTCCTGGCAGCTAATGCAAATTTATAATGATTAATGATGACGATTTCCTTCGATAATTACTGCTTTGTTACACAGAGTGACAATCAGGTAGAACGTATTGAAATTCATTTCAGGATGGTCTCACATACACGATATATTAATTCCAATAGATTATACAAATCGGCACAGCTAGATGTATTTTGTATCCACTTGCAACATAAAACTATCCCGGGACAGCAATTTACGATATATTGATTGGTAACGTACACATAATTAGTTGTAAGGCGATATGAGGACCAACAGTTTTTGACCGAATTTTTCCAGCTAAGTATTCCGCCGGCAGTTCAGTCCAATTTTCTGATATTCAGTCTCAGCGCTACCACAGAAAAACCCAAGACAGCCGGTTCTACTATAGAACTTCATCAGAGCAAGAGGTTCTTCACGATCACTCGGAGATTCAAATAAAATTTCGATAGTTCACTTTGGAGAATTTTCAGGTTACGATATCTCCAGTGGTTTTGAATAAAAGTGCGTGTGAAAGAGTCGACTTTGAATGTGTCTGAAGTATACTCTCATTAAAAGGCTGTGACTATACCGCTATTAAAAGCCGCTATCATCCCTGTCAGAACTGTGAACGAATAGTAGCGGGATTTATTCAAAAACGATCCGAACGATTGATTCACGCGTCCAAATTGCAATCGGCTGGAGCGCGTAAAGTTTTTGATTGGCGCACTGACTGTGCGACTGACACTTTTTGCACGTACTGTGCTTTTGCCTATTTGCGCGAACTTCAAACTTACGTAATATGCAAACAAGACGGAACAAATGACTGCTTTGCCACTTAATCGAACAAGTGAGACTTTCGTTTCAGCGAACTAGCAAGCACCATGAAACAACGTAGAGCACGGCGCGCACTTGTTATGGGAATCTTTTCTAACGTTCACGCAATGGAACGACACGGACGTGCTTCTTCGCACAAAGAAAACAATGCAAAAACGACGAAGAGCCTCGCACGGCACTAAGACAAATGGCCGACAACTACTGTGCACACTGCGACGACGTTCACTTGGTGGGGATTTTGGGTGTGAACTTTTGCAGGCAGATTTCGAAAATTTCCACTCAAGATTATGTGAAATCCTTTCCTTTAACGACACTAGTTTCAACTTGTTACTTTTCCTTATCTAAATTTTCAATTGGAATTTTTAAGTACACTGCAGCACACAACACGTACGTATTGCACCATACCCGAAAAGGGGCGCACGATTCCACTTGCGTGAACTTTTTTGCTATCTTTTCCCGAAAATATCTGTTGTAAACACTTTGTTTCTCCATAAGCGTACACTTTCGAAAGGTTTCGCACTTTAGTTTGTATTAAAAAACGGGGCAAATTGCGAAACAGCAAAGAGCGATGCAATTTCTTTTGAATACATCAAGAAACAAATAATAAAAAGAAAGCGTGACCCGAACTAGATGCACGTAGGTTCTATCATTCCGTGCTCCTCGCCTCAACCTTTCTCTCATTTTTCCCGTTTTTCTTTTTCTCACCGCAATCCTTTTTGTGGCTGCCATGTATGTTGCTCAGCTGTTGCTCTCTGTGTGCGATTTAAAGCATCTCTGGAAGATCATTTGTTGATGTTGGTGTTGTTGCTCCAGCTGTTGCTGTTCTGTGTGCGATGTAAAAGCATCTCTGAGAGATCATTTGTTGATGTTGGTGTTGTTGCTCCAGCTGTTGCTGTTCTGTGTGCGATTTGTGTTTATTTGGTTCCATTTGCTTTGATTGTTTCGGATAACATGATGTATTGCAGCTGTCTGCGGAGATGTTGCGACACACTCGCTCCACTTGCAGCACCGGACCTAGCGAATGGTTGTTGCTTCAGTTGCTGTTGTTGTAACTGCAGCTGAGCTGCTTGCTGGTATTGGTGTATTTGTTGTTGAGGTAGTTGTTTTCGAGCAGTTTAGTAGTGCAACTGCTCGATTACTACAAGATTCACCGAGAGAAATCCCTGCACAAGTTCCGCAGCTGTTGCGCCAACATCTTTGATGCTCGTACGCAGTCCTAGCAGAACGGTCGGTAGGATTTCAATCCATTCTTGATTTTTGTGGCATATAACTGCGACCTTTAAAGACCGGTGCCAACGATCAATCATTCCGTTTACCACAGGGTGATATGCCGTTGTTCGGGTTTTTCTGCAGCCGAATAAGTAGGTTAGCGATTGGAATAGGACGGGTTCAAACTCGGATCCGTGGTTTGACGTTAGAACGCTCGGGGCTCCATAGCGTGCAATCCAGTTGGAATAAAATACGGTGGCGATTTCGTTCGCCGAGATAATTTTGATGGGACTTACCTCAGGCCGTCTTGTAAATCGATCAATTATCGTTAAAACATACAAATACCCTTTTGACGGCTTTAGTAGTCCAACAATGTCAATATGCACGTGACTAAACCTTGTAGCAGGCATATCAATTTTGCCATGTGCAGGCTTGGCATGTCGTCCAATTTCACTCCGCTGACATGGGAGACAAGTCCTAGCCCATTCAAGTATATCTTTGGACATACTTGGCCACACATACTATTTCCACAAACGCTTCTTCGTAGCTCTGCTGCTGGGATAAGACGACTGATGAAACAAGTCAAAAACTTGTCGTCGCAATGGCTTTGGGACGTAAGGCTGAATGTTGCGTCCGAGGAACGTTGATTGCAACCTCTGATAACTAGCCTGGCTTTTTAGTGATTCACTTTACAATTTTTGTTGGATATAGTTTTTTTGGACAAAATGGCTGCTGATCGCCTTTTTACCAGGTGGCAGATCCATGAGAGTCCACGTTTTGTTTTCTAGCAATAGTTGGTAATCCTCTTCCATGGCTAATTTCCATTCGCTGGCCTTATCGCTGTTGATTGCATCTCGAACAGTGACTGGATCATCGATGCCACACATTACCATCAATGCGCCGGGAGTTGCTCTTGTCGGAGGTCGAGGAGTGCCTGGAGAAACACTTTGTCCTGGCCAAAACGTTTCATCGTTCACATCATCGATGGTGATATCTTCGTCGCAATCGGTGAATGCGTCGCCATCAAACGACAAAGTGCTGTCGTCGATCGTGATGACCTCATCAAATTTCTCAATCGTTGGCACAACATCGGCATCTATACTTGCGTTCACTGCCAATGATTCGTTGACCACTTGCCCACCATCGCTGTTGCAATCCGCATCATCATTTCCCTTGAATTTCTCCACTTCAATTGTAACTTCACATAAATAAAATTGACAATTATCAATGGGAAAATCATTTACCTTGATGTCGTTCTCCACAAAAACAACATCGCGACTGATGATGACGCTGCGTTTCTCCAGATCGAATACTCGGTATGCCTTCCGATCCGTCTCATAGCTAACAAAAATGTATTTGGCTGACTTTGCGTCGAACTCGCGCCACTTCTCTTTGGGCACATGAGCCAGCGCCTTGCATCATTCGGTATTTGGCCCATCCATATTTCTTCGGGCGTTTGATTCTGATGACCACTAGTAATACGATTGATCAGATACGTAGCGGTGTTCACCGCTTCGGCCCAAAATTTCGCTGGTAGCTGCGTGTCGAAAACCATGCATCTTACTTTCTTGACGATCGTTTGATTTTTGCGCTCCGCCTTACCATTCTGCCGTGGTGGTTATGAAGCAGAAATTTGATAAGATATACCTGACTCATCCAGCAACTTTTGAAACGCTCCATCAACGTATTCCCCGTCATCAACGCTGCACAATTTCTTAAATTTTTGCTAAGTCGTCCGCTCAGCCATGCCTTAAATATTTTGAATTTTTCGATAACTTTGGCTTTGAATTTCATCATGTACGTGAATGTTTTGTTGCTATAATCGTCTGTGAATATGACAAAATATAGCGAACCACTGAATGATGTCTCCAGCATTGGTCCACTTACATCAGGATGAACGAGCTCCAGCAGCGGACTCATTTTGCTGGCACTGCTGTCAAACGGCCGTCGTGTGTTTTTGCCTTGCACACACACACATGACAATGCGAACGCTGCTCTTTTGATAGTGTGCTGCCGTTGTAGGTCAATCTGACTATGAGAAAACGCATTTTTTCGTGCCCAGCATGCCCGAATCTTCGATGCCACAATGGTTGTGTTTCACTGCACGATGCAACAAATCCATGCTCATTTTCAGTTTGCACCACTTTATACATAGTGTCCGTGAGCATGGCACGCCCGATGATCTCGTCTCCACCGCGAATCACGCAAGCTTGCTTATTGAAAAACAACGAACAGCCTCTGCTCACTAGCTGCGAAACCGATAACGAATTCGTACAAAGTCCCGGAATATACAACGTCGCTCGAACAGTCACTGGATTCATCGATAGTTTCTTGCTGGGTTCCAAAAACAATTTCACGTCACCTTTACACTGCATCATCAATCTTTCATTATCCACGACCATTACAATTGGCACTATTGGTGCGTGCTTCTTCATGAGGTATTCGTTTGTGTTCGTCATGTGATGACTTGCACTGGAATCGATGAATCAATCTTGATTGTTCTTGTTCATCAAAAGTCCCGCAAAACAGATTGGTGATGTATCGGTATATTTTGCTTATCTGGGCATTTTCGTGGCAGATGCCCAATTTTTCCACAAGAAAAACATTTTGCCCATTAGATGCACTTGGTCTTTTGTTCCTTGTTGCCGTTGCTGTTCGCGCTGCTATTCCACTTGCCTCTACTAAAACCAAACTGTCCACACTTCTTTATGAACAAAGCATTTGAATGAGTCATTGCGGCTTCGGCCGATACATACTGTAGCAGCTTGATTTCACAAAGTCTGAACTGATTGTTTTACTACTCGATTTGATCACCATAATCATGGGTTTGAATTCGTCACCCAGAACGGCCAAAAGAATTGTCCCAATCCATTCATCGTCGACTTAAAGATCTGCTGCGGACAACCGATGCACTGTTGAAATTATTGTATTCACATACACTTCCATCGATGAACAATTGTCGAGTTTCGTATTTATGATTGTTCGCAGTAGACCAATAAGCCGCATCAATCTGCCATCGTCGAACGCCTTGGACAATTTCTCCCACATTTTTTTTGCTGTTTAAGCGCCTTGAACGAGGCTGGAATCCGATTCATCAACCATCAGCGTCAGTTTGGCCTTCGCTTTCAGAGGAACAGAGAGAGAGAGGGAGAGATTAATGTGAGCGCTGCTCTTATATACGATATCCAGCCAACTTTGTTTGTATGTAAATTGTGTCGTACAACTTTGATGCTCTAAACTAATTCTTATTCACGTTAGCTATGATTTCATTTGTAGTGAATTTAGGTTGGATAGAATGTCCGTAAAGGACTGCAGCGATTGTCTGCTGCCTCGGCGAGAGAGGATAGTGGGAATCGTCGAGATTGGCCTTGTCTGCAGACGCGTGAATAAACTGGCAGGCTAGCGTTGCGGTGTCGTGTTTTTTTCCTAAGCACAAGGACCCACTGCACAAGTAATTTCACATTAAGGAATTTCAAGGTACGAATGAATATCGACCGAAGTCGAGCCTGAGGTAACCTACTAAGGCTTCAAAATTTCTAACTCAGATGACCAACCGGGCCAGCAAAAAACAAACGGACCTAAGAGGAATTCGTCGTAACGTCACGCGAGCGGAAGGCCACCTTACCCTGCAAGAGCACCTGTAACAAATTAAGAAGGGTTGAGCTCACCCGATGGCTAGCTCATTATAATGGAGGGGCCAGCCAACGTGGCGGGTCCATTCCCGGGCAGCCTCAAAAGAAAAGGAGAGACCGAAGGTACTATTCGATTCATCATTTTTTATTTTTTACTTCCCAAGTGTATCTAATCTGCTTGATTCATATTTTAAATTCTTTAAATATACCGCTAGAACACACAAGACAAAATACATAGTCAGTTAAAGAAATGGAGAATATGAATATGGAGAAAATTTTAAAGAATTTCCTTACTCAAATTACTCGAATATTTCAATAATTAATCAATTTTTCTGTGTTAATAATCACCACCTTGCAGAAATGCTTTTGCCGATTTAAGTTTTCACAATAAATAATATTTTCCGTCATACATAATTGATGTTATATATAATCATTTACATGCATGGTTACATAAATATTTTTTATATAAATATAAACAAAACAGCTGGGTACTCACCAAACATCCTCGCCGGGCGCCCGCTGATGAAGTGGATGATGCCTGAAATTTTTGTAGTACATTACGAGTGCTTGAACCAAAATTATTACGTTCTACTTTTAGTTGAAATGGGGAGGAAAATTTCAAATCACACTTTTGCACTCTATATAAATCAACACCCTTAATCATATATGATGTCAACATAAGCTGCTTTGGGTCAATTACATCAACAAGTGGATAAGTTATAGCTACTTTTCAAATCAAACTCATAAACACCGCTCCACCAATTAATTATATTTTTTCATCCTTATATTGTCGATCTTCAATTGCAGCTATGAACAAAGTTCTACTATCTGGAATCATCATCCTATTTCCTTTTAACCACTCATATCTTGCGAACACCCCGTATCCAACATTGATTCGTAAAATAAACAGTATCCCATCCATTCAAAAATTCTGATATCAACTTCTCAATCCCATGTGGCATTTCCACGTCGTCAACTTTTCCATGTTTGGAATTAGTTTCTGTTGTTTTGACACTTTTTGGTAATCCTTTCTTATTTGTGCGAACCAAAGGAAATACTGCTTCACATATATTACAACACCGACCGACACAATCCACCAGAATCACTCATTCCAATCTGTTTCCCAGAAGCAGCACGCAAGGTGTGAGGATTTTATTTTAAACGAAATGTCGAGAAATAGTGCCGGTGATAACGATGATGTCAATGTGATGATATTCAGTCGACATTGCCGATGTTTAAGCGAGCACTAAGTCTAGTTGTGCATGCATTTAGTACGAAATACTCTCAAGCATTCAGCGAAGCTGCGTCTCAATTCACCTCCACCGATTGATTATGAACCGGTTCCAAAATAACAGACTTCAATGAGACGGTGCGAAGCTGCAATCATGCATGACGAGTAGGAACAACTCGAGGGATGCCATCACGGGCGCAAGGGGAACACAATCACAAAAATATGGCTTTGTCACAAGAGTTTTATACCCAATATAAATTTTCCTTCTGCACTTTATCGCATACCACTTGACTTTTCTTCGCTTTCGTTCTAACCTAACGCGACGCCTCCCCTACTCGACTTTTTCGACCTCACTCCTTGGTGATCTAAAGCGGACTCCCATTTGGTTGTCAGTCGTTCACCGTACTCTAAACGCCGCAACGGAGCCTTGTGAAGCCTCTCGCTTATCTACTGTAGATTGTATTCGTGGATGAGCTGCATTATATAGGTGTTGCCAAGTCCTAATTGAAATTGTAAATTTGAATTATTAAAGTAATATAAGATAATAATATAGAAAAATTTAAATAAGAATATAAAAAGATAAATATCATAATGCAATATAACTTCCGACAATGAGTGTTTGCGTGAATGTAGTGTGGATGCTTGCATATGTATGTGTGAGAATGCTCGTGTGATTCTTGGAATACCGCTAAAACTACTCCCCCCCCCTCTTTGAAGAGAAAATGAAAATGAATTAATTATTGTCGTTGAATCTCACATGTTTTCTGCGTTGTCGTTGGGATGAGGAATCTTTGCTCGATGAGTCGGAATATGATGTGTGTTCGGGTTCCGATAACGTACTCGAAGCTGGAGCTGTATGGCCAGACATCGACGGAGTTGGTTTGTTGTGTGGAGGCGACGGAGTTGCATTCTCCGGTTCGTCGTCAGGAAGCATGAAAGCTGGTTTAAGTATGTCAATGCTTCCCGGCGTATGGATATTGCGAATTTTGACGATGTAGTATCGGTCGTTTCGCCTGATGACTTCGTATGGACCTTCATATAGCTGCTCGAATGCTAGTCGACGTGCATCGACTCGGATGAGTACGTGAGAAACATGCGGGTAGCTCTTTGGAGACAAAGATTGGTTTGTTTCCGTGTCGAGACATTGGTCGAGGTCGTAAGTCAATGAAATGGTTACGAAGTCGTTGTACTAAGTCGGCTGGAGGTGCGTCGAGTTGTCCTGATGGTACCGAAAATTCACCAGGGAGTCGTTTTAGTTCGCCAAAAACGAGGTCAACTGGCGTCGCTTGTACGTCTTCTTTCCAAGCAGCCCGTATGCCCATCAAGATGATTTGTAACGTAATCCATACGTTGGATGTGTGACACCGAATTGTAGCTTTTAGCTGACGATGAAGAAGTTCGACGAGACCATTGGATGCTGGGTGATATGTCGTTATATGAATGTGCTTGCTGCCTAGTAAACGAGCTATTGTGTTGAATAGATCAGCCTCAAATTGCCGCCCTTGGTCAGTGTTGATTCTGAGTGGTGCTCCGTAGCGTGAGATCCAGCCAGCAAAAAGTGTTCTAGCTACGCAATTTGTGGAGATGTCGTCGAGTGGAAAGGCTTCAGGGAACCGTGTGAATCTTTCTATTGCTGTCAAACAGTGTCTGTAGCTTCGTGATGATGTAAGTGGTCCGATGATGTCGACATGAATATGTTCGAATCGGCCAGAGCGACCTGAAAAGTGCTGTATTGGTGCTGCAACGTGTCGAGTAATTTTGCTACGTTGGTATTCGATGCAAGCTTGAGCCCATGCTATGCAGTCTCATTTGTTGCTTGGCCAAACGTATCTCTGAGATACCAATTCGTCTGTTGCTTTTTGGCCGGGGTGACTTATGCTGTGAGGAGCATGGAAGACTTGTTTTCGTAGTTGCGTTTGGACAAATGGATGTGCTGAGTCGATTCACCTATCACAGTAGACCGGTAGATCGATGTTGGGAACGTTAATCGGTCGAAGATGAAGTGAGTGATTACGTGCGAAGTTCTTCGTCATTGGCTTGTGTGCGAGCGAGATCAATGATTTTAATTGCTGCAGAGATTGTTTCGATTCTCGATAGCGCGTCGGTGACGACATTATCATTGCCAGAGACGTTTTGAATGTCAGTTGTAAATTGGCCGATAAAATGAAGCCGGAGGAATTGCCAAGGCGTTGTTTTGTCTGGATTTTACTTGAAGACGTCGAGGAGCGGTCGATGATCGGTGTAAATTGTGGTTTGTCTGCCCTCGAAGATGTATTTGAATCGAGAAACGGCCATATAAATTGCGTTAAGTTCACGAACGTAAGTACTGTGTTTACTCAGCGACGGTGAGAGCTTCTGGCTGAAAATGCGAGCGGTTGCCACGTGTCCTTGTTGGACGACGGCCCGATTGCAAAGTGTGAAGCATCGGTGAAGATGGCCCAAGGTACTTCAGTGTTTGAGTGAACGAGCATGAAGAGTGACTCGAGCTGTTTTTTGCAATTTTCGAATGCAGTTTCGCGTTCAGGTGTCCAGGGCATTGGAATAGAGCCTTTAACGTCTGATCCTTGGAGACAATCGTTGAGTGTAGCCTGAAACTTAGCAGCGTTTTTAAAATGTTTACGATAAAAGTTAAACATGCCAAGAAATTTACGTAACTGTTTGATTGTTGATGGCTTGGGAAACTCTGCTGTTGCTGCCACTCGTGTTGGAAGCGGTATGATGCCCGCTAGAGATACTCGGTAGCCGAGAAAATCCACCTCTGGCAGGCCAAAATGACATTTGGTGCTGTTGATGACGATGCCGTATTTTTCCAGGCGAGTAAAGAGTTGTGGAAGATGTTCATGATGCTCTTTCTCGGTAGATGAAGCGGCGAGAATATCGTCGACGTATGGAAATACAAAGTCAAGTTCTTGCGTGACTTCGTCAATGAAACGTTGAAAGGCTTGAAATGCATTACGAGGCCCAAACGTCATGAATGGGTATTCGTAGAGACCGAATGGTGTGAAGATTGCAGTTTTGCAAATATCCTCTGGAGCAACAGGGATTTGGTTGAAGGCAAGAACGAAGTCGATTGTCGAATAAATTTTTGTGTCGTGAAGATTAGCCGTAAAGTCCTCTAACAGACGTATAGTGTATCTGTCAGGCAGCGTGCGATCGTTGAGTTGACGGTAATCTCCACAAGGTCGGCAGTCACCAGATTTCTTTGAGACCAGGTGGAGAGGTGAAGACCATAGACTGTTTGACGGTCATGCAAGTCCAAGCTTGGCCATTTTGTCGAATTCGTCTTTGGCAATTTTCAGTTTATCGGGAGCGAGACGACGTGCTCTGCTGGCAATCGCTCGACCTGGCGTTGTTTCGATGCGATGCTCGGTTGAATGTATAGCTGCTCTGCAGTTGCCATCGGGGCGTGTTACAACTGAGAATTGTTTTATGATCAATCAATAACGACATTGATTTTGTGTTAATTTAATGGATGATACGTTGCTGAAGCGAGATACCATGCCCTGAGTTTTTAAGCCAGTGGTTGAGTTGATGAGTCTGGCGTTTTTGAGGCCGACGAGAATGTTGTAAAAACTGAGAAAATCAGCGCCAATGATTGGTTTTGACACGTCAGCGATGACGAATCGCCACGAGAGATCTCGGCGAAGATCAACGTTGAGTCCGATGTTGATGCAACCGTAAATGTTGATTTGCGAGCCATTTGCAGCGTATAGTATGTAATCAAGCCTCTCTCTGCGACCCTGGAGCAAACGACGTGGATATACACAGAGGTCTGAGCCAGCGTCCACTAAATATCGGACATTTGAGACTCAATCAGTGACGAAGAGGCGGTTAAGTGGGTGCAGGATCATTTACCCCCCGTTAATGACCCTGATTGTCATTTCCCTTAACAACGTCGGTTCTCGATGGTCCGTCACGCGATGATGATCGTGATCGATCACGTAACGATGAACGTGATCGTTGATGTCTGACGGTATTTATGAGCTCGCTCATTTGATCTCTTACACTGAAAGAAAAAAGTTGTCAAAATGACCAAAAACGTTGTTCACGATTACTATTTTCGCGATTAAAATGGCGCCAATCGCGGATATTGTTGAATCAAAAATTCAGTCGCATTTCATTTAAACGCGGTGAGTTTGAACAAATAGATATTAAAAAGAAATATATTTACTTTCCTTTCAACGGTATTTGCGCGTTCAAAACAAAAGCGCTATTCCATTTATGTTGAAAATTTCACGTTCAATTCAAACGTGTGTCGCAGTTATTTCAAAATGCATTATGCTTTATTTGATATCAAGTACGTTTGCATAGTAACTATAAAATTGTTAATAATAAACGACTGCGCGTTTGTTCAGAACTCATTTGAACGCGTTTGCGCATTCAAAATAAAAGCTCTATTCCATTTATGTTGAAAATTTAAGGTTCAATTCAAACAGTTTATTGCAGTTATTTAAAATGCATTACGCTTGGTTTAATCTTCAATACGTTTGCATTTTAACTATAAAATTGTTAACAATAAACTAAAGCGCATTCGTTCAGAACTCTTTAAATGCTATTAGTGAATGGCAGATATTTGTAGTGAATAATAGACTTTTCGCTAACCCACACGACTAACAAGGTGTTCACAATTTGCACGATAACTTTATCGTCTATTTTTTTTTACAATATTTCACTGTCTTTTACGCGAGAAACTTTTCCACGTGTCTCGGCGATATTCTGATCAGCCCGCAATCTCCTCTCACTCCCAACTCGCTTCTTCTTTACGCGGCGTCCGCGCTGTCTGGCGGTTTCGAGCAGACTCCTGATCTCCATCCCATTCCTCGTTTGTCAGACGAAGCATCAGACTCGACTTGCCGGCGCCACTCTCCCCGATAATTCCAATTTCCAATGTTGTTATGTAGTTATCACCCATTTTCACGATTTACGACGCAATAGCATGCAAATTTCGCAAGCACAATTTAATATTCTCCACACTCAAGCAACTACGACACTTTATGGGCAAGTAGAACAATACGAACCCATTCAGAAAGGGGGAAATCACACAATTGAAGGTTTTTGTTGCTATCAAATGTACTTTTTCCTTATCATTTGTAGTTTATGACGGCGGTATTTGCAATTTCCCTTTTCACTGTCTTTTGTAGGTTCAATTAAGTTATCAATTGAAGGCAATTTGTCGTTTATGATAATTAGGCGTAATTAGGTGGGAAAAATCGGAAGAATTAGACAAATTTTAAGGGGTTTAAATGATACAATGATTTTAGCGTTCATATAATTAACAGGTTAAATGATACAATGATTTTAGCATTCATAATTAAAAGGGGTTAACCGTTTCGTTCTAAGCATTTGCATACCGCGTTACACCGCAATTCGTTAAATTATCTTCAAAAGATATTGTAATAAGATACTACACATTAGAAATTTTTAAACATTTTTAGAATTTTGTTTCCCGGGTGTTAAGTACAAAGGAAATTTTTCCACTTATTATTCCTGCGAAAAAAAAAAAAACGAGTGTTGCGATGGGGAAGGTGACTGAATCGACTGAATCCTTATTAAATTGCGTTCGTGCTGTGTGCCTGTGTCAGCGCTGCTTTTAGAGCCATCGTTCTTAGATTACTACATATTGTCAATGTAAACATTACGTATATTCAGCAGAAACACTCCAATTTTAGTATGCGGACCGGAGATTAAGCTCTTAGCCGTTCACGCTGAAAATAAAAACATTCATTCGCTGATCACAATTTCACATATTATGCAAAAACCAATGAAAAGACGCATATATCGCTCCAAAATATTTTATTGTAATTCAAAATGTAGTTTTATATAACAGCTTACAATAATAATTCTGAATTCAAGCAACGGTTTACTATTACTTAGAATAATAAAGCTTGTCGCTACGCAGTTAATGTCTAAAATTATGAAAGCTGAACAAATTCAGTTGCAGTCAGACTTTCAAGGAACAATGATTTTTACATTTGTGTCCAAACATGGATTAAACAAATACATATGCAATACAGCAGTTTCAACAAAAATTTTTAAATTCAAATATCTGTATATAGCAGTCACCAGTAGATAGCTTACAAAAATTAAGATTACATGAGGCATTTTTATGTCGAACTATCATATTGCCTTTGAGTGCTTACGCTTATATGCAAATACATAAGTACTTATATATTTATTGGAGTAATTATCAATACATATAAAGCAAACATGGTATTTTGTAAAACAAAAGAAAAAAAAATCGAAAATTTTGTAAATGACAAAGGAATCTGATTTCAGCAACATTCCGCTTAAAATCATAAATATATTTGCAGCATACATAAAACTTTTCTGTTTCGCACTAATAAACAGATACGCAACAATATAGTTTTTATTTAAATTCACATATCTTTTTTTAATTATCACTTGGAAATGCTAATTGCTAAATGCAGAAAGTTATGATTTATGACAAGTCAACAACTTCCGAATATATGGAATGTTTTATAGGCTGATTACTAGAGAACATAAAAAATATTCAGCGCACGACTATTTACCTCTATAGAGTTTCTAGGATTATATGAATCTAAATTGTTTTATTTCTTATAAAATGTTTTCCATTTGATAATGAGTAAATATGCAGTGGAGTGCTGGTAAAAAAATCAATCTCAAACAAACAGAAAGTAGTCCTATTAACTCCAACCTCATAGCTCTGATAATGTTCATTATATTTTTTGACCTCTATTTCGTTGCATAAAATAAATAATTTATTTGCAGGGTTAACTAGGAATTCCAAAATTTTAAACAAACGCAAACTGCTGTTTCTTCCCTGCGACAAGTACATAAGTTTTTTATACATTGTACCCTTATAAACTAAAGATTTTGGCACGTAAACGGATTCAGTATCTTGAATTGCTTGTGTTGAAAATACTATTTTTGAATAGGTAGGAATGGTCCTGAAATCTACAGGATCTGTTTTATCGAAATCTAGGATTTTCGGAAATCCACTATTTTGGTGGATAAATTGTGAAAATGAGAAGCAGCTCTTCATTGATAATGAAAATGCGATATTTTTTCTTGAAGTTATAATATTTGCGTATCTTTTCAAGTTTTTGTGTTTACTTTCAAAACGGAAACACCATAAATACCTTAAGGGGCCACTTTTTTCTATTATTGTAGGGTAATGAACAAGGAAATGATGTTTTGGTTTAAGAGGACCAAATAAATTTAAATAAAGCTTGTGATGAAAGCTTATAGAATTTCGTAGAGTATCAATATCATCTGCGGATATTGAAGTCAGTAAGACAATATCAATAATTTTTAGTAATACACAAAAAAGATTCCAAAATTTATTATTTCGAGGAACTAAATCCCCAATTATCAAGGGTAAAAAATGAGAAAAATTCCACATTTCACTTGCTGACATCTTGAGATTATTGGATTTGAGTCGGTTCGAATTAATTTCAACTGAAATATTACCAATTTCAGTAGATCCGTAAGAAAACATTTTTTTTCTATAATTTAATGTGTCTAAAGTGAAAACATTATTGTCGATTAAGGCTAATAATATTTGACAAATCTCATAGTGGCAAATCCCTTCAAAAATGTCATGCATAACATCTGCAGTAAAATTTTCTGTCACGTGAAACAAAAAGACTTCATTGAAAATGCTAGACTCGTTTAAACCAGTTTGTTTGTAATCGTTCAGTATCAAATCATCTTTATATCTATTTATGTCTCTAATTGAATCTGTTATTTCTTTGCAATCGACTTCGCAAAGGGTTTTCACTCGACTACAGATCCTGCAGTATTTAGAAGTATTAAATGATTTATTGAAACCTAGAATTGATTTTAAGCCTAAATTGTCCCCTAAGACCAAACTAAGTACAAAATTAACTTTCGAAGTTCCTCTTTCAGTTTTAATATCCAATCCTTCTTCAGCTAGAAAATTAGCTTCTTCTTTCAGGAAGTAAAGTGAAGAATTTATTCCATGCTGTTTAAGATATTTAGCTTTGACAAAACCAGCCACAAAAATATAGTCCAAATTGGCAAGTAAATATGATGGAATAGTAGGAAACATGTAATAAATGGCACAAAGTGTGTCTTCTGAAGAATGACTCCCAAGAGCATTATTTACTTCAAAATCGTCAACATATATAAAATAAGGGATAAGAATATTCGAATGAGAGAAACAGGATTCTTTTTGCTCATATAATTTTCCATTAATAAAGTTATGGTAGGTATCTTTACATTTAAGAAGATACATATATTCCAAAGTAGTTTGCAGTACCCCAGGGAGCTCAAAAAATCTTTTAATTTGAAACCTTATTGGCAAAAAGTAGGCTTTGATTTGGACTGGTTCCAATGAAGCTTGTCCATTTTTATGTATTTCGTGAACTTGGTTGTCTATTGTGTGACAAACTGGAAACTTAAACAAATCTCTTTCAAGCATATAACGAATAAATTTATATTCGCTTTTAATAAAATACCAGGAATTAAAGCAATCCATGGAAGTTACTTTAAGGTTTTTGTTGAATTCATTAAGGTGGGTAACAGCAGAAGTAGATTTATTGACAACATCAAATACACTGGCAGTAATTTTGGATACATCTTTCAGAACATCAACTGCTTCTTTCCGGCTCAAATTTGGCTTTGAGAAAAGTTTTAAGGAGAAAGTTAACAAAGTTTCTGAAATTTCATTGATATGCGGCAATAACGTGGGACCTGAATTCATATAACTATTTTTTACTTGTAAAACCTCTAAATTTTCTAAATTTTGCTGTTGAACTTTCTGGGTGGCTGATGATGCATTACTAACATTTGAAATTGGATTCGGAGTTTTTATTATTTTGGTCTCACTGGAATATTTGATGTTCAAAAACGAAGTATGAGTTTTAATTAAATGTTTTTTAAAAGCTTTTCTTGACGAAAATGTTTGGGAACATTTGTATTGCGCACATCTATATGTACAACCATGTGCCAATTTCATGGACAGTTTTCAAATGCCCTACCAAATCAGAAGCACACTTAAAACTAAGTTTACAAGAAGAACAATGATACATTGTCTAAGTTTCAAATAGAACAAGTAGGGTAGACAGACCTATGCTCATATCAGAAGGGTTTTGTACTCAACTTACAAAATGCAGTAACCAGCAACGAATAAAATCAAGAAACATGTCAAAGACGATTTAATTGGAGAAAATGTGAAATTCGAGGATCATACTATTATTAACAAAGTTGAACGAATTTTGACTTCTGAGGTATTTGTTATAGTTATACCCATAAATATCTCCTTTGATATTTTTTTCAGATTTTTTAGATCACGGGTGTCCATTCGCGAGGGAGGAAACACATTTTTCATGTATTTCCCCCCTGTGCTCCCACTGAAGCAAAAACTGTCAGTTTAAGAACTGTTTTGAAAAGCTCTCATAGAGAACTTTCATTTGATACTCATATCGACTACCTTTCATGAAACTTTTTTTCAGGGGCCACTCCTCTGTACTGTAATCATCGATTCATGGCCTATTTTTTCGAATCCTAGAATGGTTACAAAGCCCTTTTGCTAGGAGCTCTCTCCTGCCTCTTCGACTTGTTTCAATGATATGTACTCATCTTCATGAAACCTATCACTCCTGAAATTTTCATGCAAATCCTAGCAAAGCTGTAGTGTCTAAGTCGGTAAAAAGCGCATATGGCTCCGTAGCAATATCTTTCCATAGTAATACAGGGCATATTGCTCCACAGTAATACACGAAAATTCAAATCGCTATAACTTCGGTAAATACTATTCGATCTTTATGAAACTTTCCGAAAAGATCAATCTTATAAATAGTCATCTCTTTGCTAAATTTTATTGAGTTTAAGGGTACCGTTTAGATTTTATTCAAGAAAACACAAAATCGATAAATCATACTATTACTAACAAAGTTGAGTGAATTTCGACTTCTCATGTATTTGTTGTTGTTGTACTCATTAAGGCCTACATTCATGATTTTTTTCAGATTTTTCGGATGGAAGGTGTCCAATCGCGAGGGGGGGGTACGCGAAAAGTTCGTACATTTCCCCTTCCCCTGCCCCCCTCGGTACTTATAAGACAATTTTAAGACTTGTTTTGAAAAGATCTCATTGAGACCTTTCCAATGACACCCTACTCGACTACCAATGGTGAAAATTTTTTTTTCAGGGGTCACCCCCTTATATGGGGAGACCCCCCTTAAACGCCTTTGAAAAAATTTTCCGCCCTTGAACTTTCAAGAGGTCACCACTTCTGACCTTTCTACAAAGTTTCATGGCTGTAGCCCTTATAGTTTCGGAGAAAAAGTGCTGTGACATACAGACGGACGGACGGACGGACGGACGGACGGACGGACGGACGGACGGACGGACGGACAGACGGACAGACGGACACAGGTCGTGATTGCAATAGGGTTTTGTATTTTAGTACAAAACCCTAAAAAGTGTTGGAAAAATATTTGTTATAATCAATATTACTTGATATTCCGTAAGAAAGAAACTAGTCCAGTTACATTGGGAATGAGATTTTCTTGTTCAAGACTGATTGAATAAAAATATTTTTGCAAAAATGTCCACACATTTATAGAGCATCTTGGGTACTCGAGGTTTAAAACATGAAATATTTTGAAGCATATGTCAAGAGTTGAAAGAAATGTTGCAAATTTATGTTTGATTCCATCAAAGTATACGTAAAATTCTGTTAATTTGGTTAACTCAGAACCAATAACCACAATAAAGGGCTGAATTCGTTGTTTACTTACGAAAAATCTTTCATTCATGTCAGCTAACGCAAGCTCGAAATCACAAATGTTCTTTATATGTAAAACTATTGAATCTATCCCTTCTTTGATTGTTATTTTTTTCCGTTTCAATTTGGAGTCTTCGTCGTTTTCCAATCGTAATGTGGGAGGGAGAACAGCATTCAGCAATATTGTAATGATGCAATCACGGGAATCTGTAATGCAAGGAGAGTATTCAATGAATGAAGTTGCGTTATTTAATTGTATGATAGTTAATACCTTCACTAATGTCTTCCTTCATAAATTTTTTGAATAGATTTTTCGATTCGGCATCGCATATTCTGTCTTTCAGGTAAGATACAATGTTTTTTAAAAAATCATTCCATTTTTCTAATTATTGAGTGGATTTCCCAGGGAAAGTATATTCAAAATCAATATCAACCTGTAATGACAACATTTTGAAATAATTACAAAATTTATAAGGTTTCCCATTACCAAATATGGTCCCAAATTTCCATTTTTATATACCGGCCATTCCTTTAAAATGGCATCCAAAGTATTTTCAGTTTTCAAAATGCTCAATCTACGATATTGAAAAGATTGGCGCCATCTTTCAACAACCTCCCCCTTTGGGCTATCGTTGTACTTAAGCCACAATTTGTGACGATTTGAAAGTTCTTCGTCTATCTCTTGGATAACCAGATTAGTTTCTGTTGCTTCTGATTGTGTTGTTTTACAGCGCTTAAGGCGCGTTCTTAAGTTGAAGTATCTGTCATATAATTTCCCCTTTGGATGTTTTCTGAATCGGTTTCGAGCTGCATAGTAAGTATCCTAGAATAAAAATAGTAAGTTTTCATATTATACACATTTAAATTTTCTTACAGTATTTTCACTGGGAAAAAATTTAAGAATCTGCTCGGCAATGTGCTGAAAGTGGGCCGTTTGTAGTTTCGGTTGTCATTTCAAATAAAGCTGCACATTAAATACACGTTAAAAACAATTTGTATTGTAAAAATACTTTTTTTCCTCTATTATCTTGAAAACAAAGGACTTTCGCACAATGCACAAACAATGACAAACACGATTTCTTTTACCAAGCTTGGTCAAAATATGAAATTCTACGTGCGCAGCTTAAACGCCAACTCAAGCGATACTCGTATTTGCGCACTTTCATTGATTTTCACAGTTCTCAATAATTAACTTCGCGTCCATAAACTACAAATAAACATTCCCTCGGTTCACTATCAATATCAAATTTACCGTTTTTTGACCGACATTAAAAGGTGTGAAAATCAAAAAAACGTGCGAAATCGGTTACATCGCATTATTTGTGTGGGTACAAAAGAGGCGCGCATTTCCCAAGCTTAGTTTCATGCAAGAAAATCACTATAAACTTTACTTTATAATCTTAATTTGATTTTTTACTAACTTACCGGTCGGAGGCACAAAAATCACAAAATCCACTCCACGCACATGGGTTTACACGTATATGTATATCTATCAACACAACCGGACAGACTGCAACGCGAACACACTGCAACTGAATAAACCAGTTCTTTTTCGTTTAAACAGTGCATAAAATGGCACGATCGAAAATTTATGGATGCCCAACAGGGCTGCCGCATGTATATAATTAGCAAAGTTTTGACCAACATTTTTGCTGTTGCATTTAATATTAAGTTTGAGCATTTCGAATTTCGAAAATAAAGCAGACGAACAATGAAATGAAATATTAAAAATAGGAATGTAAATTTGCTGTATGAATGACTAAATCCCTTATAAAGTATTTTCTGGTTCACTCTTAATTACCATTCCAAGGTAGTGGTTTGCAATTTTTTAATATAAGTGAATTAATGACAGTCCAGGTGAAAAAAATACCAATAAACCATTTAGGGCTCAATAAAGACAATTTTAAATTCCATCCATATAACAAGGTAAACAATAGCACTAGAAATTTTCACCAGCTTTAATCCTCTAAGCTTTTGATATGGTAGCCCTAAAAAGATTATTTCCCGACTTGGCTATCAGGTAGCAAAGTCATGTCGAATATCTCCTAAAAATTTTTCTAATTAGAACAAACATTTGAGCGTTCAAATCAAAAGCGGTTTCTTTATCATGTTTGTTAGAAGAGTTCGTCGCACAGAAAAAGCGTTTTGCAACAACTGGAAAAGCGTTTACTGTAAATATTTTTGCATTCATTTCAAAACGAATAGATATAGATAGTAGTATTTATAATTTTAAAAGCATTTATGTTTGCAATAAACACATAAATCATTTATTTTAACTTTTTTCTCATTTGACTTGATAAGACAAAATATTTGAAAAAATACTGAGGTTGAACGCGTTTTTCGAATGTTGATAATTTTATATTAACTCGAAAATTTGATCAATATAACCGCTTTTCCATTAGATATAACAATTTTCTTTCATAATAAATGCGAATCGTATAAAAGTGGTATTGAACGCGGTCTGCGTTTATCATGATTAGGCTTTTTTCTTTCAGTGTAGCTCGTCGATTCGTTTTTACGTCGACGGTTGTTTGCCGATCGCGGCCAGCTGAAGTTGTAGCGTCACTTCGTGGATGTTTTCGGCGATTGTTGCTATTACATCGAGGGGATCAGTTTTGTGATGCGGGAGAATTGCTTGTGTTGCCATAAGTAGACGCGACAGCCAGACTGCACCGAGAATATTTTCAGGCACGCTGTTGTCGAGTTTGCGAAGATAGCGTAGGAATTGTTACGGTTTCCTGTCGCTTAGCTCTTCCTTTTCGAGCAAATGTTTTAGCAGCAGCGTACCTTAATCGTGTTAATTCACTTGTAATGTTGAATAGCTCGAATCGTTTTTCAGGCTGTGTCAACCAAAGCGACGGGTGGTCGAATGAGAAAGTAGGTGGCCTTATCGCTGATTTGTTGCTCACCGCATCGGCCTCGATAGACGATGAATCTCTGTTTTACACGTGACGATAGTAATTCACTAGACACAATTCACAGGTACACAGATGTAGTTCTTACGCATACACCAGCGCGGTACAACGTCCACATGTACCTACGTCAATAGGTACGTAAATACACTATGATCGGATTAAGCCGATTGTCTTATTATTTCGACTGCTAATCGCATATAATTTGCACGACCCTGTTTTGCGTGGCGTGGCGTCGGCAGATTTTGCAATAACGTAGCAAAATCGTCGTCGTTATCGTTTTTGTTGGGGTCAGCAGTTGTGGGAATTGTGTTGGTCAGTAAATGACAACGCGAATCCTTACTTAACTAACTATACATTTATTCAAGAATCAATTAAATATTTGGGAGTTGGGAGCTACATGTGTTTCTTGATTGATGCCATGTGCACGACTAACCGCTTAATGCAATACAACTTCAGACAATGAGTGTTTGCGTGAATGTAGTGTGGATGTTTGCATATGTCGAAGAAATGTTTGTGCGGGTCTCGGAAACTGTAGCTGACCGCTACATTTTTTTCTTTATATAAATTTTATAATTAATGAAACTATAAATTTGAATAATTAAATTTTTCCAATCTGCAACTAAACTTTGCAACAGTTTTATACCGTTTTTCGAGAAGTTTGCTTAGGTGACTGCTCGATTAGTACACATTTCTTCAGATAATTCTATTCTATTTCCAATAAGTTCGAGTATCTCAACATCTTGATCGAATGTTTCGATACTCGGGAAGGTGATATGGTCAGTATCACCCTTTGACCGTGTGTCTGTCCATCCACCTGTGATACGTTCTGATTTTTAAGACAATACTTATCATGACTGAATAGATTTATGTATAGTCCGTCCTGATAATCACTCAAAACAAATCGCGTTGAGACTCGAACCAGGAGCCTTCGGCTTCCGGGATGAGTACTCTAACCACTACATCACACGGACTACCGTTAGCTTCTACATTTGGCAATAAAAGAGAATGGGTCTTATCAAAATTTTGTAGATTATTTATTTTTATATATTGCTCTTATTTTTCTGTCATAATTAAATTATTTTTTGGTGAAATTGTAAATTGCATTGCCTTTTTGGGCTCAATTAGGCCGAAGTGGTGACGATCAGGCCACTTTTGGCCATAAAGCACCATTAATAAACTTTTTATCCCTATTTACGCTAATTTTGGTTTAAATTATTTTTCAAACGCCCACAAAAATGCTATTAAGTCCTGTTTAGGACCTGTTTATTTTTACTCCGAAGACCGACTATTTTTTCTTAATGGTTAAACCAACTTTAATGAAAAAAACTTATGGTTCAAATTTTATTGCGTTTCTTACTCATAATCTGGTGAAAATATACGCCTGAAATAAATAGAAATATTATTTATATTTCGTGGCTCCCAGGAAAGAATACAAACTAATTGTCTGAAACGCAAATATGCTATGTAAAATATTATATGTATGCACACTAAATAAAAATTTCACTTTTAATTGCTAGGATTTTTTTACGAGTATGTTCCTACATTCTATTCATATTCATTCACCTTCGTACCATTAAAAACGACTATGTCTTGCATTATAAAAACTCAACAATTGCAACTAGATTTTCAACTTCAATTCAAAAATTGTCATCAAAACTCTCACTCGCGCACTTTTTGCACAATCAAGGTTCAAACAACATACAAACTTACTTACGAGTATATGCTATTCATGGATTTCTTAAAGTATTTTATCTGAAGCTTTGCGGTATAATTCATTGAATTATATTTAATTGCAAGAATTAATTACTGGGGACAAGCTAAAATTCCCCTATTACTATTTACTGTACACATTTACGATGCTATTCCATAAAGGTTTGGAATATTTTTTGTAAAATTACAAAAATTCATTCAATCATTGAAACCATACATAGAAATTGCTTTTTAAGTGCATGAAGTGCGACTTGTGTACGAATATCACAGCATATGTATGTACTCGTATGTATGTCCATATAAATATGATTTCAATAATTACTCTACAAAAACGTGATGTCTTTTAACAACAAAGAAGAATTCAATGCTTTCGTCGAGCAATGCTATGAATTTTATTTGACCCAAGGCTATAAGAAACTTAACTGATATATGTACTAATATACGAGTAAGTATGTTTGAAAAAAGGAACATATTTCGTTGTTGTGGCTAACACATTAAAATTAACCCAAAATAAATTTATTGTAGCAGAAATTACGGTTTTAGCTACACTTTTTGAACTATCAAAAATTTTATCGGTGAAAATTGATAAATGTATGTTCATATTTATATTAATGTACTCAACATACTTACGTTTAAGTATAAAGAAAAAAAACAAATTAAAGGAAACGAACCGCTGCATGTACATATGAGTCTATTTCTCCATGTATGCAAAAATCTCGCCACTCAATGCCGTTGATAAGAATTAATCTCGAGACAAGCTCAATGAAATTAATAAAGACTGGCTTTTCTAGTAAACGACATGCTCATTAAAATATTTAATGAGAACATATGAATACATTCGCATGTACATCAAAACACATGTAGTTTATTTCCGTTTAATGTTGCACATATCCAAATGCATGCATCCATCATTATCGTATTTAAATTTTATTAAAAACTGGATTAATTATTAAATTAATATTTGAGAGCTTTAAAACATCAAATGCTTGTTGTACGTATGTAAAGATTTCCACGTAGGATGAAACAAACAATCAAAGCACAGATATAGAGCGAATAACTTCTAAGAATAGCATTTTTCTTAAACTGGAAAATGTCGCTGGCGATTAACTCATTCTGGTGATTCTTAGAGCATGTCATTTGATACGAAATGACGTCATACGAGTGGCCTACAGTTCTTGTGAGTATACTTATCGCGCTATCACAGTTATTAAATTTAGTTTACAAATTAGTTTTAGATTTAATTGAACACACCATTTGAAGCAAATCTAAATACATATTGCACTTCACCTACTTTCCCCAAAAAAATAGTGAAAATAAACAAACTAAAATTAACGATAGTAGATTCAAATGAGAGTATTTTATTTTCATTCCGGTACATTGATGAGATCATAGTAAAGTTATGGGCGTAGTTGCAGTGCAGAAAGTTAGGAAATGTACAATTTTAATTTGTTGCCACTAATTACAGCACGTATAACAACATGATCAGATGCATGCCGGCCACTTTAAATTTTCTTGAAAAAAAATTTATTATACATTTAACGGGAAATTAAAAGACTGCCAGGGATGGAGATAAAGTGCTTTGCTATTTCCGCTTCCCAAGGTCGCACTATCTTCTGTGGAAAGCAACACGTTTTCAACTGAAATTTTTTTATAAATACAATATATGCACAAAAATATCTTCGAAAATCAAAAAAGCAAGATTTAAAAGCAATAAAGGAGATAAAATAATATTTTAAGTTACCAAACGCCGTCATAGGATATTTTAGCCTTTTAAGTATGTGTGAATTGTTTGAAATTATATTTCAAAGTTTTGCAATCTTTCAGCTGATTTTCTATGTCGAAGATGATTATCTATGTATATCGAACAAAGGTTCTCACTTTAAGCTGTAATCTAAGCCGCCTCCTCGTAGTGCAACCTGGGTAATCTCAAATGGCCTAGCCGATACGATTCTGCTTTGCTATTTGACCATAGCAAAGGAACGGAAATCGGACATCGGAAAGGTTGTGCAGCATTTGGGAGTAGCAAAAAATGACACAAACTCCTGAGCACCCTACATATATGAGGGAAATAGGCGCTGAATAAGCCTAGGCTGGATAAAAAATCACCACGATAGAAATCAGGGGCCAAAGATAAACTTTTGTGTGGTAATGCCCTCATCGCTATTAAAGCAATCGTAAGCGGAACATTCCTGCGTTATTTTGCATCAGAAGCAACTACATTTAAACCTCGAACTTCATTACAACACAAGTCACTTAAATTATTGAATTTGTCTTGCTATTACTAGTGCAGGCTACCAAGATAAAAATGAGGTTTAACCTCCGATTTCTTTGAAGACGCATAGATTTTCATGAAATCTTGGAAATAAGCTCTACTTACCCTCCACATAAAAATCTACTCTATGACGATATGTGCTTTTTGTTTTTAAATATGTTGAGTTCCTGACACCCCTGAGCGCTCATCACGGCCTGATCCGCAACATCAACGCTCAAATCAACTTACACAGTTATTTAAGTTTAATTAGCACTGTAATAATTAGCCTATTTGTAATTAATTCGATGTATTTGATTGATTTATCAATTCATCGATCATATTAATTCAATTCACCAAATTCGAACTCAATTCGCCACAAAGTGAAAATACTTCAAGTTTAGAGTACCAAATTTTTATTTTAATCAATCGACTAACCCATTTTTCATTCATCTTTTAATTGATAAAACTTTGAAACAAACATTTCGTCATTGTTCAATTGTTGGTTGGTCTGTATCATAGCTGCTGAACGTTTATTCAAAGATTTTTAACTACTTTTTGAGCTTTTTGCTGAATTTATTAAATAAAAATAATAAAATCAATGTTCGGGACAAAAGAGCCCTGGCGCAAACATTTGAAGGCCACGGCGGGATTCACTTGGTTTTAATTTTGCCGTACATAACTAAATAATTGTTTTTCTCCGGTGAAGTGTTGTGTGGTGTTTTGTGTAGTGTCGTGGTGTATCCGCGCTTTCTGTTTCTGGCCGCTTTGCGACTTTCTACGCGATGGCGAATGTGGATCGCCTGATCGAGGACCTAAAAGGATTGGCTCGAATTATCGAAGGCATCATTTCAAACTACAAGAAGGATTCGCCCTCAAGGAAGCAGGAAGCCGGGTACTATGCGGAGCGACTGCTGCGACTAGAGGCCCTGTGGGAGGATTTTGAGCTAGGATATAGTCATATCCCATCCCTACCGGAGATCGCTCCGTCGCACGAGTATTTTACCCAACATATATACGACACTACCAAAGGCAACTGCTTCCGTTACCAGCAGCACTTCCGCGATCAAATGTGTGCCAAAACACACGTGGGCACGCCAGCCGAGGAACAGTCACCAAAATGGCTCGAAATTCAGGATAATGAGGACAAGGGCTACGCTGCAGAAGCCTCGGCACCAAGAGATGCCAGTGTGGTTAGGATGCTGCGGCGCTACAAAGTCATGGCAGGCTCGTTGAGGAGGATCTTCGACCGTTTGGATCAAAAGGAGGTCACTCGAACCTGCTGCAGGAGTAAACTCATGACCCTCCAACGAAATTGGCAACAACTGAATGAATATCATCAGAAGATCGCCGAGCTCTATGACGATCCTGAAGCGTATGGTTTTAACGTGTAACAGCAAAATCATTTGGAAGAGCTTACCCAAGATTGGGTCATACGTTTGGAATCGAAAATGGACGAACTTAGCGCCACACCTGCCTCAACGGCTCTGCCTGCGACTCCTCTTACCATGCCTCTGCCGAAAATAAGACTCCCCGCCTTCGATGGAAACTATTTACATTGGCAACAATTCCATGACTTGTTCCTGCAAATGGTGCATAGCCAACCGATGTCTAAGTGCCAGAAGCTATGGTACCTCAAGGCCGGTTTTACCGGAGAAGTGGAGTTCTTGATTCGAAATTTCACATTGTCGGATGACAACTACGAAGCGGCTTGGACAACCTTGAAGGAAAGATACGACAACCGGCGACTATTGGTAGTGACGCTCATCGATAAATTGATCAGTCAGCCATCTCGTGCTAATGAAAGGCCATCAGTGGCAGCAATAAGGGCTCTTCATGACACCACGCAAGAGTGTCTCAGAGACCTGGAGAACCCACAAGGGACTGCGATCCATTGCTGCTACATGTGCTAGTCCGAAAATTGGATCTAGTAACTCACATATCATACGAACTTCATGGAAACGCGTATCCAGGCTCTCGAGACGCTCGGCCATAAAACAAAGGAATCGGAGATCAACCATAGGAAACTGAAACAACGCCGAAACAAGACTCGAAACAGCTAACAAATGCAGAACCGCCATCGCTTGCTTTAACGACTCTGATGGAGCCCTGACACCAAGGACATGTACTCGGGACAGCCGTCGTCAGGCTGGTCACCAGCAATGGGAAGACGACGGACTGTCGAGCTGTGCTGGATCCGGGCTCACAAATAAACCTAGTCACCAAAAGAATCATCAAAAATACACACCTTGCCCTCATAGAAAGAGTAGGCGTTGGTACTGAGAAGGCATACCATAAGGTGAACCTCGGCCTAAGATCCAGATTATCAGGATATGCCGCGCAGTTGGAAGCCTACGTCATGGACAAAACTATATAACCGCAACCGTCTCAAAACTTGAACATAAAACTACCAAACACATAAGGCTGGCAGATCCAGACATGTTGCTGAGTGCCAAATACTTTTACGAGATCCTAGCCATTGCACAAATAAAGTTGAATCCACAGCTCCCAGTGCTCCAGAACACGCTCCTATGGTGGATTGTGACCGGAACAGTGATCACAACTCAAGTGTCTGCCGTAACATACGGCATCTTGGCGGAAGATAACCAGCCTAATCAGCTCATCAAGCGATTTCGAGAGGTCAAGGAGGTACAGGATCCGCAGCACAAGCTTACGTTAACTGAAAGGGCTTTTTTTTGTGGTAGGGAGGTCAATCCAATTTATGCACAGAGTGTGGGACTCCCATTCTCGCAAGGAGGTGACTGGACTACCCACTAAACACCTCCCCTGTCAACCTGAAAACCCAGCCTGGAACCGTTTGACACATTATTTTGGGCCATGTGTCGTTTTGTTACGCTGTGAGGAGCCTTCAAGCTGGGGGATCCCTTTCCTAGCGGGAGGGGAAAGGGGAAATGGAAGTGCCAGAAAAGCGATCCCCCAGCCCCAGCGCCCACGGCTGCTGTGAGTCCCTTTTATATTTTAGGATTGCCCGAGCATAATGTGCCACCTTGTTCTTTTTGTCAACCGATTCGAGCATCACCGCTACTATATTATACAGGGTGAGCTGTCCCGTCTCCCTGTAGAGTTTCCTACGCAGCCTGACCCATTTTGTGCACGCAAAAAATGTGTCTCAGGCAATGTCCTCCTCTCCTGGGCAAAACCGGCAATCGGGAGACCGTGATTTACCAATCTTGTGAAGGTAAGACTGAAAACACCCATGCCCGCTCAAAAGCTGGGTCAGATAGAAGTCAGTCTCACCATGCCTTCGACTGAGCCACGGTCTCACATCTGAGATGAGGCGCGCAGTCCACCGTCCCTTCGTGCAATTGACCCAAGACGATTGGCAGTAGCCAATCGTTGAGCGAGCGCTGTCTCTCCTCGCGGACAACCATCTCCCTCGCACCCTCGCTTCGGCGCAGGTAAATAGCTTGGCGCTCTCTAGCACAGAGGGTGACAGGTATCACACCTTGCAATAACTCTCACCGCCGGATCAGAGACTGTCGGATACGAAGATGCAATTCTCAGTGCTCCTCTTCTCTGTACCTGTGCCAAACGTTTTCGGTATACCTCCTTGCTGAGAACGTTGCCCCATATTTCTGCTCCGTACAGTAGCACTGACCCTACAGCACTCATCAAGAGGCGCCTTCTTGACGGGCTGGGTCCCCCTACGTTGGCTAAGTCGACTCAGAGCCGATACTCCCAAAGCAGCCTACTCAGCCGTTGCCCTGATTTGCTCATAGACACTCATCTTCGAGTCGATCTGTAGCCCCAGGTACTTCACCGCTGGCTTCGATTCGATTTGTATGTCTCCAATACTGATCATCCTTACTCTAGGAATTCTCTTTTTTGTCAAGATGACCACTTCGGTTTTCCCTAGTGCTGAACTGAGCCCGCGAGCAGTCATCAAGTCCCTCTCTCGGCGCATTAGCATACCTAGCCTAAGTTGTGCCAGTTCAACGGTGCGTCCAGTGACCAGAGCCACAACATCATCCGCATAGCCGACCAAGCACGACTCATCTGGCATCTCAAGTCTCAGTAGCTCGTCGTAAGATACGTTCCACAGGTCTGGACCAAGGATAGATCCCTGGGTAACACCCGACGTAATTTTCATCCTTCGTTGGCCCTGTGTCGTGTCGTAGAGCAGTCTTCGGTCCTTTAGATAGTTCCTCAAAAGCCGCATTAGATATTCTGGAACTTGAAAAGAGTTCTCCAGCGTATCTAGAATATTCACCCATCTAGCGGAGTTGAAGGCATTCCCGACGTCGAGTGTCGCCAACAGGACGATCCGTCGCTTGATACGGCTACATGCCTTTGCGCTTGGACCGCGTTCACCACCTCTGCAATCGCATCAATGGTAGAACGTCCTGCTCTAAAGCCGTACTGCCGAGAAGATAGGTCCCCAGCAGCACGAATCCCGTCAGTGAGTCTTGTCTTGTTGAGTTTCTCTAGCACTTTCCCAGCCGTGTCTAGCATGCATAACGGGCGGTATGCAGACAGCGATTCGGGATTTCCCTTCAACTTGCTGATCAGCACGAGCCTCGCCACCTTCCATCTTACCGGGAAAACCCCGTCCCGTAGGCAAGCGTTGAATGTTCTGGGCGTTTATTTATTTTAAGAAGTCTTTGAATTCACTTTTCAAAGCTGTCTTCATTCTTGCTTCACACTCTTAAATCTGTCATTCAATTTAGTTCAGCTTCACTTTAATCTTGAATTTACTTTTCACATGATAAATATAACACATCATTTACTTCCTTATCTAACACTGATTTATCAAACAGTCCGTGATGAAATGAGGCAACAAAAGTACATTCCAGCCAATTTTCTAAATAAAGTACTCTAAAAAACTTATTTATACTTAAAAATAAAGTAAGGGTGTGATAAACAAAATCACTTAACATAGTAAAACGTGAACATTTTCACAATTATATCTATGTAATATCATTTCGAACGATCCTAATTTGCTCTCACGGTATGATTAGTTATTGTATGTTAGTAGTAAATCAATACTAAATCCACTTTCAATATGATATTACTGGGTTGATTAATATGATTTCTTACTTCGCTCAGGCAATAAACTTTCTTTAGCATAATTAAAAAGTGAAAGCAATCCTTGCTTTTTGCCTTTACGAGAGAAATAATTCACTATAACATCTCGGTTATCTAGCAAGGGACTCTCCTCTGAAACTGTCGGGTGTACATTATCATTGGCACTCAATGAAACAAAAAGCGCAAATGGGGCAATCCAAATGCAAAGTGTAAAGAATGCGGAAACCTCCATAAATGGATGATAGTTGTATGTGAAATATTAAAACGCAAAAAATGATTTGCCACTAGCATCACCACTGTCCCTAAGAAAGGTATCGATAAAAATTCCACAAATGGAAAATTCTTCATTATCAATAAATGAAAAAGTTGAGCTCCTAAACTGGATAGTATCACCGACCAAGGCAATTTGTCCGTAAATATAAATAGAAGGTAAACAATTGACGTTGCAAGAAATTAATGGCAAAGTTGCATGTAAATCATATCTTGTTCTGGCACTTTTTCCGTTAAATTAATGACGTGGGCACTGCCGATACTTCACCGTAGGACTTACTTGCGAACTTCCAAACAGTTGTCGTTGCATTCGTCCGACTGCAAGCTTTTGTTTGCATTGAGCAAGAAGTAGCGCCACAACGTAAAAGCGAAAAATGGTTCGTTCCTTGCTTGCACCTTTTCCCTGCAATCGCTGTACGGAAATACAGTTAATTATAAATATAATGACACAGGGTTGCACTTACTGTACACGCAATTAAACCGGGAAAAAATATGAGACACACACAGGTCTTGGCCACAGGGAACCGGACTACAGTAGATGAGTGCGGTGGCGCACCAAAACCAGGACAGAGGCACTAACTTCTTTAACCCTTACTTGCAAAACCATGAGCAAACTCCTTCGCTTAGCGATACAGATGAAAATCGCGTAACTGGAACACCGCCTAATATATTCAACGCGTTTCCGATAGTGAAATTTCAGCAGATTTCTGGGATGCGCGAACTGTTCTCCGTCGCGAATGACGTGACACTCTGCGACAAAACTGACGTAGGATGGGAAGTCATACGTTGGCGCATAGCGTATGTATTAGTCACCTACTAATGGTCATGTGGGGTAGTCTGTGTGGCCTAGTGGTTAGAGTATGAACCCATAAGCCGAAGGTCCCAGGTTCAAATCTCGTTGGGAGCAACGTGATTTAGTTCAGGGGATTTTTCGGACAGACTACGAGTGTTCACTCAGTGATGATATGTACTGATTTAATCAGATCATATCATAGCTGGGCAAGCACATGGGAGCATGGTACTAACCAAACCAACTTCCGAAAAAATCAATACGGCCATGAAAATGAAGATACGCTAACTATCTCTAAGCGAAGCCCGAGAGGGGCTGTAGTGCTACAAAGAAGAAGAATGGTCATGTGGGTGGTAGTGACGTCTGCTGCCATCTGTCTTTTCATCTAACGTCAACGACTGAATAATAGTCGGCAGTGGCGTAGAGCCGATTTATTACACATTTGCAGATTTTCACGCCTTTTTGACGCTTAAAGGTCAGTTCAATTAAACTAAATAAATCTTTGGGCAAACTATTGGAATCCAAAATTGGAGCTGCTTCCAAAATTAAACTCAATGTCTCTATCATCTAACTCATAAAATTCATAATAATATTTCAAATACCAACACCATTTGGAATGATTGTTCGAGTCTTCTTTTTGATGCTTCTGGTTGCAATATGGAACAGCTTCACAACTTGCGCAATTGAGAAATGTTTTGCTTTCAACGCGTGTAAAACAAACTTGACAATGTAGAGGGAATGTTAAGTGTTCAATTTCGTGCAAAATAAAATCGGATCATTTTCCAACAGTACTAATGCAGAGTATCAAGGTGGTTTTAGAGTAGGTAAATCGACAATAAACCAATTGCTCACTGTCAAGCAGGCACTTGAGAAATGCTGGGAGTTCAGCTTAGACATACATCAAATTTTCGTTGACTTTAAGCAAGTATACGATAGTACTGATCGTAACGTACTGCTCTGCTTTGGCATCCCAGCCAAAGTAGTCCGTTTTACCAAAATGACAATGACATCGCACGACCTCCCAAGTCCGCGTCAATTATCAACTCACCGATGCCTTTGACACAAATATCGGACTAAAACAGGGAGATGGGCTGGCCCCATTGCTTTTGACTCTGGAATATGTCATAAGAAAGTTATCTGTCGATACATGAGGTACATTGCTATACATGGAGTCATGTAATAGCCTATGCGGACGACATTAACTTTTTGCGCGGCAATTAACAACTGCCGTAGTCCGCGTGGTGAAGTGGTTAGAGCACCGTAGTCCGCATGTTGAAGTGGTTAGAGCATTCATCCCATAAGCCGAAGGTACCTGGTTTGACTCTCGTTGGCGGCAACGAGATTTAGTACGGGGGATTCTTCGGACGGACTATAAGCTCGTTCTGTGATGGTGCGTACTGGCTTAAAATTAGATCGTATTAAAAGCTGGATGGACGGTCACACGGTCAAAGCGTGAAACTGACCAAATCGTCTTGTAGAGTGCCAACACATTCAATCATGATAATGAGATACTCTAACTATCTCTAGGCGAAGGCCCGAAAGGGGCTGTAGTGCTGAAAAAAAACAATTAACAACTGACAAAGAACTCTTCCTGAAACGCGACAGCGAAGCAAAACTAGTAGCGCGACAAACCAATGAAAATAAGACAAAGCTCATGACGCAGTTGAGGAAAAATACCTCAAATACACAAAATATCACGCTTGGTAATTACAATATCCAAAAAAAGAACGAATTTGTGTATTGGGGCGCCAAAATAATGAGAATCGCTAATGAAAAAGACTAAGTACGCCGAAGAATACAGCCGCAAATAAAATATTTTATTAAGTTTTAACGGTCTTTTAGACCAGCTGCATACACAGGAAAACGGAGCGCCATGTATACAAATCTGTGATAAGACCTGTGTTAGACTATGGGTGCGAAACATGGACTCTAACCCACGCATCCACAAACATATTGAACGCCTTTGAAAGACGGGTCCTGAGGCGAAGGAGGACCAATGGTGAATTCGATACAACCATGATCTGTATGAAATTTTTGACGAGCTGGAGGTCTCAACGATTGTAAGACAGTGGAAGCTTCAATGGGCCGGAATGGGCGAACAACGGATACCCAAAAACGTATTCGTTAGGGGAACTGTAGGGCGGAGACCAGTGGGGAAACCGAGGAAACGCTGGTCTGACTCGGTCGACGAAGTAAGTTTATCACTGCTTGGATTTTGATACTGAAAGACGTTGTCAATGGACCGAGACAGTTTGAGGCGCTATTTGCAGGAAGCGAAAGCCCAAGAGGGGCTGTAGTGCGACGACCAAGAATAAGAGCGTTTTCTTGTCCAAATAATTTCCTTTATTACTTAACTAACGGACTTCAGCACGAATATATGATAAATATCTGACTCAAACCAGGCTTATGACCTTAAATAAATTCATGAACTTATTTTCTAAACTTTTGACACATAATCAAAAGCGTAATGACAGCGGAAATCAACAATTAACATCTATTTGTTTCCTCCCTAAATTATTTCAGGTCAGTTCAATTTATAAGGTCACCATTCAATTTCAACAAATCAAGCTGCACCTCTTACGTACGAGCATTACAACTTCGAACGTAACTTGCATTGATTTCATAACTGACTTCATCATTTCACTCTTGTCTTTCCATCTTGGTGACTTTTAGTCTTTTGCTGCTGCTGTTTTTACCACTATGCACAATTGTTATGATTGAGCTAATGCATCATCATCACAAACCCGCGAATACTTTCAATGAACTCATCCAAACTTGGGCGAGCAAACCGCGAGTCAGCAACAAGTCAAAGCCCAACCAAACCCAAGCTCAGCGCGTATGCACTGAATTGCATTTAGCATAAGACAATCGTTAAGTGGCTAATAATTATGTTGACAATTCAAATTAAGAAGTCGGAAAATCTTTTTGTGTCTAAGCGTTCTTCGCTTCAACTTGAGACAGTTTGCTTGGCTCACTTAAGAGGCTTTGTGTCTTTTGTTTTTCTGATGATTAAGTAGCTTTCAGCGCTAGCATTCATTCATTTGTCTGATGTTATATTATTTTTCTAACTCAAGGCACTACTTACATGGATGTTGTGAAGTAATAGTGCTGGGGCGACAAAGCTGGCGACGTGAGAACATCAACTATTGTAGTAATTAGGTGTGTAGAGATTATGAGACAATGGAAGTCTAGATTTCAATGAATTGAGTCTTTTTGAGTTCCTCTTTTTGTAATGACCATGGGTGATGGTGAATGTGGAGCAGTTACTTTTGAATCGCGTGATCGTGATTTCTTGCAGAAAATTTTTGGAATTCGGTGAACTATTTCGTAATTAGAGGCTACATTCTCCTTCTAAAAACCTAAGAAAATTAACAAGAAGTTTTGTTTATGTAAACAGTAAATGCTACACTTTAAAATGTCTCCATCTAAGAAGACAAGAAGTTGTTCCAAGAAGGCGGGCGTTAATCTCAACAGTTTCAAACCAAATAAGAATATCTAAATTATTTTTTTTTTGTTTTATTTTAACTCCTACAATTGCTAATAGATGTTTGAAGCAAATCGAAAGTAAATTTTTTCCCGATTAGTACTCAGGTTGTAACGTGGGCTTGATAATGATCATGCACTATTCAAATGAAAACAAAGAAATATTTTGAGATGAGATAAGCGTTTGTTTTAACTCTAAGGAATGTAGCATGTGGTTGTTTCTTCGCAGAATACGCTTAACTGACGTCGATGCAATGTAAAAATTAACCAACTCGATATATTATTTCACTAAAGAATAGGGAAAATAATTTTAGGGTGCAAGTTAAGGGAATACATTTTTGTTTTCGTAGTGTAAAGAAATGGCTTTTATTGTTTCTGAGAATAAGTAAAAAGCCTTCCTTTGAATTTTGTGTATTACTCGTATTTGCCTTATTGTAATGTTTTTGACCGCTATCATTCGGTCTTCTTCAGCTGTTTTCTTTCAACATTCTATAGGTAATTAAAAGGTATTTATTTGGTAATCAGCTCAGCTCCACCAACTCTGGATGAAGTTTCACAGCCCAAAAGAATAATCAAGCACCGGGCATCGATGAGATTCCAATAGAGCTCATCAAATATGGTGGTAGCAGAGTTCATAAAGCTTTTCACAAAGTCAACCAGCACATTTTGCTACAAGAACACACACCAAAGGAGTGGAGCCAACCTATTATATCGCATATCCACAAAAAAGGTGACAAGCTACAGTGTGAAAACTATAGGAGCATATCAGTACTTTATATGGCGTACAAAATATTTTCAAAAGTCCTAGAAGATAAAATCGGATCATATGTCAACAGTATTGTTGGGCAAATCAAGGTAGTTTTAGAGCGATCGACAAATTGTTCACAGTCAAGCAGGTACTTGAAAAATGCTGGGAGTTCAACATAGACGTACACCAAATTTTCGTTGACTTCAAGCAAGCATACGACAGTATCGATCGTAACGTTCTGTGCCAAATAATGCTTGGTTTTGGCATCCCAGCCAAATTAGTCTGTCTTACCAAAATGACAATGACGTCGACAACCTCCCAAGTTCGCATCAATAACGAACTCACCGATGCCTTTGACACAAATAGCGGACTAAATCAAGGAGATGGGCTGGCCCCATTATCATTGAATTTGGCTTTGGGATACGTCGGAAGCTACCTATCGATACACGAGGTGTATTACTACACAAGTCGAGCCAACTAGTAGCCTATGCGGACAACATCAACATTTTATCAAGGCCATTAACAGCTCTCAAATAGGCCTTCCTGAAACTCGACAGTGAAGTAAAACTAATAGGGCTACAAATCAATGAGAATAAAGCAATGCTCATGACGCACTCGAGGAAAAATACCTCGAATACCCAAAATATCACACTTGGTGAATACAGTATCAAAAACGTGAGCGAATTTGTGCAATGTACTGATCAAACTGTTCGTCTTTCCCTGTCAAGCGCTTACAAGTTAGAAGCATTGTCGCCAGTTAAGCTGAAAACAAAAGCAGTCAAAGTGAACACCATTCAAGTCAAGGTAAACCCTCATATCCAATGTGCAAAGCCAAACATAAGCTTTTTGAGTGCAACTCATTTAAACAAGCGACACTTCAAGCGCGAGGAGATTAAAAAATCCAACCTATGCTTCAACTATTTTTGACAACATCGAGCGAATAAATGCACTTCTACTCACGGTTGTAAGATTTGCAGTAAGAACCGCAATACTCTTTCACAGTTAACATCGGCAGATTCTCCCTTCTAACCTAGACCTGCAGCTTCACTGACTATATAAGGTCATAGTGTCTATACCAGCAAAACTATATGTTGCTTGCAACGGCTCAAATAAGAGTATCTCTTCCTCATGGAGGTTGCTTAACGTTTCAAGCGTTGTTCGATTCCGGTGCACAGCGATCATTCATAAGTGAGTCAGCAGTCTAGCTACTACAGGCGAAGTGCAAAGGCTCCAAATTCAAGATAAGTGGGATTGGAGCAGTTGAAAATATCACCTCTAGAAGAAAAACGAAACTTTGTGCTATTATTCAATCTGAAAACAGACAAAAGGAAGAACTCGCTTTAAACCACTCATTCTCACAACTATAGCCGCATCACTACCGTGCGTCAAAATCCCTCTAGTTATTCCACAGGGATTAACAATTCACGATCCAGCTGACCCAAGATTTAATGAACCATCAACCGTGGACATTCTTATTGGAGCAGATCTATATAGAAGATTATTGTTACCAGGACTTCTACCCAGTCAACCATGTGCCAAGGGGTGGGTGCTCTTTGGAACAGTGCCATGCAAACCATCTACAGCAGTAAGAGGATTCATATCTTATCAAGATCTGGAGGAAACACTGCGTTAATTTTGGAAGACAGAAGAGTTTCCAGCAATAAAACACTTGACCAACGAAGAAAGAAAAACTGAGGATTTTTACTTGCAAACAGTGTATCGACAGTTAGCAGGGAGATACTCTATTAGTCTACCGTTCAAGATTGAAATAGATCCATTCGCAGACACCGGTGAAACCCAAAAAATTGTGTACATCAGATTTAGGATATTGGAGCAACGGTTGATACAGAAACCGGCGCTGTACGATCACTATCGGTGATTCATGAAAGAATATCTTGATTCGGGTCACATGACAAGAGTACCAGCAGATCGAGCTAAAATGACAAATGACAACAGCATATTTTCTTCCACACCTTCTTCTTCTTCTTCTTCTTAGCACTGCAGCCCCTCTCGGGCCTTCGCTTCCTGCAAATAGCACCTCCAACTGTCTCGGTCCATTGACCACGTCCTCCGATTCCGAAAGTTTAAGCAGCGATGAACTGTCTTCGTCGACGGAGTCAGACTAGCGTTTCCTCGGTTTCCCCACTGGTCTCTGACCTTCAGTTCTCCCAATGAATACCTTTTTGGGAATCCGTTGTTCGTCCGTACGATTCATGTGTCCAGCCCGTTGAAGCTTTCGCAGTCATCGTTGAGACCTCAAGCTCGTCAAAAATTTCATACAGCTCATGTTTGTATCGAATTCACCATTGGTCCACGTCTAGCTTCCCTTCAATTATTCGCCTCAGGACCCGCCGCTCAAAGGCGTTCAATATATTTGCGGATGCTTGGGTTAGGGTCCATGTGCCGCACCCATAGCATAACACAGGTCTTATCACCGATTTGTATACTTAGAGCTTTGTTTTCCTGTGTATGCAGCCGCTCTTCAAGATCGTCAAAACTGAAAAAAATATTTTATTTGAGAGCTGTATTCTCTGACGTATTTCTTCTCTTTCATTACCCGTTTTCATTATTTTGGCACCTTAATACACAAATTTGCTCACAGTTTATATACTGCATTCGCCAAGTGTGATATTTTGTGTATTTGAGGTATTTTTCCTCGACTGCGTCATGAGCTATGTTTTATTCTCATTGATTTGTAGCCCTGCTAGTTTTACTTCGCTGTCAAGTTTCAGGAAAAGTTCTTTGGCAGTTGTTAATGACCGTGGCAGAATGTTGATGTCATCCACATAGGCCACTGCTTTGCTCGACTTGTATAGTAATGTACATCGCGTATCGACAGGTAGCTTCTTTATAACGTACTCCAGAGCCAAATTGAATAGCAATGGGGCCAGTCCATCTCCTTGTTTTAGTCCGATATTTGTGTCAAAGGCATCGGTGAATCGATTATTGATGCAGACTTGAGAGGTTGTCGACGTCATTGTCATTTTGGTAAGACGGACTGGGATGCCAAAGCAAAGCATTATTTGGTACAGTACGCTACGATCAATACTATCGTATGCTTGCTTAAAGTCGACGAAAATTTGCTGTACATCTAAGTTGAACTCCCAGCATATTTCAAGTACCTACTTGACTGTGAACGATTGGTCTTTTGTTGATCTACCTGCTCTAAAATCCTTTTAACACTCCCCAATAATAGTGTTGGCGTATGATCTAATTTTAGTTTTTAAGATCTTTGAAAATGTTTTGTACGCCGTAGAAAATAATGATATGCCTGTATAATTTTCACGCTGTAGCTTGTCACCTTTTTTGTGAATAGGAAAAATAACTGATTGCCTCCACTCTGTTGGCACATGTTCTGGTTACTTTAAGCTTACAATTGCTACACTGGGACCTTACTATTTTTCTATGGCGATCATTTGAAAAAAAGTACAGTTATTGGGATACATCTCGAGCCGATGCATTAGCGTTTGCTGAAAATGGACAAATGTCGTAATTGTCTCACACTTCCCTGAAAATCACACGAAATACGTTCTTGCGCCATCCTTCAATGTTAATTTTTTAATGCCCGCTCCTTACAAAACGCTATCCCCGGTTTTTTAAATAGTTTTTCAACGGATTTTTCACTGACGTGTGAAACTTGAAACGAATACAGTTACAGTACCATTTGTTTAGCAGTACATACGAGTATACTGCCAGTCTGAACCGTCACTCAAATACGTCAATTTACCACACGACCGACGTTAAGTGGCAGTTCAGTAGCAGAGATATTTCATTTAACATTTGTCAGCTGATCAGTAATTATGTACGGATAACAGATCTCTGTCGTGTATCGCTCCGAAAAATCGGAGGTTATTCGCTTTCGTCCGTTAATTTATTAGTTTTGTTTTCTATGAATTCATCGATGTCATATCCAGGGCCGGCGAGAGAAAATTTGGGCCCAGGGGTAACCAATTACGGGCCCTAAACCCCCCTCAACATGAAACACAACTATAGAATATGCTAAGTGAAATATGTGCATGCTGATTCTATGAAGAGAAGGGTTATAAAAATTATTTTCAAACAAATTTTTCCCATAACAAGCTATACAAATATGAGGTATACCAAAGTATTGAATAGAAATATAGACAGCAGTATTGAATAGAAATATAGACAGCAAGTAGGCCACTTTTTGGAGTTAAGAGTTTTATTGTAATGTCAATTTAATATATTTAATTATTAATTATAATTGTAAATTAGCTTTTCTTGCTTTCTTGGTTGCAAAATTTCTTATCAGAGTATCAAAATCCAACTCCCTAGCTAATGGGGCCTCGATGCAAAGAGTGACAAGTGCTGAAACACGCATTTGTGAAGAGCATGATCGATGAAAGTTTTTAATGTGAGCAAGAACACTAAATGAACGTTCAGCACTGGAGACAGTAACAGGTATGGTGCAAAATAAATGGAGGGCAACACACACATTTGGAGAAATCGTCTCCAGATTTCGAACAAAGATCGCATTTAGCAATGTAAAGGGTGATAACTCTTCTTCGAAGTTGCCTTTGTATATGTGTTTCAGATGGATCATTTCATCTCCTAAATCTTCAGAAATGGCCAATTTGTGTTTTTAAACGAAATTTGTGGCAGCACTTCAAATTTCAGTTTCGTCCATCGCTTTGAATAGCCATAAAAAAGAGAAACCATTATGTAAATCCTTCATGGCATTAAACCTATTGGATATTCCCGCAATAACCGAGTCGATGATTACGTAGAAAGTGTTTCTTTTGAAATTGGTCTCATGATCGTCTGCACTCGTGTCGTCGTCATCTTCGTTTTCATCGATCTTCTTTTTCATCATCTTCGTTTTCATCTTTCGAGTATTTGGGAAGGTTGATAAAAACCCCAATTTAATGGCAACCGTTTTGCATTCACTTGAAATATCATCCCATCGATTCGAATCAAATTCAAGTCAGACACCAAACTTTCGAGATTCTAACTTCGATGTCAATAGTACCGTCTCTGGTTTGAAGAATGATGATCCTTTCATTTATAGCTGTCAATATCTTAAACCGAATTGAGGACATCAAGATACTCTCAGATTTTTGCAACGCCGCAGTCAGATTAAGTCTAGTAAAACCTTTTAGTGCTCCATGTAATCCTGAAATATGTTTGGCAAGAGGTTTAACTGCCTCAGCTCTAGCGAACCACCTTGTGTCTGAAAGTCCGTGAAGGGATCCCATTATACTTTTATTGAGAATTTCCCAACGTTGTGGACTGCTGCTGAAACTGTCATAGCATTTCTGAACAACTCCGAAAAAAGTTATTGCTGCCCCACAGCATTCTGCAGAGTCAACACCACATAAATTTAGACTATGTGTTGCACAGACCAAATAAACAGCATTTGGATTTTTCTCCAGAACGTGCCCCATTATATGATCCTTTCATATTAGCACCATCGTCGTATCCTTGTGCTCGACAGTCTTCCAAAGGAATGTTATACTTTTCTAGAGTATCGAAAATTAAACCAGCAATCGCCTGGCTAGTTTTTTGGTTACAATCGACAAAAGCTTGAAATCGTTCTTGAATTGAAAATATCTTTTTCTTCGAGTTAAAATGAACGTACCGCAAAATAAACGTAGTTTGATTGACGTGGCTCGAATCAGGTGTAGCATCAACGATGAAAGCGAAGTATTTGGCACTTTTAAATTCTTTCAGTGTGGCCGATTTAACGTGTTCAGCACAGATTTGAATAAATTTGTTTCGAATCTCAACCGAAAGATAGTGGACCTGCAAACGTTTGTGTTGTTGTTGACTATTCCCAACCTTCTCTAAATGATCGGGAAGTATTGGGTCGTAATGACTGATCAGTTCTAAAATCCCCAAAAATTTCCATTGTTCCGTTCTCTGAGAAGATTGCCAGCACCTCTGAATGATAGGCCCTTTTCGCCATGAAACATAATGGTGTCTAGGATTCGTAAAATTTCACGCCATTTTCAAGTTTCACTGATGATCTGTTCATTTAGAAGTGTATCAATTGAAGTTTCCTCTCGAAGTCGAATCTGCAACGAGCGCCATTGAACGTACCACTGAATGTGATCTGGATTATTTTCATGAGCTGATAACTTATTATAGAGTTTTTTCCAAGCTTGGTTTTGTGAGTACCCTGTACGACAGTAAGTTGTGGACGACAAAGTAAGCAATACAAAACTTTCATAAGCTGCTCCACACCAACCAATCTCGTTCCATCCTCTCCCTATTTGGCAAAGTCTTCGTGGAATAGAAGACGGCATCTTTTGGTGACCTCGACGAATAATATCGTTCACCGCGTCGGAATGGACAAATTCAGTACAGACAAAGCCAATATCATAATTATAAAGATACAGCTGTTCTTCTTGGGTCCTTCACATGGATTGTGTTTCCATTGAAGATGAACCATGATCAATGTCGATTTCAGAGTTTTCAGTTCCCAAGTTTTGAATAACTAAGTCATTGTTTGCAACTTCCGTTGATTTGCCTCTTCCTGAAAAGACGGGTAGAACGTTGTTTTCATGGTTAAGATAATGCGCAAGATCTAAAAGCGATAAATCATAATATTAAATAATAATATAATCAGCATATTGAATAATAATATAATCAGCATATCGACAACCTTTAACAGTTCTAACAATCGAGTTTTTCGGTCCGGAATTGTATCCGAAGAGGTTTCTTTGCTTTTTAGAATGTTCCTTTTCTTTTTTGTCTCACTCCAGGCGTTCTTTGCGCTTATGAGCTCCAGACTTGTGCTTGAACATATTGCATCTAATATGAAAATTTTATTCTTAATTACTCTCGATTTTAATTAATGATATATAGCTAGAGGATTTATGAAATATTAACAATTCGCTAAATTTGTAATTTCTGTAAAGTCTTAAAGTTTGAAAAAATGTCTTACCAATAATCACTTTCATCTCTGCAAAATTTAATAAAAACTGAGAGATGAAAAACATGATAAGAAAATTTCTTCCCACCACTCGCGAATCAAAAATCCAATATTTGGCGTATTATGGAAGAAGAGTGTGATTCGATCTATTACGAGTTTTTATTTTACTCTGTCAACGTCAATTATATCAAAACTCTCGATCTGCCATTTGATAATTCGACATAACGTCCACAAACAACATTCGTGGATGTAAAAAATAAAGTGGACAACTATTTGGAGATTGAGAGCTTCGCCATGACCAAATGAATTACTACGACGTGCATACTTCAAAAATTCTCAAACTCCATTATATGTGCCCTTGCGCCACCATCTTTAGACAATCGGCAAAATTCTCCCACTCGATGCACTATGATAATGAATGATTGTTACTTACTCATGGGTTATTATGTCCAATCGCCATTGTGAAACCGGCAAATAATTACAAAGTGTTGCAGTCTTGGCCACAACTTCTGTTAGAATGCACTGCGCTCGTAGCCAATTAGCTTTTTCAGACGCAGCGTGAAAAGTGACCGTTTTTTGTGGTAGGGAGACTACCCAATAAATACCTCCCTTGTCAACCTGAGAACCCAGCCTGGAACCGTTTGACACATTACTTCGGGCCAGGTCTCGTTTTGTTACGCCGTGGGGCGCCTTCAAGCTGAGGAGTCCCTTTCCTAGCGGGAGGGGAGAGGGGAAGAGGAAATGCCAGAAGAGCGATTCCCCAGCCCCAGCGCCCCCGGCTGCTGTGAGTCCCTTTTATATTTTAGCACTGCCCGAGCATAATGTGCCACCTGATTCCATTTGTCAACCGATTCGAGCATCACCGCACCTGTATTATCCGGGGTGAGCTCTCCCGTCTCCCTGTAGAGTTCCCTTCGCAGCCTGACCCATTTTGTACACACAAAAAATGTGTGACAGGCATCGTCCTCCTCTCCTGGGCAAAGTGACCGTTAAACAAGTTATATGGGCAAGAAGAGTGAAAGGTATTGAGGGAACCTGATGGTTAAAACACGCCAAAATATTCCAGGGTGAATGAGCATAATGCACATACACAAACACATTTTGTTTATCATATGGTGGGGGAAATTTTATACAAACGCCGGTAATCATTCCGAATTGAACATTCGGTGAAGAAGGCAGTCGTCATGAAACGATTGCCTTTCTTTAATTTGCTTGCAAAAATGGATGCGTAGACGCGAGAAGCTACGCGTTATTTAATAAATTTATAAAAGCGGAGGCCATGTTCAATTTCAGGAAACAACACGCCGAATATCGCGATTTCAATAAAGTTAATTGCCTATTGTAAATCACATTATAATAAGCAAGTTCACAACACAACAAGAAAAATATGCGACTAAAAAAGATATTCAAATTTGGAATATATTTTTCAGAAAGCGGAAAAATACAGAGGATGCAAATAAATCCAATAGAAGTTTGAATCGACAAACTTTAACAATCATAAAATACATTTTTCATTCCAGTTTTTATTACCTCATGGCACGATTCAAGGCTAAAACATCAATTCTCAATCGCTTATCTCTCTGTCTTCGCTTTCTTGTTGTCCGTACGATGTTTAACGATCAAATGATGGTTTTGACACATACACTCGCAAGACGTGTATCGAATACAAAAATAGCTTGGGTGAACTCATAGATGTGAGAGAGAGGATACGAAATGCATCGAGAGAATTGAAGCACTTTATGATGTGGCGTGAAGTAGGCGCGTTATTAGCTGTTGATTCGAATTCAAAGCTGACGATAGATACAAGCCATATGGCAGCAGCGCTTACTACCACACACATGACCATTAGTAGGCCGACTTTGCTGGATAACTTACATGGCGTTATATGAAGAATTGTGGAGATGCCAACGAAAATTCGAGGTTTGTACGGTTTAGAGACGGATTTCTACAGTGGAATCCAAATGATCCGTGGAGAACACAATAGCGCTCCTAGCGAAGTGAAAATTATTTCAGTTCTTATACCCGTTTGGTTTTTATCGCCTTCCAAAGTGAATTTATAGGAGTTTGTTTACATCTCAACGCTGAGCTATCAGTCGAAGGTGCAAAACGTGCGCTTCATTTGCTCGTATTGGAAAGTTTAGGAGCACAATGGGCTATACAAGGTGAATTTATAGCATGCACGGAATGCGTTCGGCACGTTTTTTATTCGGAAAATAGTATATATGACGAAATATAAGCATTTGCTAATGCCGCGGTTGGGTGACAGCTACCGGAAGCTTGTCCATAGTAAGCCGACTAATACATATGCAAATTGCTACCATATGGCTTGTATCTATCGTCAGTTTTGTTCGAATTTCAAATAAATTTGACGTGACATCTCCCACTAATTTTCGCATCTTGAACTAAATGAATTTTCCGTGCGGGTATTCTAACTTGAACGATATAATAGATTGAACATGACACCCTGCGAAGGATACGTCCCTGACATGCTTCCTAGAGCTGTTTTTACAGTCCCGCACACGTCACTTCATTTTTCGACACAAAAACACTCGCGATCTGTAAAAAACTTTTCAGCTCATTTCGCGTCCATTACTTTATATGTCCTGGGTGAACTATGCAGCGAGTAAACATAAGGGCGTAAGAACGAAACCTGTTTGACTATGGGTGAGTACCATTCCCGTGTGAAAAAGCCCAATAATCATAAGTAGCGCCTACATTGAGCAAGTTCACACGCTTCAGCGTGCTGCTAGTTGCAAACAGGTTAATCAGGTTTTCTTAGACGAAAGGGAAGCGGCGTGGAGGGAAGCCAAAATGTACTAAAGAGGTTTGCACATGTCAAAACAACCAAGCAGCACGATCTACAACAAATGCATGCCCATCAGCTTCACCTCTGAAATTTTTACAAGGCTCAAGGCAATCATTCATCCATCGAAAGTTCAAGGGGAAAGATCATGCGAATTATGTAAGGCAGATGAGAAATGTGTGCTTGGTCCTGGCGAGACACCCGTGAAAATGCTGTAAGGCAGTGCACTTGACGATGGATGGCAATGGCCACTGGTCGCAAACTTGATTGCGGCCACGTGTAAACTCGCCCATTCAACAACGGCACGAGCAGCATGGTAAAATAAACACGCCAAATTGGAAATAAATTCTAAACAATTTCTTATTTTCGATTCAAAATTCAGTTATTATTTGCTAAGTTACGATTTTTAAGGAATTTTTTCAAGTGGTAAGAATTTCAGGAGAAGGCTCTCCCCATCCCCCCCTCTCGATAGTCCTGGTCATATCTGTCGGGTCGCCCTCGAAGCCTTCTTGGCTAAATAGAGAAGCTATTCAAAACTTGGCACCAGTCCTTGTAAGGTAGGTGCCTAGAAGAAGACCAACACTAATCTGGAGTCCATCTCAACCGAACGTACACCAACTCATCAATAGTGCAAACTTCGAACGTGCTCCGAAGGGGGCCATGGTTTTAATAGGACGGAAATAGTATTATACTTAGATTTGAAGCCGTTCATGTCAAGTTTAACTTCGCCGCTACCGTGATAAGCAACTTGGTCTAACATATCATGTCCACCAGGCTTAAACGGTTATTCCAATTCGTTGTCTGATTCGCAGTCCAGGCAGTGTGTTCAGGATCGTAGTGTGCTAAGGCATTTAGTGTTATCCAGGGTGCACCTTGAGGGGGGGGGGGGGGGGGGGGGCTTCTAGTTAAGCCTTCGCTTTCAGGATGGTAATTAAGGATGAATTATAGAATCTTTGGTTGCGGGAAATGCAGGGATGTCTGCTCTTTTCTCGAAAGGAATTGGGACCGTCTGTGGCAGATTTAAATTACTACCCACTACAGCTACCTTGGCTCAAAGTTCGGCAGAAGAATTATTCGATTTAAATCTTGGTTTTGAATTCATCATTGAGTGATACTTTACTAGAAAGCTGCATAAAGATTTTTTTGAGAAACATGTGTAAATTGCACATTTAGCTCAAAGCTTTCCAGTGTACATTTCTATCTTGAAATTCGCTATTTCTGTCTGCATAAGTACCATATACTTACTTCTTACTATAGTTTTTCTATTCTGAGAGGATACTGCTGACGTCATAGAATATCTAAATAATGAACATTACCTTGACAGCGGTCATTGCTCTATTCTAAAATTATCTAGAAAAGTACAAACTATTTTAAGTAATAAAATGACAAAAATAATTATTTTTCTTTGACCATAAAAGCTATGTCTTGGCTTACAAAACCCTCACCGTAAGCATTCCCTACATGAATACACGTCCATATTCATCTCTCATCACTACCAACCACGGACAGTTGCGAACCTTCTTAATCTGGTGCCATCTTTTGTAAAATGAGGCTTTCAATTTATCCAATTTATTATTATTCATATAGCATACTTGTACTCTGCAAATAGTTGAATTTCTAAGAGACTGTTCTTTAGTTATTTTTCATACTGGCATTGTATATAGCGAACACGTCTGCAATGAATTTGTACGTTTGTTTAGTCTCAACGGTTTTCTACAATTTTTCGCTTGAACTCTATCCAAATACGTTATGTGGTGAAATAATTCAATTCACGATCGGATGTGAAGATCATCTAATATTTATTGTACACATACGTGTATCGATTTAGGTTATATTGAAATTCTACAAGGATTTCAGACGTGAATCAGTGTCTAAAATGAGCGAAGTCTGGAACTTAAGCTGATCTAGGTCCATACACCATTCACAACTGAAGCAAAAGTAGATCCTTTTATATATAAATCTCATATAGTCAGTAAATTCCTAAGGTTTGACGCCTCTTTAAATAGTGGTTTTCCTATTTCCCATCACTGGCCTTATTATGAGCGCCAAAATAACCGATTAGGTTCACTTCACAGCTAAAATGCTAATTGATGCATCGTTCTCATAATATTCTATTTTTATGTTTCCACACTTTGAGTGTAAAAATTTTACGGAACGGGAACAACAGAGGTCAAATCTACCGATGTGAATATTTATCTTCAGACGTGATGCAAGCAGCCCACTTTTAATCAGCAAATGAGTGTGTTGATTTAATTCAGCATTTGCATATGTATATCTTATTCCATCCCAATGAAAAAGTTATCAATTTAGGTTTTCGAGTTTCAATAAGAATTAATTTGATTTACTTCACGAAATTAAAAATGGCTCTCGATGCTGCTAACATTTGAACATCTATTCAAAATATGTGGCAGCTTATCTTGCGACATTTAACGAACAGTAAGTTACAAAGAAAACCTTCTATCCAAATAACTGTACTAGTTCCCTTGATAACCATCATTGCAAATTGTTTACGAATTCTTCCTGAAGGTAAACAATCTTAAAACGAAAGATTTAAGCGACAAACCTGATTTAACTTTTACCAGAGTACGCTTTGAAGTGCTTTTACGACCTCAAGTTCGAGATCATACATCAGACAGTGTAAATCGGTGAACATCAGCAATGTTTACCGCCAAACCCTTAAATTAGTGCCAATGAACTTGAACGGACTTCGCTTGTTTACACGAATGTAAGTACATTTATTTAAGATGGAATTGTGCCGACAAATGGAGAGAGTTTAATCTGGAAGTAACATATGGCCATAGCGGCGATTGTATGAAATAAACATTAAAAAAATTTAAAACGCCTCCAACTAACTCAAAACTTTGTTAAACAATTAAAAATTAAAGTTCGGATGTCTTCTCCATAAAATATCTTTTGATTGTTTTATTTTCTTGAATTTATTTGTTTTTCGCCTTTGCTGGTGGCTGTGTGTAACCCACTTAAGATGATAGCGTGGTGTTATGGGCTGTTGTATGTAAATTCACATTTTTGGCGAGTATACGCTAACGAGGTCAGACAAGCGGAATTTGTTGGGTTTGATGTTTCTAGGCATTGTTTTGTATGTTTGAAGAAAAATACTCGTATCTGGAAAGTTCATTTGTATCTTAGTTCAGGATTAAAATTAGATTGTAAATCTTCATGCTTTTGACAGATACTTTCAACATTGTTAGAGGAATGTGTCACCTAAGGGAAAAATAGTTTACGAAAGATAATAATATGTGGATTGCTAGATGCAGATGAAAGTGAATCAGTAATGAGCGTCAGATGTGTTTCAACGGAAGTTTTCGATGTAATCAATTTTCACACTCATATAGCGAAGACTAACAATTTTCATCTAGTATGTATATATATATATATATATATATATATATATATATATATATATATATATATATATATATATATATATTGTCGCGTGTTTTTTGGTTCGCGGCCAATAATTTTAATGTTCCGGGAAAATGAAAACGCAATGTCTTTTAATTTAAGTTAAAAGAGTTTATTTAATTACAAGAAGTGCACAATGAGCAATTTAACACTTTCACTAATTTTAATTTTCACTATTAAAAAAATCTAACACTTGTCCATAAATTTCTTATCGCAATTGTCTTCTAAATCACTTCACTATTACGAAAATCACTTCCCACACACTATCGCAGTTCTTATCGCGGTCGAATGAATGATCCCCCCATTCATTCAGCTCGCCTTTATATAGGGTCTCTACCTATTCACCCATACCGAGAGGTACTTGGTAGATTCGAGCAAATTAATGAATGGAGTGACGTCACTTGCAGATGTTGATCATGCTTGTTGGGTTCTCGTGGGTTCGAGTAAATTCATTTGTTGACGTTCTTAATGATTATGAAAACAATTGCGACAGCAGCTCGCAGAATTATTTGTACATGTAACACTGCCCCCACCTCAGTTCTTTTCGCCCCGAAAAGATGTGTCGCTATTTGTAGTGAATTCTCCCTGGGTGTAATATGGGGCGAGACGGTCCAGATGCACGATTTTCATTTTAGCTCTCGGCTTACGATGTTCCTGTATTCGGTATACGACGTCGTTGATTCGCTTTGTAACTCGGTATGGTCCCTCCCAATTATGTTGCAACTTTGGAGACCTACCCTTTCGCCGTTGCGGGTTATAAAGCCACACCAAGTCATCTTGCTGGAAGCCAGTAGAATTAGCCTTTAGATCATACCTGGTCTTCATGCGGTCAGTAGCCGATTCGAGGTGTTTTCGCACTGTCCGATGTATCTGGTTCAACCGTTGTCTTAGATCACTTGCGTACTCCGAGACCGTTTGGGGTCTCTCAGGGAGTGTTCCGAACTTTATATCGGCTGGCAAACGAATAGTCTTTCCAAAAATGACTTTGGCTGGGGCTTGGCCCGTCGATGCATGTTCAGCGGCTCTGTACGCCATTAAAAATAGTGGGATATGTCGGTCCCAGTCCCTTTGGTTCTCGTCAACCATTGTGGCCAGGTGTTTATTGAGCGTGCCGTTGAAACTTTCGACCATACCATCGGATTGGGGATGCAGCGGTGACTCAAAGTTTCGGCCTTGATCCGAATGTAGTTCGCAAGGCACGCCGTACCTACTGACCCAATTTAACACTAGCTGTTCGGCTACAGTAGTTGTTTCCTGGTTGGGAATGGGGTAGACCTCAGGCCACTTGCTGAAATAATCGGCTACAACCAGCGTGTATCGATTTCCCCAATCGGATTCAGGAAAGGGTCCTGCGATGTCAACAGCAATCCTTTCGAATGGCACGCCTACGTTATAGGTTTGCATTTGTCCTCTCAGTCGTCGCTTTGGGCCTTTGACGGAAGCGCAAATTGTGTATCTGCGACACCAGTCCTCTACGTCTTCTCGAGCATGGAGCCAGTAGAACCTTTCCCGCAATTTTGCTAAGGTCTTGTTAACACCAAGGTGGCCTCCCGAGGATCCTTCATGCATTTCCTTAACCACATCGTGGATTCGGCTTTTGGGAAGTATAGTTTGCATCCTATAGGAGCTACCATCCGCCGTTTCCCATATCCGCTTGAGTACGCCACCCTCCACCTGAAGGGAGTTCCATTGTGCCCAATAGCTTTTCGGGGTTGCGCCATGCGTTGAAACGTCTTTCCACTCAGGTCGCCCAGTCGTCTCCTTCCATACGAGCAATGGTCCGATGTCTTCATCGGCTAGCTGGGCATTTCGAATCTCCTCCGATGACCAACCTTCATCGAATTCGGCCGTTATCAGTCACAAATCAACGGGCGGTTCCTTTTCCTCAATCCGTCGGCAATGCTTGCAGTTAGCTGGACATGGGCGACGAGATAGGGCGTCAGCATTTCCATGAACTCCGCCCTTTCGATGAACAATTTCGTAGTCGTATGACTGCAATCTTTCGATCCATCTCGCAAATTGTCCCTCGGGGTTTTTGAAGTTAAGTAGCCATCTCAACGATGCATGGTCCGTTCGAAGAACAAATGTCTGGCCATATAGGTACTTGTGGAACTGCTTGGTGGCCTCTATTATAGCCAATAGCTCCTTCCTGGTCACACAGTAGTTCCTCTCACTTTTTGAAAGAACTCGACTGTAATACAAGAGGACTCTTTCTTCGCCATTGATCTGCTGGGAGAGTACAGCTCCAATACCGCCGTTGCTTGCATCGGTGTCAAGTACAAACATTTTTCCGGGTTTCGGATACGCCAGTACGGGTGATTCACATAGCTTTTCCTTCAGGGTCTCAAAGGCTGTCTGGCATTGTTCATTCCAGACATACGGACGATTTTTTTCGGTTAGCTGATGGAGACACTTAGCTATCTTGGCAAAGTCATTGACGAATCTTCGATAGTAGGTTGCCAGACCCAGGAAACTTCGTAGTTGGCGCTTGTTGTTTGGTGTTGGCCAGCTTTTCACGGCTTCAATTTTCTCAGGGTCTGTTTTGATCCCTTCTGCTGATACGACGTGCCCCAGGTATTTTACTTCAGCTGCGAAAAGGGTACACTTGCCGGGACTAAGTTTCAAATTCGCCAGTCGCAGTCGGGAGAAAACCTCTTCTAAGTTCCGCATATGCTCTTCGAACGTTCTCCCGATGACGATGATGTCATCTAGGTACACCAAGCAGGTTTTCCAGGTTAGACTACGTAGCACGTATTCCATCAAGCGTTCGAAAGTGTCTGGAGCATTGCAAAGCCCAAACGACATCACCACAAATTCCCACAATCCGGTCCCAACTGAAAATGCGGTCTTCTCTCTGTCCTTCTTGTCAATTTCTACCTGCCAGTAGCCACTCTTGAGATCGAGTGTAGAAAACCATTTTGCGTCGGCTAAAGTGTCCATGATGTCATCGATGCGTGGGAGCGGGTAACTATCTTTCTTAGTGACGTCGTTAAGCTACCTATAGTCGACACAAAAGCGAGTGCTACCATCCTTTTTCTTTACTAGAACTACAGGCGCAGCCCATGGACTTACAGAAGGTTCAATAACGCCTTGTTTTTCCATGTCCGAAATCAGCGCGCTCACTTCTCCTTGTTTGGCTATAGGGAGACGTCTTGGTGCTTGTCGAATTGGCTTGGCTCCCTGTGTATCTATGACGTGAGCTACCAAACTCGTTCGGCCTTGGTCATCCGGGCTTGTTGAGAAGATGTCACTGTACTTGGTGACCAGATGAGAGGCTCGTTTGAATAGCTGCACCGGCAATTTGACTTGCTTCAATATTGCAGACGTGGATTCTCGGGCTTTGTCTGTGTCTTGCCTCCTTTTCCAATGATGGTTGTGAGTAGCTTCCAAAGAGGTGATGGTGGAAACAGGCTGGCAGCTGCCGATGACTTCTCCCGCTTTGATGCTCGTGGTTGAGTCTGCGGTGTTAAGGACTCTAACCGGCACATATCCGTTCCTTAAAGATCTTACAAGGCTTCGTCCTACAATTAAACTGCGCAATGCGGATGTCTTCGTTGGCTCTATCAGATAAGATCGGTGGTCTCCAGAATCACCATCAAGCTTTGCCCATACAATGCTTCCGGAAGAATTCGGTACATCAGTGTCAGTACATACCACCACATTCATCTTGGGGATTTGGACGCTGGGATCCTCCATCATTACTTCGACATTCTGCCATTTCAATACACGTTTGCCCAAGTCCAACGTGATTCCATGTGGTCGCAGAAAATTCATTCCGAGAACGCAGTCATCCATAATGTTCGCGACCAGAAAATTATGTCGGAACACAAGGTCTCCCAACTGTATCTGGAGGTTGACCTCTCCATGAACAGGTGCAGTTTCTCCCGTAGCTGTCCGTAGTGAGAAAATTCTGCCCTTGTGAAGTTGTTGCTGTCTAACTAGGTCTGGTCGGATAATCGATCGGGTTGCACCAGTGTCGATTGTTATGGTGCAGTGTTCTCCGTCAATTTGACCCGGAAGGCATAAGTCCGCTTCTCCACGATGTAGTCTTGACACGGTGATGGTGGTGCTGGGGACGTCGATCCTCCTAGCCAACCTCTGCCCCACGAAGTTGGCTCTTACACGTTTCCCGACCCCTCTGTTTGAAGGGCTTCCATTCTGGGCTCCTGACTCGGTCTGGATCTCCTCCTAGCTGCACACCCTGGACAATAGCTCGGTTTTCTTCGCTTGTTGCAGTCTCTTTGCAAGTGCCCCTTCTCTCCGCAATTCCAGCATCTAGGCGCACCATTTACATGCGGGTCTCGCTCAATTTCCACGCGCTCACACCTGCACTCGTCGATATGCTCAATTGATTAATTTTTAGATGTAAATTTCCTGGCATTTTTATTGTTTCGGCTATTTTTCCACGTTAATTTTCACAATTGTGCACTTTAAAATTGTTTAAACGTTTTCACTTCCAAAATTTTAATCTCACTTCGCGACACCACTGTCGCGTGTTTTTTTGGTTCGCGGCCAATAATTTTAATGTTCCGGGAAAGTGAAAACGCAATGTCTTTTAATTTAAGTTAAAAGAGTTTATTTAATTACAAGAAGTGCACAATGAGCAATTTAACACTTTCACTAATTTTAATTTTCACTATTAAAAAAATCTAACACTTGTCCATAAATTTCTTATCGCAATTGTCTTCTAAATCACTTCACTATTACAAAAATCACTTCCCACACACTATCGCAGTTCTTATCGCGGTCGAATGAATGATCCCCCCATTCATTCAGCTCGCCTTTATATAGGGTCTCTACCTATTCACCCATTTCTCGTACATTGGCGAATGTTCTACCGAGAGGTACCTGGTAGATTCGAGCAAATTAATGAATGGAGTGACGTCACTTGCAGATGTTGATCATGCTTGTTGGGTTCGAGTAAATTCATTTGTTGACGTTCTTAATGATTATGAAAACAATTGCGGCAGCAGCTCGCAGAATTATTTGTACATGTAATTATTTGTACATGTAACAATATATATGATACCCTAGCTGGCTCAAGGGGTAGAGCGAGGGACTCCCAACGGGAGGTACCAAGTTCAAATCCCATGCACGGGTTTTTCATCAATAAAGAGTCTGTCCATCTAGCTAGGGTAGATTGTCCATAGGGAAATGGTAATCCCAATAGACCCTTACCAACCCGCAATGAAAAAACGTGGTAAGGTAGGTCTCCCCCCGCCCCCCAATTTATCTAAAGTCGAAAAAGGAACCAGCCCTCATTCTTCGTAGGCCTGAGTAGACCTAGGATAGGTAGCTCCCAGGAAACATCCACAAAGGCAGAGGGTGTTAAGAATCCGCGGAGGTTAAACCGCTACCAAAAATAACTCACAACGATAAAAATAGCGACATACAACTGCCGGTCACTATCCAGCCAGGCAAGACTAACCAAGTTAGAAGAAGAAGAAAGAAAATAGGCGCAAAGACGAAAACCAGCTAACACTCGCTTGAGGCAATATCCTATGCCATCAGGGAACCCAATCGGGCAGAACTAACGGGGAAGGATTCTTGATTAACAAGAAATGGAACGACAAAATAATAAGTGTCTACAGCACATCAGATCAAGCGGTCAGCTTGACTCTCAAGCTGTCACAAAGATACACAATGCAAATAATCCAAGTTTATGCACCAACATCTAGTCACTCAGACGACGAAATCGAAGATTTCTACAGCGAGATAACTCAAGCTTGGGACAACAACAATAGCCATTTCAAATTCCTCATCAGAGACTTCAACGCCATAGTAGGAAATAGAGAAAAACAGGAGGTACTGGAAGGGAAATTCGGATTAGGCCAGAGAAATGAGAGAGGAGAGAGACTGGTCCAATTCGCCCACCAATACAACCTATATGTTACATAGCATACTCATTCTTCAAGAAACGACCAAGCAGAAAATGGACTTGGCAACCCCCAATGGGGTTACAACGAAGGAGATTGACCTGAACCTAACGAATAACATACTCCTAAGAGCGATCAAAGACGTCTCCGTGCTAAAAAATTCAGGACAGGCAGTGACCACCGCCTTGTCAGAGCGAAATTAACCCTAGACCTAGGATCCGAACGAGCAAAACCAGTTAGGAAGCCAATAAAACCACGCTTCAACGACAACAACATCAAGAATAACATTGGTCAATATCAGTCAAAGCTAGAGGAGGGAATGAAATGCCATCTTAAATTGCGTTGTGGAAGTAGGCGAACCAAGTTTGTCCTTTGCTCTATCTTCTTTCCTTTCTTTTTCCTCATTCAATAGTGTTCCCAATAACAATAATAAAGTTCTTGATCTAATTTTATCCAACCTTCCTTCATCTTCATTTGGCTTAATTCCTTCTGTTACACCTTATGTGAAACCAGATCTTCACCATCCACCTCTCTCTTTTCAACTCACTATGGGCATTAGTTCCTCTTGCAAAAAAGCACTGCCGATTCGGTACAACTTTTTTAGGGCTAACTACACTGAAATCGAGCAGGGAATCAATTCGAAGAACTGGTACTCACTGCTTAGGATTTAAATGCCAATGAAGCACTCTGTAAATTCAATACCATTCTAGCTGAAATCATAGATAAGTATACGCCTAGCTACCGACCGAAAAAAGTCAGCGATGTTCCGTGGTTGAACTCTGACTTGGCTTCTGCTCTTAAAGTGAAAGAGATCGCTCGGAAGAAGTTCCTGAAATCGCGCCTGCAAAGCGATTTACGAGCATATAAGGAGTCTCGTAAACAAGCTAAAATCGCGCATGTTGCTCAAAAAAGCTATATGAAGCACTTAGAAAACTCTCTAAATGCTAACCAAACCATGCTTTTTTGGTCCTACATCCGCTCTCTCGAAAATTCTCGAGCTATGCCCGTGCATATGCACTATCAACAGGTTTCTTCCTCCTCTCAACAAGGCTCTTGTGATCTCTTTGCTAATTATTTCTCATCTTTTTTCTCTCCCACAACTCTCATTGCCTCTTCTAATCCTCATGCATCTTTGTCTCCCTCATTTATTACTTCTAATATCTTAACGGTCACTCCATTGGGAGTGGAGTTAATCATGCATAATCTTGATGCAAGCATCGGTTGTGGGCCAGATGGCATCCCGAATATCTTCGCCAAATCCTTGTCCTCTTCGCTATGTGTTCCCCTTTCCATCATCTTCAATATCAGTCTTTACAATACCACTTTCCCGGCAGAATGGAAAATGCTTTTATTTTTCCTATTTTTAAAGCTAGATATATTGGTTGTGTCTCAAATTACAGACCAATCTCGCTCCTCTCGTGTTTTAGTAATATACTTGAGCGTGTGGTATACAACCGAGTTTATCCTTTAGTCCTTCCTCTATTAGCCAACGAACAACATGGTTTCATCAAAGGCAGATCGACTCTGACCAACCTACTGTCATTTAACAACACAGTAGCATCAGCTTTAGATAAGCAAAAACAGGTCTAAAGCTTTCGATTCTGTTGATCACAATCTCCTCCTCTTAAAGCTCAGAAGCTTTCATCTTCCAGATTATATAATATCCTGGTTTTCTTCCTACGTCTCCAATCGTTCGTGTGTTGTTACAGTCAAATCCTGCCTTTCATCTCCCTTTGAGCCGAAGTCTGGTGTTCCGCAAGGCTCAATCTTGGGCCCTCTTCTGTTTTTGCTGTTCATTAATGATCTCCCATTGATCTTATCCTCCCCTTGTCTATTATATGCTGATGATCTTAAAATATTCAGAGTAATCGAAAGTTTCGAAGACTGCGACATACTGCAAAAAGATCTTTCTTCTTTAGCTCTGTGGTGTAGCTCCAACTCTCTTAATCTGAATATTTCTAAGTGTCACCAAATGACTTATACGTACAAAAAGACTCCTCTGTTATTTCGCTATTCCATTCTTTGTGAGACCTTAGACAGTGTTTCAAGTTTTAAAGATCTGGGCGTAGTGTTCGATGTTAAACTGAAATTCGAACAACACGTTATGATGGTAGTCTCAAAAGCCTCCCGCCTCGCTGGATTTATTCTATGATCATCTAAATCTTTCACCATGTCTCGACCTCGGTCATACTCTTTGTTTCCCTAGTTCGAAGTATACTTGAATACTGCTCCCAAGTATGGAATCCGCATAACAAAAATTTGATTGATGCTGTTGAATCTGTCCAACGAAGATTCACCCGAATATTATACTACAAATTCTCTATGGTCTATAGCCCATACAGTGAACGCCTTAGAACCCTAAATCTTCCATCTTTAGAGAAACGTTGGTCCTTTCTTGATGAGTGTCTTCTTTTTAAGCTCCACAACAAACTTCTTCCTGACGATCTCTGCAATCTAATTTCTCCCATTAATCCGGTTCGCACAAATCGTCTCCAACTTGTTTTTAATGTTCCCTTCCCACGTACGAATGCTTACTATTTCTCACCGCTTGTACGCCTACCACGTGTTCATAATGAATTGCATCTTGGTCCTTTGCCGCAGTCATCTTTTGTTTTTAAATCTTTATTAAGAGATATACTTGAATTACCTAATAATTAGTTTATCTTGATTAGCAACTTAACTTGAATTTATTGTGAATTACGGAATTTAACTTACTTCTAATTATATAATAATACTATTTTTTGTTTGCTTTCCTTCTTTTTCTGTCGCATCTTATCAGTAACTGAATGTCTATGTACGCTGTTGATATTGATGTAAATAAATAAATAAATAAACAGCATTTAGACACCACAAACTATCTAGCGAAATTAAGGCACTACTAAAGAAAAGACGAGAAATGAAATCAACTTCAAACATCCAGAGAATCGATTATACGGAAGTTTGTAAAACAATTAGGAAGAAGATAATGGAAGACATCACCAAGTACAACGAAAAATTAGTAGAAAATGCTATTGAGAACAAAAATAGCATAAAGAAGGCAAAGTAAGCACGTAGAATTGGCAAAAAACAGTTGATAGCACTTAAACAAGGAAACACCAGGGGGACAGATAGGATAGGAATAATAGAAATCGTAACGGACTTCTACAGTAATCTATATGAGTCCCCAGAAGTAGCCCCCAACTATATAACAACTACACCTGAGACAATGAAAACTGGCAAAACAGCAGGCAATGACGGCATAACCACGGAACTGTTGAAATACGCTGGGAAAGGAGTCTGGAAAACACTAGCCGAAATATACACCAATTGTGTCAGAACCAGACACATACCTGAAGACTAGAACTGCGCAAACATTGTACTAATCCACAAAATCCACAAGATAAAGAAAATATCAAGAATAACAGGCCAATAAGTCTGCTATCTGTCTTCTATAACGTATTCACCAAAATAACTAGCAATCGAATACAAGCAGCCCTTGACGATGAACAGCCACGGGAACAAGCTGGATTTAGAAGTGGATTCAGTACAATAGACCACATCCACACCTTGAGAGAAATCATGAGCAGGGCTAAAGAGTACGAACTACCCCTAGTACTGGCGTTCATAGACTTTGAAAAAGCCTTTGGCTCGATATGCCCTGAGGCGATTATAAAAGCACTATATAATCAAGGTGTAGATAAAACAAACGCTCTCAAACATCTATAAGAACGCCAAAGCAAAGGTGAAAGTATTTGATGACACGCCTGAACTCCCCACATAAAAAGATGTTAGCCAAGGGGACACAATCTCTCCAAGGCTATTCAATGCCACCCTGGAAAACATCTTTCGAGAACTAAAATGGGAAGAGAAGGGCATTCAAATCGACGGAGAACGCATCAATCACTTAAGATTTTGTCGACGATAAAGTCATAATTGCTCAGAGCCAAGAAGAACTACAACTCCTCCTAAATGAGCTTAACGAAGCCAGCGAAAAAGTCGAATGAACCTTAGTAAAACTAAGGTTATGCCCAATGCACATCTAGGAGGTCAGGTCGAAATAGCACTGAACAACACCAGGCTAGAAACAGTAGAAGAATATATCTATCTAGGCCAGCTAGTACATAAATCCGGAGATATAACACCTGAAATTTATAGACGAATCAAGCTAGCATGGAGCGCATTCGCGAGAAGCTCCATCATATTTAAATCTAGAATGAAACTCCACTTAAAAAAGAAAACCTTTGACCAATGAGTCCTACCTATAATGACATATGGTTGTGAGACATGGACGTTAACAACAGGAGTCACACGGAAATTACAAGTGGCACAAAGAGCAATGGAAAGGTGCATGCTAGGCATCACTAAAAGAGACCGTAAGACATTGACTTGAATAAGAGGAAGAACCAAAGTGACAGATGTAGTCCATAGAATTAGATCACTAAAATGGCATTGGGCCGGACACATAGCAAGGCTAACTGGCAACAGATGGACTGCCAAGATCACACAATGGTACCCAAGAGGGATGAAAATACCATGAGGAAGACCAAAAATTCGGTGGGATCAGGACATCAGGAAACTAGCGGGTATCACCTGGTCAAGGATAGCACAAAATAGAGACGACTGGATAGAAATGCGGAATCAATACGTAAGGGAGGCTACACCATAATACACATAGGTATATATGGTTGAACAAGTTGCAAATGATGATATATACATATATATATATATATATATATATATATATATATATATATATATATATATATATATATATATATATACACGTATATATATATATATATATATATATATATATATATATATATATATATATATATATACGTATATATCTACGTATATATATACGAGTACACATATATATATATATATATATATATATATATATATATATATATATATATATATATATATATATATATATATACATCAATTTAAACCCATTCCTTCAAACATGTATCACGAAATTGTGGCAACTAATTAAACGGCAAATTCTACTGTGCCAAAAAAGCATTATCTACCCAATTTTAATTCGCGGATTTATGGAAACCATGCTATTTCTTTCCTAAATTAATAACAGTGTCCTTGATGTCTGGGAGAGTTCGAAGTCATTATTTTCAACCATTGCAGAGCTACTAGTATTTTGCAAATATTTGAAATGAGGTTAATCGATTCTCACTATGCATTACTGATTGATAATTCCAGACCATTTCGCTCTGAGTCGACTTATGGCCAACGTAGGGGGACCCAGCCCATCAAGAAGACGCCTCTTAATGAGTGCTGTAGGGTGAGTGCTACTGTACGGAGCAGAAATATGGGGCGACGCCCTCAGTAAGGAGGTATACCAAAAACGCCTGTAACAGGTGCAGGGAAAAGGAGCACTGAGGATTTCATCTTCGTATCCGACAGTCTCTGATTCGCCAGTGAGAGTTCGTGCAGGCGTGATACATATTGCCCTCCTTGCTAGAGAGCGCCGCGCTATTTACCTGCGTCGAAACTAGGATGCGAGGGAGATGGTTGTCCGCGAGGAGAGACAGCGTTCACTGAACGATTGGCAGCAGTCTTGGGTGAATTGCACGAAGAGAGGGTGGATTGTGCGCCTTATTCCGGATATGAGACCGTGGCTAAATCTGAGACTGACTTCTATCTGAACCAGATTTTGAACGGTCATGGGTGTTTTTTAGTCTTACCTGCACAAGATTGGTAAGTCATGGTCCCCTGATTGTCGGTATTGCTCAGGAGAGGAGGACAATGCCTGCCACACATTTTTTGCGTGCATGGAATGGGACAGGCTGCAAAGGGCCCTCTACAGGGAGACGGGAGAGCTCACTCCCGATAATATAGTTGCGGTGATGCTCGAATCGGTTGATAAATGGAACCAGGTGGCACATTATGCTCGGGCAGTCCTAAAAGATAAAAGGGACTCACAGCAGCCGGGGGTGTTGGGGCTGGAAGATCGCTTGTCTGGCACTTCCTCTTCCCCTCTCTCCTCCCGCTAGAACAGCGATCCCCCAGCTTGAAGGCGCCTCACAGCGTAACAAAACGAGACATGGCCCGAAGTAATGTGTCAAACTGTTCCAGGCTAGGTTCTCAGGTTGACAGGGGAGGTGTTTAGTGGGTAGTCCGGTCACCTTTTTGCGAGCATGGGAGTCCCACACTCTGTGCGTAAATGAGCATTCACCTCCCGACCACAATAAAACGAGCACGTTGTCATCTCGTTCGAGACAGCGCCCTCCGGAGCATTAAGTTTGGCTAAGAAAGGTGATATCGGTTCGTTAGGTATTAGATACGTCTCTGAGCACGAACTCACACGAAACTATCCCCTTAAAACTCTCCGCCTGGAAATTACTGGTCTAAACCCAGATGGTAGCAGTACCAGTTTTGTCAAGATATCATGATGCGGAATTCTTATTGTGGTGTTGCTCACTCAGCAGCAAAACTTCGACTTTCATGTTCATCGGAACAGCTCAAGTAGGATTTGGGCGGTTGAATTATGGTGAAGAGCTTACCTGCAGTATAAGGGTAACCGAAGCTCCAATTTTGCCTGGACTAGGGGTTCGTGGAAAGCGTAACGTTCTTCTGATCCCAAAACTTAACCAAGATCTGGTCTTTTATACCCTATTTCACAACATTTGTAGCATGAGGAACTTGTATCGAGCCGTTTGCATACTTGGGTGGTGTGACCATACCCATGGCACTTAAATCATTGAACAGACGTTAGTCTTTTCCGTATCCTCCAGGTCACCCCGCCTATTCTTACTCTGCTTTACTTATTCAGAAATTGTTTGAGATCCTTTTTAGTCAAGTCAATGATGGCTGTGCGCTGTCCCCGCTAGGTAATTCTTTTTTGATGGGTCTTATGCCTCAGTATGGTCCGCGAGGCCATAATTTTGTTTTTGCGGAAGATCTTCTTTACTGCATCGCAGAATGCTTCTTTATTGTCGGCCTGTGCTTCTAATTCGACTAGTATGTGGCTCGAGCGGGTTAGTAGCACTAGTTTAATAGCAGTGATAGTGCTTTCGGTCCTTAAATTCTGCAACACTTTTGCGTATGATCGGCTTGGGATTTTGCAAGCAGTGTATCCTTTATTTATTTATTCATTGCTATTTTACAGATATAATCCAATTACAAAAATAGTAATAATAGTGAAAGATAGAGAGACATAGAAAACATATAAGAAAAAATTCAAAGCTTAGCGAGTGAAGAAGTTACTCTATTTTTAAAATGGAGTTAAGAAGTGGGAAAGATCCAAGCTGAAGATCATCGGGTTTACGCGTAATCGTTAGTAGAGGAGAGTGAAAATAAGTCACGCTCCTGGCAAACGGAACATCAAAGATTTTGGAACTTCTGGTAAGACGGACAGCATTTCTGACCGGGAGTTCAGCTACCAACTTCGTGTTAAGGTAACCAAGGGAGAGACGATAAAGGAAACACTCATCCAGATAAATATGGCGGTGTTCTAAAGAAGGAATACCAAGGATAGACAAACGAACATGATAATAACAATAAGGAATACGAAATTTTAACAGTAGAATTCTCGTAAACTTACGCTGAACAGATTCGATCTAGGATTTAAGGTAAACGAAATGAGGAGACCAGCCTGGGGAGCAGTATTCAAGGATAGAACGAACTAAACTTACAAATAACTTAATACAAGAAAAGGGATCAGAAAATATGATGGAGTGACGTAAAATAAATCCAGATGCTCTGGAAACAATATCCTAGACGTGAAGATCGAATTTTAGTTTGGAGTCAAAGGTGACTCCAAGATCTTTGATATGAGTCACGGTGCTAAGACGTTTATTTTTTATGAAGAAACGACCAATGAATGGATAAGGTTTGGAGAAAAAGGATACATGTATACATTTAGAAACGTTAAGAGGAAGCTGATTAGATTGACACCAAAGGTCCAAGGAATTTAGATCAGCTTGCAGTAAGTCAAGGCCATTTTGAGAGGATACGACCTTGAATAATTTCACATCGTCTGCATAAAGAAGGCAGGAGGTGTTAATGACTGAAGGCAGATCATTGATAAAGATGACAAATAAAAGCGGACCGAGAATGGACCCTTGAGGAACGCCGCTAGACGGGACAAAAGGAGAAGAGGTAAAACCATTGAAAGTAACATGACATATTCGATTCGAAAGGTAGGAGGAGAGCCACTTGAAAAATTGCCAACGACACCAAGTGCATGAATTTTTTGGAACAAAATATGGTGATTAACCGAATCAAAGGCCTTAGAAAAATCAAGATACAGGGTTTCTACCTGAAATCGATTCTCAAAGGCTCCAGCAACAACCGTAATAAATACCATAAGGTTGGTCATAGTAGAACGACCTTTGATGAAACCATGCTGTTCAGGAATCAGCTTATCCTCTACAGCCGCAAGCAGTTTGGAGTAAACAATACGTTCCAGTAATTTGGAAAAACAACACAAGAAAGAGATGGGGCGAAAATTTGAAACCAGAGAGGCGTCACCTTTCTTAAAAATAGGGAGGAGGAAAGCTCTTTTCCAGTTCGAAGGGAATAGGCCAGTAGATAAGCTTATATTGAAAAGTAAAGCTAAAGGAACAGACATAGTGGATGATAAAGATTTTACGAAGAAATTAGGAATGCCATCAGAGCCAGCACCAACAGAAACATCAAGAGTATTGATAAGATTTTCAATTTCTACAGAAGAACAAGTGATAGAGGAAATAGTGGGTTGATATTAAGCAGGGAAGGGTGAACTTTGCGCAGGCGTGGTAGAGAGATTGAAAAGTGAAGAAAAATAATTACAGAAAAGTTCGCACATTTCCTAAGGAGATGACGCGAGCTGCCCATCTAAGGTTAATGAGGAGGGATTTTTAGTTGACGATTTAAGAGAACGGATGTACTTCCAAAATGGCTTGGATTGGTTAGAGTTAAGCGAAGACTCGATACTCCTGAAGTAACAAGCTTTTGCCAAGTTTACTTCCCTTTTTGCAGCAGATCTAAACTGAGTATAGTTTACACGATCCTCAGAAGACCTGGTACGTAGAAAGATACGACGAGCCCGATCCTTTTCTTTCAGGGCACAAATCACATTGTGATTCAACCAGGGTGTACCATGGGAGTCACGAGCACAGGTAAAGGGAGTTGCTGCTGATATGACAGAGTTGAGGAAGTCATAAAATTTCTCACAGGCGTCATTTGAATCAAGACCATGAAAGAAGGTATTCCAATTAACAGCGGATAAAGAATTAGAAATTAGGGAGTAATTTGCCTTGTAGAAGTTAAAGTGAATTTTTTTCTATATACGCTTTGGATTGGCTCGATCAAGTGACACTTCATACCGAAGTGAAGGGTGATGAGGATCGAGGGGGACATACGGAAAAAGAACAGGAGAATGCTTCAGAGAGGAAGAATCTAGGTTGCTAAGGACTAAATCCAGGAAGCGATCATTAATATTGGATAAATTATTAAATTGAGAGGAAGAACATAAAAACATAAAGGAAGAATTTAAGAGCGAGACTTGTGAGGGACCTAAAACATGATTTCCAACACAGGACAGCGAGGAAAGATTAAAGTCACCACACAGTATAATAAGGTAGCTAGAAAAACGATTCAAATAATATGAGGAAAATTCAGAAAAAAAAGCGTCGTAGACAGAATATGGAGAACTAAAAGGAACATATACACAAGCCACGAGGAGAGGACGAGCAGGTGAAAAAGATATCTTAGCGACAACGCATTCAACAGAAGGAGAAAAGTGAAGATCAGAGAGAGGAATGCCAGATAGGGAATTATGGTAGGCAATAAGAACACCGCCACCATCCCTCTTATTTGATAATTGTCAATCGCGATCTTGCCTTATTAAAAAATGGTTGGAAAAAATCTCGGCGTCATGAAAACTGTCAGTTAGCCACGTTTCTGTGAGGCAGATTATTTTATCACAGGAGAGAAAGCATGATAAAGAGAGATCCTTCGGCTTAAATCTTAGACCACGTACATATTGGTAATAAATGAAAAATGAATTCTGCTTAGTGATAAAGTTAGGCTGATTAAAGGAAGAATGACTAGAAGCTAATGTTGTTGAAGTTTCGGTTTGAGTGTTCGAAAATTTCTTTTGGAGTTCGAAGCAAAAGGCTGAAATAAGACGCCTGGAGGCCAGAAATTGCTGTTTTGTACTGCATTATAGTTTGTTGGCAAAGTTAATTTGAACGATGCAACCGCACGATTGGTCAAGTTTGGTTGCGTTAGTTTTTTGCAGGAAAATGTATTTGGTCGGTTATCCAGCCCACTCAAAACGAAGTCCTTTAATTCCTCCTCTGAAGTATCATACGCCAGTCGCGACACAAATATTTGGAGTGGTGGAGAAACAACGCGAATAGGCTTGCGAGTCGGCAGAAGCGTAGGACGACACACAGGCTCTTGTGTACGGTAGGAATGCTCCGTGCTAGAAGGGAAAGCAGAGAGATGCGAACCTTGAGTCTGTTGTTCCTGATCCAGTTCCAGTTTCAGTTGCTGGTCCGGTTCCAGTTGACCATCAACAGATCGAAGAGTTGATATTGCTGCTTCACTTGATGTAGCAGCCAAAAATGGCAAGGAGGTCGGTCTAGGTGGTAAATTTTTAGGAATATGCCAGCGGGGTCTTCGTTGTAGCCTTTTTTCTCCTGTCTTGCATCAGATTTTTCTTCTAAAGAACTTTATTTTCTGGCACGTTTTGATGGAGTTTCTTCGCGGCTTTTTTCGCTGGTCTAGCGTTTTATGCCTATCAAGTGCCTCTTCCTACCTTCTTTCATCACGACCTTCTTCGATTAGGCTGGAAGCCATTTGTTTATTGATTGTTGGAGCTATGTGCGCGCACCCTTTAGGCTTAGCTCTCCGCGTTTCTTTATTTTACTGTTCTTCTTTAGCTTTCTAGATCTCTTCTGTCTTTAACCAGCTCCTCCGGTAATACCCTATGTGTACTACGAATTCCTCTAGTTCAAGGAGCCAAATCGTTTGACCATTGCTGATTTTTGGCGAGTTGCATGCAGATTTTATTCGTTTTAGAACATCTCCCGCTTTTGAAATTAGTATTTCTTCTTAGTGTCGCTGGATGGCAATTGTACTTTGTCACCTCCTTTCTTGGGAGAGGTTATCGGTTTCTGAGCACAGTACTTCAGCCAAATTGTGAACGGTGGGGGTGAGAGCACACGACGGTGCTTCGTTTGTCTGTTCACTTCTTTCTTTTTCTGCCGTGATCACTTTGTGGACCTCAAGATGGTTCGTTATTATTACGTCATTGAAGACCTCTGCCTCGGCAACGGTCGCAACAATAATTATCGAATTCTCGATGCTCTTTATATTTTCTTCCACCGCACGAATATCTGTCGTGTCCTGCAGAGTTCACCGCTCTTCCCTTTTAGGACCCTCTGGCGTTTGCATCATTGTTTTGTTACGTTCGAACGCCGCAGGAGTTTTAGCTTGGATATGCCTGTCCGTTGTTCTCTGCCCGTGTTTAAGTTTTTTTTTTTTGTGGTAGGGAGGTGAAGGCATTTATGCCCTCCGAGTCTGGCAGTGTGGGACTCCCATGGGGGATACCTTTGGACTACCCACTAAACACCTCCCCTGTCAATCTGAGAACCTAGCCTGGAACCGTTTGACACATTACTTCGGGCCAGGTCTCGTTTTGTTACGCCGTGGGGCGCCTTCAAGCTGGGGAGTCCCTTTCCTAGCGGGAGGGGAGGGGGGAAGAGGAATCGCCAGAAGAGCGACCCCCAGCCCCAGCGCCTCCGGCTGCTGTGAGTCCCTTTTATATTTTAGGATTGCCCGAGCATAATGTGCCACCTGGTTCCATTTGTCAACCAATTCGAGCATCACCGCAACTATATTATCCGGGGTGAGCTCTCCCGTCTCCCTGTAGAGTTCCCTTCGCAGCCTAGCCCATTTGGTACACGCAAAAATTGTGTGACAGGCATTGTCCTCCTCTCCTGGGCAAAACCGACAATCGGGAGACCGTGACTTGCCGATCTTGTGCAGGTAAGACTGAAAACACCCGTGCCTGCTCAAAAGCTGGGTCAGTCTCACCATGCCTTCGATTTAGCCACGGTCTCACATCCGGGATGAGGCGCGCAGTCCACCTTCCCTTCGTGCAATTCCTCCAAGACTGCTGCCAATCGTTGAGCGAGCGTTGTCTCTCCTCGCGGACAACCATCTCCCTCGCATCCTCGTTTCGGCGCAGGTAAATAGCGCGGCGCTCTCTAGCAAGGAGGGCGACAGGTATCACGCCTGCAATCACTCTCACCGCCGAGTCGGAGACTGTTGGATACGAAGATGCAATTCTCAGTGCTCCTCTTCTCTGTACCTGTGCCAATCGTTTTCGGTATACCTCCTTGCTGAGAGCGTCGCCCCATACCTCTGCTCCATACAGTAGCACTGACCCTACAGCACTCATCAAGAGGCTTCTTCTTGATGGGCTGGGTCCCCCTACGTTGGCCATAAGTCGACTCAGGGCCGATATTCCCGAAGCAGCCTTCTCAGCCGTTGCCCTGATTTGCTCAGAGAAACTCATCTTCGAGTCGATCAGTAGCCCCAGGTACTTCACCGCTGGCTTCGATTCGATCTGTATATCTCCAATACTGATTATCCTTACTCTAGGGATTCTCTTTTTTGTCAAGATGACCACTTCGGTTTTCTCCAGTGCTAAACTGTGCCCGCGCGCAGTCATCCAGTCCCTCACTCGGTGCATTAGCATACCTAGCCTAAGTTGCGCTTGTTCAACGGTGCGTCCGGCGACCAGAGCCGCAACATCATCCGCATAGCCGACCAAGCGCGACTCATCTGGCATCTCAAGTCTCAGTAGCCCGTCGTAAGACACGTTCCACAAGTCCGGACCAAGGATAGATCCCTGGGCAACACCCGATGTGATTTCCATCCTTCGTTGGCCCTGTGTCGTGTCGTAGAGTAGGCTTCGGTCCTTTAGGTAGTTCCTCAAAAGCCGCATTAGATATTCTGGAACTTGAAAAGAGTTTTCCAGCGTGTCCAGAATATCCACCCATCTAGCGGAGTTGAAGGCATTCTTGACGTCGAGTGTCACCAACAGGACGATCTGTCGCTTGGTGCGACTATATGCCTCTGCCTTTTGGACCGCGTTCACCATCTCTGCAATCGCATCAATGGTAGAACGTCCTGCTCTAAAGCCGTACTGCCGAGGAGATAGTGAGTCTTCCCTTGATGAGTTTCTCTAGCGCTTTCCCAGCCGTGTCTAGCATGCATAACGGGCGGTATGCAGACGGCGATTCGGGATTTCCCTTCCCCTTGCTGACCAGCAGGAGCCTCGCCACCTTCCATCGTACCGGGAAAACCCCGTCCCGTAGGCAAGCGTTGAATGTGCTGAGCAGCAAGTCAGGACAATGGTGATAGACGAGCTGCAAAACCTCAGCTGGAACACCATCTGGACCTGGAGCCTTCCTCGCTTTCAGGGAGAGGACTGCCTCCTCCAGTTCCAGCTGTGTGAAGAGTGGGCACTCGACTGCTGTTTCACCATGGACCGCGTCAACACGGACGGGATGGGCGGGGAAGAGTCCCCGCACTATCGCGTCCATCTTTTCCGCGTCATGTATACAAGGCTTCCGTAGGGCACCAAGTTTCCCCATGACCAGCTTGTAGCCAAGGCCCCACGGATCCCTATTTACATCGTCCACGAGGTCTTGCCAGCATCGGGCCTTGCTCTTGTTAATAAGCCTGCGAAGATATTTCCTGGCGGACCTGTATGCTGCCAGCCTAGTGTCTGCCTTCTCCCGTGTTCGCACCCGCTGGGCCTCTCGCCGAAGTTTGTGACACTCGCTTCTTTGTTCGGCGATCTCGTTTGACCACCAGTATACTGGAGGCTTACCATGTCGGGGTCTCCGACGGGGCATGGAAGACTCGCAAGCAGCTATGATGGTACTCATAGTTGAGTTCACCAAGTCCTTCGCTGTAGGCCCTCCACTCCCTGGCGGAGCTCCCAGCAACGGTGCGCCTGCCGTAAGCGCGTCAGTGAACCTCTCGACGTCCATCCTCCCAGTCCTCCATCCGAGGATTGAAGTTTGGGCGTATGCACGCAGAGTGGCACCGTCGTGAATCTCAACAGCTATATACTGGTGATCACTAGCCGAGTAGTCCTCTAGTACTCGCCAGTTGTGTACTCTAGGTACCAGGGACTCCGAAGCGAGTGTCACATCGGGTATGGTTCCTACGCATCCCCAGCGGCGGAAAGTAGGGGTGTTACCAGTATTTAGGACAAAAAGCGCTGTTCTGGCCGCCATGTCCAAGATTTGCTTTCCCCTTGGGTCGGATTGTGGCATACCCCATTCGATGGCTCTAGCGTTGAAGTCTCCCCCGACCAGCATGTGGCCCTCTGTGTTCGAGACAGCGTCCTCCAGGGCATCGAGTTTGGTTCGAAAAGATCGCATCGCCTCGTTAGGCGTCAGATAAACACTGAAATATGTTATCCCTGAACACCGCACCCACACAAAACCATCCCCGCGTCCATGGCCCTGCACCTGAAGGCGGGCGCTGTCTCGAACCCAGATGGCCGAGGTACCAGATTTGTCAGGGTACCACGCTTGCGAGTCCTTGTTATGGTGTTGCTCGCTCAGCAACAGGAGGTCAGCTTTCTTATCCCTCGCAAACTGCTCAAGTAGGTCCTGGGCGTTTGTGCTTCGGTGCAAATTGACCTGCAGGATACGGATCATTTGAGTATCGATTTGGCTTTAGTTAGGGCCTCCTTGAAAACCCAGCATCTCCCTGTCCCCGGCTCATGTTTGAGGTCACCGTGTGCTAGCTTAGCATCCTTGCAAAGAATGCATTTTGCCTCGTTCGTGCACTCCTTCCTTTTGTGCCCCGTTTCACCACATTTGTAGCACAGAGATCTCCTGTCGGGTCCCCTACAGCCATACGCGGTGTGTCCGTATTCGAAGCATCTAAAGCAGCGAATAGGGATCGCTCTTCTCCGTATCCTGCAGATCGCCCAACCTATCTTAATTTCAGCACATTCAACGCTTGCCTACGGGACGGGGTTTTCCCGGTACGATGGAAGGTGGCGAGGCTCGTGCTGGTCAGCAAGGGGAAGGGAAATCCCGAATCGCCGTCTGCATACCGCCCGTTATGCATGCTAGACACGGCTGGGAAAGTGCTAGAGAAACTCATCAAGGGAAGACTCACTGACGCGATTCGTGCTGCTGGGGACCTATCTCCTCGGCAGTACGGCTTTAGAGCAGGACGTTCTACCATTGATGCGATTGCAGAGGTGGTGAACGCGGTCCAAAAGGCAGAGGCATATAGTCGCACCAAGCGACGGATCGTCCTGTTGGTGACACTCGACGTCAGGAATGCCTTCAACTCCGCTAGATGGGTGGATATTCTGGATACGCTGGAAAACTCTTTTCAAGTTCCAGAATATCTAATGCGGCTTTTGAGGAACTACCTAAAGGACCGAAGCCTGCTCTACGACACGACACAGGGCCAACGAAGGATGGCGGTTACATCGGGTGTTGCCCAGGGATCTATCCTTGGTCCGGACCTGTGGAACGTGTCTTACGACGGGCTACTGAGACTTGAGATGCCAGATGAGTCGCGCTTGGTCGGCTATGCGGATGATGTTGCGGCTCTGGTCGCCGGACGCACCGTTGAACAAGCGCAACTTAGGCTAGGTATGCTAATGCGCCGAGTGAGGGACTGGATGACTACTCGCGGGCTCAGTCTAGCACTGGAGAAAACCGAAGTAGTCATCTTGGCAAAAAAGAGAATCCCTAGAGTAAGGATGATCAGTATTGGAGATATACAGATCGAATCGAAGCCAGCGGTGAAGTACCTGGGGCTACTGATCGACTCGAAGATGAGTTTCTCTGAGCAAATCAGGGCAACGGCTGAGAAGGCTGCTTCGGGAATATCGGCCCTGAGTCGACTTATGGCCAACGTAGGGGGACCCAGCCCATCAAGAAGACGCCTCTTGATGAGTGCTGTAGGGTCAGTGCTACTGTACGGAGCAGAGGTATGGGGCGACGCTCTCAGCAAGGAGGTATACCGAAAACGATTGGCACAGGTACAGAGAAGAGGAGCACTGAGAATTGCATCTTCGTATCCAACAGTCTCCGACTCGGCGGTGAGAGTGATTGCAGGCGTGATACCTGTCGCCCTCCTTGCTAGAGAGCGCCGCGCTATTTACCTGCGCCGAAACGAGGATGCGAGGGAGATGGTTGTCCGCGAGGAGAGACAACGCTCGCTCAACGATTGGCAGCAGTCTTGGAGGAATTGCACGAAGGGAAGGTGGACTGCGCGCCTCATCCCGGATGTGAGACCGTGGCTAAATCGAAGGCATGGTGAGACTGACTTCTATCTGACCCAGCTTTTGAGCGGGCACGGGTGTTTTCAGTCTTACCTGCACAAGATCGGCAAGTCACGGTCTCCCGATTGTCGGTTTTGCCCAGGAGAGGAGGACAATGCCTGTCACACATTTTTTGCGTGTACGAAATGGGCCAGGCTGCGAAGGGAACTCTACAGGGAGACGGGAGAGCTCACCCCGGATAATATAGTTGCGGTGATGCTCGAATCGGTTGACAAATGGAACCAGGTGGCACATTATGCTCGGGCAGTCCTAAAATATAAAAGGGACTCACAGCAGCCGGAGGCGCTGGGGACTCCCCAGCTTGAAGGCGCCCCACGGCGTAACAAAACGAGACCTGGCCCGAAGTAATGTGTCAAACGGTTCCAGGCTAGGTTCTCAGATTGACAGGGGAGGTGTTTAGTGGGTAGTCCAAAGGTATCCTCCATGGGAGTCCCACACTGCCAGACTCGGCGGGCATAAATGCCTTCACCTCCCTACCACAAAAAAAAAAAAAAAAAAAACCTATCTTAATTTTGCCCTTCGCCAGGATTTGCTGGGCGTCTTTATCAGCTAGTTCGACAATAGCCATGCGTTGCCCCCTTGTGTTTTCACGTGTCAATCTTGCCTTGACTTCACTTAAGCTGGGGAACTCCCTCCTAATGGCATCCTCTACTTCAGCTTTGTCCGTGACGCAGTCGAGGTCCCTGATTTCCAGGGTGGCCATTGGTTCGAGCGAGGCAACCGTTGCCGCATCTCCAAGAACCTTTTGAACCGCGTCACGGAATGCATCTTTGTTTGTGGCCTCTGGCCCGAATTCCACCAGCAAGCCACCGGTCCGGGTTGGTCGAACTGCTTTGATGGCAGTTTTGGTGTCGTCTGGCTTGACCGCTCCTTTAATTTCACGGAGGACATCTGCGTAGGTTCGGCCCTTAGTGGGTTTAATAAGCAGTGCCTCTCGCAAGGGTTTGCGCCGCGGTTTGCTTTTTGTTTTCTGCGGTATATCGGGGGGTTCCTTGTTCTTTTCGTGGTTGAGCTCTTTGTCTGTTTTTTCTAGGAGTAGCTTTTTGGCCGCTTTTTTCGCTGCCTTGTTTCGCACCACATGAAACTCCTCGCCTGGAGTGTCAACTTTGTTTATGGTCTCGTCCTTCCTCCTTTTCTCACAGTCGCCTTCAATTGGGCTACCGGCCATTCTTTTGCTGCTGCTAGGACCCACTGATGCCTCGAGGGAGAGCGTGTCTTTTTGGTGCTTTTCGGTTGCAAGCCACCTCCGCCTGTAGTGCGTTATGCGGCCAAAAAGCTCCTCCAGTTCAAGAATGCCATTCTTGACACTCTTGCCTATGTTTTTCTGCACTTCGCAGGCATCCCTCAGTTGTTTGACGATATTCCCCGCTTTCCGAGTAAGCCGCTCCTCTTCGGCGCGGTCAAGGGCGATTGTGTTATTTGGCGCCACCTCTTGGGAGAGGCCCCCGTTTCCTAGCCCTTTTGCTTCTATCGCTTGGGTCGCGTTTGAAGTGGCGTCGGCCAATGGCAAAACTTCTCCCTCCCCCAGTCTTACACTGGCCTCCGTTGGTGTCGCAGCTTGATCCGGATTGTGTACGTCTTGCACTGGGCGCTCCGGGGTGCGCATAGTCCTTCTACTGCGCCCAAAGGCCGCAATGATGCCAGGTTGCACAACGCACTCTGCCTTCTTTCGTTCGTTAGTCCGTCTGTGGTCTGTCTCCGATGATTTAACCTGTGATGTTGACTTTGACAGTGTTTCTGGGGTTTGCTGCCTCCCCCCGCAATCGGTGACTTGTTTAATCGGTGTTCTTGCCAACAGCGGTTTTTGCCTGAAAGGGTTCTCCGTGCTAGCGTCCTGTTTGCTTGTGGTTTCATTTGTTTGCTCCATTTTATTGGGTCCCCCCTCGGAGCCGCTATCTCCGTTCGTGTGTGTAGTCGCCTTTTTGGTCCCATGGTTATCTTTGCAGAGCAGGGAGGCCATGCGAGGGTTGGCACAAGCCCTTATGGGGACAAGTGCTCAGAGCCAGACCAGCGCTAATCGGGAGTCCGTCGCAACCGAACCTACACCACCAACCCAATGGTGCGAACTTCGAGCGTACTCCGAGGCCTGCCAAGCTTTTACCGGGACGGAGACGGTATGATAGTTGAATTGGAGCCGTTCACACACGAGTTTCACCTCGGCGCTACTGTGCAAAGCAACTAGGTCCAAACCATCACATCCGCCAGCCCAAAGCGTCAATTCCAGTTCGTTGTCCAAAGCGTAGTCCAGATACAATAAGAGGGAACCTCACGGCACCCCCCATATCCTCGGGTCCGTGGGGGCGGCACTCCCCAAAGAATGCTAGCCTCCAAGAATGTTCTTGTCGACCGGCTTTCTCCCTGCGGGAATTTCCTCGGGTACGTGGGGCGGAACTCCCCAAAGAATGCTAGCCTCCAAGAGTGGTCTTGTCGACCGGCATTCCCCCTGCGGAGTTTCCTCGGGTACGTGGGGGCGGAACTCCCCAAAGAATGCTAGCCTCCAAGAGAGCTCTTGTCAACCGGCATTCCCCCTGCGGGTGTTTAAGCTTTAGCTGGAGCTATTGAGAAGAATCGCAACGTCGCACGCGTACTAACCGAGTTTTAAGTAAAATAAAATATGCTCGGTTTGCCGGGTTTGAGAAAGCCTATATGGCTTGCAAAGTCTTCAAAGCTTAAGGAAAAGTAATGAAATCGTTTTAAATTTGGTAAAATCAAAGCTTAAACAAAATACTTTCATTTTGTTGAACTTACAAATTCTATAAGGCTTACTTAGTTAATGGATAATTTTGAGCTTGGTGAAATTTATAATCCCGCGAAGTTACTAGAGGAAATCGACAAAGCGTGAGTGAAATTATTCCTAAGGTTGGTAAGATGAAACTGACCTAGTGAATGCTGCGCAAAGCTTTTAAGGCAAACGATCACAAATATATTTAATTCTCAAAATTAAATCAATTCACTAGCTCATCTGTACACAATCTACACATAAAAGAATAATGAAAGTGGCATACAGCCGTAATCCTAAATATTGGTTCTAGGGTATAATTTGTGCTACTGAAGGGTGATTTCACTAGTATAGCATAAAATAAGTTTTAATTAAATTCCTGAAAATTAAGTCATTCGAAACTATTTGAACCTCTTTTAGTCTAGAATCCTCTCTCTCCATCCGGTTTGAGCTGAAGTTTTTCAAACTCTAGTCATAGAAACACTGTGTTAACCGAATTGAATGGTTCTTGAAATCATCAGCAAAAGTGATCATTAGGATCAAAATTAACAAGTGCAAAGATCTAATATTTCGACCACCATCTTGCATGTGCTCATCTCCTTTGGAGTTAGTAGATGCTAAAGTAGGTAAATAAATTAACTACAGGTATATCTGAAAATTTCGAAATTTCATTCCATAAATATTAATGGCCAAAAGGGTCAGTAGTGCTGCAACAATTTTAGATTTAAATCTTTTGTGAACTCCTCCCAAAATCTAGCACGTTTTCTCATCCTTCTTATGATATGAGATAAAAAGTAATTACTATGATAGATTAAGACACTTCTTATCCTTAAAAATTAAGCTGAGTCAAGTTGATGGACTAATTACTGCACCGTAAATAATGAGCAGGCGAGAGGTAAGTTTTTTCTAGGTACTTTGATTGAAGATAGTCCCCTTAGCCCTAACAAACGAGTAAGAGTGCACTCACCTAGCCATACTTCTGTTGAATATTATACTGCACGCTTGCAACCTTGATGTGCTGTCCGGAAAAACACGTCTCCCCGGCAAATCCGCTTTTAATGATGTTATGTCTGAGGACATCTAGCTTTAATGTACATTTGAGCGAACAAGTACATATATCTATAATATGGACAGTGTATAGAATTTATTTACACGCACTTTTTATTGTAATAAATTTTTATTCGAGTATGTACCTAAGTAAAAACAAATCATATAAAAGAAATTAAAAAAAAGTAATTTTAATTATGATTTTAAGGTATTGAAGCAAATTATTTATTTAAAATTTTAATCATTAAATTCGAATTTGTTTACTTGTTATATTTATCATCCCCCTAACCTGTAGGTGTAACCGAATTGCTTAGACTGTTCCAATGTACGCATCAATCATTTCCATTTGAAACAAACTAAGTGCCCAGACATACTACAGACATTCCAATATGTCTCTCAATTATCATTTTAAAATTATTATTTTATTTGATGTTTTTTTTTTTCTTGATCACACATGATATAGGTTCGATTGAAGGCGATTGCGACTTGCACTGCAACTATCTTTAGTGAAACATTTTACAACTTTAAGTACCTACAGCAGTACCAGCCGTACGGGTACTCGTACATACTGTTTGGATTGTGGACGTGGACAGTGCGAAAAAAAATCAATCACCTGGAGAGGTGAGAGTGATATCAAGTATTGTGTCCGGTTGAATCGTGGGTGCGTGATAATTCGTCAGTGAAAAAGTGAAGAAAAAAATTGTGAATAATATTATTTGGGAAAGATCGATAAAATTGTTTTCGAATGTGATATGTTTTATCTTTGTGGAAGGAAGTGATATTATATGAAGTGTGTAATGCAAGATTGAGAAAGTGCATGTTTACGATTTAATGGTTATTATCAGTGTAAGGAGGATATTGTCACATTGGATTGATATTTTTTGGATAGCGGTTGTATACGAATTTTAAAAATGTAAGTACTGCACTCAAGATGTACTCGTATATCTCAAATTATTCTCAAGTATATACTTACTTAAATGATTATAAACGAAATAAACAGCTCGAATGGACTTTTTGAAAATAATCACTTGCTGTAAACCTACAACGCTATATGCAACATGCTGTCTAAACGAATCATAAATTTAGAAGAGACAATATCCATGAAAGACTTTGAATTATTTTTTTCATTTCTTCATTTGAATTTAATTTTTTGTCAATATTTTAATTATGTGGACTATAAACGAAAGGATTTAATGAGGGACATGTTCAAGTGGCCTTCAAATACCTGCAATTACTCTGAGTGATCATATGTAAAAGCTTGCTTTGAATGAAAACTACACCTCTACTTTTCACCACAAAAATCGATTTCCCGATTTTGTTAGCTTATGAACCACAGTTAAATGGTCTTGTACAAATGTTGAAGATTCAAAATTTACAACCCTCTACTGAATAAATTACAAACTTAAAAATGTTTTCTTTTAACGGCCAAGATTTTATTTTTTAGTAAATATGCATTTCGACTGCCACACGCAGTGTTCTTGAGTACAATGGATTAACTTAATTTTTTTTTTCATTTCATTTATTCCAATTAAGTAGTACTTACATATCAAACTTAGCTCTAATTTATGCTTAACCTAGCGGATTATTTCCTTATCTATGGTTTGTCTTAACCTAGTTATCTTACATTTCATTTTACTTAACCTATAGCCTTACTGAACTAATATCGGTGGCAGCGGAAGGTGCCTCCGATCCATTGATGCTGAAATGAAAAAAAAGAAACGCAAACGGACGAACACGTTAAGTTAAATAACACCAGGGGGGGATCATGCAGGAAAATTGGCAGGGATGGCAAAGAGCCAGGATGTAGGGATGGGAATGGGGGTTGGGGGGTTTAGGGGGTAGTAGGGTATTCCTAAAAGGGGTGATGGGAGCGTCTGTCATCAGGGCTTTTGCTCGGGGGCACAAACTGTGACTCAGAGAACTTCGGTTCCCCGTGCCGGGATTTGTTGTAGAGCGTGATCCTACCTTCAGCGTCGAAGATGAGTCCGCGGTCGTTGAGAAGCGAAAGGTATTGGGGAAAGTGTTTTGGGAAGCGTATTGTACCTAGGAAGTCGGGGTCAGTGTTGAGGGATTGGGTAATTAAGGGATTGGAGTGGGATTCGGCTTTATGGAGGAGCTTGAGGGCTATTTTGGTGAGGAAGTAGTCTATTCGAGGGATTTGGGCTTTGTCGTAGACTTTTTGGTGACGGACCATTCGACCTGTCACAGGGTTCCTCCAAATTTTCGTACAGTGACGAAGGATCTGTCGTTCTTTGGTGCGTAGCTTCTCCATTTGGGCTGATGACAGGTCGCACCAGAAGACAAAGCCATAGGATAGGACGGGGCGGATTAGTGAAGTGTAGCAAAGGATTCTGGTCTTGATGGGATAGGTGGTTTTGTAGTGGATGAGTGGCAGTAGTGAGTGAAAGGCCGTGGTGGCCCTACAAATGTTCTTTTTTATTTGAGGGAGAGGAGAAAGACGGGAGTTAATTATAACCCCCAGATAGTTGACCTCAGGTTTCTGAGGGATACTAATGCCCTTGATTTGCAAGCTTATATTGCGTACCTCATCAAGGAGTGAGTTTTTGAGGTGGGTGTGGCCTTTGATGAGAATGGCTTCGCATTTAGCTGGGTTGACCATTAGTTTCCACTTAGAAAGATAGTCATCTAGCTGGTTGAGATAATTATTAAGGTGGGCTTTGATGAGTTTTAGGTGGCGAGATGATGCAAAAATGATGATGTCATCTGCATACTGAAGGATTCTTATTGGGTTGGGGGGTGGCGGAATGTCGGCTGTGTAAAGGGAGAACAGAAGGGCTGAAAGAACAGATCCCTGTGGAATCCCCGCTGTGAGAGGAAAGGTGTCGGATTGGGTGTCGTTGAGTTTGACCCGTGCAGAGCGGTTTGTTAAGAAGGAGAGTAGGAGTTTGCACAGGTGAGGATGTAGGTTAAATGTCGAGAAGAGTTTGTGGATGAGGCCATGTTGCCAGACAGTGTCAAAGGCTTTCTGGATGTCAATAAGACAGGCAGTGGTCGGCGTATTTTTCGCTCCATTTATGGCAACGTGTGATTTCAGGATGAGGAGGGGGTGCTCAACGGAATGGTTTGGACGATTGGCGAACTGAAAGTCAGGGATGATAGGGTTGTCCTCTAGATGGAAATCGATAGATTCTTTGATGGCAAGTTCAAAGATCTTGCTTGTGGTGGGGAGCAAGGAAATGGGACGGTAGCTGCTTGGGAGTAGTGGACTTTCGCCTTTCTTAGGGATCGGGACGATAATGGAGAGGCGCCATAGCTTGGGAAAGTAGGCATTGAGGATGCAGTGGTTGATAAGTTTCGAGAGGAAGGGAGACAGAGATTCACTGCATTTTTTAAGTAGTATGGTGGGGATTCCGTCGTGTCCACAGGACTTTTTATTTTTCAACTTTAGGATAATGGATTGAAGGATGTCTGGAGTGACAAATTGGATATCGGATGCATTGGATGGGCATGTGTTTGGCGCTTGGAGAGGTCGTGAAAACAGGGTATCCGGTTCGTGTATGGAGGTTTGGAGTGTGGATTCAGTGAGGAGCTTTGAGATGGAGGTTTGGACACATAGGTCAGTTTCTGGGTTGTATAGGTGTTGGGTCAGGTTATGGGCTTTTGCAAAGTGGTTTGCTAACGAATTTACCCTCTCGTGTGGCGACTGGTTTTGGGGGAGGTATTCGGCTGGGGTTCGAGGCTTTCCGAGGCTCGGACAGGTCTTCCGCAGCTCTCTGAAGGTGTCGGCAATATTGGTGGAGTTATTAAGCTTGACCTTCAGGTGCTCGCTATACAGCACATCAATATCATTACGTATTTTCGAGCTGAGATCATTGATCTCATCTCGTAAATACCAATATTGAGCGTCGTACCGGTGGCGGAAGAGAAGCCTGCGAAGGAATTTTTTCCGGTTGATGTTGTTTATGATATCTTCGGGAAGAGATATCATGTCATGGTATCCGAGTGTGCGCAGAGGTACACAAGATTCGATACATTTCTGTACCGAATCAGTATATACTGACACAGCTTGGTCGATTTCAGTGTCGGATACGCGACAGTCAACTGGTAATGGGATCTGGAAGAGGGTTGAGGCAAGGGATTCATTAACTGATCGCCAGTTAACACGGGAAAAGTCTTTGGTCACGGGGCGTGGGGCATGGATTGGGCGATTATGGATGCAGGTTCAGAGTACTACTGCGTCGTGGTCACTGACTCCAGGGACGGTCTCGAGGTACGGGAGGATATTGCTATTGAAGTCAACGGGAAAGTTATCATTAGTAATAAATAAGTCTAGGAAACTTTGGGCTGGGCCTCGTTGGAAGGAAGGACGTGCTGGACTCAGGATGACCATCCGTAGTGGAATTGCGTGGTTGTTCTTCCACTGTGCCAGTGAGTTGCCATTTGGATTGGTTCGGGAGTCAAGGAATTCTGGATGTCGGGCGTTTAGATCACCACCAATGATGTTGTGGAGTTTTTTCTGGTTGGGATTGGGATAGGCTTGCATGAAGGAAATTAGCGTAGTGAGGTGGTGGTTGACTAGCGTCTGTTTGGGGCAATAAACGGATGCGCACACGAAGAGAGTGTCACTTGTTTCGAAGCAGGCAAGGGTACATTCAAAGGATAGGCTTGGGAAGTTGGGCTGGATTTGGGTAACTTTAAAGGATTTTCGGAGGAGGATGCCTGTGCCACCACCTTTGGAGTTTCCAGGGCGGTCGGTACGAAGGAATGTGTAGCGAGGGAAAGAAGGGGTGTGCCAAGAAGTGATTTTGGTTTCGGAGAGCAAGACTACATCAGGGTTATGATCATTAAGGAAAGATTGGAGTTCATGACGTCGTGCTCGGGATCTGATGGAGTTTACGTTCAATTGCATGAACTTAAACTTCATCAAAGCTCGTTACGAATTGCATGAGAAGGAGACGCTTCTCATAGGTGTCCGTACATGCACGGTAGTTCGGCATGAACTTTCTCATCTTCGATGCCAGGGAGGCAAAATCACACCCAAATAGGCTCTTCACCTCGGTCTCTAAAAAGTTATTGGATGTTTGGGTACCACTAGGTACTTTCAACTGACTCGCGTATGAGCCGTTGGTATTTTTGGTAACTGGAGGTTGTGGGGACTGTGTGAAGTTTGTTTTTATTGGCGCGGTTTGTCTAGCCAAACTCGCGGTTTTTTTGACATTAAGTCTTTCGATATGCCGCTTGAAAATCGGGCAGTTTTTGTAGTTCGCGGTGTGCTCGGAGCCACAGTTTGCGCAGAGCGGAGATTGCTCAGGCGTTTTTTGGCAATTGCCTGGCCCATGGGATTGGCTGCATTTTACGCAGCGGTAATTCAGATGGCAGTTAACTGCTGAGTGGCCAATACGTTGGCAGTTCTTACACTGCAGTATATCCTTATTCTGGATTTCCTCAAAGCGCACAACCATGTGCAGTATAGCACGAATATTTTTCAGCTTGTTGACGTCGAAGCTCGGCTTTAATACGAGCAACCACAAGTTCAGTTGTCGATTGTTGCGCTTTGAGGCAGAAGTTTCATATAATTTAAGAGACTCAATCTCTTCGATCCCCTGTTGCCTAATATCGGCAGATATTTCTTCTGCCGTAAGAGATTAATGCAGCCCTCTGATGACATACGCTCTTTTGCGTTCGTCAACAGGCGTGTAGGTGAAGAAAGGCTTCTTTTCCTGACTAAGGAACTCTTTCGTTTTCGCATAGTCGTCTTTGGAGTTGAGCAGGATATGGGTTTGGGAACCCTGGCGCTTTAATAAATAATCATTTTGTAACGAATTTAAAAACTTACTTCTGATTTCTCCCAAGGTGGGGAAATCTTCCATCACCACGATCGGAGGTACCTTCCGTTGCGTCGTAGCTAGATTTACCGGCACTGCGGTGGCACTGTTGTTTTGTTGGATGCTACTGTTGCTGTTGTTGTTGTTGGCATTGCTGGTTTTGTATTGCTGCTGTTGTTGGTTTTCCTGGTTGTTATTGGTGTCATTCCACTATTGGTCGCTGTTGCTCCATTTGGCGGTTGAAAGCGCATAACCATTGCTTCCAGCTGCAGCATTTTTGCTTTCATCGTTGATATTTCGTGATGTTTTTGTTGTAGATCAGACTCCAGCATCTTAATGCGTTCTTTGAGTGCTGATTTACTGTTTGCAGCAGGTGTAGAGCGGGGTGTATCAGTTTGGTCGATACCAGCGCCATCGCTCTCTTCCATCATGGAGACGAGGTTTTCGGAGTTTGAGTCCGTCTCGCTCACGCTTTCTTTGCCATCTATGGCAACTCGCTTTCTCTTGCGCTTTGACGTTTTCTTGAATTTCGGTGAAGCCGGTATCATCGTTTTGCCGACGGGCGGCATTTCGCAAGTGTGCAACCTATGCGCGCATTCACTGTAAATTACATAGATGATATCCTAATATATTCAAATAATTATGAGGATCATATGCAGCATACTGAACTGGTACTAAAAACATTGCGCTCCTACGGTTTTAAATTAAATGTCTCAAAATGTATTTTTGCAAAACGTGAAGTGTCATATTTAGGACATAAAATAGGATACAACAGTATTAAACCTCTAAATGACAACGTAGTCGCAATCAAAAATTTCCCTGTTCCACAAACAAGGAAAAATATCAGACAATTCTTGGGAAAATTAAATTTCTACCTCCAATATATCCCGAACTCAAGTATCGTACTGGAACCTTTTCATAACTTGCTCCGGAAAAATGTGCAGTTTGATTGGTCTCCATCATGTCAAAAAAAATTTCGAGGCGGTAAAAGAACACTTGTGTTCGGAACCAATACTTTCGATCTTTGATCCAGCGTTACCAACCTACATCTTTACGGACGCGAGCATTCAAGGAGTCGGTGCAGTGTTAAAACAACGTCAGGAAGATGAAAAACTAAAACCAGTCTTCTATTTCTCACGCAGATTGAACAATACACAAAAAGAAAAAAAAGCAATATTTATCGAATGTCTCGCAATAAAAGAAGCAATATTGTATTGGCAGTACTATTTAATTGGTCAAAAATTCACCGTTTTCACCGATCACAAACCCTTAGAAGACTTTAACATAAACAATTGTAACGACCCAGAACTAAGAAAAATCCTAACTTACATCTCACAATTCAACTGTGAAATCCTTTACAACCCAGGTAAAGAAAACTTGGAAGCGGATTGGTTATCTCGCAACCCTGTCCTAGAAGAAGAAGAAGATAACTTCGAAAGCTCAGCAGTAAAAATCATGAACTTTTTGGAAATAAACGAAATAATCAATGATCAAAAAAATTTCCATTTAGATAACAAATGTGAAAAGAAGAACGGTATCATCTACAGATCACTAAACAATAAAGAGAAAATTTGGTTATTTGAAGCATTTGGTAAACAACTAATAAAAAAAGTTCATGAAATACGAGGTCATGTGGGAGTAAAACAAATGATCTTGACAATAACAACAAAATTTTATTTTAAAAATATGCACAAAAACATAAAAATATTTGTCGTGCTTGTGAAACATGTATCAAGAATAAAACTAGAATTGCAAACTACAAGGTTCCGTTATCCCAGCTGGGTCCAGCCTCAAAGCCATTTGAAGTAGTCTCATTGGACACAGTCGGTGGTTTTGCGGGAAACAAAAGCACAAAAAAATATCTGCATTTATTAACAGATCACTTTACAAGATACGCATTTATCACAACATCGTCAACCCAAACAGCCGACAATTTTATTGAACTAGTTAAATCAACAAAAAATACTAACAACATCGACACGCTTATATCTGATCAATACGCAGGTATCAATTCGAATGATTTCAAAAAATACTTAAAATCAGAAAATATAAGACTCATCTTTACAGCAGTGGATTGTGCCTTTTCAAACGGATTAAATGAAAGGACAAATCAGACACTAGTCAACAGAATACGATGTAAAATCTACGAGAACAAAACACGCTCCTGGCCAGCTGTTGCACAAGAATGCGTGCACGAATATAATAATACTATACACAGTTCCACTGGTTTTACACCCTCTTACCTACTAACTGGAAAAGAAGAATCAATACTACCTGATGAACTAAACGAGAACAATGCCGAAAACTTAGATGAAAATAGAAGAAAGGCATTCGAGCAATCGAAAAAGATTCACGAGCAAAACAAGAGGTATTACGACGAGAAAACAAACAAACATGAATACAACGAAAATGATCTCATTTACATAAACAACGGAAGCAAATTGAACAGGAAAAAAACGGATCCAATCAGAGAAGGGCCATTCAGAATAAAAAGGAAAATTTCTGAGGTAATATATGAGGTCGATAGCGGTCTCAGGAAAAAAGGATCAAACCTTTTTCACGCAAGCAAACTCATCCCTTTCCATTAATCCGAAATTCCTTCTTCGTTCTTGAGGGGGGGAGGATGTAAGTTTGAAACCTCTTTTCAAACTTTGCCGCCTGTCCGTTCGGTCAAGTTACCTTCGGCCAGACGGTTGAGTGACGCTCATTACAAACTTCGCATCGGTTGTGGTCAGGGAGACAGACGTCGTGAGACAGACGTCGCTAGGCAGCCACGCTAGGCAGCCACATTTTTCGTGATCATAAATTGTTATTACTTTTGCTTCACAATTACTATTGTTAATCAAACACTTAGTTAAATCCAACTTGTTGTTGTTTCAGGTATTGTGTTAATCGATATGTTATCAATAATGTAAATAGTGTTAATATGTAACCTTAAATAATATTTAATTACAGTTATTTTACTGCAACAACTCGAGTCGATTTATTCAACTCAGACTCTCACACAAATCCTAAGTTTCCCAAATCAGAAACTTATATATATATATATATATATATATATATATATATATATATATATATATATATATATATATGTATATATATATATATATATGTATATATATATATATATATATATATATATATATATATATATGTATATATATATATATGTATATATATATATATATATATATATATATATGTATGTATATATATATATATATATATATATATATATATATATATATATATATATATATATATATATATATATATATATGTATGTATATATATATATATATATATATATATATATATATATATATATATGAAGGGGTTAAAGTCAAAGTGGTGTAAGTCACTTTATCATCGTTCTTAGGAAATTAGCATAATGCAGAAGGCATTGTAGTAAATTCAGTAGAGGTTTTACGTAGGTCCAAACTTAGTGGTTTTACGTAGGTCCAAACTTAGTGATTAGGCTTGATTTGAAATTTTTTTTGCTCAAAAGTTGTACCTCACATACTAACCAAAGTCACTTGCACCACTGTGCGTTACCAAAGCCTGTCATATACACCACTGTATGACCAAAAACCAAAGACTTACACAACTGTGGACATCAACAAAATGATGTAAAGTTGACTTGCACTTCTCAAAAACATTTTTATTGAACATTACACAAAGGATAAGAATAATACAAACAATTTAATTTTTTATCACGAATGGATTCTTAATTTTTTTAACATGGCAAAACGGATTCAGTCTACTTCAGCAAGATTTGTGGTTTCCACAATTTCCAGAGGTCCAACATCTAGAAGCTCCTCACCTTCTTCAATAGTGGTTCGCAGGGAAACGAAGAAATCATGTTTCACTGGTGGAATGTATCGTAGAAGATCAAGCAAATCTTTCTTTTTAGCCTCGGTAACAGGCCTTCCCCTTGAGTACAAAACGTCTTGAGAAACGTTGGCCAGAGAACGTAGCCTACCGGGCCTTGCTGCCTTTAGATTTAGTTTAGAAAATGGGAAATCCTCATTCACAGTTTCTTTGTAGAAGAGAGTGTAAGGTTCATCTTTCAAAATTCGTATCCATTGAATTTTCAACCAATTAACAGCAATGGTGTTCTCATTTTTCTTTCTTCGCGTGATACAATTTACCAACTTTGCAACAGATTTGCAATCCTCTCGGCCCATTTTCGTGAACATGAATGCATTATTCCTTCGGCACTTCAGTATGATACTGTACCAGTCGTCTGCAGTATAAATCAACTTGTTCTTGGCGTACAATTCAATTGATCCAAATTCAGAGTCGTTGGGTAGAAAAGAGTGGCCACTTGCCATAAATTTGTGATCGATAATTTCTGCATTGCTTTGAGGGCCCTGTATGTACTTCATGAGGTACAAAGAAAACTTAATATTACGGTTTTGGCCCGTACATGCGTCACTGTACAACACTATGTGCTTAGCAGATGACGCTCTTGCTGCAAGATGTTTGACGATACAGAAACCAATCTCTTGAGACCCACGAGAAGCGATCGTTTCATCCCAGCAAAACATGAAGCCTAAACCTGTTCCAAGTTCATGGCAGCCAAGGTTATAACAATACATAATCCGCTTATAGTAAGCCACAGACGTCGTCAAAACAGGAAATGGCAAAGCCTTTTCGAGGTCGAATGTCAGACCATAGAAAGATTCGTCTTCCCGTGCTTTCACTGTGTCCCAATCTCTAGCCTCTCTCACCTTTTAGGCTTTTCTGAGGTGTAATTCTTTTTCAGCCTTCAGCTCTGTAGATTCGTCTTCATCTTCACACACTTCAATCTTCTTGTCAAGCACATCGCATCTGGTGCACGTACCTTTGAGAGGCCGGTGAAAATGCAAATTGAACTCATTGCTAGAGGTTCGACGATAGATGGCTTTAGAAACAGGAATATCACCTTTTTCCGTGCACTTTTCTTTGTACAGTTCATATATTGTACGGACGAGTACATTCATGTCAGGAGGAAGGTATTTCCTGATCAACTGTAGTGCGATTGATACGATGGGAAAGATGCTATGTGGTCACGCACACCATTCATGGCAGCCTCCGGTGTTTTATTTTTTGGGGAATGGCGTCCTCGGCCATCACTTCCTGGTAGTTAACCCTCTCGTACTTTTTGTATTGCCCTTGTCATTCGCCCATCCGAAACTTGAAGTGTTTGCAAGAAATAACGCTTGCACACAGTAACGCTACTGCCTCTGACTTGGAATCTGAAGCTGTTTGAAACAGACTTTGCATTTCTCGTTGAATTTCGTGGGCGTCTTACATTAGGTTTCTGTTGCACAATCAAACCACATAAAAATACGTTTTGTTCAGAAAAACTGCTCAGCTTCCAAAAGGTGTCGAAAATATCTCGCCTCGCCACTTCAGGTACGTTCTCCACACACTTTTTTTTACATTTACAATCAAAGTTCTGATACAGCTTACCGGCCACTTCTTTTCCTCTAGAGGACATGTACGGGACCCCTGAATTTCGTGCTCGCTTTCGCTTTTGAGCTTTACTTTCGTGTTTTTGTCTTTTCCTCGTTCTCGGGTGATAGTTTTCTCGATTCTCAGAAGTTCCAGCAGTAGGAAATTCGCTGGAATGGTTGCGCTGGCGTCCGCCGTCGACCTCTTCATCTCTTTCTGATTCTGAAACAACAAACATCTTGTTACACTTACTATCGAAATAAAAAACTGCAGGGGAAGCCTCGATTCAGCATCCAAAATTACGTGAAAAACGATACTCAACACGACAGTTTTCAATAATCACAGAAAATTCACTAAAAACATCACTCTTCATGCATTTTTTCTCTATTTTTCCTTTCTTTTTTTCCGAACCGATTACATAAGTGTATTATTCAGAGAATAATAGACCAAAAGGACCTAAGGCATAATCTAATGTAAGTACTTGCTAAAAAAGTTGCAACAAAATAGGTTAGTCGGTGAGTAACTGAGAGGTGAAAAGGTGAATAGTACTTCCCATCATCTGTCTCTGATGTGTTTTCTCCTTGTTCACGCTCCCATTCATCACTGGACTCCAGCTCATGCAACGGATCCCTTAAACTTATTTCAGAGTCCATCGTTTCTTTGAGTATTCACGCATGCATTCAACACTCGATGAAAACAATTACAACCACACTGGTGTAAGTCGGACTCACGCCACTTCAGTTATCAACAAAATAGATGATCCATTATCAGTCTAACTTGTGTTGCCATCTTAACGACGACATGAGTGAAGCTCTGACTTACTCCACTTTTTCTATAAACAGTTTTATATTTCTACATCGCATTTCTGTGACTAAGTCAACTTCTACCGACAATTGACTTACACCACTTTGACTTTAACCCCTTCATAAATATATATATATATATATATATATATATATATATATATATATATATATATATATATATATATATATATATATATATTGTCGCGTGTTTTCGGTTCGCGGCCAATAATTTTAATGTTCCGGGGAAGTGAAAACGCAATGTCTTTTAAATTAACTTAAAAGAGTTTATTCAATTAATCACAAAAATGCACAATTACTTATTTTAGTATTTCACAATTTTAATTTTCACTAAGTCTATAAATTTGTCATTCAACTGTCCACTTAAAATCACTTCGCACTCAAACAATCAATCGTCTTTTCTTCGCGTTCCACTATATCGCAGTTTTCTATCGCGGTTGTAATGAATGATCGCCCCATTCATTCAGCTCGCCTTTATATAGGGTCTCTACCTATTCACCCATTTCTCGTACATTGGCGAATGTTGTACCGAGAGGTACCTGGTAGATTCGAGCAAATTAATGAATGGAGTGACGTCACTTGCAGATGTTGATCATGCTTGTTGGGTTCTCGTGGGTTCGAGTAAATTCATTTGTTGACGTTCTTAATGATTATGAAAACAATTGCGACAGCAGCTCGCAGAATTATTTGTACATGTAATTATTTGTACATGTAACAATATATAAATATATATATATATATATATATATATATATATATATATATATATATATATATATATATATAAATATATATATATATATAAATATATATATATATATATATGTATATATATATATATATATATATATATATAAATATATATATATATATATATATATATATATATATATATATATATATATATATAAAAATATATATATAAATATAAATATATATATATAAATATATATATATATACATATATACATATATATATATATATATATATATATATATATATATATATATATATATATATATATATAAATATTTGTCTAGAGGTTGCAATTTTGCTTCGATTTTCGCCAAATTTTCAGGAAAGGTGTATTGAGTAAATATCTCGGTCAAGTTCGTGAACCAGCTATATCGGCCGGGCAAAAACAAAATGGCGGCCATATTTTAGACGAAAAATCGTGATTTCTGTTCTGACTAAAGTATAGCTCCGATTGGGATGAAATTTGGTACAAAGGTTCATTGATGTATGTGATGAATCTCACAATTAAAAAATCCAAAGTCGGTACGGCAGAAACAAAATGGCGGCCGCTCAAAGGTCGAAAAACGTGCAAAATTTTGTTGTTGTAATAGTGGTCAAAGCTTTCAACAGATTTTCATGAAATTCGGTAGTTTGATAGAAATTATTAGTATTTAAATAATCACGTAAAAAAACTGGAGGTCAGTTTGCAAAAAACAAAATGGCGGCCAGTTGAAGGTCAAAATTTCAAAGGCTCCGACATATATGAAACTTGGTTTCAAGATAGACATAGCTTAGACCTACAGTCTTTGATATTTTGGTGATCATGCATGTGCAAATTTCTAAATGGCGGCCGTTTGAATATGCGTTTTTTTCATGTTTTTGTGGCCCTCTTGTGGTCACATTTTCCAACGGATTTCGATGAAACTTGAGATTATGGATCTCTGTACTATGTTCTTGTATTGTATATTATTAAAATTGAATGAAAAATAAAAAAGTCGAAAATTTAAAGCCTAATATTTTCTTTAAAAATTGAACTATTTTGCCCTGTCCAGAGTGAAACTCCTATTTGAACGAGATAGTACATTGATTGATGAGGTCCTAGCATACAAAGATTTAAAATAATCCAAAATCAAATGCATGCATTCAAAATGGCGGCCCCCAAAATCAGAAGGCAAGCGCAATTCGCTATTTTAGTGCCAACTGAAATAATAAATATTTTTCATGGAAACGTTTTAAATGACTTTACTTGAAAGAATTTATAAACCAGATCATCTTTAAGATATTGTAAAATATTTTTAACAATACCCTTAAAATTTATAAAATCGCGACTTGTCTGTCTGTCCGTCCGTCAGCCCGTTTGTTCGTGCATCATAACAAGTTTTCTCGCAAACCACATGAGCTAGAATGAGGAAATTTTCTACGTAGGTCAAAAGTGGTGCCTCTTGAAATTTGAAGTGCAAGAAAATACTTTAAGGTATTTAAGGGGGGTCTCCCCATACGGGTAAATTGGATGGATGTCAGGTCACAAAAAACTAAATGGCGGCCAGTTGAAACTCAAAACATCAAAGGCTTCTAAAAGTCGCGATTTTGATTCGACATATATGAAACTTGGTTCCAAATTAGCCATTACTTACATCTACAGGTTTTGATATTTTGGTGATCATGCATGTGCAAATTTCGAAATGGCGGCGTTTTAAATATGCGTTTTTTTCAGGTTTTTGTAGCCCCAGTGGTCACATTTTCCAGCGGATTCTGATGAAACTTAAGATTATGGATCTCTGTATTATGTTCTTGTATCATGCCGAAAATTATTAAAATTGAATGAAAAAAAAGTCGAAAATTTAAAACCCAATATTTTTAGCTGCCATTTTCACTAAAAATTGAATTATTTTGCCCTGTCTAGAGTGAAACTCCGATTTGAACGAGATTTGTCACATTGATTGATGAGGTCCTAGCACACAAAGATTTAAAATTGTCCAAAATCAAATGCATGCATTCAAAATGGCGGCCCCCAAAGGTCAGGAACAAGCGCAATTCGCTATTTTAGTAGCAACTGAAATAATGAATTTTTTTCATGGAAACGTTTTGAATGATTTATCTTGAACGTATTTATAAATCAGAATATTTTTAAAATATTGTAAAATATTTTTAACAATACCCTAAAAAATTATCAAATCGCGACTTTTCTGTCTGTCCGTCCGTCCGTTTGTTTGTGTCACAAGTTTTCTCGCAAACCACAGGAGCTAGAATGAGGAAATTTTCTACGTAGGTCAAAAGTGGTGCCTCTTGAAATTTGCAGTGTAAGAACATATTTTAAAGTGTTTAAGGAGGTCTCCCCATACAGGGGGAAGACATAAACATTTTTTTTATTTCTGTAGCCCTCTAGCGGCCAAGTTTCTCAACAGATTCCGATAAAACTTGAAATTATAAGTTATTAAGGCAAGTTAATTTAATTCAATTATGCAAAGCGGATGTCAAATAAAAAATTTGAAAATTTAAAGCTTAATAATTTTAGCAGCCGTTTTCAATAAAAATTCAAAATAACGGCCCCTGATGGTTCAGAAAAGAATCGAAAATGTATATATTAATGGCACTGATTAAACTTTTATGGAAATCTTTTGAAATTAACTATTTGAGCTATTTAAGCCAAAAAGTTATCACCTTTGTTTGATAACCACTATCAAATGTATAAACAGCGAATGTGAGAAGGGCGAAACGAGTATTAATATGTTTATAACAATTTATTACCCGCCGATTTTCAATGTGTGATCCATACGTGTGCAACTCAATTTAATTAGCAAAATATTTGCGCCTCTATGAAGGGTCTCCAAATACGAACAGTGGCAGATCCTTTCTGTTAATAAATACCCATGTAGTGCTACAAAAATTTCAGTAAGAAGTCCAGTAGTAGATAAGCCAATTTCTTTTTCGAAACCTTACGCTACATACGAGAAATTTACCTTTCCGGCTGGTGCTGCCAACGGGGATTTTAAAGATTATCTTGTTTAAAATGTTGACCGTGACTACGGAGGAAATGGCCCATACTGTCGGTCCATTTTTAAACGTCGCGTTCTAGCATAGCGACCGGTATCTCGTGAATGACACGAGCTATGTTGGCTTCCAAAGCGTCGGTTGAAGCTGGCTTATGCCTGAAGACCAGAGACTTCGTGTAACCCCAAATAAAATAACCTAATAGTGTGATTTCCCACTATCTAGTGTGACTAGGCAGCCAATTTACTGGTCCAAAACGTGAAATCAGGTTCTCACCAAAATTATTTCCCAATAAGTCCAATGTTTCTCTCGCTGTTTGCAAAGAAACACATTCACATTGTAAGTCTTTCCATGATGATTTGTCAAACAATACTGAATAAAAATTACATTACAGTTTGACGGGAATCACGGATGATCTGTCAAAAACAGTCTATTGAAAATCAAACCTCATAATGAATCACCCTGTACAATACGTGTTTACTTAAAAAATAAAATCTTAGTCGTTAAAAGCAAATATTTATAATTTAATTAATTATAAACGACTGTAGAACATTCGGAACCGGCTGATTAAGTTTAGAAAATATAACATAGACTCCCAGCCCTACCTGGAGTTTAAAGTTTTGATTAAATAAAGGAAAAAATGGCCGTTATTAGTCAATATATAGCATTTTAAAAGGAATGTAGGAACTTAAAACTAACTCCAAAATCACATGCGGTTAATATTCAGGGGGGACTTTCAAGAGGGAAAAATAATAAAAAAGAGTTAGAGATGAAATTACTAAAACAAAGCATTGGTTGATGTTAGAATAAATTGGATTCGATAACCTTATAGGCATATAATACGTACCTTAAACTGGCGTAATCAATTACAAATCATAGTAATAGAAATAAGGAATTATATGAAATAAGGAATTATATGAAAAAAATTCTAGAAAAAGGAATTTCAGAAGGAAATAAATCGTCAAAGAAAATGAATGCTGTCATGAAACTAAGAGATAAACATGTGTATTTTTTAAAAGGTGCTAAAACGAATCAAGTATTGATCATGATCAGCTAGTGTACGAAAAATTCCGAAGTGTTATATTTTTTGAGTTAAGAATGAGTCCAATTGATGAATCGGTGAAACAAGTGAACAAAGCATTAAAAGAAACAAAATCTCACTTTGAAAATACCAAGAACCTCAAAACGTCTAAACCATCACTGTCAAGGCTTCGATAGTAGTTGAAAACTCATAAGGAAGGTGAAGGAATGCGTGAAATAATTGCTGATAGCAATTCCCTGACTTATAAAATAGCAAAATGGATCATTGGTACTGCATACGGCCAAAGATCCATTAAAAATTCTTGCGAAATGGTAAAAATATTGAAGGACGTTGAACTAAACGACGATGAAATTATTGTATCTTTTTATTTAGTTATTTATTAACCAAACAAGGTGTTCACAAAAAATGTCTTAATAGTTTAATATTATAACATGTATCATAATATCACATTTTTATTACTTTAAAGTTAGGAAAAAGGATTGGAAAGAGTAGAAATTTGGACAAAATTAACTTGGAGATAGCTGTTTTAAATTGGAATCTCGAGATGGTTTGAGAATAAAGATGACCTACCCTGTTGACAATTTTGCAACATCTATTTATTTGATCGTTTTCACCATAGATCATGGAATGTTTAGTTTCCACCAGTAAAAGAGAATGTCTCGTAAATCTTGCTTGGTCATTCGAGATTATCCTGTCGGTGAGGTACGGAACTTTGATAAAGCAAGAGCTTATCATACTCCTATGGGAGGCAAGTGATTTCATATTTAGAATAGATAGCCAATTTTCATATGATGGCAGCTTATGGAAATTTGTCGGTTGTACAGGGATCTCAAAGCAAATAGCATGAGCTGTTTTTGAACGGACTCCAACCTTATTGCATAAACACCGAAAATTGGATTCCAAACAACACTAGCTTATTCGAGAATCGAACCCACTAGTGATATGTGTAAAGTTTTTGCCACCCACAAATTTTTTAATTCTTTAGCACGCCATTTGGTGAAGCATAGAGCTTTATTAGCCCTGCTTAGAACTTCATCGTGGTGTAACTTAAAGCGAAGTTTCTTATCTAAGAGGACACCAATATCAACTATGCTATCAACTCTGGAAAGTTTTACCTTGTTGGCGTGATAATCACTGAGCAGAATTATATTTTCCACCTGGCATTTCTCAAGGTTCAGATATAGAAAGTTATTATTAGACCACTCTAGTAGCGAATCCATTTTATCTTGTAAGATCAGTCAGTCACTTTGGGATGCTGTAACGTGGTATAATTTTACATCATCCGCATAAAATATATGTGGTATGTCAGACAACACTTCAGACAGGTCCGATATAAATATCTTAACAAGTTGAAGTAGCAGGAGAGTGCTCCTGCCAGAAGGATTAAGTAAAACAATTAGTAAATCAAACAATATATTCTCGAAATCGATTTTCGGCCGTAATCGTTCGGTCTTCTTCAGCGATTAATTTATTTTTAACTCACATTCCTGCTTATATACTAGCTATGTTTAAGGAAATTTACTCTAGATCATTAAAAAGTAATTAGGGAAATTTGCTTAAGCTAATAAAAGGTAGGAAAGGTAATTTACAAAAGGGGTAGTTATAAAAATATTATTTTTACATGATTCAGAAAAGATATTATTATTTAATTAATTTAAAAAGCCATGATCTGCAGTTTCCGTCATCCTGATTCATCAACTTTTTCCTTTCCCGGGTAATTGCCAGGCTTTCCATCACATCCAATTCACGTGTATCTCTAGCTTCCTTGATGACTACAGCGTCCTCCATTGTTATCTCGTGTCCCTTCGTGATAATATGTTCCGCTACCGCTGACTTGAAATTCGAAGTTCTTTCTTTCTTTCTTGCTGCTGCTGCTTCGCCTAGATGCTCCTTGATTCGCGTGCCGATGAGCCTCCTCGTTTGACCTATGTACACTTCTTCACAAGTGGAACATTCGATGCGATAGATACCAGATTTCTCGTGTGGTTCGCGCTTGTCTTTCGTTGATCCGAGAACGTTTTTGAGCTGGTTCTTGCTGCTTGATTCGATTAACCGTACATAATTGAGCTGATTTATTCGCCGCTTGATCCGATTGCTGATGCCTTCGTGATAAGTTAGAGCCTTCCAGTACGTTCTTTCGGTATTCGCATTTGATAATGTTGATCGTCCCTGACGCTGTCTATTAATCTGGATCTTCTGTGCCATTCTCCTAATCGTCGAACCCTTGAAGCCGTTTAGTTTAGCTGTCTCAACAATGTACCTCATCTCCTTTTCCTTAGCTTCCTTGCTTAGCGGCAAATCGAGCATCCTGTGGATCATGGCTCTGTACGGAGAAACCTTGATTTGCTGCGAATGATTTGATGTATTTGGAATCGTTCTTTGTGTGTGAGTTGCTTTCCGGTATACATCGAAAGTTATATTTGTTTGAGTCCTCCTTACTACTATATCTAGGAACGATAGTTTACCGTGTTTCTCTTCCTCCATCGTGAATACTATATTTTTGTGGGCTCCATTCAGGTCAGCAAGGACCTTCTACACGTCACTCCTTTTCACATATGCAAACACATCGTCCACATATCGGACCCAATGTTTTGGTAACTGGCCTTTCTCCTGCAGTCCGTCTTCTAGTTTCGTCATAAATATCTCGCTGAAGAATGGTGAAAGTGGATTTCCCATCGCAACTCCGCCTTTCGTCTTATAAAATTTCCCCCGAAAGGTGAAATAATTTTCGATCATGCAAAGTCTCGCAAGTTGGATATACTGCCTAGTTTTTATTTTCCAAGATAATGAGTTTTCTTGGTGGGAAAGCCATTCTTCTATATATCCCAGTGTCTCCATCACCGGAATACTCGGGAATAGAGCTTTCACGTCGAAAGACACCATAATTTCGTCTTGCGCTGGTGGGCCAAACTTCAGGATTTTCTCGGAGAATTCTTTGCTGTTTTTTACAGATCTACCATTCATTTGGGTCATTCCCTTAAATTCGTTCACCAACCATCTTGCCAGTTTTTGGGTCGGTGCATTCACGGCCGAAATAATCTCACGCATTTCGTTCCCCTCTTTGTGTATTTTTGGCAAACACTTGATCCTAGGCAAAGTAGGGTTGCTCACTCTTACCTTCGTCAATTCGCCAATTAATGACTCACAACTTTTAATTGTCCTTTCGAATCTTTTCAAGGATTCCTCTAACGGGCTCCGGCGTAGCTCGAAGAAATTACCGCTGCTTAGCTTTTGTATGACCGCCTCATCATACTTGCTTTTATCCATCACTACCACTGTGTTTCCTTTATCGGCCTTGACAAAGTGAACAGGTTTCTTCTTCAGTTTAGCAGCTATGCTCGCCTCTTCACTGTTTACCACCTTTTTCGCTCCCCTTATCGCCTCGGCTATATCATTCCTTGCCATCGTTTTCTGTGCTTCCGGTAGTCTGCTCATTGCTGCTTCCGTTTCTACGATGAAAAAAAAAAATAAAAAATACAGCAAATTAAAAGGAAGCTGTCTTTTTCTATTTTCAGTTGGAGTATTTTGTGAAGGCGAAAATGAATTCGATTACAAATATATTCTGCATATCAAAACTTGACTCATATACAGATTCCACAAATTGAGTTGGAAGGATTATTATGGTTATTAATTTTTTATATTCGCCGCCTTTTTGTTTCAAGTGTTTTCACCCCGTCGTTTAATTAGTCATGATAAAACATCAATATTACAAACCATTTCTAAAATTTTTATCAAAGTTCCTACATATTTATATTGGCTAGGTCCGTGGCAAACGTGTGTCTCCCTAGTATCACGTGTTAAGGTTGTTGTAATTGTTAAATATTCAATCGGCTTTAACTTAGCTGTTTATTATTCGATTGTTGTGAAATTTTCAGCATACATACAATTGCTTTAAAAAAACTTAAATTGGGAAATTTAAGGGTTCCATTTTGATTTTATAGGCAAAAACGTAAAATTTATAAAATTTACTATTATTAACAAAGCTGATCGAATTTCGACTTCTAAGATATTTGTTGCCCTTGTACTCCTAAAGTTAAACATCTGTGATTTTTTTCAGATTTTTCGGGTCGAATGGGGGACACAAAATTTTCGTACATTTCCCTTTCCCCTGCACCCCTCGAAGCAAAATTTGTAATTTTAAGACTGTTTTGAAAAGTTCTCATCAAGACCTGTCATTTGATACCCATATTGCCTATATGCGATGAAACTTTTTTTTTTACAATACCCCAAAAAGAAGCGGTCCAAGATGACTGCCTTGAGTTACACCGGAATGAAGTATGAATTTCATCGGATACATCAGATACATTGGATACATATCAAGCAGAGGGCCGGTGATTCCAAATTTACGCAGTTTGAGTGAGAAAATCGTATGATTGACACGGTCAAACGCTTTACTAAAGTCAGTGTAAACTGCGTCGACTTAGTGCCCGTTTTCCATTGCACAGAGGATATTAGATACCATAATTGTGAGGTTTGAGATTGTGGGTCGATTTCTTCTAAACCCATGTTCATTGAGGTCATTGAGGAGTTGCTCTATAATGGGGGATATTTTAGAACACACTATTTTTAGGGTTTTGTACTAAAATACGAAACCCTATTGCAATCACGACCTGTGTCCGTCTGTCCGTCCGTCCGTCTGTATGTCACAGCACTTTTTCTCCGAAACTATAGAAGCTACAGCCATGAAACTTTGTGGAAAGGTCAGAAGTGGTGACTTCTTGAAATTCCAATGGTGAAAAAAATTTTCAAAGGGGTTTAAGGGGGGTCTCCCCATATAGGGAGGTGACCCCTCAAAAAAAAATTTTTACCATTGGTAGTCGAGTAGGGTGTCATTGGAAAGGTCTCAACGAGATCTTTTCAAAACAAGTCTTGAAATTGCCTTATGAGTATCGAGGGGGGCAGGGGAAGGGGAAATGTACGAACTTTTTGCGTACCCCCCTCGCGATTGGTCACCTTCCATCCGAAAAATCTGAAAAAAAACCATGGATGTAGGGCTTTGTGAGTACAACAAGAACAAATACATGAGAAGTCGAAATTCACTCAACTTTGTTAGTAATAGTATGATTTATTGATTTTATGTTTTCTTGAATAAAATCCAGACGGTACCCTTAAATTCAATAACTATTCATAAGATTGATCTTTTCTGAAAGTTTCATAAAGATCGAATGGTATTTAACGAAGTTATAGCGATTTGAATTTTCCTGTATTACTATGGAACAATATGCCGTGTATTACTATGGAAACATATGGCTATGGAGCCATATGCGCTTTTTACCGACTTAGACACTACAGCTTTGCTAGGATTTGCATGAAAATTTCAGGTATGATAGGTTTCATGAAGATGAGTACATACAATTGAAACAAGTCGAAAAGGCAGGAGAGAGCTCCTAGCAAAAGGGCTTCGTAACCATTCTAAGACTCGATTACAGTACAGAGGGGTGGCCCCTGAAAAAAAATTTCATGAAACGTAGCCGATATGAGTATCAACTGAAAGTTCTCTATGAGAGCTTTTCAAAACAGTTCTTAAACTGACTGTTTTTCCTTCAGTGGGGGAACAGGGGGGGGAATACATGAAAAATGTGTTTCCTCCGTCGTGAATGGGCACCCGTGATCTTAAAAAATCTGAAATAATTATCAAGGGAGATATTTGTGTGTATAACTATAACAAATACCTCAGAAGTCAAAATTCTTTCAACTTTGCTAATAATAGTATGATCCTCGAACATGACATGTTTCTTGATTTTATTCGTTACTGGTTACTGCATTTTGTAAGTTGAGTACAAAACCCTTCTGACATGAGCATAGGTCTGTCTACCCAACTTGTTTCAAATAATTTCAAATGAGAAGATTTCGGGTATGCTGAAAACACGCCACTTGAGAGCGATTTATTAAAAAGTACATGGAGAGGTGAAGTTAAATTATCCCTTCACTGAAATAGGAAAGATGGTGGAAGTAAATCAGGGCCAGGACCATGGTCCAAGTCAAGTAGTTAAATATATCTTCTTCTGAAACTGAAAATTCTTGAAGCACTGTTGTAAAATTTGGTTCTAAATCATGTAGATGAGTTGGAGTGCTTGGTAAACAGTACACAGATTGAAAGTGATCCGCAAAATAATTAGAAATTTCTTCAGGAAGAGCAGCCTTTGTAAGTCATTTCCTTGGGATAGCCATGAGTTTTGCACTTTATATTCACAAAATCAATGAATTTTTAAGGGTTAGAGATTACGTTCTCCCCAATAACATTAACATAGGTTTCATATGCCTTGGGCGACTTTTATTTAAATTTTTTTGCCAACTCATGATATTCTCTTTTAACATTTTCGCTCACTTTAGAACTATTGTTCATAACTTTATACAATTTATCCCTTCTGTATCACGCAGATAACTGTCCGGCCAAGGCTCAGATAATTTGTACTTTTTCTTGATTTTAGGTGCATAGCTTTCAACGGCGCCAAGAATAAGTTGGTAAAATAAATTTACTGCATCATTTTTATCTAGCGCTGAAAGCCTACCAGTCCAGTCAATACTAGAAATGTGCTTATTAATGCTTTTGTAGTCAGCATTGCGAAAATCATATACAATGGAGTTATTGTATGAAAAACTGTGTTAAGCTTCAGCAGTGGAAAATTCACCCGGATGCGCGGAATGGTGGACTATTTGAGAAAAGGTTTTCTCCATCACTAGTTGGATTAACCACCACTTTGTCGTATGCATTAGTTAAAATGAGCTCTAACCAGTTACCATTTTGATTGGACGTTGAAACTACTTGCTGTAAATCATTGCAATAAAAGGTGGACGCCAGGTTGAAATCATTATCTTCTAAAATATTTACTGGAAGAAGACAATTGTCAAGTTCATCCAATATAAATGTTAAATTGAGCCTATTAAAATCACCAAATATTAAAATTCTATCTTCTTCATTCGAAAGCCCAACAATTGAAGAAATAATTCCACCTGCTTCATTGTACACTGCCTCACTGGACTTCGGAGGAATGTAGAATACGCCAATGTATAAGTCAAATTTATCAAATTTGATTCGAATTACTGTATGTTGGAATGTTTTATGTGCCCTAGTATTAACGAGGTCACTTGAGAAGGAGTTATGTATACCAATTAGTAGTCCAGTGCTCTGAAAATCTCGATTGTCCCTATAAATAGCCCAATTATTATCAAGAATCTCTTCATTACGATAAGATTCATTTAACCAGGTTTAGTGAAAGCAAGAACAGTCAAAGGGCATGATTTAGCGTCCAAAAAGAGTTTATTGAGTTTGCTTCGCATACCGACACAGTTGTGATAGAAAATTTTTAGGCATTTTGAGGAATTAGTGTTATTATTGTGGACGAAAAAACTTGTGATGCTGCTCCCGTGGCTTTTGAAGTGAAGATATGTAATTAGAGTTGCCTCCAGTTGCTCGTGATACCTGAGATATAATTTGTGAAGGGCATCTAGCTCTATTGGAAAACCGTCTCTTTGAATTAAAACTTTCAAATGAGTCTTCGTTTCACCCTGGATGCATGTTGTGTCAGGTGGTTTATGCATCTAGGAAAGATAGAGTCGAACAACTTCATATGTCTTTTGCTCCCGTAGCCTTAATAAGAGATATCTACTCTCAATATCATTAGTAGAGTTAATTGTAGCTTTTACGACTGGAGGTAAAACAAGTTGGGTAAACAGACCTACGCTCATGTCAGAAGGGTTTTGTACCCAAATTTTCAGAAATGCAGTCAACAGCAATGAATAACGTCAAGAAATATGTCAAAGAGATGTGCACGTTCGATGGAAAATCCATTGTTTTTCTACTTTCAACGGTTGCCATTTTGTTGCAAACCGACAAAAATCACTCAAATCATGAATTCTCAAAAATATTAATGTTATTGACCTTATTGGAAAATTTCAAAAGATCAAATCAAAACTGCAGTGACTGATTCGATGGAAATTCAAATACCAAAATCATGTGTTATTGTTGTTGTAATTGTAGAAATGTCAAACGGCTTTAACTTCCGTGTATATCATCCGATTTTCATCAAACTTACAAAGTTTAAGAAACCTTAGTAGGACTACGTAAATATCGAATTTCGTCCAGTTTAAGGGTACCGATGCGATTTTATTGGAGAAAATGTGAAATTCGAAGATCATACTATTATTAACAAAGTTGAGCGAATTTCGACTTCTAAGGTATTTGTTGTTGTTGTACTCATAAACACCTACCACCATAATTTTTTTCAGATTTTTTGGATCACAAGTGTCCAATTTCGAGGGGGGACACAAATTTTTTGTGTATTTCCCCTTCCTTCGCGTCCCTCGAAGCGAAAAGTATCAAATTAAGACCTGTTTTGAAAAGTTCTCATCAAAACCTTTCATTTGATACCCATATCGGCTACCTGTGATGAATTTTTTTTTCAGGGGCCACTCCCCTATATGGGGAGACCCCCCCTTAAATACCTTATAAAATTTTTTGTCGTTGAACTTTGAAGAGAGCACCACTTTACACCTGTGTACGAAGTTAGATGTTTCTAGCTTAAGTAGTTTGCGAGAAAAAGTGCTGTGACACACGGACAGACGGACAGACAGGTCGCGAAACTAGTAGGGTTTTGTAAAATTATTTTCCAAAACCCTAAAAAGAGTCTAAAAATGATTCTCTTTTCGATTAAGGAGTTTTTGGGGTGAGCACGGTAACTGAATTGTGCATTTTGGAGATGGAACCTGAACTCCATTACTAACGAAATTTGGGTATTTGGAGGGACGCTTCAAGTTCTCAGGTTCAAGAGTAGAAGTATGGTCTATCTGTACAAAACTATCATTATTTGCTCTTGAATCACCATTTAAAAAGGATTCTTTTTTTGTCGGAGTTTTTGGATGAGTACAGTAACTGAATTGTGCATTTCCTTGATGAAACCTGAACTCCATTACTTACGACATTTTGGTGTTTGGAGGGACGTTTCATGTTCTCAGGTTCAAGAGCGGAGGTCTGGTCTTTCTGTTTAAAACTGTCAATGTTTGTTGATAGATTACCATCTGAAACATTTACTAGGTATACAATATTATTAGTATTTAAAGAATGCATTTTGTGAGTTGTATTGAGTAGTATTGAGATTTCTGACAGGTGTGGGAGCTGTTATTTTATTATTTTTATATTGACTCGACAAATCCTTACTGAAGACGGGTTTACTAGATTTCCACTTCTTGAAGATTATTCCATTCCAAAAAACACTACCATTCTTTGACTGATGACTTGAAGATAGCCAGGCATACTTGTGCGGGATAAAAACTTTGAACGAGCGGCTGCGCTTATTTCCTTGTGAAAGGATATTCAGGCACTGTTTTCAAGTACACCTTCTAAACAAGCAATATATAAGTTATAGGTTTAGCAGCAAAGTTTTATACCTCAACACAATGGCGGAAGAATATGCAATATATTAAGTTGGCGGCGCTGTGTATGCAAGAAAAATACTACTACTTGCTATGAGGAACTCGCTGTCCCCATTAGTGGCTGCAATGTTTATGCCAACCCTGGAAGTCGAGCAAAAAGGATTGATGCCGAGGACTTGAGGGAGATATGTTGACGACGTCATTGCGAAAGTACAAAGGAATAAGGAGGACAACATCTTGAAAGAACTGATTAAAATCCATATCAATATTAAGTTTACGATGGGAAGAGAGCGAAGTGAGATGATCCCCTTTCTAGACTTAGAAATCATTCGGAATCAAGGTAATTTACAGTTCGATGTATTTAGAAAATCGTGCATTACCCCAAGAACTATTTCCGCTACGTCTTCACACACTTACCTGCAAAAATTGGCCACGTATAACAGTATGATATACAGGCTACTGAACATAACATTAGCAAACGACAAATATAAACAAGTTTAAGTAGCAGGAGAGAGCTCCTGCCAGAAGAATTTTGTAAAACAACGAGTAAATCAAGCAATATATTCTGTATATCAAAACTTGACTCTCATACAGATTCCATAAATTGAGTTTAAAACGTTTACCGTGTACTCTACCCTTTAATGTTCTTTTAGATTTCTGCCATTCTTTCTACATTGCTCCACCATTGCACCTTACGCAAGCGGATGCAGATGGATCGTCAGCTATCTCATACAACTCATTGCTGTTTATTGGCATCCAGTCTCGTCCTTTTTGGCGTTTCTTCTACTCAAGTTTGCTCCAAGATAAACAAAGTTTTCAAGGTTTCAAGGTTGTAGTCTCCTATGGTTAGGTTTTGTCGAGCCGGAAAGTTCTTCTTTGTTTGAGTCATGAATCTAGTTTTAATTTCATTCACTCGTAGGCCAATTCAATTTGCTTCAGATTTTAGACTCAAAAATACTTCTTTCACATCTAAGATTAACCCTGCCATAACATTGATATCCTCAGCATATGCTACCAATTGTGTGGACTTGAGCATTAGTTTATCAGAGGTTTCAGCTATTGTGTTCCTGATGACATGTTCCAGTGCAATGTTAAAGAGTATTGGGGCAAGTCCTCCATGTTTTAAGCCTGACTCCGTTATGGAGTTCGCCGTTTTTCTTTACCTGGGAATTTGTGTTTAGCATCGCGACTTTGACCATGCAAACTAGTTTTGTTGGGACATCAAATTCAAGCATTATTTTGCACAACACATTTCTGTCGACACTGTCGTATGCATGCTTGAAGTCTATAATGGATTGCTAAACGTCGATGTTATATTTCCAGCACTTTCTCAGCACCTGCTTAGCTAAGAATATTTGGTCGATTGTGGACCGTCAACTTTAAAAGCCTTCCTGATACTCTTCTATAATACATTCATAGTACGGCTTTAATTTTCTTTTAGGTAAATTTCTCGAGAGAAATTTACCTATTGCGGAGAGCATCATATATATATATATATATATATATATATATATATATATATATATATATATATATATATATATATATATATATATATATATATATATATATATATATATATATATACACATATATATATATATATATATATATATATATATATATATATATATATATATATATGTATATATATATATATATATATATATATATATATATATATATATATATATATATATATGGGATATAACGAAATTTGTGACCACGCTAGAGGTTGCAATTTTGCTTCGATTTTCACCAAATTTTCAGGAAAGGTGTATTGGGTAATTATCTCGGTTAAGTTCGTGAACCAGCTATATCGGCTGATCAAAAGCAAAATGGCGGCCATTTTAGACGAAAAATCGTGATTTCTGTTCTGACCAAAGTATAGCTCCGATTTGGATGAAATTTGGTACGAAGGTTCACTGATGTATGTGATGAATCTCACAATAAAAAATCCAAAGTCGGTACGGCAGAAACAAAATGGCGGCCGCTCAAATGTCGAAAAACGTGCAAAATTTTGTTGTTGTAATAGTGGTCAAAGGTTTCAACAGATTTTCATGAAACTCGGCAGTTGGATAGAAATTATAAGTATCTAAAGAATTGCGTAAAAAAACTGGAGGTCAGGTTGCAAAAAACAAAATGGCGGCCAGTTGAAACTCAAAACTTCAAAGGCTTCTAAAAGTCGCAATTTTGATCTGACATATATGAAACTTGGTTTCGAGATAGACATAGCTTAGACCTACAGTCTTTGATATTTTGGTGATCATGCATTTGCATATTTCAAAATGGCGGCCGTTTAAATATGCGTTTTTTTCATGTCTTTGTGGCCCTCTAGCGGTCACATTTTCCAACGGATTTTGATGAAACTTGAGATTGTGAATTTCTGTACTATGTTCTTGTATTTTGCAGGAAATTATTAAAATTGAATGAAAAATAAAAAAGTCGAAAATTTAAAGCCTAATATTTTTAGCTGCCATTTTCTTTAAAAATTGAATTATTTTGCCCTGTCTACACTGAAACTCCTATTTGAACGAGATAGTACATTGATTGGTGAGGTCCTAGCATACAAAGATTTAAAATAATCCAAAATCAAATGCATGCATTCAAAATGGCGGCCCCCAAAGGTCTGAAGGCAAGCGCAATTCGCTATTTTAGTGCCAACTGAAATAATGAATATTTTTCATTGAAACGTTTTAAATGACTTTACTTGAAAGAACTTATAAACCAGATCATTTTTGAGATATTGTAAAATATTTTTAACAATACCCTGAAAAATTATAAAATCGCGACTTGTCTGTCTGTCCGTCCGTCCCCCCGTTTGTTCGTGCGTCATAACAAGTTTTCTCGCAAACCACATGAGCTAGAATGAGGAAATTTTCTACGTAGGTCAAAAGTGATGCCTCTTGAAATTTGCAGTGCAAGAAAATATTTTAAGGTATTTAAGGGGGTCTCTCCATACAGGCGGGTCTTCCCATACAGGGGGGCGGCAAGCAATTTTTTTTATTTCTGTAGCCCTCTAGCAGCCAAGATTCTCAACAGATTCCTTTGAAACTTGAAATTATAAGTTATTAAGGCAAGTTAATTTAATTTAATTATGCAAATCGAATGACAAATAAAAAAGTTAAAAATTTACAGCTTAATATTCTTAGCAGCCGATTTCAATAAAAATCGAAATGACGGCCCTCATGTTCAGAAAAAAATTGAAAATGTATATATTAATGGCAATGCAAGTGCTGATTAAACTTTTATGGAAATCTTTTGAAATTAACTATTTGAGCTATTAAAGCCGACAAGTTATCACCTTTGTGTGGTAGCCACTATGAAATGTATAAACAGCAAATGTGAGAAGGGCGAAACGAGTATAAATATGTTTATAACAATTTACTACCCGCCGATTTTCAATATGTGATCCATACGTGTGTAACTCAATTTAATTGGCAAAATATTTGCGCCTCTATGGGGTGTCTCCATACACAAACGGCGGCAGATCCTTTTTGTTACAAAAAACCCATGTAGTGCTACCGAAATTGCAGTAAGAAGTTAAGTAGTAGGCAAGCCAAATTTTTTTTCCGAAACCTTACGCTACATACGAGAAATTTACCTTTCCGACTGGTGCTGCCAACGGGGATTTTTTATTATTTTGGAGAGCGCTTCATATGACGTACACAGTAGAGCAATGCCTTTATAATTTTCATACATTTTTCTGAACAGAACATACGAGTATAATACTTCTTCGCTAGTTTTCTGGTAACTGTGATGCAGGAGGTCACTTAGATAAAGACCTCCCGCTCTAAAGCAATTCTATTCCAGGACTTTTTGTTCTTCTTTTGGAACGTTTAAAACTTCATTTGATAAGAAAACAAATGTTTGGTTACGTTGATGCCAATCGAGTGAAGACACTGTCACACAAAAATTTAATTCAGGATTTGTATTCATTTTCGGTAGAGCGATTGCTTGAAGTCATCGAAGTTGAGTGATATACTTTGTCCGAAGCTTTTAAGAAATGCATATAAATACGGCGCATCCTAGAAGAATTCAGTATTGTAAACGAGAACCCAATCGCCCTCTACGAAGACAATCAAAGTTTCATTCAAGAAGTAATGACAGGAAAACACAGTAACGGTTCAAAATATGTGGGTGTCAAAATTCATTTTGTTAAAGATTATATAGGCAAGAAAATTATTATTTGCAAATATTGCTAAATTACAAAAATTTGTTTCCAAACTATGTTGTAATTAAGGAGCAGTATTGAAATTAATTATAATATAAACACATAAAAATCATCATAAATAATATGAAATAATCAATACTTAAACTATGTGAATTCCCCATGTATGTACTATAATTGTAACTGTCTTTTGGTCGTGAATAAACTTTTCTTCTAACAAATTGTTGCACAAGGAGCTCCTATCGATCTTCTCATAGCCTTGTGCGGCATACCTGTATCCGAGTAACTTGAAGTACCGAAGAGGAAAAGGTCGTCTCTGTATCCTACAAATAACAAAAGCCTATTTTGGTTTTCCCCCTTACTATCAACTGTTTGATTTCTTTCTCTCTGGTTTCAAGTTTCAGCCTTCTTAAGCTAGGGAAATCTTGTTTTAACACATCTTCTATTTCGGGAAAATCCGTAACGCAGTCAGTGTCCCTAATTTTGAGAAAAGCCATAGACTCGAGTGGGGCGTCACCTAATGCATCTTTATCAGTTGCATCTACTCCAAATTCGACCATACAGCTTTGGCAGCAGTTTATATGTCCTCCAGTTTTACAGCTCCCTTAATTTCTCACAGGACATTCAGGATATAAGTCCTACCTTCAATGGGTTTAACCTGTAGTGTCTGCCCAATCGACTTGCCCCACTTCTTAATCTTGCTTTCTTAAGCCACATCGGATGATCTTTTATATTTTTGTTCAAGGAGAGTTTTATTGTTTTTCGCTTTTAAGGCCACTTTTTGGCTACTGTTTTGGATGCTTATTTAAAAAATTTTTTTTTTGTATGTGATTGGGAGGTGAAGGATATTCACGCCCTGAGTGTTGGGCTTCCAGATGCGCAATACGTCTGAACTACCCACTAGATACCTCTCCCCTCAATCTGAAGACCTAGCTTGAAACCATTTGACACATTCCTTCGGGTTAAGCCTCGTTATGCTAAACCGTGGGGTGTCTTCAAGTTGGGGGACCCCTCTAGTGGGAGAGAAGGGAAGAAAAATAATTCCTAGAAAAATGATCCCCCAACCTCGGCGTCCCCAGCTATTGTGAGCCCTTTTTATCTTTTATGACTGCCCGAACATAATGTACCACCTGGTTCCATTTGTCAACCGATCCAAGAGTCTCCCCGATTAGACTGTCCGGGGAAATTTCTCCTGTTTCCTTGTGGTGGTCCCGGCATGGCAAGCATTAACTTCCTTTCCTACGCAAAACTAACAGTTGGGGGACCGTGGCTTACCAATCTTGTGCGAGTAAAAGCTGGGTCGGATAGAAGCCTTCGCGCCTTCGATTCTGCCATGGTCTTAGATCAGTGATGAGGTGCGCAGTCCATTTCCATATTATGCTGTTCACTGAGGACTGCTTTCAATTATTTAGTGAGCAACGAATGCCTCTGATAGCACCTCCTCTAATGTAGCGTTATCCTGCAATGATTCGGCCACGTCCTTTCTCCACTTTGCCCGAACTCCTTGATTGGGCTGAAAGGCAGCATTTTTCTACAATAGGTGTTTGGAAGACTACCATACTGCGTTTGAAAAACCTGTGCGTTCAATGACCTATTCAGGCTAGGAGGCTTTCTAGCTCCAAAACCCTATTTTTAACCTCATGACTGATGTTCGTTCAAAGTCAAAAAAATGCTTTATTCAATATTAATCGTTATAAATTTTAAAAGAATGTAAAGCAAATTCCAAACAATAACAATTCAAAAATATAATGGCCCAAATGGCTCTCTAAATTTGTACATTATCATTAAACACATTTTAGCAAAAAAATTATAGCAAATTCAAATTAATTAAGGTTATTACATATTTTATAATTCAATTGGAAAAAAGATAAAAAACCAACCAACACTATCCTAAAATTATTTATAATTTTAGCACAACAGTGAACTTTGATCCTACACCTAATATGTTATGTTACTAATTCTAAAAAAAATTGTATATATCGATATATACAATTTTTTTTAGAATTAAGTAAGAATAGCTGTATCTTCAACCATCCCGACGATAGTGTCAAAATGACTGCTCTAGAAGAAATTTGTTGGACTGGGACTCAATCATAAGAATAGCTCTCTCTCTCTTCAGGTTTTCGATAATAGGGTTAAAAAAAAATTCCATATGATATTGAGTTGAAATTTACGGGATTGTTTTTTTAACTATAAGAGAATTCGCTGCTTTAACTGAATCAGGAAGATTGCTTTATACAATATATGAAGAGCATCATTTATAGTATCATTCCTTAAGTAATCCGTCCTTTTTTTCTTGAGTTTGAGACATTGTTTTCTCAATTGTTATTTTTGAATAAAAGACTTGATTTTATGGAACTCAACTTAAAAAAAATGTATTTTCAATCGAAACATAAAATACATTGAATCGAAACTATTATCAGCTGTCATTCAAAATAGTGCGGAACACTTGATTGCGATTTTACAGTTCAAAATAGCGTGGAACACTTGATTGAGAAATTACTGTCTCCCACGCTAATTTGAGAAAAAGTCTTGAAGTCACAGGATGAAATCTCGTCGAAGATGCGCTGGTAGCCGACGTTGCCTGTTGGATCGCCGTAGGGGTTTCGGATCTGGTGCAATCTCTCGATGTCCTTCCTCTTCAAAATCCATTGGCTCAGTGATTTCAACTGAGCCGGTTGTTCTTCGTGTCTGGGCGGCCGGGACCTGGTAGTGTAGTTGACCGAATCTGGCGATAATGGTTCCACCGGTTTTTGTTGTTGCTGTAGTACCGTGCCTAGACTCGTTTTCCAAATCTGAGTTGTCGAGCTGCCCTGTCTGGAGTTGACGTTTTTTGGAAAATTGTCGTTTGCAGGGCGTCCAGTTGGATTCTGATGGGTCGATGCAAATACGTTTCGGCCAGTGATTGTCCATTTTTCAACGTATTACTCGATTGCGAAGTAGGAGCCCACAGAGTTTGTCATTCATTGCCGCCGGGTCATCCTTCATGGCTACGATTCGATTTTTCAGCGCCATTTGTTTCGGCGAAGCCGTTCAAGGCCAGGTGCTATGAATTACAAAAAAAAAATGCCGGATTCCTTGAAAAATGTTTGGAAATGTTCGCTGCTGGAAATTTGTACCGAGAAAAAATATCTTTTAATGTTGAGATTGTAGATATCAATGTTGGAGCCGAACGACATGATTCGATTTCTGCCAACTTCGATTTGGCGTCAATCATGATCAGAAATTGATGAGCTAGGAGCGGTCCGGCGTAGTCGATATGAATTTATTGCCAGTTTTTTCTTGTTCGCTCCATGGATGCAAGAGAGCTTTTGAAAAGCTGTGTTGAATGCTGGCACAGCTGGTGCATTATCTAACAAGATGCTCGATATCCTTGTCGACTCCCTTCCAATATACATAGCCTCTCGTGAGCTGTTTCATCTTCGTGATGCCCGACTGTGCACAGTGTAGTTCCTGAAGTATGGCTGACTGCAGATATGTTGCAACAATGACGCGCAACACTCTGAAGATGATGCCGTCATCGACGATGAGGTCCAGGTCCGGGTCGTCTCTGTTGGCCATCTTCTTCAGGAGATGTTGCAGGTTCTGATCCTTGGATGTTTCCTTGCGAATCGACTTGGATGTCAGTGTCAGGGTTGAAACAATTTGTACCATCAGGTTGCAAATCTTGTGGATTTCAGCATTGATAAAGCTGTTGTTATGCTCTCGTGCTTCGATTGGAGCCCTGGATAAGCAATAGGGGTTGCCGTTGTCGATGCCCTTTTTGCATTCAATCTCGAATTGTTAATTGTAATGATTTTTATGTTTAAGCTCGAACGAGGAACTGTCCTCTCATCGGTTCTAGACGTTGAGTCTGAGTAATGCCAACGAATGGTACTAACCGGTCAACCAATCCGTGCACCGTAATCCATTTTCGCGGTGGCTGCTTGTCGGCCAGCTAGATCGGAGAGGATTTCGGTCGCGGGTCTCCAAATGGATTACGCTCATTTACAATTTTTCAGCCACCATTAAACTCCCGTTTCAAACGCGTTAAAAACACAATCATACGGAGAAGAAACCTACTTTACGTTACTCCGTATTTCTTCATTCGTCCAGTCAAAGTATCAAACAATTCTAATTTCTATTTCGCGTTCCCGAATTTTACCAACGCGGTACCGAAAAATATACTACGCTAACTTAAATCCGAAAAAAAAACTACGCTAAAGAAAAACCGAAATCAACAAAGGTACCTCAGCGGATTTTCTTAAACCCTACCCTCGCGACGGCATACTTACCATGCACTCTATTTTCCGCTGAAAGAAGGGAAACACTGGAAAGGAAAGTCGTTGTTAGAGTTAGCAGTTCATATTATTTATTTTAGTTTTCTTCAAAAAGTTTGAAAGTATTGATATTAAATTTAAATAAATTATAATAATTTCAACTTCACTTAGAAACAAGTTCACACGTAATAATATAATGTATTGCCACGTATTTTCTTTTCTTTTAATTTAGTCTTAAAACTTTTCACGTAAACTCATTTTGTTGGGGTTTTCATTTTATTTTCTTCTTCCAATTGAAATGTTAAAAAGTTGCATATGTTTCGTTAAGCAAAATTTAAACGAAAATAAGATAGAGAAGAACAATAAAGAGGTTGAGACTGTGTAAAGTATGTTGGTAGTGTATTCAATGAATGGAAATGTACTGTTTGACTCAATATCTTGTATAAAAATTAAGAACAATCAATAATTAAAAAAAATAAACAAGTGAAATTAGCAGTAGCACTAAAATCTAATCAGACGAGTAGCTTTACATTGAATTTTATGTTATTCCATTTTCTCTCTATTAATCTAGATGCGAAAAACTATTTTTTTATTTATAATGTAAAAACCACAACTGTGTTTCATTCTCAATTTAAATTTAATTTCTTCTCCACTTTAGTCGGTAATAATTCTAATTGAAATTGTTGTACAGTTAATTTTTTTGAATTTTTCATTTTGTTTCATTTTTCTAACTTTGATTAAAGTCTAACCTCCAAGCGTGTGTTACCAATAAACATAATATCTTTCTATGACTAAGAAAACTTATGAAATATCAATAATAAAATTAGACAAAAATAAACAAATATACAAAATGCAACGTAAGAGTATTGCATTAAAGATCTCTAGAGAATTAATCATTTACACCGATTGGTCATTGATTGATGTTGCTGCCTTTGGTACTTTCCACCTTATCTCAAGAGGAAAAAGTGGGCGAAGTAGCAGGAACAGGAGGGAAGGCGAGGCTCAGGGTGGGGATGGATTAAATAAGGCTAGTTGCGGAACAGCAATATCAGATTACACTGTCTACTAACATTCTCTATCGTTATCTTAAGGTCTACGCGCCGGCATAGTCGATTTCCTTTGAAAATCTTAAACTTTACAAAATCCTATTTGCACGTTTTTGACTATTTTTGGCGAGTCTGTTTGATCAGAACCGCTCTTGCCCTCGTTCGTTCCATTGACCTCGTTTTCATCTGCAACTCATTTACGCTATTTTTAATTGTACTTATCTTCCGGTTGAATATGAACTCCAAGCACAAGGCCAGATTTACAACATAGCCTTCAGATGTTATTTTCAACCCACAGCAACGAGAAACCTTAACATGTGGACATTCGAATTCAGATTGCACGATTCTTTCCCGCGAAAAACATGCAACATGGAAAAGATTACCATGCGAGTCTCCAATTAAAATATCACCAGCATTTGAAATATCAATATCGTTTGGGAAAGCCTGTAACTTTTTCATTACCGATCCTGATCAACAGATTAAATGATTACGGAAAATCGGCAAATCACAACCAGAAATATGAGAATAAGCAACTCAATTCTTGCTCTTTCCTGACTCGTATGAATGCCATGCGTCCATCAATTTTGACATGCTTACTTTTCGGCACTTTCACAAACCAGTGTTCATTTTTGGTTTTGCAGCGAGCGGTTTCGTAGGGAATATTTAATTTTGTCAGAACGCCCGCGCAAACAATTAAGTACTATTTTCTGAGTTAAACAACTGGTTGCTCACACCCGAGAAATTGAAAAAAATCGTCGACAGCTCTTGAGTGACGGCCACCACTTACACACTCCACTGCCATGTGCCTGTCAATTCACCTTGACATCCCACGACAAAATTGAAGTGGGATATGCGCCCGCCACAACCAACATGAAATGACAAGCCACCTTGCAGCAAGGTGTGTTGGTAGTGGTCGCCAGCGGCGTCGCATGATTCATTACATAATCTGTCACAAATTTGAGCTTGTGGCTAAACAAGTATTGAAAAAAAATGATAGGCAGAAAAAACTATGGCCAGAGCCGCAAGGTCGAGTTGCGAAAAGTTTTTACTGCCGGTGTCAGAGATCTGAATGCAAAAGGAATTGGCCTCTCTTGACCGTTGATGATGTGTGATGTGTTCGTCGACAAGAATGGGCACGTAGGCCTTATAGAGATCTAGGCCTTATAGAGATACTTCGATTCTCCTTATAGAGATACTTCGCTTCTCTGAGACTGTTGAAAATGCCGTTGATTTTTCGAATTGGCTAATGCGCCCCAATGAGCCTCTCGTTCACTCCGGTTTTGTAGTCGACTCACAGTCATAGTCGCTGGTTTCCGCTTTGGTGCCAATTCCAGCTTTCTCGAGAGTCTGCAGTTCTTGATCAACACGGGCCACCAGTGCTGAGGAACTTCTCTTTCCCGAATAAAATTCAGAATGCATCAGACCTCCTGTTCAAAAATGTCTGCGAATTCGGAAAACATTTCGCTGTCGTCAATACACTGTATTGAACGTCCTTGAATAAAATAGTGAAAGTCTTGTCCATGGAATTCATGTCGATGTTGAGGCGTCGAATCCAAATTCGCCCCAGGAGTGCGGACTATTCACCCGGCAAAATGAAAATTTCTTCTTCGGTTGTTGTACCGTTGAACTCCAAGTTGACCTTGATTGTACCATAAGACACGAAAGAATCTCGAGTATAGGAACCGAATTCCATCAATGCTGCTAACAGAGGAACCTTGAGGTCCAAATTTTCGTATTGATGTTGGGGTAGAAATTTATAGCCTGAACTGAAGTCCACTTCGAACGTTCTTAGTTTTCTTTCTATTTTTACCGTGGCGGTAAATCGCTCGTTATCCTTCGATAGATGTTGGTTTTGGAGGACGGCTTCGATGTGGGAAGTGCCGTAATATCTGGGCTCGATTGTGGTCGAAATGTGATGAGTTGATTGCTGATTCACCTTTCTTTTCTCAAGGAGCGTACGGATGCAGACCTTCTGTACATGCCCTTATTTTTCGCAGCTTGAGCAGTTGAGGTTCCTGGAATCGGTCCTGAAATCGTTCGCTAGGTGGTTGTGACAGCCATATCAAAGGCAGGCTCCGTCGAGGCCCAAAGCAGAGCAGTCAATCCTGGATTTTTGCTGGGGTTTTTTCTTCTGGAACTGGTGATTTTGGCTCTTCTTTTCGCTGTGATCGTTGTTCGATTTCATCTTATCGATTTTGTTGATATCCGTAGATGTTGATGGCATGGTCGTCCAGAGTGTTGAGGATGAAAGCTCCCTCGAGTCGAGTTTCGATGCCTCCAGTGCTATTGCTTTGTCGACGATCGTGCTGAAGTCGACTGCTTCAGATTACAGAATTTTCTCCGAATTTAATTGTCATGAAGCTATTGGATGAACTGGGCTAGTAAAAAAGTCTATAACTGACGCTTTGCACGAGGAAAAGAACTCACAATCTCCAATATCTGCTCTTAATAGAGCGACAAAATCTGCTATTCATTGATTTTCCCGTTGATACTTTGAGAGAAACTGATTTTTTTTTCAGAGACAAGTTTTTTCGAGAATTCTCATTGGATTTTTGTAATCTAGTTGTTGAAATTTTTTGCACCAATTGAATTCAGAAGAAGTTTTACGCAATATTCCTAATTTTTATCAATTCTCTTCATTTTGGTGTAATTTCGTAATCTCAATTAATAATTTCGAAAGGATTCTTTTTTGCATCAAAATTTTCGAAATTGGGTATCAAAACTGTATTTTTCGAACTCACAGGAGTTTCTTTCAGTTAAACAGCGGTGAGACCCTTCTGGGTTGTTGACGTGTCCGGCTGTTGATTGATAATCGCCTTTATCAGATCCTGTTTTTATGAATTAGCTGAATTGGGTTGGATCGTTGTTGATTTTCTTGGATTTTTGCTCCCGTTTATGGTTTCTGCTTGGTGTTGACAATTCCGCTTCGTCGATCCAAATTTTGAAGTATATCGAAAAAGGAATCGATATGTTGTTAGATTTCGATGTGTCGATTGGCGCAGGCAGTAGAATTTGAGGTTATGTGTTTAGGTTTCTCGTCGCCGCTTCAAGTTAATTTTTGCCCTGTGTCTCGCGCGTATTCAGACGTGTAGATGGTAGAATGTTCTTCACTTCATCGCCAATTTTTTGTGTCTCAATTATTTTTGAAAGGGGAAGTAAATAAAAGCCTTGATTTTATGGAAATCAACTTGGTAAAAATGAATTCTCCATTTGAAACATAAAATACATAGAATCGAAAATACTATTAGCTGTCATTCAAAATAGCGCGGAACGCTTGAATGAGATATTACAGTATTAGCTTAGCTTTCTCCATTATAATGATTTAGTTAAATGTTAATGCATTATTTGATTGGTATACTAATTTGGTTTGTGTGAGCATTTTGAGATTAAATATTTTTATATGCCTTGGTTAGCATTCTGGATATGATAGTTAGGTGCTGGTTTGCTGACTAACTCCTGATTATTATTCCGTAATGTAATGTCAACAAATGATTTCTGCTTTCAAGAAAATTTTAGGAGTGGTGCGTAACATTGATATTCGTATGTTATCATGACTACTATAAACAATGATTTCATCACACTTTAAATAAAATGGCGGTGAATTTGAATGCTTGATGACCACATTTTGTTTGTTATCATTCACTTTATAGAACCCATGTATAAGCCAAGTTGTTATTGATTAGAAGACATTGCTTTTACTAATAAGCTTACAAAACCCTGCTAGCAAAAGCACTTTCCTGCTACTTCAAGTTGTTCTACTTTCTTTTATGAATGGTTTTGAACCATGTATCTTATAAACTGCATCGTATATTTTCAAAATAATTTGCAGTTATTTAAAGTTATGAGCTACTGTTTATCCCATAGAATATTTTCCATAAATGTATTTTAAAAACTGTTCATCACAATCGTCGAAAATATCGACTAATTTATCAATGATAGTTTCACTACCACTGGAAGAAAAGATTAAACGCCGGTTGATATGCAATCAACTGCTAAACTTGAAAAGTTCACATGTCTATGATAAAATACTCTTGCATTTGATATCTATCAGGCGGCGCAGAAGCTTCGCTAAGAAGTCGTCTGTCTTTCTACACATTCAATAATAAAAACATGATTCTTGGACTGCTTAGCTACTTCTTTCCGTTGTTTATCTAGTAGGGCTGCTTACTAGAATTTGCTGGCTAGAAAAATCAAGTTCAAATTAATCTGCGGGCAGGGTTTGTCGCATTCCTTCGATGAAACCACCACCCACCACGCCTGCATACTTCATCTGTTCTAATTTAGAAAGGCTTTACACTGCACAAGAGCCATACTAAATCGTTGCTTCCGAAAACACTTAAGTCCACTGAAAAAATAAAGTAGGGTGGAAGCTATTGCAAAAGATTAGAATATCTTAGGGCTTGGATTATCCAAATGCAAGCACAATATCTGTTGGGCGCGATGCTAGAGGCTTCATTTAAATCACGGAGAATCTATTCATGCGTGAAGGTGGGATGTTTGAATTAAAGCACAATACCTGGGTCATTAATTAGTAGCCAAGTGACAAAATGGGTTCCGCAATTGGATTTTCCTAATCGTTGTCGGATTGATAAATGGCAAAACATTTTCAGAAACTTGTTTAGAATTTAAAAATAATTTATAGGTGATAAAAATCGTGTGGTTGATCATAGGTTTGACTGTAAATAATTTTTTGGATTTTGTTAAATGATTTTGCTGAAACTCATTTTGAGAATCCCTAAGAATTAAGTGCATTGCTGATATAACTTAAATTTACGTTGATTATGTTCAGAACTTCGTTAAAATTCGCCATTAGGCCGGAAATAATTACTATAATAATTAAATTATTGTTGATGAACGTAAATTCTGGTCTTACGACAAGAATCAGCTTTAATAAATAATCAATGATGTCAGAAAAAGAGTCCTCCCACCACTCATTTTGAATTTATCTTTCGTATGGTATTCCAAACTTTTTCAAGAGCTTGTGAATGTATCTAGGACACTTGCTCTAGGATGCTTGGAACGTCGGCCTACAGTTTCTGCAAAGTAGCACATCACTATTCTCTCTGCCGCTGAACTATTTCTGAAACCATCAGCTTACCGTACAGGTGGCTCATAACTATGTGTAAGGTGTTTTCGTCGATACTTGCGCAACTCTTGAACTCCTGTTGAACAAGATCTTATTTGGATGTTTCATTTACAATTCATAAACAACTTAGCCTAACAATATTCAAGCGGGTTGTGCTTTAAGGCTTTTCCCTGAGTTCAATCATCATTTGCTTTACTTTAATTTACAATATTAATTTTTTCAATAAAAACGAAATTTAAAAATGTTGACACCCACAACATTATTTAACATTAATAGATTTTAAAAAAAAGTATCTGTTAAATTACGAGTAATTAGCTTTAAAGAATTTAAGTACTAAAAACAAATACATTATTTTCTTCAGACAACCTTAAAACTATTCGTTCGCTGCATCCATATAACGATTATCCGTCGCAGCCCTAACTACTTCGGCCTTGTGCTCCACTGCACTCCTTAATAATTAATACGGGAGCCGCAGTGCAATTATTACTCGGTCCGTGTTCCTTCGTTCCTCTCTGTGTATTGCGAATGGCAACATATGCGAAAATCTGCGAATTGTAATCGAAGCATATGTTGGCGCGGCGTCGTATCATGCATTAGCAGAAGTGAGTGTGTATCCATACTCATATTGAGTACTAAACATATACACACAAGACTTCGCAATCGACCGTACCGGATCAGTGGAACAAATTGGTTGTACACATCTGCAATTAGGCAAATAGAGATGGCGGTAAAAACATTACATTTGAACTTTTATCATGTACTTGTTTAACTTATTTTGGTTGGTAGGCAATTAAGTCAGCATAATTATGCTAGGAAAGAAAATTAAACAAGCAGGAAAATCGAGAAGTATTTCTCCATTCGCTGGCCACTAGGTTCTCCACATATGACTTAATTGGGTCCATCGCTGCCTCTTGAAAGAGTGCCTTGTAGTGTTTGAGGATGTTCATGTCTGTGAAGGACTGTAGCGATGGTCTGCTACCTCGGTGAGCGAAGTTATCAATTTGGCCTTATCTGAGGACGCGTAAATGCGCTGGCAGGCTAGCATTGCGGTATCGTGGGGCCGGTTCTTTTCCTCAGCACACGGGCCCACTGAAAAAAAATTTCGCATTCACGAATTAAAAGATAAAACTCGCGGTTCGACGGTGTCGAGGCCGAGGTAACCTACCGAAGGGAAGGAATGCTAAAAAACGACAGACCGAGCCAGATTAACACGCGTGCGACTCGAGAGGATTTCGTCATTAACATCGATATTTACGATCGCCAAGTAAGAGTGGGGCATACAGTTATAATAAGCCTGACAAGGCTGATGTGAAAATGTGTAACTTTTCATTACATTCGTGTTTAAATTGAATCAAGATATATTTTTTCAAAGAAAATTACTATTTATACTTAATACTGTTACCTTGTATATTAAATTCTTTCACTTTTGCCTCAAACATAAAAGAAAATCATATCAAATTAATTGCATGATATATTTTTCGTTTTGGCTTAATTCTAAATATTAAACTAGCAGTCATCAACAAATCCGTCTTTGCAGTATCAACGCTTTCCGACACTAACGCATTCACAAATTAAAATTTTCACACTAAATTTACATAATCTCAGCGGTAACTTCAATAGAATTTGTGATTAGCCTTTTATTTGTTTTATCAATCATCAGAAAAATATATATACATATATATATATATATATATATATATATATATATATATATATATATATATATATATATATATATATATATATATATATATTTATCTCTCTCTCTTCTTCTTCGTAGCACTACAGCCCCTCTCGGGCCTTCGCTTCCTGCAAAAATACGCCTCCAATTGTCTCGGTACATTGACCGCGTCCTCCAATTCCGAAATCCGAGCAGCGATGAACTGTCTTCGTCGACCGAGTCAGATCAGCGTTTTCTTGGTCTCTCCACTGGTCTTTGGATCTCAGTTCTCCCAACGAATACCTTTTTGGGTATCCGTTGTTCGTCCATACGATTCATGTGTCCAGCCCATTACAGCTTCCGCAGTCTCACAACCGTTGAGACCTCAGGCTCGTCAAAAATGTCACACAGCTCATATCGAGTTCGCCATTGGCCCTCGTCAAGCTTCGCTCCGATTATTCGCCTCATGACCCTACGTTCAACGGCGTTCAATATATTTGCGGATGCTTGGGTTGGGGTTCATGTTTTACACTGATAGCATAACACAGGTTTTATCACAGATGTGTATACTTGGAGCTTTGTTTTCCTGTGTATGCAGCTGGTCTTGAAGATCCTCAGAACAGAATAAAATACTTTATTTGCGAGCTGTATTCTTCGGCGTATTTCGTCTCTTTCATTACTGGTTCTCGTTATTTTGGCGCCTAGATACACAAATTCGCTCACATTTTCGATACTGTATTCGCGAAGTGTGATATTTTGTGTATTTGAGGTATTTTTACTCGACTGCGTCATAAGCTTTGTTTTATTTTCATTGATCTGTAGCCCTACTAGTTTTGCTACGCTATCAAGTTTCAGGAAGAGTTCTTTGGCAATTGTTAATGACCGTGACAAAATGTTGATGTCGTCCGCACAGGCTACCACTTGGCTCGACTTGTATAGTAATGTACCTTTTGTATCGACAGGTAGCTTCCTTATGACGCACTCTAGAGCCAAATTGAATAGCAATGGGGCCAGCCCATCATCCCTGCTTTAGTCCAATATTTGTGTCAAAGGCATCGGTGAGTTGGTTATTGATGCAGACTTGGGAGGTTGTCGACGTCATTGTAATTTTGGCAAGATGGACTAATTTGGCTGGATTGACAAGGCAAAATATTTTTTGGTACAGCACGTTACGATCAATACTGTCGTATGCTTGCTTAAAGTGAACGAAAATTTTGTGAACGTTTGCATTGAACTCCCAGTATTTTTCAAGTACCTGCTTGATTGAGACCAATTGGTCTATCGTCGCTCTACCTGCTCTGAAACCACCTTGATACTCCCCAATAATAGTGTTGGCATATGATCCAATTTTATTTTCTAAGATCTTTGAAAATATTTTGTACTCTGTACAAGGTAGTGATATGCCTTTATAATTTTCGCTCTGTAGCTTGTCACCTTTTTTGTGGATAGGGAATATATGTAATTGATTGGCTCCACTCTTTTGGCATATGCTCTCCTTTCCAAATGTGCTGGATGACTTTGTGAATAGCTTTATGAACACTGCTGCCACCATATTTGATGAGCTTCACTGGAATCTCATCGATGGCCGGCGCTTTAGTATTCTACTTCATCACGAGTTGGTGGGGCCAATGCAAGCTCTGCGCTGACATCTATAGGCTCCAATGTTGTGGACCTGTGCGGAGGATTAAGGAAGTTCTTGAAAAATGATGCCCATCTTTCTTTAATCTTGATTTCATCAGCGATGATATTGCCGATGTCATCACGATAGAGCGTGGTTTTGGACATAACCACGTTTCAGGCTTTTCACTACTTTGTATGCTTGTCTTGTGTTATTGCTCGCCAAACTATATCTATGCTTCTCAATGGGTCATCATAGTATTTTCTGTTTTCAATTCTAATTGTCTTATTCGCTACTCTTCTGAGATTTTCATAATGCCCTCTCTTCATTCTGGTTTTCCCACCTATGTATTCTTTGTATACCTGACTCTTTTTGTCTAACGCATTCTGGCACTCATCATTGAACCATTCATTTCTCTTGCGGCGATCTTGATGTCCGATTGTCTGTTCTGCCACGGTCTTAATAGCCGTTTTCACTTCCATCCAGAACTCGTTGTTTGTCTTTAACGATGCGTCTGATAAGATGGGAGCCAGCTGGTTGTCGAGGGTCTCCGTGTAATTTTTGGCCACAGACGCCGTTTGGAGACTTTCAATGTCAAATTTTTGTAGCGGGCTAAGCAATGATCTGAGTTACAATTGCCTCCTCGGTATGTACGGACGTCAAGTATGCTCGAGACCCATCGTTGTTGGATCATAACATGGTCAATCTGGTTTTGTGTGTTGCCATCCGGTTATACCCAGGTCATTCTATGAATGTGTCAATGTAGGAAGCAAGTCGAACGTATGGCTAGATTTATGCTACATTCAAAGTCAATCAGGTGCTGCCCGTTGTCATTTGTTTCACCGTGGAGACAATATGCTCCAGTCGTTCCCCAATGAAATAGCTCATTGCCAACCTTAGCGTTGACATCACCCAGAATTATTTTTGTGTCGTTTGTAGGCAATGAGTTGACTAGTCTTTCCTGATGATTGTACAACATTTCCTTCATTTCTGCGTCCTTTTGTTCGATCGGGGCGTGAACATTAATCAGCCAGATTTTGAAGAATTCCGCATTCAATAACGTGTGATTTAAACTCTCTATCCACAATGAATGGAAGCTATGGGTTAGGGAAACAAGGGGTTCCCTCCTCCTTTCTTGGGACCGTCTACGGCGGAGTTGAAAGCATGACCTAAAAGACTGCAAAAGCTCATTTGAGAAGGCTGCAACTGAATTAGAAACAATAATAATGCTGATCATTCTCACAGATCTGACTCGACAGAGTGTCCGAAGCTTCAACGTAGAATATTGATCACCAGGAGGAGCATTAACTACAACTTCGATCATTATTGATCATGCAAATCAATCAAGTGGAACAAATTTGACACTCTTATTTGCTAATATAAGAAGCTTAAGACACAAGCTAAATTATATTCAGATTCACCTACAGCACAATCTTGACATACAAGTACTATAGATTTGATTATTCTCAATGGCATATGGATTTACTAAAAAGAAGCTCAATATTAAAAGATTGAAGGATATAATGCGGCATTCTCCTGCAGGCCTGCGAGAGGTGGAGGCACAGCAATAAACGTAAAAAATACAACTAATTTCATCGCCAAGAGAGTGACGCCTGATAAATATAACGTTATAATAATTAAAGTACGCAATGCAGGTAAAAACAAGTTGAAGTAGCAAGAGAGTGCTCCTGCTAGAAGGGTTTTTTAAAACAATTCGTAAATCAAACAATATATTCTGCATATCAAAACTTGACTAATATACAGATTCCATAAATTGAGTTCGAAAAATCATTATGGTTATTATGTTTTTAAATTCGCCGCCATTTTTTTCAAGTGTTTTTCATGATGACACGTCAATATTACAAACCATTTCTAAAATTTTTATCAAAATTCCTACATATTTTTAGTGTCTAAGTCCGTTGCAAACGTGTATCTCCCTAGTATCACGTGTTAATTTTATTGTCATTGGCAAATATTCAATCGCCTGTAACTTAGCCGTTTATTTTTCAATTATTGTGAAATTTTCAGAACACATACAATTGCTTTCAAAAAAACTTAAATTATTAGCTTTTGAGAAATTTAAAGGTCCCATTTTGATCGTAAGGACAAAAATGTAAAATTTATAAAATGTACTATTATTAACAAAGTTGATCAAATTTCCTTGTACTCCTAAAATCTCAACTCTGTGATTTATTTCAGATTATACGAGTCAAAGGTGTCCAATCGCGAGCGGGTGGGACACAAAATTTTCGTACACTTCCCATTTTAAGACCTGTTTTGAAAAGTTCTCATCCAGACCTTTCATTTGATACCCAAATTGCCTACGTGCGATGAATTTTTTCTTTCAGGGGCCCCTCCCCTATATGGGGAGACCCCTTTAAAAACCTTATAAATTTCTTTGTGTGGTAAAATTTTGAGGCGTCACTTTCCACCTACCTACAAAATCTTATGTTTCTAGCTTATGTTGTTTATTACAAAAAGTGGTGTTACACACGGACGGATGGACGGACAGACAGACAGGACGCGATTTCAGTAGGGTTTTGTAAAATGAGTTAACAAAACCCTAACAATGAAATCAGGGATGTACTACAACCCCAACCGCATCAATGCGCAAGACTTTTAAGGCGCTGCCTTTCGCCGTATCCTACAGATGATTCACCTTATTCTTACCTTGTCTTTATTCAAAAATTGTGCGGCATCCTTTTCGATCAAGTCAATGATGCTCATGCATTATCTCCTATAGTTTTCTGGTGTCAGCCTTGCTTTGATCCCACCCTCGCTAGGGAACTCTCTTATGATGGCCTCTTCTACCTCGGCCAGGTCTGTGATGCAGTCAATGTCGATCGCTACCATCGGCTCGAGCGAAGCGCTTTTGCCGAGGACTTTCTTTACTACGTCACAGAATGCTTTTTTATTGTCTGCCTCTGCTCCGAGTTCGACCAGTATGTGGCCCGACTGGGTTGGTCGTACTGCTCTAATAGCAATGTTGAGGACTAAGGGCCTTACATTTCCCCGATATCGTCCGTCTTGGGGTTTTACGAGTAGTGCCTATTTTCGGGGTCTTTGTCGTGCTTTTTTTCTCTCGTATCTCTTGTCAAGTCTTTTTTCTTGCTGAGCATTCGTGTGAATATTATTTTCTGATACTTTTTGAAGCAGTTCCTTTGCGGCCTTCTTTGCTCCTTTCGTCAGCACTGTCTGTAACACCTTATCTAGCATTCCACGCCCATTTAGTACCTCTTCCTTCCTTCTTTTATCCCGATCTCCCTTGATTGGGCTCACGCGTGTCCCTCAGGCTTACGAGTAGCCCTCAGTGCTTCAACTTTCTGCTCTTCTTTGGTCCCTGGTTCTCTTCAGCCTTTAACCAGCTCTTCCGGTCATGCCCTATTCGGTCTAGAAGCTCCTATACGAGGATGGTCCCAAAAGTACCCGACCCGACAAAGAAAACGGTAAAAAAAATTGCGAAAATGTTTTATATATTTCGACATATTCTCCTTTCAGCTCGATACACTTCTTCCAACGATGTTCAATAGCTTCGATACCCGCTTTATAGTAGGAACCGTCAAGCTCCTCAAAATAGCTATCAACCGCAGACTACCTCTTCATTGTTGACAAATTTTTGCCGCTGTTTTTTCAAATTCGGAAAAAGAAAATAAACCGAAGGAGGCAGGTCTGGCCAATAGGGTGCGTGAGGAAGTAATTCGAACTTCAACTCATTGATTTTAGCCATCGCAATGACGCATGTGTGGACTGGTGGGTTGTTGTTATGAAACAACATTTTCTTTTTTCGTCAGATGGGGCCGTCTTTTCTTGATTTCATCACTCAAACGCTGCGATAAGACTGCATAATATGCGCCGTTGATTTTTTTTCCTTTCTCGAGATAATCAATAAATATTATTCCACGCGCATCCCACAAAACAGATGCCATGACCTTGCCAGCTGACTGAACTCTCTTTGCTTTCTTTGGAGCCGGTTTTTCCTTTTCAGTCAACTGCTTTGACTGCTCCTTGGTCTCAGGTGTAAAATGATGGACCCATGTGTCGTCCATGGTTATGAATCGACGCAATAACTCAGCTTTATTGCTGCAAAACATTGTCAAACACTCGGTGCAAACATCCTCACGTTGCTGTTTGTGCTCCATTGTAAGCAAACGCGGCACCCGTCTTGGGTACAGCTTTCTCATGTCCAAATTTTCGGTCAAAATGCAATGTACAGCACTTTTTGAAATGCCTGCTATCTCGTGCACTTTTAGTCGACGGTCATCCAATACCATTTTGTGGATTTTCTTCACATTTTCTGACGTAGTAGCCTCATTTGGTCGACCACTGCCGTGTTCATCTTGGCAGCTTGTACGACCTCGCTTAAACTCAGCTACCCAATATTTGACCATTGTAAACGAAGAAGCAGACTTCCCCAGAGTAGAATCCAACTCGGCTTTGATATCGGTTGGACTTAGACCTCTCAAATGAAAGTATTTGTAGTGAATGTAGGTATACAAATGTCCGTGAAGGACTGCAGTGATGGTCTGCTACCTCGGCGGAAGAGGATGTTAAGATCCGCCGAGATTTGCGGATATCTGAGTGCAACTAAGTTGTAGTCGTTTCACCGATTAACCGCCAGTAAGCTTGCATGGTATTTACAATACTACTATTTTGGACTGAACTATGCACTTCATTGCAAAAATAGTACACGTTTTCAGATTCAACAGAATACGGGACAAAATATCAAAAGCCGGCAAGTAAATTCTTTAATTAATGAAAGAAACTAGGACAAATAGAATTTAATTGCGATTTTTAACTCAACAGTGGTTGCCCGCTTTCTCAAACAAATTGCGAACAATCCCTCGCCCAACAGACGAATTTTCGGAATTCCTTTAAAGTGCAATCTCCATTGTCATCCGTTGTTCGTCATTGATTACTGGAACTTCCAAACCGGCCAGACCCTCGCACAACTCTTCCGTTAATTTTACATGAATTGTTCACTTCACGTAGTACTGACGTTCGCACGATTACTTTTTTTTTTTTAAATTTCTGCCTTTCCATTTTTTTATTCGGCCTACAACTCCACCACCAAACCTAATTTGAAGATCCTTCCTCTCGTTGACAACAGTGTAACATTTCCTAAACCCATATCACATCATCCATACACGTCCTAACGCTTTTCGAACATCATTCTCAAGTCTTACAATCGATGAAAACATTCCCGTAAAATCAGCCCAGCTGGTAGGAAAAGCGCCGACACAAATATGAGAGCGCAAAACAAATGTGTATGCGAAACCAAATGGCGGATTCGCGATCTGCGAAAAAAAAGCGGTTTTCCGGAAAGGGCTCTAATTTACATTTTTCCCGCGCGTCCAATTCGACTTCAGATTGTTGAGTTTTGGAATCTAAATTAGGCTCCCATGCTACCACGTGCTAATGCCTCACAAACGTCGTACTTCCCGTATTGCTCTTATCATTCAACTTCCCGCTCAACCTTCTCAAATTCGCGGTCCGTCCCGTGTGGCGATTCAAAGCTGACTCCCATCTTATTCCCTTCCCAGCTGAGTCTGCAACCCACAACGGTCGTTTTCTCGTGCCCATGCCGGTTTTTCTCCCTTGCTCAGCTGCTGTAGATTGCATTTAGCAATGCAATCTGTGGAATGCTGTATTATATCAGCGTGCCCATGCTCGAAATTTCATTTGGCAGATTTAAATATTTATTATTATTATTATTTTTTTTTTGTTTCTTTAAAACAAAATTTAGCTGAAGCAACGAAAAATGGAGAAAATTTTAAATAGTAATAAAAATTACAATAAATTTCATGAAAAATATAATTATAGGAAAGCGTTTAAATTTACTATAGAGGAAAATTGATATAACGTGACAATACATGTAATAATAATAATAAGAAAGAAAACTATTTTGCAAAGTACGATTATGAATGGAAATAAGTAATGATTTTCTGAAACTGCCATTGAAATTTCGAACAGGAGATAGGAAGGTTTTCGAGCTGTTGCTAGTGTGACTGCTCGATTACTACATATTGTATCACATAACGATGCCCGATTTTTTCCATATTTACAAATTCACTGAGAGCGTTAACTTTGGATGTCGGTAAAAAATAATAATAAACGTACCGTTATGAGTTTTTCACATTAAGTTGTTGAAAGGTGGTATTGTCAATCGCAGTAATTGTTTTTTTTAAAACTACCTGTATTCATAAGTCAGGTCGGGTACTTTTGGGACAACCCTCGTAGTTCGAGGAGCCCATTCTTTACACGCATAATGATTTTTTGCGAGCCGCATTCTGATTTTACTTTTATTAGAACGTCTCCCACTTTTTGGATCAGCCTTTCTTCTTCATTTGGCTTTTCCAAATCCGTTCTCAGGAGAGGTTATCGGCTTTCATTTCCGAGTACAGTACTTGAGCCGCGTTAGGGGTGGTGGCAGTAAAATCACATAACGGCGATTTGTTTGTCTGGTGGCTTCTTTCTGCCGTAATCGCTGTGTAGACCTCAGGATGGTTCGTTATTATTTCGGCGTTTAAGACCCTTACTTTGATCGCTTCGGTTGTGATTGCAACAGTAATTGTCGCATTCTCGATGTTCTTTATATTTTCTTCTATCGCGCCAAAATCTGCCGCACTCTGCGGAATTCCCCACTCTTCTTTTTCAGGACGCTCTGATGTTCGCATCGTTTTTTGCTGAACCCGAAGGCCGCAAGAATTTCAGTTTGGGCAAGGCTGTCCGTTCTCTGTTTTGTCCCCCATTTTTAAGCCGATGTTGTTCCTGCTAAAGATGGTGCCAGGATTGCTGGTTTTCCTATTGGAACCTGCGTTATCGTTGAAGACATTTACTGTGGCTTAATTTTTAGGGTTTGCTAGGTTTCACCATGTTCGGTTTCTTGTTTTGACGGCACTTATGCCAACAAGGGTCCACGCCGGAATAGATTTTCTCCATCTGGATCGATAGATATATTTGCTACAGAGCCTGCTTGCTCCCTACCCTCTGCTGCCAGAACTGGAAATCCGACGCCATGCACTGTAAGTTTTTTCTTCTTCTGAACTTACATCGTGATTTTTTCTCCGGTTTCTTTCCCATAGCGTTTGATTTACCGCCAGGGTTATTTGCATGCTCAAAGGTTCGCCAAGTCTTGAAGGTCCATTCACAACAGCCACTTTTGCCCCTGGCTGCCGGCTCTCAATGGGCTCAGGTCGCTTAAAACCCCGAGGATCTGAAGCAATGTAGCATTACTGCTTCCGGCTGAAATTACAACAATAGTAAAACCAAAACCTGTAGTCGGATGCTGTCCGCGGAGGAAGCTTTACGGAAACTTGTACTTCCTCGTTTACGTGAGGACGGCACTCCTCAAAGAATGCAAGCCTCCAGGAATATGCCTGTCGACCAGCACTCCCCCTGCGGGTACTCTCAAGTGTGGTTAGCCGCTCCATATAATGTTTCTCCAAGTTTTGCGTGAAAATTTCCATGCAGATTGCCAATGTTGGATTTCCCATTCTAGCCCATTGTTTGTCTATAAATATTGTTGCTGAATAGGAAATTATGCTGTTACTATATAGTTTTGTTTGTGAAATGTCTTTATCCTTCGTCTTATCAAGCAGTTTTCCATGCAATATACCTGTATTTACTGTTTCTGCTACTGGAAGCGAAGGATAAAAGTCCTTAATATAAAATGGTATTAACTTAGTGTTTTTTTTTTTGTATTTCTATGCTGGTTGGTTTGTTAATTAGTTCTGTAGTGTTGGATACTGTGTATTTGTTGGGAGGTTCAAGGCTGTCTTTTAGTGACGCCTTTAGACATTTCGACAGTTTGTACCCTGGCGCCGATTTGTAGAGGATTATCGGTCTCCTTGGATCGTTATAAATCCCCACCCGCACTAATCAGAACTTTCCAGACATAGGCTTGAAATAAGACAGCCTCTCATAGCCCAATTCTAGCAGTTACTTTGATATATCCGTACCCAGTCATTTACAACAACCAATTTAAGATGTTGCCACGCAAAATCAGAATCTTTTGCTGTACATACATATGAAGGTTAATGTTTTGTGAATAGCATCCAGAAATTCGCAGCATATCTTTGTGTCGGAGCAGACTAAATTTGTTCGTGCTGTTTTTCAACGTGATAGTTCTTAAAAGGTCAATTCGACAACTGATTGATAGTGACACTTGAGTTATCAGCTCTACAGAAAAATCTATTAGGAAGTGAAATAAAAAGTGAAATCAGCTGTTTTTTTTTCTTTAGTGAAGTTGGTGTTAGGTTCTCTGCTATTTCTCGGTGGAAATCACGGATAAGTAGTATTCATCTTAGCCAAATTGACATTCAGATTTATCTGCAGCATAATCCCAACATAGATGTGATCATACTAAATGAAGTCTGGATTTATCCTGAGGAAGCTAAATATTTTAACATTCAGGGTTATCATTCAGTTTTCTCCTGCAGACCCGGAAGAGGTGGCGGCACAGCAATTTATATTAAAAACTCAATAAATTTCACCACTAATCGTGTGACCCCTGATAAATATAATATGATAATAATCGAGTTAATCCAAGCTGGTAAAAAAATAAAAATCGGCACTTTCTACAACCCCAGCCGTTTGAACGCGCAAGATCTTTGCTCTGTTCTAGACAACATATACTCAGCAGAAAAAATTTACTCACAGTAGCTGACACAAACATTGACTTAATCACCGAGTCCTCAGAATCAAGGCTATATAAAGATACTCTCGATACAAATGGTGCTGTTGTTATTAATAACGAAACAATTACTCGTCCTGTTTTGAATACTTGCCTAGTTCATATAGTCATAAATGACAAGCTTACTGCGGAAAAAATCAATTTCAAAGTAGAGAACTGGCCAGAGCTAGACCATCAGGTTCTAAAAATAAGCATCCAAAACTTCAACGTTCATAAACAAAAGCCTAGTTACAAATCGTTTAGATATGTAAACAAGGACCTCTTTAAAACGCATCTTCAACGAGTATTGGAAACCCAGAAACCTACTAATCTAACAGAACTGACAAATACGATCTCTGAATCCAAACGTCACTCGACCATCGAGAAAAAACTTAGATGTCGCCAGCAAACTTGGATTACGAAACGAGTTATAGAAGCCAGTATAAGAAAGAGGAAGGCGTATACGGATTTCAGACGGAACATGGAAGATCTGACGCTTAAGTACATATATATCCAAGCGAAAAAAGAATCAAAGCGTCTCGTAAAGGAAGCAAAATTTTCATATTTTCCAAAAAGATTGGAGGCAGCGGCTGATAATAATCGCGAAATATGGAAAATAATAAACGAAGTAAAAGATAACTCTCTTCCCCGGACTTTTTCACCTGATTTGCAGATCATTCCAGTTTCTCCGCCTGATTCTTCGCAACAAAATGAAGCAGCAACAATTCTAAATAACTTCTTCTCAACTATTGGTGAAAAAATAACGAGCGAAAACGGTGCTCCTCCAACAAGTATAAGGAATGATACAAATACCTCGCCTAGATCCACATTTCACATCCATCCAACCAACAAAGACGAGGTGCATAAAACCATCGAGGCAATGAAGAAGAACACTGCTCCAGGCAGTGATAACATAACAATGGATGAAATTATGCTCGTCAGAGACGAAATAGCAGGTCTCCTTGCTGACTTTTACAATGAGCACATCAAAAACGGGACGTTTCCTGAGGAGGGGAAGCCAGCGAAAATAATTCCTATATTTAAGGGAGCTGATCGTTCGGACCCGAATAACTAGCGCCCGATTGCGCTTCTTACAGGATTCAGTAAAATTTTTGAAAAAATAATTAACACCCGTTTAACATCGTTCATTGTGGATAATTCTATCCTAAATTCCCATCAATATGGTTTTCAAAAAACCAAAGGAACACTTGATGCTTTGATCTCAGTAACCCATTTCATCAATGAAAGGCTTGACAATGGAGACTATGCTGTTGCCATTTTTGTGGATCTGAAGAAAGCGTTTGATACGGTCGACCATGACCTTCTGCTTCGTAAATTAGAATCATATGGTGTACAAGGCAAAGCGAATCAGTTATTTCACAGTTATCTAAAAGGTAGATTGCAGATAACAGAAGTCAATAATTTTTTGAGTGACCCAGCACCAATGAAATCAGGAGTTCCACAAGGTTCCATACTAGGCCCCACTTTGTTTCTATTATACACGAATAATTTGATTACATGTAGACTAAATGGGCATTACACATTATATGCTGATGATACAGTACTCCTGTACTCGGGATGTAACAAGAATGCCATTGAAGACTCCATCAATGAGGATCTGAAAACATATAGTTTGTGGTTAAACAAAAATAAACTAGCGCTGAATGTAACAAAGACTAAGTTTGTTATTTTTAAACAAAAGAACAAGGAAGACATTGATATTGATATAAAAATTAACGGCGAAAATCTGCAAAGGGTATTTGAATTTAAATATCTTGGCCTAATCATTGACCACCGTTTAACTTGATTCCCACATATAAACAGCTTAAGAAGGCAATTAGCCCCCATAATCGGCTTATTACGTAGGTACGAGGGATTCCCGAGGAACATCAAACAACTGGTTCTAAATGCATTCGTATTGTCGAAATTACATTACGGAGTGGTAGTCTGGAGTCAGTCATCAAAGATAAACATTAATATCATCTCCAGGATGTTAACTAAGGCATATAAAAATATGCATAATCTCCCAAGGCTCACGTCAACAAAATTAGTGTACCAATCGTGTAACGCATTAACTTTTAGCCAAATCATTATAATGGAGAAAGCTAAGTTTATCTTCAAATGCTTAAACCTCAACTTGTCCCCACAAGTGCCATTTGTTAGGGTATCACAAAAGAATCAATACAATGCTAGGAACGCAGACCAATTTGTTATACCATTTGCAAGAACAGATCGTCTAAAGAACGATCCTACAAATGATGCCCTTCGTATATACAATGATCTTCCGGAATCAGTAAAAGAAGCGAATTCACTTATGATCTTCAAGAAAAGACTCAGAAACTATTCAATGAATAGCGATTGAATCTCAGCGCAGAAACTTTCAACATAGCATCTTAGGGCAATTTTTTTTTTACCCTATCATCGAGATGCCTCAAGATACAGCTAGCCTTATGATTTATTATTATCTGTCCAGTAACTTCAAAATAGCATCTTAGGGCATTGTTGACCCTATCGTCGAGATACTTGAAGAAACAGCCATTCTTTTAACTCAGAGTTTTTTTGTACTGCGTCGAATTAATATTTTTTTTACCTCTGAGAGCTGTTAACGAATCGGACATGAAAAGATTAACAGGATGACTTCACATATTTTTTGTGTGCCCCCTTATACCGATGTTTTACACATTGTCTGGGTGGCACACCTGTAGAAACGACGAAATGTGAAGTGCAGATCGCACGAGCGTTGTGCGACGAAGAAAGTGTGATGGAGAGAGTGGAAGGGAAAGAGGTATTAAAAAAACAACAAGTTGGGTAGACAGACCTATGCTCATGTCAGAAGGGTTTTGTACTCAACTTACAAAATGCCGTAACCAGCAACGAATAAAATTAAGAAACACGTCATGTTCGAGGATCATACTATTATTAACTAACTTGAAAGAATTTTTTAATTCTGAGGTATTTGTTAAAGTTATACCCATAAATATCTCGCTTGATAATTTTTTCAGATTTTTTTAGATTACGGGTGTCCATTCGCGAGGGAGAAAACACATTTTTCATGTATTTCCCCCCCCCTCTGTGCCCCCACTGAAGCAAAAACTGTCAGTTTAAGAACTGTTTTGAAAAGCTCTCATAGAGAACTTTCATTTGATACTCATATCGGCTACCTTTCATGAATTTTTTTCAGGGGCCACTCCTCTGTACTGTAAGCATCGATTCATGGCCTATTTTGTCGAATCCTAGAATGGCTACAAAGCCCTTTTGCTAGGAGCTCTCTCCTGCCTCTTCGGCTTGTTTCAATTGTATGTAGTCATTCTCATGATATCTATCATTCCTGAAATTTTCATGCAAATCCTAGCAAAGCAGTAGTGACTAGGTCGGTAAAAAGCGCATATGGCTCCATAGCCATATGTTTCCATAGTAATACAGGGCACATTGTTCCATAGTAATACAGGAAAATTCAAATCGCTATAACTTCGTTAAATACTATTCGATCTTTATGAAACTTTCAGGAAAGATCAATCTTATAAATAGTCACCTGTTTGCTAAATTTTATTGAATTTAAGGGTACCACTTAGATTTTATTCAAGAAAACATAAAATCGATAAATCATACTATACCTAACAAAGTTGAGTGAATTTCGACTTCTCATGTATTTGTTGTTGTTGTACTTATTAAGGCCTACATTCATGATTTTTTTTTCAGATTTTTCGGATGGAAGGTGTCCAATCGCGAGGGGGGGTACGCAAAAAGTTCGCACATTTCCCCTTCCCCTGCCCCCCTCGGTTCTCATAAGGCAATTTTAAGACCTGTTTTGAAAAGATCTCATTGAGACGTTTCTAATGACATCCTACTCGACTACCAATGGTGAAAATTTTTTTTTGAGGGGTCAACTCCCTATATGGGGAGACCCCCCTTAAACCCTTTTGAAAAATTTTTACACCCTTGAACTTTCAAGAAGTCACCACTTCTGACCTTTCCACAAAGTTTCATGGCTGTAGCCTCTATAGTTTCGGAAAAAAAGTGCTGTGACATACAGACGGACGGACAGACGGACACAGGTCGTGATTGCAATAGGGTTTTGTATTTTAGTACAAAACCCTAAAAAAGAAATTGTTAAGAACCGTGAATGAATGAATGAATAAGTAAATCATCAATATATGAGTATACTAAATCTTAAAATGTTCGACTAATTTACTACCTAAATAACGGCCAATAATGATCCCTTATAACATAAATTATTCAAAGCCTATAAATTCAAATTTGAGACCCACTAACGTCAGTATCTTTTCGACATTCACGACTATATGCGAGTCCTTATGGAAGTGTAATAACTTATTCGATCATATTCAGACAAACAAAATTGAATCTCAATAAATGCCTGGTAGCAGCCAGCTTAATAATAATTTTGGATTTCAGATCTTCCGTAAATTACATTTGATTTTGTTCAATCTTTCTTGATCTCCCTAATGAAAACTCGCCCCTGGTTTCATCTTACAAACCGCTTCCCTCATTAGTAGATGACCACATGCGGTCGTAGTAGCAGTAACCCAATTACCAGTCTAGTTCTTCAATTCTTGTCACCCAACACCTCGTCGACATTCAAATAAGATTACAAAGAAATGGATCACAGGTCAGTGAGCAAAGCCTGCCACAACATATCCGGTTTCTTGGTCTAATTGAAAGCGTCTTCCTCTTCGGGATAGACCTTTCAATATTGGAGTGAGGTGGCGTATTGGCATGCAAATTATTTGCTTGCTGACGAGGCAGGATACCAGACTAAGAGCCAACGATAATTAATGGCAATAAATTGATGAAGTGGAGACTTTATTGCGGAAGGAAATTTTGCAGAACACGTGCGAAGTGAATTATTTGAGGAAGCGGCGAATATGTGGAGTGCCATATGATTAGACGACTTCAATTGAATGATATGTGGGAAGTGTAGTACAATTGTTCACTCCATGAGGAAGTTGATGACCCGGCGGCTGGTGCTACAGTTTTGTCTTCATCATTATAGTTTCTATGACAATGTATGAAGATTTGAAGCAAAAGCTCAAATAATCTCCTAATGAGTTCATCCCCGAAAATACCTTAGTAACAAACATAGTTAAAACCTGTCCTCACGACCTTCACCTTGTCCACTTCAGGTTTTCGCGATGAACCTCTTCACGCGAACACTGTTTAGTCTTAGCGTCAGCATCGGCATTATGGATCGTTCATAACTTGCCTTAACTCCACTACACATTTTTCAAACAGAACTAAACATTCTCAGTAATAAGCGAAGATGATATCTCCATCAGCGTTTTCCCAGCTCCGCATCAGGCAAGAAGTGGCACGGACGGACTTGGGGACGTGGAGCCCCACATTCTCCCTTCTTGATTTCGATGTAAGAAGACGCTTTCGGATTTAAGACGAATGGATTATGTTGTTATACGATGGAATGTACAGAATGGAACCGGTTACTCGTCTTTTCTCATCTATATGAAGACACACATGAGTTGATAGATACATCAATCTTTTGTTTGATGCGCCGTTGTTCTTGATTCTGTGATATATTCCAGAGTTCGCGTGAAATGTACAGTTAAGAGAAAAAATCTCATACGCAGTTGAAGCGCACTGTAGGTAAACATTGAAGGTTGATTAAAGGTGTGATGAATTATTGTTTTAATCAATTGTGTACAGTTGTTGATCTAATTTTATTTGAATGAAGAATGACTCAGAAGTTTTTGCATATAGATGGTACTGTTTCTTGTATATCATACTGTTAATATTCTGGGAATACTGAAAGTCAAGCACTGAAGATTGCGTTCCCACGGATTAATCGAGGATTTGATAGATCTCAAGTCTATTTGGCTATGATTTACTTTAGAAACAAAGAAACAAAGGCGTTTGGATGATGAACGATGACCATAGAACCCATTATTGAGAAGTATTTTACAATGCCGTTCGATGAGGTAAGAAAGTGCATAAGAAATCACTCTAAGGAATAAACGGGTCATTTCTTCTTGAAATTCTATTGAATTTCCTTTAACAATTTTTATAGATCAAAGGCTTTTAGAAGTGGTGATCTGCCGTATTAGGTGTGCGAATTGCACCCTCCACACACTTTGGAAAATAAATTTGCAGTGTTGACTAATCACACAAAGTAGAGGATCACTCCCAACTGGTTGCCAACATAGGAATTGAATTCCTTCGAACCAAGTTCTGAGCATATTTTAGAAAATTTGAGCTATAATAGTTAAAATGAATATAATGTAGTGATCGATTCGCAGGAAGCGAAGGCCCGAGAGAGGCTGTAGTGCTACGAACAAGAGGAGGATGTAGTAATCGAGCAGACCGTCTAGGCAAACTGCTCGAGGGACCATCACGATAAGGAACTCTGTTATAAACTGTTCCGGGTGTACACCTGGCCTCTTCCAGTGGTACCCTAGTCTCCACTTTACCCTACACAACCAAGTCCTTTAACCTCCATCTTTCGGAATGAAACATCAACGATTTCTTATTCTCAACGCCAGAAGCTGTGTTCTTTTTCCAACGCCTCCGGAGAGCCTTCGCCTTGACTGCCGTTCGATTATGCGGGCCTCTTCCCTGAAACGGCTGCGCTCGTCCTCGGTCACCACCAAGCGTGCTAGCCGGCGGAGGCTCCCTAGCTTTGTCTGGTGAGTACTCGCTTGCCTCCCTTGATGCGTTTGTAGGGAACCTCGCTGCCTGGCCCTGTACTCCTCGATTGTGATTGGTCGGAGCCCAGCGCGGTGGTTGCTGGCCAGGGGGGTGCGAACTCCGCTGGTGGTCGTATCACGGGATACTTTACGGGGGAGGGCACCTTGCGTGCTGGGGTAGCTGTGTGCTTGGCGATCTGCAAAGTAGCGAACACTTAAGTTACCCCTTTTTTACCTGTCCCAGAACCTCGTCCATTTAAGGGTTTCTCGCCATCGTGCGTACTATGCGTGGAGTCCTTGAGGTGCGTTTTGGTGGCTCCGCGGGAGTTATGTTTCTCGGGCCGAAGTTATACAAAAAAAAAATATATTTTCACTCAAATTAAATTAAACAGGTAAGTTCCGCTTGAACGTCTTTATTATATTTTGGTTGCAATACAACTGAACTCGTTTTAACGTTTATGGAAAAGTCTATTGTTTGCAATTATGATGGTGCAGCATAATTTCCGTGGGAAAGGCACTTTGAAATGAGTGCAGGTCCAATGTCTGTCTGCGGGAGTCCAATAACCGTCGCGGAATTCGTCCAGGTAAATGGCACGTGAAACGGGATCCGATCTATTGGTCGGCACGTGGAATGGGGCTCGTAACTCCTCCCCCCTTAGAAAGAAGCGACGGAAGCAGGAACTGAAATTTTGCAGGTCCTGGTGTAGGAGCGGCTGAGGGACCTGTAGTAGGAGTGGCTGAGGATCCTGTTGTTCTTACTTCCTGATTTATGCGTAGTTTTCCCCGGAAAACAGGTCGTAGGGCGAGAATGCAGATGATGATCCCAAGGATGGTGAGTATAGCTGTTATTGATTGCGTCCTTGTTTCCAGGCTTGACCAAAGAAGTTTGACGTCTTCCTTCGCATCAAAGTTGTAGCCTTCAAGTTTCTGAAAGTGTACAGGAAAAAGCTCTTTCGAGGCGGTAAAGTTAATACTGTTATAGAGGACTGGGTAAATTTGGATCTCGTCCCAAAAGAGTTTTGGGGTAGCATCGTAGGTAATCCCATTTATTTGCACCTCGCAATTTTCAAATTTTATAAGGCTTGTCCCTGTGATGTTTTGTGTTCCAACTCCACACGTGGAGTTCATGGGAGTGCTCGGAACGTTTATCAGGAGGATATGGTTTTCCACTGGTTGAAATATATCCGAATATTCGTTCCTCAGGGTTAATTCGCAATTTGAAGGTTTGTTGTTAATAATGTTTCGGATGCATTCGGCATTTTTATTATTTCGATGGGAAGGTTTACGGCAGAAAAATGTATTTTCGGCTTGTTGGCATATCTTTTCGAATTGTTGTATATCATTTGGATTAAGGATCAGATATGGTTTGGTAGGTATTATTTTGGTTTTTTCAATTGGAAGTGGTATGATATGAAATAGGGAGTACTCTTCGCTGGATAATATGGGGATTTTTATGTTGAAAATGATGTTTGAATTATTGTAATATGCTTGCATCTCTAAAAGTTTATAAATTGTTTCTTGATTATTAGTTTGGAATCCTTGTTTTGCTAATATTTTGTGGATTTCATTAAGTTCGTTACCATTCAGTATCTGTTTTGGTATGACATTTAGTTTTGCTAGAATTATTGATTCTGCGATGTTAGTTATATGATTGTTTAAAATTTCGATATTATAGTTAATTTGATTCAGATACTGTAATTGTTGGAATAAGTGTTCGTCCCTATTAATTTGATTTTTCACGGAACCTATGGTTTTTTCCATGTATTGCTTTATGACTGCTTGTTGTGTGTTAATGTGCTTTGTAATGTTTTCAAAACGTTGTATCATTCTGTGGTTAAGTGATATCTGGGAATCAATTTGGCCTTTAAATTTGGACTCATTAGTAAGGATATTTTGAATTTCGTTATTTAAGTGATCTGCGTCGTTAGCATCCATGTTACCGGTAATGAATTTAATGATAGTACCAAACCCGTTTACCAGCCCTCTCTTATTTCTTCTTGTAGGGGATAGCCCGCTGAGTTTTTGTTGGGTTTCTTGGAGTTTAAATTTGGTTGCTTGAATTATGCCCTTAAGTTCCTGAATTTTGTCGAAGTGTTTCAATGAGTCCTGTATCTCGTCCAAGCTATTATAGTATGCGTTAAGTCGGATTATGTGTAGTAGATTGCTGTGCCTCGTGATTAATCGTGCTGGTCCAGTCGAATTGGTAGGAGTCCTTGGTTGTTTCTCAGGTCTTGTATTTCCAGCCTCTGTCCGCTCGTTGTCCTGAAATTTCCGTTTCCGTTTTAATTTAGATTTGTGCAGTTTTTGATTTCTAGTTGTGATAACTGTGACTCTATTGTTTCTAATAATTTTGTGCTTACTAAACCTGGGGGTAATTTTGTTTCTCCTACATTCTTTCCTAAATACTATTTTATTTTCTGCTATTTCTGGGGGTTCTTCACGGTTTGTGTTTAATTTGTCTAGGTTTATCTTTGTCATTTCGTCGACCAGCTCTTTAACCTTGGGGTATAGCTCGGACCTAAACTCGTTTAACTTCCTGAGATAATCATGTTCATCATTGAAAGTAATTTCTCTATCGAAAATATGTGTCCTACCAGTAAAAAGTTCGTGAGGGGTGAGTTTGGTTGCAGAATGAATTGCATTGTTATATGTGGCTATAGTTTCGTTAAGAATGTCGGTATGGTCTAGATCGAAGTGATTTTCCTTCCTTTTTTGAAGGATAATTCTGTATGTTTCTGTTAGTGTGGAGTGTAATCTTTCTACAAACGAGTTACTGCTTGTTTGCTGGAAGGATGTGAAATGGAGGTTAATATTGTATTGTTTACAAAAATCTTTGAAAATGTTTGCGGTCATTTCAGAACCTTGATCAGCGATTACTTGGCTGATGAAGTCTCTCATGGCTTTCACAAGGTTCAAGGTGTTTTTTGTTTCAAGTGTGTAAGCGGAGGCAAATCTAGAAAACCGGTCAATAAGTGTCATAACGGGGTGACCGTTGATTGTATAGACATCGATATGAACTACGTCTAGCGGTTTAAAAGGGCTTCCTGTTATTTCGTATTTTATTTTAGGTGAGATCCTATCATATTTTTGGATCTGACAAGTATCACAATTATTTATTGTCCTTATGACTTTATTCTTCAAAAACGGGAAATAGTATGTTCGTTTTAGGTGCAGTACAGTCTCGTTTATACCTCTATGGTTGTTGTTCATGTGATATTCGTTAATTAATCTGTCTTGTTCGTCCTCTTCTGTTACGTCTGTAAGTATATGTGTACATCTAAGTAATTTGAAAACTTTGGAGTTTGAAAAGTACTTAGTGTAAACGTGTTGGACTAATTTGAAAGTGTTGTCGTCGGTCATTATTGCTGTAGTTTTATTTGGGGCTAAATACTCCTTGAAGATTTTGGTAATGTTCTCCTCTGTAAATATTGGTAGTCGGAACGTATGTCGTTGTTTATTACGGAAAATTGTTTTTAGGGATATTGGAGGTCGTCTGTCTGTCTTTTCAAAGATTATTTGTAAATTGAATTCGTTTAGAGGTCGCTCGGAAATCGGAATGCCATCTTCTAGGTTTTCAGTGGCTGAATGGACTGTTGAATTGGAACTTAAATTAGCGTTATTCGTAACGTTGTAGTTTATCTCGATCTTTGGGGAGGATTCGTCAGGAAGTTTGATTCGGCTGAGAGCGTCTACATTTGAATTTTGGGTACCCTTTTTATAAACGATTTCGTAATCAAATTCTTCTAATTTTAATCGCCAACGAACTAGTTTTGAGTTTGGATCTTTTAAACTCATGAGCCATGTTAGAGATTTGTGATCAGTCACAATCTGGAATTTTCGCCCGAATAAATATGGTCTGAAATGCTTCGTTCCCCATACAATCGCCAGTAGCTCCTTTTCTACCGTAGAATAGTTAATCTCTGAATCTGTTAAAGTACGGCTAGCATAACATACTGGTAAATCACTGCCAATTACGCCTTGCGATAGAATGGCTCCTATCGCAAAGTTGCTAGCATCCGTGGTCAAGATAAACGGCTTAGTAAAGTCGGGGTATTGCAGTATGGGGTCGTTCATCAAGATATTTTTGCAAGTATTGAACGCTTTTAAGAAACGATCATTAAACTCTATTTTTCTACCCTTTTTCAAGCATTCTGTTAAAGGTTTAGTGAGACGAGCAAAGTTTTGTATGAATTTTCGATAATATCCAAGGAGGCCAAGAAATGCTTTAATTTCTTTAGTAGTTTTAGGAGTAGGGAAATCTTTGATCGCCCTGATTTTATCAGGGTTGGGTTTTACTCCTTCGGGTGTGATCACATGACCCAAGAAGGATATCTCTTTATGAAAGAATTCGCATTTATCGAGTTGTATTTTGAAGTTTGCTTCTCGCAACCTTTGGAAGACTCGTCGCAAATTGATTTTATGTTCCTCAAGTGAAGTGGAAAAGATGATGATATCATCAAGGTAAACTAGGCAAACTTTCCCTTGAAGGTCACCAAGTACGTTGTCCATCACTCGCTGAAATGTGGATGGAGCATTTTTCAGGCCAAATGGCATTCTCACGTATTCGTAGTGACCTCCTTCCACTGTAAAAGCGGTCTTCTTTATGTCTCTGGTATCCATCTCTATTTGATGAAACCCGCTTGCAAGGTCAAGGGTGGTGTAGTATAAAGATTTTCCCAGTTTGTCGAGAAGCTCTGCTATGTTGGGTAATGGGTACCGATCGCCGATCGTCTTTTCGTTAAGTTTACGGTAGTCTATGACTAACCTCCACTTTTGTTTTCCTGAAGCATCCCGTTTCTTTGGAACAATCCAAACAGGGGAGCTCCATGGGGAATAACTAGGGCGGATTATTCCCTGATCGAGCATATCGCTTATCTGCCTCCGTACCTCCTCTTTATGAATGAATGGATAACTATAGGATTTGGTGTAAATTGGTATCTCATCGGTGGTTCTGATTCGGTGTTTAATCTGGTTTGTGAAACTCAAGTTTTGTCCTTCTTGAAAGAACAAATCCCTGTATTCCTTGCAAGTGTGCAATATAATTTTCTTTTCCTCTTCATTCATATGAGAAGTACGGAGCAGATGAGATATTTCCTTAAGTTCTTGCTTGCAAGTTGGGGTGTCGATACTGAAGTTATTAACTTCAATAAAGTTGGTATCTGAAAACATCTGAGCAACCAGTGGTTGCTCGAGAAACGCGATTTGCTCAAAATCAGAAGTGTTAATCAATTCTACGTAGCTGTAGTTGGCTTGGCAACAGTAAATTCCTTCTGGTATGTACACATCCTTATTCAGTTGGGTTTTTCCGACATAGATGTCTCCTTCTGTAACTTGCACGGGGATTTTAACTATTTGTTTGCTGTTTGCGCCAATTTTAAATTTTTCAGAACTGAAATTTGGTTTATACTGCAGCCGAATAATGGAGTTGTTTGTAGTTAAAGTATTCTTCTGGAGGTCAACTGCAGCACCCAAAAATGATAGAATATCGAGGCCTAGGAGTCCATCAAAATATTCATGGAATTTAAAAATTAGAAACGTGATTTCGCCGGGTTGATTAAATTCGATGAAATTGTTTAATGTTATCTGTTGATCAATTTTGTGTTCACTGAGAATGGTTTTAATAGGAATCGGTTCAATATGGACAATATCACATTTCTTTGCAAATTCAGGGCTGAGGAAAGATGCTGAAGCTCCTGTATCAATTAAAAACCTTAAAGGGCGGCCAAAAGGAGAAAGTTAATATCTAAGTATCCGATGGGTTCATTGAGGCTTTTGCTAGAAAATTTGTATCATCGATCTCGTGAATGTAGTTGTTGCTTTGATATTGATCGTTGTAATAATTATCTAATTGTTGGTATTGCCCTTGGGGTAGTGGTGAGTGATTTTCTTCGAGGCGTGAGCTATCACTTTGATAAAAGGGATTTGGATAATTGTTAGAATAACAAAAGTTGAATAGCTCTTTGCTATCAGTTTTTTGGGGTTGATTAGAACGGAAATTATTCATTTGTGGTCGATTATTTCGTTGATTTTGTGCAGAAAACCCTGTTCTATTATATAAATGTTGAGATCTTGATATATTTGGTGTAGTGTGTCTTGAAAAATTTGTATTTTGTCGGGGAGGAAATGGAGTATATTTACGTGGAGGAAATTGGCCGGGAAAGTTTGTTGACCGATAGTAATTTGAAAGTTGATTCTGTTTATATTCCTCCCTAGTTCCTGTAAATGTTTTGTTTAGGGCAGAAGGAAGTTGTTGTGGGTTATATCTAAAATTTTGTTGTGGAACTACTTTCAGTGGGGGTAACCTTGCAGTGTTTAGCATCTTGGAACTATTAGGCTCACTTTTCATGTATGCAATATTTTGTTCCTTAATACAGAAAGAGAATGCAGTTGGAAGGGAATTAGGCTTCATTGCTCTAATTGTGGAGCCAAGAGGCTCTTTGAGTCCTGATAGGAATGTATTTAAACACATTTCAGTATAAAGTTCACGTTTTGCTTTAATGACATTTTCATCAACTTCGTGAATTTGTATATGGTTGGTCATGGTTGCCAGTATTTCAATTATTTCGCTGTAGAATTTTTCGATGCTTTTCTCCTTTTGTTTTAAGTCGTGTAGGTCCCGGATGAGAGATGTTTCATTCCTCTTGTCAGAGTAATGAAGAATTAAATTTTGCTTAATATCAGGCCATTCCAAAGGAGTCCCATACATGTTCAGGACTTCGTTGGCCGGTCCAACAATTTTGTTACGAATGGCTCTAAGTAGTAGTTTCCCATAGGGCGTCCCATTCGTACAAGAAACAAGAGAACGGATTTCCTCGACATTATTTATAAATTCAAATAACAATCTAGGATTTCCTTCAAATTGAGGTAAATCCTTGATTGCGTCTGGAACTCTAAGTGTATTTGCAATGTCCGCCACGTTAATGGGAATGACATTTTCTTCAACGTCTGCCATTACAACTGTAACTCACAACAAGTTCGGTTTAAAACAGATTAAGTATATCTTTTTAATGGACACTAATCTGAACTTTCGAATAAATATTTTATTTATTCTTATACAGGTACTTCACCAGAATATAATTCGGTTAATGATTCTTAAACAGTTCGATCCTAATTAGTTTGCATAAAATAGGATTATTATCCAGATATTTGTTTTTGTTTCACTAAAATATAATTTTTATTTCATTGATTTTGTTAAATATGGAGAAAAGTGGATAAAGGAAAGGTTATAAAGGAGATACATCAACAAATTCGACTTACATGAGGATTGCTGCCAACGAAATCAGTAACATTTCCATATCTTTGTTTCTTTATAATGTCTTTCACTTGAACTTTTCCTTTCTTTCGGTTCTTTTTTCTTTCGGCACTTTCACTCCTTTCACAGAACTGAATTTTATTTGTGTTGTAACTGATAATTAACCATACAGCACTTCTTAGTTTTTGTTCAACATCGATAAACCGTCGATGTATGTCTCTCTTTTTCCACTTTACACTATCGAAAAGCCGTCGATGTGAAATGGCTAATTGTCCTGTATGAATGGACCACCGATAAACCGTCGATGTCTCACAATACACTTTCAATAATCACCGATAAACCGTCGATGATTTCGGAATTCAGAACTGCAATTTCAGTAAAACCGATAAACCGTCGATTTACTTTTATTTAAAAAGTCGTGAAAGCACCGAAAAGAAATCCTACCGACTGCGCCAGTTATGTTTCTCGGGCCGAAGTTATACAAAAAAAAAATATATTTTCACTCAAATTAAATTAAACAGGTAAGTTCCGCTTGAACGTCTTTATTATATTTTGGTTGCAATACAACTGAACTCGTTTTAACGTTTATGGAAAAGTCTATTGTTTGCAATTATGATGGTGCAGCATAATTTCCGTGGGAAAGGCACTTTGAAATGAGTGCAGGTCCAATGTCTGTCTGCGGGAGTCCAATAACCGTCGCGGAATTCGTCCAGGTAAATGGCACGTGAAACGGGATCCGATCTATTGGTCGGCACGTGGAATGGGGCTCGTAACTCGGGCGTGCGTACAACCTCAGACCTTGGAAGCGAGTACGTTTCCTCGGCTCAATGCCTAGTGACACCGACAAGTATATAAGACACGTAGAAATGACTGCACTGTGTCCTCGGCTCAATGCTTAGTGACACCGACGCGCATACAAGACTCGTAGAAATCACTGCACTGTGTCCTCAGCTCAATGCCTAGTGACACCGACGCGTATAAAAGATTCGTAAAAATCATAGCATTGTGTCCTCGGCTCAATGCCTAGTGACACCGACGCGTATAAAAGCCTTGTAGAAGTGACTGCACTACGCCCACGGCTTAATGCCTAGTGACACCGACGCGTATAAAAGACTCATAGAAATGACTGCACTACGCCCACGGCTTCATACCTAGTGACACCGACGCGTATAAAAGACTCATAGAAATGACTGCACTGTAGAAAAATACTGCACTCTCCTCTATCAGGAAACGTTGCTTTTATTGGGTAAAAAATCCGACGCTACGTGGCCCTCAATCCAATTGTTCCATAAGGTTCTCCAACCCTGCTGACCGGAATCCCAATTTCGTGCAAGAATTTGTTGTGTAATCCGCATGCTGAACAAAAACCCAATTCCATAAGTTCAACTACCGCGCGTCCAATACCTCAATATTATTTTTCTGCACAATATACATTTGCATTACTTTCCTCACTCCACCTCGGTCATAAAATTATGCCAGCATTTCAATTGTTTACTACGACCGGGGAGGCCAATGTTGTTATGAAATTCGATCGGGAAATTCCAACTTACTCGTATTGTTTATTTGTTAACTTGTCACGGGAACAATTTGCACCTTGTTGCTTTTTTTCTTCTTTTCTCAGCGGTTGTTGAAATATCACCCGAGCCAAGGTTAATATTAAAAATAAAAATGTTAAAATAATAAAATAAAAATGTTAAAAGTATAAAATAAAAATATTAAGTAAAAAAATAGGCAAAAAAACAAAATGTGGAAAGGTTAAAGTAAAAATGTAACGTAAAAATAGGGAAAAAACGAAATGTTAAAATAATAAAATAAAAATGTTAAAAGATTAGAATATAAATATAAAGTAAAAGAAAATTATAGGCAAAAAAAACGAACTGTCATAAGATTAAAATAAAAATTTAAAGTGAAAATTGGCAAAAACAAAAAGAAAAGAAAATCCGGTAACCATCACGCACAACTGATCGCAAACAATACCAAGGAACGATTCAATTGCTGAGCGATAGGACAAGAATGGCATACCACATTTACAATTTTATAGCGACAAACGAAAGTAGGCGATGAACTCTTTTTGCGAGGATTCAGAGATTGTGCTGAGTGAACTGGACCACCACAAACTACAGTATACTTTTTATATATTATATCAATACAAATTACTGGATCGAATGCACGATGATCTTCTATCAGCTCCACATTGAAGACAATACATACTGTATCGTCATCAAAAAGCCGATGAGGGATTTTGTACGGTCTTGAATACCACTGGACAATTGCCTGATATGGATCGTCATCGCTTTGAAAACCATTTTCCACTTCATACAAGTCCTTAATTCTGGCGATCTCGCAACTTTCTACTGAACCTGAATCTACTGACCCTGCGCACGATATCAGAACAAAATCTCCAACTTTTGATGTTAACGCCCCGTAAATGCACTTCTTGTAGAAATAGCAATTTTTCGTTTCAAATTTCGTACGTAAGTTATTGGGTATGTGAACAGCGATTTCTGGATTTCCAACCCAGCAAACTTTTGATTTTACAACCATTGTACGATCGTACACACTTTTAATGTCCGTGAATTACAAATTAGAGCGAAAGTTATAAATTTGCATACTGATGAAAATATTCGCAAAAATCGTACTCAATGTTTGGGAATACTTACTGTAATGAAGAGATGATACGAACGATGGAGAGTCAAGGAATCAAACGCTAAATACCACTCCATTTCGATCGTCGCAAGGAGTTGAAGAAACTCAATCATTCATTGTTTCCTAGCTTTTGGGTTTAATTGGTTTGTTGGTACACTATCCAGACAAGCCTAACAAAACAGGAAAAGAACGTTTATACAAACGAGTAACATCTAAGAGTCTTTTATACCTACCGAAAGTACAACCGCCAGAGACCTCCAATCGTTATGGCATTCTACTCTACGTTACCGCGTCATGACATTCATTTATACACTACCGCGTTATGGCTTCAACGAGGCATCACCGACGAATTTAAAGACATTGGGAAAAAGACGTGACCACGATTTCTAATGTATTTTCCCAAACTCAAAACATTTGGCACGATATAAACAAACACGACACTGACAGAGTGTCAGTCACTTTGACATTCTGCACCTGATGGGCGAGTGTACTAAAAATGGAAATTTAGATTTCAATTGCCCGATGCACCCCAGTTGGGGAATCTAAATTGAACATTGAATCGCCCAGGGAAATAGTTAACGGCTCGCCGGTTGAAACCGAGCCGATGAAAAATCCAAAAAGAAAGAACGGCTCCCTCTCTTTTCTGGCGGGTTCGAGACAACAGCGAAGAACTAAGCGAGGATAGCGCTCTGAAACTTGTGAAAAATCCATCGAGGGAAGGAATTGCGACCGGAGAAAAATTTCAACAGCGATCCAAACTAAGGGAGATTGGCGACATCAAACAACAATAAGCGCGCTGGCAGAAGATTGCAACGTAGATTACTTCGGGGGGCTCGCGCTTGGGTAGAGTAAGTGAAATTTTAACATTTTAATTCCTTATATTTTTGAACTTCATTTGCATTTCGCAATTAAATATATATATCGTGAAATAGTGGAAGTTTTTTATGTGCTTATTGAAGGAAGAGTAAGATTGCCGTGCATTTTTGTACACCTGGCTCGGGTGTGTTGGAGGGTAAATTTCCTTGTGATTTATACCGGAATTTCTGTTAGCGAAAGTGTTTCTTTACTTAGTTTTTCGCTCGGTGCGAGTTACAGGTGCGATCGGGAGGAAATTGCCAATCCGAACTATTCCGGGATTGTTTAGCGTGGGTGTGTACCTCAGGTTTTTGCTTGGTGCGAGTTACGCCGGAAAATCTGAGCCCGGCAAGTTGTGCAACTGGTCACCCGGTGATTCTAATCCTCCCCTGTTGGGAAAGAACTTAAAGAGTGTTAGTCCGAGTTGTGTGAGGGGTGTTCGGCGGCCGCGTTCTCGCTTGGCGACTTTTTAGGACCAGGGGATAAGCGAGTGGCTCAACCTACGACCGTCTTCGATGGCAAGCCGGGTCCGAGGTCCTTAGCCGAAGGAACTCCCAAGCGGAGGGTAACAAACTCGTGACGACACATGTTGATAATGCGCGCTTGCATGTTACGTATTTCATTTTCATGTGGTACGTATTAATTTGTTTCATTTTTTGTTATTTTATATGTTGGGTTGATGAACGCTTTCTGCTAGATATTATTTTACTTAGTCGAGTGGTTTGTTGTGGTTTTATGCGCAATGTTTGATATTTTGTTCAGTCACATGGTATGTTGTTACATCTGAAAGTTTTGTTTCAAGCAGGGCATGGTGACGAATCGAAATGGCCAAAGTGGTTGTTGACATTTCAGTCTACATGGTATTGTTCGATAAAAGTGTTAAAAAAACGCAAACTAAAAAGAGAAATGCATTAAAAATATAAATAATCAAACTACAGATGCTGAAAAATCACTCGAAGAAATTTCGGGGAATATATAATTGGATTATCGAAAATGTAATAATCGAGCAGCTCGCCCCGCGAACGAAGCTGGGAAGTGCCATTTGCTTATTATTTATAACGTACGCAATATCTGCTAGTTAATAGTGAGAGACAAAAATGTTTCACCTCCAATGCAATAAATAATATAAAAAGAAACATGTGAATAACTGTACTAGATAATTTTTTTCCAACAATGAATGAAAGCGATAAACAATTAAAAAACAGGGTACTTACCCAACATCCTCACCGGGTGCCCGCTGATGATGTAAGTGGTCCTTTAACTCAAATTCAGTTACGAGTGCTTGCATTAAATAACCGCATTTTAATATTAATCGAAATGGGGACGAAAATTTCAAATAACACTTTTGCACTTTATATAAATTAACTTCCTTAATCATAATATATATGATGTCGACGAAAGTTGCTATAGGTCAATTACGTCAACACGTGGTTCAGTTATAGATACTTTTCGAATAAAATTCATATCAAACCCATAAACCTTCTTCCATTTCCTTTTTGCCACCTATCTCTTGCGAACAACACTGTATCCAACATTGATTCGAAAAAACAGTATCCATTCAGATATTATATCAACTTTTTCAATACCACCTGGCATTTCCACGTCCTCAATTTTTCCCGCCCTGCATAATCCACTATGTTCGAGAAATTTCGTGTTTGAAAATAATCTTCAATTTGATAGAGTTGACACTGACGTCAGTCTTTCGCAAATAGTGCAGGTACACTAAAATGAGAATATTTTCCCGACACTCATCTACGGGACGTTCGCGATGGAAACGAGGTGGCGTAGGATCAAATGGATGTTGATGATTAGTTTCGGGCGTACAAAGTCTAAATTGACGAAATACGATAGCCAAAGTTGTTAGAAAAGCCGTAGAAAAACTCCTCGTGCTATTTAAAGACATTCAAGCATTTTGTGACGATGACACTTCCCTTTTCCGGCCAAATGCTAAATTTTTGTCGGTTTTGCTTGCCATCCCGACCGACGCAATTCAATATAACTGTGATAATCTCTCGTTGGCGCTAATCCGACTCGGCACTGTCGCATACAAACACACAAATGTTCCTCATGAGTGCACGAAAAATCACTGTGGAGATGCGCTATTTTACTCAATTTCATTAGTGGCAGTTTACGCAATGAAGGTTTTTTGTCGAATCTGTCCAACTTTTCTAAGTCATGGTCATCTTATTGCGTGTAATCGTGGGTGCCGAAGGTTGAGAGATCTCCTTTCAAGCAATTCTCCTCCTTCCCTTCCAGCTAGAAAGGAGATTCCTCTACTTGTAATGTGTTGAACGGTTCCAGAGTTAGTTCTCTGATTGACAGGTGAGGCGTTTAGTGGGAAGAAGCATGCGTACCTGGGATTCCTTCACACAGGGCACAAATAGCTTTCGTACCCTTACTACGGAAAAAAAGAATAGAAAAGAACTGTATCAGGCTGTCGCTTCACAATTATTGTAAATTGAGGGAATGTGCACGTTGATTCAGTTTCCAAATCAATGTGACGTTAATAAACATAAAATTAAGCCCCTTTCTGATATTTTACTGGATGGTATAATATTTGGACGTATCATGCGAGTTGGATGCAAGAAAGAAATTTCAGCCAAAAGGGCTTGCAAGTGAATGACATGGGATGTAACGGAAGCGGCAAATAGATTGGTCTTCGCTGAGATCGGAGTCCTTACAAGTATACAATCAACTGGTGAAGATGGAACAAAGTCAACACAGTTAGCAAAGGAGTAAAAATTCTTAAACTCAATAAGGACACGACCACGTTCAATATTTTTAAATAGAGTAGATATCGCCATAACTACCGAGCTCGATGTGGTTGAAAAGAAACTCACTCGTAAAGATCTCGGTTTGGATCCTAATCTCTGTTGAGCAGATCAAATCGTCGTCATGTAACATTGATGAACTATTAAGCTCTCTTTTTAACGTCTCATACTCTGGTGATGAATGTTGAAAGGGGCTACAGATGAGGTTGGATGCTTGCTTTTCCATGAACATTTCTTCTTAATGGCACGTATCGTTTTATTATGACTCCAGGAAGCCAGTAGATAAAGTTCATCACTTCGCCCCAGTCAACTGGGACTGTATTTCCTACGTCTGGGATCTCGTTAAATAATTCTTCGCAATAATTTTACCAGTGAGGGCTAGTTTAGCGGTATTTTGAATGATCAAAGGCTGATATTATCCTCTCCTCTGGGATATTTTTTCATTGATTAAATCTAATAAACTGAAAACAATCCCAAGAATAAAATAAATAATATTAAATGAAATTTAATAAAGTGGCAATAATTGCAAGTTAAATTAGTAGTAAATCTCTTTGTATTTTTTTGTATGTAAGAAGAGAGGGAAGGACGGAACTCGAGATTATTATGGTTTCTTTGGATTCTTAGTATTAGTGAATACAAATATAAAGTCAACTCTAGCATAGAGGCTAACAAAATAAGAACTTATCCGCGATGAACGATATGAGAGGGGCTCCCCCAGAGAGCATGCAGCAGGAACTTCATATAATACGTATACAGAACGACCCCGCTTAACGCGGGGGATACATTCCATCAAAGTAGAGCTTAATGCGAAACAGCGCTAAACGAGGCAATCTTAACATGTAAATATGTATGAAATGGGGTTAGGGGAAGATGGATAGAAAATTGGTTAGGTATTAAATTTAATTATGTTTTTTTTTTTAATATTGTAAAAATAAATTCAAACATTTATTTCTTACAAAAATAAAAACAATATAAACGAATAAACTTATTAAAAACAAATAAAACTCTAAGTCAGTCAGATCATTCAGTCTATTCTGTGTTTCCAATGTTTTGCCTTTCTGTCCAGAAAGCATCTAATGTAGTTCGCGTTTTCCTTTTGCGTTCTGTAAGAAGTTGTTGAAAAGTGGATAAAACATCTATAACACCCCGTCTTGCTTTTGAACTCCTGTCAAAATTTGGATCATTTTCAACAAATTAGTCCATAATTTCAGTTATAGTGGTCAAACTCCTTTTTACAACCGCCATCGAAAGTTCTTTTCGCTCTTCTACGAAATCACTATTAACAATATTTTTGTTTTCTTCTTGCTATGTTAATTCCTTGAGCTCATCATTTGAAAGACTAGCTGCTGTTTTTTGAACTATTTCTTCGACGTCTTCCACATTTACCTCATCTAAACCGGTTTGTTTCGCTAATTCCACTATTTCTTCCACCATCTCATCCATATCGACAGAGTGTCCAATGTCTTCGCTCTTACTTAAATCTGGCCAAATGTTCTTCCATACTCCTTTCAAGGATCTTTCTGTTATCTCATCCCAAGAAAGGTTTTTGTTTTGTACAGCATTCACGATATTGTAGCTTTTCCGAAATTCTCTTATTGATGGCTTCTTTTCTGTCTGTTTTTTTAAACATCTGCTTAAGGGATGCATCAGACTACGACTTTATAGTCGCACTTCTGTCGCAAGCTACACATGGTTAAATGGAAGGCCGCACCCCGGATTTTCGACAATTTTGTCCAGGTCGGCAGTCGCAGAAATTTGCGATTTTTCCTAAAACCAGTTTAGTAGGTAGTTTTTGTGATCCTTGCGCAGGTGTACATCATTTGGACATGCGACGCTGACGAGTATGGAAGTTTTTTGCTTAGCGCACAAATGAGTTAGCGCATGTGTTCCTGGCGAAGACATACCTTCAAATGAGCATATTAGTTCTGCGCATGTCTGAAGTTCTTTTGGAAATCTTGTCGCAGTGTGTTCGTATTTGCGTCTAAAAATCGCTGGTTACGACAGTGAAATCGCAATGTGGCCGAACCCTAAATGTTCACCGCAAATAATAAGTCTTAAAATTGGATATAACGCCTTCGTCCATTGGTTGGATTAAGGCAGTTGTGTTAGGCGGCAAGAAAACCAATTCGGCTGGAATGCATGTTGTTAAGTCTGATAAGTTTGTTGGGTGGCTGGGAGCATTATGAATTAATAGCAGTGCTATTTGTTCAAATTTTTTAATTTCGCAATAACGTTTAACATACGGGCAGAAATGTTCAGTGAACCAATCCTGTAAAATTTTCATAGTTATCCATGATTTTTTATTAGACTCCTAAATATCAGGTAAAGTTGATTTAGATATGCCTTTCATCGCTATTGGGTTTTTGGAGTGGTAAACTAGTAGTGGCTTTATTTTGAAATCTCCGCTTGCGTTACCACCCAATAGAAGTGTTAAGCGATCTTCTGCAGCTTTAAACCCTGGTGCTCGTTTCTCTTCACGGGATAGAAATGTTCGTTTTGGCATTCTATTCCAAAACAGGCTGTTTCATCAACATTAAAAACCATGATATACAAAATTAAATTTTCCAATTACGCAAATTAAAAAAAACAACAAAACAAATAAAAAGCGTTTTGTAGCTATGAAGCATATATATATATATATATATATATATATATATATATATATATATATATATATATATATATGTGTATATATATATAGATATATAGATACGAGTATATAGATATATATATATATATATATATATATATATATATATATATATATATATATATATATATATATATATATTATATATATATATATATATATATATATATATATATATATATATATATATATATGTGTATATATATAGATATATATATATATATATATAGATATAGATATATATATATATATATAAATATATATGTATACATATATATATATAGATATATATATATATATATATATATATATATATATATATATATATATATATATATATATATATATATATATATATATATATATATATATATTTCGAGGGTAAGTGTTCCCTTTTCATCAGTGTCCTACTCTATAACGTAGTAAAAATATTACCTCACTTAAATATCTAAACATTTAAACTCCTGTAATTAGTATACCTAGCTTAATATACTCACTAATCCTTCTACTTATTTAGACTTAATCCTATTATCTAAGAACATTTGATTATCTTTTATGTTTTATTTAACTCTTAACTCACTTAAACTAATTACATAACTTGTCCCGTTGTTTACTCAGAATTTATCCTAATATAAGTTACTAAAATTACTATTACCCTTAACAAATATTACTCATCCCTAATTACTTTTAAAATCTTGGAATAGCCGTTTCCTAAATCATCTTTCAGCCGTAGACTTTCTGGTTGTCTCAATATCCATAGACTTTTGTAAGCGTCTAATTTCCTGACACTGTTCACCTCCTGTACGACTTGCAGATCTTCCCAATCAATCTTATGATTATTCGATACGATGTGCCTCACCACCGATGATTGGATTGCTTCGACAGGTCTTTGTTTAGAAATGAACATCCCCACTTCCTTGATGTGCTCATTAAATCTCGTTTTAACTGAGCGCCTTGTTAGTCCTATATAGTCTTTTTGGCATACTTGGCACGTGATCTTATAAATTCCGCATTTTTCCTCGTTGAGCCTCTTGTCCTTCGTTGTGCCTAATCTTGTTCCAAGTTTTGAGTTTTTACTGGTTGGTATTGCCGCAATGTTCGTCGTCTTCAACATCTTTTTGATACGCCCAAAAACTTTCGAGTATGTTATTGCTGCTCTCTGAGTGTTCTCCAATTTTTTGTTCTGTGCGAATAACGTAGAGAAAGATTCCGCTTTTAATCTCCTTTAAATTTTGCTCATGACGGAGGTCACCAATCTCGTATCGGATCCATTGATTTTCGGCGTATCAAGTATGAACTTACGCTCCTGATCATACCGTTCCTTAGTTAAAGAAGTAGTTAACATCCTGTGTATTCAGCTGTTGTAGGTTACCTTATTAGTTGTGTGAGAGTGGTACGATGTCGCTGGTATTGTTCTCCGTATATTGGATGATTTTCGGTAGATGTCAAATTCTACACCGTTCATCTCCCTGATGATTCTTAGGTCCAAAAAAGCAATTTGATTCTCCTTTTCCTCCTCAATAGTGAATGAAATTTTTCTGTGGACTCCGTTGATCTTATTGAATATGCTGTCTAGTTCATTCTTCTTCACGATTGCGAACACGTCATCAACATACCGGATCCATACTCTTGGAAGCGAATTTTCCTCCGTAATCCTCAGTTCTACCCAGCTCATGAAAATCTTGCTAATGAGGGAGGAAAGTGGGTTCCCCATCGCCACTCCCGTTTTTTGCTCATAAAATCGTCCCCTGAAAGTAAAGTAAGTTTCTGACATACATAAAACGGCGAGCATATATATATTCTTGCTTTTATATTTTGGATGCCGTCTGTGCTGTTAGATATTAGCCAATGCTCAAATAAAGCTAGTGCTTGCTTAACTGGCACGCTTGGAAACAGTGCTTTTACATCGAAAGACACCTTAATTTCATCCTGATCAATGTGGTTGATATTGTCGCGTGTTATGGTTCGCAGCCAATAATTTTAATGTTCCGGGAAAGTGAAAACGCAATGTCTTTTAAATTAAATTAAAAGAGTTTATTTAATTACTTAAAAATGCACAATCACTTATTTAACTATTTCACAATTTTAATTTTCACTATTAAAAGTCTTACTTCCAATTGTCCATAAATTTCTATCGCAATTGTCTTCTAAAATCACTTCACAATCAACGAAAATCACTTTCCTATTACTCGATTAATATCGCTTTTCTATTCGCTCCACACTTTCGCAGTTTTTACTATCGTGGTTCTAATGAAAGATCCCCCCATTCATTTAGCTCGGCTTATTTAGGGTCTCTACTCATTCAACCCATTTCTCGTACGTTGGCGGATGTTCTGCCGAGAGGTACCTGGTATATTCGAGCAGCTTAATGAATGGAGTGACGTCACTTTCAGATGTTGATCATGCTTGGTGGGTTCTCGTGGTTTCGAGTAAATAAACTTTGTTCATCATCAGGTTCTTAATGGTTGCGAAAACAATTGCAACAGTAGCTCGCAGAATTATTCGTGCATATAACAATATCTTTAAGCTTCAAAATCAATTCCCTACTATCCTTCACTGAATGACTGCTCCAAGGATTTCCCCATTTGTTGCATTTCTCTGTAAGACACTTTGCGATTCGGCTTGGCGGCGCATTTGTGGCGGTGATGATCTCTCGCATGTCATTCCCAGGCTTATGGCTCTTCGGTAGACATTTTATCTGTGGAAGCACTCTTCCACTCTTCGAACAGAATCTGGTAGAGGATTGTGTCTTAACTCTCCGTTGTTCAATTTTCCCAGCACTAATTCATCGTATTTTCTCTTGTCTATGATGACTACCTTATTACCTTTATCAGCTTAGGGGAAAATACCGGTTTCTCCTTAAGCTGCTTAACCAGCTGATGTTTACTCCTTTGCTGGTTGACTTTCGCTGCTTTGATAGTCCGAATAGTCTCCTCCCTTATCGCTTGTATTCTCCTCGTGAGGTACAAATGGCTTAATGGCTCCTTCTACGTCCATCACTTTATCTTCCTACAGAAGGTTCCCATTGCGGACAGCGAAGTTTAAGCCGTTATTCAGTAGAACAAGCTATTCCTTAGTGAACGATTCCGTTCATAAGTTCACCACAAAGTCACTTATCACTTCGATTCCTTTTTTCTGTTTGCTTTCTCGCTTCGCTAGTAAGTTGTTTAGTTTCTTATTTAGTATTCTCTTCTTTCTGTCTTTTTCACCATCAAACGCTCGTTTTAGTTTATCCAGCATATCCTCCATTGTTCCTTTCATCCCTGTGATCTGGTTTGCAAGTTTTAGATGGAGATTATATGCTCTTAACGATAAGTCCGACGACTTTGCATGCAGTCGATTTATGCTATCCTTAATCAAACCCATTTCTAACTTTTCCTTCCGTTTTTCCATGCTGGGTAGACTTGATTTAAACTTTACTGTGTGGCTTTTAGGGACGAGTTTTAATCTATTACATGTTTTTAAAATTTGATATCTTCACTTAATTCACCTATCTTCTTCTTAAGATTAACTAGGCCATAAAAATCCGAGCTAGACCTGGTCGTTATTTTCAAATTATTTGAACCCTCGGTGTTTTTGCACTTTCTGAAAATGATATACAAAATGAAATTTTCCAATTACGCAAATTGAAAAACAACAAAACAAACAAATAGCGTTTTGTAATTATAAAGCAGATATATATTTCGAGGGTAAGTTTTTCTTCTTCATCAGTGTCCTACTCTATGACCCAGTAAAAATATTACCTCACTTAAATACCTAATTAGAGGTGTTAAAATGTTTAGGTATTTAAGTAATATTTTTACTAGATCATAGAGTAGGAAACTGATGAAGAGGGAACACTTACCCTCAAAATATATACTACATATGCTTCATAACTACAAAACGCTTTTTTTTGTTTTGTTGTTTTTTAATTTGCGTAATTGGAAAATTTAATTTTGTATATCATTTTCAGAAAGCGCAGAAACACCGAGGATTCAAATAATTAAAATCAATTCTGGAGGATATTTTCCTTTTTCAATTATTGTTTTCAATATCGCTGGGAACTCAGCCGCCACTTTCGTATCACCACTGTTATCCTGTAATCTTTATGTTGCAAAGATTATTTCGATTATTAAATCTATTAAACCATCCTCAACTAGCAACGAAAATTTCACTTATGTCACTTGCCTTAGCCTGAATGTAATTGAAAACTCTTCTAGCTTTTTTCATTATGATAGATTGGCTTACTGGTATATTGCGTTCGTTTCGTCGTCAATCCATATAGACAGTAGTTTTTCCATTTCCTGTATAATGCTATTTTTAGAACGGGTAATTCTAGTTGCAGTGCTTGATGTAGTTGCGATTGCCGATGACAGTATATTTTCTTTATTCTGAAGAATTGTCCTTATTGTTGAAGTTACCAAATTCAATGCAGCACTAATTTGAGATTGACGTTCACCAGAATCTAATCTTCTAATCACTTGCATTTTAGTTTCCAGTGAAATGCTTTTTCGAGTTGCTTTCTTTTCTTGTTTTTCATTACCACCCATGATAAAAACTAAAGATCATTATATGTGTTTGTCACTGTATTAATCGTTATATGTACAATAGATAAATTTATACTTATAATAATGTCAACAAATATTTCAAATGATAAAAATGCGTCCGTACAGCACCGCATCAAACAAGAAACACAACTACACTGTGTTTCGGATATGTTATGTACATATTTGGAAACCTAGTGCTGCGAGCAATTTCGGGGTATCCCCGGGTTGAAATAAAAGACCGCTAAACCGAAACAGCGCTAAAAGATTCAGCGTTAACCGGGGTCTTACTGTACTTCCTTATCCTGAAATGCCTTCATATAATCTCTTTCAAAAGTATTTGCAAGGCAGATGATTGGCGGGAACAACCACTAAAACAGTATAGAGTCTTTTAAACAGGACACTCGAACTTTGTCAGCCAATAGCAGCCAATCAATCTATCAAGTTAATTGTAAATCATTAATTAGTGTATTGCAAATCAACACGCAAGGTTATAGCGTTGAACAGCGTGTGCAATTAATTGAAGTTTATCATTACATTCTCTACGAGCGTTCTTATTGAAAGACCCTATAGTAGCAACTTATCCCAAGGCATGAGATAAAGCGATTTTTCCATAAGGAGATGGTTTCGAACATCTTAGTGGCTGCCACCGCGAGAACATATCCTTTTGGTTAAACCCATGCGATTAAGAAACAAGGTATTGCATTTTGTTGCCATTCAAAGAATTTTCTCCAACAAAAGACCTGTCAAACAATACCGGAATGATGGCAGTTTGTACCCACGTACTTCGTAAAGTGAATCTCGGGGTACTTACCATAGTATACTCAAATAGTAGCCACACCTTTCATTTACCCTGTGTTGCACACTTTTTGAATTTTCCCAGGGGCACTACAGCTGATCCGGGGCATTACAGCTGATCCATTTTTGGCGCGCTCAAGAAACAAAGCAAAATGCAGATAAAATTTCCGACGCACGTGTTCTTTTACGCATTTCAGAACGTAGGAGTGCTGCCAGATCCTAATAAAAAGCTAAAAGATTGCATGGAACGAATTTGTTTTTCTGCAATGTTATTGATTTTTTAGCTCTGGTAGCCCTGAAATCTCTCATCGAAGCATATGTTTATATTCGCGCCATTCCTCGCATCAGCGTTTACCATCTACCTGCTACCGAAGATTTATGGCTTGTTGTTCGGCTTGTGTTCGGATTTTTCCGGAGGGTTGATGGAGTGTGGTTACTATTTGAGTATACAGTGTAAACCGGTTATAACGTACCTCGAGGGGACCGCAACAAGTAGAACTTTATAACCGATAGTACGTTATAGCCTACTTATGAAAAAAAGTTGTGTTCATTTACAAAAATTGTCGTTTATTAAAGAAAAAAAGTCCATGCATTCATAATACAAAATTATAGCCTGCTGAATCAAAAAGCATTATAAATTTTCGAAAAATTTATAGGATTCTCCCGTTTGTCTACTAACTGTTATTGTAATGGTCTTAAAAAGTCAGTTATCTTGCATTGTTTTATTTTTATTTTTAGTTTTTGCTTTTGCAGATAGCCATCAATCAAAAGAGATGCTTCTTAGATGCCATCTTCCATAAGCTCGTTTGCTTCCAAAAATCTTGTCACATTTTTTATCGAATTTATTGCATCCTCAATATTGATGGTTTTCTGCTCAGTAACTTCATCGTCAGTGTCGCTTTGTTGGCTTGATTCTACTGACTGTACTTCTTCTACTATGTCAGTATCTGTTGGGGTTTCAGTTGATACAACATCTGAATCAATGTTCTCAAACAAATCAAGATCTTGCAATTCTATAGTAGGTCTACAATTTTCATAAAACCAAGAGCTTAATGGACGCTCATTCTCTTCTCTTGCTTGAACCCTTTCAATCCATTCGCTCAAAGGAAGGTCGTCTTCGTCGTTTGATGAATCGGCTTTAAGTCCCGCACGCTGGAAACAGTTTCTAATGGTGATACTTGTTGCCAGGCTTTTGCTAACATTTCTATGCCATCCAGCAAATTTATTTTCATATTTTGAGCATCCTCAGCTGCATCGATGTATTTCATCAGAACTAGCCTAGAAATTTATCACAAATGGGATCTAAATTTATGTTACATGAATTCACTTTACTGAATTACCTTCGGTAATAGGATTTGAGGCACTTGATCACGCCTTGGTCCATCGGTTGTAGAATAGAGGTGCAGTTGGGAGGAAAAAAATTCAAGTTAATATTTTCCAGATTCTGGAGATTTGGGTGAGCAGCGCAGTTGTCTACAATTAGCAAAATCTTCCTTCTTTGCCTTCTCAGCTGCTCGTCCCAGGACCGTAACTCATTCGAAAAAATATCTGATGTCATCCAAGCCCGTCCATTTGAGGTATAATTTACAGGCAATGTTTTTACATTTTTCATGCATCTCGGATTTTTAAATTTTCCAATAACGAGCATTTTTCTTTTTTCGGTGCCAGATAAATTGGCGCATATGAGGACAGTAATCCTTTCTTTAGACTGCTTCCCACGAAATTTGAGAGTCTTGTTAGGCAACACTTTGAAGAAAAGTCCCGTCTCGTCTGCGTTGAATATGTCCTCATCTCTATAACCCTCTCTTATCTGCAGCCATTCATCATGAATCCAATCCAAAGCGGCTACTGAGTTTGCATCTGCTGCTTCGCCATGAATTCGTCCAAATCCAATGTTATGGCGGTTTTTGAATCTTTGAATCCAACCGGAAGAGCACCTGAATTCGTTATCATTATTAAGCTGAGCAAATTGTTGTGTTTATGTTTCTATCAACATCCCGTTGCATGGGGTTTCGAATTTTCTTTTGTTTTCCTGAAGATGAAGGATTACTACACGCAGCCTTAATTTTATTTCGATTTTGCCAAATTGTCGAAACTGTCGTTTTCTTCAATTTCTTCGAAGCACATATTACTGATGTTTTTTGCCACTTTCAATCTCTCGAATAATATGTAACTTCTCATTAATCGTTAGCACTTTGCGAGTTTTCTTCTCCATTTCTTTGTTTTGCAAACTTTATTGCGACCTTACACCGATCACAACACTTCAAAAACTGCCAATTATTTTCTTATGGGATTCCCTAAAAATTATGCAGACATCTCCCTAACACAAAAAAAAACACCCTACCGAGCACAATACTTTAAAAACTGGCGATTATTTATCATGGGATTCCCCGAAAATTATAGGGACCGAAAACCCTTCGCATTATTGTTGCCAATTTGTTACGTATCGCAACAACTTGTCTAAACAACTTATTTTTGTTTGTGGGTTTATGCTTCATATGTACGTATGTATATGAGAATAAATATTTTGTACGTTATAAAGAACTCAAGTGGCATGGAGGAAGGTACGTTATAACCAATATGTACGTCATAAAAGTGAACGTTTTATCCGTACAAAAATACAGTAACTTCCATGATTTGTGCATGGGGATTGGAAAAAAGTACTTTATAACCGAAAGTACTTTATAAAAGTGCACTTTATAAGCGGGTTGCACTGTACTATGGTACTTACTGTAAGCCGTTTGTTCGGCTTATATTGAGCACAATGTATTCCATCCAGTATATTAACAAGAAGCCATAGATCGAACATACTTTTTATCCATCAGTTTATCACGAAATGAAGATGATATGTGTACATAATTCCAAAGAGGCCGCAGACCCACGGAATATCAGGCGGACGCGCGTAAGAATAAGAAAACTTCGGCCTCTAGCAACAGTAACACCAGCCAGCTACGGATGGACATGAAATTGTTTGTGGCATGATACCACGGTCGCCTTATTACGAGTAGTAACAACTACGAGTACACACTCTAACCATTATTAATTCTTCTGGCAATATTCAACAGTAAGTAAGCAATACACACTCGAAGCAAATCTTATTAAAATTCTCCGCTAGTGCATTGCCCATATATTCACACACGAAGTACTCGTGCTAGTAAACACAAACACTGGAGGATAGAGTCTACGAGTGGCGATTTTCGCGATATTCTGTTTGATGTCGCGTTTGTTGGTTTCATGCATGCATGCCAAAAGTTTGCACATGCCCGCGGATAAACTAAGTACGAGTAACGTACATACATTTGTAGATACATGCGCGAGTGCGTCAGCCAAGATATGAAGAATGGATGGCATTCCAGTGTTATCGGCACATGGATAATGGGTTTGACTCGACTTGGCTATAACAATAATGTGAAGCCGAGCGGTGAAGAAAAAACACTTGTGTCATGGCTGATGGTGTACCTGGGGACAGATTAGACTCATTGGAAATTTTCTTGGCACTTTTATTTGCAGCACCTTGATAGCGTAGAAAACAATGCGATGATTTGTTGAATATTAAATAGGTGCAGTTCAATGGAGATAATAAATAACACACATGTTATTTTTCTTCGTATTTTGCTTAATATTTTATAGTTTTGTTGGTAAAGACTTTCTTCCGCGTTCTTGTGCTTTTCCTTATTTGCAATAAATTCTTAACTTTATTCTTTTCGGCACTACGATCATAAAAGTTTAGTTTATCAGAGTTCCATAAAATTTATTCAGACGATTTTTCATTTATGTTTGCGGCATTCCGCAAGGAGTAACATGGGATAAATTACTTTTAAAAGCTGATTTTTATGAATTTAAAACTTGAATTGAGCTGCACTTGAAATAATTAAGTTAAAAAAATCCCGTTGGCACCATCTTTTGGTAAAGCAAATTTCTCGTAGTTACCCTTATTTCTTTAAAGCAAATAATCATTTTACTAACCAAACACAGTTTAAGGAAAAAGTTCTATTGTATGAATACTTCCAATCCCTTCTATCTTTTAGGACTACCTGAATATAATGAGCCACATATGTCAACCGATCCAAGCATCACTGCGACTATACTATCCGGAGTGAGCTTTCCCGTCTCCCTGTAGAGGTCCTGTCACAGCATGTCCCATTTTGTTAACACAAAAAATGTGTGGCAAACATCGTCTTCCTCTCCTAGGCAAAACCGACAATCGAGGGACCGTGACTTACTTGTGCAGATAAGACGCACCCATTCCCGCCCAAAAGCTAGGTCAGACAGAAATTAATGTCACTGTATCTTCGATTCACATTCAGCACTAGGCGCGCAGTCTACCTTCCCTTCGTGAAATTCACCCAAGGTTGCTGCCAATCGTTGATTAAGCGCTGTATCTCCTCGAGGGCAAGCATCTTCCTGGCGTCCTCAATTTGACGCAGGTAAATAGCGTGGCACTCTCTAGCAAGGAGGGCAACAGGTATCACGCCTGCAATTACTCTTGCCGAAAAAAGAACAGCGCTGCCTGCGTAACTAGGCTTCATAAGACTAAAACAACTATGGACACATCTTCATCCTCTGTGCTCAAATCAAAAGAGATGCTTAGTTATTCGAAGAAACTTCTTTCAATTGAGGACATTGAAGAAAAGCCGCTATTACCACTAACGGTGCCTCTCAACCACGGCCTATCGAATCCTTTACCGTTATCTGACTCATATGATAATATGAATCCTGCGAAGTCGAATAGCAATTTAAACTCGCCAATTGCTGCATATGCTAACTCTTCTGCAATGATGCCTACGGCGAGAAGCAAATCGAACCAACCTGTTAGACAGTAAAAGACTCAACAGCTTTCGAATCACAGCCATACTCAACACTCTGCAGAAAGCCGATCTCTTAGGAGCTGTGCCAACAAAAATAACTTTTAGCTTTTACCACTTTACATTATTTTCAATAAGTCTCTCTCCTCAGGAATATTCCCAACATACTGGAAATCATCCCATCTGATTCCAATTCACATGTGCAGTGACAAAGGGTCCGTTAAAAATTATAGAGGAATTGCTATATTATCGACCACTCCGAAACTATTTGAAAAAATTATCTGCTCCAAACTATCTCCCATCGTAGAGCCTCACCTTAGTAACCAAAAGCATGGCTTCTGGAAAAATCACTCGACAACCACTAACCTCACCGTGATGGTGTCTACTACACTATGTGAAATGGAAAGAGGACACCAAATTGATGCTATATGCACCGATTTTAGTAAAGCTTTCGATCGTGTCAACCACAAAATACTGTGTACGAAGTTGCAGAAATTTGGAATCACTGGCTCATTACTTGATTGGCTCTATCCTTACCTAGAAAACCAAACCCAAATAATCAAATTTCAGTCTAAAGGAATAAATGCCTATTCTGGAGTACCTCAAGGGAGTCATCTCGGTCCTCTTCTTTTTAATATATTCATCTCAGATCTGTCAGAAACCTTATCGGATATATCTCACTTATTTTATGCGGATGATCTAAAACTGTATCATGTGATTACCTCTCAAAACGACTCACTATTCCTTCAAAGCAAGATAAACTCTCTGTTTGAATTGCCTTCCATAAACCAGCTTCATTTGAATTTGGAAAATTGTCAGGTGATTACCTTTTCCCGCAAAAATTCAGTCTTCAAAGCTGATTATCACCTGAACAATACAAAACTGGCTAGAGTCGATAGTGTCAAAGACCTTGGTGTCATCCTGGATACAAAGATGCGGTTTAAGTTGCATTACGATGAAATAATTTCCAGAGCTAATAAGATCCTAGGTTTCATCAAGCGCAGAGCGAAGGAATTTAAGAACATATGGGTGACCAAAACCTTATACCTTTCTTTAGTCCGCCCCATACTGGAATATGGATGTTTCATTTGGAACCCTATTTTTGTTATTTGCTCTGAGATGTTTATATGATCCTAAAAACTATCAGACTTTACCACTTTATGCACAAAGACTCCAAATTCTAAATATGACATCACTTTCCTCCCAAGATCAATGATAATTTGCTGCTTCACTTTCGACGTGCTTAGAAGCACCATTAGCATACCATACATAACTAATAAAATAAAATTGAATGAAACATCAGGAACCACTAGGCGTTCGCGTATGCTGATAGAAGAGCGGCATCATACTAGGTATGCAGACAGCGAGCCAATGAATAGATGTTGCAAAACATTGAACTCATTGAGTGCTCACTACTCTCCAACAATCTCCAGAGTCCAATCCTTGTCCTCCCTAGTCCAATAAACTTAATCTAATTAAATATTTTGTAATTTTTTAACTATAAAATGATTTAATACTTTTAAAATTTTTGAGAATTGTTAATGCTATTAATTGTTATTTATGTATATCAATGTATTATATGTATGCCTTGTTTGATAATAATAATAAATAAATAAAAAATAAAAAGTATTAAATTAACGCGCGACGATCGTCCAAATCGTATTATTGGCTCTTTTAAATTAACCGTTCCGGCTTACTTTTCATTTTTACATAATCTAGACTTCCCCTCTCGGTATTTTAGTGAAATACTTTGAGCAGACTCTACGAAAAAATTTTCGTCCATCAGGCAAGTCTCAACGGAAAGATTAAATCGCCTTGATTCATTATTCTCTCTCAATTTCTTTTATCAAATTGTTCGCAGTTTGAAGACCAAGTTGAGCGTAATAAATCTTGCATCTTACGGTGACATAATCTGTTTTTCTGAGACAGCTTACAAATGGCTTTACGGATGAGGCAATTCTCTCTCTTCATGCAGGTTTTGGACAAGACAGGGATCGCCTATTATCTGGGAAATCAGATGGTGGGGGTGTGCTAATAGCGGTCAATAATAGCTTTCAGACTTCACGTTGCTCTGATTTGATCATTCCTCCGCTTGTAGAAAGTATCACAGTCCAAATAAACTTTTCTACCAATCCTCAAGTTTGCGTCATATATCTGTACGTTCTCTGTAATATGCCACTTCGCTCCTATGAACGGCTTTTTAGTGAACTTGCCTTATATATAAATAATGCAAATCCTTATCTGCGGTGATTTCAACATGCCGCCGGTACACTGAATTGCTTTTTCTATAACTTCAGTTAATGAAATTTTCATTGCTCTTTCGTCTTTCTTGTCCCATTGCTCCCTCAACTAACTCAATCCTGTATTAAATGCTAACAAAAAATCCTCGATCACATTTTATTCAAATAATTCATTTTCCGTCAGTCCGATTTCTCTGGTGGGCTCGCAGTATGTTATACCGGACATTCATCATCCTCGACTAGAAACACAATTAACGGTGCATTCAATACGTTTGCACCGGAAACACCGTAGTTTTCACTTTTTGAAAGCAAATTATGAAGGAATAGCATCACCGCTTATGAACATTGATTGGGTTTCTCTTTTGGATCCAATTAATCCCGACCTTGCTGTACAATCATTCTACTCTACGCTGTTCAACATTATTGCTCAGTTCATGCCATTAACTCGTACACTAAGTCATAAGTACCCAGCCTGGTTCAATGCTGAGATTGCACTAGTACTGCGTGTAAAAGACAAAGCCCTTAAAATCTGACTTCGACCGGGATCCAATATAGATCTTTTAAGGTACAAACTTATTCAAGCTGATGCTAAAAAAGCTATTTCTCAAGCTTTACTTCCTTATCACCAGTCCATTGAAGCCTCCTTCTGCTCCAGTAACCCTAAATCCGTTTGGTCATATGTTATTTCACTTAAATCTTCCAACACTCTGCCTAATTAAGTATCATTGCTTAATCCAACAGCCTCTAATGGTCAAGACATATGAGATTTTCATCCAATTTCAGATCCTGCTCTTCTTGTTCCTCCATTTTCGACTGTCCACCTCATTTTGATTTCGGCTTTATCTCAACCAACTCTACTGAAGTGGAAGATATCATCGCCTGGATAGATGCAAGCGGATCTATGGGATCTAATGGCCTTCTTAACATCTTCATTAAATCGCTATGCTCTTCTCAGAGTTTTCCTCCATCCTTGATTTTTAATTTAAGTCTTTTGACTGATGTTTTCCCAGATGCATGAAAACGTGCTAATATTTTTTCCATCCATAAATCCGGCAACCACAAATCCGTTTCGAATTGTCGGCAAATATCCCTCCTCTCATCTTTTGGCGAAATTTTAGACAGGATTGTCCAAACCAGAATTTACGATGCCTTCCATACAAATCTCTCCGTTAAGCAGCATGGGTTCATCAAAAGTCGTTCAACCATTACTAATCTGCTAGATTTTTCGCATTTCATAGATCTTCCTCTAGATTCTAGTTGCCAAATTGACGTGGTTTATATCGATTTCGCCAAAGCGTTCGACAGCATTGACCACAAAATATTAATAAACAAACTTGGTCAATACGGAATATGACCTTCTTAGTGTTTTTACTTCCAACTATTTTTACTTTCAACTGTCTCCTCTATGCCGACGACGTTAAAATCTTCAGGATCATTCTCTCGATGAATGACTGCTTGATACTCCATAATGACATTAATGTATTGGACGAATGGTGTCGTATCAATCTTCTTGCTCTCAGCGTTCCTAAATGTTTTCATATGTGTTTGTCCAAAAAACTAAATACCTTAAGCTTTGACTGTTTGATTAGTGGCTCAGTACTTTTATCAGTTGACCATTTTAAGGATATTGGTGTGACGTTTGACCAACATCTCAAATTCGACCGCCACATCACCCATATGACATTTAGGGAAGCTCGAATCGCAGGCTTTGTTCTTCGCTGTCTCCACACTTCTTTTAGCACTCAAACATCTGTCCGTCTATTTATCTCACTCATTCGCTCTATTCTAGAATACGCATGTCAAATATGGTCTCGCCGTCACACATGCCTTTCGCATGCGGTTGAATCCGTACAGAGAAAATTTACTCGCTCACCTTTCTATAAATACAAACTATGCTACCATCCATATGGTGAACGTCCTATCTACCTTGATATCCTTGACCAATGTTTGCCCTTTAAGCTTACTCGAGGCTTTTTATCATCTGACATTCAAAACGTGATTTGCATACTAGAACTAGATCTACACAATTTTACTCGATTCCTTTCGCGCGGACAGATATTTATTTTCATTCTCCATTGATCCGACTCGTCCGTGACCATGAATATCTTCGGCTTGGTCCTCCTTTGGAGTCCCTCGCAGTGTTCAAGTCCAAGCTACCTAGGATTCTTAATTTTAGGTAAATTTCTCACGATAAATTTACCTATTGTGGAGAGTACCTGATATATATATATATATATATATATATATATATATATATATATATATATATATATATATATATATATATATATATATTATATATACATTATACATATATATATACTATATATAGATATATTATACATATATATATATATCTATATATATATATATATATATATATATATATATATATATATATATATATATATATATATATATGTATTAAATATACACAGGAAAACAATGCTCCAAGTATACAAATCGGTGATAAGACCTGTGTTATGCTATGGGTGTGAAACATGGACCCTAACCCAAGTATCCGAAAATATATTGAACGCGTTTGAGCGACGGGTCCTGAGGCGAATAATCGGAGCGAAGCTAGACGGGGACCAATGGCAAATTCGATACAACCATGAGCTGTATAACGTTTTTGACGAGCTGGAGGTCTCAACGATTTTAATACTGCGGAAGCTGCAATGGGCGGGACACATGAATCGTATGGACGAACAGCGGATACCCAAAAAGGAATTCGTTGCGAGAACTGAAGGTCGGCAACCAGTGAGGAAACCAAGAAAACGATTGCCTGACTCGGTCGACGAAGACAATTCATCACTGCACGGATTTCGAAATTTGAGGACGCGGTCAATGAACCGAGACAGTTGGAGGCGCTATTTGCAGGAAGCGAAGGCCCGATAAGGGCTGTAGTGCTAAGATGAAGAAAAGTCCTCTAATGCTCTCCAATTATGTATCCTCCGTAATAAGGACTCCAAGGCGAATGTCACGTTCGGTATGGTTCCTTCACAGCCAATACAATGGAAAGTCGGCGTATTTTTGGTGTTTAGTAAGACGAGCGCTATCCTGGCCGATATTTCTAGGACTCGTTTTCCCCGCGGATTTTTTAAAGGCATGAATTATTAATATGGCAATGTTTATTTGAAAATGTTTAAGTTGACAACAATACAAATGTTATATGTTGTTCAAATGTCTATGTTGGTATCAGTTTTTCTTTGTATCACTTCCGTTCTACTCTTCTAAAAATCAACACGTTGTATCAGTGAATTACATAAAAGACTAGTGTGTTCATCACAAAAGTGCTTTCCTTTTATTTCAAACATCAGGTTATGGACCCAGGCACATATAACAGCTTGATGTAGATTGATGTTATTTACGACGGCAACAAAATTGGCGAGAAGGAAAAAGTGAGGTTAATTCAACAATAACGTCAATGTGATCAAGTTAGAAGGGGCTAGAAATTGGAATATATGGCAATTCCAAACAACAGAACAGTTGAGGGGCCATGGATGGTTAAACATTGTGGAGGGAAAACAAGTGAAGCCCGAAGAGGCCAGTGAGATATCTGCATGGGAATCTAAAGATGCCAAAGCGCAGACGTTATTGGTAACACGAATGTCGGAAGAGGCAATGTTATATATTATTAGATGTACGAGTTCTGCCGAGATGTGGCGAAAACTCCACAGTGTATATAAACAGAAAACTGAGAGCAGTGTGCACATTATACAACAGAGATTTTTCCAATACAATTTCGAAATAGATATCGACATGTCTGTTTTCTTATCTAAGATACAAGAACTACAAAACCAATTGAAACAAATGGGTGAAGAAATCTCAGATAAATTTGTAATCACGAAAGTGCTAATGTCGTTACCAGACGATTATAAACATTTTATTTCGGCTTGGGAGTCGGCGCCAGATGACAAACAAACGTTTGATAATCTAGTGACGAGACTACTGATTGAAGATGAGCGATTAAAAGAGAAGAACGAAGGAGCACAGCAAGCAACACTTTCTGCATTCTTCGTGAAAAATAAAGGACCATCAAAAGTTTTCAAATGTGGTAAAAGTGGACAGTATCAAACCGAGAGTAAAAGTAACAATAAAACTAACAGTGAAGGGAACGTGAGTAATAATAATAACTGTTTCTATTGTGGCAAGTTCGGACATTTTAAAGCTCGATGTCGTTTTCGAAAACAAAAAATGTTAAGAAGTGAAAATAAAACGAACAGTAACGTGTTCATGGTATCTAATCTGTCGCATCAACTGCAAAAATCTAAGTGGCTAGTCGATTCTGGCGCTACTGAACATATGTGTCGAGACCGTGCATTGTTTACATCATTCTCAAATACTTCGCCAAAACCCTGTAATCATCGGTAATGAAGCAGTGATAAATGCGATTGGTTATGGACAGATGGCAGTTCAAGTATCGAACGGAAAGGAGTGGATTGACACAGTTATAGACAGAGTGTTGTATGTTTCTGAGTTAAAAACGAATCTGTTTTCGGTCAATCGCGCCACAGATAAAGGATATGTCATAGTGACAGATGACAGCTCATGCAAATTCTTCAAGGCAAATAAAATTTGCGCGGTTGCGGAAAGAATTGGAAATTCGTTTTTTTTGGATTAACGCTATAATACGAGTAATAATTGTGAAATTGCGAGTACTGCAGAACCAGCGTCGAACAATTTAAACGAGTGGCACAGAAGATTGGCGCACCAAAACTTCACCTACGTCAAAGATACTTTGATGAAAAACAACATTGAGGTTAAACAAACATCCAACCCGTTGTGTAAAAGTTGCTTGATTGGGAAAATGCATAGATTGCCATTCAATAGAAGCGAATACAAGAGTACCAGAACATGTGAATTAATTCATGCTGATACATGCGGTCCCATGGAAGAATCGTCAGTTGGTGGGTCAAGATACTTCGTTGTGCTGAAAGATGATTATTCGAATTTCAGAAGTGTGTATTTTGTGAAGACAAAATATAAGATCAAGTATATAATTGAGGACTTTATAAATAAGGCCGAGAATAGTACTGGAAACAAGACATTCAGAAGTGATAACGGCCTGGAGTTTGTGAACAGGAATGTGAAGGAAATGTTTACAAGGCGTGGAATAACACACCAAACCACAGTCCAATACACTCCAGAACAGAATGGCAAGGCTGAGCGAGAAAACAGGACTTTGCTGGAAGCGGCCAGGACAATGATACATAAAAGAAATTTACCAAAGAAATTATGGGCTGAAGCCATAAATACTGCAGTATTCGTGTTGAACAGGACTGGGAAGAGCCATGAGGATGGGCGATCTCTATTTGAGGTATGGACTGGGAAAACATATAATATCCATGAGTTAAGAGCCTTTGGTACAGAAGTATATGTACACATTCCAAAAGAGAAGAGACTGAAGTAGGATTCGAAAGGAGAGAAGGGATTGATGGTCGGATATGAGGAAGATGTGAAAGGTTATCGTACTTACTATCCTGAAAAGAATGTGGTGGGAAAAAGAGACATTGTATTCTTACAGCAAGAAGAGAAGGAAAAACATCAAGTGAAGAAAGGTGAAGAGCAAACTGTTGTGTCCTTAAATCTTGAAGAGGAGACAGTGCAAGAGAATAGTCCCGAGACAGATATTGATGAAATAACAACCCTTGACCACAATGAGATAGAGACAACCCACATAAGTAATATCTTAGGAGATAACTCGGAAGATGACAGTGACTACCTGCCATGCAGCGAAGAAGAACATCTATTGGACGGAATTGATTCACCCATCGAAAGGGAAAGGTGTAAGCGTGAGCGTAAACAAACTGATTTCTACAAGTGTAACAATGTGCAGTCAGACCAAAGTGAATGTGATCCCATCACATATGATGATGCCATAAGCTGAAGTGATGCCGGTAAGTGGGGTGCAGCTAATGCCAGAGAACTTAAAACTCTGAGTGACAATAGTACGTGGGAATTTTGTAAATCACCTGTAAGTGCAAAGCCCATAAGCAGCAAATGGGTTTTTAATATAAAAAATATAAATCATGTCAAGGAGTACAAGGCTAGGCTAGTTGCTAAGGGGTTTGAACAACAAGATATAATCAACTTAAGTGACATTTATGCCCCAGCTGCTAAGCTAGCAACTTTCAGGTTGTTTGTAATAATTGCAACAAAATATAATTTACCTATATACCAGATGTATGTCACTGGGGCTTTTCTATATGGTGATATTAAAGAGAATGTACATGTAAGTTTACCAGAACGAGCCTACAAAGGAAAGAATAATATTGTAAAGTTAAACAAGTCATTGTACGGGTTGAAAAGTTCACCTAAACCCTGGAATATTAAAGTTAACTCTGTATTAACTAGAGAAGGCTTAATAAGGTCTAAATGTGATCCATGTTTGCATAAAAAGTATAGTGGTAAAGATAAAGCATTTGTATTAATATATTTAGATGACTAGCTAATCTTTAGAAGTAATGAAAGTGAGGTCACTAGCCTTAAAACAATGTTAAACAAAAAATTCAAAATGAAAGATTTTGGGCAAATTTCAGAAATTTTAGGAATACATGTAGAGCAAAACTTTGAAAATGGTATAACTACATTATCACAAAGAAATTACTTAGAAAATGTAAAAAAAAATTTCATATGAAAAATTGCAAACCCATGTTGACACCTTTGGATAGTAATTTTAATAATAAAATATTTGATTTAAACACTTATTGCGATATAGACATTGAAGGAACCTGTAGGCAAATTATTAGCTGTTTGATGTATGCTGTCTCAGGCACTAGGCCTGACCTGTGCTTTGCAGTTTCCTTACTAAGTAGAGATCAGAAATGTGCCAATAGTACATTACTTAGTACACTTAAGAGAGTATTGCGCTACGTGAAACATACTTTAGATTATAAAATAGTTTACAAGTGTAATGATAGTGTATTGCAAGGCTACTGTGATGCCGATTGGGGAGGTGATCAGAGGGACAGAAAGTCCACATCTGGCTTTTTGTTCACTTTTGCAAATTGTTTGGTTATGTGGTGTTCAAAGAAGCAATCTTATGTAAGCTTGTCTTCTACTGAAGCTGAATATGTTTCTATGAGTATGGCAGCAAGTGAAGTGTGCTGGCTTGTCAATTTATTACATGATTTGGATGTTCAAAGTGATAGCCCAGTTAAGTTGTATTGTGACAATCAGTCAGCTGTTTTGAATGCAAGTACATGTTGACATTAGATACCACTTCATTAAAGATCTAATCAAGAATAATAAAATTAATATTCAGTACATAAACTCATGCGAGCAATTGGCAGACATGCTAACAAAGTCATTAAGTAAGGAGTTATTAATTAAGTTCCTGACAAAATGCAATGTCAAATAGAAAGGAAGTAGAGAATTAATAATGTTTCCAGTCATATGTTGATGTTAATTTAGATTGATTTGTTTAAAATGCATAAACATTGAGAAGGGGTGTTATTAATATGGGAATGTTTATTTGAAAATGTTTAAGTTGGCAACAATACAAATATTATATGTTGTTCAAATGTCTATGTTGGTATAAGTTTTTCTTTGTATCACTCCCGTTCTACTCTTCTAAAAATCAACACGTTGTATCAGTGAATTAAATAAAAGACTAGTGTGCTCATCACAAAAGTGCTTTCCTTTTATTTCAAACATCAGCATGCCCAATTTGATTGCTTTAGCGTTGAAGTCTCCAGTAATGAGCACATTGCCATCTAAGTTCGAGACAGCGCCCTCCAAAGCATCAAGCTTGGCGTGCAAAGATGATATCGATTCCTTCGGCATAAGGTACACAATAAAGAACAAGTTTGGTAGACAGACCTATGCTCATGTCAGAAGGGTTTTGTACTCAACTTACAAAATGCAGTAACCAGCAACAAATAAAATCAAGAAACATATCAAAGACGTTTTTATTAGAGAAAATGTGAAATTTGAGGATCATACTATTATTAACAAAGTTGGAAGAATTTTGACTTCTGAGGTATTTGTTATAATTATACCCATAAATATCTCCCTTGATAATTTTTTCAGATTTTTTAGATGACGGGTGTCCATTCGCGAGGGTGGAGACACATTTTTCATGTATTTCCCCCCCATGTGCCCCCACTCAAGCAAAAACAGTCAGTTTAAGAACTGTTTTGAAAAGCTCTCATAGAGAACTTTCAGTTGATACACATATCGGCTACCTTTCATGAAATTTTTTTTCAGGGGCCACTCCTCTGTACAGTAGTCATCGATTCATGGCCTGTTTTTTCGAATCTTAGAATGATTACAATGCCCTTTTGCTAGGATCTCTCTCCTGCCTCTTCGACTTGTTTCAATTGTATGCACTCATCTTCATGATACCTATCATACCTGAAATTTTCATGCAAATCCTAGCAAAGCTGTAGTGTCTAAGTCGGTAAAAAGCGCATATGGCTCCATAGCCATATGTTTCCATAGTAATACAGGGCATATTGTTCCATAGTAATACAGGAAAATTAAAATCGCTATAACTTCGTTAAATACTATTCGATCTTTATGAAACTTTCAGAAATCTTATGAATAGTCATCTGTTTGCTAAATTTGATAGAATTTAATGGTACCGTTTAGATTTTATTCAAGAAAACATAAAATCGATAAATCATACTATTACTAACAAAGTTGAGTGAATTTCGACTTCTCATGTATTTGTTGTTGTTGCACTCATTAAGGCCTACATTCATGATTTTTCAGATTTTTCGAATGGAAGGTGTCCAATCACGAGGGGGGGAGGGGGATACGCGAAAAGTTCGTACATTTCCCCTTCCCCTGCCCCCCTCGGTACTCATAAGGCAATTTTAAGACTTGTTTTGAAAAGATGTCATTAAGACCTTTCCAATGACACCCTACTCGACTACCAATGGTGAAAAATTTTTTTTGAGGGGTCACCTCCCTATATGGAGAGACCCCCTTAAACCCCTTTGAAAAATTTTTCCACCCTTGAACTTTCAAGAAGTCACCACTTCTGACCTTTTCACAAAGTTTCATGGCGGTAGCCTCTATTGTTTCGGAGAAAAAGTGCTGTGACATACAGACATACGGACGGACGGACGGACAGACGGACACGGGTCGTGATTGCAATAGGGTTTTGTATTTTAGTACAAAACCCTAAAAAACTATACTCCGTACAAATTCTTCCGCCTGGAAATCACTGTGCCGAACCCAGATGGAAGCAGTACCAGCTTCATCAGGATATTATGATGCAGAACTTTTATTATGCTGTTGTTCACTCAGCAGCAAAAAGTGGACTTTCATGTTCCTCGTAAACTGTTCAAGAAGATTTTGGGAGGTTGAACTGCAGTGTGGGTTCAACTGCAGGATACGGGTCATCACAGCTATGATTTTGCCTTGGCTAGGCCTTCCTGGAAAACCCCACTTTTCCTTGATCCCAAGACATGTTCAAGGTCCGGTCTTGGATCAGCATCCTTCCAATGGATACAGTTTGCCTTCTTTGTACACTCTTTTCTTTTATGTCCCATTTCTCCGCATTTCTAACATAGAGAACTCCTATCGGATCCTTTGCATATTTGTGCAGTGTGACTTTAGCCAAGGCATTTGAAGCATTGAAGAGGTGCTTCTCTCCGCCGTGTCCTGCAGACAAACCATCACATTCTTACTTTGCCCTTATTCAGAAATTATTTGGCGTCCTTGTTGGTCAAGTAAATGATGGCCACACATTGTCCCCTGTGATTTCCTGGTGTCAGCCTCGTTTGATCCCGCCCACACCAGGGAACTCAATTTTGATGGACTCTTCTACCTTGGCCAGGCCTGTGCCGGAGTCAATGTCTCTTATTTCGATCGTTGCCACTGGCTCAAGCAAGGCTATAGTCTTTACTGCGTCGCAGAATGCTTCTGCATTGTCAGCCTCTCTCCTTTGAATTTGACCAGGATGTGGCCCGGCCGGGTTGGTCGTACTGGTTTAATAGCAGTGTTGTTAACATCTCCGCAGATTTCCCGCAACACTTCTGTGTAGGAACAGTCTCCTTGGGATTTTACGAGCATTGCATGCTGTCGATCATCGTCGTGGCATTTTGTCTCTTGTTTCGCTTCAGGACTTTCTTCCAATTACCTGCGATTAAACTAGATGCCATTCTTTTATTGATTTTTGATGGTGGAGCTATCTGTGCGTGCCCTTTAGGCGTAACCCCAGCGCTTTTTAGTCTTCTGCTCTTCTTGGGCCTTCTAGTCCTCTTCGGCCTTCTGGTCCTCTTCGGCCTCTAACCAGCTCTTCCGGTAATGCCCTATGCGGTCGAGCTTCTCTAGTTCAAGGAGCCCATTCTTTACACTTTCGCCGATTTTTGGGGAGTCGCATTGTAATAATCGAGGAGCTAGGGCTCTAAAAGCCAGCGCTGCCACAGGCACACAGCACAAACTCAATTTAACGATGAGTAACCATTCAGTCACCTTCCCCATCGCAACACTCGCTCTGTTTTCGCATGAAAAATACGTCGAGAAAATTTCTTTTGTACTTAACTCCCGGGAAACAAAATTCTAAAACTGTTTAATATTTTAATGTGTAGTGATTTTATTACAATATCGTTTGAATATAATTTAACGAATTGCGGGGTAACGCGGTATACAAATGCTTAGAACGAAACGGTTAACCCCTTAAATTATATGAACGATAAAATCATTGTATCATTTAAACCCCTTAAAATTTGTCAAATTTTACCGATTCCAACCATAATATTAATTAAAAATTGTTTTGTTTGTCGGTAATTAACGTGTGCCTGTCTAATTCGTTCGATTTTTTTTCCACTTAATTACGCCTAATCATTATAAACGAAAATTGCTTTCAATTGATAACTTAATCGAATCTACAAAAGACGACGTAAATTTTTAAAAACAACCGAAACGAGTGTGCATTATCACCATCGCGGATCCACCCTAGTACGCATCATCGATCGAAAATCGTCGAAGTGCATAGTCTAGCTCAGATCTATTACATCTAGTCCAAGAAAGAGTACTGTCATTGCAGTCGACCGATGACGAAGCGCCTAATTGGCGAGCGATTTCGCGACTCGCGGGGGGAATCTGAAGCGTGCTGGGCCGGGGAGTCGATCATCGGTTGAGTGATGGTGAAGTCATTAAATATAGCGCCAAGATTTATTTGCGCTCATTAAGATCACCTCGGAGGTGATCTCAGTTGGTCAGTCGGGAAGTGAACGATCGCGGACATCCGTGATAAAAGTGATCGATGCAAATTGTGCAAATAACGGGCAAAGAGTTTGGTAGAATGAGGCGGTTGCAGTAAAAACTATTGAAAAACCGTTTTGATTTCCCGCTACTCAAATTTCGGCTCTTTCTACTTACAACTCAACCGCAAAACTGAAACCCCAATTTAAACTGCTCAGATTGTCTCATGTCGTTGCGAATGTGTGTCACTATTTACATTCATTCAATACCCTCCATTGCAAAGTATTTGGCTCGTATGCACTCCACTAGACCTGATCGTCTATCATGCACCTTGTTGATTGTCTGGTACGCAAGTCCGCGACGTCAATTAGCGATGCAACTATGTTTGGCGGGAAACAAAGTAACTGAGGCCGATCTGGCTCATTGGTGAATGAAAAATTGCATATTCACCAGCCAAAATCGAACAGGAAAACAGTTTGGGGGAATTTGACAAGGATAATAAATACATTGGGGAGTTCGTAGTCAAGATAGGCTGAAACAGGAGCTCGTATTATGAGCCAATGTGCTTTTGATGGAGAAGTGCTGTACTGTGGTGGCTGCGATCAAGACAGGAATATCGAAATCGAAGCGATCGAGTGGGTGTCACTTCAAGCTCTTCAAATTTGGGGTGCCTTGACGTAAATAGAGACTCGAAGGAATGCATCGTAGTCACAGTCGCGCTTTCAACGATGAGTGGTGTGTGATCGCTGTTGATTCGATTTTGCTGTGCCATAGGAAAGTGGTTAAGTTACTATTACTTGTAGAATCTTAATTGCATGTCTCTATCAGTGCTCCTAAGACTTTGTTTACATTCGTGATTGGATTACCTTCCGCTTACTGAGTACAGTTGATACCTTCGCGAATCTATTTGAACTCGCGACAAAGAACAGTCAAATAAATTTTCATTTTTTTTGCGTCTGGTAGAAGACAGTCGATTTCGATTTTTCGTAGCAATTTGAAGTGAATCAAGGACCTTTGACGAATTTGCGCGACGGGTTTTCTTTTGCTCGACACAAATTACACATGACTTGCTTCCACTTGCGAGTATTTTGAAGCAAGTACTCTATTTATGTAAGAACGGAAACGTTATTCTTGAGACCTGCAAGAGATTAATGGACTATGAAGTGTTAACAGAATTTGTGAGGTTGCAAACTTGCTTTGGATTGGACATGTACTTATATTGGTCATGTTATCCTGGATGGAAGTTGAGTGTTGGTTTCTTTGCAAAGGACTTATAAGTTATTGGGTCGCTTGCGAGTGAACTTTCCCAGAAGAACAAAAGAAAAAAAACAAGAAATCGAGGTATATAGGGCATCTTTTTTGTCATTGGATCTGAAAATGTGAATAGATTTCGATTATTCTTCTGATATGAAGGCCTTAATAATTATTCGGAGGAACTCTTTCATATATTTCAGAAAAAAAAAAAACTAATCCTCGTATTTGATCACTTCAGTAACATTCTGGTCCTGTTTTTATTAACTGAAATACGGTAAATTGAATTCCCAAGTATTAATCATTTTCAAGTTAGTATGTGCCATCTTAACTCCGTTGTTCGGTTTCCCTGAAATTATTTTTGCATAAATAAAGGGTAAATTCCTTTAAATTATTTTATTAAGGGTAGTTACGAGTAAAACAATGAAAAATATAAGATTAGAACGAATAACGATTTGACTAAGTTTTTGATCAACTCTAATAACTACTTACGCAATTTGAATAAACTTTACGGAATATTTCCTTGCCGCTATTAGATTTGTACGACGATTTGTCTGCATGCGATAAAGAAAAAAAAAAGGAAATAGAAATCGTGATCATAATAGCTTAGTGACACCTTCAGTTTTTTTTGTATTATTATTATTACTATTATGTTGCAATAAGAATTAAATTAATGCAGAAAAGTTTTTTTTTCGTACGAAAAGAAAAAAAGGTATTTATTTTAGCACACCTAGCTGTTTGCATAGTAATCATTGTTAAATTTAATGCCTTTCTTGCACGACACATACAATTTCGTGGTTCAATTATAACATAAAGTTCACTTAATGCGTAGATTATATATCGATATGTTCCTTGTCAGTGAAAATTTGAATAAAAAAATGAATTATTAAACTTTAACCGTCGGTCTTTCCCTTTCGTTTTCTCTAACCGAGTAGAGGACCCGGTACGGTGGCAGGCTTCCACCCCAAAACATGAGCCAGCCGCCGGGTACAAACTAATTCCTTTTTTTCTGTTTCAGGTGACGTCATGGGTTGAGTGGCCCAAGCAGAGTGCCTTTTTATGGCATAGATTTATGCAATCCAATTGTATAATTCTATGACATAAATTGGTCACCGGGGTACTCCCCTTCTGATGGGAAGGTTCATACAATTCAAGTTGTACGAGTTTTCCACTCAGAAGAGGAATACCTGGCCACTTCAACAAGCTATCTTTGGATTTATTCCGGTTGGGTGGGTATGAAGGGGCTCCACCACCACCCGGTTGCCCCTCTTTCATTTGTGGGCCATGAAATCCGTTGGGTAACGACGAGGTCACCCCAAGTTCGCCTTTCTTCTCAGGTTTCACTTGTTCTTGTAACAAGTACATCTCCTTCGGTGAGGTTATCTACAGTTTTTGCGACTTCTGTCGCCTCGTGAGCTATCGACGAATTCGTGAATGCGAAATTGTTTTGTAGTGAGTCCTTGTGCCGGGGAAACGAACCCGCCCCACGACACCGCAATGCTAGCCTGCCAGCGCATTCACGCGTCTCCGGACGAGGGCATTCTCGGCAGATACCTCCATCTTCCTCTGCCGAGGCAGCAGACCATCGCTGCAGTCCTTCACGGACATTATTGAACTCTTAATTCACTACAGCATGCTGATTTTATTCTCTCTAGAACGTCTCTTTGAATTAGCTTTCATTTTTATGTCGCTGAATGGCAATTGTACTTTGCGGCCTCCTTTCTTGGGAGAGGGTATTTCCGAGTACAATACTTTATTCACATTTTCAACGATGACGTTGAAATGGTCACTCCTGTCTTTTTCTGCCGTGATCATTTTGTGGACTTCAGGATTTAAGACCATCGCTTCGGTCACTTTGACAGCGGTGGCAGCAGTAAGATTTGAATTTTAGAATCACTTCCGCACGAACAACTCACGCGTCCTGCTGAATTTCCCGCTCTTCCTTTGACGGACACTCTTGCGTTCGCATCATTTTTTTCAGCGCCCGGACGCCGCAGCAATTTCAGCTTGGACCAGGTTGTTCGTTGAGCTCCGTTTTGCGTCTGTTTTTAGTGTCATTGTATTCGTTGTCGTTGGTACCATTTTCAATGAGCTGTAAACGTCTTGGTTGTAACTGTTGGTTCCGCCGTCAGGGAGGCGTTTAGCGGCTAGTCCAAACGTCTTGCGCTCACAGACGCACTCAGGGCGAAAATAACCTTCTCCTCGCAACAAAAAAACAACTTTAATTTTATACCGATATTGGCTATCCCTAACAAAAAATTTAAGGGGTGACCTCTACATATGGAGGACTTGCTTCAAAACCTTCGACATATTTTTATGCGAGAACTTTGAAGAGCTCATAACTCTCCACTTTCTAATTAAATATCATGTTTGTTGCTCGAACAGTTTTCGAAAAAACTTTACGGATTGAAATACATACGGGCGGACGGGTCACGATTTTTTTTAGGATTTTGCAAATTTGCCATACAATCTTGACACAATTCAGCTTAAATTTTTTTTTATATTTTTTTATTACTGAAGCTATCTTGAGAAATTAAATCAATTAATATTTGTAATCCACATAGAATAGCCCTCGATTTGTTTTAGATAAATTCAATATTTTCCTAAGCAACATGATTCGAATCCATACAAGTTCCTCAATAAAGTCTCCACACTTCAACATTTCTTTCACATACTCGCAGACTACGAGTATTTGAAATATATCTTTTATCTTAAGAAATTCCAACTTGTATATCCATTCCGTCTTGCACAACATTTCCAATACGAAGTATCCGCGCGCTTCATCGGTTGGCCGCGACCAGTCGCACATTAGTATAGAGTGATAGGGTGCAGCGGGAGCCCCGATACTCGACCGTCTTATGTGGAGAGTGGAATAATGTAGTCACAGTTGTGCTGTGGGGCTCACATGTGAAGATATCAGATACAAGATACTCGGTCGGGCTGCATGTGATACTGTGGCAAAGCTCAACAATCTTTCGCGGGCGTTTGAGTCGTTCAGTTTAAGACTGAGTTGGAGGATTCAGCAGTCAATGATAGTGCGGCAACGAAAAAGTGTAATTGGCCTTCGAAGCACTTGAGCTTAATCAGAACCCGATCGCCACCAGCTCCAGCATGTTTTGGGGCCCGACTCCAGTTCGTTTTGGTCTCGTTGGACGGTTCGCGTCTGATTGGGGCTACTAACTGGCTCTAAACGGTTATGTTGATTCGGGGCCAGCAAATTAACTAGAAAGAATTACCGAACTCAAGAAATATGTGGGAATCTTGAAAAGTTCTCAAGTTTTTGGACGAGACTCGCGCTCAGTTCAGTGGAAACTTTGGTCGTGTCCATTTGGTGTGGTGTGGACGGTTCGGGAGGTCTTGAGGAAGCGCAGAACTCGCGATCGCGACCGTGCAGCTTTCCATACATGTCATGTTGAGTGTGTGATAAAATGCCACATTTATAAATAATTTCTGAAATTTTTATCGTCGCTGCAAATTGGGTGTGTGTTTGTTTGTGATTTTCAATGAGAGCTATCAGCAATGATCGATCGATCGCGAAATGTGACGTGGGCAATTATTGATAAAAAGTATCCCTGAAAGTGATTTGTTTGGCGACGCGAGGCGCGAGAAAGAATCGATTGAGAAGTGTTTGTGCTGCAAGTGTTGTCCATTGTTAAGTCTCTGATTAATTTATTTGTTCGGAAGCAAGCGAGTAACCTTAGAACGCTGTCCCCAACAACTATGGATTACAGAAACCTCAGGCAGTAGCAGTGGTAGCAAGTCAACAATCCCAGCAACAACAAAAAAGAGCAAAAGTTTAAAAACAACAGATAAATAACAAAAACGCATCAACACAAGAACGGTAAATATTTTGAGCGGTAATGAAATGGGTTAATGACATGGCCACTTCTGGCTAAGCATAAGCTTTTAGCATTAAGATACTGCATACTGCCATGGATCTTGGAGCTCGGCGGCTTAAGAACAAAACGTTTTGTTTGCTGTTGTTTGTTCGTGCGAGGTTTGAGGGAATTCAATGCATTCTGGCTGCAGCTCCAGCACGAAAACAATGCAGTGCAGCAATCACTGGAAAAGTGTTGCATATGCACTCGTGGTAGTCGCAGGCAATTTTCCATGCTATCGCAGCCGTTCATTAACGGAATGAACAGCAATTGTTGGATTCCTTGCGTATGAAGAAAAATCGTGGCATTTTGTTGATAAATTATGTTTGAATTGAATCTGTTAGGCCATTGTTTAGTAACTTTATGAGGTGTTTGTTGTAAAGCGGTTCGTGATTACAATTAGCTATTCCGTGAGGTTATTGCTATTGAAATTTAAAGAGCGATAATTGAATTGGAAAACAACTGATTGTTTCGTGAATTTAATTAAAAATTATTTGTTAATACCTCGTGGATATAATTCGACCCGTAAATTCCGCGTTACTACAAAAGTTGTTAGTAAATCATACTATTGTAGTAAATTCACCCGGCAGTACAATATATGACGGGCTAGATAATATTATTTTGTATTAGAGTTTTTGGTCAACTTCCTTATTCTTTGATCGATAGATTCTATGTGTGAATTTAATTTTCAGAATAAACTATGTTTTTGATTGCTTGCCTTAGAAGTTTTGCTCAACATTCACCAGGTCGATATTACAAAGTAAACACGATTGCACTCCAGCTTTATAGATTTTGCACAGCATTAACCCAAATTATAGATCTCAAAAAGTTCAAAATAAATTGTTGACGCCAACGAAACTCGAACCAGTACCCTTAGGCGTACGGGCTTAGTGCTCTAACCACTACACCACGCGGACAACTCGAACGGAAAATGCTCAGGAGGATACATGGCCTCGTAAACCATGGAAAAGAGTGGAGGCTTCGTTATGACGACGAGTTGTATAATCTTTATGATGACCCAGCTATATCCGCATGCGTAAAGCTACACACACTGCAATCAGCGGGGCATGTGGAGGGAATGGAAGAGCATAGGCTACCCAGACGAACGTTGAAGGGTGGAGCGTAAGGGAAATGACCAATTGTGGAACCGAAGAAATTATGGGAAGATTCATCATCACTAACCACGTGTATTTAGGCGAGAGAAGTGAATCTAAAACATGAAATTCCTCACTAGTAAAGGACATAATTGTCCATTTCCTTAATTTTTGATAAATATACTAGCAGAGCATGCGCCCTCTAACCGTGGTATATCATATTAATACATATGGGTGATGCGATAAGTGCTTAGCCTCATCGCCCGATTGCGCCACTATCTCAAGAGAGGTTCACTGTCTTATAGTACATTATTGTAAACGGCTACTATCAAAATTTCAGCCTAATCGGACTCGTGGTTTTGCTTTGTCCGTATGAGGAATCGGGTGTTTCCGCGGATTTTAGAAAAATAGAGAAAGAGCAATATCAGTCGGTGATTTGATTCTTGTTTTTGGAAGGGAAACTGCGCAGCGAAATCAAAGAGCGCTTTTTTGATGGATTGATTTCAGTTTATTAGTAATTTCTTGATTACTTTCAATTACATTTAGTTATTATATTTACATTTTAGCTTTTAGTTGTGTTTTGTTACAATTGAATTTTTTCTTTTCTTGCGTTTAGTTACATTTAAATTTTTCTTTTGACAAAAGCTATGCATTTTCTTTTGAAATTATGAAAATTAAGTTCTTCTTTAATATCATTTGGTAGCGTATTGTATAGTTGTAGACCTTTGTAGAAAATTTTTTTTTGAGCTGCCATTGTAGCGTGATGTTGCAATCTGAAGTCTTTCACATTCCTCAATTCATAGGGTTGCATCTCTCCAACGTACATGATCTTTTCTGTAATGCATCCAGGAACTCTTCCATGTTTTACCTTATACACTGATACTAGCGTGTTTAATTCTAGCCTCTGACTTATGCTTAGCCATTTCAGCGCATCCAACATAAGTTGTATTGATTCATATTTACTGCACTTTAATATGCTTCGCATGGCTTTGTTCTGAAGCTTCTGAAGTCTTTCAACTTGCGCATTATTGCAGCACGAGTATAAAATTGTGGAGCAGTATTCAAAATGTGGTTTAACCATAACATTATATATTTTGATTGCGTTTAGTATCGACAGTTTTGGACGAATTCTTTTGAAGAAGCCTATCTTTTTTCCAATTTTTTTCCATATATAATCGACGTGTGCATTGAAATTCAAGTCTTGGTCAATGAGTACACCAAGATATTTAATGCTATTAACTTTTTCAATTAATTTATCATTTATTTTAATGCTTTCTTCACTGTTCATGTTTATTTCCATAAACTTAGTTTTCTGTTCATTCAGTTTAAGTTTATTCATTTTTAACCATTCGTTTATTTGTCCAATATCTTCTTCTAGTTTTGCCTTACATTCGCCAGAACTCTCCCCAATAGTATACATCAATGTATCATCAGCGTACAAAATTAATTTACTGTTTTTTATAACCGTATTGATGTCATTTATGTATGTTATGAATATTAGCGCACCTAATATTGAGCCTTGCGGAACTCCGTTTTCAACATCCAGAGATTCAGATGTGCAGCTTTTGATTTTAGTTTTTTGGGTTCTCTGATTTAGATATGTTTTAAACCAGTTTAGCTCTGTATCTTTAATTCCATAGTTATAAAGTTTATGCAGCAGAATATCACGATCAATAGTTTCAAAAGCTCGCTTAAAATCCAAGAATAATGCCATTATTTTTTTCTTTCCGACACTTTTCCTTTCACTAATAACATTATTTACTGTTGTTTCACATGAATGCTCTTTTCGGAATCCAGATTGGTGTTTTATAAGTATATTATTTTTTTCTATGTATTCTTCTAGTTGTATTTTTACTACTTTTTCTAGAATTTTTTCAAGAGTCTTAAGAGTGTTTATGGGCCTAAATTCCTTACACTAGTGGTATTAACTATTTTTTCTATTGGTGTTACCAAAGTTTCTTTCCAGCAATTTGGAAATGTTCCACTCATTAACGATTTGTTTATAATTTCAATGAGTTTTGATGATATTAAACTCCAGCTGTCGAGAATCATTTTTGGACTAATTCTGTCAAAATCTGCCTTATTTTTCATATTTTGACAAATCCTTTTTAGTTCATCGGCATGTATTTTTCGAAACTTAAACCTATGAGGTATACTATCAACATTATTTATATAAGGCACATTTTCTATTGAGTTTCTTATTTCTTGGACGCTATTTACAAAATACTCATTGAATTTGTTTGCTAATTGTATTTCATTTTCATACGTTACTCCGCTAAATGTCACATAGTCTATTGTTTTCCTCTGCTGCTTTAACACTAGTCTCTTTATTTCAGACCACATTTGTTTTTGACTATTTGCACGTTTAATTCTATTGCTAACATACCGTTTTTTTGCGTTACTTATTTGCGTTTTGTAGTAGTTTCTTGTTTCCTTGTATTTCTTCCAACTCTCCCTGGTATTAGTTAGCGTAGCAATTTGATATTGCTTAATCTTTGTCCTTTTCAATTTTTTTAAATTGCTATTGAACCAAATATTCGCGTCTTTGTTTATTTGTATTTTCTGTTTCCTTATATATTTGTCTGATGTGTTCTTTAAACTAATTTCAAGTGCCTTAGCATTACTGTGGATATCCACATCCGTTGAATATTCCATGTTTTCTTTACGAAGTTCTCGCCGAAAAAGCTGTGAGTCATATTTAAAAAAGTCTATTTCGTCGTTTGTATGATTGTGTATTTTATGTTGTATATCTATATTAATCTCAATGACTTCATGGTCTGATATCTTCTTACCGGGATTGACTTTGACACTCAGGTTACTCATATTGCTAATTACGAAATCCACAAGCGTTTTTGAATTCTTTGTTACTCTAGTATAGTCCAAGACTCTTCGGCTTAGACAGTTATCATCACAAATACTCTTTATGTAGCGTCTATATGTACCTGTTTTTTTTCCAGTCTATGTTGAAATCACCAGCTATTATAATATCTCTTCCTTGCTCCATTAAAAGCTCAATATTCTCTTGGAAGAAGTCGCAGAATTCTTTTTCAGAGCTACTCGGTGATCTGTATATTGCCACAATTATAAATTTTATGTTTTCACATTTACATTCGCATGCTAACAGCCACATTTTCATATCAATTATTTTTTCAAGAATTTTTGTACTTTTCCAATTTTTATTTATGTACAATGTTACTCCACCTGTGTGTGGTGAATTCAAAGTACAATTTATGTTTTTATACTGCGTTAGACTAAGTTAATTTTGTTGTATATTTTTTGTAACGTGTGTTTCTGTTAGAACTAAGAAATCTGTTTCGCTGTTGGCAACTAGTATTTCAATATGATCAAAGTTGTTAAGAAGACCCTGTATATTGGTACAAATCCCTTTTATTATCTTTGATTGCTAGTAACCAATTCTTTTCTTTTTCAGAACAAGTTTTTTCTGATAGACTGGGCACATTTTGCTTGTAGTTATATGATTTACATCCAATCCTAGTTTTAGTTTTTCATTTGCTCGAATACAGTTCACACGTTTTTTTACTTGCTCTTTAGTGCATTCATTTGATCTATGGTTACCTAGACATTTTATACATACATCATTACTTTTACATGCAGCTGCTCTATGGTTGAATCCTCTGCATTTAAAGCAGCACATTACATCTACTCCATCGAACACTCTACATCTATCCCAACCAATATTTAATTTTTCAGCTGCTAAAACATTGGGAAATGTGTGTGCATCTGTCTCAATTACCACATTATAATACGTTTCATTATTCTTTTTCATTTCGTAAGACCTTACAAATTTCAAATAACTCTTTTCTAGAATTTGATTCTGCTTTCTAAGCTTTTGAATCAACTCTTTTTCTTCGAGTTTACAGCTCATTCTCACTATATGAATCCGGGGATTAATTGTGTTTGGTAGCTTTATTTCATAATCTTCTCCTATTTTTTGTTCAATCGCGTTTTTTATTTTCTCCCTTTCTACTTCATTCTGGCTTTCAATGACAACAATTCCATTATGTTTATTTTCTACATTGGATATTTTTAAACCATTTGAATCTACTTTTTTATTTAAGTCTTCCTTGGTTTTTTTACTAAGTTGTTTCACCTTTGGTTTTATGATTAAAGGTACATCTTTTTTTAATTCTGGTTGTGTGCGATGCGTATAAAAGCGAAATTCTTCAAGCTCTAGCTGATAAATGTACATGCTCCAACCGAGGAAAAGGACACAGGATGCGGTGTACAATCACACGGAAAGACTAGCGACTCATAGCCTGCAAACGACGCAACAATAATCCTGGGTGATTTCATCGCTAAAGTTGGCAATGAGCTATCACATCGGGGAACGACTGGAGGATATAGTCTCCACGATGAAACAATTGAAAATGGCCAGCTCGTCATATATTCGTCTAGCTTCCGGCATCCACGTAAATATAAATTGACCTGGGTATCACCGGATGGCAACAGACAAAACCAAATCGACCATGTTCTGATCCAACAACGTTGGGGCTCGAGCATACTTAGCATACTTGACGTACGTACATACCGAGAACCCAATTGTAACTCGGATCATTACTTAATCAAATTAACCTATCGATATCGTATGCAAAGGCGTATTTGGGAAAGACCAGCATGCTTCAAAAATTTCACATCGGACGGCTCGAAACGGCGTCTGTGGCCAAAAATTTCACGGACACCCTCGACAACCAGCTAGCTCCTCTCCTATCAGACGCATCGCTGAAAACAAGCAACGAGCTCTCGGTAGAAGTAATACCGGTTATTAAGACCGTGGCAGAAAAGACAATCGGACATCAACCCCGGCGCAAGAGAAATGATTGGTTCGATGATGAATGCCAGAATGCGTTTGACAATAAGAATCAGGCGTACAAAATAACTTAGGTAATATGGCTAGGATGAAACGAGAACATTATGAACATCTCAGAGGAGTAGCGAATAAGATAATTAGAACTAAGAAAAGAAAATACAATGTCGAAAAGTTGAGAACTTTGGATGCAAGTTTAGCGAGCAACAACGCAGGACAAGCATAGAAAACAGTGAAAAGCCTGAAACGAGGTTATCAGCCCAAAACCACGCTCTGCCGTGATGACATCGGCATGCAAACCAAGCTGGAAGCTATTAAAATTGCCTCTTCCATTTCCGGCGATGATTTCATTTGTTTTACAGAAACCTGGCTAACTCCTGATATTGCCAGCAGTGAAATTTTTCCACTATATGATGTCTACCGAACTGATAGGGATCGTTTGATTTCAGGTAAATCTGACGGTGGTGGTGTACTTATCGCTACTCATAAAGCCTTAGACAGCAATTTCTGCTCTGACTTTTCACCATCTCTTCCAGTAGAATGCATCACGGTCTTAATCAATATCTCTCAAGCCGTGAGTTTAGTATTGCTTTGCGTGTATATCCCTTGTAATGCTCCTTTCCGCGTTTACAACCGTTTTTTCTCTGAATTATCTTCGTATTTCTGTAGCATCAACCCTTTATACACTATTTTAATCTGTGGTGACTTTAACATGCCTTGCCTAAAGTGGGACTCAAGCTCTCATACCCTCTCATCCTTCAATGATCTCTCGATCCTGTTTTCTTCTTTTTTATCGCTTTGCTCCCTATCGCAATTAAATATGCTCCCAAACGCAAACAATCAACTTCTCGATTTCATCCTTACTACCAAACCTGCCTCTATCTCCTCGATCACAAAATCCCCCACCGAATATGTAAAACCTGATCCCCACCATCCTCCGCTTGAGGTTCGTTTATCTTTTCTTGCACCTCAGCCCAAACGCACTCCTTTCTCCCCAAGATTTAATATCCGCAAAGCCAACTATGCTGCCATTCAGCTTGAGCTGGATAATATTGACTGGAATTCAATGCTACAGAAGCTAGATGTCAATACAGCGCTATCAACCTTCTATGAGAATCTTAGTAGCATAATTGCAAACCATGTACCTATCTGCTGATCCCCCCGGAAAAAGAGCCCCAGCTGGTTTTCCGCTGAAGTTTCAGACGCTCTCTATTTAAAGGACCAGGCGCGCAAAGAACTTCATTATTCCAAATCTAACACTGACCTCACCAACTACCGTCTGCTTCGCAAAGAAGCAAAAAAGTGGTTAAGAACGCAATGCGATCTTATTATATGATTGAAATATCATAGCAATCTAATAGTCCTAAGCCCTTTTGGACATACATACATTCTCTGAAAACAACATCCCATATTCCTAATATCTTCTCATGGCGTAATTGCCAAGCTTCTGATGGGCAAGCTATCTGTGACCTTTTCGCTCAATTTTTTTCCTCCACATTTAAGGTTTCGAACCCCACTATGTACTCATCGTGTCCTTCTCCTTCCCATATTATGAATCCTATCGTGACCTCTCCATCAGAAATTGAAAATGTACTGCTTACCTTTGACATTAATGGTGGCCCGTGTCCTGATGGAATACCAAATCTGTTCGTTAAGTCATCTTCTTCATTATCTACCCCACTATCAATTATTTTCAATAGTAGCCTTTCTTCCTCCTGCTTCCCTGACGTCTGGAAGTATGCTAAGATCTTTCCGATCAATAAGCCCGGAGATCGAAGTGAAATCTCTAACTATCGTCCGATTTCTTTGCTGTCTTGTTTTGGCAAGCTCCTTGAGAGAATTGTGCATAACAGAATGTACGATGACATCAGTATCCTGTTTGCAAATGAACAACATGGCTTCATTAAAGGTCGTTCGACAGTAACTAATTTGTTAGAACTTATGAATACCATCTCTCTTGCTTTCGACAAGAGCCAACAAGTCGATGTGATATACACCGATTTTGCTAAAGCCTTTGACAGTGTTGATCATGGCCTTTTGGCTAACAAACTCCGATCTTTCCGCGTTTCCGACTCTGTCCTCTCTTGGATCTTATCCTTCTTATCCCATCGCTCCTGCACCGTTACATGGAATAATTTTTTTTCGTCGGACTCATTTAGCCCAAAATCTGGTGTTCCTCAAGGATCAATTTTAGGCCCTTTGCTATTCAACATTTTCATTAATGATCTTCCCAAATGCCTGTTCTCTAATTGTCTTCTTTATGCTGATGATTTAAAAATTTATCGCCCCATTAACTCCAGCAAAGACTGCTTATACCTCCAAAATGATCTTGACAATCTCCGAAATTGGTGTTAAAGTAATTTACTTCCTCTTAACATTTCTAAATGTCGTCACATGAGATTCACCAACAAAATTCATCCAGTTTTATATGAATAGCAGATCGATAGATTGGTGCTCGCACTTGTGGGCAAATTTTAAGATTTGGGAGTAGTATTTGACCCAGGTTTGAAATTTAACATCCATGTTTCATCCATAACCACAAGAGCTTCACGTGTCGCTGGTTTTATTTTACGATCCTCTTGCAAGTCATTTAGTATTTCAACCAGCGTCCATCCATTTGTACTTCTAGCCCGGTCAATCCTTGAGTATGCCTCCCAAGTATGGTCTCCTCACTAAACCAATCTATCGGATGCTGTTAAACTGTACAGCGTAAATTCACACGATCTCTATTCTACAAATATAACCTCACTTACAGCTCCTACGTTGAGCGCTTACAGATCCTAAACATTCCATCACTCAAAAATGGGAGAGAATTCTTAGACCTGTGCTGCTTATTTAAATTATATCACGGTATTCTTCATCAAACCTTCGTGAAAGGCTTTATATACGTCCCACCTCAAGAACGCGTTCAACTGACATATTCTTTGTGCCCTTTGTTCGTGCATATATTTATTTTTATTCATATTTTGTACGCGTATCACGTCGTTATAGTGAGCTCCAGCTGGGTTCTCCGCCACATTCCTTAAACGCTTTTAAAAGCATATTACATAATATTCTGCTTAGCTTCCAATAGTTTATCCGTATTTTATATTCTTGTTATTTTTTTTCTTAATATAACTTTGTTTATTCGCATGTATTGTATTATATTTCATAACCTATTTTGTAATTGGGTTTACGGATCTGTAAAGTAGTGTAAATAAATAAATAAATAAATCATCGCTGATGAAAGCAAGATTAAGGAAAGATGGGCATCATATTTCAAGAGCCTCCTAAATTCTTTACACAGCTCCAGAAGATATTCGCGGAGAGCTTCCATTAGCCCCACTTACTCTGAATGACGTCTGCTCCACCATCAAGGCCAGAAAGAATAATAAAGTGCCGGGCCTCGATAAGATTCCAGTGGATCTCATCAAATATGGTGGGAGCAGTGTTCATAAAGCTATTCACAAAGTCATCCAGCACATTCGGCAACAAGAACATATCCCGAAAGAGTGGATCCAATCAATTATATTCCCTATCCACAAAAAAAGTGACAAGCTACAGTGTGAAAAGGATAGAGGCATATCCTACCTTGTACAGTGTATAAAATATTGGATATTCTAAAAAGTATTGAGCCTTTTTTTGTCATTTTTCGATTGAATATTTCTCCTATTTAAGGTGGATTTTATTTAAGTATATATTTTCCATTATTCTGTGGTTTATCGACGAAAAACTTGGCCAAGTGATTTTCACAGTCCCTTTTTGAAGTGAATTTCTTTTCATTAAGGAAGTTTTGCGGAGACCGAAACAAATCATAGTCTGATGGTGCAAGGTCTGGACTATACGGTGGATCTATCAAAACTTCCCAACCAAGCTCTGTCAATTTTTGCCGGATCATCAAAGATGTGTGTGATCTGGCATTGTCATGATGGAAGACAACGCCCTTCCTATTGATCAATTCTGGCCGGTTTTTGTGAATTGCTTGTTGCAATCTGGTTAATTGCTCACAGTGCAGAGCTGAATTGCGTATTTGGTCAGGTTCTAGCACCTCATGATAAACGATTCCCTTCCAATCCCACCATACACACAGCATAACCTTATTTGTTGTCAATCCTGGCTTTGATGTCGTTTGTGACGATTCACCTTTTTTGACCATGATCTTTTTCGAATGAAATTCTCGTATCTTACCCATTTTTCATCGCCCGTTATGATTTGCTTCAAAAATGGCCCGATTTCGTTGCGTATTATTAGCATTTCTCAAATGGGAATTCGGTCGATGAAATTTTTTTGTGTTAATTCATGCGACACCCAAACGTTGAGCTTCTTTGTGTATCCAGCCTTACGCAAATGGTTCAAAACTGTTTGCAGATGGATTCAGTTCCTTAGCAATGTCATGGCTGCTATGTGTCGGTCTTTTTCAATTTTTCGTAAGATTTCATAGACTTTTTCAGTGATTGGTCGACCTGAGCGAGGTGCGACTTTGACATAAAAATGTCCGGTATGAAAGCGAGCGAACCATCTCTTGGCTGTGGCTTTTGATAAAGTATCTGGACCGTAGACACCACAAATTTTTGCACGAGCCTGCGGTGTATTCTCATCTTGATTGTAGTGATATTGTAAAATATAACGATTTTTCTCGGAAACCTCACTCATTCTTTTCAGATTCTAGACTCAGAAATGCTCCTTTGGCATCTAAGATTGAACTTGCCATAATATTGACATCATCAGCATATGCTACCAATTGTGTGGACTTGAACATTAGTGTATCCGAGGTTTCAGTTGATGTCCTCCTGATGACGTGTACCAGCACAATATTAAAGAGCATTGGGGCAAGTCCATCCTTTTGTTGTAAGCCTGATTCCGTTATTAAGCTGTCCGTTAGGTCACCGTTTGCCTTGACCTGGGTTTCTGTGCTTAGCATCGTAGCCTTGACCATGCGGACTAGTTTTGTTGGGACGCCAAAGTCAAGTATTATTTTGTTCAGCGCGTTTCTGTCGACACTTTTGTATGCTTGCTTAAAGTCTAGAAAGAGTTGACGCACATCAATGTTATATTCCCAGCACTTTTCGAGTCCCTGCTTTACTGAGAATATTTGGTCTTTTGTCGACAGTCCACTTTGAAAGCCTCCCTGATAATTTCCACACCTTAATTTTTCCCACTTTTTATGTACAGGACACATCATAATGGTAATTTTTCGCCAGTCCTCCGGTAACTGCACCTCTGACCATATTCTGCATATTAGCTGATGCAGAAGGTTATTCATATGGGAACCCCCGTTCTGGAGCAATTCTGCTGGTATTCCAACTTTTCCAGGAGCCTTATTTTTTCTGAAGGCCCACACTGCTGCCTGTATTTTGTCTCTAGTTGGTTGCGAGACTGATATATCTTGCCCTACTTCTGGAATGTTGTTGGGGGCGCCATCTATTTTAATATTCGCTGGATCGCCTTTGGTTTCTCCTTGTACATTTTTGCAAAGACTTGTTTGTGGATTAAGCCGTCTCCTAGTTGTTTGACAGAGGGATACGTGGATCTGACTTCATGTAGGGTCATTTTTTCGTTTATCTGTTGGATCTTGGAGTTGATGGTCAGTCGTTTCATTTTTTGGCACATTTTTTTTAGCTTTGTGTCGAAGGCTTCTATATTATTCTTCTTTTGCCCGAGTAGTAATTGAAGCGAAGCCAGACGGGGACCAATGGCAAATTTGATATAGCCATGAGCTTTATGAAATTTTTGAGGAGCCGGAGGTCTCAATTATTGTTAGACTGCGAAAATTGCAATGGGCTGGCCATTCAAATCGTATGAATGAATATCAGGTACCGAAAAAGGTATTCGTTGGAGGGCGGAGACGAACATGTAGTCAAATGGGTGTAGATACAATGTCCGTACCGGACTGCAGCGATGGTCTGCTGCCTCGGCGAAAGAGGACGCATAAATGCGCTGGCAGGCTAGCATTGCGGTGTCGGGGGCGGGTTCATTTCCCCAGCAACAGGACCCCCTACAAAAAAATTTCTCATTCACGTATTGAAAAGGGTCTAATGCGGATCGACTGGTGTCGAGGCCAAGGTAACCTACTAAGGGTTGAAATTGCTCATAACCAGCAACAAACTGGCCCGGGAGAAAACAGACAGACTTGAGCGGGCTTCGGTAACGGCCGACGATACCTCAAGTAAAAGTGGGGCATTCAGGTGGAAGCCACGCCCCCTCGTACCCTCCCAACCGGATCAAGATCCAATGTAGGCGTGGCCATATATTTCCCATTTAAGTGAAAAACTCATACAAACATAATTTGTATGAATTTTTCCCTCAAATGAAAAATATAAACGTGGCCAATTGATGATATAGTATTATATGATAGAATCACATAACACTATACCATAAAAGGGCACACGTGCGAAAGGCCACTCTATACGGGCAAGAGTACCTGAAACGCATAAAAAGGGGAGAGCTCGCCCGATGGCTAACTCATTATAGTGGAGGGGCCAGGCCACGTGGTGGGTCCCATACCCGGTCAGGTGTTTAAATGAATGGAAAGACCGGGTGTATGGTTTAATTCTACTTCCCCGTTATTTATTTCCCCTTTACTTTTTAGGGTTTTGTACTAAAATACAAAACCCTATTGCAATCACGACCTGTGTCCGTCCCCCCGTCTGTATGTCACAGCACTTTTTCTCCGAAACTATAGAAGCTACAGCACTGAAACTTTGTGGACAGGTCAGAAGTGGTGACTTATTGAAAATTAAATGGTGAAAAATTTTTCAAAGGGGCTTAAGGGGGGTTCACCATTGTTAGTCGAGTAGGGTGTTATTGGAAAGGTCTTAATGAGATATTTTCAAAACAAGTCTCAAAATTGCCTTATCTGTACCGAGAGGGGCAGGGGAAGGGGAAAAGTACGAACTTTTCGCGTACCCCCCTCGCTATTGGACACCTTCCATCTGAAAAATCTGAAAAAAATCATGAATGTAGGTCTTTATGAGTACAACAACAACAAATACACGAGAAGTCGAAATTCACTCAACTTTGTTAGTTATAGTTTGACTTATCGATTTTACGTTGTCTTGAATAAAATCTTAACGGTACCCTAAAATTCCTTAAATTGTCCTGAAATTTTCATAAAAATCGAATAGTATTTAACGAAGTTATAGCGATTTGAATTTTCTGTATTACTATGGAACAATATGCGCTGTATTAATATGGAAACATATGGCCATGGAACAATATGTGCTTTTTACCGACTTAGACACTACAGCTTTGCTAGGATTTGCATGAAAATTTCAGGAATGATAGGTATCATGAATATCTTTGAGAATCGGCTCAGTTAGTGGTATCAGTAATCTTAAAACTAAATAGTGGCTGTTTTCAATGCGAAGATTGAATAATTTTGAGTTATTTTTCCCTAACTTCAACGTTTAAGGTGCGTGCTTTGAACACTTGATTCAATTTAATGAATGACTGAAGATGAGTACCTACAATTAATACTCATATGTGAAACAAGACGCAGAGGTAGGAGAGAGCTCCTAGCAAAAGGGCTTTGTAACCATTCTGGGATTCGAAAAAATAGGCCATGAATCGATGATTACAGTACAGGGGAGCGGCCCCTGAAAAAAAATTTCATCAAACGTAGCCGATATGAGTATCAAATGAGAGTTCTTTACGGGAGCATTTCAAAAAAGTTCTTAAACTGACAGTTTTTGCTTCAATGGGAGCACAGGGACGAAAATGCATGATAAATGTGTTTCCTCCCTCGCGAATGGACACCTGTGATCTAAAAAATCTGAAAAAATTATCAAGGGAGATATTTCTGGGTATAACAATAACAAATACCTCAGAAGTCAAAATTCGTTTAACTTTGTTAATAATAGTTATGGTTTTACTCTTAATTGAAAGGGAGAGGAAAACATCAAATCACACTTTTGCACTGTATATAAGTCAACTCCCTTAATCATATATGATTTTGAGACAAGCTGCTTGGGGTCATTTACATCAACAAGTTGTTCAGTTATAGCTACTTTTCGAATACAATCCATAATAAACTCATAAACATCGCTCTTTCACTTAAAGTTTTTTTCTCATCTTTATATGGAAGATCTTCAATTGCAGTTATGAACAAAGTTCCACTATCTGTAAACATCATCCCATTTTATTTTCGCCACTTATCTCTGACGAACACACCGTATCCAACAGTGATTCGTAAAATAACCAGTATCCCATTCATTCGGATATGATGATATCAACATCACAATCCCATCTGGCATTTCCACGTCCTCCTCTATCACGTTGGTTAATTTATTGTCAGTAACAATTTGCACCTGATCTCTATGAGCTAATTTCACCCGTGGTGGATGAGCATGTTAAACGTTTTTGTGCCATCCTCGCCTGTCGCACAGAACTCGGTCATGGGCGTGCGGATGGATTTATGGTCTTATGTGTAATCACGTCCAAAGTTTCGTTTAAATGCGCTTTAAACTCACGAACTTGATTTCTTCTCAAATGGAATTAGTTTTTATTTTCTATTCGACAACATTCCACACAGATTATGAGGAAAAATCAAATGACCGGAAGAAAATATTTTTTTTGAAATTCAAAATTAATGTAGTTCACTATTTGAACTTTCGCTGAATTCCCCGAAAAATCTCCACACAATTAATTCTTCACCCGTCGACAATTCACAAGGAACAACCACGAAATGAAAATGAAATTCTTCGGCATGCGGTGTTCACGAATCGCCAATGTACACAATGTTAGCGGATTTCTAGAGGCTGACACGAGTTCGCGGTAAAAACAGACAGATTGAGCCCTTCAGAATTATTTCAGTAAAGAACATGTTTCTTGAAGGCATTTCTATGAAATATGTGGTATAAAACTTGAACAGGCCGTTGCAAAGTAAGGCGAACATATTAGTTGATTTTCACTATATACATGCAAAGAAACTTTCCAAAAATTAAAACAAAGATTGCAAACTGATATTACACTTGCCGGCGCGATTCCACCGACGTGTTCCCGTGGCGTTCAATCACAGACTCTCCCATCCGTCCAAAACTTGGCATAATTTCTATGCCCGACCGGTAAATTGAGATGAGCTTCTAGCTCAGCCAAGTTAGATTGCATTCGGCAATGCAATACATGGATGAGATTAAATCAGTGCTCTCATGTCAGAAATTTCAATCTGCAGATTTGCGTAATAAAGTTAATAAAAAAAATATGTATTGAAAAGTTTAAATCATAATAAAAAGTTAGATATTCTAAAGAATATCAATGTAAAGGAAAATTTAATATCTAAAATAAAATAATATTGTATAAATTTATATTTATTAAAAATTTTAATTTTTTTTTTCTAAATTTTACATGGTGCTGTCCAAAATAAACGAAACTTTTGTTATTATTTTTTTTTGGTGACGCCATCTGTGAATGAGATCAGGCGCTGAATAGTTACATCCCTCCCTGACTTCTAGTGAATGTTTGGTGGCATTCGATTCAGTGGAAGCGAAGTTATTGCGTCTAAAGTGACAATTTGTTTGTGTTATTGGTACAAAAATGAGTTTCGAGCAAAGAGCTAATGTCAAATTTTGTTTGAACATCGGTAAAACGTGTACCGAAGCATTTGAATTGATGCGAACAGTTTATGGCGATGATTGTCTATCTTGTGCCAGAGTTCATGAGTGGTTTACACGTTCGTGAGGACATAAGTGTCGATGAACATACGGGCCACCCAAAATCAGTGATCACCGAAAACTCTATCGAAATTGTGCGTGAATTTATCAAAAATGAGCCAAAATTCATGGAATCGGAGTTGAATATCTCCAAAACATCGATTTATTGCATTTTAACCGATCATTTGGGCTTACGAAAGGTCTGTGCACGTTTTGTTCCAAAATAAACGAGACATTTGTCATAAAAATCCACTCTTGTGACTGATTTTTTGACTGAAAATCGCATTTTAACCATGAATCACTCATCGTATTCGCCTGATATGGCTCCTTGTGATTCTACCTATTCGGGAAATTGCATTTGGCTATGAAAGGAAAATGGTTTGCGTCCGTCGAGGGCATCCAAAAGGCTTGTACCGCTATCTTGAAGGAAGTGAAACTGAAAAAAGCTTTTGGGTCGCGCAAAACAGTGTATCGAGGCCAGAAGAGACTATTTTGAATAAATAAACCCGAATTTATCAGAACAAAGCTCCTGTCGTTTCTATTTTAGCTCAGTCTCGTTTATTTTGGAACGCACCTTGTATAATTTACAAAAAATTAAATTTGAGTAGTTAAATTTTTCAAATCTGCAATTGAAATTTCGGAACGGTGTTATGCCGGTTTTCGGCCAGTTTGCTTAGGTGACTGCTCGATTACTACAAAGACGGTTCATCCCTGCTCAGATTTTGAAATCGAAGGACGTGGTCAATAGACCGAGACAATTGGTGGTGCTATTTGTAGGAAGCGAAGGTCCGAAAGGGGCTGTAGTGCTACGAAGAAGATAAACGAGTAGACAAAACCCAATATTATTGTGCACATACTTTTTTTTTTGCTTTAGCACTACAGCCTCTTTCGGGCTCTCGCTTAGAGATAGTTAGAGTATCTCATTATCCTGATCGAATGTATCGGCACTCAGCAAGGTGGCATGGTTCGTACCACGCTTTGGCCGTATCTCCATCCACCCAGCTGCGGTATGTTCTGAGAATGCAACAATTTTCTTCTTAAATTTTATTAAGGTGTTTCAAAAATTTTGTTTCTGATATCTAACTATAACAACGAAAATTTTTGTCTTATATGCTGATGTAGAGGTATATGTTACGTACAGAAACCTGTGAACGAAGGAAATATTTCTCAGATCTCAATGTTGCTCATAATAAGGTGTTATGTTCAATTTTCTGCCTGGCTTTACGCTTCCAATCTGATTTTCAATCAGATTCAAACAAAAAGCCAATGTCCATGGTGACAGCGCTTAACGCACTACCCTAAGGAGACTACAATTAGAGATGGCAACTACTGCTACTTTTGATTCGCAGTGTTCGACTGCGATTGCTCTTTTTCGATATCTGTGAAAAAGAGCAGCTCTTCTAATCGCAGTGGTTTCTGAAAAAATCGCCTTCAACTCCATTTTTATCCGAAGCAAAATTAAATTTAATTCAAGATCAAAATTTGAAAATAAGAACACTTTGAAGGCAATTATATTAGGGAATTAAGTTATATTTCATTTTAAATAAATTAAATGATGTGAAAATTGAATTAAAAATTGTTTGCATGAAATTTCAGATTACATAACACAAAATCTTCGAATTAAATAATTGATTTATGAACTCAATATATTTGTTATTTATTCATACATATAAATAAAATAAAAAACCGTGAGGGCTTTTGAGAAAATTACTTAATGTGAAAAAAAAACTGAAAATTATTAAGCGCTTAAAAATACTCAGTCAATATACAGTATATACATTTACTAAACAAATTACAAAAATGAATAAATATAATATAATGTTTTGAATATATTTATATTTTTACATTTTATATAAACGATGCACATACTAGACAAATCACTTAGTGCTGTTTTCCGAAAGACGCCAGTTTTGGTTCAAAAACAAAATTTGCTCCACTTTTTGAGAATGAAGTCTTGTTCTGCGTTCACTTAGAACATACACTGCCTTTGAAAACAGGCGCTCGCGAGGCACGGAAGTAGCTATTGCACACAAATTTTCTCTGGGTAGCTGGCTGAGATAAGGGTAGTTGTGCTTGTTTTCCCGCCACCAAAGTAGAGGATCCTCATTTTTTGCTAGAATATTTTCTTCTAGGTACCTTTGAACCTCCATAACTGCTCTGGAGTTGGCCGTTTGAATAGCTTTTACATGCGATACTGCCTTATCATAGGTACTCCAAAGTGAAAATTCATTGTTTGAATTATCTCCAGCAGCTACTTCTTCTCGTTCGGCGGTAAGCGTCAAATTTTCATTTTGGCCACTACAGCACTCACTTATTCTGGTGGCAACAGCATGGACAATACTTTCTCTGATCCGATCGGCAGTTGACGTTTGCTTGTATGTGATGTTTTTGAATTCGTGGATCTAAAAATGTTGCAACACAAAGAGTATCGTTATCTTCAAGATCATCAAATTTTTCGCTAGTCCAGACTTCAGAGAGGAGACTAATGATATTACAGTGGGATGATAATTTCCTCTTAGTAATTGGTTGACCACGTTTTTCAAACCGCTTATCAGTACAACGACGAGAGAAGCCGTTAAATATTTTTCTCTACTCGTAATTTTTGTTATAGCTTCAAATGGTTTCAATGCTTTAATTACTTGTGCTGTTATTGTCCATTCTTCTGCTGACAAAATTGGGACATCTTTGTCTATAAGCGCAACAGTCGGTTTAACAGCTTCTTTCAGTTCTAAAATTCGTTCAAGCATGTAATAGGTAGAGTTCCATCTGGTCGAAACATCTAAAATAAGTTTTTTAAGGTTCTTTGCCTGCATTCTGCTGGTACTGCAAAAACTTATGATTTGCGGTAGAGCTTCTCTTAAAATGAACCGCTATATTCCTAACTTTTTTGAGTAAAGATGCAAAAAACTTAAGGCTGTCTTGAGTTACGAGATTTATAGTGTGAGAAAGACATCCAAAATGCTTCCAACCTAAATGGGTAATAATTTCTGATTTTATACTAGCAGCATTATCAGACACTGCCAGAGAAACTTTTTCTGACAGCTCCCATTAATCAGTAATCTGCTTAACTTTTTTTAGCTATATTAAGACCAGTATGGCTTTCATTGTAGCATACGCAACCTAACAAAATCGACTGAAGAGTAAAATCAAAATTGACGAAATGGATATTTACTCCTATACGATTTTCGTTGTTGGTAGAAGTCCAAAAATCTGTAGTTAAACTACAATTCAGAACAGATTTCTACAAAATTTTGGCTTCCGTCAAAACTCTTTCATATATCGCAGGTAGCATTGTGTTGGAAATATGCCCCTGATTCGGTAAATTGTAAAAAGAATTTAAAAATTTTACGAATCGTTTGAACCCGTAGTCCTCCACAATGCTAAATGGTTGAAAGTCAACCATAAAAAGGTACATTAAATTCTCGTCAATATGCTGCTTCGCTATTGTGGTTATCTTTTTCGGCACGAAATCGTGCAAGGTTCCTAGGACCAATGCAGGTCGTTTAGAAGGATATTTTGGCTCACTACTCACTTCAGTACAAGCGTTTGCGCTTATGCTAGGTTGCGGTGGTTCATTATTTGCCAACGTCACATCTTTACTTTGGATAATTTCATTCTAAAATGTATGAAATAAAAACAAACAATAACTTAAAAACACAGTCAAATAGTATCGCTGGATTTAATTACGCAAATACCCGTTATGAAAAATTTTAAGTAATATACAAATAGAGTAGCCGAATTAAAGCTCAGATCGATGGAGAGACAGAAAAAAAACTCAATGTATTTTTACGACAAAAAATACTCACAGTGGCCTTTCTGGAGGTACTGGAAGATGCGAATCTACCAGCCGGGATTTTAATTGACGGGTGTTTTGTTGACATGTGTCGTTTCAAAGTTGTGACTGATGTCTTACATGAATTTTCGCCTTGCAAATTCCACATTTAGCAAAACAGCTATCAATAACATTGAAAAAATCCCAAATAGGGCTTGTTTTTTTCGATTTAGTTTCCATATTTCTGGAAACAATTTGATTTGTATACATAGGTTAAATAATAAAAGGTTAAAACTCAGCTATGAGCAACTAAATCAATGGTTGATTATGTATTGCCGATTTTTAAGAATAAGATTAGCAAATTTCTCGTTTTTGCTCAAAATCTTTTATTCGAGATCAATTTGCTTTATTAAAATAATTACATATTTTTAGGCTCTTATAACCGATATTTTCGAGTATACAACTGTATTTTGAATCAAACACTTTTTCGAACAAAAACAGTTATTCTAATTATTAACAACGACATTAATACAAAGCACTACCAATTTCTTGCACAACGATTTAAATTTCGTCTTCAATTCGAACATTGAATGCGATATTATTTTCACTCAAAACTTGATTAGATTTCAATCGATTTTGTCAGATTTTATTTGCAAATCAATACTTGCATTGATCGTAACAGAAATTAATTTTCAAAACTAAATAAATAGTGCCTTAAGATTTGTATACGCGATAAAGTGAACACTTTAAAATAAACAATTTTTTCAGTTTTTCATGCTTAAAAATATATACAAAAAATATGTGCTTACAAACTTTTATTTCAAACTTTATCAAATAACTTTTCTGTTGAATTCAAAACTTTATATCGAACACGTTTTGAAAATAATTAACTTTTCAAAATCAAAATAGTTCACAATACACCTTTGATACAAGGCGAACGAAAATTACAATGCAAATGGTCTGGAAAAACAAAAGGCAATCAACCATCAATCGTTTAAAATTATTGTATCTACTACTGCTCTTTTTTTTTGTGGTAGGGAGGTGAAGGCATTTATGCCCGCCGAGTCTGGCAGTGTGGGACTCCCATGGAGGATACCTTTGGACTACCCACTAAACACCTCCCCTGTCAATCTGAGAACCTAGCCTGGAACCGTTTGACACATTACTTCGGGCCAGGTCTCGTTTTGTTACGCCGTGGGGCGCCTTCAAGCTGGGGAGTCCCTTTCCTAGCGGGAGGGGAGGGGGGAAGAGGAATTGCCAGAAGAGCGATCCCCCAGCCCCAGTGCCTCCGGCTGCTGTGAGTCCCTTTTATATTTTAGGACTGCCCGAGCATAATGTGCCACCTGGTTCCATTTGTCAACCGATTCGAGCATCACCGCAACTATATTTTCTGGGGTGAGCTCTCCCGTCTCCCGGTAGAGTTTCCTTCGCAGCCTGGCCCATTTGGTACACGCAAAAAATATGTGACAGGCATTGTCCTCCTCTCCTGGGCAAAACTGACAATCGGGAGACCGTGACTTGCCGATCTTGTGCAGGTAAGACTGAAAACACCCGTGCCCGCTCAAAAGCTGGGTCAGATAGAAGTCAGTCTCACCATGCCTTCGATTTAGCCACGGTCTCACATCCGGGATGAGGCGCGCAGTCCACCTTCCCTTCGTGCAATTCCTCCAAGACTGCTGCCAATCGTTGAGCGAGCGTTGTCTCTCCTCGCGGACAACGATCTCCCTCGCATCCTCGTTTCGGCGCAGGTAAATAGCGCGGCGCTCTCTAGCAAGGAGGGCGACAGGTATCACGCCTGCAATAACTCTCACCGCCGAGTCGGAGACTGTTGGATACGAAGATGCAATTCTCAGTGCTCCTCTTCTCTGTACCTGTGCCAATCGTTTTCGGTATACCTCCTTGCTGAGAGCGTCGCCCCATACCTCTGCTCCGTACAGTAGCACTGACCCTACAGCACTCATCAAGAGGCGTCTTCTTGATGGTCTGGGTCCCCCTACGTTGGCCATAAGTCGACTCAGGGCCGATATTCCCGAAGCAGCCTTCTCAGCCGTTGCCCTGATTTGCTCAGAGAAACTCATCTTCGGATCGATCAGTAGCCCCAGGTACTTCACCGATGGCTTCGATTCGATCTGTATATCTCCAATACTGATCATCCTTACTCTAGGAATTCTCTTTTTTGTCAAGATGACCACTTCGGTTTTCTCCAGTGCTAAACTGAGCCCGCGAGCAGTCATCCAGTCCCTCACTCGGCGCATTAGCATACCTAACCTAAGTTGCGCTTGTTGAACGGTGCGTCCGGCGACCAGAGCCGTAACATCATCCGCATAGCCGACCAAGCGCGACTCATCTGGCATCTCAAGTCTCAGTAGCCCATCGTAAGACACGTTCCACAGGTCCGGACCAAGGATAGATCCCTGGGCAACACCCGAGGTAATTTCCATCCTTCGTTGGCCCTGTGTTGTGTCGTAGAGCAGGCTTCGGTCCTTTAGGTAGTTCCTCAAAAGCCGCATTTGATATTCTGAAACTTGCAAAAGAGTTTTCCAGCGTATCCAGAATATCCACCCATCTAGCGGAGTTGAAGGCATTCCTGACGTCGAGTGTCACCAACAGGACGATCCATCGCTTGGTGCGACTATATGCCTCTGCCTTTTGGACCGCGTTCACCACCTCTGCAATCGCATCAATGGTAGAACGTCCTGCTCTAAAGCCGTACTGCCGAGGAGATAGGTCCCCAGCAGCACGAATCGGGTCAGTGAGTCTTCCCTTGATGAGTTTCTCTAGCACTTTCCCAGCCGTGTCTAGCATGCATAACGGGCGGTATGCAGACGGCGATTCGGGATTTCCCTTCCCCTTGCTGACCAGCACGAGCCTCGCCACCTTCCATCGTACCGGGAAAACCCTACTGCTCTTTAGAGTATGTTTGGTCTTCTGTTCTTCATTACAAATCGCATTCGCAGTCAAATCTTAATTGCTACAAATGGGCTTTTTCACACGGGAATGGTAAAAACCCATATCCAAACAGGTTTCGCGCTTACGCCCTTATGTTTACACGTTGCATAGTGCAGCCAACCTATTTTTGTATACGATACACGTCTTGCGAGTGTATGTGTCAAAAGGATCACTTGATCGTTAAACGTCGTGCGGACAACATGAAAGCGAAGACAGAGAGATAAGCGATTGAGAATTGATGTTTTAGGCTTAAATTGTGCACGAGGTAACAAAAACTGGAATGAAAAATGTATTTTATGATTGTTAAAGTTTGTCGATTCAAACTTCTATTGGATTTATTAGAACCTCCGTGTTTTTCCGCTTTCTGAAAAACATATTCCAAATTTGAATATTCTTTTTAGTCGCATATTTTTCTTATATTGTCAACTGGCTTATTATAATGTGATTCTATGAAGATTATGCGTACTGTTAATTTTCGATGGATTTACAATTGGCAATTTAACTTTATTGAAATCGTGATATTCGTCGTGTTGTTTCCTGAAATTGAACATGGCCTCCGCTTTTATAAATTCATTAAATAACGCGTAGCTTCTCGCGTCCACGCATCCATTTTTGCACGCAAATTAAAGAAAGGCAATCGTTTCATGACGACTACCTTCTTCACCGAATGTTCAATTCGGAATGATTACCGGTGTTTGTATAAAATCTCCCCCACCAAAGGATCAACAAAATGCGTTTGTGTATGTGCGTTACGCTCGTTCACCCTAAAAATTGTTGGCTTGTTTTTACCATCAGGTTCCCTCAATGCCTCTCACTCTTCTTGCCCATATAACCTGTTTAACGCTCACTTTTAACGCTGCGTGAACAACATAGCTAATTACTTTTTATGGAATTGTTTGCAGCTACATATAAATGAGTTGCATATTTACATACAAGTACTTACAAGAGAAATTTACCTTGAATATAACTTGCAGATACAAAAACATATTGAGTTTGTATAAGTAGAAAAATTAAAAATTAAATCCCTCACCTCTGAGCATGGTGGCCGCCATCACCGGTGTGTATCTAAGAGTGATGGCCTAAGGAGAATTAGTGCACACGTCGAAACCACCTTCTTCTAACATTTTTCTTCTCTAATAATTTTTCAGAAAAATTATTATTCAAAATATGCAACTCATTTATATGTAGCTGCAAACAATTCCATAAAAAGTAATTTAAAAAGCTATCGGAGCCATCCGAAAGAGTGATCGATATCCGCGCGACGTTAGATAAGCTTCAAATGTAGAGCAAATTTGTCGTATAGATTTACATTAAGTTGATGTGAAAAGGGTGAAATGATCCAATTAAAAAAGTTTGGCTAACATAGCCAAGTTCTTATCAAAAAGAGCTGCGATTTAAATGAGCAGAACAGACCATCCTAAGCCGCATCGCCCATTAGCGCACATTATGCTTATGCAGCCATGCACCCAGCGACTATACGAGCAAAAGCAAATCAATGAGTATAGGCAAGATATCGCTGCGATTTAGAGAGCAGTCAGCTCAAAGCATATTTTGCTTATTGGGTTGTGATTGATTCTTTTACACTGCTCTTTTCAATCGCAGCTCTTTTTCATATGCGATCGCAACCTGTGATTGCTCTTTTTCAATCACAGTGGAAAATTCGCAGGTTTGCGAAATAGCATACCATGCCTAACTACAATGGTGCTAAGTAATTTCAATGCTTATGAAATGAGACATCAACTGCCCAAATAAACGTTAGAAATTAACTTAGCATCGAAAATGTTGGTATCCACAATCCATACTACAGACCCTTTCGGGCCTTCACTTAGAGATATTTAGAGGATCTTATTATCTTGATCGTATTTATCGGCACTTGAGAAGGTAATATGGTCAGTGCCACACTTTGGCTGTTTGTCCGTCCAGCCAGCTGCGATACCTTCAGACTTCAAACCAGAACGTATCATAACTGAACGGGCTTATAGTCGGTCTGAAGAATCACTCGAAAAAAATTTCGTTGTCACCAACGGTATTGAACCAGGGACCTTCGGGTTACAGCGTGAGCAGCCTAACCACTACACCAATCGGACACTAAGCGCAGATATTGTTTGATTATAAGAATAAATTCCATTTTCTTATGAAACATTATTCAAAATTGATAAGCACCAACTTTCCGTTTACTTAACGAATATCAATTTAGTTTTGTAATTGAAAATCTTCAAAAAATTCAATAATTCCAATTCAGCCACCGTGCAATCACTAAAAAAAATTTTACTCATCATTCCGAATTTTCCCAAACTCATTGAGTAGATTTCATTTATATTTAATTATAATTCATTTCGCTATCACCGTCATTCTGAAACTAATAAACTATCGAGTCGTTGCATTATTTACTCAATTTTACTTTTTTCATCAAAAAATTTCTGTGCGAACGCATACGTGGAAAATGATGCCAACCGTTTGCTTCACTAACTCCATCCACCAAATGAATTAATTGGCGCGAATGATTTTTATGAAAGCTTGAGATTTGTTTTTGAGTGTGATTTTGCGCGGAAAGAGCGGGGATTTATGCTTTTCATGACAGTTCGAAAGGTGAAATGTATGCAATTAAAGACAAACTCATTTATTTTCCATTAGAAAAATTAAGTGGCTATGTGGATGCACATATTCGAAAATTGGGATGTGTGAAAATTCAGAGATTGCCGAAAGTGCTCATTGATAGCCTACATTTATGTTGAAAAAATGTTGATTGGATAATGATGGAAATGATAATGGCTTTGAAATTAATTCTTGATCAAGTTGATTAGGTTTGTGTTTGATGTAAATAAAAATATTTGATTTTAGGCTGATGCGTAAATTTAAATTGGATGAAAGTTGGTTTTATTGAAATTAAGTTATGTTGGGGTTAGGATATCGTGCTGATTCAATATATTCTTTATTCTGAAAAAAAAATCGGATTTTCTAACAATAATATAATATGCGTCATACTAATCAACAAGAATGTTTTCTGCAGTTTGCAAAATGCAGCTCAGCCATTCAGCTGAACTTTAATATAAACGTTTACGGAAGCACATCAACTTTAGAACACTTAACACACATGCAAATTCTCCAATCCAGTTCAGAAACAATCGTGGGACTAGTTCTAATTAAAGCCGTAGTGGCGAGACTAAAATAAAACGCTTGGCTGATTGAGAAAGTGAGAAGCTTCACGATTTCAGCTTGTAAAAGTATCTCCAGCGTCTTAAATAGTATCCGGCGCGGGTTGTTAAATTTATGGAGTCGGCGTGACGGAAAGTTGGTTTTATTTTTGCATATGAATGAATTTCGCGAACAAAAATTGCTTGAAATATCATTTGATAGTGAAATTGAAAAAAAGCATCATAGTTAAACTTAGGAGTAAAAATTATCATGAAAATACAATATCTGCATTAAATATTATTTTGTTAAGTGATACTAAATAAATTTCATAAAATGCATTTTTTGGCCAGGCGCCAATTTTATGGAATTCAAAATAACAACAATGAAAGAAACGCGTTTCACAATAGTGCAATATAGTGCATTCGTTTTGCTCGCTTTCTTACCGGAAGTTTAGTGTTTCGACAACAATAGATTTTATGGTTATAAAAACGATCGCAATAATATTGAATGTGTAATTTTCGCTAATTTATACCATATTCATTAGATTTCTTTAGCCTAGATAGAATTTTAAATTGTTGAAGTATGCATCCAAATGAGGAGTTCGAGCTATTCTTGGCTAAGGCAGCCATAATGCTCCTCCGAACAGCAAACCAACAAAAGAAGTCTTCCCAGGAACCTAAAGGCGAAGAAGCAGTCAGGTTATCTCGAGCTAGCGTCAACCGTTGGCGCAAACCCATAAGGCAAGCAAGCAACAAGAAAATTGCCCTGGTCCTTCAGCGACAGCTTAAATGTGCCTGCTCAACAAATCATGTAGCAACAACTAGCGCTCGTACTGCAGCCGGATTGCCACAATTCTGCAGAAATAATTGAGCCAGGTTTCTCATTGGTTTCTTGGAGCAACTCGCTGTTGAAGCCGCTTTCTATTTATCTCCGTCTCGGAGTATGATTTACTTATCATCAACCCGCCTGGTGCATCGTCCAACAGCCGGGGATCGATTCCAAACAAAATACCTCCTCCAATTCAATGTCAAGGATCGAATGACCATATTCCTTCAACAGATCTCGATTCTCCTGTTACTCGTACTTCTATACCTTTGAAGCACATCTTTATCTCTAGAGTGTCGTACGAAACTTCTGTTGAAGACCTATAGCGCTATGTTGCCAAAATGTTTCGGTCATCCGTTAAAGTTTTTAGTTGTCACAAGTTGACTCAGGAAAATTTAACGGTCAAACCAGTTGCCTCATTTAAATTGGTGATTTCTGCAAACAATGATTTCGCCCCGAATTCGGATTACTGTCCTGCTGGTGTGCTTGTTAAGCCCTTTGCAATGAAACCAAAAAATGTTTGCCGGACAATAAACGGGAACCCAAAGCTCTAGTCACATGTAATCTTAATGAACATTCTTATTATTATCCTAATGTTTATCGCACTGTATCCTCTTTAAACCTCAATGAACATTTTTCAACCTTATTACTGCTCAGCTTAACTTTTTTTCTTCTAATAAAAAGTACAGGTATATCTATATTTTTTACCAAAATGTACAAAGGTTAAGAATCAAAGCTAGAGGAACTCTTTGTCTCCTCTAAATTTTGAGGCTGCTTTAGACAAATTTTACATATTTATTTATAACTTTATTCGCTGCTTTACACCTCTTCAGACGTCCCGTAAAGTAAATCAAAAACTTTGGCTTAGTTGGCGAGTGCTCAATGTCCTACGAGCAAAATATTGTATAAGGCCCATCGTGTGTAGGCACCGTTTAGCTAGATCTAATTTTGGCAGGCTGCGTGGTATTGCCAAGAAAGATATCGAATATGCTCTGTAAACGTATTTGAGTAGTCTGGATAGTTATCTTATGGCTATTATAATAAAAAGCCTTTTTGTCTTATATAACGTCGCTGTAATCTCAGGAATTTACTGACTCATTCGCCCAATTTTTCTCGTCGACCTTTTCTCCCCCCGTTGTAGCGGTGCATCCTGTTGTCTTACCTAATCGCCTTCGTTTCTCAACTTCCTATATTTGTACAGATGAATATTAACTCTCATTTTCCTTTATTTGTACAGATGAATCTGAGTCGAAACTATGATCAATGCTCTTGATCCTAATATCAGCCCTGGAAAGGATGGTTTGCCAAACATATTTGAGAAGTTGTTAGCCTCATAACCAAGTTTTCTTTTGTCTCTCCTTTTCATCCTAAGTTTAAGTACTGGTACTTTCCCTGTCTGTTGGAAAAGTGCTAACATTGTGTCTATTTTTAAAATGGTTTGAACTTAGTTCGTCAGTGTCCAATGATCGTCCTATTTCCTTAATTTCCTGCTTTCCAAAGTTATTTGAATAACCGGTACATAATCGACTGTCAAACTGATTAGCCCTTATTATTGCCCCAGAGCAGCGTGGTTTTCTCAAAGGATACTCCACTGCCTCTAATTCAATGGAGTTCACAAACAGTATTGCATGAGCTTTGGATAGCCAACTATTAGTTGATGTAATCCTTGCAGATTTCTCCAAGGCTTTGACACTATGAATCATCATAATCTTTTTCGAAATTTTGAACTCTTGGCATCTCGGGTGCGTTTCTATCTTATCTAAGTTGGCGTCTCTGTCGAGAAAGTCTCTTTGGTACCACGTCTAGTCCTTTTCATCCTTCATCTGGTGCTCTACAAGGTTCAATTTTTGCACCTTTTCTTTACAAACAGTCTTCCTTTTGTAATTAATTCATCTTACCTCTTGTATGCTGATAACTTCAAAGTATTTCAAGCAGTCAAATCTCATCTAGACTGTCAGCTCTGAATGCTCTAAGCAAATTGTGTACATCAAACTATTTATGTCTTAACGTTAATAAATGTCATAAAATGACTTTTCTCTCAAGGACTCTCGTTTTGCTTTGCTCTCTGAAGTGTTCAATTACATAATTCGATGCACATATTTTGAATGTGATTACTAAGGCGTCTAAGATTTCCGGGTTTACCCTTAGGCATGTACATAAATTTAATAACATCTCTTCTTCTTTACGCCTATTTGTTTGCCTCGTTCGCCCTTTGCTGCAATACTGTTTTGTTATCTGGTCTCCTTGATACTCCTATCTCGTGTCTTCTTTAGAAACGGTCCTTAGAAAGTTTACGCCTTTTTTTGGACCCATTACGATGCGAATTGATTGCTCACTGACTGTGTTCTAAAGACCACCCCTAGCCAATTCCAAGTGGCTCCAAGAATGAGATTCATGTTGAATTAGGAAGTCATTGTGAATACCACGGCGTATTTCAAAAGTTTGGAAACCACGATACCAAGTATATCCCGCCGGGGATATGTTGGTGGACGGGAATACTCTTGGAGGCTAGCATTCTTTGGGGACCCAACGATTTGAAGGTCGCCGTGAGGTTCCTACAGGGATAACACGTAACGACGCTGACTGAATCTGGGCTACGCTTTGGCTAATGAATTAGTATGGATACTTTTAACTGGTGGACACGATGGTTTGAACCTAGTTGCTTTGCAAGGTAGCGTCGAGGTTATATTCGTTGATGACAGCTTGAATTAAACTATCCTACCGTATCTTTCCCGGTAAAACATTGACAGGTCTCGGAGGACGTTCGAAACGCACCATTGAGTTTGCGGTGTAGCTTCCGTTGAAACGGACTCCCGATTAGCGCTGGTCTGGCTCTGAGCACTTGTCCACATAAGGGCTTGTTCCAACCCACGCGTGGCCTCTGTACTATGTAAAGATTATCATGGGAAAAAAAGGCGACTACATACACGAACGGAGATAGCGGCTCCGAGGGACGACCCACTCAAACTAGAGCAATTTCAACTTGAAAGCTAAAAAATAGATGAGAACAATCCAAAAAAGCAAGTGACAATATCAACAACGACGACGGAACCATCAGCTATAAGCACGATGTCAATAGTGCATTGGAAACAGTACTAACGACAAAAATGACGACGAATACAATAAAAGTAAATACGGATGAAAACTAGAGAACAATGGACAAACTGAAATGACTGCGACATTCGGCAGTCGCAACAAAAACAAAAATCATGAAAACGCCAAATTGTCCTAAAAAGGAAAAGTGGCGACTTCTGCAGGACGTGCTAGATGTTCGTGTGGTGAGGGAAAATATACAGAACATCGAAAAATCGATAGTTGCTGCTGCGACCGCTATTGCGGCGACCGAAGCAAGGGTCTTCCCATTTTCCTGAAGTCCACAAAATGATCACGACAGAAAAAGAAAGGAGTGACTAGACATATGAAGTGCCATTGAGCAATTTTATTGCCTTCGTCGAAAATGTTGTGGAAGTACTGTATTCAGAAACAAAAGCCGATAGCCTCTCCCAAGAAAGGAAATTGTAAAACACAATTGCCTTCTAGCGACTCCAAGAAGAGTAACTAATTCAAGAAGTGGGAGGCGTTCTGAAAAGAATATAATCAGCATGGAACTCGCCAAAAATCAGCTGAAGTGTGAAGAATGGGCGTCTTGAACTAGAAAAGCTCCCAGATCGTATAGGGCATTACCGGAGGAGCTGGTTAAAGGCCGAAGAGGACGAAAAGGCCAAAGAAGAGCAGAAGGCTAAAGAAGCGCTGTGGGCTAAGCCTAAAGGGTACTCGCAGATAGCTCCACCATCAAATATCAATGAAAGAATGGCCACCAGCCCAATTGAGAGCGATCGGGGTGAAGAAGAAAAAAAGAGGCACTTGATGGGTGCGGATCGGTAGATTAAGAATTCCAGACAGTGCTCACAAAAAAAAAGCGAAGAACGTCGCAAAGCAACTCCTTCAAAAAGCTCCATAAAATAAAGTTCACACGGACGCCCAACAAGAAAAATGAGCTGATGCGAAACAGGAAAAGAAAATGCTACGCCGAAGATTCCGGCAGCTGGCACTGCTCGTAAAATTCCAAGATGGCCGAAGGTACGCAGAAGTGCTGCGGGAGTAAGTAAGACCCGAAGACATCAACACTGCTATTAAAGCAGTACGACCAATGAGATCGGGGCAGAGACCGACAACAAAGAGGCATTCTGTGATATAGTAAAGCAAGTACAACTGTAGCCTCACTTAACCGAATGGTCGAGGTAGAAGAGGCCATCAAAGGGGAGCTCTCTAGCATGGCCATGATTAAAGCTAGGCTGATACCAGAAAACCATATGGGACCACACATAGCCATCATTGACTTGACCCAAAAGGACACCGAACAATTTCTGAATAAAGGCAAAGTAAATTCAAGTCTCGTTGGCGACAATGAGATTTAGTTCGAGTGATTCTTCGGATGGACTATAAGCTCGTTCAATTATGATACGTGCTGGTTTAAAATCAGAACGTATCGCAGCTGGGTGGACGGACACACGGCTAAAGCGTGGTATTGACCATATCACCTTGTGGAAAGCCAATACATTCGATTAAAATAATGAGATACTTTAAGCAAAGGCCCGAAAAGGGCCGTAGTGCTAAAGTCAAAAAACAAAAAAAAGGGCTGATCATCTGCAGGATACAGTGAAGAGCAGCGTCTCTTCAACTGCGTTGGCTATGGTCATAGCGCACAAGTGTGTAAAGCATCCGCTGGGAGCTCCCTACGCTACCAATGCGGCGAAACGGGGCATAAAATAAAGAGTATACAAAGAAGGTAAAGTGTATCCTTTGCAAGGATGTCGATCCAAGACTGGATCTTGGGCACGTCTTGGGATCAGGAAAATGTTTGGTTTTCCAGGAAGCTCTTGCCAAGGCAAAGTCGCTTTCAATGAGAGGACTGCCTCCACTGCCGGAATTGGAGAAGGCAGTCCTCTCATTGAAAGCTAGGAAGGCTCCAGGTCCAAATGGTGTTGCGGCTGAGGTGTTGTGGCTCGTCTATCACTATTGTCCTGACTTGCTGCTCAGCACATTCAAGGCTTCCTTACGGGACGGGGTTTTCCCGGTACAATGGGAGGTGGCGAGGCTCGTGCTGATCAGCAAGGGGAAAGGAAATCCCGAATCGCCGTCTGCATACCGCCCGTTATGCATGCTAGATACGGCTGGGAAAGTGCTAGAGAAACTCATCAAGGGAAGACTCACTGACGCGATTCGTGCTGCTGAGGACCTATCTCCTCGGCAGTACGGCTTTAGAGCAGGACGTTGATGCGATTGCAGAGGTGGTGAACGCGGTGCAAAAGTAGAGGCATATAGTTGCACCCAGCGACGGATCGTCCTGTTGGTGACACTCGACGTTAGGAATGCCTTCAACTCCGCTAGATGGGTGGATATTCTGGATACGCTGGAAACTCCTTTGCAAGTTTCAGAATATCAAATGCGGCTTTTGAGGAACTACCTAAAGGACCGAAGCCTGCTCTACGACACAACACAGGGCCAACGAAGAATGGGAATTTCATCGGGTGTTGCCCAGGGATTTACCCTTGTCCATACCTGTGGAACGTGTCTTACGACGGGCTACTGAGACCTGAGATGCCAGATGAGTCGCGCTTGGTCGGCTATGCGGATGATGTTGCGGCTCTGGTCACTGGACGCACCGTTGAACAGGCGTAACTTAGACTAGGTATGCTAATGCGCCGAGTGAGGGACCGGATGACTGCTCGCGTTCTCAGTTTAGCACTGGAGAAAACCGAAGTGGTCATCTTGACAAAAAAGAAAATCCCTAGAGTAAGGATGATAAGTGTTGGAGATAAACGAATCGAATCGAAGCCATCGGTGAAGTACCTGGGGCTACTGATCGACTCTAAAATGAGTCTCGCTGAGCAAATCAGGGCAACGGCTGAGAAGGCTGCTTCGGAGTCGACTTATGGCCAACGTAGAGGGATCCAGCCCGTCAAGAAGGCGCCTCTTGATGAGTGCTGTAGGGTTAGTGCTACTGTACGGAACAGAAGTGTGGGGCGACGCTCTCAGTAAGTTGGTATACCGAAAACGCTTGGCTCAGGTACACAGAAGAGGAGCACTGAGAATCGGGCGGCGAGAGTTATTGCAGGTGTGATACATGTCGCCCTCCTTGCTAGAGAGCGCTGCGCTATTTACCTGCGCCGAAACGAGGATGCGAGGGAGACAGTTGTCCGCGGGGAGAGACAGCGCTCACTTAACGATTGGCAGCAGTCTTGGGTCAATTGCACGAAGGGAAGGTGGACTGCGCGCCTCATCACGGATGTGAGACCGTAGCTAAATCAAAAGCATGGTGAGACTGACTTCTATCTGACCCAGCTTTTGAGCGGGCATGGATGTTTTCACTCTTACCTGCACAAGATTGGTAAGTCATGGTCTCCCGATTGTCGGTTTTGCCCAGGGGGGGAGGACAATGCCTACCACACATTTTTTGCGTGTACGAAATGGGTCAGGCTGCGAAGGGAACTCTACAGAGAGACGGGAGAGCACACCCCGGATAATATAGTTGCGGTGATGCTCGAATCGGTTGACAAATGGAACCAGGTGGCACATTATGTTCGGGCAGTCCTAAAATATAAAAGGGACTCGCAGCAGCCGGGGGCGCTGGGGCTGGGGGATCGCTTTCCTGGCACTTCCTCTTCCCCTATCCCCTACCGTTAGGAAAGGGTTCCTCCAGCTCGAAGGTGCCTCACGACGTAACAAAACGAGACCTGGCCCGAAGTAATGTATCAAACGGTTCCAGGGTGGGTTCTCAGGTTGACAAGGGAGGTGTTTAGTGGGTAGTCCACTTGCCTTCTTGCGAGCATGGGAGTCCCACACTCTGTGCATGACTGGCATTCACCTCCCCACCACACAAAAAAAGGCAAAGTCAAAATTTCGATGACCCGTATCCTGAAGGTAAACCTAAACCTAAGCTTTCCGGGAATATCCATATGTTCCGATGTTCTGATGTCGTGTGGGGGACTAAGGAGGCTCTTGAAATATGATGCTCATCTTTGCTTGTTCTTGCTTTCATCAGCGATGATGTTGCCCATGCCGTCACGACAGAGCGTTGTGTTTGGTGGATAACCTCGCTTCAAGCCTTTCACTACTTTGTATGCTTGTTTTGTGTTGTTGCTTGCTGGACTTGCATCGATGCTTCTCAATTAGTCGTCATAGTATTTCCTTTTCTTAGTTGTAATGATCTGATTCGCTACTCTTCTGCGACTTTCTGTTCTCTCATTATTCTCGTTTTTCTACCTAAATATTGCTTGTATGCCTGATTCTTTTTGTTTTACGTATTTTGGCGCTCATCGTCGAACCAATCATTTCTTTTGCGCAGTGTTTGATGTCCGATTATCTGTTATGCCACGGTCTTAATCGCTGCTTTCACTTCAATCCAGAACTCGTTTCTTATTTTCAGCGAAGTGGACTCCCAGATGAGGCTGTTATTCCAGAAAGCATAAAAAAAATCCACAAATTGGTTATGAAAGATCGCAAATTGAAGTTGCACGAGCTAGCCGACATTGTAAAGATATCAGATGGTAGTGTTTTTACGATTTTACTTAAACATTTGGGTATGTGAAAGCTTTGTGCAAAGTGGGTGCCGCGTGAGCTCACAGTGGGCCAAAAACGACTACGCATTGATGCTTCAGAGGAGTGTTTGGCGCTGTTAAGCCGCAATAAAACCGAATTCTTTCGTCGATATGTGACAGTAAATGAAACATGGCCTCACTATTTCACACAAGAATCTAAAAGATAGTCAGCTGAGGGGACAGTAGTCGACGAACCGAATCCAAAGCGAGGAAAGACGCAACAGTTAGCCAGTAAGGTGATGGCGTCTGTATTTTGGAATGCGAACGGAATAATATTCATCGACTATCTCCAAAAAGGAACCACCATCAACAACGACTATCACTGTGCACTTTTGGTTCGATTGACGGCTGAAATCGCAAAGAAACAGCCGCATTCGCAAAAGAAAAAAGTGTTTTTTTACGAAGACAATGCTCCGTGTCACAAATCGATGAAAACGATGGCAAAATTGAATGAATTGGGCTTTGAATTGCTTACATTGCTTACCCATCCACCGTATTGTCTAGATTTGGCCTCCAGCGGCTTTTTCCTGTATTCAGATCTCAAGGGAATGCTTGTTGGAAAGAAATTTAAGTATAATGATGAAGTAATCGCTGAAACTGAGGCCTATTTTGATGAAAAAGAGCAATCGTACTATAAAAGTGGTATCGAAAAGTTGGAAAATCGCTATACTCGTTGTATCGCCCTCGGAGGCAACAATGTTGAATAATAGTATCGAGTTTTGTCAAAATTTTGTTATTTTTTTACTTATCTTACGGACTTATTGTTAGTTTGATCGAGTAATGATTCGAGTTACAATTGGTTCCTCGGTTTGTACGGGTGTCAAGTATGCTTGAGGCCCAACGTTGTTGGACCAGAACGTGGTCGATCTGGTTTTGTGTGCTGCTATCCGGTGATACCCAGGTCATTTTATGAATGCGTCAATGTAGCAAGCAAGTCGAACGTATGACTAGATTTCTGCTACATGCAAAGTCAATCAGACGCTGGCCGTTGTCGTTCGTTTCATCGTGGAGGCTATATCCTCCAGTCGTTCCCCGATGAGATACCTCATTGCCAACCTTAGCGTTGAAATCGCCCAGAATTATTTTTGTGTCGTTTGTAGGCAACGAGTCGACCAGTCTTTCCAGGTGATTGTAGAGCGTTTCCTTCGTTTCTTCGGTCAGGGCATGCACATTTATCAGCCAAATTGTGAAGAGTTTCGCTTTTATACGGGTCGCACACAAACGTTATTGATTCCCATAAAATCAATAACGTGCGATTTGAACTCCCTATCCACAATGAAGGCCACTCAAATTCTCGCTTTCCAGCAGGCTTCCTACTTTTGAATATTGTGTGCGATCTCATATCTTCAATATCACTTCCAGTCCAGTTCGTTTCTTGGATTGCCAGTATGTTTAATGTATGTTTAATGGCCTGTCGCAAAAGGTCCTTAACAGCGCCAGGGTAGTTGAGTGATATGACATTCCAAGATCCAATGGCATAGTGTATATTTCGGTTGCGAGATTGTTGCCGTGAGTCCAATCCGTTCCAAGGCTCTGTTGCAAGTTTCGGAACAATGTAGAGTTAGCCCGTCGCCTCCATTCCGGCGGCATGGTTATTACTTACGATTCTGCTATCAGGCGCGGAAAGACGCACCTTCACCCTCTTATGTCACTACCAAGGCGGTGGAAGTAGGATTTAGTAATAGAGCTGCAGGTTTCTTTGCAGTTATTGGCATTTCTCGACATTTTGTGTCCCATCATTGGGAAACCAGTAAACCCAATGTGCGACCATTTACTACCATTTGTTTGTGGGGCTGAGGATGAGGAATCATGGAAGCTGTGGGTTGAGGAAACAAGGGGTTCCCTCCTCCTTTCTCAAACGGGCTTGGGGCCGCCTACGCCGGAGTTGTTGTGTTTTTTAAGTTATGTGTCGATTTCAATTGAGTTGGTTGGTTCTCCCTGTTTTCAATTCATTAATGTTATTTGTTTGAAAACTTACATTATGTTTTTATAAAATTTGTAACGATTGAGACGATAAAGCGCATTTAAATTTGAAAATAAAATGCACTTTCATTAATTATTTTTCCAAGCCTACTTTACCTCTGGCGTAGAGTTGGAGAAATAGTACTCGAGAATACACGACCCCGTAAAGTTATGTATTCGTACCTGTTTTGAGCATTTCTTCCTCAAATATACTCGTACATATGTATATTCTTTGAATCACCTCATTCAAACAAATGATGGAAAGCTTGTTAAGCTCCATCTATTTAGCATATTATCTTAACAGGTCACGAAGGCAGAACAAGTATTAACTAGACTAAAGTTGTGAACCATGTGTTCCAAATTCATTTTCTTAGTCATTTACAAAGCTGTGGATATGGAAAGTTAAATTTCATAATGTTCTAAACAACGAAACTGATATAAAACATCCAAATACGATAAATTTCAACTTATTTGGAACACCATTAAATCAGAGAGAAAGACTTGAATTTTTTGTTAGAAACGTCTGAATCTGATTCATTTGTTATCGAATTCCATTGAAACCCAACACAAAGAACACAGTACAGGTGTACAATTTACAAGCGAATTTGCAGTTCCATGTTTAAATATGACGATGTACTGAAGTACATACATATAGTATGTAAGTAGAACGCATTTTCCATTTTCACCTGCAGTTCCGACTTGAAATAGTTTTCACATTCATTCCACTCCATTAGCGAGATTTTGTTTTCACTTGAAACCATCAATTCTGATGAATTACGTTTATCATCGAGCATCCAGCAACGTAGCGAAACTGGAAGGTCCACGCCATAAAGACGAGAGTGAACCTAGTGTTCTCGATTGGTACAGGTTTTCAGTAACTTACTCGTATTCATGGTCACAACCTCCTTAACCGATAAAATTGATTACACCGTCGATTTCACAAGAAAGTGTTTCGAGCAGATACTCAAGTTATGTATGAATAATTTATCAAAATAGAACTCCCCGACGGAATACTCGTATGTTGTGATGGTAATGCAGAAATATTTCTAAATGATTTGAGTAAACTCAAAAATTACGGCAATAAGCAAAAGCAGTTGATAATCAATTCCTCACTTTTAATTCGATTAAGATCGCGTAAGCAAGGAATAATTTCTTTTGCCAAGCAGCCTTAAATCCTCATTAACATACTTTTCACTACCAGTTTTACGATAGTGCAAGTGCACTATTAAGAGCAACAATTAGCGGTGCTAAAAGTGAAATATCATCGAGCAAATGCAATTATTTATGTACTTTCAGCATAGCAAACATCAAACTCGCGATAAAAAGTTGAATTCAATTATAATTTCATTTTCGTCAGATTTTATGTTACAATCTCAAAATTCAAGGATCGTGTGAAATGATTTTCACAATTCCTAATGTCTATAGTCCGTGATAATTGGACAATCAATTTTTAAGGTATGCTACAAAATTATTTCACTGCCGACCGACCTGGTTTACTTGCATTCGCACCTGATGAGAACTTATCGGCAATTGAATCTTGGCTAGCATTTTCTCAAACAAAATCTTCGAATCTAATCAAGATGTAATTTACTTTTCGCTTAATTTTTATTTTTCATTTTTGTGTTATTTGCCGAGATTCTTTATTTTCTAAGTAATAAATTGAATTTTGAATCTGTTACGTTATAATTATATATAGATACACCCAGCGGCAAAAGTATTGCAACGTAAAAAATTTCAACATGAATTTTTTTAAACATCAAAGTATATCCTTTCCCTTTTAATTTGCGTTGACTATTAGTCCTGTTTTTTTAGCACTACAGCCCCTCCCGGACGTTCGCTTAGAGATAGTTAAAGTATCTCATTTTCATGACCGTATTGATTTTTTCGGAAGTTGGTTTGGTCATTACCATGCTCCCGTGCGTCTTCTCAGCTATGATATGATCTGATTAAATCAGTACATTTCACCACTGAGTGAACACTCATTGTCTTTCCGAAAAATCCCCTGAACTAAATCACGTTGTTCACCAACGAGATTTGAATCTGGGACCTTCGGCTTATAGGTCTCATGCTCTAACCACTAGACCACACAGACTACCATTAATCCTGTAATCACTGCATGATTATAAAAGGATAAAAGTACATGTATTTTGAAAAATACAAAGCCAGTATTTGCTTTAGAAATTCAAATTAATGATAAACTGCACTATTTCAAAAGTACTGCACAATGCGGCAAAAGTATTGCAACAAAATAATTAACACAGAATCAAATAATTATTAAATATAAAATATAGAAACATTAAAAAAAACGGCATATAAGTGCTCCGTATTACGTTCTTTTGCATGAATAACTGCCTGCAACCTGCGGGAGACCGAGTCTACTAGTCGTTGTATGTAATCCAAGGACACCGTTTCCAAAGTCCTTCGATTTGTTCAATTGTCTTTTCTTGTGTACTTTTCATGTTCATTTTATGAGAACGCTTCAAGTAGGACCAAATATTCTCAATCATCTTCAAATCAGAACTTTGAGGTGGCCCGTTTAAAATGTTGATACCAACGCCATTGAGGGTAATTGTCCATGTCTTCCCTTATGACCCGGAGCGAACCCAGTCGATAGTTTTATGCAGCTTATCACCAAAACGGAATGCATTATCATTTAATAATAGAAGACAGAAACTTGTGTTAAGGTCCCACTGTGAAGTGCATCTAAATCTCCATGGCCATGAACGCAAACACGTCCCCAAAACATAACTGAGCCGTCTCCATGTCTTTGCGTCGGTCGTCCATAGATTTTATTTGTTTTGGTTGTAACCGCTTAAATTGTTTTCCTGTCCATACAATATTCTTCCAGAGTTCCAGTGGCTTATTTAAGTGCTCTTTGGCAAACTGTAAACATTTCTTTTTATTGGCTTCAGAGATAAAACGAGCTTTCCGTGCGACATAAGTTTTAATGCCAGCTTCCTTGCATCTTCTTCTTAAAGTTAGATTACTAAATTTTTTGTTGATGTTCTAGAAACAACCTTATTGGATAAATCTGGATGTTTTTTGACGGTGTTAACAAGAATTCGGTCTTCTTTATCAGTACTCGCACTTTTTCGTCCGCTCCTATTTTTATTTTTTAACGTTCCTTCCATTATCTTTTTATTGTAGGGGATGGTGTAGTAAGATGGGAACTTTAAGGTATTTCATGAATAAAACCCTCCGTTTTTAATTGTATAATGTAGGATTTTTTATTAAGAAAATAATCAGTCTTTCTTCCTTTAATTATAATCAGGCGAAATAAAAAAAAAATATACTTCTCATAAAAATATCCATTTAAAAAAAATAACTACCCCCTTAAGTAAGATGGGGTATAGAATATTTAAACGTCGTCATCTTCACAAATCAGGCAGATATGACAGCTTCGTCATCGTTTTCTTCAATTCCTGCAGAGCTACAATGCGCCCACTTACCGCAAGTCTGGCAAGTGATCCAGTGTATCTTATTCATCTGATGTCTGAGCTCCATCAACATTTTCAGGTCTTTTATTTGTTGGTGTTTTTTTTTATTTTCTTTTTGTTTGTTACCTTTGGTTTCGGTTTCTTACTGTTTTGACTTTCCTCTAATTTTGTTTTATATGGAGATGCAATGATAATAGCTGTTTTTCCTCTTTTTCGAACTTGTTTTGGACTTTTTTGGGTCTTTCGTGGATAAGGCGCTAACTGTTTCGGGGTAACAAGATGGAACGCTGCATTATCCAAAGAATCATTTACTGTTGCCTGCTGTACTAGATATGATGTTGTAGCAGTTGGTCGAGGTAGGGTGTTAGCTGAAGAATTTAAGGCAATGCACGTGGCCGTTTGAGTATCAAGAGCTTACGATATTATTGTCGGTGGAACTGTCAGTGTTCATTGTGAGATCACTGCTATCAATGGCGTTGGAGTTGTATCAGCTTCGTGTTCCTTCTCCGCGTTCAGTTCGATTTTAGTGGCCTCTGCAGCAATGAATTCATCTTCGGTAAAAATGTGTGCACTATAAGGCGAGAGCCTATATGCTTTAAATGCATTAATTGCAGTTGGCATTGTTGCTGCTTGAACAAACGCTTGCCCGAAGAGTTCAGGCCCTTGAAATTGAGAAACTACTTTCCCAGGATTGGATCTTAACCATTCTGTTAGAGCCTGATCAAAAAAGATACTCACATGCCGCATAAAACCAGCATCTGCTGGCTGTGGTTTGTGACTGGTGTGTGGTGGGGAGAATATTATTGTTACATGTCCACACAATTCTGCGAACTACTATCGCAATTGTTTTCGCAATGGTTAATAACATGATGATCAATATTGATTGAAGAGAAGCGACCAAGAAAGTAAACGAATGACGTGAAAAGCTTGTACTTGAAAACACAAGAATAGACCCAAGTAGATCCATGATTAATATCTGAAAGTAAACAAGTGACGTCACTGCACATATTCAGAATATCTCGAATACCCCAGGTCAGAAAATTCACCAAGATACGAAAAATGGATTGAATAAATAGAGACCCTATATAAAGCCGAGCTGAATGAATGGGAGGTATAGTAAAACTGCGATAGTAAAACTGAGATAGTAAAACTGAGATAGTAAATCAGCTATAAGACTGGAGCGCGAATTGAAGGGGATATTGATTGATAGTGAAGTAAAAGTTTTTCGTGATATATTTGAAGACAGATGAAACATAAGTTGATAGTACAAGTGAAAAGTAAATTAAAGTGCGATTTGTAAAATTGTGAAAATAATTATTGTGCATTCTTAGTAAATAAACTCTTTTAATTTAATTTGAAAGAATGTGCGTTTTCACTTTCCCGGAACATTAAACTTATCGGCCGTGAACCATAACACGCGACATTATTGTCACGCCATGTTTACGTGCTCTATCGATTAACTACAAATTTTGGCTGTGGGAGGCATGACCATCTAAGATCAGCATGACTGGGTTGGTCTTAGAAGCGTTGGGAGTTTCACAAATTTCTGAAACCATCTTAAGAAAATGCCTGCAGGGATCCACCCAGAATCTGAACATTCAGCCCATGAGTTTGTACGTTTTCTGGGATATATAAACATATGAGGAAAATATGTCCCTGCAGCGTCAAAACAGATTTCAATCGTTATAGTTGTGCCTCGTTCGGCCGATGTTAAAGCTTCCACTTGCTTTTTACCTGTTGCTGTGATCACTTTGGACCGTGATTTTGGCACTACCGAAACACCTGTCTCCTCACAGTTATAAATCCTGTCTGGAGTAAAAGGGTTATCATCAAGTGTTTTTCCTAGCAGTTAAAAAATGTTTCCATCAGACACTCTTTTAAACCCAGCAGCACGATCCGCTGACGTATTTTCGGTTTAGAAATCCAGGCAGCCAGCCCTTACCAGCTTTTTCCTTGAGATCATTAAATTTATATTGTTTGTTGTTGCAAACTGCTAACTTATAAGCTAACTTCTAGAATTTGGAAATTTACAAACCAAATAATCTTCCTTCCATTTCCTTTAAATAAGTTATAAGTATTTGTTCTTCTTCTTCTTCAAAAAACACTGTTGTAATTGGACCCAAGGAAAACTTGACATTTAGTACACTATTCCCCCTGGCCGATTTTTCGTTTATAATTGCGAATCATACTCTTGAAAAAAATTGGTTGTCTGTAAAGTCGGTTCATTGTGCTATTAACAACTTCCTGTAAATAAATTTTTAATAGCACATTGTTACTTGTAATTAATCTGTATATTTTGAGTTATGACGTTATCACGTAAAATTATCGTCTGTAACCCGACTTTACAGACAACTAATTTCTTCTAATATCACTCCGGCTTGCATTTAGAACTTGTTTGACATGCCAACGTGTTCTCACCTGTGTCTTCAGAATGATGCGATTTCACGTGGAACCAGCGACAGACGGAGCACTTGTTGTTGAACGCAAAGCACTCACCTGAAAGTCGTTTAAGTAGGTCCAGTGCGTGAATTTGACAGATAACGAATAATTAGAGCACATGAATTCAATTTGCCATTGTTTTGAGTTAATTTAATGAAAGTTTATTGATGGCGTGACGCGCAACACGTCCCGAACCAACAAAACACTCAACACTATACCACAATATTTAAATCCAGTTTTCTTAGACGAGAAGAATTCGACATCAAGAGGAAAAAAACAAGACGCATGAATCCTGGAAATTTCGTAACGGCCTAGCCACATGCACTGCAACTAATACGTACATATCTGTTGAGCCTCCGAAACAAGACTCTCATCTATCGACTGCTCAAGGGGAAAGATTTCACATGAGAGACTGGAAATGCGTTCTTCGTCTCAGGATGAAAATGGTCAGGACGCACATCTCATGTATAGTATGTTACTCGTGTTCACTTGTCGACGGTTGACAATGAAACACATACATTGAAAAAATGTGTATCGTATACAAAGTGAGCATGAGTGCAACGTTGGACCATGTAGACCTCAGATAGGGTTTAGCTAACCTGAATGTCAAAATAGGTCGTAATCCTGTTTATGAATGCGTCTGACCTGGTCCGATGATCGCATTTCATCCGAATCTTCTATTTCTATTTTTCGTATGCGTATGCACGTATTTTGTTGGAGCTAATTTATCACAAGCCAAAAATACAATAGAAGATTGAGATAAAATACGATCCTCCGGCCATTGGGCCGATTTATTAGACGTTATCACTTCAAAAATAATGAAATTAACTCAACTAATAACGATACTTTTGAATTAAATCAAAATCCTAAAAGCACATATCAGCGGGTAAGATGGGGTACCAACCCCGTCTTTCCCGCAAGCAGGTACCCCATCTTTCCCAAACTGGACTTATAAGTTGTACTAGATTTTTTAAGGTTGTAAATCAAAGGAAGCCGGAACGAATGAGAATAGTAAAATAAACAAACATCAATAAAAAATATGTTACGCATCTTGTATATCATATATTATGAACAGTTACGCAATTTATATACATCGATACCTAGATAAAACCATTTAAAATTAAAAAACAAGTTGAAGTAGCAGGAGAGTGCTCCTGCCAGAAGGGTATTGCAAAACAATTAGTAAACCAAACAATATATTCTGCATATCAAAACTTGACTTATATACAGATTCCATAAACTGAGTTCGAAGAAATATTATGGTTATTATATTTTTGTATTCGCCGCCATTTTGTTTCAAGCGTTTTGAGCCCCTCGTTTAGTTAGTCATGATAACACATCAATATTACGAACCATACCTGAAATTTTTATCAAAATTCCTACATAGTGGCTAGGTCCGGTGCAAACGTGTATCTCCCTAGTATCACGTGTTAATGTTGTTGTAATTGTTAAATATTCAATCGGCTGTAACTTTGCTGCTTATTGTTCGACTATTGTGAAATTTTTAGAATACATACAATTGGTTTCAAAAAACTTAAATTTTTGGGAAATTTTAGGGCTCCGTTTTGATTTTATAGGCAAAAATGTGAAATTTATAAAATGTACTATTATTAACAAAGTAGACTGAATTTCGACTTCTAAGTTATTTGTTGCCCTTGTACTCCTTAAGTCTCACCTCTGTGATTTTTTTCAGATTTTTCGGATGAAAGGTGTCCAATCGCGAGGGGGAACACACAAAATTTTCGTACATTTCCCCTTCCAATGCACCCCTCAAAGCAAAATTTGTCATTTTAAGACCTGTTTTGAAAAGTTCTCATCAAGACCTTTTATTTGATACCCATATTGCCTACATGCGATGAAACTTTTTTTCGGGGGCCACTCGCGTATATGGGGAGACCCCCCTTGAACACCTTATAAAATTTTTTTAGGTTAGTGAAGAAAGACAATACAACACATGGAAGAAAAAAGCAAGGATAATGACCAAATTAGCTACTCTGTGCATGGCGGAAAACGATTTCACTTTTAAGGGACAATTTTTCAAACCGAAGTCTGGAGCAACAATGGGAAACCGTCTTTCGCCGTTCCTTAGTGAAATATTTATGGAGTGGCTGGAAAGTAAAATTGCTGATGAAGGATGGATGCCTCATACGAGTATATGGCTACGATATGTGGGTGATGTGTTCGCTGTTATTAAAGAGAATGAAGCACTGAGCCTCCTAGGGAAGCTGAATTTCATACATAAGAATATCTAGTTCTCAATGGAGTAAGAAAGTGAGCAATCAATTTGATTTTTGGACATGATGATCACGAGGATGTCAGGCACTATCGGGTTTGATATATTTAGGAAAAGTACGAGAACACAACGGACCGTACAAGCTACATCAAACCACAGCTTCCTGCAGAAAATGGCATCTTTCCGAACGAGGCTTCACCGCATGCTACGAGTAACTACACCTTAAAGCAGAGAAAACCGGTAAATTACCATCGAAAATAAAAACATTGAAAGGAAGAGGAGAGGATTCGTAGTGCGTATCATGAGGGTATAGACAAAACAATGTTGCTAGGATTTCAACAATTACGATTAAAGGATGCGGTTATTTCTGGGCCAATGATACTGGAACTGCATCAAAATTGACAATTAAAATAGGTATAACCGATTTTGAGCCAAGCAATGATTATTTACAGCGTTGGAAATTTAAAAACAATAGTAAAAATGCTAAGTTCCATGGAGAAAAATCAGCTTCTGATGAAATAACAGCCAACTATTGGATATACTGCTAGATATGATCAAGGACTACGACCCTGAAGACATTCTCAACGCAGATGAATCAGGGCTTTTTTTACAAGGCCCTTCCCCGTGGCACTCTTCATTGTGGAAAAGATTCTGTAGCAAGCGGGAAAGTTTAAAAAGACCGTTTAACGTTATTATTCATAACAAATATGAATGGAACAAAAAAATATAATCATGTCATTGGGCGTTCTGAGCAACCTCGTTGCTTCCGGGGAAAAACATTCCTTTACTCTACTTTTCCAACCGTCAAGCTTGGATGACTAGTGACATATGGATCCGAATAATCACAGCATTCGATGTGCAGATTACCAACAATAATATAAAAGTTGTCCTTTTTATAGGTAACGCTGTTGTCATAAGTTGACTGAAGAAACTGTACTAAAAAGCGTCATAATTATTTACCTGCCAGCGAATGCGACCTTAAGATCAGGGAATTATACGGATGTTTAAAGCATATTTTTGGCAACAAAAAGTCCGCAAGTAAATCTTGGCGATTGAAGCAGGTTCATCAAGTCAGAACTTCTGCAAATCATTCGATGTTTTTCCAGCGTTAAATTTTATAACGAAATCTTGGCGTTTCGTGAAGCCCACAACAATTCAGAACTGCTTACGCAAGGCTGGATTTTTTCATCAATCATCACTGGAAGTAACTCAGAGGGAAGAAGAAATCATCGAATTGCCGATAGCAGAGGTTCAGTTCAATGAACTTCTAACCTGCGATGACAACCTCGATTGTTATGGGGAACTGGATGAAGATGAAATCGTCAAAGGATTTCGATTCGAAAATGAACATCACTCCGATGATGAAGAACTAATTGAATCTGGAGAATCTCCAGCTACTGTAACTTTACAAGATGCGCTCAATTCCCTCTCTAAAATCAAACAATACCTAACCATAATGGGAGAAGAAGAAAGTCTGATGAAATGTACGGATAAAAATGTAATCGAAAAAAAAAATATCTGATTTCTTACACAATAAAAAATAAAAAAATACTCTTAAATATAACAGTGTTCTTTGTATTATGTGTTTCTATGGAATTTGCATCTAGAAAATTTGAATTCTGTTTTATTGTTTCTGTTGAGAATAAAAATACATTTATGCTATGAAAACTTTTATTTTCAAATATTTTTCTGATAAAAAACCTTCAAATTTAGCGAAGAAACAAAATTACTGCGCGACCCGCACAAGTGTACAACCCGGTTAAGTGCACAAAAAGTTTCTGGATTTTCGATGTGCACTTACGAGTATCCGAGTTTTACTGCATATTGGATAATAGAATTTGATGAGCAGATCATTTAGAGCCCGATATATGTTGGATATAGTCCAGTGAAAAACTTATATAGAAATGTTTTCAAAATGAGAAAATAAATTATTTTGAACGACATATGAATTGAAATTTACCAAAAAGAAGGTTCTACCCTCTTCAGTATGACAAAAAATCCCCTTCAAATTTTGATAACACCAGTTGAAATGAGTTTAAACAGCCCTCCAATAAAACTTCGTAAATCGATCAGCTTTATCTAACTTAAAGCTGTCTCAGTTAAAAACATTCTATTATTTTTAATCTATTCTGGGAACGTGCAAAGCGAAACAGAGTAAGATAATGTCGCAATCAATAATTTCAGGTGAACTAACTAAACTTGTTGCACTGATAAGAAAGCTTTATAGAACGTTACAATGACTAATTTTATTATTCCCGCAAGTGGAGTGTTCTGAATATGGAAATTATTTTGTTGAAACTGACTCATTTTTAATACCACACAAGTAAATTTGTTTAATTTCAAATCATACGTAGTGTATCATAATCAAAATATGGTTTAAAATGTTGTTATGAGAAAATGTGTAGAGTTTTGATAATATCTGACCTGGAGAGTTCCATGCCGTTTTATATTGATTACTTTCAAAACATACATTCGGGAAAGAGTAAGTGATATTGCAGAATTCCACGCAATATATATAATATTTAAAATATGAAAATACTACGTCAGAAAATCGGAACAAAATTATTAAGAAAATCATCCTCAATTCAAGGAGTACATACAACTGATAGTATGTTTCACTTTTATAAATAACGACTTTCATTTAATTGCCGTAACAGAAAACCAAACAAAATGACTAATAATTGGCCGTTTGAACTACTGATAATACAAATGAATAAGTAAAGCCAGTAGTTTAAATTTAATGGGATTTTAAGTGATAATTAGTTGTTATTAAACTCAATTAGAAACATAATTTAAAGTATTGAAATAAATTTGAGTTTATTAAAAAATTTTACTAACGATTAATTTCGGATCGATTTTGAAACTATTTAGATATTTTAAGTGAGTACGCATTTTAAATCATTGATACTTTAAAAAGGTAAAGACAATAATCTGAAATGCATAGGAGTATTTTTCTTCCACATTATCAATTCGGTTCCCAACGATGAGTGGCGGCCCCCTGAAATCGATGACTGAGTTTATCACTCAATTAAAAAATACCCCCCTTCTGTGTATGTGCGAGGGGTGTTCAAAAAGTAAGGTGACCTTGTATTTTTAGGAAAAAATATTTATTTAGCATGTTCACCAATATTTATGTTGTCTTCTTCAAAGTATTCAATACACTTGTGCCAACGCTTTTTCCAATCTTCCAATCTTTTCGGTATAGCATTGAGCTCTTCCAGCGATGCAGTCCTCATCTCCTCAATTGTTACAAATCTCCGGCCTTTTGGAACAAGAAATAAGATCCGGTGAATGCGGTGGCTAAGGCATGATTGTGGTGTCGTTTTCAGCCAAAAAAATTCAATTTTTGAACCTTTACGGTAAATGAAAAATAAAATATTTCAGATTTATCTTAAAATTTTATATGTACGAAACATATTAAACTTTAACATAAATAAGAAACCTATGTGGAAGGCCACCCTATCCAGTAAGAGCCCCCTATAAGTATTAAGAAAGGAAGGAGCTATAACCTGATGGCTAGCTCAGGAGAGGAGTATCCAGCCACCGTGGTGGGTCCCATACCTAGTCGAAATCTCAGAAATGAGAAGACCGAGAGGTTGATGTTTCTTCTTCTTCGTAGCACTACAGCTCCTCTCGGGCCTTCGCTTCCTGCAAATAGCGCCTCCGACTGTCTCGGTCCATCGACCACGTTCTTCCATTTCGAAATCCGAGCAGCGATGAACTGTCTTCGTCAACCGAGTCAGACCAGCGTTTCCTCGGTTTCCCCACTGATCTCCGGCCTTCAATTCTCCCAACGAATAACTTTTTGGGTATCCGTTGTTCGTCCATACGATTCATGTGTCCCGCCCATTGCAGCTTCCGTAGTCTTAGAATCGTTGAGAACTCCGGCTCGTCAAAAATTTCAAATAGCTCATGGTTGTATCGAATTTGCCATTGGTCCTCGTCTAGCTTCATTCTGATTATTCGTCTCAGGATCCGTCGCTTAAAGGCATTCAATATATTTGCGGATGCTTGGGTTAGGGTCCATGTTTCATACCCATAGTATAACACAGGTCTTATCACAGATTTGTATACTTGGAGCTTGTATATGCAGCTGCTCTTCAAGATCACCAAAGCTGGATAAAATATTTTATTTGCTAGCTGTATTCTTCGGCGTATTCCGTCCCTTTCATTGCCCGTTTTCGTTATTTTAGCGCCTAAATACACAAAAATTTTTGATACTTTATTCGCCAAGTGTGGTGTTTTGTGTACTTGAGCTATTTTTCCTCCACTGCGTCATGAGCTTTGTTTTATTTTCATTGATTTGTAGCCCTGCTAGTGTTGCTTCGCTTCGAGTTTCAGGAAGAGTTCTTTGGCAGTTCTTAATGACCGTGATAAAATGTATATATTGTCCGCATAGGCTACTACTTGGCTCGACTTGAATAGTAATGTACCTCACGTATCGACAGAGCCAAATTGAATAGCAATGGGGCCAGCCAATCTCCCTGTTTTAGTCCGATATTTGTGTCAAAGGCATCGGTGAGTTGGTTATTGATGCGGACTTGGGAGGTCGTCAACTTCATTGTTATTTTGGTAAGATGGGCTAATTTGGCTGGGATGCCAAAGCAAAGCATTATTTGGTACAGTACGTTATGATCAATACTGTCGTTTGCTTGCTTAAAGGCAATGAAAATTTGGTGTACGTCTTTGTTGAACTCCCAGCATTTTTCAAGTACCTGCTTGACTGTGAACAATTGGTCTGTTGTCGATGTACCTGCTATGAAACCACGTTGATACTCCCCAATAATACTATTGGTGAATGATCCGACTTTATTTTCTAAGATCTTTGAAAATATTTTATACGCCGGACAAAGTAGTTTTATGCCTCTATAATTTTTGCACTGTAGCTTGTTACCTTTTTGAAGTGAAATTACTTTACTGGGGGGTAAAAATTTTCAGATGTAACAAAAAAGCAGAACCGTTTACACTCTGAGCGGACAGCAAAACGACATTCGCAAGACAATCTGTTTTCAATAGGAGTTTACTCATGCTGCAATATAAATTGCTGACTGAATCATTGCATACCGCCCAAACCCTTATTGGTAATAGTAAGGTAGTCTGTTGGGTTGCTTGGTGATTGCCTAGGATAGTGGCCATGCGATGGATTGTGATGAAAAGAGAATGAGTGCAATGCATTGAAGTGGTGACGACGGATGGTCTTTGGTGGGTATTTGGGGAGCATGGGCAAATGGATGGTGATTTGGTGGTACCTGCGCTTGGTCCTGGCATGGGTGCCTCCAATGTTCAATGTATTGAAGTCGCGACAACGGCTGTACATTGGTAGGTATGTGGGGACCATGAATGAGTGAATGGTGGTGTGGCAGTACCTGTGCTTGGTTCTAGCATCGATGCTGCTGATGAGCATTCTATTCAAGAGGGGAACAATCGTTGGTGGGTATTTGGGAATCATGGGCGAGTACATGATGGTTCATTTGTAGCCGTACTTGGTCCTAGCACGGATGTCGCTGATGTGTAATATATTGAAGTCGCAAAGACTGGTGGGTCTTCGGGGACCATGGGTGAACCAATGGTGGTTCGGCGGTAGCCATGCTTGCTCCTAGGACCAATGCCGCTGACTCGTAATGCATTGAAGTGGTGACGATGGATGATAGTTGGTTGGTCGTTGGTAATGATTGGCGAATGAATGGTGGCGCCTAACACTGATGCCTCCGGTCTGCAGTACTTTGAAATGACGACGGCAGATGATAGTTGGTGGGTAATGATGAGCAAACGCATGATGGTTCGGCGGTAGTGCTTACTTCTAGCACCAATTCTGCTGATGTGCAATGTATTAAAATGATGATGACGAATGATAGTTTGTGGATTGTCAGAGATCATAGGCAAATATATGATGGGTTGGCGCAAGCCGTCCTTGGTCGTAGTGCCGATGCTGCCAATATGAAATTTATTGAGCTGGTGACGACGAGTAGTCGTTGGTGGGTTGTTACCCTGCCTCGAGGGTGCTCCGATTGAGGGTTCTGCGGGCCCCGGTTTTGCTCGTCAGAGACGGGCGTGGGCGCCACTCGCTTTAGCCCTAAACCCCCAAGTTAACCGCCAAGCGAGCGGACGGTTTATCGGAGAAATTTCACGCACCAAAACTGAGAATCCCTAACTCTGCGCCAGGAATAAACCGCTAACGGAATCCCAACAACACAACCTATCCCCGAATGCGATTTCCATTAAGCTGGGAGGCGGGAAAAACTATGAGGCGATATCCCAAAATTTATAGGGGACCACCTAGAACTCGTATAACTCACTCTTCCACGTTATCCGCGAGCCAAGTTAACAATCATCAAGACTTAAATTTTCACTAAATTCAATATTTAATTCGAAGAAATCTGAAACCTTTAACAATTCACTATAAAAAATCATGCTTAAACTTAAAGGAAAATGTTTTTCTGTTCTAATAATACTTGAAATTGAATCACTTACTATTAAACGTACATACGTAGGGGGGCCCCGGGTATTTCCGCCGTTAATCCACGTTTCTGCGCCGCTACCTCCAGTAATTTTGCCACCTTTTCCAGCTAGAGTTCTGAATACTTCTTGTGGCTCCGATTCCACCCACTGAATTGCCGCCGCCAACCTTGATATCGCCCTTGTGGTCGCTGGAACTTCAAACAATCTTCCTTGGACTTCAATCAATCTTCCTTGCCGCCAACCTGAATACCGCCGTTGCTGAGACTTCAATCAATCTTCCTGGTGCTTCCGTCGTCTCCAAAGGTCGTTCCGCTAAAGAGAGCGATTCCATCGTTCACAGGTCCCTCGTCAATTCATCTCCAGCGGGAACCCGTTACGTTTTTTTCGCGGGAAACGAAATTTGTTACAGCTGTGCGCAATCTACCAGCGAGCACTCAAACTGTTTTGATATTGGGTAATTGCAATATAAATTTCCCTTCAACTAGCACATTCGTGAATGTTTAATAATTTAAATATCGAAGAGTTATTTTTAAGCAAAAACGAAAAGCTGGTGGCATATTCCATAATATGTGGTTATATTCTTAAGTTGGATATACTTGATGAGGATGTTTTCGATTGATAAGTGTTGAATGGGATTGATCGGTGAGTTGAACGAGTGAATTTATTCCTTGAAGTCGTATTGATTCTAGCATCATTGCTAATTGCAGTTGCTGTAGTTATTGTCGCCGTAATCTTGTGCTGGTACGTCGAAATTGGTCAATTTTGCATCTCCGTGTGAAGGGCGTTCGCTCGACTTATGTCCATATGCATTTTGATTGTAACTACTCAACCCCTGGTGCACCTCACGGCACATATAGGTGATTTGTCGTTCTGTTGACGGACCCGATACTTGATGTATATCCTGCAAATGCCACTACCACAATATCCCATTGGATGCAAAATTTCATGGCATCGCAAAGCAACCGTATGACAGTTTCTGTGTCCTGATGTTCAAGGGCGCTATAAATTGAAGCTACAAAGTCGGAGGAATCGCAGTCGATGGCCATTTGTTCTTGTTGTGTTGGTGTTGCGTGAGGGGAAGCTTTTCCTTTTCCTTGTCTGCTGTGAAAGTGGATTTACCTGGCAGACTTACGCACTAGTTACATACATAGTTGCTTTACTTTACACAGTGATTTTCTTTTTCCAAAATTCAAACATCTCTCTGAATTTTAATTTCACAATAATTCCTAAATTTAAACCTTGGCTCACGATGGCTAATGCATCTCGGTGCTCAAAATAAATTCTTCATTTCTTTTTACGGTCTTGCGTGGGTAGTATACGAGAGCTTTCCTTCCAGGTGGTCGGGTGGGAAACAAGAGTCACTCGTAACAAGGTGTTTGGGGATCATGGATGGTTCCACGGTAGCCATGCTTGCTTCTAGCACCGACATCAATCATGTATTGAAATAGCGACGACGGATGATGGTTTGTGGGTCGTTGGAGATCATAGGAAAAAACATGATGGTTTAGCGGTAGCCGTTCTTTGTGTGAGCACTGATGCGACTGATGGTGGATCAGTGTTGGGGGGTTGTTGATGAACATGATGGTTCGGTAGTAGAAGTCCTTGGTCCTGGCACCAATGCTGCTGATGTGCAATGTATTGAAATGGTGACGGTAGATATGGTTTGAAGGTCGTTGGGGATCATGGGTGGATGCAAGGTGATTTGGAAATTGCTATGCTTGCTTCTACCACTGCAATGTATAGAAGTGGTGACAACGGCTTATGGTTGGCTGGTCGCTGATCATTATGGGTCCTCTGTCCTAGCATTGATGCCGCCGATATACAATGGATTAAAGTAGCGATGGTGAATGAGATTTTGTGGATGTTTGATGATCATAAGTGAATGTATGATGGTACGATGGTACCCGTCGTTGGTCCTCACACTGATTCCAGCGATATGCAATCAATTGAAGTGGTGACGGCAGATGATGTTTTGTGGGTGGTTGATGATCAGAGGTGTTGGTTCTTTGCTTACGATCGGACAATTTTTAAGTGTAATGGAACCACTTTCCATTTAAGCTGACTAGTTAGGTATGTTGTGGCGAAAATGGCAGTTATGGAGAGTACCTTGCGTAGGATGTCATATAAAATAATACAGGGTTTTCCAATAAGGGGTGTTATTTTGATATTAAAAGAAAAATGCCATTTTTTAATATAAATGATCGGATGATTATTTCATTATAAAGAGAAAGGTATGCCGTCAATAGTGAAAAATAACATCAGGCAAATGACCACCACGACCACGCTTACAGGACCATATCCTTTTCATGAAATATTCCATAACTAAATCGCTAAGTGGCTGCCCTATGTCCTCGATAGCCTCACGAATTCCATCTTTGAGGTCTTGAATCGTCGCTGGACTGTTCGCGTAGACCTTCTCTTTCACGTGGTCCCAAAGGAAAAAGTCGCACGGTTTTAAATCATAAGATCTCGGTGGCCAATTGTGACCACCTCTTCGAGAGATAACATGGTCTGGAAACTTTCCCCGTGAAAGATCAATGGTTTCGTTGCTTGTGTGGCACGTAGCGCCGTTTTGTTGAAAGTAAACATTGTCCAGATCAATACCATTCAATTCTGGCGATAAAAAATCATTAATCATCCCTCGATAGCGCAATCCATTCACCGCAACTGTTGCTCCAGCCTTATTTTCGAAAAAGTAAGGTCCAATGACTCCGCCGGACCATAAACCGCACCAAACAGTCACACGTTGAGGATAGAGAGGCTCATCAATAACTCTTGGGTTTGCCGAGACCCAGATGCGACAATTTTGCTTGTTAACGAAGCCACCGAGGTGGAAATGGGCCTCATCACTCAAGATGAATTTCAATGAAATTCCGGATCATTTTCATGCATTTCAGGGACCCAATCAGCAAAGACACGATGTTGTTGATGATCGACCCGCTTGAGTTCCTGTCTCAACTGAACTTTATAAGCCTTAAGATCCAAATCTTTATGCAAAATACGGTATAATGACGTTTGTGGAATGCCTCATTCCAAAGAACGACGAGGAATGTAGAAACCTGGGTTTTCTTCAACACTTTCGGCTACATCAGCAATATTCTCGGCTGTTCTTGAGTGACGTGCACGGGTTTTATTCTTCATATCACCAAGTTGTCCCAAAAGCTCGAATTTTTCCACCAATTTCTGTATTGCGGTCCGACAAGGTGCTTCACGACGACCCAAAAATGTTCGAGTTTTACGAACCGTCTCTGCCAAATTTTTACCATTTTCATAGTGAATTTGAATAATTTCAATGCGTTGTTGGAGCGTGTATCGTTCCATTTTTATTAATGGGGTAGTTTCTACTTGACAAATGTCAAAAAATGACAGCTTCAAAAGTGACATCTACTGAAATAGCGGACTATTTGAAATAACACCTCTTATTGGAAAACCCTTTATATTTTGAATTTGACTTTGTTAAATGTTTCTAAAATTCCGGTGTGTAAGCTTTCCTGAACGTGGTAAAGCGAAATTTGTTTAACGGCTTCTACCTTCGTTTCAACGTCTTGAGCCCTAAGTGAACATCGTAGGAATTTAATTTGCTTATCGTTCGAGAATAGTTCCCGAAGTTTTTCTTGAAGGATATTGTATTTATGATCTGATAGTTCAGAATATATGCCAGTGGTCCCTTTTCGGATGTATCTTCGAAGAATATCTCCGAGATTTTCAAAATCGTATTCGGCGATATAAATAATACGCTTCTTGTGCATAAATTATATTTCTGATAGTTTATTGTTCGTAAGAATAATTTGTGTATTGTATCTGTTAACAATTTCTTCTTTGATTGGGATATGGTCTTAGAGTTCTTCCTCCGTTGAGTGTATTGTTGCCATGGTAGCATCATCGTCGTCGTTTTCGATGTTTAAAAGCATTCCCAGATCAGAAAATGTATTTGTGTTTGTTTTATGGGAATCCGATTTAACGGATTTGGATTCTTCCATTCTACTCAGAAAATCGGCTACACGATTTTTCTTTCCTTTGATATATTCGATGTGAAGCTGATATTCGCCTAATTTCAATAACCACCTTCGGTGTCTTGGAGAGAGGTCCGTGCTTTTATACTTCGCTTGCAGATATTTGATTGGCTGGTGATCCGTAAGGGTTTTAAATTTATTGCCATATAGGTATGGTATGAAATATCCCACAGACCATATTACAGCCAAAAATGCTTTACCTGTCGTGAAATAGTTACGCTCGTGACATTCTAGATGCAAAGCAAACAGGGTGACCCTCTTGTGAAAAAACGGCGCCTATTGCATAATTTGAGGCATCTGTGGTGAGCTGAAAACGCAAAATTGGGTGCGAGCTTATTAGTGTCCTAAGTTTTTCGAATGCTTCGACATCATTCCGATCTTTTGTATTTTTCGGAATCTTTTCTTTAAAATTTCATCATAGGCTGTGCCGCTTTGGCGTGATCTCGTATGAATTTACGATAATAACCTGTTAGTCCTAAAAAGCTTTTGAGCTGTTTCTCGTTTCAAGGTAATTTTAATTCTTCAATAATTTTAATCTTTCGGTTGGGTTTTATACCTTCTTTAGTAATAACATGTCCTAAAAAACTGGTTTCTCTTTGCGTAAAATTGCATTTGGCGATTTAAACTTTGAGTCAATTTTCTTTACAAACTTTAAAAATGCCTGTTATTGCATCAATATGCTCCTGTAATGAGGTACTTAATATGAGAACGTCATCTAGATAGACGACGCAGGTTTTATTCATGAATTCTCAGAGCACCTCATTGATGAGTCTCTGGAATGTCGCTGGCGCATTTTTCAGACCAAACGGCATTCCCAGTTACAAAGGCCATTTAATGCCTGTCCTCCTCCTTCAACAAAATTTGATGATAGCATTTCGCAAGGTCTTTCGTCGACGAGTATTGTGCTCTACCAAAGTTTGTCCAACAGAGAATCAATATTTGGTAGAAAATATTTATCATCTACAGTAACACTAGCCGAAACTTTTTATTTCCTGAGTTGCCACTCTTTTTAGGAATTACAATCAATGGACTTGAGTATTTCGAACAGCTTTTCGAATTATTCCTTGTGATTCCGTCTGCGTACCACCTCTTCATGCTTAGGGGGTTACCGGTAAAGTCTTGCATTTATTGAGCATCTGTAATTGTTTTAATTTCGTGCTCAACGGATGGAGTACTTGTTAATGTGTCTCCTTCTTTATAAAAAATACCTTCGAACGTTTTATTACCTTTGTAATGTCCGTATATTCCTCTTCATTCAAATGTTCTAGTTTTAGTCTTTCTAAAAAATTATTTTGGGTACTTTCTAATGAACAAATTTCATTGAGAGTGTATGGAGTATTTATGAATTTAATTATTTGTCCATTTAAGGAAATTGTTTTTTCAATTAAAGGTTCTGGTGTACAGGGTATGTAATAAGTAATAATAAGTAACCGGTCTGAGCCTGCCCCGCGCCGTCAAAGCGTCTGCTAACCAGTATCTGGTGCTGTAGTGGTGGTGGGGGTCTAGGTAAAGGGAACCGAGCTGCAGCAGTTTCCTCCAAGCGCTTGGAGATATAGCATCGAGCGAAGGCGGAGTGCTTGTTCAAATACGTCGTCGGAGTGAAAATGGAGCGTACGATCGAGCAACGTGTTAGCATCAAATTTTGTGTCAAACTCAAGAAAACGGCCACGGCAACTCTTCAAATGATTCAAGTGGCTTACGGTGAGGATGCATTGTCCAGAACTCAAGTGTTTCAGTGGCACAGAAATTTTCGGGAGGGCCGCAATGATGTCCATGACAAACAGCGCGTCGGGCCTCCATCAACGAGTCACACGGACACAAATGTGCAAAAAGTGCGTGATGTGTTGAACAGTGATCGTCGTCTGAGCATTCGGGTTATCGCAGATGAAGTTGGACTAACCGCCCGAGTTCGCCGGGTCCGTCCGGAGATTGCCGATTCGTGGATCCTCCATCACGACAATGCTCCGTCGCACACCTGCCTGCTCGTCACCGAGCAGTTGGCCAAACAGTCGAGGGCAACGTTGCCACAGCCTCCTTACAGCCCAGATATGGCACCAGCGGACTTCTTTCTGTTCCCCAAGATCAAGAGACACCTTAAGGAGACGCGGTTCGGGACTCTGGAAAACGTTCGAAAAGTGCGTGATGTGTTGAACAGTGATCGTCGTCTGAGCATTCGGGCTATCGCAGATGAGGTTGGACTAACGGCCCGAGTTCGCCGAGTCCGTCCGGAGATTGCCGATTCGTGGATCCTCCATCACGACAATGCTCCGTCGCACACCTGCCTGCTCGTCACCGAGCAGTTGGCCAAACAGTCGAGGGCAACGTGCCACAGCCTCCTTACAGCCCGGATATGGCACCAGCGGACTTCTTTCTGTTCCCCAAGATCAAGAGACACCTTAAGGGGACGCGGTTCGGGACAGCATCGCGGCTCCCGACTTCCAGGGAGCGTTCAGGGATTGGAAAATCCGGTATCAGCGTGTTATCGACTCCAATGAAGACTACTTTGAAGATTTCTAAAGAAAAATTGTACATATTTTGCCAATAAAAAATTTCCTGAGGTCAGTCCGGTTATTTATTATATAAGAAGGTCAATACCAATTATGAACCGGTATTTTCTTCTCCATAAGGATTTAACTTTCCATCTAATTCTGGCTGCAGATGGTAGTTTAAGTTCCCTAGGAGCAACTGTATGCACTTCATACTTTATTACATCTATGCTTGTAATTATACTGAATAAAATGGGCTCAATTGGCACTTTCTTAAAATAATTAATTGCTTCATCAATTATTGAAAATGACGAACCGGTATCGATAAGTGCGGTAAACTGGTTTTCATTTATCGGTATTTTTATTATGGGAAGAATTTCCGAGGCTAGTTTTGAAAGAACAGGGACTCATTATTATTATTAACTTCTAGAAAATTTTGATCTCCCCCACATAGGATGGGGCTCATATTTAAATTAACAACATCCTGAGAAAAATTTTGTGTTGAATTTCTCGACTGAACTCTTTCAAGGTTAATTGATAACCTTGAAAGAGTTCCATATGGGTCTGGCCTATTTGAAACGAAATTTTCATTTCTGGCAAACCTGTTTTGGTCCGATTGCCGACGTTGGCCAGAATTCCTGTTGAAAGTTTGGTTATTCGGTTCTGGATAACGATTATTACTTCGTTGTCCAGAATTTGTATTGAAACGGTTTTGTCCGTCGAAACTGTTTGTTAGATTGCTCAATATCGAGTAGTTCGCGGAGTGAACTGCTCGATAAATTTAACTTTAATAGTAGTTGTGTGAGTTTCGAGATGATAACCTCCTATTCAAGAAGTTAATCATAATATTGGATAGTCTAAAAAGTATTGAGCCTTTTTTGTCACTAGAAAGTGTTCGTTCTCATATATCGGGCAATACTAATCAGATTGACTCTAGCTGACATGCGTTTGAAAGATGACCTTCCAGTCTACAATTTCCATACGGACAGTTTTGTGTTTCGCCATTCGTGACAAAAGTTGTATTCATTTAAAAATGAGTGAAATTTGTGAAAAAATTCGTTATATTTTACGATATCACTACGATCAAGCATCGCAGGCTCGTGAAAAAATTTGTGTTGTCTACGGTCGAGATACTTTGTCAAAAGCCACAGCCAAGAGATGGTTCGCTCGCTTTCGTTCTGGAAATTTTGATGTCAAAGATGCACCTCGCTCAGGTCGACCAATCACTGAAAAAGTCGATGAAATCTTACAAAAAATTGAAAAAGACCGACACATAAGCAGCCATGACATTGCTAAGGAACTAGATATCCATCATCAAACAGTTTTGAACCATTTGCGTAAGGCTGGATACACAAAGAAGCTCGACGTTTGGGTACCGCATGAATTAATACAAAAAAAGTTGATCGACCGAATTTCCATTTCAGAAATGTTAATAAAACGCAACAAAATCATGCCATTTTTGAAGCAAATCATTATGGGCGATGAAAATGGGTAAGATATGAGAATGTCGTTCGAAAAAGATCATGGTCAAAAAAGGTGAATCATCACAAATGAGTTCAAAGCCAGGATTGACACCACATAAGGTTATACTGTGTGTATGGTGGGATTGGAAGGGAATCGTTTGTCATGAGGTGCTAGAACCTGGCCAGACACTCAATTTGGCTCTGTACTGTACAAGCAATTCAAAAAAAAACGGTCAGAATTGATCAATAGAAAGGGCGTTGTCTTCCATCATGAAAATGCCAGACCACCCACATCTTTGATGACCCAGTAAAAATTGACAGAGTTTGGCTGGGAAGTTTTGATGTATCCACTGTATAGTCGAGACCTTTCACCATCTGATTACCGTTTGTTTCGGTCTCTGCAAAACTTCCTTAATGAAAAGAAACTTCCAAAAGGGATTGTGAAAATCACTTGGCCAAGTTTTTCGCCGATAAACCACAGAAGTTCTACACAGATGGAATAATGGCTCTACCCGAAAAATGACAAAAGGTCATAAATAATAATGGAGAATATGGACTTAAATAAAATCTATTTTAAATCAAAGAAAGATTCAATCGAAAAATCACAAAAAACGCTCAGTACTTTTATGACTAGCCAATATTTTGGGGTCGAAAAATCCTTTAGGACTATCATCTAGCGTCTTTAGTATAAGGTATAGAAAGTAACTTTTCTCAAGCACTCGAACTTATTCAATAGGCTCGGAGGCCTTGCTGTGGCCAAAATTGATGGATATTGATTTATAATCGAGTAATATCACTCGGTGAAGCATGATGTTGTCTATATTACGTTCTAGAGTTGTCTTCTATTCAGAAAAGGAGATAGTCCAACCTACCTTATAGCCTCGACTCTTCAGAACTTTTTGAGCGATTATGGCTGGAAAAAAGCAGCCACCATATTTCTAAGATGCTATTCTTCGACTAGCTGGAAGACCAATTCTATATTTCTTTCCGGCTAAGAGTTAGTCGTATTAAAGATAAAATGAATTCCTGGAACATAAATTACACATGTTCACAATTTCACGTTTCGAAAGAATATTTTGAAGAGATAACATTGTTAAAACCACAGTATACGAAGTGTGTTCAAAAAAAATCGCGAATTTTGTTTTTTTCAAAAATTATTTATTTATTCATGAATATCTATTTTGTCCCCATGAGATATTATACACTTGTGCCAACGGTTTTTCCAATCTTCAAAGCACTTCAAAAAATCATTTTTTTTAATCTTGCTCAGCTCCTCCTTCGATGCCGTCTTTATCTCGTCAAGCGTAGCGTAACGTCGTCCTTTCATGGGCCTCTTCAGTTTAGGAAACAAGAAAAAGTCACAGGGGGCCAGATCTGAGGAATATGGTGGCTGCGGCATCATTAGTGTGTTGTTTTTGGCCAAAAAGTCGCGCACAAGCAACGATGTGTGAGCAGGGGCGTTATCGTGGTGCAAAAGCCAATTTTTGTTCTCCCACAAATCCGGGCGTTTCTGGCGGATTGCTTCGCGCAAATTGCGCATAACTTGCAGGTAATATTCCTTATTGACCGTTCTTCCCTGTGGCAAGAACTCATGATGCACCACGCCCCTGCAATCGAAGAAAACTGTCAGCAAAACTTTCACATTCGGCCGAACTTGGCGCGCTTTTTTCGGTCTTGGTTCATGCGGCAGCTTCCATTGAGATGATTGAGCTTTGGTTTCCACGTCATAACCATAAACCCACGATTCGTCACCAGTTATGACCCTCTGGAGCAAATTTGGTTCGTCGCGGACAGAGTTTAACATCTCATTAGCAATGTTCATGCGTTGCTGTTTTTGGTCGCAATTGAGCAATTTTGGTACGAATTTCGCGGCGACCCGTCTCATGCCCAAATCGTTGATAAAAATCGAATGGCACGAGCCAATCGATATGTTTAGGTCCTCAGCAACTTCTCTAACGGTGATTCGACAATTGGCCAATACCATTTTCTCCACTTCATTAATTTTTTCGTCTGTTGTTGAAGTGCTCGGGCGTCCGGCACGCTCTTCGTCGTTCACATCTTCTCGGCCTTCTAAAAACATTTTGTACCACCGATGAACGTTGCTTCGGTTCAAGGTAGCTTCTCCGTATGCCACAGTCAACATTCGGAATGCATCCGCGCACTTAATTTCGTTTTTCACACAAAATTTGATACACGTTCTTTGATCCATTTTTTTGAATAAGTAAAAATCGAAGACGATTGAAAACACGTGCAAGTAAAGCAGCTATCACCAATTAAGTGAACATTCAAAATGGCCGAGCTTGTCGGCATAAGTGACAGACATGAGTACCAACATAACGCCACAAAACCCGCGAAAATTCAAAATTCGCGATACTTTTTGAACACACCTCGTACCAGGCTTCTGGGTGGTTTTCACGTGTTTCTCGGCACAATTTGGAAAACCGTCAACATACGTCCACTAGTAGACACATGAACGCATCAGGTTTCAATAATCAATATCAACCCCCATGAAATATTAAAATATTGTTAAATTGCCAACCACCTCAAACAATTGAATTTCGAATTATGTTAAAACGAGATTCCTCCAATCCTCTCTCAGCATACTTGTGTAAAATGCAACAAATTTCAGTGGAATTCTCAACATCTCCATACGCACAATGGGAACTGAATCACCTTAGTATCTTTTATATGGCTTGAGCTTTAAAAGTAGCTTTCAGGGTCTTCCTGATTCTCGATTTGATTGATTTATGTTTGGCGGTATGCTATATGTCACCCACATGTCCACTTCTGCCCCGCAAATGGACAACAATGTGTTAACGGAGGGAGATTCCAGGTGTTGGCTAATGTGTGCCTTAATTAGATATTCTAGAAGTAAAAATCAGCTTGACGGGTGTGCGACGGATACAATTTATTTCTACTTGGTTAAATTTGTAGGTAATTCATGGTATGTGCATGCCAGATTGAATTTTATTCCAACCAATGCGAATTATGATGATTACGTGCATTTGGAAGATACTAATTAATTTGGCGAATGTAATTTGAGTGATGCAACCATCCGCGACCGTGACTGAAAAACTGAAAAAAAAATTTGGTGAATTATTGCATCCGTGATTGTTGTCTTCAAGCTTTACTTCAGCTATTGATAATCGATTGCAATTTCAGTTTTTAGGGTTTTGTAAAATAATTTTACAAAACCCTTCTAAAATCGCGTCCTGTCTGTCCGTCTGTCTGTCCGTCCGTCCGTCCGTCCGTGTGTCACAGCAGTTTTTCTCGGAAACTACTTAAGCTAGAAACATCAAATTTTGTATGTAGGTGTAAAGTGGTGATCTCTTCAAAGTTCAACTACAACAAAATTTTTGTAAGGTATTTAAGGGGGGTCTCCCCATATAGGGGAGTGACCCCCCGAAAAAAAAATTTCATTGAAGGTAGCCGATATGGGTATCAAATGAAAGGTCTTGATGAGAACTTTTCAAAACAGGTCTTAGTTTGGCAAAGTTTGCTTCGAGGGGCGCACAGGGAGGGGAAATACACGAAAAATTTGTGTCCCCCCCCCCCCCCTCACGATTGGACACCTGTGATCCGAAAAATCTGAAAAAAATCAGGAATGTAGGTCTTGGTGAGTACAACAACAACAAATACATGAGAAGTCACAATTCACTCAACTTTGTTAGTAATAGTATGATTTATCGATTTTATGTTTTCTTGAATAAAATCTTAACGGTACCCTTAAATTCTATGAAATTCAGTATACAGATGACTATTTATAAGGTTGATCTATCCTAAAAGTTTCATAAAGATTGAATCATATTTAGCGAAGTTATAGCGGTTTGAAATTTCCCGTATTACTATGGAACAATATGCGCTGCATGTATTACTATGGCAACATATGGCTATGGAACAAAATGCGCTTTTTACCGACATAGACACTACAGTTTTGCTAGGATTTGCATGAAAATTTCAGGAATGATAGGTGTCATGTATGTCTTTGAGAATCGGTTCAGCTAGTGGTATCAGTAATCGTAAAACCAAAAAGTGGCTGTTTTAAATGCGAAGATTGAATAATTTTGAGTTATTTTTCCCAATTTCAACGTTTAAGGTGCATGCTTTGAACACTTGATTCAATTTAATGAATGACTGAAAATGAGTACCTACAATTGATGCTCATAAGTGAAACAAGTCAAGGAGGCGGGAGAGAGCTCCTAGCAAAAGGGTTTTGTAACCATTCTAGGATTCGAACAAATTGTGTTTCCTCCCTCGCGGATGGACATCTGAAATAATTATCAAGGGAGATATTTATGAGTATAACAAAAACAAAAACCTCAGAAGTCGAAATTCGTTCAACTTTGTTAAAAATAGTATGATTTTCGTATTTCCTATTTCCTCCAATAAAATCGTCTTTGACATGTTTCTTGATTTGATTCGATCTGGTGACTGCATTTTGTAAATTGAATACAAAACCCTTCTGACATGAGCGTAGGTCTGTTTACCCAACTTGTTTTTCTTGCTTCGTATGCTAATTTGTTTAGTGATTGTATTATATGAAATATCGTTTCAAACAGAAATCAACGTTGGGATGAAAAACACATTTTTTCCTGAATTCTTTTCTTTGTGTCCAGTTTTAATTTATGATTTTCATTTCCAAACGCATTTTTCAAAGAATTTCAGTATATGCAACACTTTCCAGTGTCACAAGTTTGCTAAATCATACGCACAAAAAGTATTTGAATTGACCCAGATTATACAATAGAGCTTTATTTCTTCTGAAAACATACTTGCATGATGAACTCACATCAAAAGCATTTTTTCCTTGCATTTGATAAATTTAACCGATGCATGCAAATGCATTTCAAATTTGCATAACTGATGTATTCGATTTTATGGTTGCTGCTTTAACGAAGCAATTTCCATTTACAAATCAAAGCGTAGCATTTATTTCTTGGAAGGTTTACTGTAGATACTATAAAGAATTACAGTTTTAATTATAAATTTAAATTTAATATTATTAATATTCGCCGTGAGTGATAAATTTGGCTGCATCAATAGAACGGCGATAAAACATCTCGAATGAACTTTTGAAGATTAACGGAATCTATACATATTAAGAATATAATTTCCCAATAAGAACCATGAGTGGTTAACCAAAAAAATATGTTAGCTTTGGCTTAAAGGCACTTTAACTAGTGGGGCAAGTAAAAACTTTCAAATTTCATAGCATCATGGGATTAAATAGATGTTAATGTAATTATTGTTTATTCCTTTTTAAAATTTGTTTGTCTACATACAAATAAAACAAAATGAAGTAGCATTGAATGCCGGAATTTAAACAAAATTAATCTATTATGAGTGGTTAATTAGAGTTGCCGTATATTTTTACTGCAAATCATGCTAATTATTCCTCCTGGTGGAAGCTCACTTGCTTGAACCAACGTTTGCTTTAATTATAAATTGATCATTGTAAATGAAAGTCTTTAATGAAGCTAAATAATTCACAAATACTCTAAATTCTTTTATTTTTCTTTTGCAGGTAAGGCATATCATTTAATGAAAATACAATTTTCGTGAGTACTCAGTGCAATCATAATTAAATGTTCTAGTTTAAGCTTAGGAAACCGCCACGGATGCTCTATTTATAGTTTTTAAATATTTTAAGTTTTCGGTTTTTAAAAATTTCCTTGCTAAATAATAAATCAAAAAAAAACTCTAACAGTTTTGACTTTAATCAGAATACATTTATTAAAATTTCGTTTTATTATTCTTAAGCTAATTTACAATTCCCTTGCTTTTATTTAATTTCAACCTTTACTCTTGGATTTTGGATATGAACCGAAAGTGCAACATTGCTGCATTGTTTTAAAGGTAACAAATCATCTAGGCAGAGTTGCCATAGCAGAAGCACACTTTTGGTTAAATGGCTACGTCGATAAATAGAATTGTAGACATGCTGACTAATTTGTTGGTGTCTCAATTGGAAGGCATGAATAACACTGTGCCACATGCCACACAGCGCCCTATACATTTGACGAACGATTAATTTCACGAAACAACCCTGTTAAATGGTCACCGAGTTCGTTCGTTTTGACACCGTCATATTACTTTCTTTCGGGAAATGTGAAGTCGAATGTCTACGCCGATAAACTCGTATCCGTCCGTTCGAGATTCCCCGAAGAAAATCCGAAGCGACTTCTCATCGGTTTAAGACGTGAAGTATCGGTACGTGCCAACGGACTGCATCCAACAGATCAACTAGTCCGGACACTCTTGGTCTACTCTGGAGTGGCTGCTGGCAGGCTAGCTTTTTCGGAGAGGAATATCGGTCTTAGGTCTTCCGTGAGCAGACTAATTTCGAATACAATTTTTCAGCCACCGGTTCAACTGCCCATTTAAAACGCGTACCAAAAATTGCCCGAAGAAAACTTTTCGTCATTACTGTGAATTTGCCTTTGCGTGGCTGTCGATCAATCAATAATCGATTTGTGCGTTTCCGACCGCAATACCGACTTGGTGCCAGACATAAGCTACTCTAATTCTAACCGAAACATTCTACGCTAATAAAAAATACCGAACACAACCAAAACACCGCGTAACCGAGCCGAACAACCGAACCAATCAGTCGCGGATTCTTAAAACACTACCCGAATACGGGAGACAAGTATGCCGCCGATACTTACCCCCCATCTTCATCTCCGTCTGAAAAACTAGCTATCTACCGGAAAGAAGAGAATTTTTTTTTAACGTTTAGCAACTCATTTTAGTTAATTTATTTGAACATTTCATGTCATAATTCACTTAGTATTAAGTAATACAAAATCATTATTCTTCTTTTTAAGACATGATTATTTTTCAAATAGCTGCACCGAAAAAAATTTTTCCACTCAAAAAAAAACCGTTTAGGCATCAAATATATACATTTTATTTCTTCTACTTCTTCGTAGCACTACAGCTCCTCTCGGGCCTTCGCTTCCTGCAAATAGCGCCTCCGACTGTCTCGGTTCATCGACCACGTTCTTCCATTTCGAAATCCGAGCAGCAATGAACTGTCTTCGTCAACCGAGTCAGACCAGCGTTTCCTCGGTTTCCCCACTGGTCTCCGGCCTTCAATTCTCGCAACGAATACCTTTTTGGGTATCCATACAATGTTTGTGACCAGCCCATTGCAGCTTCCACAGTCTTACAATCGTTCAGACCAGGGTTTAAATTGCTCCAGCGATTTAGCTCCTACTGCTCTTTGCTTTGCTCTAACTAAACTGAAAGCAGACTGTTATGCTTTGCTTTGCTCTTATTGAGTCAATCAGCAAACAAAACATGGCCTCAAATTGATCAAAAGTTTTGGGAGCATTTGGAATTGCTTCCTTGTAAGAGCAAGAGCAATGTGAGTCCTTGAGTAATTGCCCTCGATTGCTTAGAATGCTTTGCTGTGCTCTCAAATATTCTCAAGCTAACGTGAATAAAAGGAAATTTTCCTTTCTAAACGTTTTAATCAGATGGTACAAATCACATTCTTTGTGCAGGTAAGCTGGTTTATATTGAAAAGCGAAAGTATGTTACGATGCTCAATGGAAAACATGATATGTACAGGGTCTTTATAATAAGTAACTGGACTGAGCCTGTCCCGCGCCGTCAAAGTATCTGGTGCTGTAGTGGGTGTGGGGGTCTAGGTAAAGGGAACCGGGCTCAAGCGTTTGGAGAGATAGCGTCGAGCAAGAGCGGAGTGCGTGTTCAGTTACGTCGTCGGAGTGAAAATGTAGCGTACGATCGAGCAACCGAACCAGAGTTTTTTAACCACGTTATTACAGGAGACGAGACGTGGGTTTTCGAATACGATCCTGAGACGAAGCGGCAGAGTTCGGAGTGGCACACACCGGTGTCACCACGACCGAAAAAAGCGCGCATGAGCAAATCGAAGGTGAAGTCGATGCTCATTGCTTTCTTTGACGTGAAAGGCATTGTTCACAAAGAGTTTGTGCCACCCGGCCAAACTGTAAACGGCCAGTACTACAGAGAGATGCTCCGTCGTCTAACCGCCCGGGTTCGCCGAGTCCGTCCGGAGATTGCCGATTCGTGGATCCTCCAACACGACAATGATCCGTCGCACACCTGCCTGCTCGTCACCAAGCAGTTGGCCAAACAGTCAAGGGCAACGTTGCCACAGCCTCCTTACAGCCCGGATATGGCACCAGCGGACTTCTTTCTGTTCCCCAAGATCAAGAGACACCTTAAAGGGACGCGGTTTGGGACTCTGGAAAACGTTCAACGTGCTACGACGAGGGCTCTAGACAGCATCGAGGTTGCCGACTTCCAGGGAGCGTTCGGGGATTGGAAAATCCAGTATCAGCGTGTTATCGACTCCAATGGGGACTACTTTGAAGATTTCTAAAGAAAAATTGTACATATTTTGCCAATAAAAAATTTCCTGAGGTCAGTCGGGCTACTTATTATTCAGACCCTGTATTTTCAAAAAAACAAGTTACGAGTATATTTCAAGTTTTAAAATGTAACAAATGTACATTTTTTGTGCTTTTAGGAGTTTCTATATCTGAATAAAGATTAGAAATAATACAAACTATTCAAAATTTTCCTCATCTTCTTCAAATATTGATAAAGAGTTCACTGCTTCATCCATGAAGCAATTAGTTTAAGAGCTGAAAATGCTCTTTCTACTGACACTTGAGTTGGAGGTATAGTAAAACATGTCATCGCTAACGTATAAAACTCTGGATCACAATGTTTTTGCGTTTTCCAGTATTCTAAGACAACTACTTTTGCTTCCGAAAATATTGGTTAAAATTTTTCCCATTTTTTTTGCAAGTCCATTTCTTTTTGTGAAGTATTTTCAACCCCTTACTGTAGAAAATTATTGATAATATTATTTTCGTCATCGTCATCTATAACAAGCAAATTTTCTTTTTCGCTACTATCATTTGAATCATTCCTTTTGCATAGCTCAGGGTTTATGCAGTTGTGTCCACAGCTACAGTAAAAAAAATTTAGCCTCCTGTCGCTTTCCAGCGTTTAATAAATGATGAAACCTGAGATCGAGAAATAAACACGTGTTAAATGATTCATTATTTAGTTTTTTTTTTCTTGAATTTCAATAAAATCCAAAAGTTTCTCTCCAATACATTTGAAAATATATTCAACGGCGTTTTTTTTTCAACTACTTTTCCTTGCATTTGAGCCAACGAGCATAGCATTCTCCGTAGCTCAAATCCTCTTCTTAAAATTTTACAAAAGTCTTGTACAGCGGAGCGCAAACCTTTACATAAGCATAATAAAACTCCATAAAGGTAGATTTATTTCGAAATTTTCATCATCGGATTTAGTGGTGACACTGACGCTCTCAATATTTTCTAAAACACTTCTTGCATTTTTTAGAGTTTTTAACATGTTATACGTAGAACCCCATCTTGTAGCACAGTCCAATCCTGGCACTCGAAGGTTTTTTAATTCAAAAAGCTCTCTAAAACCATTGGATTACTTCCTTATAAATTTCATCAAATTTCTGCTCGGAAGTAAGAAATTCTTGACAGTATTGTCTTTGGTTAATCAAGCGCACAAAGCTGTCACGTGTGAGCAATTAATTTAAAAAAAATATTCATCAAACAATTCAAAATTATTGATATTTTTCAGATAATCTTCATTTATCTCTTCTGCGACATGTTCAACCCCTGAGATGGGAAGATCTGATAAAAGCTTTTATCATGTTAGCTCCATCATCTGATGTTATCGATATAATTTGTTGAAGTGATATGTCGTATTGGTTTAAAACATCCAAAATTTTGGCAGTGAGCTTTTTATATGTGGACGCCGTTGCACCTTTCAGCTCAACCATGCCTAAAAGCATTGAATTGATTTTGTCATTTTCTATGAATTGGACATTAATTACAAGAATAGTTCGAGGCAATCTACTTGCACTGTCAATTTCCAGTGACAATGGCTTACGTTTCATTTCACATTTCAAATGTCCCTTACTTTTGTACTACAATACTAATGCTACATTTGATTTGGAGTTTGTTGCATTTAAACGGAACTTTTCCCCATGAACAGAACCTAAGCCATCACAAATCAGATCGAATATTGACCGGAAGTTAGTGGACTTAAAAACATGAGATAGAATATTATTTTCTGTAACTAACTCTTTTTTAGAAATATTCACTTTGACAAAGTCTTTCTTTGATGGAACTTTTTTCAGAATAGAAGAAGATGAAGGCGCTACCATATTTGAGGAGTGTCCACAATTTTATTCGGCGAAAACGAAGCATGGATTTTTTCGAGATATCTTCTCAAATTATTGCTTCGCTTTGATGAAGTTTTTCACCTAAAACTGGTTAAATACAATAGCTTTCCGTCCAAATATAGAAACTTCGACTACTTTTTAGTACTGTCGCACTGTTTACTTATCATTCTCATCTGGAGCTTCCACTTTCCCATATACAAAGTTCCCTCTTTTATCCCCACTTTACGCATTTTCCTCTTTCGCAACTTCCATGTCATAGCAAATGAGCAGAAATTCAGTAAAAAGAAAATATGTTAAATAGAAATAAACAAGTCGGGTAGACAGACCTACGCCCATATCAGAAGAGTTTTGTACTCAACTTACACAATGCAGTCACCAGTAACGAATAAAATCAAGAAACATGTCAAAGAGATTTGCTCGTTTAAAAGAAAATCCATTGTTTCTCCATTTTCAACGAACAAAAATCACTCAAATGATGAAATCCTAAAAGCATTTACATATGTCATCGATCTTATCTGAAAGAAGAAGATCAAATCAAAACTCCAGTGTCTGATTCGATGGAAAGTTCATAAAATACCAAAATAGTCTGTTATTGGTGTTGTAATTGGAGAAATTTCAAATGGCTATAACTTCCGTGAATATGATACAAATTTCATTAAACTTACAGGATATTAGGATCTTGTATAAGGCTACTTAAGTATCGAGTTTTGTTGGGTTTAACGGCATCCATACGATTTTATTGGAGCAAATGTGAAACTCGAAGATCATACTATTATTAACAAAGTTGAACGAATTTTGACTTCTGAGGTATTTGTTATTGTTGTACTCATAAATATCTCCCTTGATAATTTTTTTTTTCAGATTTTTTAGATCACAGGTGTCTAATCGCGAGGGAGGAAACACTTTTTTCGTGTATTTCCCCCCCTGTGCCCCACTGAAGCAAAAACTGTCAGTTTAAGAACTGTTTTGAAAAGCTCCCATAAAGACCTTTCATTTGATACTCATATCGGCCACGTTTGATGAATTTTTTTTCAGGAGCCACTCCCCTGTACTGTAATCATCGATTTATGGTCTATGTTTTTGAACCCTAGAATGGTTACAAAGCCCTTTTGTTAGGAGTTCTCTCCTGTCTCCTCGACTTGTTTCACCTATGAGTATTAATTGTAGGTACTCATCTTCAGTCATTCATTAAATTGAATCAAGTGTTGAAAGCGTGCACCTTAAATGTTGAAATTGGGGAAAAACAACTCAAAATTTTTAAATCTTGGCATTTAAAACAGCTACTATTATGATTTACGATTATTGATACCACTAGCTGAACCAATTCTTGAAGATATTCTTGATACCTATCATTCCTGAAACTTTCATGCAAATCCTAGCAAAGCTGTAGTGCCTGAGTCGGTATAAATCGCATATGGTTTCATAGCCATATGTTTCCATAGTAATACAGGGCATATTGTTCTATCATAATACAGGAAAATTCAAATGGCTATATATTCGATCTTTGTGAAACTTTCAGGACAGGTTTATCTTATAAATAGTCATCTGTGTTTTTATTTTATTGAATTTAAACGTACTGTTAAGATTTTCTACTTCTTCTTATTAGCACTGCAGCCCCGTTCGGGCCTTCGCTTCCTGCAAACAGCGCCTCCAACTGCCTCGGTCCGTTGACCGCGTCTTCCAATTCCAAAATCCGAGCAGCGATGAACTGCCTTCGTCGACCGAGTCAGACCAGCGTTTCCTCGGTTTCCCCACTGGCCGCCGGCCTTCAGTTCTCCCTACGAATACCTTCTTGGGTATTCGTTGTTCGTCCATACGATTCATGTGTCCAGCCCATTGCAGCTTCCGCAGTCTTAGAATGCTTGAGACCTCCGGTTCGTCAAAAATTTGATACAGCTCATGGTTGTATCGAATACGCCATTGAGCCCCGTCTAGCTTCGCTCCAATCATTTGCCTCACGAGTTCAATATATTTTCTGATGCTTGGGTTAGGGTCTATGTTTCACACCCATAGCATAACACAGGTCTTATCACAGATTTGTACGCTTGGAGCTTTGTTCTTCTGTGTATGTAGCTGGCCTTCAAAATCGTCAATACTGAATAAAATATTTTATTTGAGAGCTGTATTCTTCAGCGTATTTCGTTTCTTTCATTAGCCGTTTTCGTTATTTTGGCGCCTAAATACACAAATTCGCTAACATTCTCGATACTGTATTCGCCAAGTGTGATATTTTGTGTATTTGAGGTATTTTTTCTCGACTGTGTCATGAAATTTGTTTTATTTTCGTTGATTTGTAGCCCTACTAGTTTTGCTTCGCTGTCGAGTTTCAGGAAGAGTTCCTTGGCAGTTGTTAATGACCGTGACAACAAAATTGATGTCATCCGCACAGGCTACTTGTTGGCTCGACTTGTATAGTAACGTACGTCGCGTGTCGACAGGTAGCTTCCGTATGACGTACTCCAGAGCCAAACTGAATAGCAATGGGGCAAGCCCATCTCCCTGCTTTAGTCCGATATTTGTGTCAAAGGCATCGGTGAGTTGGTTATTGATGCGGACTTGGGAGTTCGTCAATGTCATTGTCATTTTGGTAAGACGGACTAATTTGGCTGGGATGCCAAAGCAAAGCATTATTTGGTACAGTACGTTACGATCAATACTGTCGTATGCTTGCTTGAAGTCAACGATAATTTCATGAATGTCTATGTTGAACTCCCAGCACTTTTCGATCTACGTGCCCTAAAATCACCTTGATACTCCCCAATAATACTGTTGGCGTATGCTCCGATTTTATTTTCTAAGATCTTTGAAAATATTTTGTACGCCGTACAAAGTAGTGATATGCCTCTATAATTTTCGCACTGTAGCTTGTCACCTTTCTTGTGGATAGGGAATATAATTGATTGGCTCCACTCTTTCGGCATATGTTCTTGTTGCCAAATGTGCTTGGTGACTTTGTGAATAGCTTGATGAACACTACTGCCACCATATTTGATGAGCTCCAATTGAATCTCATCGATGCCCGACGCTTTATTCTTTTGGGCTTCGATAATGGAACAAACTTCATCCAGAGTTGGTGGGGCCAATGGAAGCTCTCCGTCGACATCTATAGATCCGATGTTCTGGTGCTGTGCGGAGGATTAAAGAGATTCTGGAAATATGATGCCCATCTTTCCTTAATCTTGGTTTCATCAGCGATAATATTGCCAATGACATCACGACAGAGCGTGGTTTTGGGCTGATAACCACGTTCCAGGCTTTTCACTACTTTGTATGCTTGTCTTGTATTGTTGCTCGCTAGACTTACATCTATACTTTTCATTTGGTCGTCATAGTATTTTCTTTCCTTAATCCTAATTATCTTATTCGCTACTCTGTTTCATAGTCCTGGTTTTCCTACCTACATATTCTTTGTACGCCTGATTCTTTTCATCTAATGCATTCTGGCACTCATTATCGAACCAATCATTCCTCTTGCGCCGGGTTTGATGTCCGATCGTCTGTTCTGCCACGATCCTAATAGCCTAATAGCTTTTAACGATGCGTCTGATAAGATGGGAGCCAGCTGGTTGTCGAGTGTCTCCGTGAAATGTTTGGCCACAGGCGCCGTTTGGAGCCTTGTGATGTCAAATTTTTGTAGCGGAGTGGTCTTCGCCGATTATGCCTTTGACATACGACATCGGTAGGTTAGTTTGATCAAGTAATGATCTGAGTTAGAATTAGCTTCTCGGTATGTACGGACGTCAAGTATACTCGAAGCCCAACGTTTTTCGATCAGAACATGATCGATCTGGTTTTGTGTGTTGCTATCCGGTAATACCCAGGTCATTTTATGAATGCGTCGATGTGGGAAGCAAGTCGAACGTATGGCTAGATTTCTGCTACATGCAAAGTCAATCAGGCGCTGGCCGTTATTATTTGATATATCGTGGAGGCTATATCCTCCAGTCATTCCCCGATGAGATAGCTCATTGCAAACCATAGCGTTGAAATCGCCCAGAATAATTTTTGTGTCGTTTGTGGGCAATAAGTCGACCAGTCTTTCCAGGTGATTGTGAAACGTTTCCTTCATTGCTTCGTCCTTTTCTTCTGTCGGGGCGTGAACATTAATCAGCCAGAATTCACGTTTTCCACTAGGCTTTCCACTTGTCGTTGCCGTGAGTCCAATCTAATCCAAGGCCTATCTGCAGGTTTCGAAACATTTAAAGGTTTTCCAGGGACGGGGAGTCAGCCCGTCGCCCAACCTCCATTCCGGCGGCATGGGTATTCCGTCGATTCTGTTATCAGGCGCGGAAGACTCGCCTTCACTCTCTGACGTTCTCACAAAAGAGGTTTAAGTAGGATTTAGTAGCAGAGCTGTAGATGTATTTACAATTCTTAGCATTTCTCAGCATTTAATGTCACATTATTGGGGAACCAGTATTTATTACCATGTAATTGGGGGGTTTGGGATGAGGAATCGTGGAAGCTATGGGTTGGGGAAATAATGGGCTCCCTCCTACTTTCTCAAACGGGCTTGGGACCGTCTACGGCGGAGTCTTTAGTACGGAGGAAACGCATTTGGAGAGTATTAGAGGACTACTCAGCCAGTGATCATCAGTGCATTTTGCTTGAGATAAGCGATGTTGTCTCCCGACGTCCATGCTCTTGGCTTTCTACAATTAGATGTAATATCGGAAGGATGGACGTCGTGAGGTTCGTCGAGGTGCTCACAGCAGATGCTCCACTGAAGGGAGATTCGCAGCGGAAGGAAGGACTGGCAGCTCTGGCACGCTTCTATGGCCCATTGAGAACCCCGGCACGGCAAGCCCCCAGTGTGTAGTCAACTAAAATCGCTGAGAAACGAAGGGAGTGTCACAAGCTTTGGCGTGAGGCTCAACGGGCACGAAACCGTGACGAAGAATTCAAACTATAAGTCGGCCAGGAAATGCCTTCGCAAATTGATTAACAACAGCAAGGCTTGCTCCTGGCAAGATCTAGTGGACAATGTGATCAAGGGTCCGTGGGGCCTTGGCTACAAGCTAGTTATGCGGATGCTTGGTGCCCTACGGAAACCTGCATGCATGATGTAGAAAAGATGGAAGAGATAGTGCGGCCACTCTTCCCCACCCATCCCGTCTGTGTTGACGCTGTCCATGGTGAAACAGCAGTCGAGTGTCCACTCTTCATACAGCTGGAACTGCCAGAGGCAGTCCTTTTACTGGAAGCGAGGAAGGCTCCAGGTCCAGATGGTGTTCCAGCTGAGGTGTTGCAGCTTGTATATCACCATTGTCCTGACTTGCTGCTCAGCTCATTCAACGCTTGTCTACGGGACGGTGTTTTCCCGGTACGATGGAAGGTGGCGAGGCTCGTGCTGATCAGCAAGGGGAAGGGTAATCCCGAATCGCCATCTGCATACCGCCCGTAATGCATGCTAGACACGGCTGGGAAAGTGCTAGAGAAAATCAAGGGAAAACTCACTGACGTGATTTGTGCTGCTGGGGACCTATCTCCTCAGCAGTATGTCTTGAGAGCAGGTTGCTCAATCATTGATGCAATTGCAGAGGTGGTGAGTGCGGTCTAAAAGGCACAGGCATGTACTCGCAACAAGCGACGAATCATCCTGTTGTGGCACTCGGTGTCAGGAACGCCTTCAACTCCGCTAGATGGATAGACATTCTGGATACGCTTGAAAACTCTTTACAAGTTCCAGAATATCTAATACGGCTTTTGAGGGACTACCTGAAGGACTGAAGCCTGCTCTTTGACACGACATAGCGCCAATGAATGATGCCTGGGCAACATCCAATGTAACTTGGATGTTGCCCAGGCATCTATCCTTGGTTCGGACCTGTGGAACGTGTCTTACGACGGGCTTTGAGACTGGAGATGCCAGATGAGCCGCGCTTGAGCGGCTATAGGGATGATGTTGCGGCTCTGGTCACTGGACGTAATGTTGCACAAGCGTGACTTAGGCTAGGTATGCTAATGCGCCGAGTGAGGAACTGGATGACTGCTCGCCGGTTCAGTTTAGCACTGGAGACAACCGAATTGGTCATCTTGACAAAAAAGAGAATCCCTAGAGTAAAGATGATCAGTATTGGAGACATACAAATCGAATTGAAATCAGCGGTGAAGTACCTGGGGCTACTGATCGACTCGAAGATGAGTTTCTCTGAGCAAATCAGGTTAATGGCTGAGAAGGCTGCTTCGGGAGTATCGGCTCTGAGTCGACTTATGGCCAATGTAGGGAAACCTATTCCATCAAGAAGACGCCTCTTGATGAGTGCTGTAGGCTCAGTGCTTCGGTACGGAGCAGAAATATGGGGCGACACTCTCAGTAAGGGGGTGTACCGAAAACGCTTGGCACAGAGAAGGGGCGTACTAAGGATTGCATCTTCGTATCCGACAATCTCTGATTCGGAAGTGAGAGTTATTGCAGGCGTGATACCTGTTGCCCTACTTGCTAGAGAGTGCCACGCTATTTACCTGCGTCGAAACGAGGATGAGAGGGAGATGGTTGTCCGTGAGGAGAGACAGCGCTCACTCAACGATTGGCAGCAGCCTTGGGTCAACTGCACGAAGGGAAGGTGGACTGTGCGCCTCATCCCGGGTGTAAGACCGTGGCTAAATCGAAGGCATGGTGAGACTGACTTCTATCTAACCCAGCTTTTGAGCGGGCATGGGTGTTTTCAGTCTTACATGCACAAGATTGGGAGATGGTTGTCCATGAGGAGAGACAGTCCCACGGTTGTCGGTTTTGCCCAGGAGAGGAAAACAACGCCTACCACACATTTTTTTGTCCAAAAAATGGCACTGGCTTAAAAGGGACCTCTACAGGGAGACGGGAGCGCTCCTCCCGGTTAATATAGTCACGGTCATGCTCGAATCAGTTGACAAATGGAAGCAGGTGGCACATTATGCTCGGGTAGTCCTAAAAGATAGAAGGGACTCACGGCAGCCGGGGGCGTTGGGGCTGGGGGATCGCTTTTCCGGCACTTCCTTTTCTCCTCTCCCCTCCTGCTAGAAGAAGGATCCCCCAGCTTGAAGGCGCCTCACGGCGTAACAAAACGAGAGCTGGCCCCAAGTAATGTGTCAAATGGTCCAAGGCTGGGTTCTCAGGTTGACAGGGGAGGTGCTCAGTGGGTAGTCCAGTCGCCTTCTTACAAGCATGGGAGTCCCACAGACTGTACGTAAATGGGCAGTCACTTCCCTACTACAAAAAAAAAAAATGGGAGAAGGTATAAATATCTAGAGAAAAATGAAAAAAATGTATGAACAGCTCTCAAATTTCAAAGCGGCTAGTTAAAGTTCGAAGTTTCAAAGGCTTCTAAAAGTCACAAATTCGAATTAATTTGTATGAAATTTAATTTAAGACGGTGGCAGGATGAAATAATATTTATATCGAAATTGCGGCATTTTAAAAATGCGATTTTTTTCAGATTTTCGAGTCCCATGTTTCTCAACAGATTTTGATGAAACCTGGAATTTTGATTATTGAAAAAAGTCATTTCATCCTCCATATTTCAAAAATCGGATGAGAGATAAAAAAGTCGGAAATTGAAAGCTTAATATTTTTAGCTGCGATTTTCAATAAAAATCGAATATTTCCGTCCTGTCCAGAGTAAAACTCCGATTTGAACGAGATTTGGCACAGTAGTTGATGAGAGTCTAAGACTGATATCTTTCAGAATAATTTAAAATCAAACGCATATACTCTTAACGGCGGCTTTCAAAGTTCAGATAATAAGCGAAATTCGCTATTTTAGTAGCGAATAAAGTTTTGAATATATTTTCATGGATACGTTTGAAATGGCTTACATTGGAGGCGTTTCTACAACAGAAAAGTATTTGAATTTCAATGTAGCGAAGAATCAAGTTCTTACAATATTTGTGTTTCCGACTGGCAGTACCAACGGGGTTTTTTTAAAACTAAGAGTGACCTGCGAAAAATTTCCGTCACCGATTGGTGGTGCAAACGAGGGTATTTAGCAATAGTCTAAAAAGTTTACCTTAGAGCAGTATACATTCACTTGCCAGAAAAAGTATCCGTACATGCAAGATAACAAAGTTATTGTTGCATTAAAAAGGATATGTCTACTTAAATTGCATGCTTTCTTATATAATATCATAAAATCTACTTTTTTGCATGATTCCCAGTATGCTTCATAATACTAACTATTGAAAAAGACTTGAAAATCAAACAAATTCAATTTGTGACAACACAATAGACCAGAAAAAGTATCCGTACAGAAAAAACCGGGGGACTCCCCGTATAACGTGATGACATATGTATGCAGATGTTTATTAATGTTTTTAGGTCCGATAATAGTTCTACTTTAAGTTGCGATAGGTTTAAAAGTGAGTGCGTTTTTTTTAATTTTTTGTGCACTAGAATAAATGATGACACCCAAGAGTGACGAAATCAGGGCTGAGAAGAGGAAAATTATGCTGAAACTTAAGAGTGAAGGGAAAACTTTGGTCAAATAGTAGGCGGAACTCACTCTCGTTGTCCAGTATATGGTGAAAACATTTAATACAAATGGTTCAATTATGTCAAAGCCAGGAAATCTCATACCAACTGTGAAACATGATGGAGGGGATGTGAGGATCTGAGAGTGGATAGTGGCAGCAGGAATTGGCGAACTTGTGTTTATAGAATCAACTATGGATCAATATGGTTACCTTAATATTTTGAAGGCGAATTTGAAGCAAAGCGTTTAGCAGTTGAGGCTTAGGGACGATTTCTGGTTCCAGCAAGTGAATGATCCCAAGCACATAATGTGAAGCTTTGGGTGCTCTACAAAACAAAACATCATCTGTGTACGCCGCCCCAATCCCCAGACCTTAATCCCATTGGGCATTTGTGGGACTTGTTGGAGCGCAGGATCTGTCAGCCCAGCATAACCGTGAATGAATGCTGAAAATCGTCATCGTCGATGAATGGGGCAAAATTACCAGGCAGGACACAGCCAAATTGGTTCACTCCATGCCTAATTACCTTAAAGAGGTCCTTAAAAGAAAAGGTTATCCGACAAGTAATTAAGCCCTGACATGTGATAAAATATTTCAAATTAATATTGTCATGTACGGATACTTTTTCTGGTTCGTTTGAGTGAGGCTTTTTTGTTTTTATTTTGTAAAATCTAGTTTTTAAAGGAATATCATAGGAAAATTCGGAAATTATTAAAACCATCCAAAGCGCGAAAGAGTCAGCTACTACCGTCAAAATGATATGTACAAGAAGTAACACTTGGATTACTAGGGAAATAATTAGAGAAATTAGGAAGAAGCATACTCTTTTTAAGCGTATGGAGAGTAATCCAAATATAGATAACCATATTTTGAACTACAAGAAACAGAAAAATAGGGTTAACTCATTGATAAGAGCTGCCAAAAGAGAGTCTCTTGCTAAGCGAATCGCTTCTGCTGATGGAAATGCTAGAAAAGTATGGCAGACGCTTAATAATGAAATTTTGTCATCAGGTGGGGAAAGCAAACAAAATACTGATATTAGTGCTGAAACCCTTGGGGTACATTTCAGCTCTATAGGGAAAAGATTAGCCGATGAACTTGACCAAAAATTTAAGTTAATGAATTTTAATCGATATCAGATTCCGCTTAACGTCAAATCAATTTTCCTCGAACCTACATTCGATAATGAAGTTATATCAATTATAGCTTCGCTAAAGAATTCATCTTCAGGCAGTGATGGTATTTCTGCTAGGGAACTTAAATTGATAAGAGAAATAATCGCCCCACACTTAGTCCTCGAGTTCAATGAATTTATGGCATGTGGTGAGTTCCCATCGGAATTTAGGGATGCAATAGTGATTCCTGCTTTCAAATCAGGATGTGTAAAGGAACCTTCAAATTATAGGCCTATTAGCCTCACGAACACTTTGAGCAAAGTATTTGAAAAAATAATTAATATTCGGATTACTCGATTTATTAATGACTCATTAGGGTTTGATTTGAACCAGTATGGGTTTATTGAAAAAAGTAGCATAATATCTGCTACTACGGATGCCTTACAATTCATCAATAACGAACTGGATGACGGAAAATATGTTGCCGCAATATTTGTAGATCTAGCTAAAGCCTTCGATACGGTCGACCATGACATTTTGCTTTTGTGCCTAAGTGAATTGGGCATCAGAGGCCCTCCGTTGAATTTGATCGGCAACTTCCTGAGTAATAGAACTATTTCAGTTTGTGTTAACAAAGAAATTAGTTCTAAGTATAAGATTAACATAGGTGTCCCTCAAGGTTCGATACTTGGGCCAACTCTTTTCCTTTTATACATACACAACATCTATTTTTCTGGTCTGAAAGGGAAATACATTGTATACGCTGATGATACACTGCTTCTTTATTCAGATTCATCTGCGGATGCTCTTGAACAAAGAATTAATGCTGATCTTATATCTTACGGTACTTGGTTATTAGGGAATAAACTTACTATTAATACGAGTAAAACTAAACTTATGATATTTAAACAAAAAATAAGGTGGACATCAATTTAAATGTTAAAATCTATGAAGACAAAATTGAACGGGTTTCCTCGATCAAGTATTTAGGTGTTGAGGTAGATGAAAAGTTATCTTGGTCAAAGCATATTAGTAATTTAAAATCAAAATTAGTCTTCTGGATAAGAGTGTTCAGGAGTAGAAGCTATTTAGATATTGGTCTCAAAAGATTAATTTATAATGCACATGTTTTGCCTCAGGTTACTTATGGCATATTGAATTGGTGCAATGCGTCGGAATCGAACATTGACTCAATTCATAGAATGCTGAATAAGATTGTCAAGGCAATGCATGGTCTGGATAGGTTGACACCCAGTAATAGTCTTTATTTATTGACTAGAAAATTTAGTATTAGACAGTTGATTTTTATGGAAAAGGCTAAATTTGTATTTAAAATCAGTACTAATAGTTTGAAATCAGGTATGAAACTCATCAAACACAGAGATGTCCACTCTTTCAATACGAGAAATAATGATTACCTTAAAGTATCACTTGCGCGGACAAATAGAAGACTCCATGATCCAGTAAGGCTGACCATGGAATCTTATAACTCATTACCAACTGAGTTGAAGAATTTCAAATCATTTCCCATGTTTAAAAAACTTTTGAAAGAATACACTGCTAAGGTTTGGATGGGTTGAGCTTGCGTTTCTTTATTATATTTAGTTGAATTTCTTTACTTCTGTTATAATTATTCAGTTCTTTAATTAGTCATCGTAGTTATTATTAACAATTTAATATCTTCCCTTATACCAGCAGCGTTCTGTTGCTGACTGGGAAGTGGGTTATATGTGTAAATGATTTTCAAAAATAGAATTTGAACTGGTTTAACTGGATAATTCAAATATGAGCTTCTTCTTCTTCTTTTATGTTTAACAACTAATAATCTTTATAACAAGCTTTATGTCAAGTCCTTCTATCCCATATAAGTAGTTGTACAAGTCTTTTATTAGTAAATGTAAAAAAAGCTAACAAATAAAAAAAAAATATTTATATATATACTAATAATTTGTGATATTGTTAGTGTGGATTTGGAAAACTTTCCTTAATCCTTTGTCTTGTCGGGAGGTGATGAACAAAGGAGGTGCTAATTGCTAGATGGTACCGGTGTTTCGCTGGTACTACACGAAGAAGCTCACTATCCATATATCTGATCCCATTGTTCATTGAAAAAAATTTATAAAAAAGAAAATTTATTTGCTTCGATATAAGGTGCCTATATCCAAAAAAAATTCAAACTTTAAATATTTTTAATTTTTTTCCTGATGTTTTAACCTTTTCACTTCTTATAGATTTAATTAAAAGTCCCCATTTCAACTTTAAGGAAAACAAAACATTATCGATTACAATTCCATGTCTTCTTGAATGCCAGTAATACGTAAAACATTTTTTCCATCATAAACATACATTTCAAAGCCATGTCTTTGCGTATGCATGGAATGATAAATGTTTATATAAAAACGCACAAATGCCAGTGCAACGCCGAGGAGGTATTTGATATGCCAACTGAATAAGAATTTGACTCTTACACTTTGCATATACAATCAACAAAAACTCGAGTGAAAATTGCCATAATAAAATAAAACAAAGTTGACAACGCAAAAGGAAATGCGTAACACATTCCTCCCCATCGATGTGGTAATACTCGAAATGGAAAATATTAGGAGTTGTCTTACGTTTCTTGACATCATTGCATTTTTAAAATATTCATGATGGCACTCATACGTACTTTACATCATTGTATAATGGATTTGGAATAAGCACGTGCACTATGTGGTGAAAATGAACATACATTCATATAAAACTGAGCCCCGAAAATTGGAGTCTTGGAAGAGATATCAGCAAAAAAATCTGTAAAAACTGTCCTGATTTTTAACAAAAACTAAATTTCAAAACACTACTGTCTCTAATCTCCTCTCCAACAAATTTTCATGTGTGTCACCTATTGAAGATATTAGAAAATTACTGCAATCCTCATCGTACGAGTATATCTTGCAAAAAATATTTCTCGCATTCTCAAATCCCCACTCGGAATTCCTCAATTCACTTTTGCCTATTAAATGTCCACACACAAGCTCAGCTTCCAATTACATCTATCACTTTATGGCTTTGATCTGACAACATTGGTAGTTAATTCAATTTTAATTAAACAAGATACGAGTATGTTTGTGCGAATGTTATTTCGCAAATAGAAACCTGTTCGCAAGTTACGATGAACTTGGAATTTGTACGGAACGTCGCGATTTGTGCACCATAAGTGGTTCAAATTGTATCAAACTAAAGCCTGACTACTTGCAAGCAATCGCAAAACTAGAGTCTCCACAAGCACCTTAAAGAACGCCGTGAATTTCCAGAAAAAAGTGAATGGCAAATAAACATCAATCCAAACTTTAGTAAACACGAATTTAATGGTATGCTAAATTTGGTAGCTTGATAAGGTGAAAAGAATTTCGATATCAGATTGGAGATTATGTAAACATCATGTTTTTGATCCTGTTCTTCAAAGGAGCAATGTTCCGTTTAAGAGGTTGTTACTTTTATGTAGATTGGGCCGATGTCCGAATGATATTGGTGTTAGATTCCGGCGCATAACTCGTTTCAATTTTATGAATTTATTCACCTGTTTGTCGGAACAATGTGGGGAAAACCCAATTTTAAGCATGGCGAAACTAGTCGAGAAGACAGGAAGCACTCCTGGGAAGATTGTTTTGTAATCCATCCATTGGATGTAAATACATTTCCTAAACAATTAATAAATAATAATATTTTGGCATGGAGTGATTATCTTAACGTCCTCTTCTGGTTTCCTGATATCCATAAACAGAATAGCTGCTTGAAAATATTCGTTAGACGCATCTTCTCAAAATTATGCATGTAAGTCCCGGAAAAATTAAAACTAAAGCATTGACAAGAATCAGAATTTGCAGGGTCAACACATATTACAGTCAAACCTGGATAAGCGAGAGTTCAAGGGAGCACAATCTCATTCTCGCTTATAGAGGTTTCTCACTAACCCGAGTTTCTCACTAACCCGAGTTTCTCACTAAAGCAGGTACATGGGTAGCGTTTCTCTCTTATAGAGGTACGCAGCAATAACAAGTCACAGCAAGTACAAATGTAGTAAATATGTAATATGATAAAATTATGTGCATGATATGCACAACATATATTATGTACATATATATTTTTAAATGCTTACGAAAACAAAACAAAAATTCATGTACTATGTAATTTTATTTTATTTAGAACTTATTTGCACTCAAAAAAATCCGTCAATTTCGTTTGGGTTTCTGTCTTTGTATTTTGAATGTTTTTCTCTAACTCATAAATTTTGTCGAATATTGCTTGATCAACAACCGCCGCGTATTCAAAGTACTGATGCACCGTCTCCAACGCATTTAAAGCTAGCTTCATTGGAATGATCTTTATTTCTGTTTCCGGAATCTGTGCCTCGTCTTCACTGTCATTTCCAGCAATACAGGTGTTCACACAATTTTTAACGATATCGTCGTCGGTTTGTTCTCCAGTGGTAGTTACGTCGTCGTCAATTTGAACGAAATCTTCGAAGCTCGGCATTAACATATTGGATTCGTGGGACATAAGCTTAGTCCATTCCTCGTTGCTAGGTCCAACTTCAACATCATTTTCCTCTGGCAGGTCATGCTCATCTGTACTTTTCCAAAACCCAGCTTTCTTGAAGCAGTTTTTGACAGTAACGTCACTGACTAAGTACCATGCTTTTCTAGCAAATTTCATAGCTAGAAGTACGTTAATGTCAGGGCTACTGTTTTCTTCCAGATTCGTAAGAATATGTTTAACGACTTCTCTGCGATAAAAGCGTTTAAAAGTGTGAATGACGCCTTGATCTAATGGTTGAAGTTTACTAGTGGTGTTAGCAGGTAAAAACATTACTTTTACGTTTGCAAGTGTTGGTAAGTCCGTATGGGCAGCACAGTTGTCAATGAATAGCAGAATTTTTTTTCGATTTATCTTCATTTGTTTGTCAACTTTTTCCAACCAATCTTTAAATAATATCTTGGTGATCCAAGCCTTTGTATTATTGGCATAATCAACGGGTAGAGTCTTGACACCTTTAAAACATCTAGGTCGCTTTGATTTCCCGATGATGAGAAGTGGGAGTTTGTCCGTACCACTCATGTTTACACACTGGAGAAGTGTAAGGCGTTCCTTGCTTTGTTTTCCTCCATGGCATTTTTCGCCTTTAAACGTAAACGTTTTATCCGGAAGGCACTTAAAAAACAAAGCAGTTTCATCCGCGTTGTAAATATCGTCTGGTTCATACCCTTCTAAAAGATTTGGCAGATCTTCAGTCCAGTGGTTGCACACACCTTGGTCCACAGATTTACTTTCTCCAGCTGCTTTTTTGAAAGCTATGTCATGACGCCTTTTAAAACCCTCTAACCAGCCGTTGCTAGCAGAAAAGTTCTGGATTCCCAGTTTTGTAGCAAACTCTTTTGATTTTTCTTTCAACAAAGGTCCATCTATGGGAATATTCTTATCGAGAGTTTGTTTTATCCATTCCAAAAGGCACTTTTCGATATTGGGAAATTCAGAAACTCTAGCCCTCTTAATATTTCCATGTCCATCAGAGCACTCAGACTTTATAGAGTCTTTTGATTTTATAATTTTATAATAGGTGGATTCTGGTAAATTAAACTCCCTCTGAATTTCATTTCGCGATTTTCCGGATTCAAACGCATTCACTATTTTAAGTTTATCACTTAATGACAGTACTTTCATTTTCCGTTTTGACATGATGCAGAACACAACTTTCCTTCGCAATTGATAACTATAAACTGAGTAAGTCCGACAAACAGGACGGTACACAGGCACGCGTGTCCATTTGAAAAGAATGCGATAAAATAACAACATTATTTAGTTTCACGAAATAGAATAGATACAAAATTGACGAGAATACAAAAACAATGGTAGGAAGTTCCACGAAAGTTAAGAATGAGTCATAAAATAGCACACGTTAAATTTGTAAATAAAGCTCGACTGTCGCTTATAGAGGTATAGATAAGTAGCAGTCTCACTAACGGAGGTCTATGAGGGAAAAACGACTCTCTCTTACAGAGGTTTCTGTTTCTCGCTAATAGAGGTTTTGGGAGCTTAAAATGACGGGTCCTGGCTATTACTCTCACTTATAGAGTTTTCTCACTTATCCAGTTCTCACTTATCCAGGTTTGACTGTATTATTTAATTTTTTCGAAACTTGCCTGTAAGGATATTATATGTATGTATATAGCTAAATTAAAAATTTAATTTAATTTAACACTAATCTACCGACCGTTTGTGCATACCCATTTCTACCAAAGTATGTCAATTAATCCGTCAATTTAAATGCCACCCATTTCGCAATCTCTACCAGAACGATTTTTTTGTAGTATCTCCCAAGTGCACCGGACACTATGGACTACCCACTTAACACCTCCCCTGGCAGGTGAGTACCTAGTCTTAAACCGTTTGGTTAATTAATTCTGGCTAGGCCTAGAGGCGTCTTCGGGATCCAGAAACCTCATTTCTAGCAGGCCTGCATTTGATGTCTCCTGACTCTCAATAATGCCTTTTGATTCTCCAAGACGACCCGGATATAATTTGCTACGCGGTTCCATATATCAACGGATGGAAACATCTTTCTAATTATAGTCTCCGGAGAGAGGGCTCGACTTCATTGAAGAGTGTTCTCATCCAGCTGGAAACTGGTGCGGAACCTTGACTTTAATATTACCGGGGAGATTTCATAGCAAAATAGTAGATGCCGTCATTGTCTCCCCGGTGAAGTTCACTGTGAGATCGCAGTCCGTCAAGTTGGCTGCACCTTTTTCGGGGAACTACGACAGGAGTTGGGGTCGAAAACTTCCGCCTGTGGTGAATGTGAGCGCGTGATTGAATTCGCAGTTTATTTATTGGATTGTTAGATAATTAGTGTCGTTTTTTTATGTTTTCCATAGTAAATCTATTTATATTAACAACAAACAAAAATATTGTTTGTTGTTAACATAAATTTGTTGGAAGACCTTTTGCCATCTTTCGGTAAGTTAAAAATTCCACGTTCGTAGAGGCCTTGGATTTTAGAGGCGAAAAACTGGTGCAAATCTTTTTCAACAGCTTGATCGGAATCGAAAGTCTTATCATTCAAATGATTTTGAAGGGAGCGAAACAAATTAAAGTCTGATGGTGCAAAATCAGGGCTATAGGGTGGATGTGTCATCAGTTCCCAATTGAGCTCCATTAATTTTTGACGGGTTATCAAAGAGGTGTGGGGTCTGGCGTTATCATGATGGAACATCACGCCTTTGCGATTGGCCCATTCAGGGCATTTTTTCTTGATTCCTTCATTCAATTTCGATAGATGACGACAGCAGACATTCGTATCAATAGTTTGGTTTCTTGTAAGCAGCGCAACGCAGACTATACGCTTGTAATCTCACCATACAGAAAGCATAATCTTCATTTGGTGAATATTGGCTTTGGCTGTTGGTTGTGGGGGCTCATCTTGCTTGGTCCATTATCTTTTTCGGACTACGTTATCGTAAAAAATTCATTTTTCATCACCCGTTATGATTCTTTTTAGAAATGAGTCATTTTGGTTACGATTCAGCAAAGAGTCGTATATGTTAATGCGTTTGGTGAGGTGAATTTTTTTTAATTCGTGAGCAACCCAAACATCCATTTTCTTTACGTAACCAAGCTGCTGTAAGTGCTAATAAACAATTGAATTTGATATGCCGAGCTTTTCTGCTATCTCTCAAGTTGTCATACGCCAGTTAGTTTTGATTAATGGCTTTATTTTGTCGTCAACAGCAGTGGTTGGGCGACCAGTATGTGGTCCACCTACACATAACAATTTCCAGAATGAAAGCAAGCAAACCAACGCTGACACGGGTTCAATAGAGTAGTCCTCACCATAAACTTCACACAATTTCTTTCGAGCTTTCACCGCATTTTTGCCCTTTCGGAAGTAAAACAATAAAACATGCCGATAATGCTATCTTTGACTATCCATTTTCAAGTTTATTTTTAACTGACTTGTTGTTTGCTAATGACGCTCAGTTTTTCACTGAAGATAGCCTAAACTCTAGCCTTTAAAATCATCATCATCTACAGGGCGACAGTTCAAGCCGGGCCTTGGCCTCCAGGATTAATTTCCTCCAATCATCACACATTAATTTCCAACTACTTAAGTTGTTTACTCCCAGCAAGGATCTGCTGTCAGCTTTCATTGTGTTTTCCCATCGAACCTTCGGTCTTCTTGTTTGACGTCTACCTTGCGCTCTTCCCGTAAATATTCTTTTGGGTAGTGGGTTTTCTTCCATTCTTTCTACATGGCCTGCACATTGCAATTTACGTAAATTTACACAAGAGGAAACAGGTTGGTCGTCAAATAGTTCATACAACTCATCGTTGTAACATCAACTCTGTTCCTTGTTTCACTGGGATTTTCCGGAGCACTTTGCGTTCAAATACGTCCACTGCCTTTTCGGATTCGCTCGCCAGGGTTCATGTTTCACTTCCATATAATAGCACAGGTTTGACTAGTGTTTTGTTAATGTGGAGCTTATTTTGCCTTTGCATTAATCTGCGCCTTAGAATGGGAAGTAAGGAGTAATTTGCTTTATTTGTGGCGTTCAATCTTGTCCTTTTTGGTTGGCTCCAAGATACATAAAATTATCCACACTCTCAAGGTTGTAGTCGTCTACGGTCAGGTTTTGATGGGTTGTCAACTCATGATGATTCCGATATCAAGATATGAACAAAACTCAAAAACAAAAACACTGAAGAGATAAACCCACGTTTCATATTGAATCGTAAAACAAAAAATGAAACTAAGGAATCCTGTCAAATAAACTATTGCTTATATCCTCCTCCCCCGCCTGGGAAATTTTGACACTTTGGGGAGCGTAACTTACCAATCTTGTGCAGGTAAGACTGAAAACACCTATGCCCGCTCAAAAGCTGGGTCCGAAAAAAGTCAGTCTCACCATGCCTTTGACTTAGCCAAGATCGCAAACCAGGGATAAGCCACGCAGCCCATCTTCTCTTCGGGTAATTCACTCAAGACTGCTGCCAATGCTTCAGTGAGCGCTGTCTCTCCCCACATGCAGCCGCCTCCCTCGCTTTGACGCAAGTAAACAACGCGGCGCTCACTAGCAAGGAGGCCAACAAGTACGAATATCACGCCTACACTAACTTTCACTGCTGAATCAGAGACTGTTGGATATGAAGATGCAATATTCAGTGCTCCTCTTCTCTGTGTTTGTGTAAAACGTTTTTCGTACACCTTCTTATTGAGCGTCGAGTTATATCACTGCTCCGTATAGTAGCACTGACCCTACACCACCCATCAAGAGGCATCTTCTTGACGGCTTGGGTGCCTCTACGTTGGCCATAAGTCAGAGCCGATACTCGTAAAGCAGTCTTCTCAGAGAAACTCATCTTCGAGTCGATCAGTAGCCCCAGGTACTTCACTGCTGGCTTCCACTCGATTAGTATATATCAATTACTGATCACCCTTACTCTAGGGATTCTCTTTTTTGTCAAGATGGCCACTTTCGTTTTCTCCAGTGCTAGACCGAGGCCACGAGCAGTCATTCAGTCTCTCACTCGGTGCATTAGAATACCTAGCCTAGATTGCGCTTGCTCGACGGTGCGTCCAGCGGCAAGGGCTGCGATATCCTCTCCATAGCTGATGAAGCCCGACTTACCTTAAATCTCCAGTTTCAGTAACCCATCGCAAGACACGTTCCACAAGTCTGGACCAAGGGTAGATCCCTGAATAACGCCCAATGTAACTTCCATCTTTCGCTGTCCCTATGTCCTGTCGTAAAGCAGGCTTCGGTTCTTCAGGTGGTCCCTGGAAAGTCGTATCCGATATTCTGGAAACTTGGAAGGGTTTCCCAGAGTACCTACCCGTGAAGCGGAGTTAAAGGCGTTCCTAACGTCGAGTATCTCCAACAGAGTGATCCATCGCTTGTTGTAGCCATATGCCTCTGCATATGGCTACAACAAGGACCGTGCTTGCTTCATCTGCAATCGCATCAATAGTCGAGCGTCCTGCTCTAAACCCGTACTGCCGAGGAGATAGGGTCCCAGTAGTACGAATCGTGTCAGTGAGTCTTCCCTTGATGAGTTTTTCTAGCACTTTCCTCACCGTTTCTAGCAAACACAACGGGTGGTATGCTGATGGTGATCCAAAATTTCCCTCCTGCTGATCAGCATGAGTCTCGGCACCTTCCATCGTACTTGGGGAAACCTCGTCTCGTAGGCAAGTGTTGAATCTGCTGAGCAACAAGCCAGGACAATGGTGATAGACAAGTTGTAACACCTCAGCTGGAACACCATCTGGGCCTGCAGTCTTCCTTGCTTTCAATAATAGGGCCGCCTCTTAAAGTTCCGGCTATGTGGACAGTAGGTAATCGATTGCTGTTTGACCGAGGGCAGCGTCAACATGGTCTGGATGGGCGGGGAAAAGTACCCGCCTATCTCGTCCATCTTTTCCGCTTCATGTATGCAAGGCGTACGTAGAGCACCTAGCTTGAAGCCTAGGCCCCATGGATTGCCCACTAGATCTTGCCAGCAGCAAGCCTTGCTGTTGTTAACCAATTTTCCAAGGCATTTCTTTGCCAACAAATATGATGCTACCCAGTTGTATGCCTCGTCATGTTTCCGTGCCCGCTGAGCCTCACGGTGAAGTTTGTGATATTTCTTCGCTTTTCAGCAATTTCAGTCAACCACCAGTACACTAGGGGCTTGCCGTACCGAGGTTTTCGACAGGGCATAGAAGCGCTGCAAGCAGTCATGATGATGCTCATAGTTGAGTTCACATCGTCTTGAGCTGACAGTTCTCCCATCTCCTGTGAATCACCCTGCAGCAAAGCACCTGCGATGAGCACCTCGACGAACATCTTGACGTCCATCCTACCGATGTTCCACCCAATTGTAGAAAATCGAGAGCACTAACGTCACGAGACAGCACTAAAGAATCTCAAGCAGAATGCACTGATGATCACTGGCTGAGTAGTCCTCTCATACTTTCCAAATGTACTCCGCACTAAGGGCTCCGTAGTGAATGTCACGTCCGGTATGGTTCCTTCATAGCCAGTATGGCGGAAATTCGGCGTATTCCCGGTATTTAGTACGACAAGCGCCGTCCTGGCCTCCATTTATAGGATTCGTTTTCCCCGCGGATCCGTTTGAGGCATGCTCTTTTCGATTGCTTTACCATTGAAGTCTCCCCGAATAGGTACATTGCCCTCTGTGTTCAAGACAGCACCCTCCAAAGCATTAAGCTTGGCTTGGAAAGATGATATCGATTCATTCGGCATTAGGTGCACGCTAAAGAACGTGATGCCTGAGCACCAAATCCACACAAAATCATCCCCCGTTCACAACTCTACGCCTGGAAATCATTGTTCCAAACCCAGAAGGTGCAAGTTTTGTCAGGATGCCATGATGCCTAACTTTTACCATGGTGTTGCTCACTCAGCCGCAAAAAGTCGGCTTTCGTGCCCCTTGCAAACAGGTTTGGGGCGGTTGAACTACGGTGTAGGTTTAGCTGCAGAGGCAAGTCATCGAGATTCCGACTTTGTTTTGGTTTGGGCTTCCTGGAAAACCCAACATTTCCCTGATCCAAAGACGTGCCCAAGATCCGGTCTTAGATTAGCATCTCTGCAAAGAATAGAGTATGCCTTCTTTGTACACTCTGTTCTTTTATGTCCCATTTGACCGCAATTTGCGCGATGTGGCCATAGCCAAGGCATTTGAAACAATAAAGAGGCGCTGCACTTCAGCGTATCTTTCAGGCAACCCATCCTATTCTTATTTTATCCGTATTGAGAAAATGTTCGTCGTCCCCTGTAGCTTTCTGATGTCAGCCTCGTTTCGATCCTGCCCACGCGGGAACTCCCTTTTGATGACCTCTTCTACCTCGGCCAGGTCCGTGACGCAGTCAATATCTCTTGTTTTGTTCCTTGCAATCGTTTCGAGCGAGGCTAGAGTGGTGCTTTTGCCGAGAACTTTCTTTACTGCGTCGCAGAATGCTTCTTTATTGTCAGCCTCTGCTCTGAATTCGACTAGTATGCAGCCTCACCTTGTTGGCCGTACAGCTTTGGTAGCAGTGTTGGTGTTTTTGGGCTTTAGATTTCCCCTGATATCCTGCAACTGTTCTGCGGAGGATCGGCCATTATGGGCTTTGACGAGTAGTGCCTGTTGCCGCGGTCTTTGTCTTGGCTGTTTGCTCTGTTTACTCTCATGTTCCGCCTCAGTTCTTTTTTCTTTATGGACGTTCGTAGGAACTTTATTTTTTGGCACTTTTTGAAGGGGTTTCTTTGCGGTCAGCGCTACTCGGAACCACTGATTTAGCGTTGCTTCTTCCTTCCTTTTATTGATGATTGATAATTCGAGGCCTGCCAAGGTTTTGCCGGGCCAGAGATGGTATGATAGTTGAATCGGAGCCAGTCACGCACTTGTGTCAACTCGGCGCTATGGTGCAAAGCAACTAGGTCCAAACCATCACACGTCCTGACTTACTGCTCAGCACATTCAACGTTTAGCTACGGGATGGGGTTTTCGTGGTATGGTGGATGGTGGCGAGGCTCGTGCGGATCAGCAAAGGGAAGCGAATTCGTGGAGCGCTGTCTGCATACCGCCTGTTATACATGTAATTCACGGCTGGGATACTACTAGAGAAATTAATCAAGGGAAGGCTCACCGACGCGGTTCTTACTGCTGGAAACTGATCTACTTGTTGGTTCAGTATAGTACTGGAGAAAACCGAAGTGGTCATCTTGACAAAAAAGGGAATCCCCAGACTAAGGATGATAAGTATTGCAGACATACTGATCGAATCGAAGCATACGGCGAAGTAGCTGGGGCTACGTTTCGACTCGAAGATTAGTTTCTATAAGCAAATCAGGGAAACGGCTGAAAGTCGACTTATGGCCAACGTAGAGGCATCCAAACCATCAAAAAAATGCCTTTTGATGAGTGCTGTGGGATCAGTGCTTCTGTAAGGAGCAGGACTATGGAGCGATACTCCATGTAAGGAGGTATAATGAAAACGCTTGGCACAGGTACATAGAGCAGGAGCACTAACGATTGCATCTTCATATCCAACGGCCTCTGATTCAGCGGTGAGGGTTAATGCAGGCGTGATATCTGTTACCCTCCTTACTAGAGAGTGCCGCGCTATTTACTTGCGTCGAAGTGAGAGCGCGATGCAGATCGTTGCCCACGAGGAGAAACCGCGCTCACTCAACGATTGGCAGCAGACTTGGGTGAATTTTATGAAGGGAAGGTGGACTGCACTCCTCATCCGAAATGTGAGGCTGACTTCTATCTGGTCCAGCTTTTGAGCGTGCATGGTTGTTTTCAGTCTTGCCTGCACAAGATTGGTAAGTCAAGATCCTCCGATTGTCGGTTTTACCCAGGAGAGGAAGACAATGCCTCCCATACAGGGACAGGCTGCGGCGGGACCTCTACAAAGAAACAGGAGAGCTCACCCCAAATAGCATAGTCGCGGTGATGCTGCGATAGGTTGACAAATGGAAACATGTGGCATATTATGTTCGGGCAGTCCTAAAAGATAAAAAGGATTTACTGCAGCCGAGGACGGAGGATCTCTAGTTGGGCTATTCATCTTCTCCTCTCCTCTCGTGCTAAAGGAAAGACCCCCTAGCTTGAAGGCACCTCACGGCGTGATAAAACGAAACCTAGCTCGAAATAACATGTCAAACGGTTCCAGGCTCGGTTCCCGGGATGACAGGGGAGGTGTTTAGTTGGTAGTCCGGTCGGTTGCGACCATGAGCGCCCCACACTCAGTGTGTATCTAAAAGCCCAAAGCCTCAATTCAAATTCATTGTCCGTAGTCTAGATTCAGTCAGGGTCGTTACCTGTTATCCCAGGAGAAACCTCGCAGGGGGCTAGCAGTCTTATGGGAGTACCGCCTCTACGTCCTCAGGTCTATAGGGGCGGTACTCCCATAAGACTGCTAGCCCCCAAGAGTATTCTTGTCGACCGGCATCCCTCTGCATCCCCTTGGGTCCGGGTGGTTACCATTGTGATCGGTCAGCGGCTGTCAATCTATCTGGCGGAGGCAGGTTCCATTGTCTAGACCCTGCCCGACGGACCAATTAAACTATTGTAGACGTTTTTTCATCTCTTTTCTCGAATGCTATTGCATTCATATGCAATATCTTTTAATTCTTAATAGCAACGACCAAATTTGTCGTAGCTTGATTCTCACGTCAGAAAGCAACTCAACTGCCGACTTCGTTTCTATGTGGCTTTTGCTCTGTTGTTGTTCTAACAGTACTTACGCAGCGCGATAAAAATATCTATACTCTAATAAGATGTGCGTAGGAAGATAAAACAATTTATTATTCTGTCAACTGCATGCCATGCAGACTCAACATCGTCAACACTGCTTATTCTATCTACCAAACATGGTCATAAACCTTTTTATGTTTTTATCTTATAAGCAACCGATCGCTGCCTACTGCCCGGAAAGCATTTAATTTCAACAAAAATCCAGCATGTATGTTCGAATTAAAATACGTCGCTCTTCTTAGTATTTCCATGATTTTATTTGAAAGTTCTGCTTAAGCTATTGAAACAATAAAATAGGTATATAAAAATCATTCTGTTGTATATTATTATCGCATTGGGCATGATTTTCGTCAGAAATTCATTAAGCATCGGCAATCGTGATGTAATGTCAATTGTGTTTTGTAGAAACGACATTAAACCTTAGCAAAATCTTCTAGTAAGCATCTATGTTGATAGGTTTACCAACCTGCAGTTTTTCTAGTTGATTAGCGTTCAACGCTTAATTTGATGAACACCCAAATCATACCAGTGAAGTTTTTGTGTTACTTTCTACCTTTAGCGACCTCGTCACAAGACATTGACAAAAATGTTTCTTCTAAACCCAATATGAAACAAACATCGCGTTTTTCTTAAACTGGTGTCTTATCAGAACTCAAGGTGATGTTTTTCGGATTCTGACCTTAAAAAAAGCTAAGAAAGCAATTAACTAAGAAGGAACTTAGCGTCGCTTAAGCTATTAAAAATAAATGGAAAGCGCAATGATCCAATCGAAATTTTTCCCAACGAAAAAATAACGTTTGGAGTGGATTTGATCAAATTTTTATTGATTTTGTGGCAACCTTACTTCAACCGAGTATTATGAGCCTAGATATTACAATATTATTCTTCCAGTATTCAAAGTTGTTTTCGCTTGATTCGATATTTAATGAAAGTTTGTGGTAGCCGTCATTATACCTAATCATAGCCAAGACCGCAACACACCCATCATTGATGGATTATTTTGCAAGCGATAAAATCGATAAAAGCAAAACATAAACCAATCAGGAATGACAAGAGAAAGTACTAACATTCCACCGCAACCAAATTTCCTTATTAGCACTTTAATTGCAAGTCAAGTATCTGTTAAATTGCCAATAATTAAACAATCTTTGACCTTGCACATTAGATAAGACGTCGCAGCTGCTGTACGAGTATAATCACTCAACTGCTGCAACTTTACCACTTTTCTCCACCTTTGCAAATGGGGGACCAGATCGTGGTCGTTGTAACCAAAAGAAAAGGTGAAAACAATAATTTTCCATATTTCAAATGCGCGCTCCGCGAGCTCTGGAAACTTGTAACGAACATTTACCATAAATGAATGCAAAATGAATAACAAAATCGATACAAGGAGAAATTTTTGATTCATCATGTTGCACTCCCGACAACGACTTTGCCGTTTATCGGTGACAACGAGATACCTTGCCTGAATGGCATTGCATTATGCGCTGTTAGTTGGAATCTCATTGACAACGGCACCATCACCGTCAGGTGGGTTACAGGTGTTTAGTGCAAGTATTTGTCTGTACTCGCATGTATAGTAATGTGAATTACGTGTTTAGTTTTTCACCTTTTGCCTCCAAGTCATGGAGTGTGCTTGAGACAAATAATCTGTTTAAAAATTCTGCAAACGAAGCTTCCAAGCGCGGCGGCATTGACAGGGTAAAACCCAATTATTGGTTTAGCCTTATCGAATGGTTTTCATTGAATTATTGACTTCACGCTTTCGATTATTTACCGATTGCCAGGTCTTTCACGAATGCATTTTCACGGCTGGAGATGTGTTATCGCGTATTTACCATATTGCATAGTTGCAGTCGTTGGTGCAATGTGTAGTGCAAATATCTGTTTTCAAACCAAAAAAAAATAAAATAGGTTCGAAACCTTTCAGAATATGTTTAAATTACTTAAAGGAAGAATTTTCTAATGAAATGCAACCTCAGTTATTAGTTTCGTTTTTTTTTGCAAACTGTTTTAGCGATCCCTTAAGTCAATATTCGACATTTTTAGTGTTTTGCACTAAAATCCAAAACAAACAAAGAACCACTAACGCCACGAATAATTTAGTAATTGCCATTTAGCCGCCGAAACCTCGACTGCTCTGTCTCAGCTCGACCAGCCTCAATATACCCCGCAAATGAGTATTTGCATTGAAACCGTTGATCCTGCGAGCTCGAATTCGGAGGATGTTCTATCTTCTTTTTGGTGGCCGGCCTATATATTATATATGATAGGGGCACTATCAGATCATCAAAAACCGCCACTAATAGGCGCGGTCAGATGCTTCAGATTTTTGCCGGCTTCAAACAGGTAAATCCAGTTTTCTTAGACAAGAAGGACGCCATGTCAATAAGAAGAAAACAAGACGCATAAGATCTGGAAATTTTCTAATGACCTGGCCGCACGCACTGCAACTCATGCGTACCTATGTGTTGCGCCTCAGAAAACTTAAATCTCAAGACAATCATTCATCTATCGATAGCTCAAGGGGAAAGATTTCGTATGAGAGATTGGAAATGCGTTTTTGGTCTCCGGATGAAAATGGTCAGGACGCACATCTCTTGTATGTTACTCGTGTTCACTTGTCGACGGCTTACAATGAAATGGACTCAGTGGTACACATATATTGAAAAAATGTGTATCGTAAACAAAGTGAGCGTGGGTGCAATGTTGGACCAGGCAGACCTCAGACAGGGTTCGGTTAGCCTGAATGTTGAAATGATCGCGTTCGGGACACATTAAAATCGAGCAGAGGTGCAGTTGTAATTTGTTTCTTCGTCGTCATAGTTTCGCAAGATTTCCCGAAGGAAATCCAAACAGATCTCTAAACTGTTTAAGACGTGAAGTCTTGAGGTACATCAACGAACTACCCGTTTGCATACTCGCAATCTACTCTGAGGTGGCTTCTTGTCGGCCAGCTAGTTCGGAGAGGAAATCTGGTCATGGGTCTTGACGCGAGTCGACTACGCTCAAATACAACCTTTCAGCCACCGATTCAAATTGCCCGTTTAAAACAAGTTCAAAAAGGTTTGCAAAAAAAACTTCTATCAGCAGAGAAGAAGGAAAATACGTGTGGTCGGTCGGCTTCGTGGCTATAACAGAAGTGACATTTTATTTAAAATGGGTTATGAAGTACATAAAAGTTAAATAACAGTATGACAATGAACATTTGGATTATAGGGTGACTCTAACACTCCTCCATATAACGATGGTTCTTGTTGCAATCTCAAGTCAAGTCAAAAGCGCTTTATTTAATACCAATCGTTATAAATTTGTAAAAGAACATAAAGCAAATTCCAAACAATAAAACTATAAAAAACTTAATGGCCCGAATGGCTCTCTAAATTTATACGTTATCAGTTAAACATATTTAATGAAAAAAATACACTAGTAAATTTAAATTGATTAAGATTATTACATATTTTTTGATTCAATTGGAAAAAGGAGAAAAAACCAACCAGCATTATTCAAAAATTACTTATACTACAATGAACTTATATCCTATACCTAATATGTTACACCCTAATTCTAAATAAGTTCAATCAAAAAAAAAAGTTACCTTATATTGAAACCTATACATAATTTATAATACAAATAAACAACAATACTAGATGTAGCAATAATGAGATGAATCTAAAAAACTAAGTAGCGAGAAAAAGCACAAAAACAGAAAATAAACACGAATAATTTAGACATTGTCATTCAGCCACCAATACCTAGATAGTTCCATCTCAGCTCGACCAGCCTAAACGAATCTAGCAAATGAGTATCTCCATTGGAATTGTTGGTCTCGTGAACTCAGATTTGGAGGATATTTGATCTTCTTATCGGTGGCCCGTCGAGATATGTGATATATGATTGGGACGCCGTCAGAATCAAAAACATATCGATTCATGTCCAAATACACGAATGCTTCTGGAGGAACGAAGCCAGTAGTGAGGCATGTCGCAATATACCCGTCTGTAGGGTGGAACGGCTGTGAAATCCATGGGTTTTCACTCACAGTTACATATCTTGCGATATGATTCCGAAGGAGTTTCAATATGAAAATATCGACTCTTGTCACTTGAGCGGTTTGATAAATTTTTCTATTCAATATATAGTGCTTCCAATCCGTCTCATGCTTTCTGTACAAACCAGTACATGCACGAAGACATTTCCTTTCGAAAACTCTTAATCTTTCCATAGTACTAGCACTCTGGTTGTACCAGATCTGACATCCATATGTCAAAACTGGTCTAACCAGGGTCTTGTAACAAATAACTTTGACTTTTTGATCAATGTATCTGGAATGAAAGAGTTGCCGAAGAGCCATGACTACTTTTAGTGCTTTACTGAGCATGATTTTGACATGTTCAGCATAGTACAGATACTGATCGAGATGAACACCGAGGTATCGAACACAGGATATATGTGGAACCCGTTCTGAACTACCCTCACCAGCCATAATGTGGAAATCCTTCCAATTACGTTTCAGGTCTTGACTGGCCCCCTGCAGCGTTGTTCGAAACAAAATTGTTTCGCACTTCTGCTCATTGATTTTCATTCGCCGATTGTCGGTGTAGAGCTGCACATCATTCAACATTTTTTGAAGATTGCTCTGAACTATTGTAGCTTTTCGGTCTGCCGTATAGATGATCAGATCATCAGCAAACGCTACCAATGATCGCGTTGGCGAGACATTAAAATCAAAGCTGTTCAATAGCTTGCGAATGAATATTGAGAAAAGCAGGGGCACAGCAACTGTTCCCTGCTGTAGACCATTCAAGACTTTGAATTCGCGCATTGTTGTCAGATTTCCATCAGTTACAACAAATGATTTCCCGTATAACATATTACACATCATGGCGACAAGGTATCTGGGGAACATGTCCTGAAGAAGTTTGAAAACTAGTCCATCTAACCACACCGTATCGAAGGCTTTCTCCATATCAATGAGACATGCTCCAACACATTCTTTGTTGTTTAGTTTCCAACAGATGTCTGAGGTTACTTTCGTTATTGCATGTATGGTCGAATGCCTGGCACGAAAACCAAATTGGCAATTCGGCATCAACTCATATTTCTCAATGTGGGCGTTTAATGCTCTGTTGAGTATCACTTCGAACACCTTGCTGATGTTAGGCAGCAAGTTGATTGGGCGATAGCTTTTAGGGCATGAAGATTCTTTTCCTTTATTCAAGATCGGAAATACCTTAGCCTTTTTCCACTCATTTGGGAAATATGAATTGTTCAACATGTTGTTGAACAATATGCAATAATTCCTAATAGCAACTTCAGGCAAATGTCGGAGAACTATATTTGGAATACCGTCAGTACCACATGATTTTTTGTTGTTTATTCTGCGAAATATGAAACAAAATAATCAATAAGATTCAAGGTCGGTATGAGGTCAGATGTTAATGTTTCATCGAAATGAAGAATTGATTGGCCGTTCAGGCTTGATTTGAAGTCGGAAACTTTTGCTTCAACGACCTCCAAAAATATTTCATTCCTTCTCTCTGGGTTTGGCAGATGAACCAATTCAAAATGTGTTCCAATCAGGGCAAGTTTTTGCAATCCATCACATATAATCCTCCTTCCATTTCTATCCGGAGTCGTACTATCAATTTCGATGCCAGCTCTATCGAGAAGATTTATCTCATCACTAGCGACTTCAAGATTCGATACCTTCACTCGAGACTTCCTGCGGAATAAGCTATTCACTTTCGCGAAAACGCTATCTGGGTCCTGTGGGCTAATACCCCTCAGTTTTTCCGCCCATTGATTGCTGACCTCACTCCTGAAGTATGAACGGATTAAGTTCCGGACATTCTTCAGGTGTAATTTCAACAAAGCCAACGAGGGATGGTTGTAGTCCAAAAATCGTCGATAAATATTGTTGACGCGGGTGAAAAGAAGGCTTTTCAATCTTTTCAACCTTGCGATGGTTGGTGTTTCATATCCTTCCATATTCTTTCGATGTTTAATCTTGGGAACCACTTTCTCAATCGTTTCCAACGTCAGCTTCTTTAACTTCGACAAATAGAGATCTATTTCATCGTCAGTTAGATTTCTGTTATTAGGAACGATTGAGCAAGCGTTGCCATCATCAGAAGAGGGACATTGCTTCTGGTACTCCCGATTAAACTTCTTTTGAAACTTTCACCAGTCTGTTTTTTTGAAATTCAACCGATGGTTTTCATGTTGAACTGGAATGAGGAAGAAATCATCCCTTTGATGATTGATTTTCATTACGATTGCGTTATGCTCGCTATCGTAAGGAAGCACCTGCAGTTTCCGTTGAGGACTATTAAAGCTGAATTCAAGTCTTGCGTCAGCAATGCAGAGGTCCAAATATGAATTTGTCCTAGGGTATGTTGGGAACTCCGACCCATATAGGTTGCACCTGTATTCAATTTGGTTCTCTGTTATCCATGATTTCAGGAATACACCTCTTGGATTATTGGTGGCGTTTAGCCATGATGTATGCTTGGCATTCAGGTCACCGGCAAAAATATAATAACTATGCAGCCTGTTCAATTCGAGTATTTCAAACAAGGAACTGAGTTCCTCCTTGAACTTGAGAACATTTTGACCAGTTGCATAGGCAGAGATAACGAAGAGGTTATCCCCACCTGGCAGTGAAATTTTGATGACGGACACTTCAAGAAATTCAAAGTTTTTGAATTCGACTTTTTCAATATTTTGGAAACAATAGGGTCTTTTAACCAATATCCCGGTGCCACCTCCCCCATCACCTATTACCCTATCGTTTCTTACGAATGCAAAATCTTTGAATTCCATAGAATGCCATGAATTGAGGTGGGTTTCAGTGAGAAGTATGATGTCAGGCTTTTGCTTAACAACAAATTCAAGGAGATAATCACGTCGATGTATAGCAACGATAGAGTTGACGTTGATCGATATGAGGCGAAGCCTATCCATGGGAATATGACTGGATGACAAGTTATTATTAGGCATTTGAAAGACCTAAACGCTGAAAAGCAAAGTTAATTTTTGAATCTTGTTTGTCGATTCTCTCCGATAAAGAATTAAGTTGCTGGTAAATTTTGAGAAGCAGCTCATTATTGCCACTTCCATTATTTACATTATTTCCAGCATTTTCTGCTGGTCCTCTAGCGGCGAGTGCAAATGATACTCCGGGCTTGACGAAGTTGGAAGGTATGATATTACGGTGTACTTGTGCTTGCTTTGGAGCAAATTTAACTTTTGCATCTTGATATCGGGAGCATCCTCGATATGATGCTGGGTGACCAAAAACACCGCAGTTAACGCAGTATAATTTTTCTTTAGGCTCCGTCTGAGCCAATTTGCACTCACCGGGAGCATGAACGTCTTTGCATTTAACGCAACGATAGTGCATGGCACAATTGGCAGCCGAATGTCCAAATCTTTGACACCGGTAACACTGGTTGACTTCTCTTTTCTGGAGGCGTTCCCACCTCACCACTCTGAAATTCAAGTACCTTATTTGTTGAAGGGCACTTGGACTGCTCTTATTTGCAATTTGTACCAGGTAAAGTGATAAATTCTTCCTTTCTATGGTCGACGTTCTTGTCGCAAAGGCTTTGACTGAAACAAAGTCAATATCTGGTGCAGCCTCCTTGAGCACCTGAAGAAGATCGACCGTATCTTCTCCGCTGTCCAAACCCTTCAACAAGAAGGTCTGATTTTTTTCACTTTTTGGGGTATAGGTGAAGTGTGGAACCTCCCCAGAAATCAGCGCATCTTTGGTTGACTTGAAATCAACCAGTGATTTCGTCCTTATAGTTAATTTTTCGGCATTAACTCTTTTGATTTCGAAATTGGCCAGTTTGTTTTCGGCTGCCAATAACCGAACCATATCTTTCCCTGTTTGTCCGAACACGTTGATTGGCGGAACTTTTTCTGTCTTGTTGGAAGCTTTTTCAAAGGAACCGGCAGAACTGCGGGCTGGTTTTTTCTCCTTATTTTTGTTCTTTAAATATTGAATAAAATTAACGTCATTATCTTGATTAAAATTACCTCCGATGTTTTCTTTGATTTCCATATCTTCGGTTAATCCCTCCAGCGCTGCAAAATAATTTTGGCTCTCGTTGGTGCCACCAGCACTTAGAGCTTCCTCTGGATTTACTTGCTTTGTATTTTTCTTCGGCTTTGTTACCTGTTGCCATTGATTTTGTGGCTGCGTCTTTTAAGGCTTCATCCCTTTCTTGAAAAGATCCTTGAGAGACTGTATCTCTTGCCTTAGTTCATCATTTTCTTTCTGCAATTTGGCCATTTGTTGATTGTCCGCTATTATTTGCAGCTTGCACCCTCCATCTACGGAGTTTTCTTCATTATGTTTTCTTTTGGTGATTGTCGCCAGTTTCGTATTCGTCGTTTCCCCAGGTTGCCCCAACGGTGGGAAGCCGTCGGGCTCCTCCATACCAGCGGCGAAGTTTTCTTTGGTAATTTGTTTTTCGTTACCAATCGAAGTAAAAATATTCGATAGAAATTTCCTGAGTCGATTACTTCGACAATATAAGATTTTTTCCGATAAAAATTAACTTCGGACTAACGTTTTTAAAAAATTAATTTCTATACGCAAAGAGTACTACGATCCATCTTTTTGTTGCAATCTCATTGCTTCTCTGAATTCTGCATGTTTGGTATTGCCCAGGGATGTTGTAAAAACATCTGCAACTTGCCCAGTGGTGCTTATGTAATCGATTTTTATTTGATTTTGTTTGAGTACATCCTGTATGAAGTGATGACGTATGTCAATATGTTTGATTCTGGGATAGAACCCTGCATTTGAGGCGATCACAATTGCGCTTTGGTTGTCGCACAGGATTAGAAGTGGCCGCTTCTTTTGACCAAGTTGAGTGGCAAGTTCGTCCCACCATAGTGCCTCTTGTAAAGTAGCTGAGAACGTAATGTATTCAGCTTCACACAACGAAAGTGCCACTGCATGCTGTTTATTGAAACTCCAAGATATCGCTCCCCCTTGAACAGTGAAGGCGAATCCAGTGGTTGTCCTACGATCATCACTGTTAGCTGCCCAATCAGGATCGGTGTAACCCACTATGTTGTTACCATTTTTACTGTATTTTAGTTTCACTGAAGATGTACCACGCAGATAGCGAAGTAAATGTTTCATAGTATTCCAATTTCGTGGTTCAAGACTGGAACTGAATCGACTAAGTAGGTTTACCGCATAGCATATGTCAGGTCGTGTACATTGTGCCAAATACATTAGATAACCAATTGCCTCTTGGTACGGAACATTCTTCATGAACTCAATATCTTTTATTTCAGATGCACTATCTTTAGTTGATATCTTTTCACTAGAATTCATTGGTGTCATCGTGAGTTTGGCCTTATCCATCCCAAACTTTTGTAGAACTTTCTCAATATATTGCAATTGAATAATCAGATATTATTATACCCATTCCAAGGATTTGTTTTGCTATTCCAAGCTCTTTGATTTTGAATTGTTGATAGAATTGCGCTTTAATATGTTCAAGCGAGTCGGTTTTATTTGAGAAGAGCAAGAAATCATCAATGTATACCGCTATGATAAGTATATTTTCGTTTTTTGCTTTGACCTAAATGCACGGATCATGCTTAGATCTTTCTGATCCAAATGATTTTAGTGTTTTGTCCAACTCTTAATTTCAGGCCCTACTGGACTGCTTTAGTCCATATAAGGCCTTTTTTAAACAACATACCATCGATGGGTACGTAGGCTGTTCCATATAAATTTCTTCCAAAAGGTTTCCTTGAAGAAAAGCGGAAATTGTATCCATCTGTTTCACCTTGAGGTTTAATTGAGCTGCAATTATGAAAAGATATCGCAGAGAACTGTGTCGCACAACATATGAGTCATAGCCCACCTCCTTTCGCTGCGAGTATCCTGTTATGTTCAACCTGGCCTTGTAGCGATAAGTTTGTCCGGTGAGATTACGTTTTGTACGGAAGGGCCATTTAGATTCATTTAGATTTTATCGCCTTTCAATTGTTTGGTAAGGCTTGAAGTGTCCATGTATCATTTGTGAGTAGTAACTGCATCTCTTCTTCCGTAGCCAGCTCCCATTGGTTCGCATCAGGTCTGGATAATGCTTTTTCTGGTGTCGCCGGGGCATCTCAAAAGTAATTTTGGTACGATGCAAATGCTGAGAAACCTTCAAAGGGTTCCATTTCATCTTCAGGAAAGGAAAAAGAAGAAGAATCATCTTTTTTAGTTAAAAAATTAGTATACTTGCCTGGAGTTTTGCGCTCCCTTTCTTTGCGCCTCAACACCTGCTGTTGCAGTGGGTTAGAGTTGGATTGCTGAAGGAGCGCTGAAGAATCTAAATCAATTGATGCAACTGCATCTTGAAAACTGTCTTCGTGTGTTGCATCTTCTTGTTCGTTGCTAATAACGGCCAAATCGTTGTGATTATTTTCAGCTTCGCTTTGGTTGCTGATCTCGGGTGGTTGCATTTCGTCTTGGTAGATAAGTCCAACTTTGTTACTTGTTGTTGACTTCTTAAATGTTTCGAATGAAGAAACATAAGAGTCTTCGTTACAAAAGTATACGTCTCGAGTTTTAAAAATACAATTTTTACCTGGGTTGTAAAGGCGGTAGCCATTGGTGTTTTCATCATATCCGACCAAAATACATTCGTTGAATTTTGGATCCCATTTTTTTCGGTTGGCTTTCAGGATGTGTGCCATGGCTGTTTTTCCAAACAGTCTGATATGCGCAAGATCAGGTACTTTTTGACTCCACGCTTGAACTCGTATTGTGCCGGTTCCTTTCAATGGCGAACGGTTTAGAAGATATACATAGTATGCAACTGCTTCTGCCCAAAGTGTTTTCGAAATTTTTCAGTCGGCAGCATACAACTCGCCTTTTCCAAGATCGAGCGATTGTTGCGTTCAGCCAAGCCATCCTGCTCTGGCGTGTGCACATTGGTGGTTTGGTGATGGATCCCATTTTTTCGGAGTTTGGCTTGAAATTTGCCGTTCATATACTCCTTGATGTTATCAGAACGTAGAGTTTTAAGCTTGTAACCACTGTACTTTTCGGCAAACGTCTTGAATTCTTTAAAACATGACAGTACTTCCCAATCCATTTTTGTTTTTAGGAAGTATACGAAAATTTTCCTCGATTTGTCATCAACAAATGTTATAAAATAACGACTTCCGCCAAGCGAACTGTGTTCCATGGGTCCACGGTTAATGACAGTGTGCACTTATTCAAGCAGATCATTAGCTCGGCTGCCACACTTACTGAATGGCAACCTTTGTTGTTTGCCAATGGCGCACACTTTGCAGTCTTTGTCAATTTTGTTGGTGAAATATATTTCAGTTGCCAGTCCACTGCATAGTTTGTCTAAACTTTTGTTGTTTAGGTGGCCCATTCGACGATGCCAAAGCTCTTTAGTGCATTTTGGAGTACACTCAAATCCAACATTCTTTGACGATTTCTTGTCCAATTTAAACAAGTCATTAACGTTTGTGCCTGTTGCAATTACTTGTTTTTTTTTTTTTGAGTTCATAACTTTGGCAGATTTGTTGTTGAACTCTACGGTGTGACGATTTGACCAACAGATAAAAGATTGACGAATAAATCAGCCGTAGACGTATTGCATGCTGGTCTTATTGTTGCCGTTCCACGCCCTTTTAACCTGCATCTTGCTTTTGTTTGCAGCAATCACTGTGCCAACATCCTAAGATAAACAATCCAGCATGTTTTCGTTAAAACTCGCGTGCGATGTGGCCCCTGAGTCAAAGTACTATGCGCCTATGTTTCTTGGATTATCGATTGTAGATAAAACACAACTAAGCCAATCAAAATTTTTGCTTTTATTTGTGTTGCTGTAACTTTTCGAGCGGCTGTTTTCCGAAATATGGCCAAAATTGTTAAATATCCTGCACCTGAGTCCTTTTCGTGATTTTTTTAATAATGTTTGGCGTGTGTCTGTGAGAAAAGCTGAGCTGTCATTGCCGGGACGTACGTCTTGCAATAATTTTGTTTTTATGACATCACCATTAACTCAAGTGCCTGAATTCTCCAAAGCCATTACCATAGGTCGGTAATCATCTGGAAGTCCAGCAAGCAGTATAGTAATTTCAATTCCGTTTAGAGATTGAGCTGTGGTAATGATATCCTTTATAATATCTCCATGACGCCGCAGTTTGCAAGTGACGTCTTAATGAGCTTACGCAAAAGTGCTACTCGACTTATTAACCCACTTTGCTCGTACGCATTTGCTAGCTGATGCCACAACTCCCTGGCATATTTTGCACCCTGTATATGGACATAGCACGCTGGATCAATCATAAAGTCAACTTACTTTTTGCACGTCGATCGTTCTCAGGATCGAAAACGGTTTTGGAATTTCCTTCTTCATCGAGTTCATAATCAATTGTCGTTTTCCAAAGATTATCTAAATCTAAGAACGCTTGCGCAGCAATCTTCCATGTCGGATAGTTTCCCCTACCGAGCTGTCTATAAATTTGAATGCTGCTAGCACTGTTTTCGGACTTAAACGTTTTTTAACTTTTATGAAAATTCAACAAAATAGCCAAACGTTTTCAGAACTTCTATTTTTTCGCGAGGGGCCCATAACCTATTAGCAGAGAAAAAAGAAAATACGTGTGGTCGGCTTGGTGACTATGACAGAAGTGACATTCTATTTAAAATAGGTTATGATGCACATAAAACATAAAGATAAAAGTTTTTAAGGCAGTCAATGAACGGTTGTGTGCGATCCGTTTAACAGTGAAATTCTTCAAAATCTGGCTGATTAATGTTCACGCCCCGACCGAAGAAAAAGACAAAGAAATAAAGGAAACGTTCTAAAATCACCTGGAAACACTGGTCGACTCATTGCCTATAAACGACACAAAAATTATTCTGGGTGATTTCAACGCTAATGTTGGCAATAAGCTATCTCATCGGGGAACGACTGGAGGATATAGCCTCCACGATGAAACAAATGACAACGACCAGCGCCTGATTGACTTTGCATGTCGCAGAAATCTAGTCATACGTTCGACTTGCTTCCCACATCGACGCATTCATAAAATGACCTGGGCATCACCGGATGGCAACACACAAAACCAGATTGATCATGTTCTGATCCAACAACGTTGGGCCTCGAGCATACTTAATGTCCGTACATACCGAGGAGCCAATTGTAACTCAGATCAGTACTTGATCAAACTCATCTACCAATGTCGTATGTCAAAGGCAAAGACCAGCCCGCTACAAAAATTTGACATCGAAAGGCTCCAAACGGCGTCTGTGGCTAAAAATTTCACGGAGACACTAGACAACCAGCTGGCTCCCATCTTATCAGACGCATCTTTAAAGACGAGCAACGAGCTCTGGATGGAAGTGAAAGCGGCTATTAAGACCGTGGCAGAACTGACGATCGGACATCAAGCCCGGTGCAAGAGAAATGGTTGGTTCGACGATGAGTGCCAGAATGCGTTAGATAAAAAGAATCAGACGTACAAAGAATAAGTAGGTAGGAAAACCAGGACGAAAAGAGAACACTATGAAAATCTCAGAAGAGTAGCGAATAAGATAGGATTAAGAAAAGGAAATATAATAACGACCAATTGAGAAGTACTCGTATAGATGTAAGTTTAGCGAGCAACAACACGAGGCAAGCATACGAAGTCATGAAAAGCCGGAAACGTGGTTATTAGTCCAAAACCACGCTCTGTCGTGATGACATCGGCAATATCATCGATGAGGAAACCAAGATTAAGAAAAGATGGGCATCATATTTCAAGAACCTCCTTAATCCTCCGAACAGCTCCAGTACACCGGAGCCTACAGATGTCTGCGGAGAGCTTCCATTGGCCCCACCAACTCTGGATGAAGTTTGTTCCATCATCAAAGCCCAAAAGAATAATAAAGCGCCGAGCATCGATGAGGTTCCAGTGGAGCTCATCAAATATGGTGGCAGTAGTACTCATCAAGCTATTCACAAAGTCATCCAGCGCATTTGGCAACAAGAACATATGCCGAAAGAGTGGAGCCAATCAATAATATTCCCTATCCACAAAAAAAGTTGGCCAATATACGCGGCGAATGTTCTGATGAGAACCAAATATCTCAAAGCTATTTACAATGGTGTTTTCTTGTATTTCTCAGCAATCACTATCATTTTTCCATCAAACAGGAACGCAGGCTTCTTTTCAGCCAGATTTGGGACGGGCCAGTGATGACAATATATCATTGTTTACTATATTCGATTGATTTCTTTTGCTTGAAGCCAGGATGGCATGCAATCGGATTAGTTACTGATTTATTTGAGCAATTATTCAAAATTCGATCAGTTTGTTCGCTATTAAAATTTGATATTTAAATAATGTTCACCCATGCTTTTGAAACCAATTTCTCCGTTTCTTTATGTGTTCCAAGTTAATCATAGGCATTTAGTTGCAAGTTGCCAGCCTCATCTTTGGGTAATAAATTATTATCATCTACATATTTATAACCAACAAATAAGTGCATCAAATGCAAATCAATATAAACTAATCCAAAATTATTCGAAGACCTCGGTACTCGCAGAACAAATCCGACGCCCGACGATCACGTGATTTTACGTGTAGAAAATTCACGTTGAGGAGGCCAGTCATTGCGATTGCTGGCGAAGTACCGCAAATTAACCACTGTTGTCACTCAATCGATTTCTTGGCTAGCTTCCGAGATTATACGAAATTACGTTTGGTGCAAGCACATATTGGTTAAATAATGGAGCAGCAATAAACCTCATGCGTTGTATCTCACTTTTTCCCAAAAAGGACGTTTCGGGCCCCACGTTGGAATATGTGTTTTGCGGGTAGGTTTTGGGGATGGTCGGAAGGAAATTGCTGCATTTGCACCCCCAAAGTAAGTCATGTGTCAACCAGCTAGGTACTACGGAGAAACTACGTTAAGACCCAAACATCACAATCACCTTACATACTTACTTCAAAGTTGGGATTATGTGTTCCGCCCTTTTCCCACTGATCTCGTTTGACACGTCACTTCACACCTTTGTTCCCGATGCTTACAGCGGGTGTTAGCTAGAGATGCGCACACTATTCTACACAAAACTCTTCTTGGGAAATCTGGGATTTTCCCTCGGACAATGGGTTCTATCTTTTCCGTGACAATTTAATTTTCCACTCGATTCGCGACTCACACGAATTTCACCCGATCGACGTCAAGTGGCGGCTCAGTGGCAGCGATTCAAGTTTTAATTCGCTCACCACCTGTCGATGTCAGTGGCGGTCAGTTGCAGAGATCTGTCATCCAAACTTATCAGCTGATTGGAAAATTGTGTAGAGATGACAGATCTCAGCGGTGTATCGCTCTGCGGATTCGTCAGTTAGTACAGCCCTTATTGCAGGGAGTGAAGGCCCGAGAGAGCCTGTAGTGCTACGAAGAAGAAGAAAATGTAGAATATGCATATTTGCGTTGAATTAGCTGGTAATATATGCTTGATTTGCATAAAGTTCAAATGTTTTACAGATTTCTTGTCTCCATAACCCATGTTACCCGTTCTCTACGTCCAAAATGGCCTGCAGAAGAGATATTTTAATGACTTCATGTTAAAAATACATTTAGATATTTTTGTATTAAGGTCAGAAGAATCTTCTTAAAAATATTTGAAATTAATTTAACGGGGCTAAAGCGGCAAGGTACCGAAATTCTTTTATTTTCATGAAAATTGTCAAGTAATCTTGAATATCAGTTGAAAATTTGTAACGATCAATGTCGAAATAAGCTCTTAAAAATATATATTATTTTCCTGGAGATGTGAAGAGGACACAAAAAGTTGAAAAAAATTTATTCCTGTGAAGATTGTTACAAATTTTTCTCTAAAGTTGATTGCAAAGCCCTCATGTTAGGAATGTTTTCCTCCTTTGTTTTTCTATAAAAAAAAACTTTATTATTTTTGAGACGATCTGTCATAAATGAACCTTGTATGCTCCTTGCTGGTTTTTTAAAACTAATTTTCGTATTTAAATATTAGCACTTCGATAATTAACTTGTTTAGATTATTATTTATATCCGACCTTGACTAATAATTTTCATTTTTAATTTTCAGGGCCTCCTACAACCAATTGCGCTCAGCCCTAGAGGCGGCCGCTTCATCAAAAAAAGTTCAAAATGCTCAGCAGTCCAGATGGGACTCCGTTGGAGTCAACAACTAAATGGTATGATTGTGAGGACGAGCCACCTCTTCCACATCAACAATTATCCTTTCTCAAATGGATCAACCCCTTCAACAGTAATCCTGCATCAAAATCGAACAGTTGCGCAACCAGCAGGTGTTCCAGTGAAACATCAGAAAACGATTCGTATCGTGGCGTGCAAGGGTTAAAGCAATTCTGGAACAATCAAATCACTGCCACCAAAGATAACAAGGTACAAAAAGCTGCTACCCTAGCGGGTGCGTATGCGCATCGTTCGTCGTCGCAAGAACAACTCGACGACGACGTCAGATGTAGTCATACTGACCTAGTCTGCAAACAGTCTATAACGCCAAAGCGCTCCCAAAGTCTGCACGCTAGTACTGATAGCGAGGAAATACCAGAAAATCATATCAATGATGATAATTTCTACAAGTACAAAACAGCTTCGTCGAAAAAACGAACCACCCTCAGTTCGTTCAGCGAACTCAGAAAACCGCATTCGTTCGGCGTGAATTTCCCGCTTGTTGTGGGCACGGCGAAGGGTGAGAAAATTCATTGGGCTACGAGGGAAGATATTGTGACAAAGCGCAAACGCAGAGATTCCCAGAATACGGACAGTGACGATAAGAACTCCAACACAGCCCCTGCGATGATAATAGAAGCCAAAACCGCGAAAACGACAACAGGTGAAGGCGAAAACGCATTCGTTATCAGCGGTGATAGCGTGGAAGAGATAAAATCGTCGAGCGGCATCGAAAATAAAGAAAACAGGGCGATTCGCACTTGCGACAGTATGGCGATAAAAAGCTCTCCAGGTGATAAGCGTGATAGTGGTGGCGGCGGGAGCAACGGAGATCCCAGCCAAAGCGAAGACTCCACCAATTCGCTTAGTTGTGAATCGCCCGTACGTAAAACAAACGCGACATCGCGAAAGTGCAGTTTCAAAACGCATTCGAAAAACTATTACACGCCGCGAAAAATGACGAGCGGTAGTAAAGTGGCAGCTCTTACGTTTCGGTTTAATCAGTTGATTCAGCAAGACGCTGCCATTTTAGAAGAAGTAAAAAGAAACAATGGAATCTTAATGACCACTTCAGGTCACATCTACAAAATCAGGGAGAGCGGCGGAGAGTCGAGCAAGAAGAAGTGTAGCAAAGGCAGCGGAACGGATGACGAAATCTCATCGATTAAGAGTGGAGGTCGTAAGAAGCAGAGCTTCAAAAAACGATCTGGCACGCCCACTAAGCAGCACAGGACCCCACGGGATTCACCCAGCAAGACTGGAAAAGATGCAACCTCCAATACTGGTACCATGACCGTCAAGGAAAAGATAAGAAAGTTTGAAATAAGTAGTCAAAATAATGAAGTAATTCCGAGTAAAGAAGTTGAAATTAAGGCTAAAGCTATACACCAAAGTCGAGCATTTGAGAAGCCAAAAGTGCCTGCAAAAAGCGAAGTTGTGCTACAGCGAACGAAGGAAGTAGCTATGAGAAGGAGCTTACGTAAAAATAAAACGCACATATCTACTGCCGAAATTAGGGTCACTGCCACGCAGAATGTTATAGCGGAAATAGAAGAAGAAGAAAAATCTCCATGTGCTGAGTTTGATGTTTGTAAGACTGACGCAACGAGTACAGTGCCATTACCTGAAGGCAGCAGAGTCGACTCTAAAGCTATCAAACCAGCTGTTTCTTCTGAAGAGCCAACATGTATGCCGACAGAAGAAACCTCAACAGATACAGATGGGGCACCCAACCAAATAAACTCAGAAATAATGTCTCAGCCTACTTTCTCAATATATTCTGGAGAACCAACTTCTGTTTCGCAAGAAGAGGCGCAATCAAAAAAGAGTAAATATGCGCGTCTATATGAAAAATTCCGTTTCAGATCGCCTTTCGCTTCAAAAAAATCATCTCCCGTTCTCTCACCTGCCATTCAACAGCAGCAGACGTCGTCGGAGCACTCTCCAGATCAAAAAATTGTTGATGCGCTGGAGACAGTCAACAAAAAATTGGAGCACTTGTCCAAGAGTACCAATGATATCAGTCACATTAGTGAAGAGGAGCGCCTTTACCAACAAATGACGGCGAAAATGAAGCCAAATGAGTCCTTCTTATTCCGTAATAACTTCAGGACAAACAATACTTTTGTGGAAGCCTCTAAAGACGCTGACAATGATCGTCTTATTGAAGCTGTCAATATCCGCCTTATAAATAAAACACAGTCAATGGATGAGAGTTGGTTCCCAAGCTTAAGAATAAGACAAATCCCATTTGAAGAGAGGGATATTACCAGTATATTCCAGAAGACGGATCAACTGCTCTCCACTGTCAAAAGTGAGGAAACTATTACGGATGAGTTATATGAGCCAATAGCTTCTCCTGAAGAACGAAAACTGGAGGAAGTTACTAAACCACCTACTGTAAATAGTGATCAGGATAATGACTGTAACGAGGAGGACAACATTTACCAAACTTTAACAGAAGTGAAAAATGCAATCAATAGGAGAGAGTGTGAAAGCATGAATAGCTATGAGTCTTATGGCAACTATGAATCCGTAGAGGATATACCAAAACCTGTAACGTCAGAAAATAGCTATGAAATATGCGATCCACCTGAACCGCCGCCTCCCCGAAAAGCGGAGCCAGACATTCGAATCAATAACGAACCCACTAGCCCGATTCCTGCCCTCCCACTGCCAAAACGAATCATCCCTGCCGGCAACCCAGCACCGCCTGAGGTAGATTACTCCAAGATCCCACCGCGACCACCCAAGTCACCTCGCAACGATAATCTCAATCCACCAGCTCCTGCCACAACGGATCGGTATCGTAGTTCGGATGTTCCGCTTTGTTTACAAGCGAGTTTCGATTCGGAAGATGACGTGGTCAACGGTGATGACGACGACGATGAAGATGACGCAGGAGAAAATATTTACGATATCATCAAACATTCAGAGATTACGTCTCATTGTTATGAAAGTATCACTTCCTCGTCGCCAACATCGTCGAGCAAAGCGCATGGACCGAAGTCACTGGATACGATTTCAATGATGTCAAATTGCTACGAGAGTATCAGCTCTTTACGTCGAATCCCCGCTGGCCTCCATCATTCGGACTCAATTTCGACACTGTCGTCTGATCAGAAGACGAACAGCTTGTATGGAATGACCTTGGGTCAAGCTATTACCCCGCCCAGCGAGGGTGCAAGTGATAATAGTGACGACTGGGTAACGGATTTGTCAGAAGATGATGATCAAGATACACCAATACAAAATGGACTGCAGTGTGGAAAAGTGAAGCAGCAATTTATTGTGTAAGTACTCGTATATAGGTATGGCTATGAAAATAATTAGAAAATATGCGAACAGTAGTAGAGTGAAGTATGTTAACAAGATTTTTGCTTCTAAAAACGAATTAATATCGAAAATTTATATTTCCATACTTTGTTTTGTATTACTGACTGACTCCTGTTTGTTTGATAGAGTACCTCATTACCTTGATCGAGAAGGTAATATGGTCACTACCAAGCTTTGACCTTGTGTCCGTCCACTCAGCTGCGATACGTTCTGATTTTAATCCAGCATGTATCATAACTGAATGGGCTTATGGTCCGTCCGAAGATCACTCAAATCAATCTCGTCACCAATGGTGTTGAACCAGGGACCTACGGCTTACAGGGTGAGCACTCTAACCGCTACACCACGCGATCCCGCTGATAATGTAGTAATACGGCACGATAGTTCGTTGCGGTTTTAAATTGATAGTTGATTATTAGTGAATTGCCCTTTTATATCTGTACTCTTTATTTTTTGCACAGTTTTAAAGTTTTGGATATTTTTTTGATTTTTGACATTAATAATAAATTATTTATCATGCTGGTGGAGTAAGTTTAGATCTTCCTTTGAAACCATTATCATACAAAATTACATGATCTCCAATGTTTACCACGCCGCTTTTGTTCTCGTTAACTATACCATTCCTGTCTTCGTTTGAGTAATACGGTCCCTTACAATCCTTGGCTTTCTGAAGACCTCACCTTCATTTTTTCAGTACGTCGAACACGTCTTACAATTCTGGAATTGCGGCAACGATATAGTATTCTTGTTGAGAGGTAGTCGTATCAGCACTTCCTCGGCTTTCCCACTAGTCTTGATCTCTCAGTTTTTCGACGAACATCTTTTTAAGGAATCGTTTGCCTCCCAAACATATCACTTGACCAGCTCATTTTGGCTTTTGCAGCCTTATTATTGTACCATCGTGCTCGAGTATATCTCACTTTATCCAGTAAACCCGCTAAAATATATGATATTTTCTTCTACAGGGAGGCCTGCTCTTAAAACCTGCATATAGGATTGGCATTGGTTTTTATTTAGTCATAGTAAGGGCACCGGTTAGTACCATTAACAAAGACCAGCATGAACAACCGATCTACGGCAAAAGCTCGCACGCGAAAAACTGCTATCAGTGCTGAAAAACAGGTATTCGTGTGGATTCAAGAAAAACTGGCCTGAGTTTGATTTTTAGGGTTTTCCAAAATAATTTTATTCAATAACTTTATTTGATATCCGCAAGCCTACTCGCTTTTTAGGGTTTTGTAAAATAATTTTACAAAACCCTTCTAAAATCGCGTCCTGTCTGTCCGTCTGTCCGTCTGTCCGTCCGTCCGTGTGTCACAGCAGTTTTTCTCGGAAACTACTTAAGCTAGAAGCATCAAATTTTGTATATAGGTGTAAAGTGGTGATCTCTTCAAAGTTCAACTACTAAAAAATTTTATAAGGTATTTAAGGGGGGTCTCCCCATGTAGGGGAGTGACCCCCCGAAAAACAAATTTCATTGACGGTAGCCGATATGGGTATCAAATGAAAGGTCTTGATGTGAACTTTTCAAAACAGGTCTTAGTTTGGCAAAATTTGCTTCGAGGGGCGCACAGGGAGGGGAAATACACGAAAAATTTGTGTCCCCCCCCCCCCCCCCCCCTCGCGATTGGACACCTGTGATCCGACAAATCTGAAAAAAATCACGAACGTAGGCCTTGATGAGTACAACAACAACAAATACGTGAGAAGTCGCAATTCACTCAACTTTGTTAGTAATAGTATGATTTATCGATTTTATGTTTTCTTAAATAAAATCTTAACGGTACCCTTAAATTCAATGAAATTCCTGCAACCCTGCAAGTTTCATAAAGATTGCATCATATTTAGCGAAGTTATAGCGGTTTGAATTTTCCTGTATTACTATGGAACAATATGCGCTGCATGTATTACTATGGCAACATATGGCTATGGGAACAACATGCGCTTCTTACCGACTCAGACACTACAGTTTTTCTGGGATTTGCATGAAAATTTCAGAAATGATAGGTGTCATGAATAACTTTGAGAAACAGTTCAGCTAGTGGTATCAGTAATCGTAAAACAAAATAGTGGCTGTTTTAAATGCTAAGATTGAATAACTTTGAGTTATTTTTTCCCAACTTCAACGTTTAAGGCGCATGCTTTGAACACTTGATTCAATTTAATGAATGTCTGAAGCTGAGTACCTACACTTAATACTCATAAGTGAAACAAGTCAAGGAGGCGGGAGGGAGCTTCTAACAAAAGGGCTTTGTAACAACTCTAGGATTCGAAAAAATTGGCTATTAATCGATGATAACAGTACAGGAGAGTGGCACCTGAAAAAAACTTCATAAAACGTAGCCGATCTGAGTATGAAATGATAGCTTTCATGGGAGCTTTTCAAAACAGCTCTTAAACTGTCAGTTTTTGCTTCAGTGGGGGCACAGGGGGGAAATACATGAAAAATGTGTTTCCTCCGTCGCGAATGGACATCTGAAATAAATATCAAGGGAGATATTTATGAGTAGAACAATAACAAAAACCTCAGAAGTCGAAATTCTTTCAACTTTGTTAATAATAGTATGGTCTTCGAATTTCATAGTTTCTCCAATAAAATCGCCATTGATATGCTTCTTGACTTTATTCAATCTGGTGACTGCATTTTGAAAATTGAATACAAAACCCTTCTGACATGAGCGTAGGTCTGTTTACCCAACTTGTTTTTAAAAAGCCGTCGGGCCTTGCTTCGTTGTGTGAGCAGACGTGCTTGACTCCTTTGAGTCATCCTTAAGACACTGAAGATTACTCAAAGGAGTCAAAATGGCCTCTCAAGAAAACATTTTTACAAAACCCTACTAAATCAGCACGTGTCTCTACCCTGGTCCGTCCTGCGTCGCAGCAAGTTTCCTTGCAAACCACATAAGCTAAAAACAGGAAATTTTAAGTGGGCCAGAATTGATGCTCCTTTTTAGTTCGAATACAAAAAAAATTATGGTTTTTAAGGGGATCTACCCATATAAGGAGATCGCTCTTAAAAACTTATTTTTGCCAAAGGCAGCCAGAACGTGTATTCAATTAAGTGCCTTGATGAGAACATTTCAAAACTGGCCTGGTAGTACTCGTACTTGCATCGAGGGTGCAAGCAAAGAGAAGTATACGAAAAATTTTTTTCTACTCCCTTGCAATTGGGCAACTTTGATCTGAAAAATCGGCAAAAAACAAAAGTAGAACTTTATGAGAACGATGCTAACAAAAACGTCAGAAATCAAAATTCGCTCAACTTTGCTAATTTAAGTACATTTTATGAATTTTGCATTTTGGCCTATAAAGTTAAAAGGGGGTCCTTAATTTGCCAAAAATTAATTACCAACGTTTCTTAGTAATAGTTGTAGATGTTCTGTAAATTTCACCACAATCGAGCTAAAACAACAAACTGACAGTGGATCATAAATTTAACAATTCTAAAAACATCAATGACACCTGATACTGTAGAGATATACGTTCGTAAGAGACCTAGACACTGCAGATACGTAGAAATGTTGATGATAATCTTTTTTTTTGTTTTTGGGAGGTGGATGCCATTTACACACTGAGTATGGGGCTCCCATGCCCGCAAACGACTGGACTACCCACTAAACACCTCCCCTGTCCACCCGAGCACCCAGCCTCGAACCGTTTGACACATAACTTCGGACAAGGTCTCGGTTTGTTACGCCGTGAGGCACCTCCAAGCTGGGCGATCCCTCCTCTTACGGGAGCGGAGAGGGGAAGAGGAATCCCTAGACAAGTAATCCCCCAGTCCTGACGTCCCCGGCTGCTGTGAGCCCCTATTATCTTTAAGGACTGTCCGAACATAATGTGCCACTTGGTTCCATTAGTCAACCGATCCAAACATTACCAGGGTGAGCTCTACCGTCTCCCTGTAAAGGTCGTGTCATAGCCTGTCCCATTTATTGCACGTAAAAATGCGTGGCAGGCATCGTCTTCCTCTCCTGGGCAAAATCAACAATTGAGGACTGTGACTTACCAATCTTGTGCAGACAAGACAGAAATCACCCATGCCCACTAAAAAGCTGGGTCAGATAGGAGTCAGTCTCACCATGCCTTCAATTGGTCTCACATCCGGGATTAGGCGGGCAGGTCACCTTCCCTTCAGGCAATTCACCCAAAACTGCTACCAATCGTTGAGTGAGCACTGTCTCCCCTCGCGAGCAACCGTTTTCCTCGTGTCCTCGCTTCGGCGCAGGTAAAAAGCCTGGCCCTCTCTAGCAAGAATGGCAACAGTTATCACGCCTGCATTAACTCTCACCGCCGAATCAACGACTGTTGGGTATGGAGATGCAATCCTCAGTGATCCTTTTCTCTGTACCTGTACCAAGCGTTTTCGGTATACCACCTTACTGAGAACATCCCCCCATATTTCTGCTCCGTACAGTAGCATTGAAGCTACAGACTCAACAAGAGGCGTCTTCTTGATGTGTTGGGTCCCCCTACGTTGGCCATAAATCGAGTCAGAGCCGATACTCTCGAAGCAGCCAACCCAGCGGTTTCCCTGATTTGCTCAGAGAAACTCATCTTCGAGTCAATCAGTAGCCCTAGGTACTTCACCGCTGGCTTCGATTCGATTAGTATGTTTCCAATACTGATTATCTTTACTCTAGGGATTTTATTTTTTGTCAAGATGACCACTTCGGTTTCTCCAGTGCTCAACTGAATCTGCGAGCAGTCATCCAGCCTCTCACTCGGTGCATTAGCATACCTAGCTTATGTTGCGCTTGATCACCGATGTGTTCAGCGACTAGAACTGCAACATCATCCGCATAGCCAATCAAGCGCGACTCATCTGGCATCTCCAGTCTCAGTAGGCCGTGGTAAGACACGTTCCATAGGTCTGGACCAAGGATAGATCCCTGGACAGCACCCGATGTAACTTCCATCTTTGGTTGGCCCTGTGTCATGTCATAAAGCGGGCTTCGGTCCTTCAAGTAGTCCTTCCAAAGCGGCATCAGGTATTCTGAGACTTAAAAAGGGTGTTCCGTCGTATCCAGATAATCCACCCAACTAGCGGATTTGAAGGCGTTCCGAACGTCGAGTGTCACCGATAGGGCGATCGGTCGCTTGGTGCAGCTATATGCCTCTACCTTTCAGACCGCACTCACTACCTCTGCAATCGCATCAATAGCGAAACGTCCTGCTCCTAAAGCCGTACTGCGGAGGAGATAGGTCCCGAGAAGCACGAATCGCGTCAGTGAGTCTTCCCTTGATGAATTTCTCTATGACTTTCAGTGTTTAGCATGCACAACGGGTGATATGCATACGGTGGCCCGGGATTTCCCTTCCCCTTGCTGATTAGCGCGAGCCACGTCACCTTCTATCGTACCGGAGAAACCCCATCTTGTAGGCAACCATCGAATGTGCTGAGTAGCAAGTCAGGACAATGGTGATAGACAATTTGCAACACCCCAGCTGGAACACCATCTGGGCCTGGAGCATTCCTTGTTTTTAAAGATAGGACTGCCACTTCTAGTTTCGGCTGTGTGAAGAGTGGGCACCCGACTGCTGTTTCACCGTGGACAGCATCAACAAGGACGGGATAGGCGGGGGAGAGTGCCCGCACTATCATGTCCTTCTTTTCCACATCATGTATGCAAGGCGCCCGTAGCCCTGTAGCCAAGGCCCACGGAGCTTTGTTCACGTTGTCAACTAGATATTGCCAGCAGCTAGCCTTGCTGTTGTTAATCAATTTGGAAAGGCATTTCCTGGCCGACTTATATGCAGCAGCATATAAGTTGGCAGCATATGTTTTGCGGATACATTTGACATGCGAAAGCACACCTTGTTTAAAAGCGAAAAATCGCATGGAAATCATTAGTTTGGAGTGGCTTTCATTGTTGGCAGCAATTTAAAGAAATTTTCACCGACCTCAAATTCGTTAACGAAAGGAACTGTGCGATTCGTTTGAAGGCCAAATTATTTCGTTTATGACTGGCTGGTCAACTACCACGCACCAACAAAAGACAAGGAGGAGGTAATCAAGGACGAATGTTGCAGCAATCTGGAACGCACTGTCCATGCGTTGCCCTCAAACAACATTAAAATTGTTCGGGATGGCTTCAACGCGAATATCAGCTGCGACCAGTGACAACCGGCGACGCATGGTAAAGTTTTCTACCCGGTCGCATACCTCGTCACGGTTCTGTGCCCGTTGCGCCCACGCCGAAGCTTGTGACAATCCTTTCGCTTTTCATCGATTTTAGTCGACCGCGAGTACACTGGGGGTATAGAAGCGTTGCAAGCAGTCGTGATATTGATCATAGTTGAGTTCACCACGTCTGGAGCTGCCAGTTCTTTTGTCTGCTGTGAATTACCCTGCAGCGGAGCACCTGCCGTAAGCACCTTGACAAATCTCTTGACGTCCATCCTTCCGGTGTTCCACCCAATTGTTGAAGGTTAAGAGCGCGAGCGTCGGGAGACAACATCGCTGATCTCAGGCAGAGTACACAGATGATCACTGGCTGAATAGTCCTTTAATATTTTCTAGTTGTATACCCTCCGTACTAAGGACTCCGAGGCAAATATCACTTCTCGTAGTGTTCCTTCACAGTCGATACGGCGGAAAGTCCGCATATTTCCGGTGTTTAGTACGACGAGCGCCGTCCTGGCCGCCATTTCTAGGACTCGTTTTCACCTCGGATCTATGAAAGGCTGGCCCCATTCCTCTTTACCGTTGAAGTCTCCCCCAACGAGCACTTTGCCGTATGCGTTCGAGAAAGCGCTCTCCAAAGCATTAAGCTTGGCTAGAAAAGATGATATTGGTTTGTTCGGCGTTACGTAGACACTAAAAAAGGTCGTCCCTGAGCATCGAGCCCACATGAAACCATCCCGCCGCTCACAGCCTGAATGTCACTGTTCCGAACCCAGATGGCGCCAATACCAGTTTCATCGCGATACCATGATGCAGAACTTTAATCGTGGTATTGCTCACTCATCAGCAAAAAGTCGGCTTTCATGTCCCTCGCAAACTGCTTAAGCCGGTTTTGGGCGGTTGAATTGCGGTGTAGGCTTACCTGCCTTGGCTAGCGCTTCTGGGAAACCTGACGTTTCCCTGATCCCAAGACGTGTCTAAGATCCGGTCTTGGAATAGCATTGGCCCAAACAAACAAATTTAAAGAGGGATGCTTGTAGTCCAGAAGTCACTGATTAATATTGTTTACGCATTTGAGAAGGAGGGTTTTCAATCTTTTCAACCTTGTGATGGTTGGTGTTTCATATCCTTCCGTATCGTTTCGATGTTTAATCTAGGGAACTACTTTCTGAGTTGTGCTCACTATCGGCTTATCTAACCTCGACAAATAGAGATATCTTTCGTCCTTAGTCATTAGGAACCATTGAGCAAGGGTTGCTATCATCAGAAGGTGGAAATTGCTTCGGTTATCTCCATTAAACTTCCTGAAAAACTTTCCCCAATCCGTTTTTCCAAAACTCATCGATGATTTTCATTTCGAGCCATAATGAAGAGGACTTCATCCCTTTGATGATTTATCAGCATCACAATTGGGTAATTTTTGTTTTTTTCTTTTTATTGTTTGTTTTGTGGTTGGGATATGAGTGCCACCTACGCACTGAGTGTGATGCTCCCATGCTATTGCGTAATGGTCGCTATCATAAGGAAGAACGTCGCTATCATAAGGAAGAATGCAGAGGCCCAAATATGTATTTGCCCTTTGGTCTTTTAATCTATACCCCTCATCACAATTTATCCTATCGTTTCTTATTAATTCAGAATTCTTCAATATAATTGAGTGCCATAAATTGGAATGAGTTGGCCACCCGCCCACAAAAGACAAGAGTGAGGTAATCAAGGACGAAATTAACAGCACCCTGAAACGGACTCTCCATACATCAGCGCATAAGGGAGCACGGCCTTTATGCAGAGACCAATATCAACTAACGATACCTGGTAGACTTTGCTACTAGCAGAGGCTCCGCAGTACGCTCCACACACTTTCCATATCGAGACATCCACAAGAGACCGTGGGTATGCCCAGACAGTCGCACATTCAACTACTAGTAGATCGACCATGTTCTCATACACAAACAAGCGGCCACCATCATTCTCGATACCGGCTCGTTCCGGGGCGCTGTGTCTGATACTATCTTATAAGTCAGGTTCCTAGCCGCATCTCCAAGAGCTGTAAACAAGGAAGATCAGTTACTCCGAGGGTCCAGATACACAAGACAGATGGTAGCTCATAAACGACATCAGTCAGCGCTGTTAAATCGCATAAACATATCCCCGCCATCTGCAGAAAGTAATCAAGACATCAAAAATATGTGGAAGACAGTAAGAGATGCGATAACAGAAGCAGTCCAAGAGGCCTTCGGTCACCAGAGCCAAAGAAAACGACTGGTATGGCGATGAATGTAAGGAAGTGGTTAAAAAGGGACCAGGCGTATAAAGAATACATCCAGCGACGAACTCGGGCTAAAGAAGAACAATAAAACACCTCCGATGACAAGCTAAAAACATGTGCCAAAAAATGATCATTAACACCAAACACCAAGATCTAACAGATAAATGAAAACATTAGCCTATATAAAGTCAGGTGGGTGTATGCCTATACTAAACAACTGAGAGACGGCTTCAATCCACAAAGAAAATTTTGCAAAAGTGCATAAAGAGTAATCGTAGATAAACAGGTGGCTGTAATATTTCAAGAAGCTATTCACAGCGTTTCCAATAACTATTGAAGATGTGAACACTCCAAAAGCAGAGCAAGAGGACTCGGTCTCACCACCAACCAGAATCAAAGTATAAGTAGCAGCACGGGATCTCAGAAAAAAATAAGGCACCTGGAATAAATAGAATACCAGCAGAACTGTTCAGAGCGGGAATATCCATCTAAGTAACCATCTCCATCGACTGATATGTAGAATACGGTCAGAGAAGTAGTTACCAGAGCTCTTGCGAAAAAGTATAATATGGTCTGTACACAAAACAGAGGACAGGTTAAGTTGTAAAAATTATAGAGGCATCGCTCAACTGTGTACGTCTTAAAAAGTGCCCTCCAAATTCATAGAAAGAAAATTAAAGCCGTACTATGAAAGTATTATACGGAGTGTCAGAGACGCTCTTGAAGTGGACGGTTTGCAATTCACCAAATATTTTCAGTTAAGCAGGGGCTCGGAAAAGTACTTGGAGATAACACCGATGTGTATAAACCCTTTGTATACTTCAAGCAAGTATATGACATCGTCGATAAAAATGCGCTATACAAAATAATTCTTGACTTTAGCGTCCCAGCAAAACCAGTCCGCATGGTCAAAATCACGATTCTATATACAGAGTCCCAGGTGAAAATAATCGGTGAACTAGCGGACAGCATCAAAATGGAATCAGGCCCCTATGCTCTTGAATATTGCGCTGGAATAGGTCATTAGGAAGACATCAGCTGAAACCTTGGGTACACAAATGTTCAAGTCCACACAATTGGTAGCATATGCATATGAACACTAGTCTTATCAAACCTGACCTATTCTCCTACGGTCAGGTTTACCACATAAACGCTGCAAATAAAGCCCATTACTCCGTACTTCCCATTCTGAGGTCTAGAGTTGTAGAGAGTCAAAATAAGCTTCGTGTTTACAAATCACTAGTCGAACTTAGCTGTTATGTAGAAGTGAAACATGGACTCAGCGAACGAATCTGAAAAGGCAGTAGACATCCTTGAAAACAAAGTGCTGCGGAATATCTATGGCCCGGTGAAAAAAGGAACAGAGTGAAGAATAGGGTACAACAATGAGTTATATGAATTATTAGATGAACCACCTGTATCTTTTTGCGTAAATTTACGCAAATTGTAATGGGCGCGCCCGGTGGAAATAATGGAAGAAAACTGGCTACCCAAAAGGACATCAAAGGGTAGAGCACAAGGTAGACGTCCAACAAGAAGACCCAGGATTCGATGGGAAGACATGATAGAAGCTGACAGCAGATCCTTGCTGAGAGCGATAAATTGGCGGGCGAGGCCGCAGAACTCAGATGATTGGAGGAGATTAATCTTGGAGGCCAAGGCCCGGCTTGGGCCGTTGATGATGACAACAAATTACAGCTCTTGTTATTATGCTGATCAGCACAGTTGACACGTGCCTCAATATCACTTCTGCATTTAAGCTTAATTCAAATCTCAATGTGCTGCAAGTGCTTTAATTCAAAGCCCATAAACTCGTTCAGTCTTGGAGTCACTTTTTAAACGTTCAAAAGTGTTTGAAAATTTGAGCACTTTACATGCTTCGTTTCAATGCACCTATGATTTTGCATCTGTTGGAAATGCGCCTTCAATAGGATAAGAACGAATATCATACTTAATCATTAATCTGAATTTCCATTTAACAATTTAATCTTCACTTTTACCCAAGCTTAGACTTGAACCCGGCCTTCCAAATTACGAGCCCATGTTCTTACATATGATCTACACGACTTCATGCATGTCGCACTGAATTAGGTATATGTTCACCTAGTACGTAAAAGCACTCAAGTTTTACCAACAGATTAATCTTGGAGGCCAAGGCCCGGCTTGGGCCGTTGATGATGACAGCAAATTACAGCTCTTGTTATTATGCTGATCAGCACAGTTGACACGTGCCTCAATATCACTTCTGCATTTAAGCTTAATTCAAATCTCAATGTGCTGCAAGTGCTTTAATTCAAAGCCCATAAACTCGTTCAGTCTTGGAGTCACTTTTTAAACGTTCAAAAGTGTTTGAAAATTTGAGCACTTTACATGCTTCGTTTCAATGCACCTATGATTTTGCATCTGTTGGAAATGCGCCTTCAATAGGATAAGAACGAATATCATACTTAATCATTAATCTGAATTTCCATTTCACAATTTAATCTCCACTTTTACCCAAGCTTAGACTTGAACCCGGCCTTCCAAATTACGAGCCCATGTTCTTACATATGATCTACACGACTTCATGCATGTCGCACTGAATTAGGTATATGTTCACCTAGTACGTAAAAGCACTCAAGTTTTACCAACAAAACTTTATATGAGAATTAAACGGATATTTAATTAATCGAGGTACTTTCAAATGGGTCTCGGGCACTTGAAGTCATCGTAAAACAGTTAAAGTGCTTTAAAACAAAGCACTTAAGCGTTATAATCCCTGTAACACACTTAAGTGCATTGAAATAATACACTAAAATTTCGAGTGAAGTATTAGATACACAGTTAACTATTAGATACTTTGATTAAATGCTTGTAATAATTATAGCATTATACTTAGTTGCAAATATTTGGAGAAGAGAGGGCTCTGCCAAGAAGAGTTTGCAAGGACTTTTTGTTTTGCCACCCATGAAATCGTCTTTCTATACATGCAACTCAATAAGTTTTCTTTAAAACTTCAGGTAGACCGATCTGTCTGATAATAATTTTTAAAATATTTATATAAAAATTGTTCTATAGAGAAGACTCTTAATATGTTATTTACATATATCTTCTTTCAGTAGGACTAGTGTTTTCATAGTTTTTACCACAATTTCCGCTGAACTTTCAACAAATCGCTTTGTTCGCCCCTGGTGACTATGAAAACTTTACTAGTAATGCTCTCTTTGGCTTATCTACTAACTCCTCTATCTGATTCTTGATTCCATCTTTATCACTTATAGACAGTAAGACGATTCCGCAAATTCCAACATATTGTTAACATACTTTTAACTACTCTACCACTTTACATCATTGCACAAGAAATTTTTGTTTGCCTATTTCAAACGGTATTTTGTTATCTTATCACTGCAACAAAGAAATTAAGCGCAAAAAAGCTTGAAAGATATCCGACATAGTCGTACTCGTATGGAGTAAGATTGTTTGTTTTGATCATTATTTAATATCTATCTAATTATTTGTTGTCTTTTTCGCATTCTAGGGTTCGTGAACGTGCTAAATATCATCGTAGTCCAGATTGGAGTAAAAAAGTACGAGATCAACGAACACACTGTGTATCAGAGGAGATCGATGGTATGTTGAAAGTTATTGTCAATTGTTACAATGTTGTATTACCGGTAAATTGCGGGGACATATTTGTGTTATCGGTGAATTAATCTAGAGTTCTGTAATCAAAAAGAAATTACCCGGAAATCAGCTAAATCAAAAAGATTAATGATTGATAAGTGCTTTCGAATTAATCAAAAAATAAAGTCACCTCTGTCTTAAAGCTCAACGTCAGGACAATAATATAAAAGGGCGTTTTTAATGTTGTCATTGGAGAGGTACCTTATTTTCTGGTATCTCTCTAATGATAGTATTAACATAATCAAAAAAATCATTCTATCATTCGCCCACGGGTAAATCTTCAATTACTATTTCGATTTAATATTACTGAGTTAATTGTTTCCCTTAGCTGTGCTAAGCCATACCAGTAGAAGCAAAGTGAAATGTGCCTACGAAAAACTCCAGTTGAAACTTTTCTTCTTTCTTCTAATAAAGCTTAGTCTTGAATAATGCGCCGAATTTGACTCTCATCAAGTTTGGCCATGAAATATCAGTTACAATTCCAAACTGACACCCATTTGACTCTGAGCATTTTCTTGCATAGATGACTAGTCTTAACAACTTATTACCAATCCCGATGCAATTTTCTCAGTACTTGGTCACACACTCCGAAAAAACGGAAGCGACACGAACCAGAACAAACGGACATTCAACAACCCAAAAGACAAAAACCTAATACCCCACTACCTAACCAAATTTAGTACCTACCTGCTTTACCCATCCTACATCTATATCCTAGTCATTTCCTTCCCCACATCCTTTGAACACTGAAGATAACTTAAAGGAGTCGAAACACGTCTGCTAAAGCACGGCCCGACGGCTTTTCAAGAAAAAGAGATTTATCGTTAGGGTGTCTTATTCCATGACCGTAAAGGAAGTCGAGGTGATATGGTCAATACCACGCTCAACCATATGATTATTACCTGTTTTTTCAATTAGTAACCATCACAACTGGGTGGTCTGATAGTCCGACAGTAACATCAGAAGATCAAACTCAATGCCGCAACCGAGGTTTGAACTTGGGAGCTGCCACGCAAGCAGAGTGTGCCCTAGCCCACAGCTCCACACGGACTATCTGAAATAAATCAAAATAACATAGGACTTAATTGGTCAATACCGGTCTCCTAAATCCTTTATTTTTAAGGTACACGTACCTTGAAAATTTTTATCTCCCTGCTATTTGGCTTCTTTACGTCTTCTTTACTGCCTGCCTAACTAGCAAAGGCGGCGTGCGTAAGGAGGATTTTGCAGCTCTTATAAATTGTTTGCTAATGCATAACAATACCTGCCATTATTACGCCTAACCTCATGGCCCTCCCAGACGTGGTTGAATCAAATATCAACTAATATCATACATAACGCCTCATCACTTTGAAGATGAGGTTTTAGTTCACCTCAATCAGGTAAACCCCAGCACATCTCGTTGGTGGTCAAATCCACTTCTTAGTCAAAAACCACAAACCCCACCTCATAACCAAAAAAAGCTCCTTAGCGGATACGTGACGGCAACATACCACGGGCTCTCTTAACCATTGGTGGTCAAACGGTTCCGTTAGGTCGTTTAAAGCACTCCGCTCGAATGTCACTGCTCATTCTCGCTCCCAATAAAAAATAGTTGATGACCCAACCTCAGCTGTGTGAGGACGGGCTTTGCCAAAGACATACGAGGATAGGATTGGAGGTGTAGTCCTGGTCTTCTAGCAATTTTAAACCACCAATCATCATATCTACCCCATACAGCCTGTAGGCATGACTACAAGAAAACCGTTTGGTTGAATTTATTAATGATTGACTTAAGATAAAAAGCGACATTTTATGAGTGAAAAAAATCATTGAGGTAGGTTCTTATGAGTACAACAATAATAAATAGCATAGAAGCCGAGATTTATTCAATTCAAATTCTACATTTTCCCAATCAGTGCATATGAGTACCCTTAAATTCATTGAAATTTGGTATCTAAGTCATCCTGTAAGAGCTACTTATAATAAAATCGAATCATATTCACGGAACTCGTTTGAATTTTTTCCAGTTATCACTTTTATTTGACTTTTCCATCGAACCAGACACTACACTTTTGTTTGGATCTTCTCCAAATATTCTAATGGGATGAATAACAGTATCTTTAAAATTCCGTTAAGTGTATGACATAAGTAACATAGTAACAAAATGGCGCCTAGTTAAAATGGAGTAACAATGGTTTTCCACTTAAAGCAAGCATATAATATTGTTGTACATGCCGTAAAATTTTTCTGGAGTTTATCCATTATTCCTGTTGCCATATCGTAAGTTGAGTACAAAACCTTTCTGACATAGGCGTAGTTCTGTCTACTCAACTTGCTTCCTTTTCGTGTCTCGTTTTACCGCTGTAATAGTACAAGGAGCTTTCTTTAGCGTCTTTGTCAAATTGAAGATAGCTATATATCATATCCTCTGTTTTTTTCTGAGTCGATCTTACGTTCGCCGCACTTAAAGTGGGAAACACCTTACTTGTAGCCTCTTCTCCGTCAGTCATAATCCCTGATTTCGAAGGTTTACTATGGCAGCTATGACTTCAAACGGGGCTAAAGTTGCCTTCTATCCAAGGGCCTTATTAAGTGTGTCATGAAAAGTTTTTTTTTTTTGTTTGATGCTTCTGGTTCGAATTCCATCAGTAAACCACAGGTTCGTGTTGGCTGTAGTGCCCTGATGGCAGTTTGGCTGCCATCATTTGCACAAAATCTGTCATCGGTTAGTTGTACTGGCAATGCCTACTATAGGACTTCCCACAGTGGGATAGTTTTCGTTTGGCGCGTAGTATCGGGTTTTTCAAGGAAGGGAGATGAAAGCTGTTTACGCTATGAGTATGAGACTTCTGAGCGCGCGGCGCTTCTAGACTGACTACACACTAAATGCCTCCCCTATAAATCTGGGAACCTAGTCTGGAACATTTCTTCGGTCTAGGCCTCGGTTTTCTACGCTTAAGGAGCCTGCAAGTTACAGAAATTACTTCTCTAGTGAGAAGGAAGAAAGGAGAAGGGACTACCATAAAAGAGACCCCTCAACCCTGGACGCCTCCCGGTGCTCCAGTATGTCTTTTTTGACTGTCAGGACTGCCCTAGCATAATATTCACGTGGTTCAATTCGTCAATCGATATAAGCATCTCTCCGATAAAATTTTCCAGCAAAGCTTTCCGGTTTCGCTGGAGAGACCACACGCTGCCTATCCCATCTGTTGCAGGCAAAAAAACGTTTACCAGGTGGGGTCTACTTCTCCTTTGCAAAGCACTCAATTAGGAGATCGTAACTTGTCAATCATGTACAAGTAAGACTGGAAACATCTTTGCTCGCTCGTCTCGTCATCCCTTTGATTAGAGTTAGCGTAGAATGGGCGTAGAGCCAGAAATCATGCGTGCAGTCCATCTTCTCGAGCTTCACTCCACAGCTCCTATATGTAAGGTAGTATTTACTGCGCGGCGCTCATCAGGAGTCGCCTCCTTGATGAGTAGGGTCCCCCAATTTCGACCATCAGTCGAAAAAGTGCCATTACGCGTGCTACCGCCTTATCAGCTGTTGCCTCTATTTGTTCGGAAAAAATCATCTCCGGGTCTATCAATACGCTCAGGTATTACACCGCTGGGCTCGATTCGACCAGCTTTTCTCCAATATTATTAGTCCTTACTCTTGCAAATCTCTTCTTTGTCAGTATGATCACTTCATTTTTCTCCAGTGCAAGGTTGAAGCCATTCAGGCCCTCAACCGGAACATTAGTTTACCTAATCTTTGTTGTGCATGTTCAACGTCATCCGCATAGCCGATGAAGCATGACACATACTGCAGCTCAAAGCTTATTAGCCGGCCATACGAGATATTCCACAAACCAGGTCCGAGGATGGAGCCTTGTGCAAAACTTGATCTTACTACCACCCTCCGGCTACCTTCCTTCGTTTTGTAGAGCAGACTGCGTTCCTTCGGATAATCCTTAAGGATCCGCATCAGATATTCTGGTATTTGGAAACGATTTTCCTGTACTTCGAGTATATCTGCCTATCAAGCGCAGTTGAAGATATTCCCAACGTCAAGACTAACCAGCAGGAAAACCAGTCAGGTGGAACTGATGTATGTTTTCGCACACTGGACCTCCACTTCCTCGATTGTCATACTTCCGTAGAGATATATCCCCAGAAGTATGAATTGTGTCAGCGACTCTTCCCATGATTAGTTTTTCGATAACTTTACCAGCCGCATGTAGCATACATAGTGGACGGTATTCAGACGCTAATTGGAGGTTACCCATTCTCTTGCTGATCAGCACGAGCCTCGCTAGATTTCAACACTCTGAGAATACCCCTTGACACAGGCAAACGTTGAACGTACTGAGCAGTGAGTGAGGACAAAAGTGGTAGACTATCCGCAGGACATCTGCTAGAATCTTATTTGGCCCTGGAGCGTTTCTAATGTTAACAGACGAAACTGCTTCCTCCGGTTCTAATTTCGTGCAATTTGGACACTCTCCGGGTCTTGTGGATTTAACATGGATGGGATGAACAGAGAAAACAACCTACATAATCTAGTCAATTTTTTCCTTGTCTTATGAGCATGAGTAGCTAATAGCTCACTCCCCACGAATTTTTTTCCGCGTCGTCTACCAGATCTTCCCAACACCGGGCCTAACTGTTGTTAATTTCTACGCAGACATTTTCTAGCTGGCTTACAAGTAGCTAATCTGGTGCATGCGTCTTTCGGAGCCCGTACTCGCTGGGCCTTTTTAAAGCTTGCAACATTGTCTTCGCTTTTCAGCAATTTCAGTGGACCACCAATAGACTGTAGGCCTGCCGAAACGGGATCTTCAGTGGGGCATAGAAGACTTGCAGGCAGACTTTATTCTCGTGATTTAGTTCGCCACACCCCCACTTCCCGACGAAGCTTCTGTCGGGAGCGATTGTGCCGTGACCACATCTGCGAATCTCGTTGCCTTCCCTGTATACCACTGGACCCCGAAAAACTGAGCGTTTGAAAAGGACTACGTGCTAGCGGTCAGTAGCGAACTATTCCTATAGAACTCTCCAATTTATTATTCTTGGTACTAAAGACTCCGAAGCGAATTCCGCATATGATATGGTTCTAACACAGCCCCATCGGCGGAAAGTAGGGGTGTGGCCTATATTCAATATGACGAGCCCAGTTCTAGTTGCCATATCCACCATCTGTTTGCCTCAAGGGTCTGATTGTCTTAGTGGTTAAGTCGCCTCCAAAGAGAGCAAGACCTTCTGTTCTCGAAACAGGGTCCTCAAAAGCATTTAGAAAAAATTGAAAAGATGGCAAGGGTTCATTCTGCGTTAGGTGCAGACTGAAGAGTGTAATTCCCGAACGCCAATCCCAAACGAAACCATCTCCTCGCTCCTCACTCTGCACTTGGAAGTGAAGGCAGCACCAGATTCGTCAGAATACCATACTGGCGAACTTCTGTTATAATGTTGCTCGTAGAATAGCACCAAGCCAGCTTGCCAGCCATTCGCAAACTTTTTGAGCAGATCTTGAGTGAGTGTCCTCCGGTGTAGAATTATTTTTAGGATACGACTAACTGCAGAAGTGATTTGGTTTCGGTAAAGGCATCCTGGAAAATTCGGCACTTCCCTATGGAAATATTATTAGTTTTTCTAATAAGCTTAACTGTGCATACATAAAATAAAAACAAATACATGTTGAAACAAATGTATGGGCAAAAATAAATATAACCGTGTATGAGGAGAAAATTTTTGTTTTTTTTTTTACTTTTCTATACCTGAAGCGTGTTTCAGGTCGTCTGGTCTTCTATTAACGTCATGACAGAGGACACAGTTTGCCTCCTCTGTGAATTCCTTTCTGTTACGCTCTGTCCTGATGAGGTGGTAGCACAAAGACATACCACACATGGCCATAAGAGAACCAATACTCTTATGGCCATGTGTGGTATGTCCGCACCGGAGAAAAATTGCTCTTTGTCGCATCCTGCAAATAACCTAGCCTATTTTGATTTTTCCCTTTCCTATCAAATGATCGACTTTCTTCTCGGTTAGTTCAAAGATCGCGACGAAAGTCGATAGTTAGAACCATTTAAACCAAGGAAATCCCCGCAGGGAGAATGCCGGCCGACAGCCATACTCTTGCAGGCTAGCATCTACAACCGCAATTCGGATAGGTGATCCAAAAAAATGAAGCTTTGGAGCTGGAGGAGCTCCTAATTCGAATAGGTCATTACAAGTGCAGGTGGCTCAAGGCAGAGCAAGAGCAAAAGATCAAGCTTTCCGAAGGCACGTTAGTTTTTCCAATGCCTAGTAATAGCAAACGATTGACTTGCAGCCCAATTAAAGGATCTCGCGAAAACCGGAAAAGGGACCAGGCGGAGCCAAAGAAGGCTCAGATTCCAGTGAAGAAGGTCTTCCAGGCAGCACTATCTAAGGTAGCTAAATAACCAGCCAAGAAAACAGCAAAAATTTCTAACCCAAGAGCAGGAAAAAGTAAGCCTAAATATTCGGAAAACAGAATCCTCAGATGTAGTTTAAAATGGAAAGCGGCGTAAAGTTATTGGGCAGGCAATCTTGGTCCAAGCCATAGACGGTAGATCGTATATGGATGTTCCTGCAAGAGATTAAGGGAGGGTAAAACCAGAAGAAATATAAACTAACATAAAAACCGTCCGGCCAGAAGTCACTAACGAACACGCATGCCGTTATGCAGTCAAAAATGTCCTTGGAGAAAAGGCAATCGCAGCCTCGCTTGACCTACTATTGGCGGTGTTACGGATTTACCCGCGATAGAAGATGTGAGGTTTCCCTAGCTTGAGCGGAGCAAAAATTAGGCTACCTAACCCAAATAACAGAAATCAGTGTTACTGACTATTGTCGACACCTTAGGAAAATATGCCGAACAGATGAAAGAAAGGAGAAAATCTGAATCGGTCGGGTTATTTATAAAGCAATCCCTCTCGTGCTTTCGGTGCCTTCACTACGAGCCTACTGCAAAGAGCTGTAAAGTGACTGACAGAAGCTCCCAGTGCTATAATTGCGGCAAAATAAGGCATAAAAAGAAAGATTCTATAGAAGAGGTACATTACTTCCTCTGCCAAGACGCTTACACAAGGCCTGATGATTTGAAACATGTGCTAGGTACAGGCAAACGCCGAGTTTTCCATGAAGCCCTCACTAAAGCCAAAGCACTGCTGGAATGAGCCGTATTCTGCAGATTATTATATATCGGAGCACACTCTGTCAAAATCTACTCGAGCAATTGGTGAGAGATAGTCAAGCTAACTTGCTTCTGCTCAATGAGCAACTTTACAACCGAAACTCTACAGATGGTACTGCCGCCATCTGGGCTCGGAACAGTGCTGATTTCCTAGGGGAGAGCTATGAAAGGAAGGATGGTTTTATGTGGGCTCGTTGTTCAAGGACTACATCCTTTAGTGTCTAACTAATCCCGAACGAACCGATATCATCTTTCCAAGCCAAACTTAATGCTTTGAAATGGTAGCCAGGACAGGAGTCGTCGTACTGAACACTGGCGATATACCGACGTTCAGCCGTGTGAACTGTGAAGGAACTATACCTGACATGACATTTGCTTCGAAGTCGCTAGTACGGAGGATACACAACTGCTGAGTATTAGAGGATTACACAGACATTGATCTTCATACTCTTCAGATCAGTAATGTTGTCTCCCAACACCCATGCTCCCGATCTTCCACGATTATGTGGAGCATTGGGAGGATGGGCGTAAAGAGGTTCGTCGAGGTGCTCACGATAGATGCGCCGTTGCTAGAAGATTTGCAAAGAACTGCTTGCAATATTTCTTTGCAAGTCTCCAGTGTTAGTGGTCGACCAAAATCGACGAAAAGTGAAGCGAGTGCCACAAGCTTTGATGTAAAGCTCGGCGAGCACGAAACCGCGGAGAGGCATGCAACCGGTTAGCAGCGTACAACGGCAAGCCTCGCTGCTGGCAAGATCTAATGGAAAATGCGGACAGGGATTCGTAGGGCCTTGGCTATAAGTTATGCGGAAACTTAGTGTCCTTCGCAAGCCCTGCATATATGAAGCAGAAAAGATGGACGTGAAAGTACGGGCACTTTTCGCCGCTCATCCTGGCCACGGCCAAATAGCAGTTGAATGCCCACTCTCAACGTATTTGCAACTGGTAGAGACAGTCTTTTCAGTCAAACCAAGCAAGTCTCCGATCCAGATAGCGTTCCAGCTCAAAGTTTCCTGCTCATCTTTCACCATTGTCCTGACTAGCTGCTCAGTACATTCAATGCTTGCCTGTGGAACGGGGTTCTCCCGGAACGTTGGAAGATTGCGAAGCTTGTGCTGATCAACAAGCAGAGGGGAAATCAAGGGTCCCATTATGAATGCTAAACACACTAGAAAAATTTATCAAGGGAAGATTTAGAGCAGAATGCTCTACCATTGATACGATTGCGGAGCTGGTTAGCACGGTCCAAAACGACGCATGGCTCTGTTGGTGACACTTGACGTTCTAACCGCCTTCAACTCCACTAGATGGGTGGATGTTCTGGATACGCTGAAAAACTCTTTTCGGCTTTTAAGGGAGTAACTGAAGGACCGAAGCCTGCTTTGTGATACGATGCAGAGTCCACGAAGGATACTAATTACATCGAGTATTGCTCAAGAATCTATCCTTGGTGCAAGGGAAGAAGAATTTCCAGACAAGGGACTCCCCAGCCGCGACATCCTCGGTTGCTGTGAGTTCCTTTTATCTTTTTGGACTGCCCAAACACTATGCCCCACATGGTTCCATTTGTCAACCCCTCCAAACATCATCACAACTATACTATCCGAGGTGAGCTCTTCCGTCTCTCTGTAGGGATCTCGTCGCAGCCTGTCCCATTTTTTGCATGCAACAATGTGTGACAGGCATCATCTTCCTCTCCTGGGAAAAAGCGATAATTGAGGGACGGTGACTTACCAATCTTGTGGAGGTAAGGCTGAAAACACCCATGCCCACTCAAAAGCTGGGTCTGATAGAAGTAAGTCGCACCATGCCTTCGATTTAAGCACGGTTTTACATCCGGAAAGAGGCGTGCAGTCCACCTTCCCTTTGTGCAATTCACCCAAGAATGCTGACAATCTTTGAGTGAGCGCTGTCTCTCCTCGTGGGCAGTTGTCTCCCTTGTGTCCTCGCTACGACGCAAGTAAATAGCATGACGCTTCTTAGCAACATGGGCTACAGGTATCACGTCTGCAATAACTCTCACCGCCGGGTCAGAGACCGTCAGATATGAAGATGCAATCCTCAGTGCTCCTATTCTCTGTACCTGTGTCAAACGTCTTCGGGTTATCTGCTTACTGAGACCGTCGCCCCATATTTCTGCTCCGTACAGTAGCACTGACCCTACAGCACTCATCAAGAGGCGTCTTCTTGATGGGCTGGGTCATACCCCTAAAGCAGCGTTCTCAGCCGTTGCCCTGATTTGCTCAGCGAAACTTCTCTCTGAGGCGATTAGTAGCCCCAGGTATTTCACCGCTGGCTTCAATTCAATGAGTCTCAAATTCTGATCATCCTTACTCTAGGGGTTCTCTTTTTTGTCAAGACGACCACTTCGGTTTTCTCCAGTGATAGACTGAACCCACGAGCAGTCATCCAGTTTCTCACTCGGCGCATTAGCATATCTAGCCTAAGTTTTGCTTGTTCAATGGTGCGTCGAGCAACTAGAGCCGCAGCATCATCTGCATAGCCGATCAAGTGCGACTCATCTGGCATCCAGTCTTAGTAGCCCGTCGTAAGACACATTCCACAGGTCTGGACCTAGGATAGATCCCTGGGAAACACCCCATCTAGCTTCTACCTTCAGGTAGTCCCTCAGAAGCTGCATTAAGTATTCTGCAACTTGAAAAGACATTTTCGGCATAACCGGAATATCCATCCATCTAGCGGAGTTGAAAGCGTTCCTAACATCGACTGTCACAAACAAGACGATCTGTCGCTTGGCACGGCTATATGCCTCTGCTTTTTGGACCGCGCTTACCACCTCTGCAATCGTATCAATGATGGAACGTCCCCTTGTTCAGGGTTTACTGATCGATTTGAAGATGAGTTTCTCTGGGTAAATCAGCGCAATAGCTGGTAGAGCTATTTCGGGCGTTTTGACCCAACCCACCAAGAAGGTGACTTTTGATGATTACAGCAGAGCCAGTGCTACTGTATGGAGCAGAAATATGGGGTGACACTCTCATTAACGAACTATACCGAAAACGCTTGGCACGGGTACAGAGAAGAGGAGTTGCCCGTAAGAAGGGCAACGCTCACTCAACGATTCATGGCAGTCCTGGGTGAACAACATGAAGGGAAGATGAACTGCTCGCTTCAACCCTGATCTGAGACCGATACTCAATCGAACGCATGGTGAGACTAACTTGTACCTGACCCAGCTCTTGAGCGGCCATAGGTGTTTTCAGTCTTACTTGCACGGGATTGGTGAATGGTGGTACCCCGCCTGTAGGTTTTGTGCAGGAGAAGAGGACGATGCCCACCACACATTTTTGCATGCAAAAGATGAGACATGCAGCCTCTAGATCTCTACAAGGAAACAGGAGAGCTCTCCCTGTATAGTCAAATTGGGGATATGCTTAGATCGGTTGACAAATGGAACTGTGTGGCACATTATGTTTGGGCAGTCCTAAAAGATAAAAAAGGCTCACTGCAGCCGGAGACGCCGGGGTTGGGGAATCATTTTTGTACCAATCCCTCTTCGTCCCTCCCCTTTGAGGAGATAGCTCGCAATTCTTAAGCATTGCTATCTCGCAGTCTCGGGCGTTAAGTAGTGGGATGTTAGACCAGAGTGAAAATTTTACATTGAATAGGATACTAGCTGTTCAGATATGAGCTTACCAAATATACTATGAACTTTACTAATGTTGTATGTTTTGTTTTTTGTCAACCAAAAAGACATCGTGTCTCGATACATTTGAGTACACTTGACTTAATCGAAGGAATACAGAGTAAAAGATGGATGAATCTGTTGACTATATTTTAATGCGCCGCTAAGCAAATGTTATGCAAAGAATGTTCAGCTGAATCTGAGGTATTTGCTTAATGATAATTTATTTGAGAGTCAGCCCCCGTAAAAAACTTAGGATCTAATTAAAAGTCAATAAAGAAAACAAATAATTACGTGTCAACTGTTCCAAATAAGGTGCTAAGGCTATCTCATAAATTGCAACTAACGTCAGTCGGATTTAGATTTTTCAATAGGCAGATTTAATTTGCATATTTTCTGTTTTAAATTTTATCAAATAGAAATTTATAGTGGAATAGTTTAATTTAACTTGAATATTCAGAATGCTGATTTTTTGCGTTTTTTTTTTTTTATTTTTTATAAAAAGGATTTTGAACACTATTTTTAAGTATAATTTATTTTGTTACAAAATAACAACTGATCATTACTGATCCATTTCATTGACCAGACTCAACAATTCTTTTTCCGGTCGGTTGGATAAATTCCACTCTTGCTACGGAGGACAGATTGCATGCATTATGGTCAAATGACCGTAAAAGTATTAATTCAACACCTCCAATCGACAATGCTATCGATTGGTGAAATCTCCGTTCCAGACATTCCGTTTTATTCTAATAGCGGAAATTTTGCATATTGCTAGTATATTGTTTATTGAAACAAAATGCAAACGTCTGGCATTGGATTCGTATGGTTGAGGAAGGCCTTTGACCACCACATTCGCCGACATACTTTACCATTCCAGCGTTGGTTCTCCTCCACGCCATTGGGCATTTTTATTTATCGAAGCCGTTCTTGAATGTTGGCAGTTTCCATAGCCACAAGTTAACTTTACGTGATGGTATTCCACTAAATCTACCGATTTTCATCTGAATTTAGGTCAAAATGTATGCGGCACGCCGGGTTTAGAGCGGTGTCGATATCTCATCTCCGAATTAAGAATGCAAAACGTTAAATTTTACTTGTTAATTTTGTGTTAAGTTGAAAATGGGGCGTGCAAGTCAACCTGTCGGAATCGTTGACGCGCTCCACTACCAAAATGAAGAGGTGTGGAGATGAAAGTTGATTCCTATTCATTTTTAAGAAAACTTGAATGAATGAATAATGAAATGAGAATAAACCACAAACCAAGATACAACAGGCTAACAGAATCCATTTGCATTAATGAGAAAGCTTTTCAGATATCGGAAAACGGATATTCCATAAGTGCCTATTATGTAAAATACAATATTACTTTGATTCATTAATTAAATGTGCTATAAATATTTCCCAAAGTTATTATGAGACCGTCTAAAAGGTGACATGGGTCAAGTTTTACATTTTCACGTAATGTGTGCTACTGGCAACTGCACCAAAGTTATGGGTTGTAGTTCACACGCTCGCAAAACATTTTTTGGTCGCAATAAATCTTAATTTAAAACCTTTTCAAAATTTTAAAGATGAACATCATGGGGCAAATGAACTTTACTAAAAAAATATTCAGTGTGATATTTTGGCAAGTTATGTCTTCCAAATAAACCCCCCATCTCTAAATATTGAACACAAAATTTTTTATGGAAAGTCTTATTGAAAACTGTCTATGAATACCTCGTAACTGCAGGGGATCAAAGTACGGTAGCTACCCAAGTTAAAGTCAATGGATCATCCATTCTTACTCAGAATAGGTTTCGCCGAACGATTTTCATAGAAAGTTGATTATGATTTGACTGAAATTCAATATTTTATATAAAATTCAACATCTCCTTCTCACATTTACGTGCTTATCAAAACACATACGACGAAATTCAGAGGTCTGTATGTGGACGAATGTATCAAGTTTTCTACAATAGATAAGCAAATCTCATAAAATATGCATTGAGAATTATCATTGCGAGTTCGATTAAAATTGAGTTCAAGGGAACACGCACAAATCAGCTTTCTTACAAAGATAATCTTCAAATGAATGACGAGTTGAATTGTTTTGTTTTTCTTTTTTTTGCATTCCCTTTCATGACATGCGGAGGTTCACACATATTTTCTGTCAGAATAGTTTTTGAAATTGAATTTTACTTGAAAATTCTCGGGTTTGTAATGATTTGAAATGAAAATATAAATTTCCGAAAAGCTTTTGAAATGAAAATCAGTGAAAATTTCACTGATTTTGTCTCTTTTTGTCACCAAAAAAATTATTTAACAAATGAAATTAGTGAAACTTTCAACACATAAAAAATCAATTCAATTGTTTCGAACCCTACAAAAGAGCCTCGGAATGGATTTATTCGACGGGAACGACGTAGTAACCGAAAAATTCTGGGTAGTTCCAATACTACGATTGGCAATGAGCTATCTCATCAGGGAACGACTAGAGGATATAGCCTTCACGATGAAACAAATAACAACGGCCATCGCCTGATTTACTTTGCATGTAGCAGAAATCTAGCCATACGTTCGACTTGCTTTCCACATCGATGCAGCATAAAATTACCTGGGTATCACCAGATGGTATGACACAAAGCCAAATCGACCATGTTCTGAACCAACAAAGATGGGCCTCGACCATACTTGACCTCCGTATATACCGAAGAGGCAATTGTAACTCGGATTATTACTTTATCAAATTAACCTACCTACCTAATTAAGCGCAGAAAGCTCCACAATCAAACATCAATAAAAGAATGGCGTTCAGACCAATCGAAGGAGATCGGGATAAAAGAAGGAAGAAACAGGTACTTGATGGGCGTGAAACACTAGATTAGGGGCTCCAGGCAGTGTTGACAAAGCCAGCGAAGAAAGCCGCAAAGAAACTTCTTCAAAAAGTGTCAGAAAATAAAATTCGCATGGACACCTAACAAAAAAGACCTGATTCAAAACAGGAGAGAAAGGAGACCCCAGCAGCAGACACTGCCCGTAAAACTCCAAGATGGTTGATCCTACGCAGAAGCGCTAAGGGATACCAGGGGAAATGTAAGGCCCGAAGACACCAGCACTATATAGGGTTATCCATTTTACGCTTGGGAAAGTAAAGCTAAAGAAAACACATAAAATAATCAGATGGAAACAAAATTTTTTATTCAGTATAAAGATTGAACCTTGCCATCATACGTGAAACACAACATCAGTCAAATGTCCTCCGCGGGACCTTTTACAGGCCTCAATCCTTTTGAGGTAATTTTTAAATGACTTTTTGGCACATTTCCGGCAATATCTCGGCCATAACTTCACGAATATTGGTTTTCAATTGCTCAAGATTTTGAGGATTGTTCGCGTAAACACGATCTTTTGCATAGCTCCATAAAAAGAAATCCAAAGGTATTAGGTCGCAGGATCTTGCAGGCCAATTGACATCACTCAATCTCGAAATTACGCGTCCTGGGAATTTCTCTTGCAAAAGTGCTCGATTAGCCTGTGTTGTGTGGCTTGTAGCTCCGTCCTGTTGGAACCACATGTTCTCCAGATCATAATCTTCAATTTCTCTCCAAAAATAATCGGTTAACATCCGTCCATAGCGGTCAGAATTGACTGTAATGGCTCTTCCTTGATCGTTTAAAAAAAAATACGGGCCAATAACACCACCAGATCATAATGCACACCAAACGGTTACTTTTTCCGGATGCAAAGGCCTTTCTGCGGTCACCTGAGGATTTTGAGAGCCCCATATGCTACAATTCTGTTTATTTACGTAACCACTGAGCGAAAAATGAGCCTCATCACTAAATAAAATTTTGTTCGAAAAATCGTTATCAATGGTTTGTTGTTCAATCACCCAATTCGCGTACATTCTGCGTTGTGTATGGTCTTGAGGCTTAAGTTCTTGAGTGAGTATGATTTTTTATGGATGGAGATGCAAATGCAAAATCCGCCACAATGAGCCGTAAGACCATCACCATTTTTATAATAAAATTGAATAATTTTAACGCTTTCTTCGACTGTTAAACGATCCATATTTCTAAATAGCAAACCTTCAACTAAAAAAAAGGACGCTTTGGATGACATATAATTCTGACAAATGTAAAATGGCAGGGTTATACTTTCCTACCACGAAATGGATAACCCTATATTAAAAGAGTAGGACCAAAAACACAACTATTATCTCGCTCGAGCCGATAGCAACGATCAAAATAAGAGACATCGACTGCGTCACGGACCTGGCCGAGGTAGAGAGGCTGTAAAAAGTGAGTTCCCGAACGTGGGCAGACTCAAAGTGAGGCTGACACCAAAAAAACTATAGGGGACAAAGCAAAGCCATCATTGATTTGACCGAAAAGGACGCCGAACAATTTCTGAATAAGGGCAAAATAAGAATAGGGTGGTTTATCTGCAGGATACGGCAAAGAGCAGCACCTCTTCAATGCTTCAAATGCCTTGGCTATGATCTCTCCGCACAAGTATCCAAAGGACTCGATAAGAGTTCCTTATTTTACAAATGTGGTGAAGTGTGATATAAAAGAAAATAGTTTGCAAAAATGCCACACTGTATCCTCTCAAGGATACTGATCCCAAACTGGGTCTTGGTCGCGGCTTTGGATCAGGGCAATGTCGGGTTTTCTAGAAAGCCCTAGCCAAGGAAAATTCAAAACTTCGATGACTCGTATCCTGTCGAGAAACTTATATCACATTTCAACCACCCAAAGCCTGCATGAGCAGTTTGCGAGGGTTATTACAGCCGACTTTTTGCTGCTGAGTAAGCACCACCACGATACAAAGTACTAAATACTGTAACTATGCCAACTTGTCGCCATTTTAGCTGTGAAGGAACCATACCGGATGTGAAATTCGCCTCGGAGTCCTTAGAGAGTATTAGAGGACTTCTCATTCAGTGATCATCAGTGAATTCTGCTTATGGTCCGTGGCGTTGTCTCTCGACGTCTGTACTCTCGATCTTCTATAATTGGGTCAAACATTGTAAGGGGGACTTCGAGCGATTCATCGAGGTGCTCACGGTAGGTGCTCTACTGTAGAGTGATTCGTAGGGGACAGAAGAACTGGCAGCCCAAGACGTAGTGAACTCAACTGTAAGCATCATCACGACTGCGTGCAGCGCTTTTATGCCCTATTGAAAACTCCATTAACCTCTAGTGTACTGGTGGTCAACTGAAATCGCTGAAAAGCGAAGGGGGCGTCACAAGCTTCGGCATTAGGCTGAACGGATACAGAACCGTGACGAGGCATGCAGCCGGGTAGCAGCATACAAGTTGGCCTGAAAATGCCTTCGTAAACGCTGCTGGTAAAATCTAGTGGACAATATGCATAAAGATCCGTGGGGCTTTAGCTAAAAGCTAGTTATGCGGAAGCTTGGTGCCCTACTGACGCCTTGCAAACATGAAGCGGAAAAGATAACCGAGAGGGTGCGGGCATTCTTCCCCGCCAATCCCGTCCGTATTGAAGCTGCCAACTGTGAAACGGCAATCGAGTGCCCATAACTAAAAGAGGCCGTCCTATCATTGAAAGCAAGGAAGGATGGTGTTCGAGTTGAAATGTTGCAACTTGTCTAGCGCATTGTCCTGACTTGCTGCTCAGCAAATTCAACGCTTGCCTACAGGATGGGGTTTTCCCGGTACGAAAGTGGCCAGGTTCGTGCTGATCAGCAAGCGGAAGGGATATTCCAGATTGCCATCTACATACCGCCCGTTGTGTATGCTAGGCAAGGCTGGGGAATCGCTAAAAAACTTATCAAGGAAAAACTCACTGACGCGTTTCGTTCTCCCGGGGGCCTATCTCCTCGGCAGTATGGCTTTAGAACAAGACGCTCCACAATTGAGCGATTACAGAAGTGGTGAGCCGGTCCATAGCGAAAGCCTGCTTTATGACACAAAACAGGGCCAACGAAGGATGGAAGTTACATCAGGTGTTGCCCAGGGATCTATTCTTGGTCCAGACCTGTGAAGCATGCCTTGCAGCAGGCTACTGAGATTGGAGATGCCAGATGAGTTGCACTTGATTGGTTATGCGGATTATGTTGCGGCACTAGTGGCTCGATGTGCTGGTTTTTAGGGTATTGTAAAATATTTTTACAATACCCTACTAAAATCCGTCCGTGTCTCATACCACTTTTTCTCGCAAACTACATAAGCTAGAAACACAAGATTTTGTAGGTAGGTGTAAAGTCATGCCCTCTTCAAAGTTTCATCATAAAAAGCAATTTATTAGGTGTTAAAGGGGGGGAGTGGCCCCCGCAAAAAAAAAATCACATGTAGGCAATATGGATATCAAATGAAAGATCTTAATGAGAGCATCTCAAAACAGATCTTAAACTAACAAGTTTTGCTTTGAGGGGTGCATGGGAAGGGGAAACGCACGAACATTTTGTGTCCCCCCCCCCCTCGTGATTGGACACCTTTGATCCGGAAAATCTGAAAAAAATCATAGAGGTGAGACTTTAAGAGCACACGGGCAACAAATACCCTAGAAGTCGAAATTCGATCAACTTTGTTCATAATAATACATTTTATAAATTTCTTTTGTCTATAAAATCAAGATGGGACCCTTAAATTTCCCAAAATCTATAATTTAAGTTTTCTGAAAGTAATTGTATATGGTTCGAGGATTTCACAATAATTGAACAATAAACAGCTAACTTACAGCCGATTGAATATTTAACAATTACAACAACATTAACACGTGATACTAGGGAGATACACGCTTGCAACGGACCTAGACACTACAAATATGTCGGGATTTTGATAAAAATTTTAGAAATGGTTTGTAATATTCATGTGTCAAAACACTTGAAACAAAATGGTGGCGAGTGTAAAATCATAATAACCATAATAATTTTTCGAACTCAATTTATGGAATCTGTATATTAGTCAAGTTTTGATACGCAGAATATATTGTTTGATTTGCTAATTGCTATACAATACCCCCTGGCAAGAGCATCCTCCTGCTACTTCAACTTGTTCTATCTTGTGATGCTTCTTCCACTAGTTTACGGCTAATTTAAATGCTCAGTGGCCGATTGAAATTCCTTGGAATTGGTAAATAGGTCTCCAGAAACTAAGCAATGCCGAGCACTGCCGCATATTCCGCTTGACATTCGTCACACCCAGCTCACGGTTGGCTACCGGCAATCACGACCATTGCACACAAAAATAATTTCCAACCTTGTTCAAACCCACTCGCGGCTGTTAAAGTGCTGTCGCGAACTTGTGATATTTTGATTTTTGACTATGGAGCACTTTCGATTGCAAACAAATCTGCTAGCAAGCACGACCGTCCGTCAGCGGAGAATTGGTGCGGAGGTTTGCAAGTGTGCGTTCTTGTTGAATGCTTACACACGGGGACTGGGCGTAGGATGACGGTTCGCTGATTTCTTGCGCTACTTCTAATTGAGCGTCACTTTTCCGTCCGTTCGGAGAATATCACGCATGGTAGGACTTTCACAAATGTTTATGGGAGACTACCGTAATCGGAACAGACAAAGTAAACGATGAGAAAGTAACTCCGCTTTGTTTTGTTAATTCACTATCAGTGTTCACAGAACAAATTCAACAAATCCAATCAATACTGACGGCACAACAGTCAATCTTTACACACACTCGTATAGAAGGCGGTCGAGAAACGTTTGTCGTTGGTTGTGTCTTCAAACCGTACGATTCACTGCATTGCAGTTGCCTTTATAGGACCTCAATCTTCAATTAATTCGCAAAAACTTGCCAACAAGTATTAACTAAAACGCGATGTTAATATTGCACACGGCTTGATCTCTACAACACGATCTTAGCTTTTCTTTCCTTCTTATTCTTTTAACCGAACAACGGTTCAGAATTCGCGACTGACTCTCAGTAATCTCACTTCCATTTCCTTACATCCAAATACAAATTCCCGAGCACTTTTTCTGGGCAACCACAATGACCACCACCGCACCACGTCCTATTTCCACTCCGTCAACTTTTCGATTTCGTGGCATATGCATTCGAACTGGCAATCAGTAACGCGCATTTGATAAATTTTGATATTAAAACCGATAGAGTTGTAGAATGGGGTAGTGAAATAGCAAAATAAACTCGTACAAAATAGAAGATTAAATCATGAAAAAAATATATATTCATTTTGAACACCCTACGACATGATAAGACCGGAACAAGATCTCCTGTAGGCTCCCTAATCTGTCCAAATCTTTCTTTCTCTTTTCCGTGTCGCAATGGTACTCCCATCAGCTGCTCGCTCAGCCAAGTTCGATTGCATTCGGTAATGCAATGTACAGATGGGATGCACTAAATCAGTGTTCCCATGTCCGAAATTTTAATATGCAGATTTAAAATTTTTCTTAATTTACAGAAGTAAAGAAAAATGAAAAAGATTTTAAATAATAATAAAAGTTAAATATCATGAAGAATATAATTAAAAGGAAACGTTTAAATTTAATATAAATAAAAATGATATAAAATTACATTTAATAATAATAGTAAGAAAAAGAAATATTTTATAAATTACACTATGAATGGAAGTGATAAAATCTTTATTTCTAAATCTGCAATTAAAATTTCGAATAAGGGTTAGGAAGGAATTCGAGCAGTTTGCTTTTGTGACTGCTCGATTACTACATATGGCCAAGAGCAGCGCCTCTTCAATGCTTCAAATGCCTTGGCTATAGAGATGGCAAATACTGCTACTTATGATTCGCAGTGTTCGACTGCGATTGCTCTTTTTCGATATCTGTGAAAAAGAGCAGCTCTTCTAATCGCAGCGATTTCTGAAAAATTTGCCTTGAACTCCGTTTTATCCGAAGCGAAATTAAATTTAATTGAAGATCAGAATATGAAAATAAGAACACTTGGAAGGCAATTATATTAGGAAATTAAGTTATTTTTCATTTTAAATAAATTAAATGTTGTGAAAATTGAATTAAAAATTGTTTTCATGAAATTTCAGACTACATAACACAAAATCTTCTAATTAAATAATCGATTTATTAACTCAATATATTTGGTATTTATTTATACATACAAATAAAAAACCGTGAGGGCTTTTGAGAAAATGATTTAATGTGAAAAATACTGAAAATTATTAAGTGCTTAAAAATACTCAGTCAATATATATACATTTAGCAAATAAATTACTAAAACGAATGAATATAATATAATGTTTTAAATATAAGAAAATTTTGTTTGAGGATTGCTGGTTGTCCTAAGTGAAAGAACTACATTGTTCTTTCACCCGAGCACTTTAGCTATCAACATAATAGCATTATTCGCTCGATGGACTTCAGCTGGTTCCAGCATATAGGCTGGTTCCACGACACTGCGAGAGTTTTAAATATATTTATATTTTTACATTTTATATACACGATGCACATACTAAACAAATCACTTAGTGCCGTTTTCAAAAAGACGCTAGTTTTGGCTCAAAAACAAAATTTGCTCCTTTTGAGAATGAAGTCTTGTTCTGCGTTCACTTAGAACATACCCTGCCTTTGAAAACAGGCGCTTGCAAGGCATGGAAGTAGCTATTGCACTGGCTAGCTGGCTGAGATAAAGGTAGTTGTGCTTGTGTTCCCATCACCAAAGTAAAGGATCCTCATTTTTTGCCAGAATATTTTCTTCTAGGTACCTTTGAACCTCCACAACTGCTCTGGAGTTGGCCGTTTGAATAGGTTTTGCTTGCGATACTGCCTTATCATAGGCACTCCAAAGTGAAAATTCATCGTTTGAATTATCTCCAGCAGCTACTTCTTCTCATTCGGCGGTAAGCTTCAAAGTTTCATTTTGGCCACTACAGCACTCATTTATTCTGGTGGCAACAGCATGGACAATATTTTCTTTGGTCCGACCGGCAGTTGATGTTTGCGTGTATGTGATATTTTTGAATCGTGGATCTAAAAATGTTGCAACACAAAGAGTATCGTTGTCTTCAAGATCATCAAATCTTTTCGCTAGTCCAGACTTCAGGGAGGAAACCAATGATATGACAGTGGGATGAAAATTTCCTCTTAGTAATTGGTTGACCACATTTTTCAGACCACTTATCAGCACAACGACTAGGGAAGAAGTTAAAGATTTTTCTCCACTCGTGATTTTTGTTATAGCTTCAAATGGTTTCAATGCTTTAATTACTTGAGCTGTTATTGTTCATTCATCTGCTGACGAAATTGGGACATCTGTGTCTATAAGCGCAACAGCCGTTTTAACAGCTTCTTCCAGTTCTAAAACTCAAGCATGTAATAGGTAGAGCTCTATCTGGTCGCAACAACAAAAATAAGTTTTTTAGGTTCTTTGCCTGCATTCAGCTGGTACTGCAAAAATTTATGATTTGCGGTAGAGCTTCTCTTAAAATGAACCACTATTTTCTTAACTTTTTCGAGTAAAGATGCAAGAAACTTAAGGCTGTCTTGAGTTACGAGATTTATACTGTTAGCCAGACATCCAAAATTCTTCCAACCTAAATGGGTAATAATTGCTCTTTTTATATTAGCAGCATTATTAAACACTGCCAGAGAAACTTTTTCTGACAGTTCCAATTCATCAGTAATCTGCTTAATTTTTTTAGCTAGATTAAAACCGGCATGGCTTTCATTGTAGCTTACGCAACCTAACAAAATCGACTGAAGAGTAAATTCAAAATCGACGAAATGGATTGTTACTCCTATAAAATTTTCGTTGTTGGTAGAAGACCAACAATCTGTAGTTAAGCTACAATTCAGAACAGATTTCGACAAAATTTTAGCTTCCATCAAAACTTTCTCATACATCGCAGGTAGCATTGTGTCGGAAATATGCCGCCAACTCGGTAAATTGTAAGAAGAATTTAAAGATTTCACGAATTGTTTGAACCTGTAGCCCTCCACAATGCTAAATGGTTGAAAGTCAACCGTAAAAAGGTACATTAAATTCTCGTCAATATGCTGCTTCGCTGTTGTGGTTAACTTTTTCGGGACGAAATCGTGCAAGGTTCCTAGGACCAATGCAGGTCGTTTAGAAGGATATTCTGGCTGGCTACTCACTTCAGTACATGCGTTTGTGCTTGCGCTAGGTTGCGTTGGTTCATTATTTGCCAACGACACATGTTTATTTTGGATAATTTTATTCTAAAATGTTTGAAATAAAAACAAACAATAACTTAAAAACACAATATCCGTTATGCAAAATTTTAAGTAATATGCAAATAGAGTAGCCAAATTAAAGCACAGATCGATGGAGAGACAGAAAAAAAACTCATTGTATTTTTACGTAAACCACAGTGGCCTTTCTGGAGGTACTGGAAGATGCGAATCTACCAGCTGGGATTTTAATTGTTGGGTGTTTTGTTGACATGTGTCATTTCAAATTTGTGACTGATGTCTTATATGAAATTTTCGCATTGCAAATTCCAAATATCGCAATAGGGCTTTTTTTTCGATTTAGTTTCCATATTTCTGGAAACAATTTTATTTGTGTACATGGATTAAATAATAAAAGGTTAAAGTTCAACTATGAGCAACTAAATCAATGGTTGATTATATTTTGCCGATTTTTAAGAATAAGATTAGCAAATTTCTCGTTTTTGTTCAAAACCTTTTATTCGAAATCAATTTGCTTTATTAAAATAATTACAAATTTTTAGGCTCTTATAACCGATATTTTTTAGTATACAACTGTATTTTGAATCAAACACTTTTTCGAACAAAAACAGTTATTCTAATTATTGACAACGACATTAATACAAAGCACTACCAATTTCTTGCACAACGATTTCAATTTCGTTTTCAATTCGAACATTAAATGCGATGTTATTTTCACTCAAAACTTGATTTAATTTCAAACGATTTTGTCTGATTTTATTTGCAAAATAACACTTGCATTGAACGAAACAGAAATTAATTTTCAAAACTAAATAAATAATGCCTTAAGATGTGCATACGCGATAAAGTGAACACTTTAAAATAAACCATTTTTTCAGTTTTTCATGCTCAAAATTGTATACAAAAAAATGTGCTTACAATCTTTTATTTGAAACTTTATCGAATAACTTTTCTGTTGAATTCAAAACTTTATATGAAACACGTTTTGAAAATAATTCGCTTTTCAAAATCAAAATAGTTCACAATACACCTTTGATATAATGCGAATGAAAATTACAATGCGAATGGTCTGGATAAACAAAAGCCAATCAACCATCAATCGCTTAGAACTACTGTATTTAGAGCATGTTTGCTCTTCTGTTTTTCATTACAAATCGCATTCGCAGTCAAATCTTGATTGCTCCAAATCGCAGTGAACAACATAGCCAAGTTCTTATCAAAAAGAGCTGCGATTTGAATGAGCAGAACAGACCATCCTAAGCCGCATCGCCCATAAGCGCACATGATGCTTATGCAGCCATGCACCCAGCGACCATACGAGGAAAAGCAAATCATGAGTATAGGCAAGACATCGCTGCGATTTACAGAGCAGTCAGCTCAAAGCATATTTTGCTTATTGGGTTGTGATTGATTCTTTTACACTGCTCTTTTCAATCGCAACTCTTTTTCATATGCGATCGCAACCTGTGATTGTTCTTTTTCAATCACAGTGAAAAAATCGCAGGTTTGCGAAATAGCATACCATCCCTACTTGGCTATGATCTCTCCGCACAAGTATCTAAACCACTCCATAAGAGTTCCTAATGTTACAAATGCGGTGAAGTTGGATACAAAAAAAAATAGTGTACAAAAAAGCCACCCTGTATCCTTTGCAAGGATGGTGATCCAAAACCGGATGTTGGGCACGGCTTTGGATCAAGGAAATGCCGCGTTTTCTAGGCAGCCCTAGCCAAGGCAAATTCAAAACTTTGATGACTCGTATCCTGCCGGAGAAATTACACCACATTTCAACCACCCAAAACCTGCTTGAGCAGTTTGCGAGGGTTATCAAAGACGACTTTTGGCTGCTGAGTAAGCAACACCGCGATAATACGTACTAAATACCGTAACTATGCCAACTTATCGCCATTTTAGCTATGAAGGAACCATACCGGACGTGTGGGCTAGTTTAACGTAAAAGATAAACGAGAGAGTGCGGGCACACTTCCTTGGCAATCCCGTCCGTATTGAGGCTGTCGACAGTGAAACAGCAATCGAGTGCCCACAACTGAAAGAGACAGTCCGATAGATATAGAGATTACTCGATTCGCAACCGGTCGCGAGAGCCGAAGCAATTAGCAACCTTCGCTTAAGTTGTGTGAAGTTGAGGTTTGAAGTGATACGTTTTTGTTTTTGCACTTAACTTCACACGTTCGTGTTTATAAAGTTTTTGGTTTTGAAGATCGCGTGTATGAAATCGGCACTTTAGTTCTCTTTTTTAGGGTTTTGTAAAATAATTTTACAAAACTCTGCTAAAATCGCTTCCTGTCTGTCCATCTGTCCGCCCGTCAGTCCGTCCGTCCGTGTCTCACAGCATTTTTCTCCCAAACTACTTAAGCTAGAAACATCAAATTTTGTATGCAGATGTAAAGTGGTGCTCTCTTCAAAGTTCAACTACAAAAAATTTTTATAAGTTATTTAAGGGGTCTCCCCATATAGGGGAGTAGCCCCTGAAAAAAATTTCATTAAAGGTAGCCGACATGGGTATCAAAAGAAAGGTCTAGCTAGAGACTTTTCAAAACAGGTCTTAATTTGACACTTTTTGCTTCGAGGGGTGCACAGGGAAGAGAAATACACGAAAAATGTGTCACCCCTCCCCCTTGCGATTGGACACCTGTGATCTGAAACATCTGATTATAGAGGTAGGTATTTATGAGTACAACAACAACAAATACCTTAGAAGTCAAAATTCGCTCAGCTTTGTTAATAATAGTATGATATTCGAAATTCACATTTTCCCCAATGAAATCATATAGGTACCCTTAAACTCAATGAATTTCGATATTTACGTTAAACTTTGTAAGTTTGATGAAAATCGAATCATATACACGGAAGTTATAGCCATTTGAAATTTCTCCAATTACAAGACCAGTAACACATAATTTTGGTACTTTATGGACTCTCCATCAAATTAGTCACTGCAGTTTGGATTTGATCTTCTTGAAATTTTCAAATAAGGTCGATAACATTAATATTTTCGGCAACTCATGATTTGAGTAATTTTTGTTAGTTTGCAACAAAATGGCGGCCGTTGAAAATAGAAAAACAATAGATTTTCTTATACACGTGCCCATCTCTTTGATATATTTCTTGACTTTATTCGTTGCTTACAAAACCCTTCTGACATGAGCGTAGGTCTGTCTACCCAACATGTTTATTCAAAGCTTATGAATTTTCCATTAGCTTTGACACATGAGTTTTCTAACCTCTACATTTGCAGTGTTCTGAGAGAACGTTCGTTATGTTGTGCTCAAACTGTTCAACGAATGATAACGAAGGCGCGATCCTATGCACGTGAAACGAAATATTGTAGGTCGGTGCGGGTTTCAATGGGGTAAGTGATCCTTTTGAAGAGAGGAAAGAAAAACCTCTCGGGAAACAAAGGAAAAGGAGAAGCAGAGGGAATCATATAATTTCGAGAGCGTAAGGTAGGAAGTATAGATGTAAGTTTAGCGAGCAACAACGCAAGACAAGCATACAAAGTAGTGGAAAGTCTGAAACTTGGTTATGAGCCCACAACCACGCTCTGTCGTGATGACATCGGAAATATCATCGCTGATGAAACGAAGATTAAGGAAAGATGGGCATCATATTTCAAGAACTTCCTTAATCCTCCGCGCAGCTCCAGAACACCTAAGCCTATAGATGTCTGTGGAGAGCTTCCGTTGGCCCCACTAACTCTGGATGAAGTTGGTTCCGCCATCGAAGTCCAAAAGAATAATAAAGCGCCGGGCATCGATGAGATTCCAGTGGGGCTCATCAAATATGGTGGCAGTAGTGTTCATGAAGTTATTCAAAAAGTTATCCAATAAATTTTGCAACAAGAACATATGCCGAAAGATTGGAGCTAATCAATTATATTCCCTATCCACAAAAAACGTGATAAGCTACAGTGCGAAAATTATAGAGGCATATCACTACTTTGTACGGCGTACAAAATATTTTCAAAGATCTTAGAAAATAAAATCGGATCATACACCAACAGTATTATTGGGGAGTATCATGGTGGTTTTAGAGCAGGTGGAACAACGAAAGATCAATTGTTCACAGTCAAGCAGGTACTTGAAAAGCTCTGGGAGTTCAACATAGACGTTCACCAAATTTTTGTTGACTTTAGGCAAGCATACGACAGTATTGATCGTGACGTACTGTACCAAATAATGCTTTGCTTTGGCATTCCAGCCAAATTAGTCCGTCTTACCGGAATGACAATGACGTCGTCGACCTCCCAAGTCCATATCAATAACGAACTCACCGATGCCTTTGACACAAATATCGGACTAAAGCAGGGAGATGGGCTGGCCCCATTGCTATTCAATTTGGCTCTGGAGTTCGTCATACGGAATCTACCTGCCGATACGCGAGGTACATTACTATTCAAGTCGAGCCAAGTAGTAGCCTATGCGGATGACATCAACATTTTGTCACGGTCATTAACAATTGCCAAAGAACTCTTCCTGAAAATACCTCAAGTACACAAAATATCACACTTAGCGAATATAGTATTGAAAATGTTAGCGAATTTGTGTGTTTAGGTGCCAAAATAACGAAAACGGGCAATAAAAGAGACGAAATACGCCGAAGAATATAGCTTGCGAATGAAATATTTTTTTTTCAGTATTGACGATCTTGAAGACCAGCTGCATACACAGAAAAACAAAGCTCCAAGTATACAAATCTGTGATAAGGCCTGTGTTATGCTATGGGTGTGAGACATGGATCCTAATCCAAGCATCCGAAAATATATTGAACGCCTTTCAGCGACGGGTCCTGAAGTGAATAATTGGGGCGAAGCTAGACGGGGACCAATAGCGAATTCGATACAACCATGAGCTGTATGAAACTTTTGACGAGCCGGAGGTCTCAACGATTATAAGACTACGAAAGCTGCAATGGGCTGGGCACACGAATCGTATGGACGAACAACGGATACCCAAGAAGGTATTCGTTGGGAGAACTGAAGGCCCGCGGCCAGTGGGGAAATCGAGGAAACGCTGGTCTGACTCGGTCGACGAAGACAGCTCATCCCTGCTCGGATTTCGAAATTGGAGGACGCGCTCAATGGACCGAGACAGTTGGAGGCGCTGTTTGCAGGAAGCGAAGCCCGAGAGGGGCTGTTGTGCTGAGAAGAAGAAGAAGAAGAAATGCTTTGCTAGTTTAAAAGGTTAATACAATTCTACTTTTGTCTTTCATTTTGATATCGTTATTCAGTTGGTGTAGTGCAGTGACCTTTGCGTTCATCTGCTGCCCGATATTCATTGAAGTAGATAACTGACCTATTGAATGATAAGTTTGAAGGTAGTTTGAAAACAATACAAGTTGTCAAATCGTTGAGCCTAAGTGTGTTTCTTTCTACATTTCATTTTTCCAGAGTATTCGAAACAATTTGAGCCATGCCGAAACCTGCGAATGCTCTATGAGGAAAATTTAATATAAAAAGTGCAAGAATGAGCTGCAAAGCATTCCTGTGCGGCTATTGAAACATGTGAATGTTTGTTCAGTGTCAAGGGCTTCTAGCTCATATGTGCCACTTTCAGATTCTGTTAATGATACCCACCCCTCAAAATCAAATGTTACATCAGAATCCCAAGCAGAAAAAATTGATTTTGCGGTCTCAAACTTTTTCTATGCCACGAATTCACCGTTTTTGCATGGTTATCACTTGAAGATTAAAGAAATGATCATGGCACTTTGTCCAGGCTATAAGCCTCCAACATCTCGTCAAATAGGAGGCCGTTTCCTAGAAGAGAGTTATGTTGATATCTTACAAAAACAAAAAGATTAAATCGAGGGCAAGGCCGTATCTTTGTCTTTGGACGGTTGATCTAACGTTCACAATGAGCCTATAATTTATTGCAGCCCCCCTACACCCGAAGGACAATCGATACTAGTTGATACTATCGATACATCAGGCCATTCTCATGCTGCTGATTATTTAAAAGAAATTGCTACGGATATAATTACAAATACTAACAAAAATTTCAAAGTGATCGTTAAGAGCTTCGTTACTGGCAATGCAGCTAACGTCAAAAAATGAGGCACGAATTATGTAAAGATAGTAATAGCATAATTCAATGTGGTTACTGTGCGCATATACTAAACCTGCTAGCGCAAGATGTGGAAATCAAAAGCGTTTCTGGAAACATAATTAAGGTGATCAAATATTTTAGGAATAAACATCTGCCCGCAAGTGGGTGCAAGGCTGCCGGTGGTAAAAAGTTGGTAATACCCATAATTGTTCGATGGAATACAACGAGAGACTGTATTAGCTCTTACCTTGCTAATCGAGGAATATTGATACAAATATGCCAAAATAACAAAAATGAAGTTGAAAAAACATACTCGAAATCGTAAATGATGCACGAATCACAAACAATGCAATTCAACTCTTGTCACGCTTGGACCCAATAGCTAGAGCCTTAGACAGAAGAAATGGAACAACAATATCGGTGACAGTAGAAATATGGCCCCGGCTAGAAAAGAATTTAGAAAATTAAACATTAGAAGTTAAGAATCTATTTCGTGTTTCCTAAGTATCTTTTTTTGGGAAAATTTTAAACAGGATCCACCTTTAGCATAGTGGAAGCTCCTAAATATGAACAGAAACGATAATCTATGGCTCAACTGTTATGGCAAAGAAAGATTTCAAACACTATGTGAACAATTACTGTCAGCAGTAGCATCAACAGCTGGTCTCGAAAGAATATTCTCTACCTTCGGTCTTGTGCAGTTGAAGATACGTAACCGATTAGGAATCGAAAAAGCCCATAAATTAGTCCATATCTTCAAGACTTTCAACTATTCCCATAAGTACGTACCTTCATACAATATGGACTGGGTTTGGGAATCCAATGCGAATATGGAAATGCAAGTAGAAATATTGGGTTTAGATTCCGGAGGCCAATTTAAGTGGGAGTCAGACGATGATGATGCACATCTTTGTTACTTTAGAAATAAAAAGTGAAATATTCAGACTAATTTTTATTATTTTTCCATTTTGACAGTTTCAAATATATTACAGACTGGGAAATGCTTACTTTTCGTAAACTTGATATATATCCGATATATATATATATATATATATATATATATATATATATATATATATATATATCGGATATATATCAATTATCGGATTTTTTGATATTTATTATAAATATCGGATTTTTGCGAATCTGACAGTTTCGGCCTTTGAATGTTTGCCTTGTACCAGAAAGCTCTACTACCACATGCATGACCATATGTACGCTGACTTTGCTCACTAGTTTATATGAAGCTATATGGAGAAATCTGGAAGTGCCGACAAAAATTCGAGGTTTTCTAAAGTGAGACGGATTTCAATTCTGAAATCCAGGTGATCCGCGGAGGACATCGTAGCGCTCCTTCTGAAGTGAATTTCGTTTCATTTCCTACATCCGTTCATGTTTTATTGATGTTCAAAGTTAAAAAAAAATGGGATTTTGTTTACTTCCTCAAGCTAGCTGTCAGTGGAAGGAGTTGAACGTGTGTTTGGTTGTTCTAGATGGCGTACAGCGGACAGTACAAGGTGAATTTTTAGCATGCAAGGAATGTGATTTGTACATTTTTCATGTGAAATATCGAATACATTACACCTTAGAAGCATTTGCATTCTGCCGAACAAGGCTGACAGCTCACGCCAGTTGGCCAAAAGTAAGCTGACTACTACAAATGCAAATTTCCACTGGAAGGCTTTTTACACTTACGTTGGTGTTGCTCGCGTCCTTTCAAGTGTTAAACTATATCCTCCAATATTAAAATCCACCTCGAATATTCACGACGACATAAAAATCAATTTGTGCCCGGTTCACTTATTAAAAACAGAATTGCCAAAACGCAAAAATATTGTTACAGTATTTAGAGCTAAGTACAGGCTTTTCCAATAAGAGCTGTTATTTTGATATCAAAAGAAAAATGCAATTTTTTAAGATAAATGATCGGTTGTTTATTTCATTATAAGGAAGAAGGTATGCCGTAAATAGTGAAAAATAACATCAGGTAAATGACCACCACGACCACGCTTACAGGACCATATCCTTTTCATGAAATTTTCCATAACCAAATCGCAAAGTGGCTGTCCTATGTCTTCGATAGCCTCACGAATTCCATCTTTGAGGTCTTGAATCGACGCTGAGCTGTTGGCGTAGACCTTCTTTTTCACGTGGCCCTGAAGGAAGAAGTCGCAAGGTGTTAAATCAAAAGATCTCGGTGGTCAATTGTGATCACCTCTTCGAGAGATAACACGGTCCGGAAACTTTTCCAATAAAAGATCAATGGTTTTTTGCTTGTGTGGCGCGTAGCGCTATCTTGTTGAAAATAAACGTTGTCCAGATCAATACCATCCAATTCCTGTCATAAAAAATCATTAATCATCTCTCGATAGCGCAATCCATTCACCATAATTGTTGCTTCATTTTCGAAAAAATAAGGCCCAATGACTCCGCCGGACCATAAACCGCACCAAACAGTTACACGTTGAGGATAGGGAGTGAAAAGCCAATAACTCTTGGGTTTTTCGAGCCCCAGATGCGACAATTTTGCTTGTTGACGAAGCCACCGAGGCGGAAATGGGCCTCATCACCCAAGATGATTTTTCGATGGAATTCCGGATCATTTTCATGCATTTCAAGGACCCAATCAGCAAAGACACGACGTTGTTGATGATCGACCGGCTTGAGTTCTTATGTTAACTGAACTTTATAAGCCTCAAGACCCAAATCTTTATGCAAAATACGGTGTAATGACGTTTGTGGAATACCTAATTCCAAAGAACGACGAGGAATGGACAAACCAGCTTTTCTTCAACACTTTCGGCGACATCAGCAATATTCTTGGCTGTTCTTGAGTAACGTGCACGGGTTTTATTCTTCACATCACTAAGTTGTCCCAACCGCTCGAATTTTTCCACCAATTTCTGTATTGCGGTCCGACAAGGTGCTTCACGACGACCCAAAAATGTTCGAGTTTTACGAACCCTCTCTGCCAAATTTGCACCATTTTTATAGTGAATTTTAATAATTTTAATGCGTTGTTGAAGCGTGTATCGTTCCATTTTTATTAATGGTGTAGTTTCTACTTGTCAGATGTTAAAAATTGTTAACTTCAAAAGGACATGTACCAAATAGCGAGCTATTCAAAATAACACCTTCTATTGGAAAATCCTTTACAATACAGATATTTTGATTTTCAAAAGCAAGAATATAATTTACAAGGAGCAAATTTGAGTAAATTCACGGTATATTAATCTATTTCATGCATTTCCAATTTGATGATTATCCCAACCTGGCCATGAAACATGGATAAAGAATTAATTAGGTGCATCCCTAGCTAATATTTTTGTCCTGCGATAATGAGTAATTTCATTGTACCAGCATTTAATGAGATTCAGAAATTATTTGAGTGAAAATTTGCATTGCATGACTGTCCTGACACCAAGTATTTATTTAGATTGCCAATTTACTTCCCGGTGCAATTCAAAGTGCAATTCAAAGCTCATATCAATTTGATCCATATTGGGCATTTGCTTGTCTTCTAGGTAAGCCATATGTATGTGATTTGTATGCATACGGCTGAGAAGTCATGTAAAACGACACTCGCGTTAGAGAGAAGGAACTCTATGGTTGTAAAGTATTATGAGGCTAATGCCCCTCTGCGTTGACTAGTGGAGAAAATTGCATTATCGTTGGCAAATACAATTGTACTTCTCATTTTTCCTCGGCAGTATATTATGAGATATTAGAAGAAATCACACATCAGTCATATATGCATGGATATTTGTGCCGCAATGCCTAGATATAGTAAAATAAACCAGTGTTATCGTAATTTCAAGCTGCAAATCTGCAAACCTGATCATTTTCCATAAAAAATTTAATTTGTCAATTGCCAATAAATTGCCTGTACATTTGGAACTATACACTTAATAAATGATTCTCAAATAAATTATTTCCATAAAAATTAATTAAACTAAAGAACTTTGTTAGCAATAAATTGCCAACACTTCTACGTATTTTCAATACAATAATTTTCTTCAGGTTTTCCACATTCCCTCGGGACTCATACGATCATGTTCATATTGGGTAAATTGAAACTTGTGGTATGCACATGAACCCTTGCCAATGGCACAAGATCATCAGAAGATCACACGCAACTCCCGGGTATAAAGTTATGGTTGCGCCACTCCGTAGATTGGATTACGCGCTATAAAATTAATCCGAATATACTCTCGTATGTTTGCATTATGATGAAATTCATCTCTTCCTTTGCGCCTCAACGGATTGTATTGGAATTAATTAACTCGGAATTACAATTTGTTTCCACGGATTCAGTGCAGAAACCACTAAAGCGCCTCTAAGCCTTTCCAAGTTATTATCCGCGTGTTCAATGAACTTCATCAAGATCATGTACCGCACTGAATGCAGAGTTTGGATATTTTGCATATAATCACAAGTCTTTGCGCCGAAGATGATTGAAATGAAGAAAACGCATGTGAAGTGTGTATTTGATGTCTGTCCTTATCCGAGCCAGCAGTTTACTCAATACGTCGCGCCACATTGTAATATTGTACGAGTATGTATGTGCTCGTACATTTCCAGCTAAGATGGAAAACAGACGCATGGGTTAATAAATTTGTAGCGATAAGTTTTCCTGTGTAATTTAGCAGGGAAATTGTTAACAAATGTGTTTTGATGCGGGGAACAATCATGCCGAATGGTTGCTATTATGAACTGTACGGAAATATCCATCGTAGCTCAAGGTTTTAAATCGTTTATAATATTCGTTCTTACAATTCGTACCCGTCATTTTTCTTCATTTATAAAACCTATAAGATCCTTATTAAGAGCCACAAACTGACCAATGAGCGCGCAAAACTAAGAAGATTGGAGCCCAAGTAAAAAAAATCGCTGATTAAATTCATGGCCTTAGTTAGAAGAGATGCGATTGTTTTATAGGGCACAAAAATGGTCGAAACTTGGCCCCTCTACAGGATAGGCCAAAGCAAAGCCCAATCAACGGAGAAATTGGCCTGAGACACAGCTATGTCCCAATGGGCGACTTCCTTACGATGAAACTGACCATAAACGGCCTAATTTACAATTAAATGCGCCTCACAAACACCAAGACATGACCGAAGAAGTCCCAAATAATTTCTTCTGCAAAGAGTTTAATTTACAATTAAATTGTAGAAAACATGGCCTCAAGCAAGCCGGAATAAAAAAATGAAAATTTCAAGGCTTTTATTGTTTTTTCTTTTATTTTCTTCGTGGCACTACAGCCTCTCTCGATCCAACTGTCTCGGTCCATTGACCGCGTTCTCCAATGTCAAAATCCGAGCAGCGATAAGCTTTCTTCGTCGGTCGAGTTAAACCAGTGTTTGCTTGGTTTCCCCCATGGTATCTGCCCTTCAGTTCTCCTTGTGAATATGTTTTTGGGTATCCGTAGTTCATCCTTACGATTTACGTGGCCAGCTCATTGTAGCTTCAGCAGCCTTACAACCGCTGGGATCTTCGGTTCGTTGAACATTTCCCACAGCTCATGGTTATATGAAATTTGCCATTGGTACCCGTTTGGTTCTTGCTCTGATTAAAATTTTATTAGGGATCAACCATTGGATGCAACATAGGCTAGTATTGGCCTTAACTCTCCGTATATTGTGTTTAGTTTTTCAGATGGCCCATCCAGTCACCCTGCAGAAGCTGAAGCAAGCCCTTTGTTCTGTGGCCATCAGGTATTTTAACTACGTTGCATTGTCTCACTACAATCATTTAAGGCGTTTATCAACCAAGCTCGGAAAATCCAAAAGAAAGTGGTCTAAGCTATCCTCTTTCACGCCACAAACGCTGGAGAGGCATTATTCACTTGAGTGCCTATTTTTTTTTGTCTTGACTTAGAAGGTTGTGGCCCAATAATAAAGCCACTAGGGCTTTCAAGCCATTCCCGTTCTTCCCTAAGAGTTTTTGATCCTCGTTTTGTTAGGGCGAAGCTAACGAGCTCAGCTCATCCTGCAGACACTCCTAACATATCAGGCTGTGCCGATGCTGTTCCAGAGGATTTCATTTAATTATTTGTTCATTGCTGCTAGTGGTATTTAATTTTTCACGTTTTTGTATCATTTTTACTGACCGATTACAAGCTCATCTTCCCTTTCATTTCTTTCTACACCTCTCTGCACAGAGCTCCATTCGCCTTAATCCTGCGCTACCATCCCGAAGTTCACAAAGTGATCAGGGCAAAAAAAGAAATGAGCGACCAGAGAAACGAAGCGACTAAAGAAACGAAGCGACCAGAGAAACGAAGCGACCAGAGAAACGAAGCGAGTGGTAAAGTACCTGGGGCCACTGATTGACTTGAAGATGAGTTTCTCTGAGTAAATCAGAGTATGGCTGAGAAGACTGCTTCGGACGTCTCGGCTCTTATGGCTAATGTAGTGGGACCCAACCCATCAAGAGGGTGCCTCTTGATGAGCGCCCTTGGGTCAGTACTACTGTACGGAGAAGAAATATGGGGCGACGCTCTGCGTAAGAAGGTGTACTGAAAATGCTTGGCACAGGCACAGAGAAGAGGAGCACTGAGGATTGCATCTTCACATCCACAGTCTTTGATTCAGTGGTGAGAGTTACTGAGAGGGTAATATTTGTTGCCTTCCTTGCTAGAGTGCGCCGTGCTATTTACTTGTGTCGTATCGAGGACGCGAGGGAGACAGTTGCCCGCGTGGAGAGACAGCGCTTACTCAACGATTGATAGCAGTCTTGGCTGAACTGCACGAAGAAAGAGTGGGCTGTGCGGCTAAATTGAAAGCGTGTTGAAATTGACTTCTATATGATCCAGCTTTTGACCGGCCATTGATGTTTTCAATCTTACCTGCACAAGATTGGTAAGTCATGGTCCCGCGACTATACGCTAGACCCAGAAGTGGAAGACGATACCTGCCACACATTTTTTTGTACAAAAAATGGGACAGGCTATGACGGAACCTCTACAGCTATGCAGAAGAGCTCACATCGAGTAGTATAGTCGCGATGATGTTTGGATCAGTTGACAAATGGAACCATGTGGCACATTATGTTGGGGCAGTTCTAAAAGATAAAAAGGACTCACAGAAGTCGGGGCTCAGGGATCGCTTGCCTTGCAATTCTTCTTTCTTCCCTCCCATCCCGCTGGAGAAGGAATTCCCAGCTTGAACGTGCCTCACCGCGTAGCAAAACAAGCCATTACCCAAAGTCATGTGCCAAACGGTTCCAGCTAAGGTTATCAGGTTGAAATGAGAGGTTACAATTACGTAGCCTAGTTACTTGCAAGCATAGGAGCCCCACACTCAGTGCGTAAATGCCATTTACCTCCCAACCACAAAAAAAAAAAATCCAGCGCAAGCTGTAAAGCTAGCAGATTAAAGGCAAGTGCATGCAGCCCAACCTTGCTCTCTGAAAAATGTGTAATCTTCCACTGAGGTTGCTCATTGTCATTTCTGTGATTGCCTTAATTACACAAAAACTTCCGACTAGAAAAGCATGATCTGGTTCTCTAGCGTACAGGTTAAAGTGAGTTGTGGGTAGTCGCAGAAGGCAATTTTAGCTCCAGTTTCCCCTTCCGCTTTGGAGTCATCTGTGAAAACTACGATTTTACCCCACTCCTGAGGTGACCTTTCGTAACGTTTTCCACTATTCTTTAGTCGGTTTCTCTATTGATATTAAAACCCTGGAGGCAAACCGTTCGAGAATGGTTAGTTAGTTCCTCTCAGGACTTCCTGTCCGGGGGCATCAGGCTGAGCATTATCTCCATCGTAGCCGTTTGCGCAGTTTTCACTGCGCCAGTGGTGTCTAGGCAGGCCATTTGCTGGGTGTTTAATAGCTCTTTTGTCGAGGTTTTGTGTTGTACCTTCGTAGGTAAATAATGGCCTTACTCCTGTAGTATAGATCCTGAGGGCAAGTTCGAGTTTTAACCCCGTTTATAAAGAGTGCCACCAGCACTCTCCTTCTAACTTTTCCTATGTAAGGAGGCTAAGTTATTTTACTGTCCAAGGTTACCCTAAATTATTTATATTTATTTGTTCATTTTTTTACTTTCGTTTTGTGGATTTTGATGTTCGATCAAATTCACGTGGCCAGCCCATTGCACTTCCACAGTCTTACAATCGTCGAGACCGCTGGCTCGTCAAAAGCTTCATACAGCTCATGGGTGTATTGAATTCGCCATTGGTCCCCGTCTACCTTCACTTCAATCATTCGCTTCAGGACCCGTCTTTCGAAGGCATTCAGTATATTTGCAGATGCCTGAGATAGGGTCCATGTTTCGCACTCATAGTATAACACAGGTCCAGTTCCGCCATCTATTTCGTCTAATATTAATCAATCCATATCTGTTACAGTCCTCTCCGTTTTTAACATTATTGAAGGCTATTTCGATGTCAATAAAAGCATCAGGTTACATATGTAATAGCAAGATCTCTATCCTGTGTACAACTTCATACAGCGCTGTCTGAGTTGGACGCTCTGGTAGGTACACATACGATATACCGCCATTGTACTTGTATTCACATTCATTTTTATCTACTCATCCACTTTAAACTGAAAGGTATGTAGTCCTGTGCTTTGTAGTGTCAAGTTTTTGACGGCTTTGGTCCAAAAACTATTCTTGCTTCAATGAAATGTATCTTTTTGCCAGGATCCGTATTATAGTAATATCTGGTTTCATCAGTATGATCGGGAATACTTTCTTGGCCCCGAGTGATTTATATGAAAAATATTGACGGCTTATAAGACCCTTTTCTTATTTCTAATTTCCTTCACGGCAGGTCCTGCAAAGAGTCATGCTGGTTTCCCATTTGATCCCTTCACCCCTTAAGCCCAGAAAGTGTTGATCTATTAGAAGTTCAAAAGTTAGTGGATTTTGCTTGTCCATGATCCATTACCCATTCAAAGCATCATGTGGTTCCCTTTTAGAGCACTACATGCCGGAATATCTCATTAAAACCTGCGATTTCACTGCCAAGAAGATATTAACTTTCTTTTCTCACAGCTATCTTAAAGGCTTGCAAACCTCCCAACCTGCGTCTCCGGTTTGGGGACTTGGAGCTTTAAATAGCCTTTGTGCATTGTTTCAGCTTTCCCCATAAACATAGTCGATTGTGTTTGATGATAGTGGTAGCGCATACTTCGTTGAAGCTATCATTTAAAATTTCTGTCAAATATTTCACTTCTTTGTTAAGACGCTTGCGACTTACTGGTGAATTCACAGAATGAGAACCTATTCTTCGTTAAGTGGCGTCAGTCAAACGGTTCCGATCCATTTTTTTTTTGACCAGACCAGTGAAGTATTCCTGCCTCTTCTTACTTCAAAGATTATTCACTGGCAGGCTGAAGTTTCGGACACCATCTTGTTATGTCGATCCTCTGGTGTTAATGAGAGCGACCAATTACCTCTGCCTTTATCTTATTATGTAATTACCAACATTTTCCTTATTAGCCATGTTGAGGCTAGTAGATTATAGCTGCTTGCCTTTTTTATCGTAGTTAGTACTGAATTCGGTGGTCGGTGTCTAATATCTCTAAATCATCAAAAAGACAGGTACGCTGACGCCAGAATTGTTTGGGCACTCTCTTCTCCTCCGCACATTGCCCTTGTAAGATCGCTCGTGCCATATTGCAGTAGAAATATGAAAACAAGTCATTTCTGATATATAACACAATCGTGGATTTTACTTATCTAGCTTAAGGCGCAGCCCCCAGTGAAACTGAAAATTTGGGTAAACTTTACAGCCGTTCACCTCGGAAACGTTACAAATATTTGCAAAAATTTTTTAGCAAGAAGTTGGAATGAACCTTTGGCTATCGAATCAACTCATCACATTTTGCAAAAAGTTTGCTGCAAAACATATTAAATTCAAACAAAATAGCATGTTTTCGTTAAAAAATGTAGTAGATCTCGTAAACTACTTAACGTAACGAATTGATTTAAGCTTTGGTTGTTAGATCTGAATTATTTGCAGTGAATTAACTCATCAAAAATTTAAAAAAGTTTTTGCAAAAAATTTTCTAGAACAAAATGTGTGATTTGCACACACTGAACAAATATCATGCATGCACATTGATTTGTATCAAATTTCCACATTTTGTTCTAAGAAATTTTTTGCAAAAAACTTTTTAAAATTTTTGATGAGTTAATTCACTGCAAATAGTTTAGATCTAACAACCGAAGCTTAAATCAACTCGGTACGTTAAGTAGTTTCCGAGATCTACTACATTTTTTAACGAAAACATGCTATGTTGTTTGAATTTAATAACTTTTGCAGCAAACTTTTTGCAAAATGTAATGAGTTGATTCGATAACCAAAAGTTCATTCTGACTTCTTGCTAAAAAAATTTTGCAAATATTCGTAACGTTTCTGAGGTGTACGGCTGTAAAGTTTACCCAAATTTGCAGTTTCACTGGGGGCTGCGCCTTAAGGAAAACATTCTAAATTAAGTAGCACTATTACTTATTGTTGGTAAGATTCTTGTATCAGTAGTATGTCGGTGTTCCCAGCTGCAACATCTTTAAGGGTATTGATTGTTGCTGCTCTACTGTGGCACTGCGGTTACCTGGATCACCCTTATTCGTCTTGGTTGGATGTCACTACGTGGTCGTTAGCTTTAAATTTGGTGGTCACTCTAGTCTTGCCAAAATTAAGTCTCCCTTTAACTCCGTTGAGTGCATGCATTCTTTCTTACTCTTAGAACCAGGACAAATTTTTTATTTGGTGACTAGATGTTACTTTTGCGCCTCATACTTTAGATCTCGGAACTTCAGTACTTCAAAGGATTCCTGTCGTGTTTGTTCCATCTAAGGTATAAATATTTTGATGGTACACAGGCGTGATACCTCAATTGTAGGAACATTCTGCAATTCCTTGTTCAGGGTGCTTGCCCACTTTGGCGAACGCAATCTTTCAGGAACGTCAAAGACTGTTCATCGTTACAGTTCCCAATCAGTGATCCGCTGGCGGTATTACTGTTGTTGCAGTTTGTTGCAGGGATTTTAAAAAGATCCTTTTCCAGGATCACCTACTTTTCCCTTGGTCCATCTTCCCAGATCTTCCCTGTATCATGGAGGGAGTCCATCACCGCTACCGTGAAGATATCAGTCGCTTCCTTGTCTGACAGGTTTGAGGCTGACTTTCTGTTTCCATTTACCAGTACAATGTTCTATGTTATCTAGTAACATCCATTTGGGTGTCTTTCACTTCTTTGGATGGTGGGACAGATACGTTAGCAAAAACATACGATTCGTTGGTTTCCCTAGGTTGCTTTTTTACTGGGTGCGCGCTCTGCGGGGTTCTTTCTGCTTCAGTGGGTGCCTGAATTTATTCTATTCGTTCTAACTATGTCAACAGTAATTTGCTCTATTGTTCGATTTGAAAGTGGCTAAGTGGTGAGACAAAACTTCAGTAAATCGTCTCGATGTCGCACATTGTGTTTACTCGTTTTCCAATTATGGGGCATTAAATGCTGAGACATGCCAATAACTACACTTACATCAATAACTGCACTTTCACCAAAAGCAGCGGTGGTCACTGGAAAGTTTTACTTATTGTAAAAAGCTAGCTAAGAGGAAGAAGGTGAGTCTTTAGCGCCTGATAACGGAATTGAACGTAATATCCATGTTGCTCGACTAGAGATTTAACGAAGGGCTAAATCCCCATCTCTGGAAAATCTTAAATTATTTTGAAATCTTTGACAGAGCCTTAAAATAGACAGGATTTACGTCAACGAGCTCGCAGCCAAAAAGGACAAATAACTGACATTGGATCCTGGAACGTCAGATCACTGAACAACCCTGGCGCTTTCAGCTCCTTCACAGCAGGCAAGTCAATTCAAATTAAACGTACTGGTAACCTAGGAAACGACTTGGACAGGAAGCGATATTCAAGATAAGAGATAACACACAATATTATAGAGTCAGAAACCTGCCAGGAAAGTGAGAATTCAATATATCCTTTATTGTGTATGGAAAGTACAAATCGCGCGTTATTCACTTTAAGACAGTAAATGAACGGTTTTCTGCGATCCGTATAAAAGCAAGATTCTTTAAAATTTGGCTGATAAACGTAGACACCCTGATAGAAGAAGAGAACGAAAAAATTAAGGAAATGTTTCATAATGACCTGAAAAGACTTTTTGACTCATTGCCTACAAATGATGCTACAATGATTCTGGCTGATTTCAACGCTAAGGTTGAACGATTAGAGGATATAGCCTCTACGACGAAACAAACGACAGCTCCTTATTGACTTTGCATGCAGCAGAAATTTAGTCATACGTTCGACTCATTTTCCACATCGGCACAAACATAAAATGGCCTGGGATGTCAACACCCAGAATCAGAACAACCATGTTCTGATCAAACAAAGATGGGCTTCGAGCATACTTGACGTCTGTACATACTGAGGAGACAATTTTAACTCGAATCATTACTTGATCAAACCAACCCACCGATGTCGTATTTCAAAGGCGTATTTGATGAAGACTAGCCCTCTACAAAAACTCGACGCCGATTAGCTCACCATGGCATCAGTGGCAAAAATATCCATGGAAACTCTCAAAAACTAGCTGGCTCCCGTTCCATCAGACTCATAACCAAAACAAGCAACGGGCTATAAGTGGAAGAAAAGGCGGTAATTAAGACAGTGGCAGAATAGACGGTGGGACATCAAGCCCGGCGCAAAAGAAATGATAGGTTTTGTGATGAGTGACAGGATGCATTGGACAAAAATAATCAGGTGATGAAGTAACATCTAGGAAGGAAAACCAGGAAGAAGAGAGAACGTTATGAAAGTCTCAAAAGAGGATCAAATAAGATCATTAGAATGCAGAAAATAAAATACTATGACGACCAATAGAGAAGCATCAATATAAATAGTGAAAAGTCTGGAACGAGGATATCAGCCCAATACCACGCACTGCCGTGATGACATGGGAAACATCTTCGCTGATGAAAACAAGATTAATGAAAGATGGGTATCGTATTTCGAGAATCTCCTCAGTCCTCCATATAGTTCCAGAATATCGGAGCCTTTCGATATTCCCAGAGAGCTTCTATTGGTCTCACCAACTCTGGACGAAGTTTGTTCCACCATATAAACCACCAATAAAGCGGTGGGCATCGATGAAATTCGAGTAGAGCTCATCAAATATGGTGACAGCAGGGTTCAGAAAGCTATCTATAAAGTCAACTAGCAAATTTGGTAACAAAAACAAATAGCGAGCGAGTGGAGCTAACAGACAAAAAATGTGACAAGCAAAAGTGCGATCACTACTTTATTAAATATTGGTAACAATAATAGAAAACAACATAATATCATGCGCTAACAGTTTTATTGGGGAGTATCAAAGAGCCTTGACAATAGTTAGATCGATGATAGACCAATCCAAAAATTTACAAAATGCTTGGAGTTCAAGATAGACGTATACCAAATTTTCGTTGACTTAAAGGAAGCATACGACCGTATTGATCGTAACGTACTGTACCAAATAATGGTTTGCTTTGGTATCCCAGTCAAATCGGTCCGTCTTACCAAAACCACAAAGATATCGACAACCTCCAAAGTTCGCATCAATAGCGCGATGGCTTTGACACAAACATCAGACTAAAACAGGGAGATAGGCTGATCCCATTTCTATTTATTTTGGCTCTGGAAGATGTTATAAGAAAGTTACCTATCAATACAAGAGATACATTAGTATACAAGTCAGGCCAAGTGGTAGCCTGCGCAGAAGACATCAGCATCTTACCACGGTCGTTAATAACCACCAAAGAACTCTTCCTGGAACTCTACAGCAACGCAAAAAAAGTAGGGATACAAATCAATGAGAATAAATCAAAATTCATGGCGCAGTCGAGAATAAATACTTCAAATATCCAAAATATCACCCTTCGTGAGCACAATATCGAAAATGTGGACGAATTTGTGTATATAGGCGCCAAATTAATGAAAGATCCGAAATACTCCGAAGAACATAGCTCGTAAATAAAATATTTCATTTGGTTCTGATGATCTTGAAGACTAGCAGCATAGACTAGAAAACAAAGCTCCAAGTATATGAATATGTTATAAGACCTGTGCTAAGCTGTGGGTGTGAAACATGGACCCTAAACTAAGTATCGGCAAATAAATTGAACGCCTTGGAGAGACAGGTATAAATGCTTTGATGATATATGGTCATGCATTAATGGAAATGGCTCGCAATCCTTTAAGCAGGTTCTTTGTGTTTGCCAAAAACTGTTCATCGTTGGCATTTACTACAAGATAAGGCTGCAATCATTCTCATTTCCCCAATATGTTGCGGTAGTGGATCTCTCGTGTTTCTTTGAGAGTCTATCACCGCTACCGGGAGGGCAATGTTGGCGGTGTCCCAATATGACCTCCTTTCTTGTCTATCAGATCCTACGTTGATCTCCGTTCCTTTTGAAAGTGCGTTATTTACTTTAATTCAATCACGTCCATTTAAAATTTGAGACAAGTCAATATCTGGCAAAAATTTTGTAAATATTTTCAATTCTTTAAACAATGAAACTAAAAAAAATGTCAATGATGATTTCCTACATCAATGATGATTTCCTACACTGTTCTTTTTGAAAACGGCTAATTAGTGTAACATACAAGTATATGAGATTGCAGTTTGAAAAGGCCATTGTATTGTAAGCCCAAAAGCTAAAAAAGATTACTTTATTCAATTATTTGGATGTGGATCTTGTCCAGCTTATAAGTGAAGATATGTTATTTTTGTTATTATTATTAATGAGATAAGATCAAAACGCTTTGGGTAAATAGGTAGAGTATTTCGCTCACTTATTCATTTATTTGTTTATTTATTTATTTGAAAACTCCATTTAACAGAAACAAATTCAATAACAAAATGGAATAGTAATAGAAATAAAAAGCAAGGAAATAATTAAGTGATGCTTTAAAATAGAATGTTAAGCAAGAAAAAAGAATAAGTAAATTAGATAAAGCTAATGAACAACAAAACATATATAGTAGTAAAAATTAAACATAGAAGCAACATTTATAAATTAATTTCAGTTAAATTTTGCAAAGTCCTTTTAAACACAATAAAAGGTGAAGGAAAAGGACTAAGCTGAAGATTATTATGATTCCTAACGAGCCGTAATAGAGGCGAATGGTAGTATAGTTCGATACGAGCATATGGAACCAGAAATAAACAAATCAATCGTGTAGGATATAAAGACTGCCGAAATCGCAGTTCAGCAAAAATACTAGAAGAAATTTGACAGCGACACAGCCGATATAAAAACCCCATATCCAAATAAGTCCTACGTACAGCCAAGTATAGAAGGTCAAAGGAGGATAAACGATCATCATTGCTATTCTACATTTTCATTAATGATCTTCCCCAATCCCTGTCCTCTAATTGTCTTCTTAACGCTGATGATTTAAAAATTTATCGCCCCATTAACTCCAGCAAAGACTGCTTATACCTCCAAAATGATCTTGACAATCTCCAAAATTGGTGTCAAGGTAATTTACTTCCTCTTAACATTTCTAAATGTTGTCACATAAGATTCACCAACAAAATTCATCCAGTTTTATATGAATAGCAGATTGATGGATGGGGGCTCGCACTTGTAGACAAATTTAAAGATTTGGGAGTAGTATTTGACCCAGGTATGAAATTTAACATCCATGTTTCATGCATAACCACTAGAGCTTCACGTGTCACTGGTTTTATTTTACGACCCTCTTGCAAGTCTTTTAGCATTTCAACCAGCGTCCATCTATTCGTACTTCTAGCCCGGTCAATCTTTGAGTATGCCTCCCAAGTATGGTCTCCTCACTATACCAATCTATCGGATGCTGTTGAAACTGTACAGCGCAAATTCACACGATCTCTATTCTACAAATATAACCTCACTTACAGCTCCTACGTTAAGCGCTTACAGACCCTAAACATTCCATTACTCAAAAATAGGAGAGAATTCTTAGACCTGTGCTGCTTATTTAAATTATATCACGGTATTCTTCATCCAACCTTCGTGAAAGGCTTTATACGAGTATACGTCCTACTTCAAGAACGCGTTCAACTGACATATTCATTGTGCCCTTTGCTCGTACCGATATTTATTTTTATTCATTTTTAGTACGCGTACCACGTCGTTACAATGAGCTCCAGCTGGGTCCTCTGCCACATTCCTTAAACGCTTTTAAAAGCATATTACATAATATTCTCCTTAGCTTCCTTAGCTTTAATAGTATTTTACATTCTTGTTCTTTTTTTTCTTAATATAACTATGTCTATTCGCATGTATTATATTATATTTCATTGCCTATTTTGTAATTGGGTTCACGGATTTGTAAAATAGTGTAAATAAATAAATAAGATAGGGTAAATTTAGTTTAAAGAATAGGAAGCGAGAGAACTTCCTCTGAACAAACTCTAACGATGACACAAGATAGGAATGTCGGGGAGACCAGAGTCCCCTCAAGTAGGGGAAGGACAAGACAATGGAACAAGCGCATAATGTTAGAAATATTACAAAACTTGTGGACATGCCTTAGGATAAAACCCAAAACTATAAGAGACTCTAGCAACCATATTTAAAATGTGAATGTCAAACTTATGTTTTGGATCGAAAGTAACTCCTAGATCTTTGCGGGAGGTGACTTCGGACAAAGAAGCTTCGAACACCATGTAAAAAAAAGAAATGGTGTGGTCCTTAAGAGAAAAAGTCATTTCATAGCACTTGGTGCGATTGAGGTGTAAAAAATTAGACAAGCACCAGTTATTGAGCACATTCAAGTCGTCCTGAAGATATTGACAGTCAACAGGCGACTTAATAAATCGAAATGCCTTAAAGTCATCAGCAAACAATAGACAAGGAGGAGAGATTACTGAAAGGAGATCATTGATAAATACTAGCAAAAGGAGGGGTCCAAAAATAGAACCCTGAGGAACACCAGATGAAGGGTAAAATGAAATAGAGATGGATCCACAAAAATTAGCTCGATATGCATGATGCGTTAAATAAGAAGAAATGACAAAAGAGAATGAGTGATTGACTGTGTAAAACGCTTTGGTGAAATCAGTGAATACCTCATCAACTTGATATTGATTGTCCAATGCCTTAGCTGCAGTGTCAGTGAATTGCATCAGATTGGTGGACGCCGAATGTCCTCTGCAGAGTCCATGCTGCTCGCTTGGAATAACAGCACCTAACGGGTCGGAGAGACGGTTGTGAACCAAACGCTCAAGCAACTTCGGAAAACAAGAAATCAGGAATATTGGACGGTAATTACACACAGACGAAGGGTCACTACCTTTAAGGACAGGTAAAGCACAGGTACTTTTCCAAAGGGAGGGAAAGACCCACTACTTAAGCTCAGGCTAAAAAGAAAGGACAAGGGAGAGAAAAGCGCAGAAGCTAAAGATTAACAAAAATATCTGGCAAACAATCTGGACCAGGGCTGATATGCCGAACAAGAGAATGAATTAAGGCCTCAACTTGAGAGGGGTCATTGCCTAAAGAGGGAACTGAATAAACATCATTCCTCACTGAGTAGGAGAGAGTGAAGTCAACGAAAAGAGAAAAAGGAGAGGAAAAATACTGAAGAAAAGTATTGTACACTGCCCGAACAGACGAAAGAAGGACTATAAACGTACTTTTTAATGATTTAATATAGGACTAGAAAGATTTCGCATTATTTGCATTTAGAAGAGCTTCTAAAGGTCAATAGTAATTTTTTAGAGCAAGTTTGATTTCTTTTTTGTCATCTGAACGCAATCTGCTAAAGTTGGACTTATCTTCAGCAGTACCTGAACGCTTATACTCAAGACGTGCCTTATCGTTGCCCAAGCCTAGGAAATCTCTTTGTGAGGCGCAGGTCTGATGGGCCTCACTATTGCCTCTTGTGAAGTGAAGTGACATCAACATTATACATTCCGACTCTTATCTATGAAACCGCTGGATACTTATGCAGGAAAAGTTTATTTATTTAACATTGTAATCTCAAATAATTAATCCAATTACAGATCAGATGAAATAATCGAACACAAATATTAAATTTTAAAGCAATATAAAATAAGTAAAAATTATTCAACAATATTAAGAAAATGATTAGAGAGCAAATGTTTGAGATTAGTTTTAAAAATATGAAAGGAATTAGGCAAAGCACCAAGACGCATGCTATTATGTATACGTGGTAACCGCACAAGCGGAGAGCAAAAGTAAACGTTGTTTCACGGAAAAGGGACGTAGAAAGTGTCATGAAGGCGACTAGACCTGGCTGAGCTAAGAAGAGTGATAAGTGCGCAAAGATTATATGAAAGCAAATGATGGTGCAACTTAAAAAGCAAGCATTCATTCAAAAATAATCTTTGCGATTCTAAAGAAGGAATGTGAAAGCTAGTAGGCGATCTATGTGCGTTTTGTAAAATAAATTACGTGTGAATCTACGTTGGATGGATTTAATAGGTGGGGGACTCAAAGCTGGCGAACAATATTCTAATACACTACGAACTTAGGAAACGAAGAGACAAATGAAAGTAGAAGGAATACGAAAGTGATTAAGAGGGTCTAAGGATAAAGCCAGTAAGGCGTGATGCCTTAGAAACGATCATCATTATGTGATGGTCAAACTTTAGTTTTTCGTCAAAGATAACACCTACATCCTTTATGTATACACTTTCATGCAGGACTTCTCCAAGAATGGAGTAAGGAAACAACAAAGGATTTTTTTTTGTTAAAGTATCTCATATGGCGTTCAATATGCGCTATTGATCTAATTCATGAAGATCATTTTGTAATAAAAATCAATCCTCCATACTATCGATAACTCCGAATATTTTACAATCGCCCGCATATAAGAAACAGGCTGACGATATCTTACCAGGTAGGTCATTGATGAAAATGAGAAAAGTAAAGGACCTAAAATTGATCCTTGCGGGACACCAGAAACAGGTTGAAATGGAGAAGAGAAGTAGGAGTTGACAAACACAACATATGCACGGTTAGTGACATAGGTGGAAAACCAGGTTATAAGACAGGGGGAAGATCAAAGCTTTTTATTTTGCTGAGAAGGAGAATATCATCCACAGAGTCGAAAGCTTTGGAGAAATCCGTATAGATAACAACCACCTGACTCTGTTTATCAAATGCAGAGGCGACCGTGTCGGTAAAAGATAAAAAGTTGGTCAAGGTTGATCGACCTTTGATGAAGCCATGTTGCGCATGGGACTTTAAGGGAAGAACGAATGGGTAGACCTTATTATTTATTTATTTACACTTTTTTACAGATCCATGAATCCAATAACAAAATAGGTAATGAAAAAAAATATAGGGTTATCCATTTTACGCTTCGGAAAGTAAAGCTAAAGAAAAGACATAAAATATTCAGATGGAGACAAAATTTTTTATTCAATATAAAGATTGAACCTTGCCATTATACTTGAAATACAACATCAATCAAATGTCCTCCACGGGACCTCTTACAAGCCTCAATCCTTTTGAAGTAATTCCGGCAATATCTCGGCCATAACTTCACGAATATTGGTTTTCAATTGCTCAAGATTTTGAGGATTGTTCGCGTAAACACGATCTTTCGCATAGCCCCATAAAAAGAAATCCAAAGGTGTTATGTCGCAGGATCTTGCGGGCCAATTGACATCACTCAATCTCGGAATTACGCGTCCTGGGAATTTCTCTTGCAAAAGTGCTCGATTAGCCTGTGTTGTTTGGATTGTGGCTCCGTCCTGTTGGAACCACATGTTCTCCAGATCATAATCTTCAATTTCTCTCCAAAAATAATCGGTTAACATCCGTCCATAGCGGTCAGAATTGACTGCAATGGCTCTTCCTTGGTCGTTTTCAAAAAAATACGGGCCAATAACACCTAACCAACGGTCACATTTCCGGATGCAAAGGCCTTTCTGCGATCACTTGAAGATTTTGAGAGCCCCATATGCGGCAATTCTGTTTATTTACGTAACCACTGAGCGAAAAATGAGCCTCATCACTAAAGAAAATTTTATTCGAAAAATCGTTATCAATGGCTTGTTGTTCAATCACCCAATTCGCGTACATTCTGCGTTGTGTATGGTCTTGAGGCTTAAGTTCTTGAGTGAGTTGGATTTTGTACGGATGCAAATGCAAAATCCGCCACAATGAGCCGTAAGACAAGCCCAAATGTTGAGCACGTCGAGGAATCGACAAATTCGGGTCTTCCTCCACACTTTGAGCAACGAGAGCGGTACTTTCAGCAGAACGAATGTTGCGATGATGCACAGGTTTTGCAATATCAATAACCGATCCAGTCTCTTCAAATTTTCTCACTGTGTTCGAAATTGTTTGCTGTGTAGGTCGATTATGTCGACCGTAATCAGCTCGTAAAGCCCTAAATGTTGATACAGCAGAATCACCATTTTTATAATAAAAATTAATAATTTTAACGCCTTCTTCGACTGTTAAACGAAAAATATTTCTAAATGACAAACCTTCAACTAAAAAAAAAAACGCTTTGGATGACATTTAATTCTGACAGATGTCAAATGGCAGGGTTATACTTTCCTACTACGAAATGATAACCCTGTATAATACATGCGACAAAAACAAAGTCAGCAACTTGAAACAAAAACAAAACAAGAATACAAAATAGTAATAAACTATTGAAAGCTAAGGAGAATATTATGTAATATGCTTTTAAAAGCGTTTAAGGAATGTCGCAGAGGACCCAGCTGGATCTCATTGTAACGACGTGATACGCGTACTAAAAACGAATAAAAATAAATATCGGTACGAGCAAAGGGCACAATGAATATGTCAGTTGAACGCGTTCTTGAGGTGGGACGTATATAAAGCCTTCCCGAAGGTTGGATGAAAGGATACCGTGATATAATTTAAATAAACAAGAGAGGTCTAAGAATTCTCTCCATTTTTTGAGTGATGGAATGTTGAGGATCTGTAAACGCTCATCCTAGGAGCTGTAACGGAGGTTATATTTGCAGAATAGAGAACGTGCGAATTTACGCTGTATAGTTTCAATAGCATCCGATAGATTGGTATAGTGAGGAGATCATACTTGGGAGGTATACTCAAGAATTGACCGGGCTAGGAGTACGAATAGATGGACGCTGGTTTAAATGTTACAGGACTTACAGGAGGATCGTAAAATGAAACCAGCGACACGTGAAGCTCTTGTGGTTATGCATGAAACATGGATGTTAAATTTCAAACCTGGGTCAAATACTACTCCCGAATCTTTAAATTTGTCCACAAGTGCGAGCAGCTATCCATCAATCCGGTATTCATATAAAACTGGATGAATTTTGTTGGTGAATCTCATGTAATAACATTTAGAAATGTTAAGAGGAAGTTAATTACCTTGAAACCAATTTTGGATATGGTCAAGATCATTTTGAAGGTATGAGCAGTCTTTGTTGGAGTTAATGGAACGATAAGTTTTTAAATCATCAGCGTAAGTGGGACAATTAGACGACAGGCGTTGGGGAAGATCATTAATGAAAATGTTGAATAGCAAAGGGCCTAAAATTGATCCTTGAGGAATACCAGATTTTGGACTAAATGAGACCGATGGAAAAAAATTATTCCATACAACGGTGCAGGAGCGATGGGATAAGAAGGATAATATCCAAGAGAGGATTGAATCGGAAACGCGAAATAATCGGAAATTGTTCGCCAAAAGGCCACGATCAACACTGTCAAAGGCTTAAGCAAAAGTAAGAGATATGGTATTCGTAAGTTCTAACAAATTAGTTATTATCGAACGACCTTGTTGTTCATTTGCAAGCAGGATACTGATAGCATCGTTCATTCTGTTATGCACAATTCTCTCAAGGAGTTTGCCAAAACAAGACAGCAAAGAAATCGGACGATAGTTCGAGATCTCACTACGATCTCCGGACTTATGGATCGGAAAGGTGTTAGCATGCTTCCAGACGTCGGGAAAGCAGGAGGAAGAAAGGCTAATATTGAAAATAATTGATAGTGGGGTAGATAATGAAGAAGACAATGACTTTACGAACAGGTTTGGTATTCCACCCGGACCCGAACCGCCATTAATGTCAAAAGTGAGCGGTACATGACAATTTCCGATGGAAAGGTCACGATAGAATGCATAATAGGGGAAAGAGAAGGACACAATGAATATATAGTGGGGTTTTAAACCTTAAATGTGGAGGAAAAAAATTTAGCAAAAAGGTCACGGATAGCTTGCCCATCAGAAGCTTGGCATATACTACACGTTCGAAAATCTTACTGAAACAGGAGAGAATAGAAATATGTCGGAAGTTAGTAACACAATTAATATCAACCTGCCTTAAAAATATGAAATACATATGCATATTTCGAGTAGGAAGCAAAAGCGGTATTGGTAAGACTACTATTGAAAATTATAAATAAAGGAAAACACAAGAAATATGACAAAAATGTACTAAAAAACTCGGGATTCCATCTAGACTACAGCCTATTCTTGGATCTAAGTTTTGCATTATACGGTCGATCTCGAGTGGATTTGTAACAGACCCAGAAGCATCCAATAAGGATGAAGGTGTAGAGGACTCCTTAGCAACTGGACCGATATTTGAACAAGAGAAGAAGGATGAAAAATACCGTGCAAACAGATCACAGGAATCTTGTAATGATCCAGAGGTAATGTTTTCGTAGCGAACAAAAACTGAGGAAATTTACGAAAATGGATACAAACCAAAACGACTTCGTGTGATTGGCATTTAAGGAGATTTCAATGTGCTCTATAAATTTCTTTTGAGCAGGGATAGCTGCTTTTCTGGCCTCTTTGTGAAGCTCCTTGAACAGTTCACAATCCCTCTGAAGACGTGATTTCAGAAATTTTAAACGAGTGGAACCCTTTGCTTTCATAGCCGCTTCCAAGTTAGAGTCGAGCCATGGGACATCGCCTGGCTTTTTTGGACGACACATAAGAGCATTTTCCTGGATGATTTCAGAGTATGGTATAGAAGTCCTAGATCCTTGAGGAGAGAGAACCCGTTTCTAGAATTGATTTCCTGTTCAGTTCTGGAGTAGTTAGCTTTAATGAAGTTGAAGCGACTAGACGACACCCTTTTAGGACGAGAAGCTTGGCGTGGATTAATGAAAAAAGACAGTGGGGGATGGTGGGGATCAGGATTCACGTATGGTGTGTTGGGTATCCTTATTATTTTGAAGAAGAGCAGTACAGAGAGCTTCAGTGATAATAGTTCGAGTTAGAAAGTCCTGACTTCATGGATTTTACTTTGTGTGGGCTCCATTCAAAATGCGGCATTTAATCCTCCTTGGCACAATAAAAAAAAGACCAATTTTGTTGATGGTCGCAGAGTAAGCCTTTTTGTCTGTATGCAAACACAGGCTTCCAATAGAAGAACGTCATTTAAGCTCAACCACTCGTCTATGGTGATTGACTCTTACGCAGTAAAATTAGAAGATGAACCTTGCTTTGCCATGGCGTCGGCCAATTCATTTCCATGATTCCATAATGACCCAGCCCCAAGGTGAGTAAAGCTTGTTCTATTTCGCAACATAGCAAGCTTAAGTTTACAATTAGCGACCAGTTTTGCGATGGCCAATGAACTACATAAAGCCAACAGTGCAATTTAACTATCGCAAAAAAATATTTATTTGGACGACAATTGGCTATTTAAGTGTGGCTCATATGGGTAAAGATTGAGCCGCAGAACGCTCAATAGAGGCACATACGTAATATATGAGTTCGGTTCCAGTCCAAGTCTCAGAAGAGGTTTGAATTTAAATGAACGAATATTTGAATGTTTATTTATCCAACATCATATTTAATGTAAAATTATAGTCAAAATTTACGGGAGCAAAAAAGGAAAATTAAGTTTTGAAGAACGATTTTATATTAGATAAAATCCCGACAGACACCACCAGCCGAAAGGCAAATCCCTCGTATACGCCAATAGTTTCAATAAGTAAATAGTAATTCCATAGACAACCTTCTTGAAAGTCATACACTGTTAAAAAAAATTTCCTAAATTTTGGCAGACCTAAAAATGCCTAAAAACTTGTATATTTACACGATTTTCATCCGGTTTGCTCACGTTTTTTTCTGTGTGTCTCCTATATCATTGATGATAAATTCAAAAAATAGAACTTATTAAATTGCTCTACATAATATTTCCCTTAATCACAATAATTAATATTGAAAACGCATCACTCTATACTTGCGCAGAAGAATTAGTTTTATCATGCGGTTTATTGTATCTACAGACATATGTTAAATCGATTCATTAAGAGACATATAGCAAAAATTACGAAAGCGGGAAAAAATTAATTCTGCATCATTATTTGGAAAATTTCTATGGGTAGAATATCCAGCAATGAATTCTAATAAAATTTATTATTAACTTGATAAGATAAAAGTGCTCTTTTATCATTTATATTGAGCTTGCATATATTGAATTTTACGCGCAAGCATTCAATGAATACCACCAACGGCAAAGTAGTTTATAAAGCAAATACTAAAGATACAAAAGTTATTCGAAGATTCTTCCATACGCCAGGTAACGTTTGAAGATTGCCGGCAAAATGTAAATTTCAACCATTGTTATACGAATTTGGTTATGTAATTTCATGTTTCTAAACGACAGGTGTGAATGTGAATGATTGAAGATAATTTATCAAGTTGTCTTGCCTATGGTCCGAAATAATTGTTACCATGAAGATGTTTCCGATTCGACCTTGACATTCTTGTAGGTACGCGAAATCGCCAAGAAGGCTTGAACTATATGTACGTAAAGGATTGCATCGAAGAACTTTCATATCAGTATCGAATTGCAGCTTAAATTACTACACCACGTCAAAACGAAGAACATTAAACGCTCAATGCAATACAATCCATCACTTACGAATTCAGGCATAACGTCGATCCCATCGATTAATTAATTTAACACGTTTGTGCCGTTGGGGAAAGTCAATCAAAATACCATCTAATTGTAAGCTTCCCGATGAAACTTTTGTACTTGCTAAGCTATTCACAAGTAAAACTTAATTTGACTTGTAAAGCTACTATGTGCTATAAAAAGCTTCCTACGGAACTATTTCCTATAAAAATATCGAAAGCACATTAGGTTTGTGTGTAAGCTTAAAGCTTCGGCTGATTACATTTAAATTACACTGTGAGGCAAAATAGAAATTTTAAATAAAAAATAAGCGCAAAAATTGTTAGTTTTAAGATTATACAGCTTATTTCGCTTCTTGTGATTTTGAGGCCAAAATTTTTTTAAAAAATATTTATTATCAACCTACAATTAAGCAAAAATTCTTGGTAGATAGAAAAGATAGAAATTAAGTATAGTTTCCATTATATACGAATACGGTGGTTGATCGATTATTTATTGCATTTTTGGCTTTAAATTCGATGACAATAAAAAAAATCGCAAAAATCGCAACGCACTACTGAGCTGTACCGACTTAAGCAGCTGCTGTAAACAAAGTGGTTGACAGATCGCGCTCATATTTGAAAAGTAATTAAGGACAGTCCCACCAACTTAACAAAATACATTTTTTGAAATACCATTTACCACGGGAATTTAAATTACAATTTCCGGGTACTTCGCTGTTACAATATATGTTTTCAGCAGAGTTCCAATGGAGAGAAATTCAACTGTGTATTTATTTTTGTTGTTGCTTTTTAGGGCTGTGTAAAAAGAGTTTTACAAAGACCTACTAGTTTCGTGCCCTGTCTGTCCGTCCGCCTGCCCGTGTGTCACAGCAAGTTTTCTCAGAAACTGAAGCTACAAAGTTCAAACTTTGTGGAAAGGTCACAAGTGGTGGTCTCTTGAAACTTTAGGTCATATCAAGAATTTTAAAAGCTATTAAGGGAAGCCCCCCCCTTATACCGAAGGCACCTTTAAAACTGTTTTTCATCAAAGGTAGACGAGTGCATCAAATGAAACGCCTTGACTAGAACTTTTAAAATCTGAAACCAAGTCATTTCGTACATCCAAGGGTCCAGAGGAAGGCAAAAAGTACGAAACTTTATTTTATAGCGAAACATAAAATTATTAAAATGTACCATTATTAACAAAGTTGATCAAATTTTGACTTCAGAGGTATTTGTTGGCCTTGTACTTACAAAAGATACTTCTATGGTTGTTTTCACATTTTACGTGCCCAATCAGTGAGGAGGCACAAATCTATCGTACATTTGCCCTTCTGCTTAACCTCTCGAAGCAAAAAGTATCAGCTTAAGTCCTGTTTTGAAAAGTTCTCATCCAGACTTGTCATTTGATACCCACATTTGCTATTTTTGGCGAAATTTCTTTTCAAGTCTTCCCACACCTATATTAGGATACCCTCTTAAACGCCTTATATATGTAATTGAACTTTGAAAAGAGGACCACTTTTGGCCTTTCATGTTTCTAGCTTATGCGGTTTACGAGAAAACTTACTATGACGTACGAATAGATGTGCGGGCAAACAGACGTATGGACGGACAGGTCGCAGTTTTAGTAAGGTTTTGTCAAATAATTTGACAAAACTCTGAAACGAATGGATAAAATACATGATTCGGAAGATGGTACAAACTTTGAAATCAGGGACCTTTAGCAGATATGTGTGTACGAGTAGTGAATGATGAATCTAACTTGTCCGTAAAGGTCGGAGGACGCGTGAACGCGCTGGCAGGCTAGCGTTGCGGTGTCGTGGGGTGGGCTCTTTTCCCCAGCACAAGAGCCCACTGCAAAAAAATTTCGCATTCACAAATTAAACGATCAAACGACTCGGTTTGACGGACTCGAGGACGAGGTAACCTACCGCAGGGATAGAATGCTGAAACAAAACGACAAACTGAGTCAAGAGGATCTCGTCTTTACTATTTATTACTTACGACCCCCAAATAAGAGTGGGGCATCCAGGTGGAAGGGTACTTTCGCAGTCCTCCTCCAACAAGCGCACGTTGATGGGGCGGGTAAGCGCCTGTAACTTTCAAAATTTTCTTTTTCTTCTCTGAGTATTTTCTACTCGGACGAGATTTTTTTCCTTAAATGCAATAATTAAATTGATTTTGCACTGTTAATTCGACTGGTATTTTCTCAATGTTACATCCCGATAAGGTATGATCTTCATTTCATCAGATAATTCGTGACATCGTTGAAAAGTATTTACGATATCGAATTAAGTAATATCAGTAGTAGAATGAGAAATCGATCAGGTTCAATCTTAAAGAGAGCAAAACATAGCCAGTTTTCAGTTACTTCGCCCTTAGCGTATCTATGAATTTCAAGTGAATTTTGCCAGACGGGATCATTCAATTAGCAAAGCATTATTAGTAACGTATCAGTAGGAAAATGCAGACACAATCAATAATCAGTTTTAAAAATATCAAATTTTACGCTCATTATATCTATTATGAACATTTTCGTTATTAGCAAGCAATAACAGAACTCCGTAGGCTACATATTGAACTGCACTTTTCTTATTATTTTCCTTTGAACACCAAACAAATCACTGATTTTTCTTAAAGACAAGGGGAAGGTATAAACTCGAGAAACACCCACGGCAAGGGATAGCTGCAGCAAATAGACAATCGATTTTCTTCTCACAAGAGCAGCGGCGGAGTCAATTCCATACGTGTTCTGACAATAAAACCCACGTTATCCTAATGAATGTATTATTTCCAAATACACTTTACACACATATGTACATGAACCAACTAAAATTTAAAACTTTTCTGAATTTTTGAATCCCAGGAGCACATAAATAACTCAATCACTAAACTTTTAAAGAAAGATCAAATGAATTCCAGTGTACTTAGACGTGAACACTCGGTTGGTTAATAATTGCACTTTGTGATTTAGCGATCGTCATTGCAGCCCAGTGAACATCTAATGCGGACGAACTTTAAAATAAACTCGACTTCATCGATAGAATGCTACATAGCCGCTTCCATTAAACTAAACTACCAATTTGGGTAAACTTTACAGCCGTGCATCTCAGAAACCTGACGAATATTTGCAAAATTTTTTTTAAGTAGAAATTAGAATGAACCTTTGGCTATTGAATCAAATCATTATATATTATTTTGCAAAAAGCTTGTTGCGAAAACTATAAAATTCAATAAAATTGCATAAAAAAATGAAAGAAAGTAAATTCCCTTTGATTCTACTATTTTTATTTTTATTCCGTATGCAATTGTTTCGTTCTCTACTTGATAACTTCCTCAGTACTACTATTCCCTAAACTGCAAGTGTCCTAATATTTATACTAAACTCATTAAACTATTAAATCGAATCTCTAATTACACCTAACCTATCTCTAATCCCTAAAAATTCTTTTAATAAATCTCTAATTACCTGATCCTTTTACCATTCAAAATTTTGTTTTTCCTTATTACTAATTAATTACATTTATTATTTTGTAAGCTTGAATAGCCAGGTGTATCCGTTACCTGGGTCGCCGTTCCAAATGTCCTGCGTCTTTCGATTGAATATCTCCAAACTTTCTGCTACATCAAGCTTCCACACGTTTGTAATTGTTTGCAGCATGCCCACGTTGCCCGCAGTGATGTCATGTTGCTCCGCCACTTTTGATTTGAAGTTTTTGCATCCTGCGTTTTGTTTTTGTTGACTGCTTCCCTTAAGTGTTCATTCCATCTGACACCTAGTGATCTCCTCGTTTGTCCAATATAGCATCCATTACATTTCGTACACGATACCTTGTAGACTCCGCTCCGCTCCATTTTGGGTATGGGGTCTGTTGAATCTTACCTCATATTTTGCATTAATATTCGTCCTTACCTTCCTCCTGAAAACTTAAATTATTGTAAATGCATCGATCCCTGCATAAATTATATCAATGTATCGATCCATCGATGTCATTTACACATCCCTTTACTTACCTCAACTCCAACTCAGCATTTCCGTCCTCGATTTGGTTATCCCATACATTGTATATATATTTTCATTTGTCATCACATTATGGATAAAATGTAATCAGCATCCATGCACGCGCTCCACACGTCAGCAAAAATTGCAGGAACTTGTAACCCAAGTGATCGTTGGCATCCGCGATATCGCGACCCTAACACATGCAAATGTGCATACGCGGCAAAATTCAACGTAAGTGGATCGCGTACTTGGATGTTAAATTTTTCTTATCGTCAGATATTTTAAACGAAATAAAGTGTCAGTCGAAAGCTAACCGGCGTTCTATTCACCTCGTATTAATCAGCGGAAAGTGAAGAACATCTTCGATCACAATAGTAGAATCAGGGAAGGGTGCACGGTGAAGATAGAGATCAAGTGCTAAGGGTGGTGCCATTTTGACGTGCATTCCCGAGCTACACACACACGTGTAGTGAACTAGTGCGCGAGGACGACCTGCACAGAAGGAGAGCTTGGTACTGCACCAGGACTCATAACGGACAGTCCTAGTAGTGAACTGGGACGACTCGAGCAAACCGTGCCAGGTCCTCTCAACGCAACGGCAAGCAGGACAACGTACGTTAGAGCGGAAAGCCCTAGTACCGCACTAGGGCAACTCAGCCGTGGGTGTCCTGCCCAAGAAACGAGGAAAGGCCCTCGTTGTTAACAGGGTCCTTGGTTGATCCTAGCAAGTTTCACTTGTTCCGTGTGGTTCGATGTATTCGAAATCGTCCGTTGTTTATGTGTTGCCTTCCTGTAGGTTTCGAAACTGATGTCGCCACTCGTTTTTGATACCAATGTGTCCAGGAAAGCTAATTTTCCATCCTTTTCTTCCTCTACCGTGAAATTGATATTTTTGTTCGCATTGTTCAGTTCCATCAATATTTGTTGCAGGTCTCCTTTTTTGACGTAAGCGAAAACATCATCCACATACCTGACCCAGCATCTCGGTAATTGGTTCTTCGTTTTGAGTCCATCCTCCAGTCGTGTCATAAATATTTCACTGAAAAACGGTGACAGTGGATTTCCCATAGCTGCTCCTGCTTTAGTTTTGTAAAATTTACCCTGGCACGTAAAGTAGTTCTCTGTCATACGCAGCTTCGATAACTGGAGATACTGTCTCGTCTCGATCAGGTATGTGGATGATGTTTTCGCTTACGTCAAGAAAGGAGACCTGCAACAAATATTAATGGAACTGAACAATGCTCACAAAAATATCAATTTCACGATATAGGAAGAAAAGGATGGTAAATTGGCTTTCCTGGACACATTGGTATCAAGAACGAGTGGCGACATCAGTTCCGAAATCTACAGGAAGGCAACACATACACAACTGACGGTTCCAAATACATCGAACCACACGCAACAAGTGAAAGTTTCACCTTATCGAGCCATGATTCACAGGATGTATGATCTACCACTCAATACGGCAGCCAGGGAAAAGAAAATACAGTACGTTCTCGACATTGCGAAGTTGAATGGATTCAAGCCCTCGGCGATCAAGAGAATTGTGGACAAAATCAGAAAAACTCGGCAGAAGAAAGAACGGTCAACACTCCTCAACTCGGATTCTGAAAAGGTGCACTGGAAGGCAGTTACCTTCTGCGAAGGTGTCACAGATCAATTAAAAAGGAGGCTAAAACATCATGAGTCCATATAAATAATCTAATCAAGTAGCAAAAATCAGCTGAAAAACATCTTCCGGTCAACTAAGGATAAACGGTAACCACACGAGAAATCAGGCATCTACCGGATCGAATGCCCCGACTGTCACGAAGTTTACATTGCACAAACAAGAAGATTAATCAACACCAAAGTGCGAGAACATTTAAGCGAAGCAAGTGCAGCGAGGAAAAAAGGAAAGAAGAATAACTTTAGATCAGCAGTAGCGGAGCATATTATAACTCAAGGACACGAAATTACAGTGGATGACGCAACACCAATACGAGAAGCAAGAGATGCGAGAAAACTGGATGCAATGGAAAGTCTCGCCATTTCAAGAAAAGAGCCTAATGAACGGCAATCAAAAAAACTTTATGTTATACTTTATGTATACAACCTAATAAACATAATATGTACCTATCCTAAATATTGAAACCAATCCCTAATCTTTAACACGAACAAACAACAACACTAAATTTAGCAATAATGAGCTGAAACTCAAAACGAAATAACGAAAAAACACAATATCAGAAAATAAACACGAATAATTTGGACATTGTCATTCAGCCACCAATACCTAGATTGCTCCATCTCAGTTCGACTAGCATCAATGAATCTAGCAAATGAGTATCTCAATTGAAATTGTTGATCTCGTGAACTCAGATTTGGAGGATATTTTATCTTCTTATCGGCTGCCTGTCTATATATGAGATATATGATTGGGACACCGTCAAAATCAAAAATATAATGTTTCATGTCCAAGTACAGGAATGCCTCAGGAGGATTGAAGCCAGTAGCGAGACAAGTCGCAATAAACCCGTCTGTAGAGTGGAACGGCTGTAAAATCCAGGGGTTTTCACTCATAGTTACAGATCTTGCGATATGATTCCAAAGAAGCCTCAATATGAAGATATCGGCTCTCGTCGCTTTAGCAGTTTGATAAATTCTTCTATGCGATATAACGTGTTTCCACTCCGTCTCAGGCTTTCTGCCCAAACCAGTACATGCACGGACATTTCCTTTCGAAAACTCTTAATCTTTCTATTGTGGCATAGTGGTCCCAAACTCTGTGCATAAATGGCATTCACCTACCTACCAAAAAAAAAAAAATCTTTCCATAGTACTAGCACTCTGGTTGTATCAAATCTGACATCCATATGTCAAAACTGTCCTAACCAGGGTCTTGTAACAGATAACTTTGACCTTTTGATCTATTTTGTGCCTTACTGAGCATGATTTTGTGATGCTCAGTATAGTACAGATACTAATCGAGATGAACACAGGATTTACTATATGTGGAATCCGTTCTGAATTCCCCCCATCAACCATAATGTGCAAATACTTCCAATTGCGTTTCAGGTCTTGACTGACCCTGTGCAGTGTTGTCCGAAACAAACTTGCTTCTCACTTCTGCACATCGATTTACATTCGCCAATGCTCAGTGTAGAGCTGCACATCATTGGACATTTTTTGAAAATTGCTCTGAACTATGTATTGTAGCTTTTCGGTTTGTCGTATAGATGATCAAATCATCAGGAAACGCTACATATGATCTCGTTTGCGAGACGTTAAAATCAAAGTCATTTAATAGCTTGCGAATAAATATTGAGAACAGCAGAGGCACAGTAACCATTCTCTGCTGTAGACCATTCAAGACCTTGAATTCGCGTATTGTTGTCAGATTGCTATCAGTTACAATAAATGATTTCCCGTACAACATATTGCATATGATGGTGGCAAGGTGTCTGGGGAACCTGCCCTGAAGGAATTTAAAAATTAGTCCAACTCACCATACCGTATCGAAGGTTTTCTCCGTATCAATGAAACACGCTTCAACACAATCTCTATCATTTTTCAACAGATGCCTGAGGTTACTTTCATAATCGTATAAATGGTCGATTGCCTGGTAGGAAACCCACATTGGCAATTCTGCATCACTTTACATTTCAAGCAAGCTGATCGGGCGATAGCTGTTAGGGCTCGAAAATTCATTTTGTCTCTTCAAGATCAGGAATACCTTAGCCTTATTCTACTCATTTGGGAAATATGAATTGCTCAACATGTTGTTGAACAATATGCAATGATCCCTAATAGCTAGAACTATACTTGGACCACCTTCGATACCACATGAGTTCTTGTTGTTTATCCTGCTAAATATGAAACACAAGTCTTCACAGGTGACAAAATAATCAATAAGATTTATGCTCGGTATGAGGTCAAATGTCAATTTTTCATTAAAACAAAGAATTGATTCGTCGTTCAGGCTTGATTTAAAGTCACAAACTTTTGCTTCAACGACCTCTGAAAATATTTGATTCCTCTCTCAGGGTTTGGTAGATGAACCAACTCAAAATAAGTCCCAATCAGGGCAAGTTTATGCAATCCATCACATATAATCCTCTTTCCATTTCTATCCGGATTTGTACTATCAATTTCGATATCAGCCCTGTCGAGAAGATTTATCTCATCACTAGCGACTCCAAGGTTCGATACTTTCGCTCGAGACTTCTTGCGAAATAAACTATTCACTTTCGTAAACATGCCATCTGGGTCCTGTGGGCGAAAAAACTAAGTTTCCCCGCCCATTGATTGCTGAACTATGAACGGATTAAGTTCCGGATATTCTTCAGGTAAGTCAACGAGGGATAGTTGTAGTCCAAAATTCGCCGATAAATATTGTTGACGCGTGTGAGAAGATGGCTTTTCAATCTTTTAAACCTTGCAATGGTTGGTGTTTCATATCCTTCCATATTGTTTTGATGTTTAATCTTGGCAGCTACTTTCTCAATCGTTGCTAACGTCAGCTTCTCTAACTTCGACAAATCTATTTTGTCGTTAGTTGGATTCCTGTTATTTGTAACCATTGAGCAAGCGTTGTCACCATCACAAGAAGGACATTGCTTCTGGTAATCCGATTAAACTTCCTTTGAAACTTTCTCGAATCCAATTTTGCAAAACTCAACCGACGATTTTCATGTTGATCTGGAATGAGGAAGACATCACCCCTTTGATGATTGATTTCCTTACGATTGCGTTATAGTTGCTATCGTAAGAAAGCACCTGCAGTTTCCGTTGAGGTTAATAGCCCTCAACGGAAACTGCAGGTGCTTTCTTACGATAGCTAAATTCAAGTCTTGCATCAGCAATTCAGACGTCTAAATATGAATTTATCCAAGGGTATGTTGGAAACTCCGACCCATATAGATTGCACCTGTATTAAATTTGGTTCTCTGTTATCCGCGATTTCAGGAATACAGCTCTGGGATTATTGTTGGCGTTGAGTCATGATGTATAGTATGTTTGGCATTCAGGTCACCGGTAAAAATATAATAACTATGCAACCTGTTCAATTCGAGTATTTCAAACAAGGAATTGCGCTCCTCGTTGAACTTGAAAACATTTCGACCATTTGCATAGGCAGAGATAACGAAGAGGTTATCCTCACCTGGTAGTGGAATTTTGATAAGGGACACTTCAAGAGATTCAAAGTTTTTGAATTCGACTTTTTCGATATTTTGGAAACAATATGGTCCTCTAACCAATATTCCGGTACCACCTCCTTCATCACCGTTTACCCTACCGTTTCTTACGAATTCAAAATCGTTGAATGTCATGAAGTACCATGAATTGAGGTGGGGTTCAGTAAGAAGGATGATGTCAGGCTTTTGCTTGACAAGAAATTCCAAGAGACAGTCACGTCGATGTAGACTCACAATGGCGTTTACGTTAATGCGACGAAGCCTATCCACGAAAATATGACTGGATGACAACTTATTTTGAGGTAGTTGAAAGCCCTAAACGCTGAAAAACATCGTTAATTTTTGAATCCTGTTTATCAATTCTCTCCAATCAAGAATTTGATTGCTGATAAATTTTGAGAAGCGGCTCATTATTGCCACTTACATTATTGATTTTATTTACATTGTCTGCTCGTCCTCTAGCAGCAAGTGCAAATGACACTCCGAGCTTGACAAAGTTGGTAGGTATCACACTGCGGTGTACTCGAGTTTGTTTTGGAGAAAATTTTACATTTGCAAGTTGATACCGCGGTATCCTCGATATGATTCTGGATGACCGAAGACACCGCAGTTCACACAATATAGTTTTTCTTTTGGCTCCGTTTGAGCCAATTTGCACTCGCCGGGAGCATAGACATCTTTACACTCTACATCTCTATATTTGACGGACAAATTGATAGCCAAATGACCGAATTTTTAGCATCTATAGTACTGGTTGACCTCGCTCTTCTGGAGGCGTCCTACCTCACCACTCGGAAGTTGAAGTGCCTTATTTTTTGCAGGGCACTTGAACTGCTTTTGCTTGAATTCCGAACTAAGTTAAAAGGTAAATTTTTACGTTTGACAATCGATCTCCTTATTGCGAAGTCTTTAACTGCAATAAATTATATTTCTGGTGCAACTTCTTGAAGCACCTAAAGGAAATCGACTATGTCCTCTCCGCAGTCCAGCCTCTTCAATAAAAAGCTATATTTTTTCTAGCTCTTGGCGGTGTACGTAAATTGCGGAACCTCTCCAGGATTCAGCGCAGTTTTTGTTGCCTGAAAGTCAACCAATGACTTAGTTTTAATCGTCAGCTTGTCAGCATTCACTCTTTTGACCTCAAAATCATTAATTTACTTTTGACTGCCAAAATCCGAACCATATCTTTCCCAGTTTGCCACAATACGAGTACGTTGATTGGTGGGATTTTTTTTTCTTTAATATTGACAGACAGCCCGGTAGACAAAATTTTTGGTTTGTTTCTTCCTATTTTTAAATTTTAAATATTCGATGAATTCATTATCAGAATTTCAGTTCAGAACTTTCGTTACCTTTATCTTCTTGAATGTTTATAGAATCGTCTCGCCCAGCTGGCGCTGCATAATAGTTTGTACTGACGTTTGCCTCGCCTGCGTTGAGGACATCTTCTTGATCAAGTTCCTGTTGCAGTTTCTTCGATTTTTTGTCTTCACTCGCTTTTGACTTTACTTCTTTTTCTTTCTTGGTGGTTTTTTTTCCTTTGTTGAACGTTAATTTGCCAACTAGCTCTTCTAGCGACTGGATCCTAAGTCTGAGTTCCTCATGTTTTCTCTCATACTTCTCCATTTTGCCGTTAGCTTTGACTAGTTGCTCGATTTCGCAGACTGATAAAAATTCGTGTTTGTCTTTATTGCTATCGAATCTTCGCTTTAGCTTTTTCTCGCCCGTCAGATCAGGCTCCTCCGTCTTGTTACTTTGCAGCGAGATTAGTGGCAATGTTCATAAACCGGGACACCCCTTGAATGTCTTTGCGCTTCTTGAGACTACTTCATAAAAGAAACTTCAGGTATTCGATAATTGTTCGAATAATTCAACGGTGATGATGAAATTAGTTTCAACTGACTATTGTACAAAATTATTTAATTTTTAAAATTATTGACACGAGCGATTAAAAACACATACAGTGAGCGTCAAAAGAAAGTAAACACCAACATTTCATCATCAAATTCTTACATTACAAAGCTATTATTGACTTGCGATAATAATTAATATTAAAGAGTTTACTACTAAACCATTTAGAGATTGATTACTATTAAACATGAAATCAAAACAAGTAGCAACATTGCAAAAATCTCACCAAAGTGGAAGTGCATCAGATTTTACGCGTCAAAAAAAAGTAAACAGTGGTAACACTTACTTCGCTTCTTTTATATTTCGGGGAAGAACCTTAACTTTTGGTGACAAATTTGTGCTGTTCTCGTGCTTTACTTCCCCAAAAGTCGTTTTAAGTGCATTTGTTCTAATTAATATTAAAAGTAAAGACGTAAAAGAAAATAGTTTCACTAAGGGAAAGCAAACATCGCCTGATACTCGGAAAATTATAATAGACTTAAAAGAAAAAGGTAAATCCTTGCGTGAAATTGGCGAAATCGTGGGCAGAAACCACTGCACAGTAAAAAAAATTAATGATAAGTAAGCCAAACATCATCTCGTTGAAGATTTCCCGAGATATGGTCGCCCAAAGCGGCTTAGTGGTACTGAAATTAGAGCTGTAGTAAGAGAAGTAAGGGCATATCCAGCGTCAAGTGCAGTTAAATTCTCAGAAGACGTAACGCAGGCATCAGACAAACCAGTAAGTGCGAGTACAGTCAGGAGAGCGCTTCATAAAAATGGTCTACATGGAAGAATATCATGGAAAAAGCCATACATATCCAAGGCGAATCAGATCAAGCGTATGGACTTCGCTAAAAAATACAAAAACGAGGCTCCATCTTTTTGGGAATAATACGTTTACCCAAAAAGATGAGAGCAAATTCGTAATTTTCGGCGCGAAAAAGCCTCCAAAAATATGGCGTGCTAAGAATGAAGCCTTCAAAGAAAAGTGTGTTACCAACACTTTTAAGCACGGTGGTGGTTCAATTATGGTATGGGGGTGTATGGCGGCAACTTGTGTTGGTAATCTTGTTTTTACTGACTCTACAATGGACAAAATGGATTATTTAGCCATTTTGAGGGACAATGTTGCCCCTAACGTCGAAAAATTAGTCTTTTCTGGAAATTGAATCTTTCAACAGGACAACGATCCAAAGCAAAAGTCTAAAATTGTGAAAGAATGGCTACTGCCCCGGACTCCTAAGACACTTGAACATCTGCCGCAGTCCCCAGATCCTAACCCGATTGAGCATCTGTGGGAATACCTTGACAAAAAAGGGAGACAAAGGGTCATTTCAAGCAAAGCCGACTTAAAGAAAGTTATAAAGGAAGCATGGAGCCAAATCTCTCCCGATGTTACAAAAAAACTTGACACGTCGATGCCTAGAAGACTAAATGAGGTGCTTAAGTCCAAAGGAAAACAAAGGAAATATTAAACAATTAAAAAAATCTACTTTTTCCATTGAAGTTCTGCTATGTTTTGTTTGCTGTTTACTTTTTTTGACGCGTAAAATTTGGTCTTTTTTTGATTAAAGTGAATTTATCTTTGTTTTGTATTACTTTTGTTTAATGTTTATGATGTGTTCCGTTTTTATTACATAATTGTTTCATTCCTTACACTTATTTTTGATTTTGTGTTTATAACTTTGTTTTAATAAAACTCTTAATACAAGTATCTAAGGTGTTTACTTTCTTTTGACGCTCACAGTATGTTCGGCTAGACGTAGAATTCCATCGATAGACGTCCACACGCTTGCAAAAAAATCACTTTTTCAAGTTTTCGGGTCCACGCGCAATCGAGCGCATTACTTCACTCTCTCAAGCGGTTGATCCCGCTCGTTATTCAAAACTCCAGTCCCGCTTCGTATGAATTTCGCTTACCGGCTTTTCGACTTGCCTCTTCATAGCGGTAACGGCAGATTCTTGTTGCAACAACCTAGCAATTACTTCGCTAAACTGTGTCACAATGGGGTTGCCATTATCGATTTTTATTTGCTTGTTTTTTTATTTTTTCTTCGGAAAAACTTTTTGTCGATAATGGTAGCGGTGATAGTGGCAGGGTTTATTTCGGGTTAGTAATAATAATATTAATAAGTTGCGTATCAAATTGTTCCGCATTTATTGCGTTATTATTATGAAATTGCTTCTTTATGTGAAAGTCGAATACTATACTTGTGATATTGATATGCTATTGTGACTGTTGAAACAATAAGGTCAGTAAAACGCGAACAATACGGCGGAAAATTTTAATAGACTATATCCACGCTTCATTTTTGCTAATTCTATAAGTAAATGATGTTGCTAACTTTTGGTCATTGTTTGATATACAAAACACTTTGGGCAGGAGAACTCTGTTTTAAATACTTTTGAAGCATTTTCTAGAAATTTACTTCGAAGTTTTCTTTTTAATAACAAAATATTTTTTTATTTGCAGGTAAGCATTTCGCTTGTAGTGTGATTGCACTATTGGTAGTCAAAATTACAGTAAGTGGAAAAATTAAATAAAATCTTCAAACTTTCAAAGTATTTAATTAATTTTATAAATAAGTTTTCTAGCTCAAAATCTAAATCATATTTTCCCTTTCCATTGAATTTTCCAACAATCTGTTTAATTTACAGCAATTAACTGATTTTTCGTAGAAAAGCTACCTCTTTTCAAATCAAACGCGACGAATATGATGTTAAACCATGAAATGATCACAATGGCCGAGAAAACAACGAGACCATTATCTGAATTCTTCGCGGCTGGCGCAAGCATGTTATAATAACGTTAACGGCCGTAACGTGGTAACCACGTAAACAACTACCGCTAATAAGATCACGCGCACACCTCTCGCGCCCATCCGAGTTTGCAATGTTGATCCGCTTTATTATGCAGCATGCAATACGCTACTTATTTTTTCGTACGTTTCGGTCATTATCTTCCATACGTCGAGGAATTAACTTCTTCGTTACCATCAGCTTCTTCATCTTCCACTAGGTGCAAACTAGTTGTTTCCTCATCAGTGGAAAAGGCAATAAATGAAGATTTCCGTCTTTCACAGCCAAGAATAAACGTGGTCAGCCGTGGTCATGGATATCGTCAATTTTGAAACTACGCTGGTACAGGTATCGTGGTTTATTTCCCATTTTCGGGTTACATGTAGAAGTGGTTAAAAGATTGTATTGCTCTAACGCCTTCCCACGCCGCATAGTTGCAGACCAGCTTGTTGACGATTTTCGACATGCTACGCTTTCATGAATCCGCGCAGCATGGAATATTTGAATAAAATTAGCGCAGGGTGGGCGGGAAATAATGAAAACGTTTGCTCTGCACTTGTTAGCGCAATTTATTTTAAAGTGCGCTTTTTGAATTTGTCGCCAGGTTTTCCAGATTGAAAGCTTGTAGGCGTTTGGACAGGTCTATTTTGAATCCTACACCGTCCTGCTGGCACTCAGGATGAATTCTAGTTTTAAGCCAGTTGATCCGGGAATGTTTTTTCTCCATTTTTAATTTAATACCTTATCTGAGATCGAACTAGCTACCATAAAAGGCTTCGAATTCTGACTCATGCTGGACGCCGCAGCCATTGTGAGCCTTTGAACTAGCCTGAACAAAAGAGATGAAGCTGAAGGTTGATACAGCCGAAGATTTTATTGATTGTACAAAATTTACCATGAAGTTTTGCGAATGCGATGCACCTTGAAGATATTATTTGCCCAGAGTAATTCGCGATTTCAACATAAAGCTGTTAAGGACATCACTCAGCTACACTGCATTCGACTCAAATTAACTCCATAAGCTTTTTGCAGCTTTAATTTGAAAAACTGATTTTGTTTTCATAAAACTACATAAATGCAATTTTAAATATACGAACAAGGTGAAAATGTTTTTTTCATGTTGAAAACAAACCATTGGTATTGAACCAATTCATTTTACTTAATTTTACGCTTCAAAGTAATTATTATTGCTTTCAAATAATTTTTGTTAGATATGTAAATATTTAAATTTATGTACATATGCTGTTTATAGAAGTACGATCCGACTGGCGTTAAAAATAAGTATATCGTTCCGGCAAGCAATTTTTCGTCGGCTTTCGAGAGACATAACAATGAAACTTTGTTAGTCATTGTAGTTCGTTTAAGTTCAAGTGACGATCGTGCTTACGAGCGGCAATTTTTAGATTATAAACAAGATATATGCACACATGTACATGTATATTCACTTATCCAGGTAATAATACCTGTTTTATCTATGGTTGTGTACTTTCGAGACATGGAGTATTCGTTCAGTGGTGCACAATCTTTAACGGTGCAGGGGACTCAAAAGGTTAATAGAATAGATAATCAATTTCTTTTTGTTAGGGGTTTATAAAAGAACTGTGCAATACCCTATTTAAATCGGTACGTGTCTTGCCATTCGAATTTGCGTAAGAGTGTCATAGCAAGCTACCCCAGAAACTAGACGCAGTTAGAGTCATCAAATCTTGTGAAGAGTCGACTAATGAAAGTGTTATCATCATCATCATCTGCAGCTTGTTCAACCATATATACCTATGTGTATTATGGTGTAGCCTTCCTTACATATTGATTCCTCATTTCTTTCCAGTCGTCTCTATTTTGTGCTATCCTTGTCTAGGTGACACCCGCTAGTTTCCTAATGTCATGATCCCGCCGTATTTTTGGTCTTCTTCCTGGTCTTTTCATCACTTTTGGGTACCATTGTGTGATCTTGGCAGTCCATCTGTTGTCAGTTAGCCTTGCTATGTGCCCGGTCCATTGCCATTTTAGTGACCTAATTCTATGGACTACATCTGTCACTTTGGTTCTTCCTCTTCTCCAAGTCAATGTCTTACGGTCTCTTTTGGTGATGTCTAGCATGCACCTTTCCATTGCTCTTTGTGCCACTTGTAATTTCCCTGTGACTCCTGTTGTTAACGTTCATGTCTCACAGCCGTATGTCATAACAGATAGGATACATTGGTCGAATGTTTTTTTTTTCAAGTGGAGGTTCATTCTAGATTTGAATATGATATCTCCGGATTTTTGTACTAGCTGGCCTAGGTAGATATATTCTTCTACTGTTTCTAGTCTGGTGTTGTTCAGTGCTATTTCGATTCGACCTCCTAGATTTTCATTGGGCATAACCTTAGTTTTACTTAGGTTCATTCTTAGGCCGACTTTTTTGCTGGCTTCGCTAAGCTCGTTTAAGAGGAGTTGTAGTTCTTCTTGTCTCTGAGCAATCATGACTGTATCGTCAGCAAATCTTAAATGATTGATGCGTTCTCCGTCGATTTGTAGGCCCTTCTCTTCCTTTGGTTTGGCGCTCCTGTAGATGTTTGAGAGCGTTTCCACGTATGTTTTATCTATACCTTGATTGTATAGTGCTCTTCTATTCGCCTCAGGGTATATCGAGTCAGAGGCTTTTCCAAAGTCTATGAACGCCAGTGCTAGGGGTAGTTCGTACACTTTAGCCCTGCTCATGATTTCTCTCAAGGTGTTGATGTGGTCTATTGTACTGAATCCACTTCTAAATCCAGCTTATACCCGCGGCTGTTCAGCGTCAAGGGCTGCTTGTATTTGATTGCTAATTATTTTGGTGAATACCTTATAGAAGACAGGTAGCAGACTTATTGACCTGTAATTCTTAATATCTTCTTTATCGCCCTTTTTGTGGATTAGTACAATGTTTGCGCTATTCCAGTCTTCAGGTATGTGTCTGGTTCTGAAACAATTGGTGTATATTTCGGCTAGTGTATTCCAGATTCCTTTGCCTGCGTATTTCAACAGTTCCGCAGTTATGCCATCATTGTCTGCTGTTTTACCTGCCTTCATCGAATCGATCGCATATTCCACTTCATCTGTGTTGACTTCAGGGATAGGTTCGTCTACTGTCTCAGATGTTGTTGTTATACAGTTGGGAGCTACTTCTGGGGACTTGTATAAGTCGCTGTAGAAGTCCGTTACGATTTTTATTATTCCTATCCTATCTGCCACCCTGGTGTTTATTTGCTTAAGTGCTATCAACTGGTTTTTGCCAATTATAAGTGCTTGCTTCGCCTTCATTATGCTGTTGTTGTTCTCAATGGCATTTTCTACTAGCACTGGCGTTCATAGACTTTGAAAAAGCCTTTGACTCGATATACCCTGAGGCAATTATAAGAGCACTATACAATCAAGGTATAGATAAAACATACGTGGAAACGCTCTCAAACATCTACAGGAGCGCCAAACCAAAGGAAGAGAAGGGCCTACAAATCGACGGAGAACGCATCAATCACTTAAGATTTGCTGACGATACAGCTCAGAGACAAGAAGAACTACAACTCCTCTTAAATGAGCTTAGCGAAGCCAGCGAAAAAGTCGACCTAAGAATGAACCTAAGTAAAACTAAGGTTATGCCCAATGAAAATCTAGGAGGTCGAACCGAAATAGCACTGAACAACACCAGTCTAGAAACAGTAGAAGAATATATCTACCTAGGCCAGCTAGTACATAGATCCGGAGATATCATATTCAAATCTAGAATGAACCTCCACTTGAAAAAAAAAACATTCGACCAATGTATCCTATCTGTCATGACATACGGCTGTGAGACATGAACGTTAACAACAGGAGTCACACGGAAATTACAAGTGGCACAAAGAGCAATGGAAAGGTGGATGCTAGGCAACACCAAAAGAGACCGTAAGACATTGACTTGGAGAAGAGGAAGAACCAAAGTGACAGATGTAGTCCATAGAATTAGGTCACTGAAATGGCAATGGACCGGACACATAGCAAGGCTAACTGACAACAGATGGACTGCCAAGATCACACAATGGTACCCAAAAGTGATGAAAAGACCACGAAGAAGACCAAAAATACGGTGGGATCATGACATTAGGAAACTAGCGGGTGTCACCTAGACAAGGATAGCACAAAATAGAGACGACTGGAAAGAAATGAGGAATCAATATGTAAGGAAGGCTACACCATAATACACATAGGTATATATGGTTGAACAAGCTGCAGATGATGATGATGATAACACTTTCATTAGTCGACTCTTCACAAGATTTGATGACTCTAACTCCGTCTAGTTTCTGGGGTAGCTTGCTATGAAACTCTTACGCAAATTCGAATGGCAAGACACGTACCGATTTAAATAGGGTATTGCACAGTTCTTTTATAAAATCCTAACAAAAAGAAATTGATTATCTATTCTATTAACCTTTCGAGTTCCCTGCACCGTTAAAGTTTGTGCACCACTGAATGAATATTCAATGTCTCGAAAGTACTCAATCATAGATAAACCAGGTATTATGTGTTATAGTCGAAAAAAATTCAAAGGATTTTAAGGAGAGTCTCTCCGTCTTAGGATGTGACCCATTTATAATTTTTTCATCAAAGACAGTTAAGTACGTTATGTTAGAATGTCCAACTGGATGCTTCGGTTGAGGTTTTGGGGCCGCAGTTAACCCGTGCAGATGGGGTAGGTTGCTACCACTCTTCAACCCATGAAATGCCCCAAGAGTCAATTGAAGAGCTTCAGCTTCGCTAAACAGCCGACACAATATTCAAAGAAATCCACCCCAAAGCAAAACCAACAAATCTAACCATCTACAGGGTTTTCCATTAAGGACATAATAATAAATAAATAAACTTCAATAAATCGATTGTGAGGCGTGCTGTGTGGCTAGTGGCACCGTCTTGTTGAAACCTCATATCGTAGATGTCAAGTTCATCCAATTCTGGCCACAAACAATCTTTGAACATAACACGATAGCGCTTTCCATTGACGGTAAAATGATGGTCTTTTTCATCCACGAAAAAATATGGCCCAATCAATGTGGGTTTGTTGCTGACAAATAATCCATTATTTGCTTATTAACAAAGCTAGAAATGAGCTGCATCGCTGAAGATGATATTTCGATGAAAGCGACTCAGAATTTCGGTAATAACTCTTAATTATTTCAAAACGTTGCTGGTTCGTGAACTTTACCATGATGAAAATGTTGAATTTAACTTACATTTTGACTTTGACAGTTCATTAAAAAAGTTTAAGGGTGCGTTCATATAAAGATACGAAATCGTTATGTCCCTAATGCAAAACCCTATACTTCAATAATTTTTTCCCATTTTTCAGTTTCTGTCTTATATCTTGAAAATACGTTGCATCGAAAAATTTATTCGGATCAAAATTAAAGCTTACTGAATTCCCTTCAAAATAATACTATTTTCTCAATGCCCAAATTTTAGAATCTACGAGATATGAGCCGGCCGAAATGGTAAATTTGCTGAAAAAATTGGTGTTGCTTGTTTTTCGTCGCACTTGCCCCTGCAACTATTTCGCCTTGGATTTTACAGGAAGCATGTCGGCAATCAAGTTATTGTAACCTATAACCTTCTAATTTTAAATCTTGGTCGTGCTACCATCTGTCTTTTATTTGAAGGAGCACTAAGAAGAAGAATGAACGATGCCATTGTAAAAAATTGTCAGTATATTGACATCAGTAAAGCCAGACGCTTCATTAGAAAAATAAATTTGAAGTCAACCATCCTTAAAGTTTACAACTTCAAATGTGGAGTAAGCTAACCATTTTGTACATTTGTTCCAAAATACTGCAAATAGTGTGGGAATATGGAAAATCAAATGAACCGACAGCAATTGATGGCTGTGTTGCATGCGGCTGATGTAAACCTTCCACCAAGCGCATCGGTTGCTCAGCTGCGTGCTTCATATGCTTCTATTACCTGAAGGGCCAAAGCCAGTTTTATGACATGACACAGGACCAATGAAGGATGGAAGTTACATCGGGTGTTGCCCATGAATCTATCCTTGGTCCAGACCTGTGGAATATGTCTTATGACAGGCTGTGGAGACTGGAGATACCAGATGAGCCGCGCTTGACCCGCTATGCGGATGATGTTGCGGCTTTAGTCGCTGGACATGCCATTGAACGAGCGAAACTTAGGCTAGGTATGCTAATGCGCCAAGTTAGAGACTGGATGACTGCTCGCGGATTCAGTTTAGCACTGGAGAAAACCGAAGTGGTGTTCTTGAAACCAAAGAGAATCCCTAGAGAAAGGATGATCAGTACTAGAGACATACTAATCGAATTAAAGCCAGCGTTGAAGTGCTTGAGACCACTGATCGACTCGAAGATGAGTTTCTCTGAGCAAATCAGGGTAACGGCTGAGAAGGCTGCTTCGGAAGTATCGGCTCTGAGTCAACTTATGGCCAACGTAGGGGGGTCCAACCAATCCAGAAGACACCTCTTGATGAATGCTGTAGGGTCAGTGCTACTATACGGAGCAGTAATATGGGGCGACGCTCTCAGTAAGAAGGTATACCGAAAACGCTTGGTACAGGTACAGAGAAGAGGAGCACTGAGGATTGCATCTTCTTATCCGACAGTCTCTGATTCGGTGGTGAGAGTTATTGCAGGCGTGATACCTGTTACCCTCCTTGCTAGAGAGCACCGCGCTATTTACCTACGACGAAGCGAGGACGCGAGGGAGACGGTTGCCCATCGTGCAAAAGGCCAGCGCGTCTGATGTCGATCGATCGGACGCCAACCAATGTGATTCGTTCAAAGTCCTGTGTTGGAAATTTCATAATTAGTTGGTAATTTACCTACTTAAAAGAAAATTGTTTTTATTATTTATTCTTGAAAAAACATCAATAAATAATTCTTGGTGATTTTATAATTTATTTAATTATAACAAAACAATGTATTTGTCCTTCATACTCGCCAACTTTCTCTACCAAGTATCGATCTCATCGCAAAACATCTGTTGTAAGGCCGGAGAAACTACATATATACATTCAGCCCTGCTCCGAATTGGATCCTTCGTATTGCCACCAAATCTCCGATTACACTTTTTTTTTCATAATTCCGTTTGTTTTCCTGTGGAGCCCTCTGTATATTCTTAGCCGCTTCTTGCCTCAAATGCGATCGATGTTCCTGGAGACTTTTCATAATTTCTTCGTCAATTACGGCTCGCAACTCGTTATTATCTCTCAGACTCATGTTCTAACCAAACATTACTTCAAAAGGACTCACTCCTACACTTCTACTATAGGCTGCGTTCAAGTGTTGTGGTACGTTGTCCGCGTGCTTGTACCACATCGTTGGATTCTCGATGGATAGCTTCGTTAAAATTGGTATTATGATTCGATTCATACGTTTAATTATTCCATTTCCGCGAGATACTCCTGTTGTTGTCGGCAAATTGTATTGTTGTATTCCTTATTGTTGACAATATTGCCGGAAAGCCTTCGAGGTGAAAGCGGTGCTTCGATCGGAAATTATTCGCTTCGGATTCCCAAAAACAGCAGACTGTTTCTGCAGTCTATTTATGACTTCTTCGGCAATCGTAGATTTACTGGACATAACCAGATGAATTTAAAAAATACCTCAACCACAGCGAATATGTGATTATAACTCTTCTTCGTCGATGGCATTGACCGTAGGTGGTTAATGTGATATGTCTATAAAGGCTTGTCGCCCTTGTCCATGGAACCACTAGGGCCTCAAAAATATTAGGGTTTATTATCAGGCATTCTTATAAATATACCAATATATCTACCCCCGTCCGCTTTTTATATGTCTTGTCCGTCCTATCCTTGGATATTGCTATGTAATTTGGTCTCCCCGACACTCCTACCTCATAAACTCTTTAGAGAATGCCCAGCGAAAATATATTCGTGTCTTGTTTTACAAATTCAAAATCCCATAAGAACCCTATGACTTTGTTTTAATTTTTTCAACTTAGTACTTACTATTGTTAATATCCTTGAATTTCTATATATATTAACTTTTTCACTTAATTCCAATTTGCATTAATTTTCTTTTCTGTTTGTTTTGATCCATTTTGTAACTGGATTGTGTTTAATCTGTTAAATGGAATTTTTAAATAAATAAACTCAGCCAAAGTGCATCTTACACAGTTGGTTATAAATTTTCCGAGCTTTGTGCGCATACGAAGAAACCAATATTCCTGTGAAACTAAATATTTGATCTTTTGTCATCCAAAATGTCCACGGTCGTGAAATATTCTGGTTATGTCGTACTACATGGTCCGCGATATAAAATATCAGCCTGTAATGCAAAATCTGTATTCTTATGGTCACCTTAGAATATTTTCAGTAGTTGAACATCATTATGTTGCTCTCTTTGGATTTGTTCGATGATCACTCTATCAGCTCGATGGAGCATGCAAATCATTGGCAATCTGCTTAAAGCATCGGCATGTTGCATGGATGAACCTGGAAGGTGCTCCACACTTTATGTGAATTCTTGCTTTAGCATTGCTTAGCGTTAAACGAAAAGACTGGCATTTTTTTGGACATCTTTCGAGCGGATGCCTGATAGTCCGTCAGAATTTTGAATGGCGTCCCCAACAAGTAAACGTGGAATTTTTTAAGCGCTTGAACAAATGCTAATATTTCCAGTTCGCAACTTGTGTAACACGATTGAGTTGGTTTCGTCTTCTAGCTGGAATACTGGATAGGATGCATCATTTCATCTTCTGAATCCTTCTGCAACAAAATCGCACCTAGTCTGTCTTTGGATGCGTCCGTATGTAACTCTGTTACAGCGCCAATACGATATTGTTTTGAAACTAGGTTCTGCGTCAATGCTGTTTTTAGCTTCTCAAAAGCTTTCTCCTGGTGTGCACCAAATTCTAAATTAACCGCCTCTTTGAACAAGTTAGTTAAAGGTTGCGCAGTAATTGCATAGTTCCGAATGAATTTACGGAATGCTCCTGTCAATCCTAAAAACTACGAACGTCTCTGCCCGTCTTAGGCACTGGAAAAACAGAAACTGCCTTCGTATCTTTCGATGATGGTTCAATAGTTCCATTCTCTATGGTGCCAAAAATACACATTTACTCCAATTAAAAATCATCCCATACTCACTCAAAACATGCAAAACTCGCGTTAACTTCCCTAAGCTTTCATCTTCACTGCATGCCGGAATCATTATGTCGTCTAAGTACGTTCGATTTACTCTTTCAGCTATCAGCTCCCTACAAACGGCTTTTTTGTTGTGGTAGGGAGGTGAATGCCATTTATGCACAGAATGTGGGACTCCCATGCTCGCAAGAAGGCGACTGGACTACCCACTAAACACCTCCCCTGCCAACCTGAGAACCCAGCCTAGAACCGTTTGACACATTACTTCGGGCCAGGTCTCATTTTGCTACGTGAGGCGCCTTCAAGCTGGGGGATCCCGTTCCTAGCGGGAGCGGAGAGGGGAAGAGGCCTTAAGATGTCTTTGGAAAAAAGCAGGTGAATTCTTAGCCCAAAGGGTACGTGGTTAAACTCAAAATGACCGTCTGGTGTCACAAACGCTTTCTACTTAACACTTTTTTTCTCTACAGGGACATGGAAAAATGCATTCTTCAAATCGAGGGTAGTGAATATCGTTGAGTCTTGCAGCCGACCAAGCTGGTCTTCCATCAATGGTAATGGGAACGGATCACGAATTATCTTCTTATTCAGGACCCTATAATCGACACACAATCTGGTAGTTCCGTCTGGTTTTTTCCGCTAAAACTATTGGAGAAGCGTAAGGCGATAGACTATACCGAAAAATACTTTGTTTTGTCCAATCGTATACGATATTGTTGACAATATTCCTCTGCTCAGCTGTCAGCCTTCGAGGATTTTGGGGTACCGGTGCTTTGTCGCTAAGCACGAATCGCATCTCGATTCCTATATCTCTCGTTCTATTCGCATATGTTTTGATAAGATGCTTCACTTTCGATTTTATCCCAGAATCTTGAATTTAGGTCGACTTCGGTCTGGGGATTGGTATTGATGCTTAAAGCTGTCTTCAAATAGCTGGAAAATTCCATCTAATTAACCGTCATCTTCTTGATTGTTTTTCTCTTCTTGTTTCGTCATGCCATCCATATTTGCCCATGCTTGTGGTTTATCATCACGAATAGGTTTCAAGGTTGCGTTGCATATATTAGACACTATTTCCATGTATTCAGATAATTCGCCACCGAACAAAAGATCGAATAGTAACACCTCGTTATGTACAACATGTACTGTCAGTTGTAGTTTAATATCGTCTATGAGCACATTAGTATTAAAACGTCCAAGGGCTTTCTGACCGCTAGAATCGATGCCGCCAAAAGCAACGAACGTTTTCTTCAACTACGGTACATTTATTTTTTTATAAACACTCAATTTGGTCAAATGAAGATTACTACCGGGATCTATTACTGCCTGAATCGTCTTATTGAGAATTTCAACCAATTTATAGGTTGTCATGTTCTCTGACCTCAAAGCGTCACATCTTAATTTTGATGTAGTCACATGCGCAGTCGGACACTTTTTCGCAACATGGCCAAAACTACCACATGAGAAACATTTTGCACCTTTAATTTTATCAGGACAGTTTTTCCCTAAATGTTCGCGATTTCCACAATTAAAGCATCTTTTCCCGTTTCTATCCGATTTATCGCCTGTTAACTCCTTTTCATTCGTTGAATACTTTGATTTCAAACGCGTCTTCTGAGTTTCATACTGTATAAATTTCTACCTCAGCTCCTTGATGAAATTCGCACCGTACAATATGGTTTTATTACGTCCATCATCTTGTACACCGTCAATTATGTATTGGGTTTTGGCTTCGAGTTCAATGTTTGCATGACTGCCGATCTCCAATACGCGATAAATGTATTCATGATAACTTTCAGTCGATAATTTTTTAATATCAATCAACTGTCGGTGAATTTCCTTACTACTGATGACATTTCCGAACTAGGCACATAATGATCTACGAATTTCATTCCAAGATTTCACGTGACACTCAAAACTGACGAATAATTTAGCAGAACCACGCAATAATTTTTTTGCACATACCATCTGTTGTACGTCTCAAAATTCCGTATCCACCATTTGACATTTTGATTAGTGTCGCCGCTAAATGTCTCGAGCGACTCTTCCACATCACGAAAGGTGAACATCGTACGATCATGTGATACCGAACTACGTACATAATGTATTTCTTCGTCTGCTTCTTCATCTCCTTCTAAGTCGTTGTCATCATCCTCCGATTCGATCTTTGTGGCTGCTCGCAATCGTTGTTTTGCCACTAGTTGGTAACTCCAAATCTCTCAAGCGTTTTCGCAGTTCCATCACCGTCAATGAATTTAAATCAACTGTTGTGGGCTGCATTGCGCTTCTAAGCCGCTCACGCCGGGGAAATGCTGGCCGACAGGAATGCTCTTCGAGGCTAGCATTCTTTGGGAAGTTTCGCCCCCACGTACCCAAGGAAATTCCCGCAGGGGGAATGCCGGTTGACAAGAGAACTCTTGGAGGCTAGCATTCTTTGAGGAGCGCCACCCCTACGGACCCGAGGATGACAGGTAACGACGCTGATTGGATCTGGACTACGCTTTGGACAACGAACTAGAATTGACGCTTTGGGCTGGTGAATATGATGGCTTGGACCTAGTTGCTTTGCCCAGTAGCGCCGAGATGACATTCGTGTGTGAACGGCTCCAATTCAACTATCATACCGTCTCCGTCTCGGTAAAACCTTGGCAGGCCTCGGAGTACGTTCGAAGTTCGCACCCTTGAGTCGGTGGTGTAGGTTCGGTTGAGACGGACTCCCGATTAGCGCTGGTTTGGCTCTGAGCGCTTGTCCACATAAGGGCTTGTGCCTACCCTCGCATGGCCTTCCTGCTCTGCAAAGATAACCATGGGACCAAAAAGGCGACGATACACACGAGCGAAGATAGCGGCTCCGAAGGGCGACCCAATAAAACTGGAGCAATCAAAAACACTCAAAAAAGATCAAAAAACCCATAAAAAGAAATAAAAAATAATAACGACGACGCAACCAGCGGTTGCAGCCACGATGTTAACAGTACATCGAGAGCGGCACTAACGATGACAAAAATGACAAATAATACAAGAACAGTGAAAACGGACGAAAAACGGAGATTACCAGACAGTCTGGTCCAGACTGAGATTCCCGCGGCGTTGGGGCGCAGCAAAAAAATTATGCAACCGCCAGAGCGTCCTATAAAGGAAAAGCGGGAAACACTGCAGGATGCTTCAGGTGTTCGAGCGGTGGAAGAAAATATATAGAACATCGAGAATGCGATGGTCTCTGCTGCGATCGTTACAGAAGCGACCGATGCAAGGGATGTAAATCCCGATATAAGAAAGAATCATCCTGAAGCCAAAGAGGAGATTACGGTAGGAAAAGTAACAAGTGACCAGACAAATAAAGCGACGTGGTGTGATTGCATCGCCAACGTCGAAAATGTGGCGGAAATACTGTATTTGAAAACGGAAAGCGATAACCTCTCCCAAAGATGGTCGCACAGAACAATTGCCGCCCAGCGACACGAAGAAGAAAGGCTATTCCGAAAAGCGGGAGATGTTCTGTAAAGAATACAATCTGCATGCGACTCCCCAAAAATCAACAAAGCAGTAAAGATTGGGCTTCTTGAGCTAGAGGAATGAAATCTAAAGGCCACATGCAGGTAGCTCGACCAGTAAAAATCAATGAAAGAATGGCGTCGAGCCCAATCAAAAGAGATCGGGATAAAAGTAGGAAGGAAGAGGCACTTGATGGGCGTGGAGCACCAGATCACGGGTTCCAGACAGTGCTTACAAAAGGAGCGAAGAAAGCTGCAAAGAAACTCCTTCAAAAAGTGTCAGAAAGTAAAGTTCGCACGGACGCCCAACAAGAAAAAAGACCTGATGCAAAACAGGAGAGACAGAAGCCCCGACGAAGACACCGGCAGCAGGCAATGCTCATAAAACCCCAAGTTGGCAAACCCTACGTGGGGGTGCTGCGGGGCATCGGGGGAAACGTAAGGCCCGAAGACACCAACACTACTATTAAAGTAGTACGACCAACGCGGTCGGGCCACATACTGGTCGAATCCGGAGCAGAGGTCGACAATAAGCAAACATTCTGCGACGCAGTAAAGAAAGTCCTCGGCAAAAGCGCAACTATAGCCTCGCTCGAGCCGATGGCAACGATCGAAATAAGAGACATTGACTGCGTCACGGATCTGGCCGAGGTAGATCCTTCCCTAGCGTGGGAAGGATCAAAGCGAGACTGACACCAGAAAACAACAGGGGACAACGCATGGCCATACTTGGCTTGACCGAAAAGGATGCCGAACAATTTCTGAATAAGGGAAAAGTACGAATAGGGTGGGTTGTCTGTAGGATACGGCGAAGAGCAACGCTTCAAATGCTTTGGCTATGGTCCACCAAACAAGTATGCAACGGACCCGATACAGTTTCCTATGTTGTGTTGTGTATTAAGGAGGCACACTGTATTCTTGGCAAGGATGCTGATCCAAGAACTGATTTTGGGCACGTCTTGGAAACAGGAAAATGCCGGGTTTTCCAGGAAGCCTTAACCAAGGCAAAATCAGAACTTCGATGAACCGCATCCTGCAGCTAAACCTACACCGCAGTTAAACCGCCCAAAATCTGCTTGAGCAGTTTCGGAGGGACCAGAAAGCCAACGCCATGATAAAACTTCTGCATTATTGTATCCTGACGAAACTGGTACTGCCGCGAACTGGGTTCGGAGCAGTGATTTCCAAGCGAAGAGTTGTGGACGGGGGGATGGTTTTGTGCGGGTTCGGTGTTCATGGACCACCTTCTTTAGTGTGTACCTAACGCCAAACGAATCCATATCATCTTTCCAAGCCAAGCTGAATGCTCTGGAGGGCGCTGTCTCGAACGCAGAGGGCAACGTGCTCGTCGGGGGAGACTTTAACGCTAAAGCAATCGAATGGGGTATGCCTCAGACGAATCCGCGGGGAAAACGAATCCTGAAAATGGCGGCCAGGACGGCGCTCGTCGTACTAAACACCGGAAATACACCGGCTTTCCGCCGTATTGGCTGTGAGGGAACAATACCGGACGTGACATTCGCCTTGGAGTTCTTAGTACGGAGGATACACAATTGGAGATTATAAGAGGACTACTCAGCCAGTGGTCACGAGGGCATATTGTTTGAAATCAGCGATGGTGTCTCCCGACGTCGCAGGAAGCTTCGGAGGGAACGGAAGAACTAACAGCTCAAGACGTGGTGAACCCAACTATGAGCATCATTACGACTGCTTGCTATGCTTCTATGCCTCGTAAAAAACCCCGGCACGGCAAGCCCCCAGTGTACTGGTGGTCAACTTAAATCGCTGAAAAGCGAAGGGAGTGTCACAAGCTTCGACGTGAGGCTCAACGGGCGCGAGACCGTGACGAGGCATGCAACCGGGTGGCAGCATATAAGTCGGCCAGGAAATGCGTTCGCAAATTGATTAACAATAGCAAGGCTCGCTGCTGGCAAGACCTAGTGGACAATGTGAACAAGGATCCGTGGGGCCTTGGCTACAAGCTAGTTATGCGGGTGCTTGGCGCCCTACGGAAGCCTTGCATACATGATGTGGAAAAGATGGATGATCCCCGCCCATCCCGTCCGTATTGACGCTGTCCATGGTGAAACAGCAGTCGAGTGCCCACTCTTCACACAGCCGGAACTGGAGGAGACAGTCCTTTCACTGAAAGCGTGGAAGTCTCCAGGTCCAGATGGTCTTCCGGCTGAAGTGTTGCGGCTTGTCTATCACCATTGTCCTGACTTGCTGCTCAGCACATTCAACGCTTGCCTGCGGGACGGGGTTTTCCCGGTACGATGGAAGTTGGCGAGGCTCGTGCTGATCAGCAAGGGGAAGGGAAATCCCGTATTGCCGTCTGCATACTTCGCGTTATGCATTCTAGACACGGCTGGGAAAGTGCTAGAGAAACTCATCAAAAGAAGACTCACTGACGCGATTCGTGCTGCTGGGAACCTGTCTCCTCGGTAGTACGGCTTTAGAGCAGGACGTTCTACTATTGATGAGATTGTAGAGGTGATGAGCGTGGTCCAAAAGGTAGAGGCACATAGCCGCACCAAGCGACGAATCGTTCTGTTGGTTGCACTCGACGTCAGGAACGCCTTCGACTCCGCTAGATGGGTGAATATTCTGGATACGCTGGAAACTTCTTTTAAAGTTTCAGAATATCTAATGCGGCTTTTGAGGGACACGACACAGGGCCAACGAAGGATGGCTGTGATATCGGGTGTTGCCCAGGGATCTATCCGTGTCTTACGACGGGCTACTGGGACTAGAGATGCCAGATGAGTCGCGCTTGATCGGATATGCGGATGCGTTGAACAAGCGCAACTTAGGCTAGGTATGCTAATGCGCCGAGTGAGGGACTGGATGACTGCTCGCGGGTTCAGTTTAGCACTGTAGAAAACCGAAGTGGTCATCTTGACAAGGAAGAGAATCCCTAGAGTAAGGATGATCAGTATTGGAGACATACAAATCGAATCGAATCCAGCGATGAAGTACCTGGGGCTACTGGTCGACGCATAGTCAGAATTGCTGTAGCCAATGACTTCAGAAGCTTCTGGTGTATGTGAGTAGCATAGTCCATACTTTTTAGAATCTTTTAAATATTTAAAGATCCGTTTGACTGCGTTCCAGTGACTCTGGTTGTAGCAATTGAGGAATCTGCTCACCAAACTGACTGCGAAAATTATGTCGGGCCGACTCACTGTAGCCAGATGCATAAGAGCGCCCACAGCTTCTCTATATGGAACGTTCTTCTCGTACTCTCCATCTCCCTTCTCTAGCTTCATGTGAGGGTCGACTGGAACAGTATTAGGATTAGCATTATTCATTTCAAATCTGTTTAATATTTGTTCTATGTATTTAGTCTGATGTATGAATATGCAGTTAATAAATCTTTCTATTTGCATTCCGACAAAATTACTTGTAGTTTCCAATATTTTAATCTCAAATATGTTTTTCAGTTCTCTTATAAATTCATTCAATGCTGATTCATCACTTGAGAATAGGAGACCATCATCAACATAGAGACACAGATATCATTTCTTCTTATTGAGTTGACCAATGTACACACATTGATCGACTTTACTATTATCTTTTCAGTGTAGAGTCAAATTTGGCATTCCAGCAGCGAGGGGCTTGTTTTAACTCTCATAGTGACTTGTTCAGTTTACATACCATATTCACCATGGTCGAACCCTTCTGGTGGAGTCATAAATATGGTCTCTTCAAGTTCCTCATATAAGAAAGCTGTCTTGACGTCTAGTTGCATTATTTTGAGATTATTTTGTACAGCTACAGATAGTAACAATCGTATTGAATCATACCTGACTGTTGGAGCAAAAATTTCTTGGTAATCAACTCCTACAGTTTGTGCATATCCTTTTGCACATAGACGTGATTTATAACGTGGACCAGTTGGTTCTTCTTTTATACGGAATACCTATTTGCATCCAATTGCTTTGGCATTTGGGGGGTTTTTCTACCAATGTCCATGTGTTGTTCTCCTGTAGAGCATCCAGTTCTTCAGTGATAGATTTTCTCCATTTTTCTTTGTTTGCCGATTTTATATCATCTAAATTAGTCTTTTCCTTATTTTTCTTTCTTGGTCTCAGGGTCATTTTGCTGACTGGAGGACTATCAAGATCAATGCTGGTGTCCGGAATGTATTCACTGTCTGAAGAAGACGGGTTTTCGCGTACAGTGTCATTAGTACTTGTAGTTGAATCCATCTCTGATTCAGAGTTGTTACTATTAACTTCTTCTTTATTTGTTTCAGGTTTCTTCTCAGATATTTCTACAGGAACATAGTCCCTCTTCACGGTAGATTCAAGGAATGTAGCATCTCGAGTGTTTACCACTTTTCTTGTATTTGGTATTATGAATCGGTAGCCTTTGGTATGATCGCAGTATCCAATAAAGATCATCTTTTGTGTCTTTGGATCCCATTTCTAGCATTTCTCTTTGGGCAAGTGTACCATAGCTTCACATCCGAATAAACGCATATGGTTCACCTTTGGCTTTTCACCAGACCACATTTCTTCTGGCGTTTTAAAAGATAAGCACTTCGTTGGAGAACGATTGATTGCATGTGCCGCAGTATGTATGGCATCAGCCCAGTACATCTTGGGTAGATTGGCATTTAGGAGCATACACTTTGCTCTCTCTACTAGAGTTCTGTTCATGCGTTCTGCTGTCCCATTTTGTTCAGGTGTATACGGTGTGGTCGTTTGATGTACGATGCCAGCGCCTTTTAAATAATCGGAGAATTCCTTGTTGACGTATTCCAAGCCGTTATCTGTCCGAAGGATTTTTATACGAGCACTCAGCTGGTTTTCGACTTCATTTCTGAATTCCTTGAACTTCTTCAGAGCGCCAGACTTGTTTCGGAGAAAGTACACGAACACCTTCTTTGAATAGTCGTCAAGAAATGTTATAAAATATCGGGCACCGCCCATAGTCTGCGTTTCCATTGGCCCACATACGTCGGAGTGAACCGCTTCAAGAAGATTTCTAGCCTTGGAGCCTTCACTTTTGAAAGGTAGTTTTGTTTGCTTGCCTTCTGTACATGTTACACATGTGATTGCAGGTGCTTTTGTTCAGAAAACGACATGGTCAGTGTTCTCTGTCATCTTCCGTAGACTATTAAAATTCAGGTGTCCCATTCGTTGGTGCCACAGGTAAAAGTCTGGTTCTTCGACATCAGACATGCATGCATAGCCTTTTCCGGGCATATTCAGCCGGTACATGTTGTTGATGACACTTGCTGTTGCTGCTATCTCATTTCTTCTGTTCATAATAACACAGCCGGTTCTGCAAAACTCAACTTGGCCACCACTGCGAATAATTTGACTTACGGACAATAAATTTGTTGCGAGTTCGGGAACAAGTAATACTTTTGTAAAAAGCACCTTCCTGTTTTGACCTTCGTGGTCCAAAAACATCTAAGCTCACTTCTCCTGAGCATTGCGCGGGTAGTACTTTGTTGTCTGCGACTCTAATTTTCTGTATGGCAGGAGCCGTCACATTTTCAAGCATTTTCTTATGTCTTGTCATGTGTGAGGATGCACCGGAATCCACGTACCAGGCGTCATCTTGGCTGGAGGTTGCCACAAACACAGCAGCATAGGAAGAACTGCTTGTTTTTCGTTGAATATCCTTCGTCTTGGATTTGCATTCAGAGCTTTTATGGCCATACTTGTTACAAGAGTAGCACCACGGACCCTTAGTTTGTTTCTTATAATTGTTTTTAAATTTCTTAGTGACTGAGAACACTGTTGAGTCACTTTCTGTTTGTCTAACGTCTTGCAATAGTTTTGATTTCACAGAGTCTGAGGTTATCTTCATGCCTGAGCTTTCAAAAGCAATTATCATTGGTTGATAGGATTTTGGTAGACCGGGGAGCGGCAGTCATTCATCGTCTACTTGGAAGCCAATGTTTTTGAGCTTGTGAGCAGTGCACATAATTTTGCTAACATATTCCTCTACGTTTTGACATGCAGTAAGCGAGGTATTACAGAGATCACGCAGCAGCCCAACACGGCTTGTCAGCCCAGAGTCATCGAATACTTTCGATAACTTGGCCCATACTTGCTGTGCAGTGCTAGCCTCTTGTATGTGCACATAATTTATTGGGTCAACCAGTAGAATTATCTTAGCTTTTGCCCTTGTATCTCGTTTTGTGTCCACTTCGACACCTGTGGCGGGTTCTATGCAGTCCCACAGCTCTTCATGCTGTAGATATGTTTTTACAGCAAATCGCCAGGTTGCATAATTATTTCGACCGTTTAACTTTTCAATTAATGCCAATTGATTATTTGCTGCCATTTTAAGAACTCTTAGTTCAGTTATCACGAGAAAACAGAGAAAACACTTTGCAGTTGTTAAATTAGAAGTCACGTTTTTGCGTTTTAGGTTGTGTTCACTATTTTTCACTGTAATGTTTATTCCACTGAAAGTTTTTCCATTGATTCTATTTTTGGGCTTTGTTGGGCTTTACTGGGCCCATAACCTGATGAAATAATTGAAAATATATTTCTACTTTGCAAGGAAAAGTCTTTTATTTCAGTATTAAGGCGCGATTAACATTTGCATGTCAAAGTCACAGAACGTAGAGAGTTGAAGTTGATAGGGAGCGGTCAAGTTCAGAAAAAGTCAAGACAGAGTTGAATAAAGGCGTGAAATTCAAATTATGATTTTAACAAAGAGTCTAAATTTTCATATGAATGGAATTACTACTGTAGCTATATTATATTCAAGACGTCCATATGATAGTTGCATCAGATATATACCCTGAAAATTTATCTGTGGGGGATATATTATGTCTTCTACGAGTGAATATATCTAAAACAGATATAATTGTATCTGCTGCAGGTATACTTTCAAAGAGTTTTTTTCAGTGTATGCACCACTTTTGGCGTGCAACCTCTGAGGTTCTAGCTTCTAGCTAGTCTGCAGAGTTATTTAAAACTGATTCCAGCCGGTAGTTCGATGGGGTCAGCATTTTGCGCTCCGCTCCCGGACTATAAAATTTGATAAAACATTCTTTGAAGCCTCTGGTCTTTTTTATTTCATTCAAACACCTCTCGGCTAATTTAAGACTGCAAAGCGGTTAAAAAACTAAAAAAAAAATTTAACTTTCTAATAGAAATAATCATATTTTATATATTCCCTTATTTCTATCAGATATAGTTGAATATATCTTTCTAAATTAAAACAGTTTTGCCAATTACCAATAAGAGAAATTGAAACATTTTCATCCATTCACTATGATACCAAATTATTCCCGCACGTAGATTTCCTCTTCCGGCCCACGAGCAAAAAGCTCTCGCAATTTTTCCATTAAATTTATTTCTTCGTCGCTTGTAAGTTTTCGAAACACTGCACTGCGGACCCTCGGGCCGTTTGTCGTGGCTTAAGCTTGTGATCACCCCCGATCTGTAAAACTGGTTCGCCGCGAACCAGTGTTGTGTTCACTCAAGTTTTTCATCGGAAAAACCATTTGTATCTTTAGTTAGCTTATGAGTCCCGATCCGTAAAGCGCCCAAGCGCGCATCTACAATCTATAGGATTTCCAAGTGGCTTTCGGATGTGTCGCGCAGCTTCAGATAATAAGCTTAAAACAAAACGATGAACAACCTGTGCAAACGTTTTTTATCTTTTCCGCGATCGTAAAAACGCGAAAAATGTCATCTCGAATATGATGAAGTGCTCAAATAAAATTTTTTCGCCAATCTGCAATCATATTATATAAAACAAAGGCTGTGTGCAAACTTATTGTGTTTTATAATTTTTTTACGGTTTGTGGATTTTGGTGATGTGAGTCCGGAAAAGATATAATGTGTATACTCGTATGTGAGTGAAGTGAAAAAAAAATTATGCAAATTTTTGACGAAGTAGTGAATTTATGAAAAATGAGGAATAAATGTTGATCATCTTAGTGCGGTCTAAAGGAGTGTGTATTGACTGTTTCGTGGAAATACCTACGCTAAATTTGGATTAATATATTTAGCTACAAGCTTCCCTACTTGGAATTTTGTTTATTGCAATTGTGTACAATTTTGGTGATTTTGAATTTAAATATGTATTTCGCCCGGTCATACAATGACTGATTTAATTTGCTCAACCTTGTCTGAGAGCTACTTTTATGTATACGCAGGTTCATTTACATAGAAATTAAACCATCATGCAAATGGCGAAGTTAATGCAACTCCGCCAACAGGTTGGAAACGTGATAATAACAAAAGCAGAGCAGCTTTTCCAAGGTCAAAGTAATATAATGTAAATGTATCTTTCGCGAGATCATCATTCGCTCATGTTTTTGCGACGATTTCGATATCCGTTATAGGAACCAAACGGGCATGTTGCTTGAAAATTCAATTAATATACGACCTTCAGCAATTTCAAATGGATATCTGGGTTTAAGATTTCTTATTTGGCTCCAAGATTGCTAACTAGAACCACAATAAGGAGTTAAGATTGAGTTGGCTTTTAAGTTTGATTTTGGTTGGCATGGTTACTCATGGTTAAATTAAACTGGAATAACGAGTCTCGTTAATAGAATGGCCTTTGCTTAATGCCACCATTTATTACTAAGTAGAATATTTTTGATGACGTGATTCTTAAGAGAAAAAATAAAGTTGTGAAATAACTCTTAACACCCACTTATGAATTTAAGATTGAAGTTGGAGTGCCGGAAGGGTTTATTAATCCTCCGTTCGATATTTTTCGGATTCTTTCAACTTCCTCTTTCTTACAATGGCAAAGAATTTGTGTCATGGATAAAATTAATGTGTGATAACATTGCAACAAACTTGGTTAACTTAAAATTTACTAAACCAAAAATCAATGCCGGCTGAATTTCATCAATACTATTCCAAATCAAAGGAGCATTCCATTTCGCTCTAAACTAGACTGCCAACAGAATACATAAGTTTAATAAATAAATCAGCTTCCTGAAGTTGCTTATTTCTAAAGATTGCAAGAATGTCAAAATAAAAATTGCTTCTAAATTATTTAATTTAAATACCACTATATTCCCACAAGATGATAAAACGTTTTGACCGACTTCCATTGGAAACTAGATTGTAGCTTTCATCAGAATACATTTTTTGGCTTTTTTGTATATGCCCACACATGGCTTTTGAAGGAGGATAGGAGGATGTTTAGGTTTTTCACTAGATAATGGATTTTTTCTCAATTGGATTCATGAAAGAAATGAGACCGAAGTAATGAGATTCAACTGGCATTTATTTCTTAGATATAATTGCTAGCTGAAAATATAAGTATGATGATTACATCGAATAACTTCTTATTCATTTATTTTTTTTTTTTGAAAAAAGTGAAAACTAGTATTTTCTAAACAGAAAAAAAAACCTGTCGTGACCACGGTATGCATACACGATGTATAGCCGCAGTATCTTGAGGCTGGCTAGTGACCAGCCATCAGGGCATTTTCAAGACAACATTCTGCCCGTGCCAGGCAACCTACATAAAAAGCCGAACACATGGGAGGTGAAGAAAGAAGAGAGACCAACCTGCGAAATGAAAATAATTTAACTTTTTAGGATTTTTAGGATTTTTTATTATTTACAAAACCCTATTGAAATCAGGTTTGTCTGCCCGTCTGTTCATCTATGTGCCACAGCGGTTTGCTCCGAAACTATAAAAGCTACATACACCAAATTTAGTATTTAGGTCAAAAGTAATGACCCGTTGAAAATATGGGTAGAAACATTTTTTATAATGTTTTTAAGGAGAGAGGGGGCAAAGGCACCCTTAGCAATTTTACTTACCGAAAGGAATCCTGTGGGGTCTGATTTGAGTTGGCTTTACTAGCAAAATGGGTTTCTCCTATATGTTACAATAATAAATGATAAATAGTGATTATAGCATAAGCTAGAGTATACTTTATAGATTGCGTAAATTTAAATCACAAAACTCAATCGCAAGCTTAAAACTCATCGTGTGTTTCTAAAATATTCATAGGCTAGTGTTCGAATTTGATTTAAGCTCAAGTTAAAATCAATGATATGATTCAACTGATTATAAATACGCGCCATTCTTTCGGTTGGCTGATGCATACCACACTTTTTCCGAGGAAAATCAACATAAACGGATTGCGTTGAATACGAGCATTATTCTAGTGTTAAACCTTACCAGCTTCAATAGCTTAGAATATCTTGTTCATTGAGGAGCAAATAAAATTACATTATCTACTTTCCTTCGCATATAAAATAATGGCAACCTCTGCAACTGGAGTCAGACTTTGTACGACTGCAAAACATCATTGGACTCTAGGGAACCAGAAATTTTTTTTGTATCAATTCTCATACTCATACCACCGATGTATACTCAGTTGTCGATCGAAAAAAGAGCGATTTTCTACTTCTTCGTAGCACTACAGCCCCTTTCGGGCCTTCGTTTCCTGCAACAAGCGCCTCTCATTGTCCCAGTCCATTGACCACGTCCTCCATTTTTGAAATCCGATAAGTGATGAGCTGCCTTCTTCGATCATGGCAGACCAGCGTTTCCTTGGTTTCCAAACTGGTCTCCGCCCTTCAGTTCCCCCAACGAATATCTTCTTAGGTAGCCGCTGTTCATCCATACGATTCACATGGCCAGCACATTGCAGCCTCCGCAGTCGTACAATCGTTCATCAAAAATTTCATACAGCCCATGGTTGTATCGAATTTGCCGTTGGTCCCCGTCTATTTTCACTCCAATTATCCGCCTCAGAACTCGTCGCTCAAGGCGTTCAATAACTTTGCGGATGCTTGGGTTAGGGTCCACGTTTCACATCCATAGCATAGGTTTGTATACTTGGAGCTTTGTTTTCCTGTGTATACAGTGGGTCTTCAAAATCGTCGAAACAGATATAAAAATAATATTTGTGAATTCTTCGGCATGTTTAGTCTTTTTCATTAGCATTTCTTATTATTTTTCCGCCCAAATACACAAATTCGCCCACATTTTCGATGTTGTATTCGCCAGGTGTGATATTTTGTGTATTTGAGGTATTCTTCTTCGATTGCGTCATGGGGTTTGTTTTATTCTCATTGATTTGTAGCCCTACTACTTTTGCTTTGCTGTCGAGTTTCAGGAAAGTTCTTTGGCGGTTGCTAACGGCCGTGACAAAATATTGATGTCATTCGCATAGGCTACTACGTGGCTCGACTTGTATAATAACGAACCTCTTATATCAACATGTAGCTTTCTTATGACGTATTCCAGAGCCAAGTTCAATAGCAATGGGGCCAGCCCAGCTCCCTGCTTTAGTCCGATATTTGTGTCAAAGGCGTCGGTGAGTTGGTTATTGAAGTGGTCTTGGGAGGTTGTGGCCGTCATTGTCATTTTGATAAGATGGACTAATTTGGTTGGGATACCAAAGCAAAGCATTATTTGGTACAGTACCCTACTATCAATACTTTCGTATGCTTTCTTACAGTCAACAAATATGTTGAGCTTGCAACATTTTTCAAGTACCTGCTTGACTGTAAATAATCGGTCTATCTACATGCTCTGAAACCAACTTGATACTCTTCAGGAATACTTTTGGCGTATGATCTGATTTTATTTTCTAAAGTTTTGAAACGTATTTTGTACGGCGTGCAAAGAAGTGATATGCCTCTATAGTTTTCGCACTGTAACTTGGCACCTTTTTTGTGCGTAGGGAATATAATTGATGGGAATGTAATTGTTTGGCTCTACTCGTTCGGCATAGGTTCTTGTTACCAAATGTGCTGGATGGCTTTCTGAACACCGCTGCACTGGAACCTCATCGATACCCAGTGCTTTATTATTCTATTGGGTTCTGATGCTGGTACAAACATCCTCCAGAGTTGGTGGGGCCAATGGGAGCTTTTCGGGAATATCTATAGGCTCCAATGCTCTGGAGCTGTGCGATGGATTTAGGAGGTTCTTGAAAGATGGTGGTCATCTTTCCTTCATAGTGTTTTCATCAGCGATGATGTTGCCGACTTCATCACGGCAGAGCGTGGTCTTGGGCTGATAACCTCGTGTCAAGCTTTTCACTACTTTGCATGCTTGTCTTGTGTTGTTGCTCGGTAGACATACATCGAAACTTCTCAATGGATTGTCATAGTATTTTCTTTTTAGAATTCTAATTATCTTATTTGCAACTCTTCTGAGATTTTCATGCTCTTCTCTTTGTCCTGGCTTTGCTTCAAAAAGTAAGGTGACTTTTCAAATTTCGCGGGCAACGTACATTTCATTATCGATTTTTTTATTTTTTTATGTTGGTAAGCTCGTCAAGAACATGTATTTACAGTTTCTGCTGTATAATATGTTCAGTTTGTTTGTGAGAGGCATAACGGCTAGAAGTGTTTTGCGTGCTCGACGATTTTTTGCTATAAAAAAATGGATCAAAGGTCAAGAATTTTTTATTCAAAAACAACACCACAATCATGAGGAGATAAAGACTGCATCGCTGGAAGAGCTCGAGACTATACCAAAAAGTGCTTATGAGAAGTGCTTCGAGGATTTGAAAAATCGTTGGCACATGTGTATTGATTACTTTGAAGGGGACAACATAAATATTGAAGGATAAATAAATATTTTTTCCTAAAAATACAAAGTCGCCTTGCTTTTTGAACACGCCTCGTATATTGCTTGCACGCCTGATTCTTCTTCATCATCGAACCAATCAGAGCCAAGGTCTTAATCGCTGCTTTCACTTCCACCCATGGCTCGTTGCTTGTTTTCAGCGATGTGTAATAGGTTGGGAGCTAGCTGGTTGTCGAGGGTCTCCGTTCGTTCTCATTTCGGCCACAGACGCCGTTTGGAGCCTTTTGTTGTCGAATTTTCGGAGAGGGCTGGTCTTCGCCGAATACGTTTTTAACTTACGATATCGATAGGTTAGTTTGATCAAGTAATGATCTGAGTTACAATCGGCTCCTCAGTATGTACGGACGTCAAGTATGCTCGCGGCCCAACGTTTTTGGATCAGAATAAGGTAAATTTGGTTTTGAGGGTTGCCATCCGGTGATACCCAGGTCATTCTATGTATGCGTCGATGTGGAAAGCAAGTCAAACGTATGACTAGATTTCTGCTACATGCAAGGTCAATCAGGCGCTGCCCGTTGTCATTTGTTTCATCGTGGAGGCTAGAGGCAAGATAGCTCAATGCCAACCTTAGCGTTGAAATCACCCAGAATTATTTTGGTGTAGTTTGTAAACAGTAAGTTGACAGTCTTTCCAGGTGATTGTAGAACTTTACCTTTGTTTCTTCGGTCGAGGCGTGTACGTTTATCAGCTAGATTTTGAAAAATATTGCAGTTTTACAGATCGCACACAACCGTTCGTTGACTGCCTCAAAATCGATAACGTCCGATTTGAACTCCCTATCCACAATAAACGCTACTCTGAATTCTCGCTTTCTAGCATGCTTGCCACTTTTAAGTATTGTATGCGATCTCATATCTTGAATATCACTTCGAGTCCAGCTCGTTTTCTGGATTGTCAGTACGTTTAATTTATATTGATTGGCCTGCTGTAAAAGATCCTCAACAGCGCCAGGGTAGTTGAGTGATCTGACATTCTAGGATCCAATGTCATAGTCCATTTTTCGGATGCGAGGTCGTTGCCGTAGGTAAAATCCATTCCAAGATTCTGTTGCAGGTTTCGAAACAATGGGTTTTGCAGGGACGGGGAGTTCTGCTCTCGCCCAACCTCCATTCCGGTGGCATGGCTATTACTTCGATTCCGTTATCAGGTGCGGAAGGCTCGTCTTGACCCTCTTACATCATCACAAAGGAGGTGTAAGCGGAATTTAGTAGCAGAGCTGTAGACGTATTTGCAGTTATTAGTATTTCTCGGCTTTTAGTGTCTCATCATTGGGGAACCATTAAACCCAATGTGTGACCCCGATACAGTTCGCTTCCATTTAGTCGTGGGATTTAGGATGAGAAACCAGGGAAGTTGTGGTTTGGGGAAACAAGGGAATCCCTCCTCCTTTCACAAATGGGCTTGGAACCGCCTACGGTGGAGTCAGGTGGAATTATTAGAAGCCTTATATCCTTTAAGGCGGTAAGCAGTACTAGAAAAATCTGATTAGAATGTTGTGTAGACCCATGAATAATTTCAAACCTAGGTAATGAAAATTTATAACGTTCTGTTTGTGCAGGATATGGGTGTCAATGGTCTGACACAAGTGGCAGCGAGCTATAAAGAAGACTGAGCTTAGCTGACTAGCATCGCTTGATGACCGCATACGCGTGCTTGTCGGCTAGCTATCTTCGGGATCATATGGGGCGGGTTCTTGTCGCACCACGAAGTTACACTACAAAATATTTATCTCGCGTACTCTACCCTACAAGACATTCCGATTAATTTTCATTGCCTTTAGAAATGTTCTATTATATGTCAATTAAGCTTCTTTAAAGTGATTCGAAAAATTTTTGTCTGTTAAAAGTTGGCAGAGACGGAGGCTTGAAAATAACGCAAATATTGTACAAATGGCAACCGTTACTTACCCTGAAAAAGATCGTTGCATTACAATGGCAATATCAAACTAAAGATGTTAAAGTGGCTGAATTAAACCACTCAGCGCTGCCTAAAGGATGGAAACTTAGCGGGCTAGTTAACTTAAACCTAGTAAAACCACAAACTAATTAGTTTAGACGGGCTGATCAGCTTCTCTTTTCAGGAGCAGCCACTCCTGATCACCACGGGGCTATTCGGCTGCTTATATTGATTACACCTACCACCGTCCTAAATCTCTACAAAACTCTTTACAAACGCTCCTCACTATTTCTTTAACCTTATCGATTCCATCAAAGCTAAAGTCCTCAAGCGGTGTCTAGGACTCCCGTGCAATACTGCTAAAGTACATGTTTTCGAAATGGCAGGAGAACTTATGACTGAATACAGAGCTGAGCTAGTGACCGCAAGAGAACTGAGCAAGTACTTTTACAACAGCTTTTCCAGCTCAGCCTGCAGCTATGTATTAGTAGATCATAAATTGAGGACCTGCTTTAACAACATAGTCCCATTCGATATTACCACCAGACCACGTAATTTCAAGGTACATCTTGAGACTAGCAAGCCCAAACACGAAATGAATTGAACGATAAACTCAATAATTACGTTAATGACCTGAATAGAAACTTGAATCTCGTTTACCTTACTAACGGTGTTAAAAATATATTAGGGGCGAATGGAGCCTACACTAACCTCACAAAAAATTAGGCAGCTTTGAGAAACACGTCTCAGCTTTGAATGCAGGACTGCATGCTATCCTTGCAGCCCTAAACGATTTAGCTGTTACTACTTCCACCAGCATTGATATTTTCTCTGATTCTATTACAGCACTATTAAAGTGCGATCATAATAGAAATCATAAAAGGGTTGTTAATGACATCTGGCAAGTGGTTAGGAAATATCTAAATACGAGCTTCAATTTCCTCTGGACTCCTGGGCAAAAAAGGGATTGATGCAGTGGCAGAAGTCATTGACTTTGCTAAAGAAGATGTCCAAAGGGACGCCATTACACATATACTACTACCTGAACAGGAAGACATTATGAACATGATCGCTACAAGACTGAAACGTAATTGGACAAATCGTTGGCAAGAAAAAAGACAGTGGTTTTCCGATATTATCTGGAAAGGAGCCCACCATTTAAGGGGTGAAAACCATGGAAAACATCTTTGCCTATAAGCAGAGTTTTCTGTTACATAACCAGTATATCCTATGTATACTGGCATGAACTGGGAGCTCGATTTGATGTGTATCCTATATAAACCATCAAGGCTCCCGGGGGGAGACCTTACTGTATGACACTTACCTGGTACTATTTTCCATTTCAACCTAGATAAAAAAAAACAAGAGTTGATTTGATTGAGTAATTTTATTTCCTTGTGAATTTACACGTTACTTAAGTTTGTAATGTCTATATTTTCGGTATTTCTTGGTATTCTTTGAAAACTTATGGCGATATATATTGAATAAGGCGCCTTTGAATTTCACTTAGACCTGGAATTCCTTGATGTTGGCGGGACTTCCCGCGCTTTCCATGTGAGCGTTAGCCTGTAGAGGGAACCAGCAAGACGATCTTTTGCATCGGGGTGGTCACACGGCGTGAAACGCCAAACTGCCGGCTGAGGTTCACGGCTCAAGCCAACACCTCACACCTCACCATTCGATTGTAAATGACTGTGCCCTGCTAACGCACTGCTAGGATACAACTGGAACATTACTGAAAAACGCATCGCAGAGTTGAATCCCTACTTATATGCCAGAACTCTGTTTGTATTCGGTCGCGGAGCGAGCTTTGGCTCCAATTTTCTCCGAAATCTGCTGAATATGCGCACACGTGAGCTCCCATTCCACAGAAGCTTTTCCTCCCCGTCTCGTCTCGTTAGTACATAAACTGAGAGAGCCAACAAACGAAACCCTCCTAAGGGAAACAGACTTGCGCAAGAGCGAGGAGAGTTTTTGAGCTAATTAGAGCATTCTCCTCTCTGGAGCTTTTGTCTGGCTCATTTGCTACTGTCTATTCCTTCTTCCTCTTCTTCGTTCTTCTGGCTGAATCGTATTTGATTGTGCGATATATGTCGCTGCCGTCTGTTCACCTCCACCGCATACCAGCTATAAGAGGTAACACGCCTTGATCGCAATTTGATAATTCTTATCATGCAAATGAACGTAAAGAGGAAAGCTACTCATACCTTTTAGTATTTATGCTTTTGGCTGGCGACGGCATGAGGCGGCGCGTTTGCGCGTTCACGCTACATCACTACATCGATGTCCCCAAAATTAAGATTTAAGTCTGATGAAATTAAGATTTGAGTCTCCAGTGAGCTCATGTCCTACAATCAACCCCTTTAAACCTTGACCCCCATCTACATTGAAGATGGAAAGCTCATAGAGGTTCCTGTTGTTTTTCCCGCTTAGAAATTCACAGTTTAGACCTTGTCCGAGCACTTTTTACAAAAATGCCATCACATACCGCAATACTTATTTTATTTACCCCACTACGTACACGCTGTATAATTATTGGTCGTTGAGGTTAAGTTTATCTGAAAAGTTACACCACAGGGTTGAGATACAAAGGGAATTCATCCACATTTTTTCTTAGGTTATAGATTAGAGGCTCATAATTGTACTATGGTTAGTTGAAACCTGTATGCTAATGTCGGTTTGACTGTATGTTTCACTTAGGCTCTTGCCAAATGGATTATTTTTACCCTCAAAATTTTTACACTTAAAAGCAAATTAAGGTGCTTCCCTTTCGCTTCTCCTATAACTTTTAATACTAACTTTTGTGTCCCAATTATTATTTTTGAAGGGAGAAGTCAATAAAAGCCTTGATTTTATGGAACTCAACTTGATAAATGTATTGTCAATTCGAAAACATAAAATACATAGAATAGAAAATATTAGCTGTCATTCAAAATAGCGCGGAACACTTGATTGAGATATAAGTCTCCCAAGCTACTTTCAGAAACAAATGTTAAAATCTCCTAGACAAAGCCAAGGATTTTTTTTTTTGATTTGTTAGTTCGAAAAATTGATTCCAGTATTTTGTTTGAGTTTTACAAAAAAAGGATATATGTAGAAAAGTCTTAAAGTCACAGGATGAAGTCTCGTTAAAGATGTACTTCTAGCTGACGTTGCTAGTTTGATCGTCGCAAAATTTATTAGCTCATGGATTTCAACTGGGGCCGGTTGTTCATCATGTCTGAGATTTCCGGGACCAGGAATGTTAACCAGATCACCAAGATTAGGGTATTCAATCGGTTACTGAGCTTCGTCTGATTTGGATTATGCGTTGTCAGGAATTTCGGGGACTCTTTCTAGGTTACTTGGAGGCTTAATCCTTGAGGTGGGCATTTGGTCGATTTGTCCTTTTAGCGTATATCCGTCATCGTACCTGACCTGGTAGTATAATTGACCAAATTTGGCGATAATGGTCCCTGGTTTCCACCGATTTTTGTTGTTGCTGTAGTACCGGTCTCCCACGCTGAGTTGTCAAGCTGCCCTGTTCGGAGTTGACGTTTTTTTGAAAAACTGTCGGTTTCAGGGCGTCCAATTTGTTTCTGATGGGTTAATGCAAAGACATTTCGGATGAGTCGATGCAAAGACATTTCGTATAACCTATTGCACATTATGGCGACAAGGTATCTGGAGAAACTGTCCTGAAGGCATCAGGGGAAACTATCCTGAAACAGTTTAAAAATTAGTTCATCCAACCCACTGTATCGAAGGCTTTCTCCATATCAATGAGACACCCTCGAACACATTCCCTGTTGTTTAGTTTCCAACAGATGTCTGAGGTTACTTTCGTTATCGCATGTATGGCCAAATGCCTGACACGAAAACCAAATTGGCAATTCGGCATCAACTAATATTTCCCAATTTGGGCGTTTAATGCGTTGGTCTGTATCACTTCAAACACCTTGCTGATGTTAGGCAGCAAGCTGATTGGGCGATAGCTTTTAGGGCTCGAGGATTCTTTTCCTTTCTTCAAAATTGGAAATACCTTGGCGTTTTTCCTCTCATTTGGGAAATATGAATTACTCAATATGCAATAATTCCTAATAGCAACCTCAGACAAATGTCGGATAACTAATTTGGAATTTCGTCAATACCACATGATTTCTTGTTGTTCAGCTTGCCAAATCAATGAGTGAATCAATGAGATTCAGATGTCAATGTTTCATTAAAACGAAGAAAAGATTTGCCGTTCAGGCTTGATTTGAAGTCGGAAACTTTTGCTTCATCGACCTCTGAAAGTATTTGATTCCCGCTCTCAGAGTTTGGTAGATGAATCAACTCAAAATGAGTTCCAATCCGGGCAAGATTATGCAAATTGACGCATATAATCCTGCTTCCATTTCTATCCGGGGTCGTACCATCAATTTCGATACCAGCCCTATCGAGAAGATTTATCTCATCACTAGCGACTCCAATATTCGATACCTTCACTCGAGAATTCTTACGGAATAAACTATTCACTTTCATGAAAACGCCATCTGGGTCCTGTGGGCTAATACCCCTCAGGTTTTCCGTTTATTGATTGTTGACCTCACTTGTGATGTACGAAGTGATTAAGTTCCGGGACATTTTTCAGGTGTGATTTCACGAAAGCCAACGAGGGATGGTTGAAGTCCAAAAATCGCCGATATGACGCGTGTGAGAAGAAGCCTTTTCTATCTTTTTAACCTTGCAATGGTTGGTGTTTCATATCTTTCCATTTTGTTTCGATGTCTCATCTTGGGAACTATTTCTCAATCGTTTCCAACGTCAACTTCTCTAACTTTGACAAATAGAGATCTATTTCATCATTAGTTCGATTCCTGTCATTAGGAACCATTGAGCAAGCGTTGCCATCATCAGAAAGAGGACATTCCCCAATCCGTTTTTACATTTCCCCAATCCGTTTTTACTTTTAAATTCAACCCATGATTTTCATGTTGAACTAGAATGAGGCAGACATCATCCTTTTGATGATTGATCTCCATTACGATTGCGTTATGGTCGCTATCGTAAGGAAGCACTTGCAGTTTCCGTTGAGGACTGTTAAAGTTAAATTCAAGCTTGCGTCAGCAATGCACAGGTCCAAATATAAATTTGTCCTAGGGTATATTGGGAACTCCGACCCATATAGATTGCACCTGTATTAGATTTGGTTCTTTGTCATCCACGATTTCAGGAATACATTTCTGGGATTATTTTTGGCGTTGAGCCATGATGTATGCTTGGCATTCAGGTCACCAGCAAGAATATAATAACTATGCCGCCTGTTCAATTTGAGTATTTCAAACAAGGAATTGAACTCCTCCTTGAACTTGAGAACACTTCGACCAGTTGCATAGGCAGGTTATCCCCACCTAGCAGTGAAATTTTGATAACGGACACTTCAAGAGGTTCAAAGCTTTTGAATTCGACTTTTTCAATATTTTGGAAATAATAGGGTCTTCTAACCAATATCCCCGTGCCACCTCTCCCATCACCGTTTACTCTATCGTTCTTTACGAATTAGAAATCCTTTAATGTCATGGAGTGCCATGAACTAAGGTGGGTTTTAGTGAGAAGCTTAACAATGAATTCAAGGAGATAGTCACGCCGATGTATAGTAACAATGGATATGACGTTGATCGAGATGAAGCGAAGTTTTTCGATGGAAATGTGACTGGATGACAAACTATGCTGAAACATGTTGGCCTAAACGTTGAAAGCGAAATTGAATTGAATTGAAATTGTTCTTTCTGAAAGGGATTCAAGCTGTTGGCAAATTGTGAGAAGCAGCTCATTATAGCCACTTACGCTATCTATTTTATTTACATTGTTGTCTGCTGGTCCTCTAGCAGTAAGTGCAAATGATACTCCGGATTTGAGTTGGAAGGTAACATACTGCGATGTACTTGGGTTTATTTTGGGGAAAATTTAACCTTTGCAGCTTGATACTGAGGGCACCCTCGATATGAGGCTGGATGACCAAATATACCGCAGTTAACACAGTATAATTTTTCTTTTGGCTCCATCTGAGCCAATTTGCATTCACTGGGGGGCATGGCGCATTTGGCAGCCGAATGACCGAATCTTTGGCACCTGTAACACTGGTTGACCTCAGTTTTCTGGAGACGCTCCCACCTCACAACTCTAAAGTTCAAGTACCTTACCTGTTGGAGGGCACTTGGACTGCTATCGTTAGAAATTTGTACCAAACAAAATGGTAATATATGCCTTCAACAGTTGATCTTCTCCTGGTAGCAAAATTTTTCACACTAATGGTTTTGACTGCTGGTGCTGCTTCCTGTATTATTTCAAGGAGATCAACTCTATTCTTCTCACAGTCCAGGCTCTTCAACAGGAAGGTCTGATTTTTCCCGCCATTGGCATGTATATGAAGTGGAGAGCTTGTACACTATTAAGAGCATCTTTCGGCAGCTTAAAATCAGCTAGTGTTTTTGTTTTAATTGTGAGTTTATCAGTTGTACTCTCTTAACTTCGAAATTATCGATCTTATACGGCTGCCAATAGCCGAACCATATCACCTCCGCCCTGCCCAAAAACATTAATCGCAGAAACGTTCTCAGTTATATTATTTTTAATAGGAGAATCATCACATTCACACCGGTTGGCTACTTCACTCCTCTTTATTTTTTGATTTTAAGTATTCAATAAAATTATCACTAGGATCATAAATATTACCTATGTTTTCTTGACACTCCATCTCGATGTCCATATCGTCATTCATCGCAGCAAGTACCGCATAGTAATTTGCGCTGTCGTTTGCTCCTCCCGCGCTTAGTATGATATCAGCATCATGGATTGTTGACTTCTTTGTATCTCGTAATGTTGCTTTGTTTGTTGAGCCTTTTGCGAGGCTACTTTTTTTTCGTTCGTCTTGTGTGTTGTCACTTTACTGGACATATTTTGTGGCTTCATCACTTTTGCTTTGTTGACGCTTGTTAATTTCTGGAGTAGTTCCTTCAAATTTGTAATTGAGCTTCATCTCCTCATTTTCTCTAGTAACTCCTGGTTTTTCTTTGTTTATTCTTTCCAATTCGTCGCTTGAAATACGCTCAAGGCTTTCTTGGTAGTTTTTCCATTTCATGATTTTTTCATTTGTATCGTTTGCAATTCCTGGCCCCGGGTCCCCCAGCGGTGAAAAGTCATCGGGCTCCTCCGTGCCCGAGGCGAAAAAAAAACTTTACTTGTTTTTTGGACTTTTTGAGACTTCCTCGCAAGTAAAATCCAGATACTCATTTGAGGACTTAATAAATTTTTTAAAAAATAAACTTCGAATTGGCGTTATTTTAATTCTTAAAAATTGTTGACAGGAGCGATTAAAAACATGTCCATACGCAACCACTCCCACACAATGAGCCTATTTTTCCATTTACTTGCTCGAGTTCTCGTGATGGCGGTGACGGAAGATTCGCGTAGCAATGGTGTTGCCGCTATTAATTTTTTTTGGTCATATCGTTATTTGTTTTATTTGTTTTCTGCACTAACTTAGAAATTTAATTCCAGGCTTATTATAACCGCTTTTCAGACCAACTAGTATAAGTAAATTTGTGATTTTGTTGCTCTCCATATTATTATTAGAGAATTGAAATTTTCTTTTAGGTTCATAAAGCAGAGATCGGGAAAACGTTTTATTGATAATGGTAGCGGTGATAGTGGCGGGGTTTATTTCGGGTTAGTAATAATAATATTCATAAGTTGCGTATAAAATCGTTCCGCACTTATCGCGTTATTATTATTATGAAATTGCTTCTTTTCGTGAAGGTCCCTCGAGTAATTTGCCTCGGCGAGTTGCTCGATAACTACACGCTTCGGGTTAATTTTTTTAGATTTCCAGCTGCCCTGTTCATCGCGCGTACGCAGTCATGTACATGGTAGAATTTCCTTCACCTCGTCGCCAGTTTGTTGTGTCTCAATTATTATTTTCCAAGGGAGAAGCCAATAAAAACCTGGAACTTAACTTGACAAATGTATTGTACACTCGAAAATATAAAATACATAGAATAGAAAATATTATTAGCTGTCATTCAAAATAGCGCGGAACACTTGATTGAGGTATTACACTAACATATCCCACTCCCTTTCTTACTAACAAATATAATATTGTGCCGTCTGTGGGTGCATAAGCCATTCAGCCCCGCTAGCCAGTGCTTTATTTTTTGCCCATGCCATTTTTAGCCGGATGCTTCTCCAGTCATCACGGAATTTTTTAAAAAATGCAATGATCACGGATGCATTATCAAATTCACGAGACGGAAAATTTAAAAATCAGGCCTTATTGGGTACCTTACATAAATTAGTTGCATATTTTATATCACTTTTGCAATAAATGAAATATTCTCCTCAACGTTGAATTTATAAAAAGAAATTATGGAGTAATATTAACAAACGAAGCTCTAGAACCCGCATAATTTCTTACAAATACCGAAGAAAAACTCGAGCGCAAATAATTAACCAACAAAAATGCTACTAATGGCGCCATAGAAAATTAATGTCCTTGTCCAAAGATAATTTAAGATGCAGGTCTGACCAAACCCACTATATTTTGTAACGTATTGCGGTCATAAAACAACTGCACCAGCCTGGGAAGCTTACTAATTTTAAATTCATACGTTGTAACATGTCCGCAAATGAGGTGTAACATACTCGACGGTGTGGTGTAAAAGAATTCCTGCTTACTTGGTGATTCAATAATCACTAAAATTGCTCCGCGTATTACAATAAAGTAAGTGCATTTACAGTCCTATCACTGATATAAAATAAAACACGAATGTGTTAGCCCCATTTTTAAGTGTAACGCAAATTTTATGTGTAATATGTTCACATAATCTGTTGAGTAATGCATAAAAGATGATGCACTTATGTAGACTACGAGTATGTATAATTGGGTGCATAATTTCCATCCAAAAATATTCGCTAACAATTTTTTCAATTTATTAATATTAATTAAATATCAATAAATTAACATCACAGTTATTTGCTTGGATAAAATTGAATATTTGGTGTATTGCTTTACGTGTCAAGTCAGATTATCATTTTCGCATGTGCAGTTCGTTTAGGGTCGCTCAAAACATTATTGTAAGCCTTGATTCGATACGAACCGAATTCTTTTTCCCATATAAATCAGGAAACTCTAACCAAATCATTTGTAACGCTGCACATTAACATACTCGTAACATTGGGCACACTACAATTCATTTTCTTGTTCCGGACCACACTGGCGTGGCTGAAGAAAATTAACGGAATTTTTGCAATAAAATTTATTTAAATCAAATTCAGATGCCAATTAGTGATTTGCCGCAGTGAATTAATTAAAACTCTAAACGAGCTCTTGATCGAGTGGCGATGATGAACTCAACGCTGAAAAATGTTTCATTGCAAAAACTAGGAGGAACAGGAAGAATTTTATCTTCATTGTTTTCTCTTCTATCTGATGATATGTATCTTTTTTCAAGGTGATCGTAGATGTGCCGAAAATTTGGAAAAAATAAACGACTTGCTAATTTCTCATCAATATTTTTTCTTCCTACTCGGTATGGGTGAAGACTGTGATTGAAATTGATTGGAAGCTTTTGATTTTATTCCATCAATTTTATGGAGACGTATCGATCAATTAAGTTATTGGTAATAGTTCTCCGCCATAAATGTCTTCCATTTGATCCGACTGCATAGTAGCCGAAAATCAATGCCTCCTAAAATACCTCGAAGCCTCCAAATTTCATATAATCCTTCATAACCCAGATAAAATCTTTTCTTTCCGAAATAAAACGTCTTACATGGTTACATCATATATTAACAATGACATGTGAAACAACAGTATCCATTAGTTTTGTTGATTTTGCTTCCATACCCGAAAAAATGTGGAAAACATCTGAAGTCGTAATAAAATTTGAAATAAAAAGTCAATTGTATAATTGGGAGGTGGAAATTAATTTTTAAACGTAAAACGTTAAACTTATATGTTTAGATGTCGTTTGAAATGCTCGACGTGTCAAGTCGTTGATGAATAAGTCGGTTAACGTACGATTTTGTGTGTGAATGTGTTGGCGCAGGTGAGGTAATTTATATTTCCACAATAATTGTCTTCATTACACCTCTGGTCTTTTGTGGTTTGGTCTGACTTTGTTTGACTGGTCACTCGCGTTAACTTGTTCACCTTGCGCCGGCATATGCTAGTCAGAAGCTGTGTTGCTTCAGCCATCGCTAAAAACCACTTTATTTTTGAAGTGGAGGAAAGGAAGTTGTCCGTATGTGTGTAATGGCATCATACACTGAAGAAAAACAGGCAGGTAAACGTGTAATTCAATATAAGTGCTTATAAAGCGCGGAAAAAACCACTGGTTCCAAGCCAGAGTATGAAATAGAATGGGATTTACGGAACAATGCCTCAAGTGCTGTTTGACTTTGGAATGAATCTTGTTTGTGGACGTGATGATGTCAGAATGACCGCAGCTTCCTTTTGCTAGACTATACCGGTTGCAAATTTAGGGAAATATCTTACGAAGTCAAATTCAACAATCCTTTGCGACAAAAGCACTCATGGCTGATTTTTGATTGTAAATTGAGGTAAACAGTCTGGCATTTTCTTATAATCCTTATTCCTCAGCCATTTCAACTTCCACCATCTCAACCCATTTGATATCAACAAAGCCCACGACAACGCGCCAACTTCAACAATTTAATATGAGAATATCCTTGAAGGGCTAGTATGCCTTAATTACTCAATTTTTCCATTAACTTTGCATACAATATAAACAGCTTGCCCAATAGTAATCATCATCATTTTCATCTTTGTCATCTCATAATTGCACAAGTCAGAAATGATTCCGCCACATAGAAAGTTGTAATTGCACTTCGCCAAGTTCGCTGTCAATGCCTTTTCACTCTTAATTTATCTTTAATTAAAATTCATCTTTGCACCCCAAGATTTAATTTGTTTTCTTTGAGATCACAGTTATATCATCGCTTATGCATGTATTTAAGGATTACTCGTAATTGAAAGATATCAAATGAATTGCTTTGCTGGATTTTTACGTTTTTTTCCTTCTCCTACTCCTCCCATTACTTCTTACCAGTAAATATTTTTCTTGCTACTTATCTTTAACTGGAAAAAACGATACGCTCCGCTGAAAACGAGTAATTCAAGTAACTGCTAAGAAAATTCCGGTGGGAGGGTAGTTGCTACTGGTGAGCTTTATACTGTTTTGATGTGTGTATGGATATTATTTAGCCTCGATTGACCTTAGCGGCACAAGAAGAAACACCAGTAGCGAACTCTTAAGAGAAGGTCAAGAAGAGTTGAATGCATGTAATTTGGCGGTGCGATAGTGAGTTTCTTAAATATTTTTCTGTGGCTAAGTGAGATGACTTTTGAGTTTTGAGATAAAATTAAAATAAAATCTGGTTGGAATTTACCTGCTTATGGCTCAAAATTCTGGTATTGTTGCGTTATTAAGTGTGTAGGACAAAACAGATTTGCTCAAGCTTGCGGTCAAACGTTATTTGTTTTTTAACTGAAGTTGTAGGTGGTTTTATTGTTCATTATTTCGTAGAAAAACATGAGAAAATCCTTGGTATTATCGTGACTAAGATTGAAACCGGCGAATAAATGTCATGCTAATATTTACTTCAGCGAAACAGCTAATTTCTTTGTGCTTTTTATTGTAAATTTAACATGCGCCGTAGAGTATTATCTTAACATATAATGTTTTGCTACGCCGTGGTATTCACCCCACTTGCAGACAATTTAAATTGCAGAAAGTTTCCTTACCCAAAGTGGCATACTAAGACCTTGTCGCGGTACTCTTTGTGGATAGGGCATGGGAGGATTATTGATAAATGTAACGGTTATGTTTTTAAAGGCTCATGATTTGGTTCGTTAAATCTAATTTGAACAGGTGTAGTGTTAGTGGGTGGGCAATTGCTCGTAAAGGACTTGAAGCGATGTTGAGCTGTCTCAAGGCATAGGCACGACAGTTGAGAGTTTCTTCTTTTATGATACTTACCGTTTTTTTCCCCTGCATACTGCCAGAATCTTACTCGTCGCCGACGAGAGACGTGTAGGGCACAGAAGAAAGTGGGGTATCCAGGATGCCCAACCGTACTTAAGATCCCGATGGCGGAGCCTACGTGCAAGGTGAGAGTCCCTACAATAATAAGAAACTCCCTAAATCGATGGCTGTGTTACAGGAGGTTCCTCGCTCTTCAAACTTGACCTGTCCTTCAGGGGGAATGCTGGTCGACAGGAATACTCTTGGAGGCTTCCATTCTTTAGGGAGTGGCACCCCATAGACCCGAAGATAAGGAACTCGCCGCGAGGTTTCTCCTGCGATGACTGGTATAGAGCCTGACTGACATAGTAGTGCCGAGGTGACAATCGTTTTTGAACGGCTTCAATTCAACTATCATACCGTCTCCGTCCCCGTAAAACCTTGGCAGGCCTCGGAATACGTTCGAAGTTCGCAACATTGGGTTGGTGGTGTAGGTTCCATTAGATTTTCATAAATAGATGGCACCTCAACTAAACAGGCCTTCATTGATCGAAGAGTAAACTAACATTGCATCCTAACAAGTAGTGTACGGGTACTACTGTCAGATTAGAGTGCATTCAATGTAATATTAAAATGTCAATTTAATACTCCCACTCATTTGAAATATTCTTTAACAAAAATCAAAATGTATAATTCAAATCCTAACTAATCGCTCAATCCAAGTCTTCTGATGTTCCAGTTGAACTTGGTTACAGGTAATGGTTTCGGCAGTACGTCTATCAGTTGATTTTCAGATCCAACGTAACGAACTGTGATTAATCCTTGGCTGTATTTTTTCCGGGTGTAATGCAAACGTTTGTTGATATGCTTGGTCCGATGGTGATGTTGAGGATTTTTGATCCAGCGAACCGTATTCAAATTATAGCTTAAAATGCTCGTTGCTTCTGACTGACCGAACCCAATTTCCTTGAGAAGATCTGGCAACTCTATCGCTTCCTTGGTACCTACATAATGCCACATATTCCGATTCCGTGGTGGATAATGTGACTTTAGACTGCAACTTGCTCTTCCAAGTGATGACTGCATTTCCTAAAAAAAACTCGTAAACAGTGTTTGAACGGCTCGACTCGTAGTCACGAGGATGATCTGCATCGGTGTAGCCGACCAACTTGGAATCATTCAAACTCGTAGTGTATTTTATCTTCATCTGCTTCGTATGATTTAGATGACAAAAAATTCGTTTGACTGCGTTGACTTGAATTTGACCAGGCCCATGCATGAAGCGGCAAACATCTCTCACGGTGAATGATATATCTGGTCGAGAAATAGTCACAGCGAACATGAGTGAACCACAAGCCTCTCGGTAAGGGAACCTTACCTCGCTGTCGTTATCTGTGAACGATGTCAAAAATGTACTAACCTCAGCTGGTGTGGATATTGATTTCGACTCTTCCATGTTAAGCTTTCGAACAATCCTGTCAATCCATGATGTTTGGCAAATGCTAATTGTTCTGGCCTCCCGATCGCATATAATCTTCAATCCAACATAATAGTCACAATTTCCCGATATCCTGTCGTACTTGCTTGCCAACTTTTTGTTGCAAATGTCTCCATAAAATACGCATGGATCAGAAACCGACTGCTTCATCTGACATTTCTCCATGAATCCAACAAAGCTGCAGTTCCAAATATGTGACGATTGCTTTAATCCATGCAGACTTCGTTTCAATCGACTAACTTCTCCGTCCTTATGCTCGACGCCTTTCGGAACTTCCATATAAACTAGTTCTTGCAATATCCCGTTTAAGAAAGCGATCTTCACATCAACTTGTACTAAATCCATATCGTAGATGGCTGCCAATGACAAAACACATCTAACCGATTTGTAGCGCGCTACTTGTGAAAAGCTCTCCTTCGCTACTAGTCGCGCTTTGAACTTGAGTGATTCATTGGAGGAGATTTTATTTTAAAAATTCATTTGTTTCCCACTCTGTTTGTGCAATTATATGGCCTCTAGATGCTCTTCCATGCTTCATTTCTTGACTTCAATTGCGTCTCTTTATTCTGTTTTCTGCTCGAAACTCATTGCCTCTTCATACGTTTCAGGTTCGGCGAATATTGCTAAATATCGAGTAGATGCATCGAATGGTACTTTTCGCTTACGGTTGCCATGCAATTGCTTGACGTTAGCCTCTTTATCTGCACTTGAAATTGATTCCAGTGATTTTTCAACTGTTTCACTTTCACCGAAACGTCATTCAAAACTTCATCGCCTACGTTACGATCCGTCTCGATCTCCATGGAGTCAATGAGAAATTTGACGTAGTCGTTCTACATCAGACTCTCGTTCACTACCACACCATAATTGATGATTTTCTTTGAAACTGGATCATAGAGACGATAATTCTTTTATGTGGATTGAAAACCAACTAGCTAGACCTTTTTTGCCTTAGAGTCCCATTTTTTTCGTCCATTGTTCTTCGGAATGTGCATGAATACTGTTGTAACAAAAATATTCAGATGGTCTATATGCGGTTCCTGATCTAACTATCGTTCGAAAGGTGTATGTGTTTTGAATCGTTTGCATTAGTTGTTTGGTTAAGAATGTATACCGCTGATCGAACTGCCTCTGACCAGAGAAGGTTAGGCAGGCCACTTGCAGTTAACATAGTACGTGCTGATTCTTGAACCGTTCTATCATCCCTTTCGATGAATCCATTTTGTTCTGGTGTGTATGGGGAAATCCGATCCATTATTATTTCATGTTTCGCAAAAGGTTTTCAACATCGCTATTCACAAATTCGGTTCCATTGTCGCACCGAATATATTTGACACGAACATCCCAACCATTCTCGCATTGCGACAAAAATTCTTTCAAATATTTATAGCATTCCGATTTTTGTTTCGAAAAGAAAATGAATCGCATGCCCATCGCTTTGTCTTTCAAAAGCATAAAGAAATTCCCACCTCCAATTCCACGCTGCTCCCTACCAGTCGATGTGTATGCGTTCGGATTTCTCCAATCTAAGCGTTCCACTTTATTGATGCGATACTCGATGCATTTTCCCCAAATTGCATTCTTCGCAAAAGAAATCCTTAAGATTAGTTAACGCCATGCCATACACGGAATCAGACGCGCACATATTCTTCATTGTCGCCACATTGACTGTCCTAGTCACTTGTGCCACTTCTCCAAGGAACACGCTGTTGTCTTGGTGTTCGACGCTCAACAGGCACGGTCAATTTTGGAACCAAATCGTTTGAATCCATATAACCCATTGCGAGCAAATCACCAACTTTATCATACCCTTACATCCATTCATTGTCCGTGAAATGCGTATCGCAGCCTTTCTGTGATAGTTGGTTGATGGAAAATAAATTGACTTTGGCTTTTGGAACAAATCGAACATCTTCCGAAATTCGTGTTTCCCATCTTCTGTTAGCCCAAGCTTGAATTTTGATGGTTCCACTATCTTTACCATCCAGATATTCGTCGGTCGCAATCTTTACGCCTTTCGGTCCTCCTATGGCCCATCTCACCACACGAATGATATTTCGATTTCGTCTTTTGGCCTTTCTATGGAATCTTCCGATTATTACCAGTTTCATATTGCGTGCCGCTCCGCCAGCAACATGTTGGTCTGATCACTTTATTCAGCTGATCCAGTGCGTCGATAGTACGGTACTCTCTAATATTATACCGGACCGCTTGAAAATTCTGGAATTTTGGTGCCAAGCTGCTCACAATTCGGCGCATTTTTAAATTATCCGATAGCTGCTCACCCTGGTCTTCCAACTCTGATGCAATCGTGTGAACCTTCGAAACGTACGCATCTGATTCGTCATCATTCAATGATAAACTGGTTCGTCATCATTCAATAATAAACTAAAATAGTCCTCGTACAATGACATTATACGAACATCCCTCTTCTTCTGATGAATACTCTCCAAAACGTCCATGATGTCTCTTGGTGACTTGCAATCCAAAACACTTAGACTCTGCTCGGAATTGGTCGTTGCAAACAAAATTGCCATTGCCTTGCCATCACACTGTGTCCAACGTTTGAATTTCTCGGCATCACTTGCAGCAGGTTTTGGATCTGTAGCATCCACCAAATCAAGCAGTTCCTGACACCGTAGTACCGCGTTCATATGAAACTTCCACATGCGCCAATTTCCACCATCCAATCGATGACTGCTCAAAACCGGCTTGACCGATTTTCGAAGCACATGAAAGCCGACTTTTTGCTGCTGAGTGGGCAACACCACGATAAAAGTTCTGCATCATGGTATCCTGATAAAACTGATACTGTCGCCATTTATGTTTGGAACAGTGATAACCAGACGAAGGGCTGTAGATGGCGGGATGATTTCATGAGGGTTCGGTGCTCATGGATCACCTTCTTTAGTGTGTACCTAATGCCGAACGAACCGATATCAACTTTCCAAGCCAAGCTCAATTTTGGCGGGCGCTGTCTGGAACGCAGACGACTACGTGCTCATTGTGGGAGACTTCAACGCTAAAGCAATCGAATGGGGCATGCCTCAAACAGGTCCGCAGGGAAAAGAATTCTAGAAATGGCGGCCAGGATGGCGGACGTCGAGCTTAATACCGGAAGTACGCCGACTTTCGGCCGTATTGGGTGTGCATCGGAGTCCTTAGTATGGAGGATACACAATTAGAGAGTATTAGAGGACTACTCAACCAGTGATCGTCAGTACATTCTGCTTGAGATTCGTGATGTTGTCTCCTGATGTCCGTGCTCTCGACGCCCTACTATTCCGTGGAGCATCGGAGGATGGACGTCGAGAGACCCGTGGTGATGCTCACAGCAGATGCTCCGCTGCAGGGTGATTCGCAGGCGACGGAAGAACTGGCAGCTCAAGACGTGGTGAACACTATGAGCAACATCACGACTACTTGCAGCACTTCTATGCCCCATCGAAAACCCCGCCACAGCAAGCCCTCGGTGTACTGGTGGTTGACTGACATCGCTGAAAAGCAAAGGGAATGTCACAAGCTTCGGCGTGAGGCTCAACGGGCGCGGAACAACTGCGAAGCAGCAAGGATCACTGCTGGCACGGCTTAGTGGATTGCATCTTCGTATCCGATAATCTCTGATTCGGTGGTGAGGGCTGTTGCAGGCGTGATACCTGTTCCCCTCCTTGCTAGAGAGCGCCGTGATATTTGCCTGCGTCAAAATGAGGATGCGACAGAAACGGCTGCCCACGAGAAGACAAAGCTCTCACTCATCGATTGGCAGCAGTCTTGGGTGCAATGCACGAAGGAAAGGTGTACTGCTTGCCTCATCTCAGATCAAAGAGACCGTGGCTAAATCGAAGGCATGGTGAGACTGACTTCTATCTGCCCCAGCCTTTGAGCGAATCTGGGTGTTTTCAGCCTGACTATATATTTTGCCTGCCACACATGTACAGGGAGACGATGCTTGCCACACATGTACAGGGAGACGGGAGAGCTCAACCCGGATAGTATCGCCGCGTTGATGTTCGGATCAGTTGACATATAGAACCATGTGGCACATTATGTCTAAATAGTCCTAAAAGAAAAAGGCACTCATCAAGTCAAAGTCAAAAGGACTTTATTCAATACTAATCATTATCAATTTTCAAAGAATATAAAGCAAATTCCAAACAAAAAAATACTAAAACATATTGTCCCAAATGGCTCTCTAAATTTATACATTATTAATTCAATACCTTGTACCATAAAAAAACTATATCAAATTAAATTTAATTAAAACTATTACATATTTTATTATTTAACTGGAAAAACCTACCAACACTATTCAAAAATTTTTTCTATTTTCAACACAACAGTGAACTTTTATCCTACGAGTACAGCTACAGGGGTTTCCAATAAGAGGTGTTATTTTGATATCAAAAGAAAAATGCCATTTTTTAATATAAATGATCGGATATTTATTTCATTATAAAGAAGCAGGTATGCCGTTAATAGTGAAAAATAACATCAGGCAAATGGCCACCATATCCTTTTTATAAAATTTTCCATAACGAAATTGCAAAGTGGCTGCCCTATGTCCTCGATAGCCTCACGACCTCCATCTTCGAGGTGTTGAATCGACGCTGGGCTGTTGGCGTAGACCTTCTCTTTCACGTGGCTCCAAATGAAGAAGTCGCAAGGTGTTAATTACAAGACCTCGGTGGCCAATTGTGATCACCTCTTCGAGAGATAATACGGTCCGGAAACTTTTCCCGTAAAAGATCAATGGTTTCGTTGCTTGTGTGGCCCGGGCGCTGTTTTGTTGAAAGTAAAGGTCATTAATCATCTCTCGATAGCGCAATCCATACACCGTAACTGTTGCTCCACCCTCATTTTCGAAAAAGTTATTTCCAATGACTCCCCCGGACCATAAACCGCACCAAAAAGTTACACGTTGAAGATAGAGAGGCTTTTCAACAATAACTCTTGGGTTTTCCGAGCCCCAGATGCGACGAATTTGCTTGTTGAAGAAGCCACCGAGGTGGAAATGGGCCTCATCACTCAAGATGATTTTTCGATGGAATTCAAACAAGAATCGAGCTCCTCCTTGAACTTAAGAACATTTCGACGAGTTGCATCGGCAGAGATAACAAAGAGGTTATGCTCACCTGGCAATGAAACATTGGTAACAGGATACTTCAAGAAATTCAAAGTTTTTGAATTCGAATTTGGAAAAATAGGGTCTTCTAACCAATATCCCGGGGCCATCTCCTCCATGACCGTTCACGCTATCGTTTCTTACGAATCCAAAATCTTTGAAGTTCATTGAGCGCCACGAATTTAGGTGGATTTCAGTGAGAAGTATGATGTCGGGCTGAATTCAAGGAGGCAGTCACGTCGTTGTAGAGTAACAATAGATTGACGTTGATCGAGATGAGACGAAGCTTATCCATGGTAATGTGACTAGCTGGCAAGTTATTTTGTGATATTTGAAAGGTCTAAACGCAGAAAAAATGTTTTGATAAAGTTCATTGTTGCAACTTACATTATTTGCATTATTGACAGTATTTTCTGCTGGTCCTCTAGCGGCGAGTGCAAATGATACCCTGGGCTTTACGAAGTTGGAAGGTATCACACTGTGGTGTACTAGCGTTTGTTTTGGAATAAATTTAACTTTTGCACCTTGATATCGGGAGCTTCGCAGCTGACGCAATACCATTTTTCTTCAGGGTCCATTTGAGCCAATTTGTACTTACCGGGGGCATCAACTTGTTTGCATTTTACGCACCGATAGGGCATGAAGCAGTTGGCCGCCGAATAAGCAAATTTTTGACACAGGTAGTAACACAGGTTGACTTTTTTTAAAGTACTTCATCTGTTGAAGGGGACTTGGACTGCTTTTGTTCGATATTCATACCCGATAAAGTGGTAAGTTCTTCTTTTCGATGGTTGATCTGCTTGTTGCAAAGGTCTTGATGGAAAGGAAATCAATTTCTGGTGCAGCTTCTATGAGAACCTGAAGCAAATCGACCGTATCCTCTCCGCAGTCCAGAGCGTTCAACAAAAAGGTCAGATTTTTTCGCTTTTTGGGGTAAAGGTGAAATTTGGGACCTCCCCAAAATTCATTGCATCCTTGGCTGACTTGATATCAACCAGTAATTTTGTTTTAGTAGTTAATTTTCCTCCACATACTCTTGATTCCGAAATTACTTAGTTTATTTTCGTTTGCCAATAGTTGAACAATTGCTCTCCCGCTTTGTCCGTATACATTCATTGGCGGAACTTTTTCTACTTTGTTGCTGGTTTTTTCAGAAGAATCAGCACAACTGCAAGTAGATTTCTTCTCCTTGGTTTTATTTTTTAAATGTTGAATAAATTTTATATTATATTTATCGGAATTACCTTTGATACTTTCTTCAATTTCTATTGCGCTGCAAAATAGTTTTGACTCTCGTTAGTACCACCAGCACTTAGAATTCCTTCTGGGACTGCGTTTTTTTGTACTTTTGTTCGCCATTGTTTCCTATTACACTTAATTTTGCGGCTGCGGCTTTTGAGGCTTCATCCTTTTCTTTCCAAGATCTTTGAGGGACTATACGAGTATTTCTAGCTTGAGTTCATCATTTTCTTGTCGTAGTTTGGTAATTTCTTGTTTGTCTTCTCTTATTTATAGTTTGCACCCGCCATCTGCGGAATTCTCATGATTATGTTTTCTTTTGTTGATTCTCGCCAGTTTTGTATTTAATGTTTTTCCAGGTTCCCCCCGGTGGGAAGCGGACAGGCTCCTCCATACCAGCGATCCCATAGTTATTTTTGGGTTCTTCGCTTTTCTTTATGGAGCGAAGTAAAATAATATTCGATATGAATTTCTTGAATAGACTGCTTCAACGATATAAGCTTTTTCAAATAAAAATTAGCTTCGGACTGACGTTTTAAAAAATTAACTTAATTTTTGAAAACTATTGACAAGAGCGATTTAAAAACACGTCTGTACGAAGCGAATTCTAGTCGTAGAATTCAAAGCCCACTCCCTATATCCAGTATGGAATGTGCAATTACTTTAATTACATTGTAATATACGAGTAACTTGATTTTTTTGTGAAGTTTACTGGCTTGTTCAGTGCTAAAGAGGATGCGCTTTGCATAGCTCCTGTAATGCAGAGGAAGACTGGTAATTGTTATATATTCTTATTGCAACTCTCTTACCTTTCATCTTGGGCCACTAGACTAGAGTACCAAAATTTGTCATGTTGCTTACGACGACATGCTAAAGTCAGTATACCATCTATGGCTTTAGTCTTCCTACAGCAAAATAAATTCTTGAAGCGGACAAAGTTGGCGCTCGTATTCTCATCAATGTTCTTTTAGTGGAAACTGTTGACATTGCCTCGCAGGTCATCCCACGTACTTCAGTTCTCAACTATATTGAGTGCTTGTTACAGAAGTTCAAAAGGTTGATGTGATCAGCAAACCCCTCAGCGTAAAACTGAAGTTGTTCAATTGAACTTATGAGCCGTCAACTACGTCAACGGTTGTTATCCAGAAACCAGATGTTATCAAGAAATCCTTCAATGTCTACCTTTTTTTGTCTTTGTGAAAAAAAAACTTTTCGCAAAGACCTGCTAGTTTCGCGATCTGTCTGTCCGTCCGTCTGTCCGTGCATCACAGCAAGTTTCCCCAGAAACTACAGAAGCTAGAATGCTTGAACTTTGTGAAAAGGTCACAAGTGATGGTTTCTCCAAAGTTTAGGTCTTATCCAAAATTTACAAAATTTTTTAAGGGGGTCCCCTCTTATAACAAAGTAGCCCTTAAAATTTTTTTAACCAAAGGTAGTCAAGTGGGGTATCAAATGAAAGGTGTTAATTATAACTTTTAGAATCTGAGAGAAAAAGTCACCTTTTATATCAAGGGTCCAGGGGGAGGCAAAATATACCAAAATTTCCAAGAATTGGATGAATAATTCAAGTTATCGATTCACACTATTAGAAAACTTGTTTCGAACCCTAGGATGGTTACAAAGACCTTCTGATAGGAGCATTTTCGTGCTTACTCAACTTGTTTGTTATATTCGGAACTTTTTGGTGTAAGCTGGATTAGTATGCGTATTGGATAGGCTGGATTGAACAAGACAGTTGAATCGGTCTACCAGCTCCTCGAAGATTTTAAGAATGATGGAGGTTAGACTAGTAGTGCTATACTCTTTTGTCTGGGTTGGGTCTCGCCAGAACGTAATCTCCATGATTGGGTGAGGGCCTTGTGGTTCATGTCAGCTTTACAAGATTCCTCTGCAACGTACGAACTAGTTGCAAGGTCTACTGGTTCCCAGCCAACGATATATTCGCGAATGGCTCGAGTATTGATTAAATTTCTTGGACCGTTTCTCCGTATGGCCAGAGGGAAACTGTATGGTCAGACCGCGGACACAGTATCAAAGCTATTCTTTATCGGTGAACTTACTGGATACAGTCACCTGAAGAATTGGTTTATTTTCACCACCTTTTCCTATATACAGGTACTATATACAATTTTCGATATAGGCTTGGTAGACGATTTCTGTTTTTTGTAAATAATGCCTTTTTGAAGTAAATGTTATAGGAGAAGAGTTAACTATAATCTAAATTCTCTACTTTTTAAACTCTGTAGCCCGAATACAAAAGAATTAATAAAGCTTACGTTAATAAAATCAAGTTTATCCAAAAATCGTGGCTGCTCTCAATGCCTTCTGAGCAACTCTTCCGATTTCATAGTTACCTAATAAATCTGAATTAATTCAAAAGAAATTATGTAAGGCGTTCATATTTAAATCTGCTATAATTGAAGAAAATCACAATTATGAATACTAATGCAGCGTTGCTCTACTTTCAAGCAAACGCTTTTGGCCATCGGTCGACTGCATCCATCTGTTATATACTCGAATTATGCATGAATCACAATATGAGAGTTTGGATTGTAAACTATCGAAGTAGAAACAGCAAAGTTCGCATTGCATACGATACATACGGATAAGTCCATTGGTTGGTTATAAGTAAATGAACGTGCTGCTACACTGAATACATTAAAGATCTTAAGACCCTCATTGCTACAGCGTCTGCAAAAGACCTTAATAAAATGCATGCAGCATGTGCTCTTGTTCAATAAAGACCGCATGAATCGATCGTTTCAATGCTGAAGTGTTTGATCCAATGCTGCATTCAATTAAAGGGGGAGCATGGATATTTGGGCTAATTGTCTATTGTATTAAGAGACCAATTTCCAAGATTTCATGAGTTTTAATTGTTTGAAAAGTTTATTAAATCTCTGAGGGAGATTGAACTCGTTGATATACTCGTATATATTTAATTATGGTAGTTCATAGCCCGATGTGGGGTACATCTAGATTTAAATAAATAATTTATTTAGCTCACATGTGATTGTTCCTTAGTATAGTATATGTAAAGTTATTCGTTAGGATTTTCCTCTTTCAATCAACAACCCACTTTAAACAATCACACTCGGCTAGTCATTGAGGAGATTGCAGCACATAACGACCATCTTGCAGGCAGTTATTATTAATCCACCGACTCGTCTTAACTTTTCTCTTCGATCTTCCTCTATCGTCTGCTTGCGTCAATGAAAGTCTACCGGCTCGGTCTGTATTAAATATCCAAAGTCAATAATTCCAACAATCCGCAAGCTAAATTATTACAGTAACAGAAATAACAAACACAATATCCATGAAATGTTTCCAAGTATCTTAAAGATATTGCAAAAATCTTCGCGCAGCGGATCATCGATCACCCGCGCCGTGAACCGGTTGAATTGCAAAAATTAGTGCAATCGTGTAATGGCAGTGTCGTGACTAGAATCACTAAATTTTCAAATCCAAGCTGACAAACTAACTTTATCGGTTGACCATCAGTTTAAGTTTTTGCGTTGCTTTTCCGCAGAAGTCATGGTAGTCAAAGTCATAAAACTTAAAAGTAGTTATTTGACTTGGAGTTACCTTTTGACGGATTGCATAAGAAAAATGTGGTGGTTTTGTGCTTGAATCGATGCGTTAAATGGCGTTAGTGCTTATGGATCCATTACCATCGTAATGAATTTTATGCAAGTACAGTGTTTGATCATTTGTGATTTGATTGCTGGTGGTTGATAAAAAGTGAAAGTGTTTAGTATCGTATAAAAATTTTAAATTCTGAAAATAGGACAACTTGCTTGTGAAACTGATGCGTGGAAGGTCAATGAATTAAATTTTTAAAGTATTATTGATCTCGCGACTAAACAAAATACAACTTCGAGGATTCTCTTGTTCATTCATTTTCGAAATTCTTAGCAGTGATTGAAAGAAAAACAATATTAAAAATCGTTTCTCCCTTTAGTAGCATACTACCTAAGCATGCATTTTAATTTTCACCGTTCTGAAAATACAAAACCCAATTACATTCGGTTTATTTCGGTCCGATCATCTGCTCGTCCGTGTGACAAACCGTGAGTGCAGCAGCTTCCATTGCCAAAGTTCGTTAAAATGTCATAAGTTATTGCCTCTTAAAAGGATTTTTTCAAAGTATTTAGGCCGAAAGTCAATTACAATATTTTGTTCATTTGATATCCACAGCAAAATTCTCAATTTTCTTGAAAAGCCGTCAGGATTTCCCCTTTTAAGTGAACAGACGCGATTCGATTCCTTTGAGCCATATTCAGTGTCTAAAATATGTGCGGGAGAGAATGACTTTATACAGGTGTAGCATGGGTTTAGCATCACAAAGTATCGCAGCTGGATCAACGGGCACACGATCAGACAGTTGTACAGACCATATCAGCTTCCCGAGTGCTGACACATTAGGTCAAGACAATGAGATACTCTAACTATCTCTAAGTGAAGGCCTGAAAGGGTCCATAGTGCTAAAACAGAAAGAAAAAAAATAAGTTGAGCAAGTAGGGCTTTGGTTTGGCGAGGTAAAAAGATATTAGGTTTTTTGGTTATTGGATTTCCGTTTGTGTTGGTGTATCTCGCTTACGTTTTCCTCAGAGGGTGTGATATAGTACTGAGAAAATCGCGCCGAAGTTTATTAAAAATTCGGACGCATTTTTTTTTGCAATAAAACGTACGCTCCGACGAGAATGGAAGCCGTTGGGCCCGAAAAGCCCGGCTGCATCTACAGTCGTGAGCCATGAGACAGTCCACCGCCTCTAGGTTACCCCACTTGATGTTCAAATTTTGGCGGGTAGGTATCAACTGAAGGTTATTGCACTAACTGTTCCCCAGTATCCAAAACAATTTTCGAATTTTATGTTGTCTTCGGACATAAATATCATTTGGACTTGCTTTTGATTTATGCATTTGTGGTTTACCATTATTATATGACTAGCAAGGCCAAGTGATATTAGAGACCCTGAATGTGCTCAAAAGTTGTTACGCAACATCTGTTGCGGAAGGTTCTGATTCGTACTCCACATGGATTTTGATTTCGCGTGATTGTCGGCGTAGCTAATCCGCCACTATCCATTTGAAGAAAGGTGCTGCTTGCGTATCAGAATCAACCCTAGGCAGACTTACTTTTCTTGGTTAACGCAACTGACCAAGAGACGAATTCAGAGTCTGCGTATTCAAGGTGGAACAAAAGAGAAGTCCCTGTTAACGCGTAGGGGAGCTACACCATTGTTCTCCCTACATGTGAAGAGTTTGAAATGAGAAGACCGTTTTATGATACTTTTTTTTTTTTTTTTTGAGCCAGCAGACATTAGAAGATGGCACACCTGTGAGGATGCTGCAATGTGAACATAAATTTCATCAAACAAATAATTGTTCACTTTGTAGGAAGCCCATTCAACTCACAGCACAACCGACCAGCGACACAACACCTGTTGCACAAAGAGCAGTACCCGAAAATTCAAACCACCGGTACTAAGCATCACCACCTTTAGCGGATTTTGAAGCCATGGAGGGGCTGGAGCGATTTCACCCACTGAAAAACAGTGGCCTACAGTATCCGTGGGCAATGGTCTTGCAGGACATGTTCGCATTACTGCAAGGTCTGACCACCCGGATGGACGCCATGGAGCGTAGGCAAGAGACTGCTCCCCAAGCACGTCCCTCCGCAATAGGAATTGGATTCCCACCCTTGGGAGTGTTTCATAGGTCGGCGATCTGAGCCAGCGCGGGCAGTACCATGAATCCTGTGGCCGCGGCATACCAACCTCGGCTCAGTTAGGTCCAACCTATGTCTCCTCCTGAGCAGCGCGGACATCAGAACAAACCATATCGAATAAAGCCGACCTAAACCCCCACTATGGTACAGGGCCGGAATCTACATCTCAGTGAGGGGCCAGACACCATAGCGGTAAAGGTCTTCATTGCTCGGGTAAAGTCTTGATCAACCAATTTTTGGGGAGCGAGCACACGGTGCTGGCCCAGCGCTCGAACCATACTAGCGGATCCACAAAATACTACAAGGATTATTTGGTATTTGAAGTCGTTGGACTGCTAATATTGCTTGTACCCGAATATTTGGCTTTAAACCCCGCAAATGTTATCACAAATTGTGTCGTCAAGCGCAGCTTCTATACAACCAATATAATACCATTAATTAATACGATATTTATGATTGACAATTGGAACCGGATGTGGGGATTGTTGCTGATGGTCGAAAGCAGCCATTTAAACGTAGACAATAAAATTCGATGCGTATCTTCCCCATCATATGACGAGACGAACTTTGCGCAAAATATTAAAGTTTTGCTCGCATTTTAATTTGTTTCTTCTACAGCCATTGTTAATTTGATCATTTTAATGAAAGTGAAAATAAATGCATCATGGTCCATTCTTAGATAGAGCTGTTGCATTTCCTTGATATATAGTATGTTATCTATTATGAAAAGTTTCGTTCACTTTTACCTTAGACATAATATGATGCATTGGTTTATGCAGTTTAGATGCGTTATTTGATTTTTAAAAGCTTCTGCACTTTCATCATTTTCATCGCTCTCTTTGTTAATAGGAGCAAATGTTGGAACCTTACGCTTTCGTGGCAGTTTTGTTTCTTAGCTATATAAACGGAATTAACACGATTATGTAATTTAAGAAAATCCATTAATCAAGCGTTCATTGCTCGCTTTTTCTTAATAGTTCTACTTCTAGTTTACTTCTCAATTATAAAAGACTGGAGCTCTGTTGCAGAAATATTTCTATCCCAATTTGTGGTCTTCTACGGATAATTTGAGGGCATACCGAGTTTGGGTTGAACCACATTGCTTTCGGCAATTATTATTGCTAGCGTTGTCTATGATAGGGCGTATGAATCGGAAGCAACCTGCTTAGCTATGTTTACATGTATGGCATTCAAAGACAAAAATGTTATGTGGCCCTGCTTTAAGTGATATTACAATTAGTAATCTTACAAATTAAAAGATTAAATTTCTTTCCTGGGCTTCAATATAACATCATCGCCAAAATCTAGTCAAGTGGGGCTCGGTATTGCATCGATTAAAATGTTATAAGATCGCGTATGGTAGTGATCCAAATAAGCAAAACTAAGTAACCTCTAAGTTCACCCATAAGAACATTCTTTTGATATTGAAAATGACTCAAAGGAGTTGAAACACATTTGTTCACTTAAAAAGACAAGTCCCGACAGCTTTTCAAGACATTTACGGTTACTTCTCACATCAGCAGGTTAACCTCTTCATCAAATTTACCCATCTAAAATATCAAATACTAGACCTTGAGGAGCTATCTGTATCTATCAAGTTTGATATTCATAGTTGCTATAGTTTCGGGGAAAAGCTTTTGTAACGCACAGACAGATGGACCGGCAGGTAGTGGGGTTCATTTGAATTACAGTACAAATTCGACGCGCTCAATAAGCTACGTTACCGAGAATAGGTCTAAAACTCATAAAAATAACAATGCGAACTGAGCAGGCCGGGAAGTCATGCCTGAATGTTGCTGGCGATTTCCACACGTTTTCTTAGATTTTTTTGGTAGATCAACTCTAACTCAGCACCTCTTGAATAGTGCGGAGCAGCTTACTAAGTAGTAATATATTGCCTCAAACATAATCTGATATCCTGAGTCAGAACCTGTTAGCCGTTTCAATATTAATATTAAGTTTAAGCCCGAAAGTGATAGTCAGTTATCGAGCGCAGAAATTGACATGAATTTGGAGACTTCATCGTTAAACGAAATTCCATCCAGCGAGATAGTAAGAAAGAACATGCCTCGAACGACTGAAAATACCTCCACAGCTTTAGCAGCCATAAGAATAACATAGTTATACCTATGACAACGATTACTTTGCATAGAGCAATGGAAGGACATAAGCAGAGCAGTGAAGAGGGCCCTAAATAGAGGAGCGCGGTGAGCTAGCCCACCTTGCCAGATGAGCTGCATCTTTCTCTTTTGGAGATCAGCTATGAACCTGCATCAGGTCAAGGTGGTCTCGGCGATCTTGACTAGGGTATTCACAAAACAAAATAATCAATCAAATCCGAGATCCTACTATGGTGAACACTGCGATGAAGGACTTCCCAGGGCGGGAATCTCGTTCAGAAGAACATCTTTTAGAATATATGAGTTGGAACTTAGTATCCTTGAAAGCATTTGTTAAACTGAAGGAAATCACCCACAACAAAGTCACTTCAGCAGCATATTTCGGGAATATGCATATCATACCGCCTCAACAAAACTACAGATGCTGGTACAATACTGTAAGGAAATAGCCTACCTTTTTTGTGGTTGGGAGATGAATATCATTTATACACTGAATGTGGGACTCCCATGCTCTCAAGCGACTGAAATACCCACTAAACATCTCCCCTGTCAACCCGAGAACTCAGCCTGGAACCGTTTGCGGAATTGCCAGACAAACGATCCTCCAGCCCCGACTGCTGTGAGTTCCTTTCATCATGATGTGCCACCTGGGTAAATTTGTCAACTGATCCGAGCATCACCGCGACTATACTATCCAGGCTGAGCTCTCCCGTCTCCCTGTAGAGGCCCCGTCTCAGCCTGTTCCATTTTGTGCACGCAAAAATGTGTCCTAGGCATCGTCTTCCTCTCCTGGCGAAACCAACAATTGGAGGACCGGACCTACAAATCTTGTGTAAGACTGAAAATATTCATACCCACTAAAAAATTGGGTCAAAAAGTTGGCCCTGTGTCGTTTCGTAAATTAGGCTTCGGTCCTTTAGCTGGCCCTCAGAAGCCGCATCAGATATTCTAGAACTTGAAAGGGTAGTCGTGTTGAAGGCGTTCCTTACGTCGAGTGTCACCAACAGAACGATCCGTCGCTTGGTGCGGCTATATGCCTCTGCCTTTGGACCACGCTCGCCACTTTTTCAATCGCATCAATCGTTGAACGTCCTGCTCTATAGCTGAGGAGATAGGTCCCGAGCAGCACGAATCGCGTAAGTTAGTCTTCCCTTGATGAGTTTCTGCATACATAATAGACGGTATGCAGACGGTGATCCGGGATTTCTCTTTTCCTTGCTGATCAGCACGAGCCTCGCCATCTTCCATCGTACCAGGAAACCCCCGTCCCTTAGGCAAGCGTTGAATGTGTGTAATGATTTTACTTCCTTCGACTCGTTCGTTCGAGATTTCCCGAAGGAAATGTAAACCGACGTCTCATCAGTTATAGGCGTGAAGCCTGAGAGCGTACCAACGGACTGTACCCATCAGGTCAACAAGTCCGGACGCCTATAGTCTACTCTGAGGTGGCTGCTGGCAGGCCAGCTAGTTCGGGGAGGAATTTCGGTTGCAGGTCTTCCGTGAGCAGACAAAGTCCAAAATACAAGAATCAGCCACCGATTCAAATACCCGATTTAAAACGCACCGAACAACTTCCAATGACTCGACCTTTTTCCAATAAGCCAGCAACTATAAAAGAGCTCAAAGACAACATCCAACACGAAATTGCCAACGGTCCGGTCGAAATGTGTGGCAGAGTGGGGGGAAAATTAGGTCCGAAGAATCGGCTGCTGCAAACGGACTCGTGGTGTTCATATGTTTGCACTACACTCACAATAAATTTGAACTCTCAAATATTTCTGTGTTTTATTAATAATTGTTATGTCCTTAATGGAAAACTCTTTAGTAGGCCTTTGTAAAAAAATGTTTACAAAGCCCTAAAAACGAAGAGAATTGCTGTCTGATCATTGATCTATTCTGATGATTGCTAATAATTTAATTCCAACAATAATTACAACAATAATATTAAATACTTCTTCCAACTGAAGAAATTGGTTTAGCATAGAATAATTGAATTCAATTTGGCCCTTCTATGGATAATTATATTGTAGTGGAATGAAGTGGAAGTAAACGTCCGAATAGGACTGCAGCGATGGTCTGTTGCCTCGGCAAGTGAGGATGTCGGTAGTCGCCGAGATTGGCCATGTCTGAGGACGCGTGAATACGCTGGCAGGCTAGCATTGCAGTGTCATGGGGCGGGTTCTTTTCCCTGCACAAGGGCAATTTCGCAGTAACGAATCAGGGGATAACACGACTCGGTCCGACGGTGTCGACGCCGATATAACCTACTAGAGGAAAAGGTTGATAAAGTAAACAAGTAACGGGACTTGGTGAAAACTTACGAGGCTTGAGAATACCTCGTCTTTACCGATGGTACTTACGGCCCCCAAATAAGAGTTGGACATCCAGGTGGAAGCGGTGTCTCCTCGCACCACCCCATCCGGATCAAGATCCATTGTAGACGTGGCCAGACATTTTCCATTTGAATGAATAACTCATGCAAATATAATTCGCATAAAATTTTCTCTCAAACGAAAAATATCAGCGTCTGATGGAATCACATAATACTATAACATAAATAAGAACGCAAGCGGAAGACCACTCTACCCTGCGAGAGCACCTGTAACGCAAAAAGAAGGCGTGAGCTCACCCGATGGCTAGCTCATGAGTGGAGGGCCTGTCAACGTGGCGGGTCCCATACCCGGTCCTGGTTCCAAATATAATTTGTAATTTATCTATTCATTATATTTATATCAAGATAATATTAGATTTCATTAATTAATTTACAATCGATTGTAAATCGATTTATTTTAAATAAAAAAACAAATCAATGCAAAATCACTTGTTTCCTTTGTGCGAGTATGTTTATTGAAAACAAATCAAATAATATAAAAGTTTAAAAAAATTGTTTCCTTTAAATTTATAATAAATACAAAGGGTATTCATCCAGTCCTCCTCTGACGAGCGCTCACTTTTGGGGTGGGTAAGGCCTGTGAACATTTCATTCTTGTCATTTCAAAATGAATATTATTTTTAAAAATGTACAAAATTATGCACGTTTATCTTTTAAGTGAATTAGCCGTGTTATGCCTATTGGATCACCGTAGATAATTATATTGTCATTTATTGCAGTTATTTCTAGTGTTGACACTTCTTTACTTGCACTATACTTTTACCACCAATGATTTTACACGAAACGATTTCTATCACTAGTTTTTCATCCATCGACAAACGGAGAAGCAGTTGTCTCCAGTATAACCCAACACTTTTAAAATCCAGCTTCCAAACTAAGTTGCCTCACTATTGAATCCAAGCACTCAATAGGTTTAATGAAGCTATATAATCGAAAATCTCCATAAGAGTTCACAAATTCTGATTTTTCCCTCCTCCCTCGTCAACAAATTCTGAACATTTCTTTGCGTGTCGATTCATTTTAATATTTACACATTTTAAACTTTACTATTTATTTAAATTTTGACACATAAATGTCTCGTAGAACAAAACATTTAAATCTTTATCGTTCACCGATTCAATGTAATTGTCATTAATACCCTATCTCTCGTTGAATTTATTGCGTCGAAAACGGCAACATCTCCTTCTCCTCGTTCTAACCATTGACATGCATCTTTTAATGCTTTTAATGCATATCTATTTCGTATAGCCATCGGTTCTTCATTATCTGGCTTTCACTGTTTAAGGGAAAAACACTCTTGACACTTTTTCTCTTCTGCAGATTTATTAAATTTTTCCTCTTCAATTTCACATGGATTGCACGGCACATGATTTTGTGTCGCCGCTTGCATTATTTTGCTACATGATTTTATCATTATAATTGATTCGACACATTTGGAATGCTAAAAATGATTGTTAACGACGGTGAGATTCAGAAGAATTTCGTTAAATTCTGATGTCGCGATTACACATGAAAAGATATCGTTCAGACGGCGTTGGTGCTGGTACTCCTCGGGACGCGGCTCAAGGCTCCTGATTACATTCCTTGTCTGCTGCAGCGACCACTGTTTATGTTCACAATGCAACCGCACTGGCTCTTTCGCAAGGAACAACTTTTCAGACTCGACTTTGTTTTGCTTCGTGCGCCCACCAAAGGACACATGGAGAGTGAACCTTGGCCGTTGATGTTTTCCTTACCTCACACTGAATTTAGCGCCTCGTCGCACGCTTGTTTTCACACTTCGCAATCGAATTTTACCGAATATTCACTCCGTTTCCACGTATTAATTTGGATTTGCACGGTAGCCTTCGATCATTCGCGATGTTCACCCCGTTTTGCGATCACTATTAGACTTCCCGTGTCGCAACGGTGGTTTCTTGGTAAGCCTTCTCATGCCGTCAACTGTTGTTTGCCTTGCGGGACAACGCAATTCATGTTGATAAATTGCGGGGTTGCGGTGATGGAATTTTAATTGTAAATTTAAATATTTTTACTACAATATTAAATTTATAATTAAAATTGGATAAAGAATAATGGTATTTTTCGATTTTTAAAGGGGGTTCCCTCCCTAATAACGAATACCCCCTTAAAAATTTTTTTTAACCAAGTGGGGTATCAAATGAAAGGTCTTGATTAGAACTTTTAGAATCTGAAATAAAAAAATCATTTTATGAATTAGGGGGTCCAGGGGAAGGCATAATGTACCAAAAATTTGTGTCCCCTCCTCCCCCTCGCGATTGGATACCTTTCAGCTGAAAAATCTGAAAATTATCACAAATTTGGGCCTTTATGAGCAACAAATACTACAGAAATCGAAATTCACTCAACTTTGTTAATAATAGTATTATTTGTAGATTTTGCATTTTCGCCCATAAAATCAAAACGGCACCCTTGAACTTCTTGAAATTTCGTGATTATATATAGACTAGTATAAGATCCTAACGTTCAAAAAATTTCATGGCATTGAGTGAGTTATAGCCATTTCAATTGAATGGATTTACAACATTGTGCATCTTTTGGATGAATTTGAACGACTTCAAATCCAAGTATTGGATAAATAATTCAAGTCATCGATTCATGCTATTAGAAAACTTGTTTCTAACCCTAGGATGTTTACAAAGACCTTCTGGTATGAGCACTCTCCTGCTTACTCAACTTGTTTTTTTTTACATCTAGGGGAGATCGGGGCTAGGTGGCATTGATTTTGGTTTTCGATTTTTCTATTTTTTTTCAGATAAACATGAAGCATGTTCGACTTTTGTGAATTATTCATTAACATCTTTGGTATCGATTTGCATAGTTATTATTACTCAGGAATAGTTTTGTCTACTCTTAGAAAATATTTCCCGAAGGTCTCCAAGAAAGCCAACTAACCTCAGCTATGGGGTAAGTTGGCATACCTATAGGGGCTAGTTGGCATACCTGGAAAAGATTGGGTTTTGAAGAAAAGCAACGTACAGTTAAGGACAAAAGTATTTTATTTCTTTTTTAATTAAGAATTTAGCAAAGCAAGAACACGGATAGGAAACATTCTAAAAATTTGCTTTGTCGGCATTTTATGTCAACAGTGAATAATATAGGCTTACTACTACTTTGTTTAAAAGGATCACGTTTCCGCAGTATTTTCCTATTTTTTACTAAAGGCGATCCTGGATGTCTGGCCATTTCCAGCATTTATGATGTTTTATAATAGTCGCTACACAAACGTCGTCTGTATCTGTGCTGATGTCAAGAATCATACCCGGATATTAACGTGACTGGTACTTAACCAAAATAAGATCTCCTACTTCGTATTGGGGTCTATCACGCCTCTCAGCTTCATTTATACTACTGTTCTCCTTAGAATCTGTTACTCCTAATGCTGAATTATCATTTTTGTGTACTTCACGTCCTGTGACACCTGTGTTCTGCAAAGAACCATCATTGTTTTGGGGTTGTTCGGTCGGCTGGAAATTTTCATTATTAGTGAAGGATTCACCTTCACGCGATGCATCAGATAATTGACCGACGCTATCCTCACTTTCAGCATAAGTAATTCCTTCGGTTTCAGATTCTGTTGAGAAAAACGCTAATTTCTTTTTCACAAACCGCCTATTCTTTATCTTGCAAATCTTCAACCTCTTGGTCGTTTTATTAAAAAGCATCTTCGCTCTGTTACGTACTTCAGCTGCTTTCTCACTGGAGTGTCTGTGAGAAGTTCAGCTTTCCTCCGTTTTCTTCCTCGATTAGATTGTTTCCGTGGTCTTGCTTTTGGTAATGGACACACTTCCTGAGGTTGAACAAGTTGGTTGGATGTTGATGCTAAGGCAATGCAGTATGGTGAAGGATCATGAGCTGAGTCCGTCAAACCGGCAGAGGTTAGAATGTGCGATATCTCTTCCTGAGGAGGTGGGCGATCAGTTACGGATGAAAGGTAAAAACTCTGCATCATCAAATATATTGGGGTTGAAGGGAAATATTCCGCTTACTCGAAATCCAGCTGTTATGTTGGATGGAGTCATAGCAAGCGGGAATGCCATGTTGACAATTGAGGGAATATTATATATGGACATAGTCTGTCCTGGATTACTGGTCATTCAAGCGTTGCATGCTGAGTCAACATATTTTTTGAGTGGCCCAAAGACATTTCTGTCTAGGGGTTGCAACTTGTAGCTACAGTGCGGGAGAAACGATAATGCAATTACTCCATTCTCTTAAAGCAAATCGAGAAACTAAATAGATAAGTGCGAACTTTGGTTATCCAGAGGAATTAGTACTTGTCGCTCCTTCGAACATCTCGTAAAATGAATGAAATATCTTACAAACTTTATAAAATTAGCTTCCATCATCCATCCTGATCTGTTCGTATCACCATTTGAGCCAGGTGGTGCACCTTGGACAAAGTGATCCTTATATTTAACTCGCGGAAAAACGAAAAAAGATGGAATTGCAGCTCCTCCTGCTAAAACGCATGGTGCGAGAGTCACCAATGTTCCTCTTTCAGCAGAGGTTACACGTCCAATTTGTTTAAATCCTTTCCATGCAAACACTTTGTCTGGTTTTTGCACTGTTGTGATCCCTGTCTACTTTGTAAATATCTTGAGGCTCTAATTTATATTTGTCAAGTATAGATTTTAGCAATGCAAAAAATCTCGCAACATTGGTTTCGTTGAAACTTGTAGCTCTTGATAAGCTGGTAGCTTCAGGAGTACGTAGAGAAAAAAACTTAGGTGTCGCTTCATAAAATGATAAAATCAGTCCGGTCCCGCCATCTCATTATCGTTCCATGAAGCAGGTATTTTCATCGAATTTGCTGCGTACTGATGCGCAAATTCCCTGACTTCTTCAGACGACAACCCAAAGTACACACCTGCAGCCGTTTTCAAATATTCGGACAACAGCAATTCTTGCTTAGCTGTAAAAGCCTGTACGAGAAAATAAAGTTATTGATAAGCAGGGAATACAAAACGTAGAAGATCACAATAAATATTACAGTTAACAAGCATGAAAATATATAGAAAATAAATAGATAAGTGGGTCCTTATTACCATTCTTGGCAATACAGCCAAAGCATTTGCTGCAGCATCACGTTCCCTCTCTTTTTGGCAATGTCTAGCTAAGCTGCGAAGAGGGATCCCAAATTCATCTGAGGCACGAGTCAGACTTTTTTCCTCAATGGTACGAGCTGCTACAGCCTTCTTCACAGTTTCAACTGAGTAATTAGCCCGGTTGGACTTTCGTTTGTAACACCATACCATACCGATCTACAAAAGCAATATTAAGTGGGGGAAAATTTAAAAAAAAGATGTGCCGGCTTATATATTTCTTTAAAAAAATTTAATGGTGTTCTTCATATCTTTAAATAAATAGTAGGAGGGTTATACTATTCATAACAAATTTATCAAACATATAAATAATCAATTTATTGTCTATTGATTCCTTAAATGGGGCTAGTTGGCATAATTCAATTAGCCAGTGCCAACTAACCTCAGACTAACTCATGCCAACAAACTCCAGTAGTGTTTTCGAAACAAAATAGCCTCCTCACTATTTCATAACGTCGAAACAAAAGATTATCACATGTAGATATAAACAGAATGAACCACTGAATTACAAATCGTTGCTGACATTATCACATAATGTTACACCGTTTTAGCAAAACAAATTAACTGTACATGAAAAAATTTACTCACCAGGCAGAAAAACAGAAAATCGAAGATCCTCACTGGTGGGTGATTTCCATCGCACTGAAAACATGGGTGAAAATGAAACACAATGAAGTTATCACAACATACAGACGACAGCGCTCTGATACTTCTGCGTGAAAATTTAGAAGCTGAATGCCAACTCACCCTTATGCCCAGTCTCCCCTACTACAGGGTTATCCATTTTGTGGTAGGAAAGTATAACCCTGCCATTTGACCTCTGTCAGAATTAAATGGCATCCAAAGCGTGTTTTTTTTAATTGAAGGTTTTCCATTTAGAAATATGGATCGTTTAACAGTCGAAGAACGCGTTAAAATTATTAAATTTTATTATAAAAATGGGGATTCTGCTGTATCAACATTTAGGGCTTTACGAGCTGATTACGGTCGACATAATCGACTTACACAGCAAACAATTTCGAACACGGTGAGAAAATTTGAAGAGACTGGATCGGTTATTGATATTGCAAGGCCTGTGCATCATCGCAACATTCGTTCTGCTGAAAATATCGCTGTCGTTGCTCAAAAAGTGAAGGAAGACTCGAATTTGTCGATTCCTCGACGTGCTTAACATTTGGGCTTGTCTTACGGCTCATTGTGGCGGATTTTGCATTTGGATTTGCATCTCCATCCGTACAAAATCCAACTCACTCAAGAACCTAAGCCTCAACACAATATACAACGCAGAATGTATGCGAATTTTGTGATTCAACAACAAGCCATTGATAACGATTTTTCGAACAAAATTTTCTTTAGTGATGAGGCTCATTTTTCGCTCAGTGGTTACGTAAATAAACAGAATTGCCACATATGGGGCTCTCAAAATCCTCAGGTGATCGCAGAAAGGCCTTTGCATCCGGAAAAAGTGACCGTTTGGTGTGCATTATGGTCTGGTGGTGTTATTGGCCCGTATTTTTTTGAAAACGATCAAGGAAGAGCCATTACAGTCAATTCTGACCGCTATGGACATGTGGGTCCAACAGGACGGAGCCACAAGCCACACAACACAGGCTAATCGAGCACTTTTGCAAGAGAAATTTCCAGGACGCGTAATTTCGAGATTGAGTGATGTCAATTGGCCCGCAAGATCCTGCGACCTAACACCTTTGGATATCTTTTTATGGGGCTATGCAAAAGATCGTGTTTACGCGAACAATCCTCACAATCTTGAGCAATTGAAAACCAATATTCGTGAAGTTATGGCCGAGATATTGCCGGAAATGTGCCGAAAAGTCATTGAAAATTACCTCAAAAGGATTGAGGCCTGTAAGAGGTCCCGTGGAGGACATTTGAATGATGTTGTGTTTCACGTATAATGGCAAGGTTCAATCTTTATATTAAATAAAAAATTTCGTTTCCGTCTGAATAATTTATGTGTTTTCTTTAGCTTTACTTTCCCAAGCATAAAATGGATAGCCCTATATTAAAATTAAATCAAGAATAATGGTGTTTTTCAAGCAGTTTGCCTAGGCAACTACTCAATTACTACAATATGTAAGTTCAATTTGTTTCTGTAATTTTGTTTCTTTATTTCCTGTTAAGTGAAAAGGTCATAAAAACTACTAGAAGGTCTTAAAAATTGCTCATAATTTATGCCTTGAAATTCAATCATTCTCCGAATTATTTCCTCATTATTACCGTGAAACGCTTCATTCGTAAGCTTCAACTAATTCCCGGTTAAATTAAATGACAAATTCTTTCTATCTGAACTCATCACACACGTGCAAATGCTTATTTAATTCAACTCGATGCATTTGGCATTCACCAATAAACAAAAACAACATGTACAGCAATACAAATAATAAATAGTGGGCAGTAATAAAGATCTCATGTTATCCATGTGCATCCCTTACAACCCAAGCATGTAGTTTAAGGCCTTCATATGAAAAGAAATTCGATATTTTAACAGATGCATATGAGTATGAAGATCTCTTTCCAATTCCCCCTATTAGTTCAATTCAGAAAGTTTCCGGAATTTATACCACGCTTCATTGGAAATATTGCGTTTATTAATTCTTATACCCCATTCAGACATGTGAACATTTGACGGCCACTGGCGAGCGAAACAATTGCCTTTAATTTATCTCTTTTCGGAAAACGAACTTGAAGTTGGTTGATGCAAAGCCAATTGAGCCTTGTTAAATACAAGAATTTGGCGGTAACGCTAATAATTATTCAAGCATACATAAATGCATTGGAACATGTGTGGTGTGTGGCTGATAAATTTAACATAAGTGAAAAAGTAAATATTTAATCGTTTAATTCGATTCAAGAATGAGATCCGCCCTCTTCTAGTCTGGATCATTAATTTTATTTTTTTATGCATTCACATGTCTAGTTTAATTTTAAATGAGATAGAATATGCATATCAGGACAAGGTTGTCTTCGTCTAACAAATTTTTATCTATTCTGAAAGTATCTCAAACTAGTTTGCAATTTAGTTTTAAATTATGGCAAATACGAGTAACAAAGCTTAATACCACTTGCCTTCATTTGTTACCCAACAACTTATTGAAATTTAAAACATTAATTTCATTGGTTGGCTGGCTTTCTAGCGTGCATTTTGGTACTGCACACCTGCCCGTGAATATTATGCTACTAAACCATGTGTGAAGGTTGAAGATTAATCGATTCGTTGATTGTGTAACGATTTTAATGATGTCTAAGAATTAAATTAGCGGAAATTGAAAGTAGATTGATTTTTTTACTAGTGTTGCGTTGAATTCGAATTTATATATTTTTAATTAATTTTTTAACCCATTATATATTCTTATTCCGAAAATATTGTTCTCTTCACTCGTAAAGCGATTATATCAAGTTGGTTAGGCAGAACAGTTGTAGAATGATAATTTTTTCTTGTACAAATGTTTCCTCGAACTCAAGTATCATTGCATAATACCAGTTCCATTGAAGTTAACAAAACTCTAAAATCAAATGCAAATTTCCACTTGTCTTGTTTGTTGCCTTAACACGAATATTCAAGCAATGCTAACTTATCGATAGCTTCGCGAAAATCTATTCTCTATTGTGTTTATGCTAATTAATTGATAAATTCTTCGACATTGAGCGTAGAGCCTGCTTACATTTAAAGTTAAAATTTGCAGTATGAATAGACACACTCCCAAGACAGCATTTCTGATCAACAATTGCGAAACGAAATCTATTCATTTCATTTTCCTCTACCTCGCGCCAACGGCGTTTCAATATTAATTAAATCAAATTTATGATGATTTACAGCATAACAATCATCTTCGTCTAAACAATTAATAATTATAATGAAAAGTGCAAACAATTGTTTCAACAACAATCGGAACATAAAAACACTCGTAATTATTCAACAAAATGGATCCCGCGCATATATCAACAGTTCCGCGGAAACGGCGTCCTCGTGCCGCAGGTGAAGTGTCTATAACATCTCCATCTGGAGTATATCTTCGCGATCCAAATGATCCTGGCGACACGCATTGTGAAGTGGATAAGGAGTTCAGTGAACATTTTTATCAAAACACGGAACGGGTACTTAGAGAAAAGTCATTATTATCCGCGAATAGAAAGAATGCGTGTGGCAATAAAAGTAACGAAAATTATAATAATAAAAAGAAAAATGCAAGTGAAGTGAAAGTGCGATTTAATACATTCTGTACATTGCGACAAAAAAGTGATGAGCGTAAAGGTGATGAGGAAAATCAGCTAGTCGCCGTATATATTGGTGAGATTTATTTCTTTATTTAGTTATTGTATTGAGATGATCATTGTTGGCTCGAGTTGATGAGCGTAATTAGTTAAGCTCATGTAATTAGCGGTTAATAATCCTGACTGCAGATCCATCGCTATTTCGCGAAAAATGCGGATGGCAAAACACTCTTGTCTAATAATAATGAGACTCTGATGTTATTTATGTTGTAAATGAGCAACGAAACATACATATTCAAATATTGTATTTTCACATGGTATAGCAGACCAGCTGCCGCGCTGAGAGGAGCGAGATATATGTGATATAATAGCGGAAAAATAAATAAAGGTCACATGTTTGGCAGATTGTAAAATTAATTTAATTTTATGCGTCATTTGAAATGGACAACATTAATATGTGATGAATAATTCTACTGAGAAATTATAATCCGCGGATGCTGTGAAATGGCCAACAGACAGTTATTTTGTAATTGCTCGCGATCGCTTGGCATTATTTTTGGCTCTTCTATTAGTAATTGCGGGAAATTATTGTCGACTTCTTTTTCTACCTTTAAATTATAGCCATTTCCGTTTATTTATTTATAATTGTTTGAATATTTGTGTCCACTAAACATTTAGACTTTGTTCGTTCTACACTTTTCCATTTTTTAATGTTGAATTTCTATGTTTCGCCATTTATAAACTATTTTATTTCTCACTGATTCCCAATTATTTCACATTTAGAACTCGATTACTCTGATTTAACCGGCATTTTAATGTACTTGTATTGAGAGCGTGAAATTATGAACAATTATCTATGAGGTTACTCTTGAAGCCAAAGAGAATAATTTCAGCCAGAATTCCTTGAAGTCTTCGCAATCGCAAACTATTTTATTAATATTGTTACAGTTCAGGTGAAAAAAACTCGGATGCAAACATATTATAGCTAAATTGTAGTGAATATTAAATTCAAAAATGTCCGTAAAGGACTGCAGCGATGGTTTGCTGCCTCGGCAGAAGAAGGAGTCGGTATCTGTCGAGAATGCCCTCGTCTGGAGACGCGTGAATGCGCTGGCAGGCTAGCATTGCGGTGTCGTGGGGCGGGTTCATTTCCCCAGCACGAGGACCCACTTCAAAAAAATTTCGCACTCACGAATTTGACTGCTGGAGATCCAGGGGCAACCGAAGTCGCAAAAATTGTAGATAACTCCACAGAGGGAATTAGAGCTTGTTACGAGAACAAGTGGAACCTGAAAAGAAAGGCGGACTTGGGGTAACCTCGTCATTACCCGACGAAGTTCATAGCCCACAAATGAAAGAGGGGCAGACGGGTGATGGTGGAACCCCTTCGCACCCACCCAACCGGAATAAATCCATATATATTCTGTTGCAGTGGCCAGGTATTCCTCTTTTGAGTGGAAAACTCATACAACTTGAATTGCATGAACTTTCCCATCAGAAGGGGAGTACCCCGGTGACCAATTTATGCCATAGAATTATACAATTTGAATGCATAACTCTATGCCATAAAGAGGCACTCTGCTTGGGCCACTCAACCCGCGACGTCACCTGAAACCAAAAAGATTACATTGTACCCGGCGGCTGGCTCATGTTTAATGAGGAAAGCCTGCCACCGTACCGGGTCCTATACCCGGTCAAACAGGACAAAAATGAAAAGATCGGCGTTACCCTCTAGCAATTCATTATATTAACGCAAAAAAATTTAAATTATAAAGATAAGCAAAATTTGCAATATAAATACAAAAAACGAAAGGCAAAAGAATTTAAAATATATCTGACAAAAACAAACCCAAAAGCAAAATTTGAAATATAAATACAAAGAACGAAAGGCAAAAGAATTTAAAATATATCTGAGAAAAACAAACCCAAAAGCAAAATTTGAAATATAATTACAAAAAAAATTTAACGCAATAAAAGGGTACTTACCCCACATGGTCCTTCGAGCGATCGATGAAGAATGCGGGTGTCCTCTGAAACTTTCATTAATTTAAATTCTCAGATCAAAAACGTTATACGTTTATCTAACAATTAGTGCGAGAGTTTCTGCACAATCACTTGTAGATTTACATAAAATGGAGATAGCTCATTTTTTAAACTTTCAATCACGTTCACGCGTTAATCCCGTTGGAAATATTTCTCTGTGATAGTATCCAATTCTTTGGCGCCTCCTTCAGGTGTCTTATTTTGCATACAGTTCTCGTGCGAGAAGAAAAATCCCAGCGCATAATTCGTCACGTCCTTGACTTGAGCGTACGCATAAAATCCCCACGGGCGTTCCTCGTTTAGCACCGGCCGTTGTTACGCGATGAAGTCCAAACCAACAAACTGCCAAGCAGACCATCCAATACACCAAAGTCCTTACTGAATGAGAACAAAACCGAAATTTTGGTGTAGTATTCACAAGATTAAGTGTCCCAAGGCTGCGAAAGCAATCATAGGGTGCATGGTAGCCAATGAGAAAGGAAAAGTGGTTGCAACATCCATGCGAACTTCACGAAATGTGTATGGCAATTAAAGCACAAAGCGCGTGGAGATAATTTGTCTACATTAATTGGCAACAAAACAGCCACAAGCGGAGCGTACACTTGGAAATCTCGCAATTTCCGCACACAAAACAGGCGGGCACCACAAAACTCAGAATTGCATCCTTCACTTCGCAAGCAAGCTACACACTCTTAGTTCGTCGGACTTTGCAAGCGTTTCGGGCAAAAATAATGCAAACGCTATTCACACAAACGTTTTTCTCAAACATCACCGAAATAGAGCACTGCAATGAACCCGTTGTTCTTGGTGATCGCTGTACTTTCACTCATCCTAGATTAATCACTGCTTGCGCGCTAACAGGTTGTTTACACATTCACTTATTCACTTTGCATAGAGTCTCGATACTTAATGCAATTATTAGCACTTTTCATGAAAAAAAAATATAAGCGAGACGGTCTAAGAATGCTTTCACTCCTCGCGTCCACGCGCGTTCGCGGTTGCAACTCCACTCCCCATCTCTTCGCGACAGCACCAGCAACACCAATCGGTCCTACTCCCGCTATCGCCACCGCTATTCCTCCGCTCAATAATATCTATTTGAATGAATTTATTTGCTAAGCGTTTGTGTAACTGCGCGACGTGGCGATGAGAGTAGAACTTTTTCTTGGGCTTTCTCTTGATCCTCTTGGAAAAAGATTTTCGTTATAACAATATCACCTGTACTAAGAGTTTTTGATGCTGCTTCGTTTTTTTTTTTTGTATTTCCTGAGGCAATTTTTGGATTAGGTGTTGCGCTACGACTGTTACCAGTTGAATCACCACCACCTCCACTTCGATGGCAACTGCATGCGCAATTTTTGATATTTTTCGCCTTTTCTCGAATGATTTGTAAGTTTTCTGTCGTTGCGTAATTGGTTCCAAGCTGATCATTCACTTCTGAAGTAGTGAAGATCTGATCGCTTGGCAAAAGTGTAGCTGCCGATAGTATGGCTTCTAATTTATCAATACAAGCCATACGATCAAGCGACTATTAGATAAAATTTCATCCATAAGTTGCATTGATTCGGTTAAACTAGGCGGTTCGGAATTGCGTGGAGCGAATGTACCTCCCGTTAATGAATTATCCGATGGCATTTTTAATAGCTTTATTAATTTGAAAGTGAATTGCGGAAGATCCCTTCGTACTATCACGCAAATTTTCACTTGGAAAGTCTGTTTCAGTGGATTTTGTGTTAACGCTTCGTAATTTTTTTTTTCTTATTTTTGTTTTCTGTAGAACATTCGGGTTCCTCGGAATATGAGGGCGACGATGGCGATGATTCTCCAGTTGCTCGGGGTACTATGGCTCCGTTTGGCTGCATGAATTTTTCTGATGAATCACATAAACGGTCCACCTTCCTCGGTTGTTTTATTACTAAACTGTTACTTTGAGGTGTTCGCGAAAGATTCAAAATTAAGTCACCAGTCATCATGTATGCTTCAAAACGAGCTTTTCCCGAATTTTGAACAGTAAATGATACCGGGGAGTCTTCATTGGCATCATTCCGTATTAGATTATGTCCATTTGATGTTGGAATATGTGAAGATTTTTGCTTCTTAGAACTCAGCTGAGAGGAAATGTTTTTTTTTTCGGGGCTCTTAACTGCAGTTGGAATGCGAGATTTGCGACATGTTGAATCGACAGAATTTTTCCGTTGAATATTCACATTTATACGACCCAATGAAGAATTACTTTTGTGTTTATGTTGAGATGTCGATGATATAGTGTTTTCGGATGGTTTGATATTGAAGATATTCAAAGGTTGTACGTCTGCATAATGTGAATCGCTCGAACGCATAAGATGTTCTTTAATATGTGTTTTGATAACTGGGTCTCTTTCTACTTCTAAGCATACTGAATCTTTTGAAAGGCGAAAACATTTTAAAACTTCTTTTGTTGTGTACTGATGCACATCTATATCGTTTACTTTCAATATTATATCACCCGCTTCAAGCTTGCCACAATCAGCGGCTGGAAAGTTTTCCACTATATCGTAAATAACATGCGGTAAACCACTACTACCAAGTAGCGAAAACCCGAATCCAGTATTTTCATTACGCTTCAAAATGACCATCACTTTCTCAGCCATTATGGCTACACACTTTCTGAATCACCTATTTTATATATTTGACATTGACAGCATTCCTAATTGATACAAATCGTTTGACACAACTGCCTTCTCATTTTCCAGAGGCTTGTCAAATAGTCTAAGATATATCTCAATGGCACATTTGGCAGCTTTGAAATAAAACGGGTGCGATCGGAGGACGTCTTCAAGGCGTAACAGTCCAACGTAGGAACGTAACGTCATTTTTCTCTAATTCTAAACAATTAAAACCCTGGAACACGAAACAGGGAACTACACAGAATGAAAGACGATTTCATTATGTTAGGAAGAGGTACAGATTATTTTATTTTTATTCAAAACTCTCGCACGCTGGCTTTTTGAGCCATACCTCCTCGATTACTACAAAATTTATTAGATTACGAGACGGTTACAAAAACACGACTTAGTTTATCAGCAAAATTTTCAGGAAGCAAAAAGCTTCAAAAAGAAACAGAAAGTCATAAGATAAAGAAAAAGTACTGCCAGTAGCACTGCAATGCGTTTGAAGTTCGGCTTGATTCCTTAACATTCTCCTATAAATGAAAAAAACGCATACCGAGCTGCTCCGAGCATATTTCGTGTTTCGCTGTGGTAAGAGCTTTGGTCAGAACAACTGCAGCCATTTCCTGGGTGGGCAAATATTTTAACTTTCCTCTCCCAAACATCGAAGGTGATGTAAGCTGTTACAGTGTTCATGCTACAAAGCGAAGTGAAACTTCACCTTAAATAATTATATTAGATATTTATAGTTGCCTGATGACTTCCAGATTTCATTATTTGCAGGTGAATGTATCCATCCCAAGTATTCTTAGTGCCCCTCTCGGGCCTTCGCTTCCTGCAAATAGCGCCTCCAACTGTCGCGGTCCATTGACTGTGTCCTCCACTTTCAAAATCCGAGCAGCGATGAACTGTGTTCGTCGACCTAATCAGGCCAGCGTTTCCTCGGTTTCTCCACTGGTCTCCGACCTTCAATACTCCCAACGAATACCTTTTTGAGTACTCGTTGTTCGTCCATACGATTCATGTGGCCAGCTCATTGCAGCTTCCGCAGTCTTAAAATCGTTGAGACCTCCAGCTCGTCAAAAATGTTGTATCGAATTCACCATTTGTCCCCGTCTAGCTTCGCTCCGATTATTCGCCTCAGGACCCGTCGCTCAAAGGCGTTCAATAGATTTGCGGATGCTTGAGTTAGGGTCCATGTTTCACACCCACAGCATAACACAGGGTTTATTACAGATTTGTGTACTTGGAGCGTCAAAACTGAAAAAATATTTTATTTGTGAACTGTATTCTTCGGCGTATTTCGGCTCTTTCATTACCGGTTGTCGTTATTTTGGCGCCTAAATACACAAATTCGCTCACATTTTCGATACTGTATTCGCCAAGTGTGATATATTGTGTAATTGATGTATTTGTCCTCGACTACGTCATGAGCTTTGTTTTTTTCTCAGTGATTTGTAGCCCTACTCGTTTTGCTGCGCTGTCGAGTTTCAGGGAGAGATCTTTGGCAGTTGTTAATGACCTTGACAGGATATTGATGTCGTCCGCAAAGGCTACTACTTTGCTCGACTTGTATAGCAATCTACCTCGCGTATCGCCAGATAGCTTTCCTATGACGTACTCCAGAGCCAATCTCCCTGCTTTGGTCTAATATTTGGGTCAAAGGCATCGGTGAGTGAGTTGTTGATGCAAACTAGGAAGTAGATCGACATCATTGTCATTTTGGTAAAGCGAACTAATTTGGCTGGGATGCCAAAGAAAAGCATTATTTGGTACAGTACGTTACGATCAATACTTTCGTATGCTTGCTTAAAGTCAACAAAAATTTGGGGTATGTCTATGTTAAGCTCTCAGCATTTTTCAAGTACCTGCTTGACAGTGAACAATTGGTCTATTGTTGATCTACCTGCTCTAAAGCTTCCTTGATACTCCCCAATAATACTGTTGGCGTATGATCCGATTTTATTTTCTAGGATCTTCGGAAATATCTTAGACGCCGTACAAAGTAATGATATGCCTCTATAATTTTCGCACTGTAACTTTTCACTTTATTTGTGGATAGGGAATATAATTGATTGGCTTCACCCTTTCGGCAGATGTTCCTGTTGCCAAATGTGCTGGATGACTTTGTGAATAGCTTTATGAACACTGCTGCCACCATATTTGATGGGCTCCACTGGCATCTCATCAATGCCCGGCGTTTTATTATTCTTTTGGGCTTTGATGGTGAAACAAACTTCATCCAGAGTTGGTGGGGCCAATGGAAGCTCTCCGCAGACATCTATAGGCTCCGATGTTCTGGAGCTATCTGGAGGATTAAGGAGATTCTTGAAATATGATGCCTATCTTTCCTTAATCTTGGTTTCATCAGCGATGATATTGCCGATGTCATCACAACAGACCGTGGTTTTGGACTGAGAACCACGTTTCAGGCTTTTCATTACTTTGTATGCTTGACTTGTATTGTTACTCGCTCGACTTACATCGATGCTTCTCAATTGGCGGTCATAGTGTTTTCTTTTCTTAGTTCTAATTATCATATTTGCTACTCTTCTGAGATTTTCATAGTGTTCTCTCTTTGTCCTGGTTTTCCTACCTAAGTATTCTTTGTACGCCTAATTCTTTTTGTCAACGTATTCTGGCACTTATAATCGCACCAAGCATTTCTCTTGCACTGGGCTTGATCTCCGATTGTGTGTTCTACCACGGTCTTCATTGACACTTTCACTTCCACCCAGAGCTCGTTGCTTGTTTTTAGCGATGCATTTGATAAGATGGGAGCCAGCTAGTTTTCAAGGGTCTCCGTGAAGTTTTTTGCCACAGACATCGTTTGAAGCTTTTCGATGTCAAATTTTTGTAGCGGGCTGGCCTTCGATGAGTAAGCCATACAACATCGATATGTTAATTTGATCAAGTAATGATCTGTGTTACAATTGGCTCCTCGGTATATACGGACGTCAAGTATGCTCGAGGTCCAACGTTGTTCGGTCAAAACATGGTCGATCTAGTTTTGTGTGTTGCCATCCGGTGATACCCAGGTCATTTTATGAATGCGTCGATGTGGGAAGTAAGACGAACGTATAACTCGATTCCTCCTACATAAAACGTCAATCAGGTGCTGACCGTTGTCATTTGTTTCATCGTGGAGGCTATATCCTCCAGTCGTTCCCCCCGAGATATCTCATTGCCTACCTTAGTGTTGAAATCACCCAGAATTATTTTTGTGTCGTTTGTAGGCAATGAATCAACTAGTCTTTCCAGGTGATTGTAGAATGTTTCCTTCGTTTCTTCGTCCTTCTTCGATCGGGGCGTGTATATTGATTAGCTAGATTGTGAAGAATTACGCTTTTATACTGTTCATTAACTGCCTTAAAATCAATAATGTGCGATTTGAACTCCCTATGCACTCCACATCCTCGTTTTTCAGTATGCTTCCCACTTTTGAATATTATGTGCCATCTCATGTCTTGAATACAATTTCCTGTCCAGTTCGTTTCCTAGATTACCAGTATTTTTAATTTTTATTGACTGGCCTGCTGCAAAAAGTCCCTAACAGCGCCAGAAACGGGAAGTTAGCCCGTCGCCCAACTCCCATTACAAAGGCATGGTCATTATTTCGATTCCGTTATCAGGCGCGGAAGACTCGCCTTCACCCTCTTACATCCCCACAAAGGAGGTGTTAGTTGGATTAATTAGCAGAGCTGTACATGTATTTACAGTTGTTGACATTTCTCGACATTTAATGTCCCATTATTGGGAACCAGTTAACTTAATGTGCGACCCGGCGAACATGACTACCATTTAATCGGGGTATTTAGGATAGGAATCGTGGAAGCTGTGGGTTGGGGAAACAAGGGTTTCTCTCTTCCTTTCTCAAACGAGCTTGGGACCATCTATGGCGGAGTTAAATTAACTCTCTAATACTTTACATACTAACACTAATAAAGCAACTACTCACAAAAAAACGCACAAAAATGACAGCCTAACTAATCTAAATATTGAAATAAATGAATTATCTGCACATAATGCTACAGTTATGCCTTCACCGGATATATCATATAGCATTAATCTTACTGAACCGCCTCATGTCCCACTTTCAAACCCAAACAGTGATAGTAAACATAGCACAATAAAATGTCTTTGTCGACCAAATCAGACCAGCTCTTCTTCGATTTCTCTACTGTCTCCGGCCTTAATTTTCACAAAGAATACCTTTTTGGGTATCCATTATTCATCCATACGATTCTCGTGGTCAGCCCATTATAGCTTCCGCAGTCTTACAACCTTTGAGATGTCCAGCTCATTAAAAATTTCGTACAACGAATTTGCTGTTGGTCCCTATCTCGCTTTGCTCCAATTATTCGCCTCAGAATCCGTCTTTTGAAGGAGTTCAATTTGTTTCTGGATATTTGCCCCAGGTTTCATGTTTCACATCCATAGCATAGAACAGGTCTTATCATAGATTTGTACAGGTATACTTGGAACTTTGTTTTCCTATGTATGCAGCTGGTCTTCAAGATTATCAAAACTGAATAAAATATTTATTTGCAAGCTGCATTCTTCGGCGTATCTCGTCTCTTCCATTACAGGTTCTCGTTATTTTGGCGCCTAAATACACACATTCGTCCACATTTTCGATACTGTAATCGCCAAGTGTGACATTTTGTGTATTTAGGGTATTTTTCCACGACTGTGTCATGGACTTATTTTATTCTCATTCATTTGTAGCCCTATTAGTTTTACTTCGCTGTCTAGTTTCAGGATAAGTTCTTTTGGTGGTTTTCAATAACCGTGAAAAAATGTTGATGTCGTCTGCATAGGCTACAACTTGGCTCGACTTATACACGAGGTGTGGCAATTAAGTAATGAGACTTTATTGCCGCGCTTGTGGTAAACCTGCGACCTTGAAATTCCCTTCCCATTCCCCGTCATCCTTCCTCTCTCCATTGATATATTTACCAACGCTCTAGCTTGTTTAGTTCGCCTACTGTGTCGTGTTGAGTAGACGTGTGTAGGTGGTGCTCGTCACGAAAATGGAGAAACAAAATCAAGAGCAACGCGTTGCGATCAAATTTTGCGCCAGATTGGGCGAAACGGCTTTGAAAGCGTACGCTAAAATTGTAAAAGTGCATGGTGATAGTGCTCTTAGTCGTGCCCAGGTGTTTCAATGGCATAAACAGTTTAAGGAGGGGCGTAAAAGCGTCGAAGACGAGGCGCGGATCGGGAGACCTGTGGAGGTGCTGACTGACTTGAATGCGAGTGTGTGCGCCCTAATCCGTGAAGATCGTCGTTTCACAGTTCTTGGCCTCGGAACTGGGTATGAATCGTGAAATAGTCAGACGAATTTTAACCGAAGATTTTGGGATGAAAAAGTTGTGGGCGAAGATGGTTCCAAAGAATCTTGCCACACCGCCCTCGGCGTGTCTCAATATTTGGCCTCTAAAGGGATCAGCGTGTTGCAACATCTGCCTTATTCGCGCGGTATATCACCCTGTGACTTTTTTAGGGTATTGTAAAATCATTTTACTATACCCTACTAAAATTGCGTCCTGTCTGTCCGTTCGTGTGTCACACCACTTTTTCTCGCAAACTACATAAGCTAGAAACATAAGATTTTGTAAGTAGGTGCGAAGTGACGCCCTCTTCAAAGTTTCTTCACGAAAAGAAGTTTATAAGGACTTTAAGGGGGTCTCCCCATATACGAGTAGGGGAGTTGCCCCCGGAAAAAAGGTTTCATTGCACGTAGGCAAACCAACAAGTTTTGCTTTTGGGGTATGCAGGGGAAGGGAAAATGTAAGAAAATTTGTGTCAATCAAACGGTTTTTCGAACTCAATTTATGGAACCTGTATATTAGTCAAGTTTTGATATGCAGAATATATTGTTTGATTTACTAATTGTTTTACAATACCCTTCCCATTTTGAGTCGATTACGGACATCAAGGCGGCCGTGACGAGGGTACTCGCGGACATCCCAGTCGAAGCTTCCAGAAATGTTACGAAGCATGGAAAACGCGCTGGAATCGTTTTATAGCTGCCCAAGGGGCCTACTTTGAAAGGGATGGCAGAGTTGTAGAATAATTTTTACATATACGGTTTTCATGGTATCAGTCTCATTACTTAATTGGCACACCACGTAATAACGTATCCCTTGTATCGATAGGTTGCCTTCTTATGACATACTCTAGAGCCAAATTGAATAGCAACAGGGCCAGCCCATCTCCCTGCTTTGCTCCCATATTTGTGTCAAAGGCGTCGGTTGTTGATGCGGACTTGGAAGGTCGTAGACGTCATTGTCATTTTGGTAAGATGGACTAATTTGGTTGGGATGCCAAAGCAACACTCATTATTTGGTACAGTACGTTACTGTCGTATGCTTGCTTAAAATGAACGGAAATTTGGTGTACGTCTATATTGACCTCCCAGCATTTCTCAAGTACCTGCTCGACTGTGAACAATGGTCTATTGTCGATTGACCTGCTGTAAAACCACATTGATACTCCCCAATAATGCTGTTGGCGCACGATCTGATTTTATATTCTTAGAAAATATTTTATACGCCGTACAAAGTAGTGATATGACTCTATATTTCTTGCACTGTACCTTATCACCTTTTTTGTGGATAGGAAATATTAATTGATGAGCTCCACTCGTTCGGCATATGTTCTTGTTGCCAAATATGCAGGATGATTTTATGGATAGCTTTCTGCTTTCTGCGTGCTTAATTGCTCTTTTGGGGTTTAATGGTGGAAAAAGCTTCATCCGGAGTTAGTGAGAGAATGGAAGCTCTCCGGGAATATTTATAGGCTCCAATTCTGGAGCTGGGCGAAGATTTTTAGTTAGTATAGTGTTGTACCCAATTCGACTCATACCAATAAAACTATAAAATATTAAAGTGTTAGTTTGCTCTACTATCTGCCAAAAGGAAATATTGAAATTGAAAGTTTTTTGTAGTTCCTAAGGGTGTCTAGTACAATTTAGGGCCCCTGATTGATCTGGTACCGGTGATATTTCAATCAATAAAGTGCATATCTAATAATCCTTTTCACAATGTTGTTAAAGCTTTTCTGAGAGTAATTGGGTTGAACTTCAATCTAAGAAGGCCAATGGCAGCTACGCGTTAGTAAGCTACATCGTCTTTCCAAATAGTTTTTATCAGTCTTTTCTAAAACAACCAACAAGAAGCCATAATATCTAGGTTTGATGTAGTCCGCGTGGTATAGTGGTTAGAGCACTCATCCCGTAACCCGAAGGTCCCAGTTCGACTCTCGTTGGCGGCAACAGGATTTCGTTCGACTGGTTCCTTGGGCGGACTATAAGCCCATTCAGTTATGATACGTGCTAGTTTAAAAATCAGAACGTATCGCAACTGGGTGGATGGAAACTCGGCCCAAGCGTGATACTGACCATATCACTTTGTGGAGTGCCGACACATTCGATCATGAGAATGAAATACTCTGACTATTTCTAAGCGAAGGCCCGAAAGAGGCTGTAGAGCTACAATTTAAATTTAAATCTAGGTTTGTTTGGTATAAAGCATAAGACCAATTGCTTTGAACCACTAAAGTCCGGATTATCCAATGTATGTCAAAATCAATCTGTGACATCACTCGATATTACATCTCAATCATTTGTTCCTGACTCCATGAATTGCTTCTACAATAGTAACCAATTTCACGCTCTTCTTTTCCCTTATTTCACAATAAAATATTCAGTTCTATTGCTTCTATTTTTAATAAGTTACAACTAAAATCATAACATTCAGCTAAATTGGATTAACATATACGTTTCTTAAATTCCATAAATTTTTTGAGATATCCCTTTGATTGGTTTAGCTTTGCCCGTGAGCATTTTTATAGGCATCCTACACGACACCCTTATATCAGCAACTAATATATCCCTCTCTGCTTCTTACTCCAATTTCCGGAAGACTTCTTTGATATAGTCCAGCTATGTTTTTTCTTATTTTGTTAGTGCGGTAAAGGCAATCACGCCCTGAGTATAGGGCTCGCAAACACGCAAGGCTTCTAGACTATCCATAAAATACCTCTTTCAACGTGAGAATTTAGATTGGAATCATCTAATATAATACTTCTGGGTAGGCCTCGTTCTACTTTGCCTTAAGGCACCATCGGTCTCCAAATTTGCGGAAAGAAAAAACAATAGTAAAACCTCCAAATTACCGTAAAGAGTTATTTTTTGTTAAAACGCCGAAAATCATATATAACTTTTGCCAATTCACCAAACTAAAAAAAGGTACTTAAAAAGTTTTGTAAATTACATTTAGGGATTAAAATAATCAGCTGTCATTTTACGCATAATAATCCCCACGGCAATCGAGATTTCAGAGCATCTGAACTACATCTAAGGCTGAGGGTAAATCGAGACGTGGAAGAGCCAATTATTACTCGCATCATTAGCTAATCAAATCAGCGTATTAATGTCGTATGTCAAAGGCAAATTCAGCAAAGATCAGGCCTCGACAAAAACTCGGCATCGATATGCTCAAAACGCTGTATACTATGACGACCAAGTGAAAAGCATCGATGTAAGTTGTAATGATTTTTCTCTCACGCTCTCGTTTGTTCGAGATTTCCCGAAGAAAATCTAAACTGACCTCTCATCGGTTAAAGGCGTGAAGTCTCGGTACGAGCCAACGGACTGTACATAACAGGTCAACTAGCCCAGACACCCTTAATCTAAGTCAAATACAAATTATGACACCGCGTACTGAACCGATCGGATCGACCTTTCGCGGAATAACACGAAACCCATTGAATTTCTCGCACAAAAGAGCCATTGTTTTTTGGCTGTGTGGCAAGTGGCACCATCCTGTTGGAACCAGATACCGTCCAGGTCCATAACCTCAATTTCTGGCATCAAGAATTCCGTTATCATCTCGGAATAGTGAACACCATTTACAGTAACTGCTTTTTTTATACATGTGTCCGTCCACCCAGCTGCGATACGTTCTGATTTTAAACCAGCACGTATCATAACTGAACGGGCTTATAATCCGTCCGAAGAATCACTCGGACTATATTTCGTTGACGCCAACAAAACTTGAACCAGAGACCTTTGGCTTCCGGGCATAGTGCTCTTACCACTACACCATGCGAACTAACTGCTTGGCCGTCCTCATTTTCGAAGAAGTACGGCCCGATGAAGCCGCCAGCCCATAAACCGCACCAAACAGTCACTCTTTGTGGATGCATCGGCTTTTCAACAATCACTCGTGGATTCTCATTTGCCCAAATGCTGCAGTTCTGCTTGTTAACGAATCCACTGAGGTGAAAGTGTGCTCCGTCGCTGAAGATGATTTTCTTTGTAAAGTCACCATTCTCTTCTGTCTGTTCAACCAACCATTCAGCTTCAGCTCTTGAGTCAATTGAACCTTGTAAATCTTTATTCAAAATTCGCATCAGTGACGTTCGTGAGATGTCCAATTGTTGGGCACGACGACGAGTCGAGGTTAACGGCTCTTCCGCCACACTATCGCGAACAACAGCAACGTTTCCGCAGAACGAATTAGGCGAGCATGCACAGGTGATTTCACATTTCCCTACGGACACGGTTTGCTGAAATTTGCGCACGATTCTTCCGATTGTAGACACATTTGGTTTATTATGTTGACCAAAAAAATCACAAAGTGCACGAAATGCATTTTGATTTGAACGCGCATTTTCGAAAAAGACTTCGACAACCTTAACGCGCTGCTCAATTGTGTACCTCTTCATGGTTGAATTTGTCAAACCCTGAAACAAAGAAATGCCAAATTAAGTTGGGCGAAAAACTTGACGTTAAGCTGTGACTCACAATTAACATCGTGCATTATTTCTTATGACATAATCCAGAGCCAAATTGAATGGCAATGGGGCCAGCCCATCTCCCTGCTTTAGTCGGATATTTGTGTCAAAGGCATCGGTGAGTGGTTATTGATGCGGACTTGAGAGGTTGTTGACGTCATTGTCATTTTAGTAAGACGGATTAATTTGGCTGGAATACCAAAGCAAAGCATTATTTCGAAAAGTACGTTACGATCAAGACTGCCGTATGCTTGCTTACAATCAACGAATATCTGATGTACATCTATGTTGAACTCCCAGTATTTCTCAAGTACCTGCTTGACTGTATACTATTGGTCTATCGTGGATTTACCTGCTCTAAAACCATCTTGATACTCCCCAATAATACTGTTGGCGTATGATCTGGTTTTATTTTCTAAGATTTTTGAAAAAATGTTGTACAACGTACAAAATAGTGATATGCCTCTATAATTTTGGCACTGTAACCTGTCACCTTTTTTGTGGATAGGAAACATAATTGATTGGCTCCACTCTTTCGGCATATATTCTTGTTGCCAAATATGCTGGATGACTTTGTGGATGGCTTTCTGAACACCGCTGCCACCATATTTGATGAGCTCCACTGGAATCTCATTGATGCCCGGCGGTTTATTATTCTTTTGGGCTTTTATGGTGGAACAAACTTCATACAGAGTTGGTGGGGCCAATAGAAATTCTCCGGGAATATTTATAGGCTCCGATATTCTGGAGTTGTGTGGAGGATTAAGGAGATTCTTGCGAATTTACTTGGCAAAATTTGATAAAAATGTTGATTTGGGTAAAACATCAATATTTTGACATGAGAAAACGATTCAACTCTGATATGAAATCTCTTCGTGACAAAAAGATTGCTCACTCATTTTTTCTTGCAACAGGAAGAATTCGGTTTCAAGAAAATATTTCTTACAATTATTTCAACACAAATGATTGTTTGCATTTTTTTTAATAACCCTCCTCTGTATAAAAATTAATCTTAAATGTAATGTGTGATGTGAATACAATTTTCAACTCTTAATTTTCTTATAATGGAAATGTTGAGTACAAGCATCGCTTCCCAATTATAGGAAACCTTCTGTTTGGGCACTCTTACATTTGCTTTCATGCTTTAAACCAATTTGCATTAAAGAGTAAGAATCTTTATCACCTTCTCTATTTTTAACTCTTATTTATAGTCCTAAAATAAAGTTTTCCTATTTGAACCAGGGGTAAATTATGGAGAAACTTTTGTGTGATAACTAGCGTCCATACGGTGTCAAATAAATTTATGAGACCTAGTTTTATCATCTGGTAATGGTGACAGTAAAGCATGAATTATTTTGAGCTGATGAAAATGTTGGTATCTTTATAAAGGAGGATATTGTGTGAATAATATTTGTTAAAAATAGTCTGACCTGGTAGATAATACAATCCTTCAATTTGACTGCATATATGAGATGATATCCGCATTTTCGTTCGAGTATGTTCCTACTTTTTTTTGCTTTAGCACAACAGCCCCTTTCGGTGCTTCGCTTAGAACTATCTCATTATCTTAATCGATTATATCGCTACTTCACAAGGTGGTATGGTCAGTACCACACCTTGGTCGTGTGTACTTCCACCCAGCTGCGATACGTTCTGATTTTAAACCAGCACGTATCATAACTGAACGGGCTTATAGTCCGTCCGAAGAATCACTTGAACTAAATCTCGTTGTCGCCAACGAGACTCAAACCAGGGACTTTCGGCTTACGGGGTGAGCGCCCTAGCCATGACACCACGCGGTTCCTGCTTGCAGAAGTCAATTCGTTTTCGCTTTGAATTTATTGCCTATATCGTCCGATTCCACGGTGGGCTACTGAACTCGTGTTAATGAATGCGATACTCGGGAAGTCGCCCAATGACAAAGTGCCACTAATATTGCTGACGTCGAACTGGGGAATATTTTCACGAATCTCACCCTCTGACAACCGTTAATCGGCCGTTCCATAAAACATTGATGTAACTTAAGTTAGGGTACATTGATGTAACACACACGAATTATTCGCGTAAAGCACTCGAAAGTCAACAATTCCAGAATTTTGGAGTAGACGACAACGCGATAGCGTAACGCACTTCTTTACACGAGAAAATCTACGTGATTTGCATTTACCCTAGGAAAAAATCTTTACTCAGAGCGCACACGTTTTTGTGTCGTCACAAAACTACCCATATAAAAACAGTTTTCGGAATTTTTATTGATCAACGGCAGCCGGCAAAATCAAAGTTTCACGAGGTAAATTGGGAACGGACGAGAAAACAGTCGAAACGAGTTCACGACAAACTCCCCGGAAGGTGCAACTTTCGTTGACGACGGATTCCAGACAGAGATCTGTCACTCAGACACTCCTCATCTCCGATTAGGGCTGCCATAGTGCCGAATGCCAGATTCCTCTCCGAGACCAAGCCGACCAGTTATTATTGTACAACGTCTCGCGAACAACAACACGAAATAAGCATACCAAGTAGTGAAAAGCCTGAAACGAGATTATCAGCCCAAGACCACGCTCTGCCGTGATGACATCAGCAACATCATTGCTGATAAAAACAGAATTAAAGAATGATGGTCGTCATATTTCAAGAACCTCTTAAATCATCCGCACAGCTCCAGAATATTGGAGCCCATTGGTATTCTCGGAGAGCATCCATTGCCCCCACCAACTCTGGATGAAGTTTGTTCCACTATCAAGGTCATAAAGAATAATAAAGCTTCTGACATCGATGAGGTTCCAGTGGAGTTTATAAAATATGGGGGTGTTCAGAAAAAGCCATCTATAAAAAATAAAGCATATTTGGCAACAAGAACAAACACCCAACGAGTGGAAGCAATCAATTATACAGTTGACAAGCTACAGTGCGAAAACTAAAGAGGCATATCACTACTTTGTACGACGTACAAAATATTTTCAAAGATCTGAGAAAATAAAATAATACGCCAACAGTATTTTTGGGGAGTATCAAGGCGGCTTGAGAGCAGGTAGATCGACGATAGACCAATTGTTTACAGTCAAGCAGGTACTTAAAAAATGCTGGAAGTTCAACATAGACTTACATTAAATTTTCATTAACTTTAAGCAAGCATACGACTGTATTGATTGTAACGTACTGTAGCAAAAATGATTTGCTTTGGTATCCCAGCCAAATAGGCCGTCTAACTAAAATGACAAAGACTTCGACAACCTCCCAAATCCGCATCAATAACCAGCTCATCGATGCCATTGACACAAATATCGGACTAAAGTAGGGAGATGGGCTGGCATATTCCTTCGTTTTACATTTATTTGTGCCACAGTTAGGCCCAAATGTTAACACTGTAGAAAATTTTATTAAGTTTATCCTTCAGTCATAAAATAGTTAAACTTCAAAAGCCTTACCCCATTTCTCATAATTTCCACTTCCTGCTGGATCTCCAATGAGAAAATTCGAAAAATTTTTTCCTATATTTAAATACGCGTTGGCTTTTCAAGAAACAATTGCTGTAAGCTAGGAACAAAACTACATTAGATTGCAAATTGAATCGTCATTAAAAATCAAGCTGGAGTGCTGTCTGAAGTATGTAAATTATGATACTTAAGCTTATCAAAAATTAATTCTTGAAATTACATAGAAATATATCAAGTTGAACCGGTGTTTGATAAATTAATTTTAGTGTATTACTAAGTAAAGAAGCAAGTCTTTATATTGTATCCATATCTGATTCTGGTATTAAATATATTTTACTTTTTTCATCTTCCAGATGATTCAGATCACCTTTATGAACCTCTTTACCATCTCGGTGGAGATCGCGATGATGAGAATTTATCAGTTGGCTCACATCAGAACGGTGCAATAACCGCAACAAATGGTCGAACAATGCCATCCTCGGATCACCATCATTCCGGTAATTGTTATTCGGATGAATACGATGATTCCTTCAGTGACGAAGACTCCGACGAAGAAGTGAAGAAGGTAATGAACGTAGACAATGCCTTAAGTAACGTGCACAACGCAATGGCATGGCAAGAAACAATGATTTCACTTTCATTACAGTAATCTTAACTTTAAATTTATTTCGTAATGCTATCAAATTAGCTGACCATGACCTCGTGGTTGGTATTTGTTTTCAATCATGTTGACTTCATATGAATGATGAAGTTGTCTGTAATTTAAGCGGAATTTATAGAGTTAATTGATTTTTGCCAACAGTGTGATTTTTAAGTTTGTAGGAAATCGTTAACTAATGTTTAATTAAAGATTTTGATATATTTATTTCGCAACTTGTTAGTTAAATAAAATGGAAACAATAATCAAAAAATTTCTCTAAGATCTTCGTGAGAAAAAGCTTTTACATGATGTTAATTTGCAATTTTCCAATCACAGAACGATAGCGGTGTGGATATCAGCAATACACGTTTACCAGATCCACCGTCAACAGCCAACCAGGTCTACGCCTTCGTTAAGAAAATTAAAAATTTCGGTTCTTTGTCGAAAAGTTTAAGTAAAATTTCAATGAGGAAGTCCACACCAAGTCCAAAAGCTACTGAAAACAACGCACCGAACAACAAATACGAAAATACTCAATTTTACGTTGGTCACGACTATCAGAACACTAATTTCGACAGTCAACAAAAATCAGGCAAACTAAAAACTCCAAAAGTATCGAAAAAGGGCTTGAAACTTCCAAAGGTACCAAATGAAGATCCTTATGAGAATACCGAGTTTCACACTCCCAGGACACCGAAAATTCTCACTACTCCTTCAACGCCTGATACCCAATCTAGTCCACTAGTTACTCCAATCGCTCTTAGTCAGTCCGATAAGTCGCTCTCTGAAACGGCTGCTTCACCAGCAGACCCCGCCTTGATTAGCCGAAAAAAGTCAAAGTCAAGCAAAAGCTTCAAGTCGAAGTTCCGCAAGAGTTTGGCCGGTCCTACAGAATCTAGTCTAACAGTTCCAAATGCCTTCAATGCAACGCGAAGCACTTTCTACATTTCGGACTCAGTTGATGTGGACTCGGGTATATTTGAGAAGACAAGCCCGCATAGTGAGCCAAATTTAGTCACGAACAATGAGGAGAAACCAGCGATGGAAATTCCATCTGCAGTTGTACGGAAATCGAAGAAATCTCTAAGTAGTCCTGAATTGAATCGGAGGCGAACAATAACAGGAATAAGACCATCAATGCCTCCACCTCCTCCACCTGTCGACAAGAAAACCAGCAAACAAAAGCATGCATCTACGACATCATGGTATACAGAGTGCGGAGTATTCAAGCCGAATGATTTAGGCGATGAACTTTTGCTGAAGGACAATCGGTCGGACCGGAATAGTAATACTTCTTGGTACGCTGAAGCTGGATTGTATCATACAAGTGGTGCGTCCGTGGCTAGTTCAAGTGGAAGCTCCGGTGTATCGACCGGCGGTGAAGGCGGACCAGGCGATGATCATTCGCATAGTATGTTCCTGAATGAACCTTTGTATCAAATTTATTCGGCAGCCAAACTTCAGGTAGGTGATATTAGTAGAATTATTTTTTGTTAAATCTCAATAATACGTCAAAAAGTTTCAATAAACTGAAACCTTCCCAATGCCTCTTCCAGATTTCCCAATCCTTTATCTCTTTTGTGCCCAGTTATTGTTATTGTTAGATTTCTCTCGGGACTGCATGTGAAGTCTCATACTTTGATATCCAGGTTATTAATACGAACCAAATTGTAATTGCAATATTCTAACCAAAAACAGAAATTATGCTAAACATGGGTTCTAAAATTTCTACTGGAATTTGTTAAAATAATGTATTTTGTATATAATTTTTGTATAATGATGCTCAAATACGACCGTGCTGGCCGAAACCTATACTCAATTTAAATAGTTATAAAAAAAAAGTTATACACCTTGTACAAAGTGTTCGTAGACCCTTACTCCTACTGCTGCACCTTATCAACCAAATCTACAGACCCCAAATCCTGCAAATGAAAATCCGAGTACCGCAACTCGTTCACATCCGACTCCTAAGACCCCTCCGAGAATCCCAATGCTGCATCAACTTCTCAATAAATTGACACCCTTGTAACTCTCGAAGCTTCAAGCTTCACAACATCCCTGGCTACTAGTCATTGACTAATTTGAGCCAATACTTTTCAAACAGCTCAGTTCCACTTTGAGCCATTTGCTCTCCCTTCGTTTACAAATAGTCGATTATGATTTACGTGGGTACCTGCCATGAATAGGCCTAACACCACGGTCATCATTCGACTGCGATTGGTTTAAGCGCCAATCAATGCCCCAAGATCGGTTCCAGTTTACATTGAGGGAACTCTCAACTTTCATACTGGTAGATACGAGGCCCAGCTGTATCTGACGCTATAAGGTAATTACCAACCTTTGTTTTTAACCACAGCCACTACGCCACTCCCCGAAGGACCACAACCAATCAGCTGACCATCCGAGGATGGAGGCTCATCAGCTGCCCGTGGTACCTGAGTATACCTCCAGGGTTGAGGTTCACAGCTATGAGTTGATCTTGTTATCGAACAATCACATAGCCACTATGTGTCAGATCAAGTTCCTGCCCTAGTATTTTTACTAAGCGATTCGGGTACCCCGGGAACGCCAGTCCCCGTCGATTTCACTGGAATCGGAGACAGTTGAACTTCTTTGAATTACCAGATCAGTCTCGCCCTGGGGGTTACTCCGTATACAAATAAACTTTTCGAGCCTTAGGCTGTAAATTATCCCAAGGTGACTAATAAATCGCCGGACAGGTGTAGTAAGATCCGCGCTTTTACTTGTGTTACAGGAGGAAAGAAGTTTTTTGGAACATACGCTTTTGAAACTTAATAGACAATTTTACAAAATTCGCTTCTTATTAGAATTTCGTAAAATAATATTACAAGTCACAGCAAATTTTCTTGCAAACCATATAAGCTAGAATGATGAAATTTTATATATGGATCAAAAGTGATGCCCTTTTTAAAGTTTCAATGTAAAAATAATTACAAGGTTTTTAAGGAGTCAAAAAAATTGTTTGCGGAAGGTAGCAAATATGGATATTCTATGAAACGTTTTGATGGGAAGTTTTCAAAACTAGCAGTTTTCGCATCAAGGAATGCAGATTGGAGGAAATATCCGCATATACAAAACTATTGTATTTTTGATTTCCTAGCAGTATTAGCATCAAGGTATGCTAGGAGAGAAGAAATGTCCACTTACAAAACTATCTTTCGTTTCCGGTGCACAATTTGAAGCGTTCGCAATGCGAAGAATGCCACTTTATTGACAAAAGCAAAAATGCACAGCTAATATAGCGCCGCCTCAACTTAATGTAATTCGTCCTTCATCGTTTTTACGAATCCGGCCATTGTATTACGAAGGTGATGGCTCTAGTCTAGTTCACCTGGGTAGTCTGCGCTCTTCCATTCTTTCCATATGTTCAACCCATTGCAGTTTGTGTACTTTTACTCATACAAGGTACACAACTCCCCGTTGCTACAAACTCTCTGCTCTAACCTATACTCGTATATCTTCCTTAGAGCTTTGCAACTTTTTTCATAAACATTTGTAAAAGTCTACGTTTTGCATACGTCCCACTACAGAATTTTTATGACTGACTTGTATATGCGAAGTTTATTTTCCCTGTTACACATACCGGACCTTAGAATAGGAAGAACTGAGAAGTAGGGTTTGCTTCTGCAGTTATCTTTTGTCAAATTCCATCCTTTTCTATTCCCCTCCTAGCGAGATGGAAGGTTATCCGCACTCTCTAGCTTATATTCTCTTAAGGTCACGTTTTGTCGGCCTAGTATGTCTTTCCTTGTCTGGCTCATGAATTTATTTTTAGCTTCCGATTTTTCTCCACTTCTGGGCTATAGGCGTATGAAGGCTTCCATGGTATCTTTGAAATATGCATACGCTACAAGTTCTGTAAACTTCTGGAGTTATGTATCGGTAGCGTCAGCTGGTATTTTCTTGACAACGTAGTCCTACGCAATATTCAAAATCATTGAGGCAAGTCCATCTCCCTGTCTGAAGCTCGAGTCAGTTGGGAAGCTTTCAGTTAGATCTTCGTTATCTCGGGTCGGAGAGGACTATGCGGACGAGTTTGATTGGGACGCTAAATAGAAAGTTACTTGATCCTATAATTAGTAGTTTACTAGCAACATTGATCCTTGTAATGATTTCGATCTAAATCTACTGACGCAAAATCAAGACCCAAATTAGATAAATCTATTAAATGGGTTTACTTCGTAAACTTTACGGTTTTAGCGAGGAATATTCACGAAACAGTTTTTCCCAGTAGGACAAAAGCATTTCAATCAATGAAAATAATTGAAATATAAACCAAAAGAACAAAAAATGTAAAATTCTATGAGCTATATTTCCTGATTTTCATTTTTATCTAAAGGTTCGCCTGCTATGCATTCACAGATCACATTAATATATATAGTAGCCAAACAAATTATTATCCTGATACTCTTTATATGACTAAGTTTACACAAGGCGGAAAAGTTTATAGGTTCTTCCATAACCTTTTTTTGCTTTAGCACTACAGCCTCTTTCAGGCCTTCGCTTAGAGATAGTTAGAGTGTCTGATTATCTTGATCGAATGTATCGGCACTCGGGAAGGTGACATGATCAGTACGACGCTTTGGCCGTGTCTCCATCCACCCAGCTTTTAAACTAGTGCGTATCACACCTGAACGGGTGTATGCTCTGTCCGAAGAATCCCTCGAAACAAATCTCATTGTCATCAACGGGGCTCAAACCAGGGATATTCGACTTACGCAGCGAGCGCTCTAACCACAAACCTGAATAAAGCACAGTTCTTGTAAACTTGAGTTGTTTCCTCGTCAAAGGATTTCGGTCGTCTGCAGTTCTTCTCAAGCAGTTCATAATTTCCCAGAAACTGGACTTCGTAACGACTTGTTTTGTATAATATTGTAATTAGTAATTCTTGTTATTCCGATTCAAAAAATTTGCAATAATTTTCAAAACTTTTTGTTATAATCGAATGGTCGTGGTATGATAAGTAAGAGTTGTGAATTTTCGACCTTCTACTTTTATCTCTCACGGAATCTTGGCTACCTGGAAACGTTTATGATAGCAAATTTCGTACACACATCCCATTTTCCGTAGCTATGGAAGCCGTTACCTCTGGGAAACCTGATGAAAGTTAAGTTCTTGGAATGTATGAAAAGCTACATAGCAGTTCTTACTTCAATAGTTATATTTTGCCATCAATTGTTTATTGATGTGCGGGTCTGTTTAAGTGGCTATTGAGTAATTTTAATTGCCTCTGCAAATATACCTTGCAATATTCTGCATTTTGTTCGAGCGTTTCTTTCCAGAATTCTTGGGCGATGTAAATACTCGTTTTCGTACAGCATCCTTCTTCAATACTGGACGGTTCAACTCAGGATAGTAGCTTCCTTCTTCTTCTTCTTAGCACTACAGCCCCTCTCGGGACTTCGCTTCTTGCAAATAGTGCCTCCAACTGTCCCGGCCCATTGACCGCGTCCTCCAATTTCGAAATCCGAGCAGCGATGAACTGTCTTCGTCGACCGAGTTAGACCAGCGTTTCCTCGGTTTCTCCACTGGTCTCCGGCCTTCAGTTCTCCCAACGAATACCTTTTTGGGTATCCGTTGTTCGTCTATACGATTCATGTGGCTAGCCCATTGCAGCTTCCGCAGTCTTACAATTTCATACAGTTGTATCGAATTCGTCATTGGTCCCCGTCTAGTTTCGCTCCGATTATTCGTCGCTCGAAGGCGTTCAATATATTTGCGAATGCTTGAGTTAGGGTTCATGTCTCACACCCATAGCATAACACAGGTCTTATCACAGATTTGTATACTTGGAGCTTTGTTTTCCTTTGGATGCAGCTGGTCTTCAAGATCGTCAAAACTGAATAAAATATTTTATTTGCGAGCTGTATTTTTTGGCGTATTTCGTCTCTTTTATTGCCCGTTTTCGTTATTTTGGCGCCTAAATACACAAATTCGCTAACATTCTCGATACTGTATTCGCCAAGTGTGATATTTTGTGTATTTGGGGTATTTTTCCTCGACTGCATCATGAGCTTTGTTTTATTTTCGTTGATTTGTATGCCCTACAAGTTTTGCTTCGCTGTCGAGTTTCAGGAAGAGTTCTTTGGCAGTTGTTAGTGACCGTGACAGAATGTTGATGTCGTCCGCATAGGCCACTACCTAGCTCGACTTGTATAGTAATGTACCTCGCATATCGACAGGTAGCTTCCATATGACGTACTCCAGAGCCAAATCGAATAGCAATGGGGCCAGCCCATCTCCCGGCTTTAGTCCGATATTTGTGTCAAAGGCATCGGTGAGTTGATTATTGATGCGGACTTGGGAGGTTGTTGACGTCATTGTCATTTTGGTAAGACAGACTAATTTGGCTGGGATGCCAAAACCAAGCATTATTTGGTACAGTACGTTACGATCAATACTTTCGTATGCTTGCTTGAAGTCAACGAAAATTTGGTGTACGTCTATGTTGAACTCCCAGCATTTTTCAAGTACCTGCTTGACAGTGAAAAATTGGTCTGTTGTTGATCTATCTGCCCTGAAACCACCTTGATACTCCCCAATAAAACTGTTGGCGTATGACCCGATTTTATTTTCTAAGATTTTAGAAAATATTTTATACGCCGTACAAAGTAGTGATATGCCTCTATAATTTTCGCACTGTGGCTTGTCACCTTTTTTGTGGATAGGGAATATAATTGATTGGCTCCACTCTTTCGGCATATGTTTTTGTTGCCAAATGTACTGGATGACTTTGTAAATAGCTTGATGAACACTACTGCCACCATATTTGATGAGCTCCACTGGAATCTCATCAATGCCCGGCGCTTTATTATTCTTTTGGGCTTTGATGATGGAACAAACTTCATCCAGAGTTGGTGGGGCCAATGAAAGCTCTCCGCAGACATCTATAGGCTCCGATGTTCTGGACCTGTGCGGAGGATTAAGAAGGTTCTTAAAATATGATGCCCATCTTTCCTTAATATTGATTTCATCAGCAATTATATTGCCGCTGTCATCACGACAGAGCGTGGTTTTGGGCTGATAATCATCATTCTACTATACACAATTCCGTCGCGTTCGTCAGTTTATTCTCTCAAAATATCGCCAAGACTCTTTTTAGGGTTTTGTAATAAAATACAAAACCCTATTGCAATCACGACCTGTGTCCGTCTGTCCGTCCGTCCGTCTTTATGTCACAGCACTTTCTCTCCGAAACTATAAAGGCTACAGTAATGAAACTTTGTGGGAAGGTCAGAAGTGATGACCTCTTGAAAGTTCAAGGTTGGAAAAATTTTTCGAAGGGGTTCAAGGAGGTCTCCCCATATAGGGAGGTGACCCTTTAAAAAAAATTTTCACCACTGGTAGTCGAGTAGGGTGTCGTTGAAAAGGTCTTAATAAAATCTTTTCAAAACAAGTCTTAAAATTGCCTTATCAGTACCAAGGGGGCAGGGGAAGAGGAAATGTACGAACTTTTCAGGAATGATAGGTATCATGAATATCTTTGAGAATTGGTTCACCTAGTGGTATCAGTAATCGTAAAACAAAATAGTGGCTGTTTTAAATGCGAAGATTGAATAATTTTGAGTTATTTTTCCTCAACTTCAACGTTTGAGGTGCATGCTTTTAACACTTCGTTCAATTTAATGAATGAATGAATGAAGATGAGTACCTACAATTAATACTCATAAGGGAAACAAGTCGAGGAGGCAGGAGAGAGCCCCTAGCAAAAATGCTTTGTAACCATTCTAGGATTCGAAATAATGGGCCTAGAATCGATGACTACAATACAGGAGAGTGGCCCCTGAGAAAAAATTTCATCAAAGGTTGTCGATATGAGTATCAAATGAAAGTCCTCTATGGACGCTTTTCAAAACAGTCTTAAACTGACAATTTTTGCTTCAGTGGGGGCACATGAGGGATATGATTGATCTCGTGGTGGATGCCTACGAAGGGTCAGTTGATAAGGAATGTGTCAAGATCTTAATGAAACGTTGCATGGCCCCAGCACCGAAATATCTAAACAAAGATGTGTATCCTCCCCCGCGAATGGACACCTATGATCTTAAAAAATCTGAAAACATTATCAAGGGAAATATATATGAGTATAACAATAACAAATACCTCAGAAATCAAAATTCGTTCTACTTTGTTAATAATAGTATGAACTTCGAATTTCATATTTTCTCCAATAAAATCTTCTTTGACATGTTTCTTGATTTTATTCGTTGCCGCTGGCTGCATTTTGTAAGATGAGTACAAAACCCTTCTGTCATGAGCGTAGGTCTGTCTACCCAACTTGTTTTACTTGTCTCCAACAGTTTTTTCCCCAAAATCTCCTTTTCTCCACTATAATTTACCATAACCTCAAGTCTAAACTTTTTCACTTGCTTTTAATCTATTCATGGACCTTTCAAGACTACATCTCCGTTCCCGCAATCACCGCAGAACAGCCACTCAACCGATACGTCCTGGAACTTCTAATTCGTTCAGATTAGCTGAAGGTTTATCGTTACATATTTCGAGTAATATATTCGCCCATCTAGCGGAGTTAAAAGCATTTCTGACGCCAAGAGTAATCAGCTGGACAAACTGTCGGGTGAAACTACTGTGTGGCTCCGCCCGTTGGATCGCACTCATCACTTCCGCAATTGCATCGGTGGTAGAGCGATCTACGCCATACTGCCGTAGAAATAAGTCCCAAGGAGTATGGATCGCGTCAATGAGTCTTCCACAAATGAGTTTTTCGAGAATTTCCCCGGCCGTGTGTAGCATACATAACGGGCGGTATACAGACTCGGCTTTCTTTTGCTAGTCAGTGCGTGCCTCGCTACTTGCAGATATCCGGGAATACCCTTCATGTAAGCAAGCGTTAAACATACTGAGCAGCAAGTCAGGGCAAAAGTGGTACACGATATGTAGCATCTCAACTGGAATCCCGTCTGATCGTGGCACATACGCAAGGCTGCTTCCTTCAAATCCATCTTCGTGAAAAGTGGATAATCCACTGATTTTTCATCGTGTACGGCATCAACATGGATAGAGTGTGCAGGAAAAGAGCTCGTACAATCTCGTCCATCTTTTCTGCCTCGTATGGAGAGGGCTTCCTTTAGGAGTCAAGCTTCCGCATGACAAGCTTATAGCCCACACCCCAAGCATTTCTATTCACATCGTTTGCCAGCAACTGGCCTTGTCACTATCGTTTCCTGGCCGAATTATATGCTGCTAGCCTAATGCGTTTCTTATCCCGCGTTGCCTACTGAGCCTCTCGTCCAAGCTTGTAACATTCACTTAGCTGTTCAGTAATTTTAGATCACCACTAGTGCACTGGAGGCTTGCCGTGCCATTGTCTCCGATGGGGCGTATAAAACTTGCAGGCAGATGCGATGATACTCATAACTGAGTTAACCACGTCCGTCGCTGCTAATATTTCGCTCCTCTGCATATCAACATACCTCACAACATCTATATTCCCAGTGTTGCAACTGAGGCTAGAAGACCGGGCATACTTTGTACTGATAATCAATATGGTTGTTGCCAGTGTTCAACACAAGTTGTAGCTGCCATCTCCAGAATTCGTTTGCCACTAGGCTTTGATTAAGGTATGTCCCATTGAATGAATCTTTCCTTAACATTTGCTTTATCACTGCAGCCCCTTTCGGGCCTTCGCTTAGAGATAGTAAGGGTATCTTATATTGATCGAATTTATTGGCACTATAGAAGGTGATATGCTCAGTACCAAGTGTTAATTGTTTGTCCGTCCACCCAGCTGTAATACGTTCTGATTTTAAACGGGTGCATATCATAACTGAACGGGCTTATAGTCCGTCCGAAGAATCACTAGAAACAAATCTCGGTGTCCCCACCAGACTCGACCCAGGGGCCTTTGGCTTACACAGTGAACACGAAATGTCTTCAAAATGTTTTTAACTGGACTGCTGTCCAATCTGTTATTATCTTTTGCGATCGTTATTATTGCATTGGCAAAAATGGTTTCTTTTTTAGATTAAATCAACTTGGGGTGATTTTTGTAATTACGTTTTCTGTCTTTATTCAAAAACTAACTTTGCTTTTTATGAAGCGTTAAAGCCTAGCTTACTGCCATTGAATTCTCATGGTTGAAAATAACTTTTGTTACATGGGAGATTTGATTGAGATGTTGGGATGATTGAAAAAATTAAACTGACCATGAAACCTCACACCGAAAACATCTACTCACAATAATGACAACGGATACCAAAAGTCATCAAATAAATGACAAAATTAACGTTTACATAATGACGATACTAACTGATACTTTCTTGTGAGGTGGACGGTCCGTAACTTATTCATTTAAGTCCAAATATTGTTTAGAATTGATCCGAATGGAAAACAAAGGATCACCAGTTTTCTTTTATTAGATATCAAACATATAAGGTTCACTTTTTTACTATTTTATAACATTGAATACATTTGCACGAGAATAATCTATTTACTAACCCAATTAACTAATACATGTCCATTGCGACTAACTTCATTCCGCCTAGATCAAAATGCTTTAGGTGAAAGGAATAACTAAAAAAAATTGTTGGAGTCTGATTGTAAAAGACATGCCAAATATATTTATTTTACAGGTAACGTAAGTACTCTTCACTTGTTATAACCGACAAAATAAAATTATTCATACATGTTTCATAAGCTTATCAAACATTATAACTCCACTTCCAGTCTATAACCGATATTGAGGATCAAGAATCTACAGATGGCTATGAAGAAATCGGTCCGCATCGTTCGTCGATGGAGGAAAGAAAATCAAAGCGACCATCCGCCTTTCAGCTAATCGGTCCTAAGCAAGGTCCATCCCGGACGCTTTGGAGTGAAATTCCAGAAGTTCAAAACAGTGGCATATTATGTAAGTTAAGCCTTCTATTTTTCTCTGCTCAAATATCTTAAATGATCCCTTTATTTTTCCAGCCACACTCAGTCCTCTAGAAAAGCGTCTTCAAGAAGCCAAATTTGAAATTCTCACATCAGAGGCAAGTTACCTGAAATCGTTGAATCTCCTTCGAAAACATTTTATGGGACATCCAGCGTTTCGTGATACCGCCATACTGAGTGAGAGTGATCGCAAGACACTCTTCTACAGTATCATACCGGTTAAGGAATGTTCCGACCGACTGTTATGTGATCTAGAAAATTGTTGGCAAGATAATATAATGTTGTTAGGTCTAAGTAAAAGTATTTATAAACATGCCGAAAAGTATTTCCACGTCTACGTTTCATATTGTGAAAATCAAGGAAAGATGGATCGGACGTTAAGGCGATTGAAAGAGGAAAAGGGACCATTCAATCAGCATTTGGAAATATTAGAAAACGAACCAGAATGTTGTAGTAAGTATTTGTGTATTCATTCCTTTTCTATTTCGTTGGATTTCATTTAATTCTTTTATTCCAGGCTTAAATTTACACTCGTTCTTAATGTTACCAATGCAACGAATAACGAGGCTTCCTCTTCTCATCGATGCCGTTTTCAGCAAGCTACAACCGGATGATGATGAGTTTGAGGATTGGAAGATGACGTTAGGAATACTAAATAAGATAGTAACACAATGCAATGAAGCAGCGAATCGTTGCGAGCAAGCGTACGAGATCGAAAGGATATCTCGACAAATTGAGTTCCCATCGAATATTCGATCATTGGCTATCGCTCCAGTAGGCATACCAGCACCAGGAGCGAAGCCACGATCTTTAGTTAAAAAGGGAGAACTTGTACAATTGATATGGCGGGGAGATGATGGCAAACTTACCTTTGGGAAGAAGTTTGTCAAGTGCAATATATATGCGTTCTTGTTTACGGATCTTTTGGTCCTAACAAAACGCAAAGGGGAGCAGCAATTTGTTGTCTTTGACTATTGTTTGAGATCAATGCTGACTGTATCGTCAGGTGATGTGATTCCTCAACTACCAACCAAAGAAGTAGCTCAAGCCGGAAAGAATCTAATGCTGATGACATTGTTGGAGAATTATGAAGGAAAGACCGTTGAACTGGTAACTATATATAATCATTCTTCCATAAGTTGATAAAAGTGGATATTTATAATGACTTCTTTCAGATCCTATCTTGTCCATCAGTCTCCGAGTGCCAACGTTGGCTCGAAGCTACAAAACCGCTGGAATCGGAAGATCCAAATGAAACTCTTTACGAACAATGGGATTGCCCTCAAGTATTAGTCAAGCATGAGTTCACAGCGACGGAACCCGACATGCTGAGTCTGCAGCTGGGTGATGTAATCAATGTGAATCGAAAAATGGCGGACGGTAATGTCTTTATTGAAACTGGTCTATGATAAATAGAAAAAATAAATAGCGACAAACAAAATTATGAATCAACCCACCTGCATATCCTACATCGTTCTTGGTACTGTGGCGCGATACTTGTACCTCGACTCTAGTACCAAACATCCCAGAATATTGATGAAAAACTCCTGATTTAATCGTATCAACTATTAGTCTACTTTAATCCACACTCAGGTTTGTCTGGAAACAATGAAAAACTTTTTAAGCCTAATTGACATCCACCACCGCCAAGTCATTCACTCTCACGAGCTAGGTGTATCAGTGACCATTTTGTTTAACCCGTCCAACTTAATTTTAAATCCAGAATTTAATTTACTTTAATTCGCAATCATCCGTCAGATGCAATGGATTTGATTGATTTTTTTTATCGATGTATTTGTATAACTGAATAATTTTGTGCTTACCATATTGCTTCTTTTTTACGCTTTACACCCACACGAACACGTCTCATTCTTTGTCATTATTGGCTGTTAATATTTAATGAAATACAAAACATTACTAATCTAGTCATATACGATTAAAGCTTCAGGTTCAACGCATATGGATATCACCAGCTTAAATCGGGTTAGTTGCACACCATGACCAAAAACTAATTTTAAATTGTTAAATTTGATATTGCCAGTTGGTATATGGCAATAAGAAAATTTATTAGGAAAATTTTTAAAATGCAGCAACTTGAATAATTGGATAAAAAGTGAGTAAAAAACGTGTTTTTAAGATAAATGTGTTTAAAAAAGCTAAATTTTTATATTTTGCCAGTTATTCCATGTATTTAAAATAGTGGTATAAGAAGTTGGATTTTATTTGGTTGATTTTTTTGCATCATGAGATGAATACTTACTTCTCTGTTTATTTGCCCTGCGTTATAAACGAACATCAAACTTTCCCTTATGACAAAATATAAATCAAATAATAATGCTCTTAAATATTATTGAGAAACAGGGGACAAAATAGACAAAATTTTGTGACACAGCAAAATTATTAGTAATGATCACCGATAGGTTGTAAAATACGTTTTTTAATAAGAGTTTGATTGAAGTTGTCTAATAAAAATTGGTGGAAAGTCGTTCCCTTTTCAACTGGTCTCCATAGAAGACGTTATCAATTTCATTTGCGTATTTTTTGGCTGTTTTACGTTGTTCCACGAAAAACTCGGGGAAAACAATGGGTTGTCGAGCTCGGGTTTCACCAGAATATGAAAATCCAACGATAACAACAATTAACAACGATAACAATAATTATGATGACGAGGTTCAGTGTCGAAAATATTTTGGTTTACGCGACGTTTAAATCGATGTTATGTGTGGAAAACACGAATTAATAAATGGGTTTAAATTTATACTTGAGATAACCAAGATAGCCAGAATTCCATGAAAGCTCATCTTTATCCATATCTCTACGTTGACGGAGTCGGTTAGTATTTAAAAAATGCTTTTTATTGCGGCAAATATAGATATTATAAAGAATATTTATAATACTCATCGAATACATCACAAAAATGTTAATGCACTTCTAAGTTGAAAATATGTTGGTTACATGGTGTAGCCATGAGGGAAACCACGAAATTGAAAATAGAAATTATCACATTGACAACACATCTGAAACACAAAACTCCATGGTCCTTTGACTATAATTTATAATATGACATATTCTGTCTGTGAATAAAATTAATCGGATTGGTTCTTCTTCGTAGCACTACCTCCCCTTTCGGGCCTTCGCTTCCTGCAAAAAGCAAATCCAACTGTCCCGCCCTACCCACCGCGATTTCCAATTTCGAAATCCGAGCATCTATCAACTGTCTTCGTTGACCGAGTCAGGACAGCGTTTCATCGGTTTCCCCACTAGTCTCCACCCTACAGTTCCCCCAACGAATGGAACAGGTAGAGAGAATAGGAACACTGAGGATTGCACCTTCATATCCGACAGTCTCTAATTCGGCAGTGAGAGTTATCCCAGACGGGATACCTGTTGCCCTCCTTGTTAGAGAGCACTGCGCTATTTACCTGCATTGAATCGAGGACGCGAAGGAGATGGTTGCCCGCGAGGAGAGACAGTGCTTAAGCAACGATTAGCAGCAGTCTTGAGTGAATTGTACGAAGGGAAGGTGAGTATGAGACCGTGACCAAATTTCCACAATGAGAGCGCGGGTTCGTCTGTGCGAAATCAGAACAACTGAGAGCATTTCAGTGTAAAACAGGAAAGCAAACATAAGCATGAATTATTTGTTTACATTACTATGCAACACATTTCCTCGTACCTAACATCATTCGCTTCTAGTCGCGCTTGCGGAATGGAGCATCAGATAAAGATCCGAAAAAATTTGAAATTTATTACTCTTTACCAAACTATACTCACTACTTATGGGTTTTTTTGTGGTTGGGAGGTGAATGTCATTTACGCACTGGATATGGGACTGACATGCTCGAAAGCGACTGGACTACCCACTAAACACCTCCCCTGTTAACCCGCGAACCCAGCCTGGAACCGTTTGATACATGACTTCGGGCCAGGTCTCGTTTTGTTACGCCGTGAGGCGCCTTCAAGCTGGGGGATCCCTCTTCTAGCGGCAGGAGAAAGGGAAGAAGAATTGCCAGGTAAGCGATCCCCCAGCCCCGATTTCCCCAGCTGTTGTGAGTCCTTTTTATCTTTTAGGACTGCCCGAGCGTAATATTTCATCTAGTACCATTTGTCAACCGATTCAAGCATCACCGCGACTGTACTATCCGGGGTGAGCTCTCCCGTCTCCTTTTAGAGGTCCCGTCGCAGCATGTACCATTTTGTGCATACAAAAAATTTTGGCAGTCATCGTCTTCCTCTCCTGGGCAAAACCGACAATCGGGGACCCTGACTTACCAATCTTGCGCAGGTAAGGCTGAAAACACCCATGCCCGCTCAAAAGCTGTATCAGATAGAAGCCAGTCCCACCATGCCTTCGATTTAGCTACAGTCTCACATCCAACTTCCCTTCGTACAATTCACCCAAAACTGCTACCAATCGTTGATTGAGCACTGTCTCTCCTCGCGGGCAACCATCTCCCTTGCGTCCTCGTTTCGACACAGGTAAATAGCGCGGCGCTCTCTAGCAAGGAAGGCAACAGGTATCATGCCTGAGATAACTCTCATCGCCGAATCAGAGACTGTCGGATATGAAGATCCAATCCTCAGTGCTCCTTTTCTCTGTACCTGTACCAAGCGTTTTCGGTATACCTCATTACTGAGAGCGTTGCCCCATATTTATGCACCGTACAGTAGCACTGACCCTACAGCACTCATCAAGAGGCGTCTTCTTGATGGGCTGAGTCCCACAATTGGCCTTAGATAGTGCACAGACAGTGCCTCGACATTAGCGCGACTCTCAACTTCCATCTCTAATTACAAGTATGACCACAGCTGCTGTCTGCACTAGCTCAAATGTAAACAATATATACGAACAAGTCCTGCCCCGGTGAAACTATCAGGCCCCTAGGAAAATTCAGAGAGTGCAATTTAATTTCGAAATCATATACGTTTCAACGTTGGCTGGTTCCTTCATTATCGAGCTAACCAGCGGGACGTAGCTTCTTCTCTTTCGGTTTCAGAGGCTCATGCCGAGCGATGAGTTGTTCTCGCATGTGAACCACGTCATCGAGATTTAATGTCCGGTTGAGAGAGTGCATAGGGGCACCATCACCAGTAAGTTGCCTATCTTGTTGTAGGCCGTGAACACTCTTGTCAAGAAGGGAAAATAAGCAGGTTCGATGCAGGACTTTCACGATCTCCCTAATAAAGGACATGCAACAACCCAAAAAATAAAAACCGAATACCCTTCTATTTGGCCTTATTTGGTACCTGCCTGCTTAACCCATCCTACACGTATATAAAGCCATTTCCTTCCACAGATCCTTTAGACAATGAAGATGATTCAACGTGTCGAACCGTGTATGCTCACACGACAAAGCAAGGCTTTTCAAGAAAAATAAATAGATGAGCTTGCGCTTGTATAAGCATAACTTCTTTATGATACAATTCAACCGGATACAGCAGAATATTGGAAGAGATTTAAATGATGCCTGGCTCTGATGTTGATACGCACCATCACACGTGAGGCAACTACGATTAGAACTCTCGAAGAGAACAGCTTGTAAACTACATAACGTCCGTCCTAAATATTCGATCTGAGCCTACTCTCCATACATCCAGTATAACCCACGGAAAATCAAAGATTTTACAAGCCATCAGACTGCGTGATCCTTCTTATCAATAGTTTAACGCGAGGAATCACAAACAATTAAAACGCAATGAAGGGTTCGCTTAGAGGTAGATGAATTACAAAGAGTTTATAGCAATTTTTACAAAAATAGGTTATTCGATAATTTTTATTTGATCACTACAACTATTTCCATTCCCTGAATCCGTATTCAAGCGTGGTTCACTGGGGACTCTCGAGATCTACTAAGTTTCGCATGCATCCAACTTCGCGTATTTCCTGTACTGCTTCCAGATTTAGCCATTCAATTTTATGATTCCTCAATAATGTGTCTCGCTATTGATGATCTCGCTGTTTCCATTTTACCTTTTCTGATTCTTGGTTCAGCTTCCTTGATATGATCTTGAAATCTTGTTTCTGCCAAGCATTTTTTCTGTCCTATATATACCTTGTCGCATTCTGGGCAGCTGATCCTGTAGATTCCGCCCTTCTCCTTTTTCCTACTGTCCTTGGTTTATCCAGGAAATATTTCGATGCTGTATTTCCTGCTTGTGATTGCCGTGTTGCACCCTGTCTTCTTGAAGGTGGGTTCCAATCTTTTTATAGCTGACGAATGAGCAATTGATATCCATTTTTGTACTTGTCCTCATTTTTGAAGAAACATCAAAGTGAGCTCATTGTGTTGTTTTTTCCATTTTCTGAACACTTGCTCGATCAAATTTCTGTTACTAGTTTCGCGACCTGTTTGTCCGTGCGTCTGCCCGTATGTCGCAGCAAGTTTCCTCAGAAACTATAGAAGCTAGGAAGCTCAAACTCTGTGGAAAGGTCAGAAGTGATGGTTTCTCAAAAGTTAAAGTCCTTTAAAACATTTCAAAATTTTTAAGGGTCGTCCCCCCTTATAATCTAAGGTAGTCGAGTGGGGTATTAAATGAAGGGTCTTGATTAGAACTTTTAGAATCTGAAACAAAAAGGTCATTACATGCATCAGGGTGTCCAGGGGGAGGGAAATTGTACCAAAATTGCAAAGAGCTCAATCCGTTCAAAAATTGCAATTTATCAAAAAGGGTCCTCCTCCGACAAGCACTCATTGTTGGGGCGGGGTAAGGCCTACAAATGCTAACATTTTTAACATTCATCCAAAATCGGGGTTTTGCAGTTGTAGATTAATGCTTGCGGTTGAATAATATATAAAAAATATTCAAATTTAAATCTTTCGAACCCGACATGTAATAAAATTACATGTCGGGTGAAATGCCAATTACAATCACAAAAAAATGTGTTCCACTTATTGACCAAATTCGGATCTCCTTTCTAAATGTAGACAAAAAATAAATTCGTTTTTTTTCATTTTGTTATTAACACTACAAACGTGTCCAATATTCTCGCGAAATGTATCACTTGTAACACCAAAGCCGGGAAATGCATACTCGACTTTCGACAAAACTACCGACGGCAACACTGTATTTTGCATTCAAATTCTTCGCAACAACAACCCTCGAAACGACGACTTGTTTCTTAAATTCTTCGTTTATGTTTTCACCTTGAATTGTCTCGCATACATTGTAGATTCCCATTTCACAACCGGGTGAAATTTGCATTTAAAAGTTTATTCAAGCAGGTACAATTGCAAGTAAACCGTCGTTCAACAACGCAACGAGGCACAAAAACTTCGTCCTGTTCACTTTTGCCGACGGGTTCAATTCATCGAGACTTCTCGTTACACTCCCAATACTTATTATCACGCGATGCACTCGTTGATTATACATCAAATGTGGAACAGTTTTAATGCACGGGAAGTTAGCACAATATAAACAAATTAAAGAATTCGACTCGTTCGCACAAGTCACACAACAAAACTCGGGAAAATCGTTTTTTCTTCCAAATTAAACCCACAGCACTGCTAAAGCGACGCCTATTCCGCTCAACGTTTCAAATGCGAGTCCCGCTTGGTTCGCATCCCATTTATCGCCTTCCTCAACGAGCCTCTTCATGGCGGTAACGGAGGATCCCCATTCCAACGGATCTCGAATTTGCTTCGCTAATCACGTAGCAATGTTGTTGCCATTAACGATTTCATTTGTTAATGATTGAAATTTTCTTGTAGGTTCATTGAGTAGGGATCAGGAAAACTTTTTATCGATAATGGTAGCGGTGATAGTGGCGGAGTATAGTTCGGGTTAGTAATAATAATATTAATAAGTTGCGTATCAAGTTGTTCCGCCCTTATTGCGTTATTATTATTATGAAATTGCTCTTTTCTTGAAAGTCCCTCAAGCAGTTTGTCTAGGCGGGCTGCTCGATTACTACAAAGTCGTCGATTCACGCTATAAGAAAATTTGTTTCGAACCCTAGGATGGTCACAAAGACCTTCTGGCAGGATCACGCTCCTGCTTTCTCAACTTTTTCTTGCCTGTATCCACGATGTATTGCTTTTCCCTTTCAATGCGCTCGTGGTTCAAAGGTACCGTAATCATTCAAGGGATTATACAATTGTATGCAGCCATTTTTTGACCATAAGAATGGTTAGACGAATTTTGGATTGTTCTTTGGATGCTCGTCGTAGATATCAAACTCCAGTCCCCATGGGGTCCTTATGATCAAAAGATCTATTGTAGTAACGGTAATGGGCCGTTACTCTCCTTTTCCATAGTAATCGTTATTTAGGGTGTAACTCATTAAGGACAGGTCGTAATTTTGCAGCCTCGTTTGCTTTGGCGATCGTAAAAATTTCGTCAACATATCTGACCCATATCTTTGGCATGATTCCTTTGTTTTCCGCCTCCAGCCAATCCATGAAAATATCAGTCAGGGGAGGTGAAATGGGGTAAGCCATGCCCGTTCCTTCTTCTTCTTCGTCGAGCTACAGCCCTTTTCGAGCCTTTGCTTCCTACAACAAGTGCTCTCAACTGTCTCTGTCCATTGACCGCTTCCTCCAATTTCGGAATCCGAGCAGCGATGAACTGTCTTCTTTGTCTCTTACTGACCCTTTAAAGAATATGTCTCTAACCTCAAAATAATTTTCATTCATACACAGAGAGTTTACTGCAGCATTTAACACGTCTTCTTTATTCCAATGAATCACGATGTTTCAGCAACCATTCTTGAAACAGTGCTAAGAACTGCTTAACTGAAAGGCTTCGAAACAAGGATTTCCCATCATATGAAATCAATAAACAGTCATCCTCTACTTTCATCTTTTGTAATTTCTTCATCAACTCGTCGCTTTTTTTAACTGATAGCGTGCTAGCGTTATATGGAAGTTGCGCGCACTCTTTTAAACGCCATTGGACTATGTTTCTTGTAGAGGCATTAGTGGCTGCGATAATTCTTTAACTCGTTCCCATCTTTATGAATATTAGACAGATACTTTATCCTGGGTAGGTAGGAGTTGGACACTCTTAGCTTTTTAATGTCACCGATTGCTGGTTTCGACTGTTTGAGGATTTTTTTTCACTTTGGTTATGAAGTCCGGAAAGACCTATGCACTTAATTGGTGAACATTTACGCAGTTCAATTTTTCAAGCACCATATTATCATACTGTTATCTGTCCATTATTACGACAGCATTCCCTTTGTCTGTCCTTACGCAATACACTGGCTTTCTTTTAATATATTTACTAACTTCCATTCGGCGTTTTTCTTCGTTTGTCCTGCTTGAACTGCCTCAATTATTTCTGCCGTTTTCTTCTGTATAAATTATTCATTATCGATTTCCATGCCAATATCATCAACTGGAAAGTTATTGATTCCGAGTAAAAATTTCCCATGGCTTGTTGATGAATCAATTTTTCCTGTTTGGTCGCGTTTCATCTGAATTTTCTTCCTCAATTTTAGAAACGTCTTACCCATAACATTCCTTTGGCATGTTTTATTTTATCTATAATATTCAGCATACCTGCTTTTCTTCAAATAATGCTCTTTGCGATATCTAATTGCAGTAAGTAGCTTTCTAAATTAGTTCATTCTAGTTTTGAATACAACCTGTTTATGCTTTTTTTAATTAGGCTTCTTTCGATGACCAACCTCTCCTTTTCGGTTCCATATATTGACGATCTCAAAAAAAACTTCTGACTCTTTAGTATCACGTTTAGCATAGTTTCAAAAATCTGGTGTCTTCTGCCAAATCTCTTAAAGATTTATTCAGGTTTAAGAATCTAGTGAACTCCATATTAGACCTGGTCGCCGCATCTATGATATTCATTTCAGAAATAATAGCACCTATGAGGATACAAAAGTAAAAAAAGATGAAAATTTCCTTTTTTTTTAAAGCGCTATTTATTTTTAACTTTAATCTCTAAACACAGATATTTTGAAGACAAATTGTCTTCTTCTTCAGCGACGATATTCTGAAACTTTTATTGCAATTATCCCAGTATTTAAATGACAAAAAGCTAAACTAAATATCCGTAAGTAATAACGCGAGGAATAACAAACAATTGAAATGTAATTAAGGATTAGCAAAGTTAGGTAGATGAATTATGAAATGAAATGAAAATTTTTGTACAAAATATACTCGAAAGATTAGGCATATCCCTTAAACACACTGTATTAGCCAATTGTAATCATCAAACACTGAATCTTGACAACTGGTCCTCTTAGTTCTAAATAATTTGCTTCGCATCATCTAAAAGAAAAAGCTTTCATCGATCCGGAAGCGTTATACCAAAACTACAAAAAATTTGATTAAACGAAACATTGATTCTCAAAATGTTATGAATTAAGCACCTTTTTCTCGTTTACAATGGTGACTTAATTTGCATAGTAGAAACTCTTTTTAACCGTACTGTTTTAAGTAATGATAGTGATCCTTCTGCAGCTAGAAAATTGATCGGTTGTGGGGGTCTTAATTCGCTCCTTCCTAAAGCGGGAGCGTGAGCCTGGCAAACTTACAATCTTTGTTTTCTGTAACCTCGTTCACCAGTTTGCTATCCCTTAGCTTCAAGGCAGTCCTCTATCACTTGCTTGGTTTTATGGCCTTCAACGTTTTTTTAAGGAAACAATGCATGCCCAATACAATTGCGTAAATTTACGGATACGGGCACATGTGAGTCGCCATACAAATCATACAACTCGTTGTAAAGAAGTTTCCGCTCAGTTCCTTCTTTCATTAGGCCGTAGATTTTTCTAACTACAGAGGCTTCACTTCATGCACTAAAATATGTTTAGAGAGTGTTTTGTAAATGTGATGCATATTTTTTTCACTGTGTACATCTCTAAGCCTTAGTATGGAGCGCACGGAGAAGTAAGCTTTTTCGTAGAGTCATTTCTTTGCCAGATCTTAGTACAAGTAGCTTGAAATCTTGGCAACAAAGTAATTATTTGATTCGAATGCCAGTACAGACTGTGAAAGGGAGTTAGATGAAATTTAATGAAAAGAGATGGGCACAGCTTTGAATAACAGGAATGATTGTAAGATAAGCCGAGATTTTAGACCTCACTCTAGCGATACAAGAACTAAACACCTCCTATGGAATAACAGGGGTGGTACCTGAATCCTAGTGTCATAGTTAATAGGCCAAAATATTCCGGATCAACATGCTAAATGAATAGCCTGAGGCGGAATCACCCAACAGAGTTGGAATGTCTAACGACCACGTAACTACGGGGTTTGATTGGCTTTCGTAGACACCATCTGTAAAAATTATTACCATGCTAGCTTATACTAGCCTATGTTGTATTGAACAGTGGATCCCTAAAACAATAATTATTGCCAGATCTTATCCTTTTAGCTTCTTTTTCGGTCAAACTGGACTCCTATGTATTTATGGATCGACAGCCCGCGTCTGACCTTGGCCTCCTAAAACAATCGTCACCGATTATCGCGGTAACTTGACCTTGTTCGTAACTTTGTTTTTCGAAGTAGAAATCGGCTACCATCTTCCAAGTTGTACTCCCATCGCTTCCTCGGCTTCCCACCTAGACATTTCGCTTATGCTCTGCTTTGTAGAGTCCATTTGGGTAGCCGGTGTTCATTCATTCGTTATACTTGGCCTGCCCATTGCAGTTTCCGTAATTTTAATCGGAGCACAGGTCGTACAATACATGGTTATCATGAAATCTTTACTCCGTTCCATGCTTCATATGGCCGAATTTCCTTCTCAGTACTTTGCGTTCGAACATGTCGAGGTCCTTTTCAGAATGATTTTTTAATGTCTAGGCTTCGCTTCTGTAAGTAGGTATACGAGTATATTTATAACTATCCATATATTTACAACTACAATCTTTTAAGGGGTCTTTATCGCTGTTGATTTTACTTCATCCCTAATTTTACTTCATCCTTTCAAAATCCTTAGCCTTGCCTGATACCCATCTTCTTGCTATTTTGATACCGATTTCTTGTAACTTTTACTTACGTGTATGATGCCTTTTTCAATTAAAGTTCTATTTTTACTATCCTTTTTTTATCGCCTGCATCTGGTCCTTCACTTCTTCAACTACACCATTGTCTCAAAACAATCTTTCCATTCCCCTTGGTTTCACATGGCACTCTATCAATGCAACTTTGTCTTCAATGTAAATAATCGCTTATCAGGTCTGGTTTTATAGGTATTCCGTCTATGAAGAGCATATCGTTTGAATTCGTGCTAACCTATTCGCTGACCTCTCTATTAAAATTCACTCTCATTTATTACATTGATAAAAAAAACGTATACCTACAAAATTGACTTTCCATAATTCGAATTATCAAGCCATCATCAGCTTTCTTCTACGAATTTCGCTTGCCATGAATATTTACCTTTTCGTTATCTCCTAAATTGAAATGATTTTCGGTTCCATATGTTCTGGAACTTAAAAATCAATCTCACACTGAGCAAAAAAATTATAATGTCAATCAAAATGAGATTGTTTAAACCCCACCGTTAGGGGACATATGACGAATCACGCCCCAATGTTGGCCCAACAGCAATACAATTTTGAGCTGTGTAGTTGCGACAACCGCATAAGACAATAGAACGACTGAAGTTATATTGGTATGAAAAGTGATAGACATAGCTTGGAATGACAGGAATGACTGCAGGATAAGCCGAGCTCAACCACACGGAACAATTACTAAACACCTCCTATGGAAGAACAGGAATGGCGTAAGAACCCTAGTGGTGCTGTTAACAGGCCAAAATCTGCTGGATCAACACACCAAATGGATAGGTATTCAAACGGCTGAGGCAGAATTACCCAACAGAGTTGGAATGTCTGACGACCACGTAACTACGGTATGTACTTGGCTTTTATAGATACCATTTGGACCATCTGTAAAAATTATTACCATAAGCGGGCAGCTGAGGGCAAATGCTAGCCTATACTGGCCTATGCTGTATCGAACAATGGATTCCTAAAACAACAATAATCATTGCCAGATCTTATCCTTTTACCTTCTTTTTTGGTTAAGCTGGACTCCTATGTAGTTACCTCAAAATTTTTGGCTCGATAGCCCGCTTCGGACCTTGGCCTCCTAAAGCATTCGTTTCCAACTATCGCTTTACCTCTACCTTATTCGTTACTTTGTTTTTCGAAGTAGCAAACAACTGAAGTTATATTCCTATGATGAAATATGTCTGAAATGTCAAAATTTATTTTATAATTGTCTTAAAAATTAATTTGTATAATTTTAATGATCTGTTGTCTTACTACAATGTTAATTTTTAATATACACTAATACTTCATTCATCTAATAGAGCTTAGTCTAAAAGCGTTCCAAGCCTTTGAGTAATGCCTTAGTAGGGAGGTGGTCCCCAATGGGGTTCATTACAGGCTAAAAAAGATAGAATAGGGATATGTGCGCACATGCTAACAGTAGTTGATGTTCCGTTTGCGTACTATTCCCGGTCGACACTGCCAGACTGCGAAGAACTAGAAGAGAACTGGACTTGAACCCAGTCCACACAAAGCCGTTGGATATCATATTAATTTGATTGAATTCTTTTTCAAGAGTTATACGAGGACGTAACATTCCTCGCCAGGTTGAGACAATCAAAAATCGACTAAGTATGGTATTTCACACTTTGGTAGTGGAAGAGTCCTGAATTCACTTTATTTAATTTCTATATTGTTTCCTTCCAACACTTTATACTCTAAATTCATTCCCAAATTATATAATTTGACGAATATTTAACTGCAGTTATCTATATAATATTGTCAGTTAGGCAGGTGCTTGAAAAGGGTTGGGAATATAGCATGGACATGCATCAACTCTTTGTAAACTTCAAGCAATCACACGACAGCTGAAGCGTATGCTGTTGGTGTCAACACTGTGCATTGGCAAAATAAGCTCCGCATTTACAAATCACTAGTCAAACCTGTGTTGTTCTATGTGAAATACCCGAAAAGACAATGGATTTATTTGAACGTAAATTGATCCGGAAAATCTACGGCCCAGTCAAATAAAGAACAGAGTGGAGCCAACGTTACAACGACAAGTTGTTTGAACTATTTGACGAACCAAATCTACTTGCAAACTGGACCCTTCTTAGTTTTTCTATAAAGACCCTGTATGTATTCAATCGCAAATTGCTTAAGGATATATGGCTCAATGAAGCATGGAGTCGAGTGAAGACATGAGTTGTATAATTTTGATGACAACCCAACCATATCCGTATGCGTGAAACTTTCCAAAATACAATGGACTGTACATTTGGAAAGGATAGAAGAGCACCGTCTACCTAAGCGAACATTAAAGGGCAGAGCACAAGGAAAGGGTCGAGTAGGACAGTAGATCCCTGCTAAAGACTTCAAATTAGCGACGGTTGTAGGCGACTTTTCCTGGAGGCGAAGGACTATTCCACTGCAATTTAGTTTCTTTCGAGCACTCGACAAACTTATTGTTGCTGCTGTATCGAGTGTTTTCTTTTTCTTCTTTTAAGTTCCTCTACGGTCATCAGTTGTTACCGGCTCTCAAGAATAAACCTTCCTTTATCACACTCGTACATTCATCGTCAGATGTTGGCTACCTAATGATCCCGTTCCGTCGTCGACAATGTATCTTGTGCAGCAACTAGTGTTCAAAAATGTTTCATACATTTTAACTCCTCTCGCAACCCTCATCATTTTTATCACATTTCTACCACCTGATCTTGAAAGTTCTTAGCAATACCTTTCATTCGATATGTGCTACCTTTTACAACAAAAAAAAGTTTATGGGGAGATCCACCTTAAAAACCTTATACAATTTTTTTTTGTATCGAAACTTCTATAAGGAAACAGAAGAGCTCTCTTTGGATAGTCCGATCGGGAAGATGCACCGATCGGCTGACAAATGGAACCATATCGCACATTACGTTCAAGAGCAGTCTTAATAGCTAAAAAGCGTTGAGGTTAGGGGAGGTTCTAGCAATCAAAAGAAAATCTTTCGTAGTATTTTACCTATTGGCCTCACGGGAAATCTCCACTATATTAGGCTATTTGCTAAGGTGTCTTTCCAATACCACAAGTCAACGCGGACAGCAAAATTTGACCAATTTGAAATATATTTAAATAAATTAAACTTCTAGATGGAATTTTTTTTAATGCAATTGATAGATTCAATCAATATTCTAAGATTTCTCTGTTCCTATCAATGCGGTCTATCTAGCACCGATTTTAATGATCAAGACCCATAAGTCTAGATCATGTTAATTTGCATTACTTGGTTAAGATTATAGAACAAATCATTGATGATCGACAACTGATAACATCGACAAATTGAAGCAACATCATCTATATGTTAACTGTACGGCTAAGCTAGTTACACTAACTCAAATCATCTCGTTTGTTCTACTCATCACTTCTGTTTGCTAGTTAAAAACGGTCGTTTAGTCGTAATTTCTTTTTCGCCAATGCAATTCGTAGGTGCAAACGATACACTATGTACACCAACCTAAATCAGGAATACTACAGTTTAAAAAAAAAATTGAACACAACTTTCCACAATAACAGCCATATGTGGTTTTAACAGATGTGATGAACCCGTGCGACTCTGCATGAAAAAATTCTCAAACCTAACCGCGTAATCTTTCAAAAATAAACGATAAATTCCAGTGCGGTTTGAAATATTATGTCAGAAAAAAAATCATGATATAAGCTCGAAAATAGACCGTACAATCAAATATTTCCCCATGCGAAAGTACTTTTTATGGATCTAATAAACCTCTTCCCAAACACAAATTAAATCAGTAGACTCCCACCATCCTTCTAATGTGATGCTAGTTTTTAGCATAATAACCTTTTCAATTAAATATATTTCAATTCGGATTGAATCTAACCAATCAAATTTAATAATTTTACTTTCATATTTTCAACTCATTTATGTTAGGTTGGTACCAAGGCGAAAGGATACGGGATGGTGCAACCGGTTGGTTCCCGGGTAACTTTACCGAAGAAATCAATTCGTCGCACGTACGAGCTAGAAATCTCAAGCAGCGCTACCGACTGCTAACGTTGACAGCGTGTTACTTGGAATCACAACGAAAGAAAACCTAAAACATAAAAAATCTCTTAATATGTTGTACTGAACTACCATCAGAAATATTTCTAATTCAGAGTTTCTGAAAAATTAAAAAGTCTTAGAGACTCAACGAAATTGATTGCTTTGTTGTAATAAATTACCACCCTTAAATTTAATGTGAAAAGTAAACATCAAAATTTAGCTGATTATTTGTGATAAAAAGTTGGTAATTGAAATAATATACGCAAAGAAATATAATTTCATTGGTGCGTTTTAAACTTACTCTATTAACAAAAAAATATTCTGTATAAATTCTAAAATTAAACTATTTAAAATGCTTCGAAGATTGAGCAATCAACAAATCTTTTAGTGCTTTAGAAATCACTTAATTATCGTAACGAGTTTTCATTTATATAAATCTATGTATAAAATAGCAATTAAGTTATAATTCTTAGAGTTGTGCGTTGCGAGTGTGCATTTTATCAGACACATCAATGAGTAAATTCAAAAAGCATAAAGGAAATTAAAAATATATGAAAATGTTTTAAGTGTATTATGTCATGTGTAAATTGAATAGAATGTATTGTTTAGATTTTATTTGTTTAGTTACTCTATTATTTATGTAGCCTTTAAAATTCACTAATTAATACAAGAATAGCAATACTTGATTAGATCAAAGAGAAATGTAAAATGAAACTTTATTTTTATTCTCGTTCTTTGTTTATGTTAATTACAAATGTACATTAATATCAAAATATAAATAAACAAATGTTCATTCCATGGATGATTGATTTTTTGAGTTATTCTAAAGATATTAGAATTTACCGCAAAGAAGAAAGGTTGAATAGATTTCAGGCACGAACTGCGCAATCAGTCTCACAATCAATTTAAAATTGTATAACAAATCAAACAAATATTTTGAGTAATTAAAATGAATAGTAAATATGTAGTATAATTGCTCAAACAGTAACATAATTAGAAAAGCCATATACGGGACTGGTGAAGGATGCTATCATAAATAGTGACTAGGAGTGTTTGGACCACGATAGGAAAAATAACGCAATAACTGGTTCAATATGGAATGTCAGCACATGACTAGAAAACGACGATCGAACGAACACCATTTGCAAAAACGGGGTGATACAGTTTCCTTCGACGACTTTAAAAGAAATTTTAAGAAATACGAGTATGGTTGTACTCGTATCGGCCAATTACAGACACATGGTGTAGTGTCTAGAGTGGATGTAAATGTCCGTAAAGGACTGCAGCGATGGTCTGCTGCCTCGGCGAGTGAGGATGTTGGTGCTCGCCGAAATTGGTCCGTCTGAGGACGCGTGAATGCGCTGGCAGGCAAGCATTGTGGCGTCGTGGGGCGGGTTCTTTTCCCCAGCACAAGGGCCAACTAAAAAAAATTTGGCCTTCAGGAATTACTAGCTGGAATTCGCACCGGCAGGTGTCGAGACCGAGATAACCTAAAAGGAAAAGGTTGCCAAAGCAAACAACTTACTGGGCTTGGCAAAAACGCACGAGACTTGAAAATATCTCGTCTTTACCGATGGTACCTATGGCCCCCAAATAAGAGTGAGACATCCAGGTGGAAGCGGTGCCCCCTAGCACGTTTATTAAATTTGAATATTTGTAGTTAAGTGTACGCATGTAGTTTAGAAATATTATTAACAAGATTTGAACAAGTAAATGCATCGAATTTTGTGGATTGTGAATGCGATACGAGAGGGCAGCGTAATTCATTAATGAGATCTTCGTTTCATGAGATGGACGTTAATTTGAAGGAACCGAAATATTTTTCAGCAATTTTTTATTGTTAAATCGAATATCCAATAATTTTACATCATGAACAACGAAGTATACAGTTGCTGTATTTGATACCTGAGTCCAAAAGACTTGTTTGGAAATTACACTCTTGCTAATTTGGAGCACATTCGTAAAACAATAAGAGTATCGATTTCATAAATAAATAAAAACAGACTTCTTTCCGATTAAATGCGAATATCCAACAATCAATTATTATTGCAAAATGTTCCATAAGCCATGGGTAATACGTTACTATGTTTATGTATGATTTCCTTGATTCACATCTTTCTTCAACGTGCTCAAAGAAACAGCAAAACTTACGCCTTTGTGATTTTTCAGATGCCTTAAATAAAAAATGTTCAACTCGAATACAGAAATGCGACTTCAACTATGTCCAAACGGTCCAAGCTTCATAATGACTTTATCACCTTCAAGGGGACGATTACGATCACGAAATGGAAATCTCTAATGAATCTCAACATTTAGACTGTTATGCGATGAGAAGTATCAGTGCTAAATATATAACAATGTAAAATTATTGTATTTAGCGATCATTTTGATTTGAAAAGAAAAATCAAAATCAGCAACAGCTTTGGCCAAACAAAAGCTCGAGATAACGTTCATATTCACACACAAAGTTTTTGAGACGGCCAAGGATTGAAAGAGTCTCAAAGTCGCTGGTGTTTGTTTTCAGAATAATTTAATATTAACACAGTCGGTCATGGTAACAGATTATAAGAGAAGGATATCAAATTTCGGCCTAATCTTCTTCCTCATTACATGAACTTCGTTTCAATTGCATATTTCTTTAGCACAAATAACTGTTCAGTCACTGCACGGTAAAGCCGTAAATCTTTTAATTATGTTTACTTCTGCACTTCCAAGATGGATTTCTTGAATTTTATCAATTTGAGCGATTGCTCAACCACTGATAATTAATATCAGAAGAAATTTCTGAATATCACTTCGCGAAGTTGGAAAATTCGACAATACAGGTATAACGTCAGAGCATATATACTTAGTAGATATGCTCTGATAACGTTATGGTCTTGATGGTTTCACGTACTCCTCAATCCGTTCCGAACTCACTTTCCCGCGTGCGAATCACAGATCTTCGCGACGTCCGTAACGTGTGGCGATCAAAAACAGACTTCCCGTGTTGCAACTGTAGTTCCATCCGCAAGTCTTCTGCTCGCCGACAACAGAACCCTTCCATTACGAGATAATGCAAGCACTTTATTAAGTTGCGTTGCAATGGGGTTGCCGTTATCGAATTTTAATTGAAAATTTAAATGTTTTGATTTTTAAATTTACAATTAAAATTGGACGCTGTGATAATTGTGTTTTTGAGCAGTTTGCCGAGACGACTGCTCGATTACTACGATGGTGTTGACAAAGTCAGATCGGCGATTAAAAAAAAACAACCACAAAAAGGCGACAAGCTTCAAACTAGCCTCTATGAAATGCGTGCGATCAATCATAAGTAATCTAATTGAGGTCAGAGTCGACCAAAGCTATAAGCGAGAATTTTACAAATGGATAAACTGCAAGTTAGGGCACCACATAACCGAAGCAAAAGCGTAAAGCATTTAGTCACAGATTACCGAGAATCCCGCCCACTCGACGACATACTCACTTTCCGCTTCGGTTTCCGCTGAAACTCTAATCTACTGAAAGGAAAGAATAATTTAGACTTTAACAATTCAGCATAATCATTTTATACGAGTAATCCTGACAGTAATTAACCCAATACTGATATTTTTCAGAAATGATTTGATATAAGCCATGAAAATAAAATGGAACAACATTACAAATTGATAGTAATCCTATCATTTACCAATAAAAAACCAACCTTATACAAAAACTGGATTTTGCCTTGTAGTCCTTTGGAAGCTCAAGTTACGTAAATAAGTTGGGAACCATTAAAAATTAATCTAATTTGTAAATACATGCAGTTCATATTTCCATATCAACGCGAAACGGTTCTATTATCTTAATATAGGGTTTTCCATTAAGGACACAACCATAATTAAATACATTTCAATAAATCGATTGTGGGGCATGCTGTGTGGCTAGTCGCACTGTCTTGTTGAAACCACATATCGTTGATGTCAAGTTCATCGAATTCTGGCCACAAATAATCTTCCAACATAACACAATAGCGCTCTCCATTGACAGTAACATGACGGTCGTTTTCATCCACGAAAAAATACGGCCCAATCACACCTCCGGCATGAAAACGGCACCAAATAATAATTTTTTGCGGATGCAACGGTGTCTCAAGAACCACATGTGGGTTCGTTGCTGACGCATATTTTGCTTATTAACAAAGCCATTGAGCCAGAAATGACCTTCATCGCTGAAGATGATTTTTCGATAAGAGTGATTTTTAATAATTTCCAAACGTTGCTGCTTCAGGAACTTTGCCATAATGAAAATGTTAACGTTTTGACATTAAAAGTTTATTAAAAAAGTTTAAGAGTGCGTTCTATCCAGAACGCTTTCATTCCAAGCGGTACCATTTTGATATGAAGAACGGGAGTGTGTTATAATATTTAAAATTTTCCATTCAATTTGTTTTTCTTGCCTTACAGAATATCCTTTTATGGTGACAATGGGTGGATAAAAGTGTCTGTGAAGGACTGCAGCGATGTTCTGCTGCCTCGGCGAGAGAAGATGGTGTTGTTTGAGGACGCGTGAATACGCTGGCAGGCTAGCATTGCGGTGTCGTGGGGCGGGTTCTTTTCCCCAGCACAAGGATTCACTACAAAAAAAATTTTACGTTCACGAATTTGCAGATACAATTACGTATCGGCCGGAGTCGAGGCCGAGGTAACCTATTAAGGGTTAAAATTGCTAAAGCAAATAGCAAACGGGATCTGGCGAAAACAGACGGGACTTGGGAGGACTTCGTTATTACCGACGATACTTATGGAGCACAAATAAGAGTGGGGCATCCACGTGAAAGCGGTGCCCTCGCACTCCCCCCCCCCCCCCCATGCGGATCAAAATCCATCGTAGACATGACCAGATGTGTTCCATTTGAATGAAAAATTCATAGAAACATAGTTCGCATGAATTTTTCCCTCAAATGAAAAACATCAACGTGGCAAATTCATGTTATAGTCTTATGTGATGGAATCACATAATACTATATAAAACTAATGGGCATGCAAGTGGAAGGCCACCCTACCCTGCGAGAGCACCTGAAACTTCTTGAAAAGTCGCATTTAGATATACCTGTATATTGAAAAAAAAACCGATTCTGAGTTATTACGAATAAAAAACTGATTACGGAAACGCTTCAACGCGAAAACTGTTCTGTTTCCATTGATTTCGTAGCTACGCATTCGATCAAAGGCCTCAGTTTGCGACATTATCATGACATAAGTGAGTTGAAAAATATACGGGCCATACATATAAATATCTGAGAGGTAAACTTCCTCACACAATAAAATTAATGAAAAAAAAACGATGCAATTAAATAAAATTAGAATGATGTGTAGTTTGTTTTGTTTTAAAATGTCACGAAAACATTAGCAATTACATTTATTTAATAAATAGGGTTACTTCCCCATCCTCCTCGACGAGTGCTCGTAGATGCAGGCGTGTACGGATTGTAAATTTTCTGAGTTAACGTTATAATTTTTATTAATATCATTATTCGTCACACTAGATTCGTACTCTATTTCGTTAATTTTACTTTCTTCAACTTTGTTATTATTAGTTTTATTCGCGAAATTATTACTCATTCATTTTCTGATTAACTTGTTCCGGTTCAATTTGAATTCTAAAGACATCCAATCATTGGGTGGAAATGATGTTTAAAGAATCGTGCTTATCTCCTCAACGATTGAGTAACAATTTCAACTTTCTATAGTCTCCTATTTCCTTCACACTCTCCAATGGCGAAATGTTAGTTCTTGAATGCGGGCGAAATGTTTGCGGATTTTTTTGGAAGGAAATTTCTTTTCCATCTGGAAGTTCTGAGTAAACACCATGACCATTGTTGAACCAATCCTGCTTCTTCGACGCTTGTTCCTTTAACTCTATGAGTCTTTGATTCCTTAAAGTTTGAATATCGTCTTTATTCAAATTGTCCAATTTTCAATTCTTCATCCAATTGTTTTTCCACATGCGAAGCGACTGTCATCAAGCTTTCTTCGAACATCTGTGCCCATACAAAATGTGTCTTACAAATTCCTAGAAGATGCGAACAAACGGATTGCGACCCCCATTGCCCGGATGAAGACAAGATTTGTTTGGTTTAATTATATATGCCGAGGAGAACAAATCAACATTTTTATCACGCTACATTCATGCAAATCCGACACAATTCCCTACATTAAATGCCAGCGACAACAATCGAATTATATTGAGTTTTGCATTGGGGAACTAAAATGGCATATTTTATTGCCGACAATAATCTTTTATAATTTTTCTTCACTGCCGGAATCCAGCGACTGTAAGCCAAGTCAATTCACACTATTATTATAACTGAGGGAATTTGACCGATAAATTATTTACGACTTTTTTCAATTATTTTAAATCATATCTAGCCCCAGCGGAAAGGACTCACAATGGCTCATTCGTTTACTGTCACGGCACTACTTTCAAATTGTACTAATTAGAAACACGTCTGATATCCTTAACTCTGACTGCGAACATCCTGAATAGTCCTTAATTTTTATCGAGGACGAATGACACAAGCCAACACAACAGCGACCAAATATTACTGAAGTGAACACGTTCGTGATTCTCAAGTTTAAGTAAGAGGCCCAATGCGGAGGCTTCCCGGAAATGATATCCGCGGGATATATATAGCTGAAGGTGGTGATGCTGCTATGGGTGTTTTGTTGGATAGTTGTGATCTACTGTGTAGTATGGCTGACAATGTGTTGGTTTGGATTATTGCACCAGGCCGGCTACGATATCACATGTACGTTCATCACCATAGGTTTCTGTGACGTCTTTCGCCCGAATTTATTGAACTCTTGTATGGTGGATGCAGTGAACTGGGAATTTGAGTGCTAATTGCTTATGAGGAACCAGATTCAATGTCTGCTGTATTGGAATGGGGTGAGTTTGAGAAGGTTTGATGCGTATCGGCTATTGTCTAGTATGACTCGTTGCTCGCTATGGTATTGCATACTTGGACTTGTTGTATACAAACATTTGATTGCGGTTGGGCTGAATTTTATTTGCAGTACCTATTCTTAGTATGCAAATTTGTTGATTTCTCTGCTGCTGCATTACTTGCATTTATTTTCGCTTTTTAATTGAGGTTGTCTGATGGTAATAATGATGTATTGAGTTCGCGTTATTCGTTGGCGGCACTTGCTGCTGGCGAAGATATCATTGTTTTGTTGAGTTCCTTTTTTTATTTGTATTCCATCCCGCGACCTCTGGCGGTTCCTATATAGATACTCTTAAAATCTTCTTAAATTAAATTAACTTCTTCTTAAATTAGTTTACTCGATATAGAAAAATAGCATTTATAATATAAAATTTTAATTTACTACATAGTTAACATTAAATACAATTGGCTGGGTGGAGACTAAACTGGTAAAAGGTGTTCGAAAACTTCGATTTGACGGTGGTTGAAGGAGTGTCCCTTTCTGCTATCGTGTCTACTCAACATTTCCCCTTTGGCCCCGTAACAGTATCCATACTCGTATTAAGAATTAAAACATATACACAAGACTTCGCTATCGACCGTACCGCCTCAGTGGAACGAATTGGTTACACACATTAGAACTAGGCAAATTGAGTGTAAGCTTGAGCTTTGTGGTTGCACCAGTCAAAGAAAGATGGCGGCAAAAAAACTGTACTTTGATTACAGACTAGTTTAAATTGTCTTCATTATTTTGGTTGGCAAGCAATGAAGTCAGCATAGTAATGCTATAAAAGAAAATGTTACAAGTAGGTAAATCGAGAAGTATTCCTCCATTCACTAGCTCAAGGCGTGCGCCCGAGCTTATTCTATCCCAAGGCACTGAGCCCCAGATAAGCGAATAAGAATACATTCAACTGCCTACTCAAGGCGTTTGCCTGGGTATTAGCGCCTCAAGGCAGCTACGCCCGGGGCCTGTAGTTGAACTAGTAATTGATTGATTTATCAATCTAACTGCATACTCATGGCGTCAGCCCAAGTATTACCGTTCCAAAGCATTAAGCCTGGGGCCAGCAGTTGGATTCTTAATTAGTTGATTCCAATTACGCCCGGGGCCTGCAGTTATAGCTTTAATTGATTGGTTTTTTCAAACATGATATCAAGTAACATACATTTCATTTCCTTCAAATAACAAAAATAATTAAAGTAGACATAAATCCCGTGAATTTGTAGCTCCATTAATAATTGAAATTTATACATAGTCACATAAGTCCTCATTAACTTATTCTTTAATGGATTAGTCAGCTCAACCAAATTCGAGCGCGGTTTACGTTGATTAACGCAAACATACGCATCTATTTACTGATCAGGTTGACATATATCTACTGGCAGGTAAGTGGTATGCAGTGATATCTCTCTCCCCGGGAGCCTTGATGTGTATATAGGATACGCATAATATCAAGCTCCCAGTTCGTGCCAGTGTACATAGGCTATACTGGTTATGTAACACCTATGCTGTTGATATCAATATTATGTCATATTCCGTGAACGGTGCCAGGAGGTGTTGGTAACCTTAGACGATGCTGTCAAAGATGTCAGTCTTAAAGCCAATGGCGTATGAAAATCTCTTTTAGAAAAGATATTACAATGCATCGACGAAAATTACGCCTGACCACGTTGAACGAATCTTTTCCCTAAAAGAAAATTCAAGAGGTAACCGAATGGAACCAAGCCGGTTGATGCTGACAGCAAATCACTTCTAGGAGCAACAATTTGAAGGATCTGAGAAAATTAGAGTTGTTTTATTAAGGAGGAGGCTAAAGTCTGACACGCAATATAGCTACGATAATTATGAAGTCGTTGTAAGTTGGCATGCGTTTTGTATGTAGGAATAGTCTACTTATTTTATTTTCACAGAGTATAGCCTAGCAAGGGATATTTTTGAATTAAGTTGGTTTGGAAAAAAACTAATTTGGAACAAAAATAATATAAAGTTCTTGTAGCATTTTAATTTTTATTTATAAATTATCACAGTAGATTCAACAATTACCCAATAATAAAATAATTAAATTACGCTGTTTGCTTTGATCCAAATAACATATTAAAATACTGTACAAACTCCAGGCATTGATCACCTATAATAAAAATTTGAACTTAGCAAACTTGAATGTTTTTATCAAATTACCGAATTCTCTTACCTCGTACAAATTCCGGAGAGCCACGCAATCGATAGTTACGTTGCTGAAAGTACATAAAAATGGAATAAAATATAGTTGGATTCCCTGTTTTCTTGGCTGCTTCCAAGTACTTTCTAGCAGATATCGTATCACAATCTGGTAGATTTTTAGCAACTCTTAAAGCATCGATTACTTTGCCTTGACTTAAAAGTATTTCTAAGATAAGCTGTGAAAGAATAAATAAAACTAAGTTTTTCATAGACTGTAAACACAAGCCTTTACCTCATAAGCCTTAAGTCGATCCAAAATGTCCATCGCAGTTTGGGTGATTGTCGCATTGATTTGTGAGTATGAGAGAAGAAAGCATGCAAGTGGTTTTGATTCTTTTAACAAACTGTAATCCACCAGTTTTTGAAGCGTGTCATAGTGTTCGTTACGAATGAGTTCAGATGCAATCATTTTGCTAAGATCCGGTTGAGCATCGATGTTATGACGGGTTAGTGATTGAAGGTACAAAATTAAAATCTAAAAAAATTTATTTAGTTTATTAAATGTTTGCAAAATAATTTTTAAAATTTGAGGTATACTTTTTCGGTGTAAGGTCGCTCAGCAATTGGTGTAAAAACTTCTGTGAACATGTCGCTCTGTTCTATGAGTACTCTTGGCATAGTTGCTAGTTTAGGTACTATCTTTGCTGACGATGGTTGAGCGGTTTGAGATTGTAATTGTATCGATAGCCAGTTTCTAAAATAGAGAAATACAAGACGAGTTTATTTACACCGAAATAAAATATGTGGACGTATTTTGATATTCTTAGTTTATTTTTCGTGTATTGAGTTGTATTGTGTGGAAAAGATTGCATGTAAAAACTTATATTACATGAATATTTATATAAAATATACATGAATATTTACATAAAATATACGTATAATTAATAGCAGATTTTTGAATGCAGACATAATTTGTTTCTAGGCTCTGCTAAAAGATTTAGCTATCCCAAGATCTTGGGACTGAATATGACAGAAACTTTATTTGAAGTAGAGTCTTATTTATATAACACTCAAATGTGTAAGTTTTGCATGAATAAGCTGTTATACGCTTCAGAATTAGTGATGGCTGCTGTGGGCAAAAATAGTAAGACTTTTTAATTTAAATTTCGCGCGGAAATCCATTCGTCGAAATATTTTTTTTCTACGTTGGTATGACTGTCAGTGACATCTGTGCCAAATATCACATCAAAATAATCATTAGTGTTTAGTATACGCTTGTCTTTCTGAAGTACAAAAAGTGCATTCGGCGATTTTTACAATGAGTGAAATTATTCAACAAAGAAGTTCCATTAACTTTTGTGTGCGGAATGAAATTTCTGGTGCCGAAACGTTCAGAATGTTGCAAAAGGCCTTCGGTGATAATTGCATGTCGCGAGCAAGTGTCTTTGATTGGTACAAATTGTTCAAAGAGGGTCGAGCACACGTTGACGACAAACCACGTCCAGGACGGCCATCAACATCAACTGATGCTGAACAAGTCAATAAAATCAAGGTATTGGTGCTCGAGAATCGACGCTTAACAGTCAGAGGCCTTACTGGTATCGTTGGAATATCGGAAGGATCAGTGAAAACCATTTTGAAATATCATTTGGGCCTAAGAAGAGTGAAATCACGATTGGTTCCAAAATCACTCAATTTTCTGCATTGATTCTTGGTGAGTTTTTCGCCAAAAATTCAATCAATATCGTTCCACAACCACCGTATTCACCTGATTTAGCTCCGTGTGACTTCTGGCTGTTCAGCAAACTGAAACGACTGCTCCGGGGAAACCGTTTTGAGTCAATTGAAGACACTGAACGTGAATCGCTACGCGCATTGAACGCTATTCCGGAAATTGACTTTAACAACTGTTTCGAGGAATCGAACAAACGTTGGCACAAATGTATTGCAGCCGGGGGGGATTACTTTGAGGGGGACGAAATAGATTTGGCAGAATAAATAAAGAATTTTAAAATTATGAACAAAGTCTTACTATTTTTTGCCCACAGTTCTACAAAATCTGCATTTTTAAGTTGTCGAAGAAACAACAGCTTATGGGTCCAGGAGACACATTTGAAGTAAAAATTGCAAATAGAAGTTATTCAAAAAGCGTAATTTAAAAAATCAACAAGTTTTATAACGGGAACTACGAAGCGGAATTTCCAGGTTAGACTTGTAACTAAAGTGGACTATCTCGGATGGAAAATCCCAAATATAAATGCCAATTCCGGCGCGGGGTCCCGAATCCCGGGTCGCTCCGTCGGAGACGGGCGTGGGCGCCACTCATCTACCCGAAAATTTTTACTCCGAGTTTGGTTCGTGCCGGACTTTTCACTTTCCATGAAAATTATCTTGATCATCGAAAATAGGAAACAGAAATCCAAGACACAACGATATCACTCCCGGCCCACTTATCAATGGAAGGGGGGTAAAAATATGATGGATGCGGAAGAATATAGACCCAGGAGTCCCTTGCAATGTACTCGTATGGTGGCGAAGATATCCTCAAACATGCCATCAGAAAAACCAATTCTATAATCGGCGGCCAGGACGGTGCTCGTCGTGCTGAACACCGGAAATACACTGACTTTTCGCCGTATTGGCTGTGAAGGAACCATACCGGATGTGACATTCGCTTCGAAGTCCTTAGTACGGAGGATACACAATTGGAGAGTATTAGAGGACTACTCAGCCAGTGATCATCAGTACATTCTGTTTGGGATCCGTGATGTTGTCTCTCGACGCCCGTGCCTTCGACCTTTCGTCAGGAATTTCATCGAGGTGGTACGGCAAGTGCTCCGCTGCAGGCGGATTCGCAGGGGACTGACGAACTGGCAGCTCACGACGTGGTGAACTCAACTTTTTTTTTAAAACTGCAATTATTAGAGCTGTGGAACGTTTCTTACGACGGGCTACTGAAACCGGAGATACCAGATGAGTCGCACTTGAATGGCTATGCGGATGATGTTGCGGTTCTAGTAGCTGGATGCACCGTTGAACGAGCGCGACTAAGGCTAGGTACTCTAATGCACGAAGTGAGAGACTGAATGACTGCTCGCGGTTTCAGTCTAGCACTGAAGAACAACGAAGTGGTCATCTCCACAAAAAAGGGAGTCCCTAGAGTAAGGAGGATCAGTATTGGAGACATACTAATCGATGATGAGTTTCGCTTAGAAAATCTGGGCAACGGTCTTGGGTGAATCGCACGAAGAGAAGGTGGACTGCGCGGCTCATCCCGGATCTGAGACCGTGGCTAAATCGCAGACATGGTGAGACTGACTTCTGTTTGAATTAGCTCTTAAGTGGGCATGGTCGTTTTAAGTTTTAACTGCGCAAGATTTGTAAGTCACATTCCATCAACTGTTGGTTTTACCCAGGATAGAACGACAATGCACATTTTTTAACACAGAAAATAGGACAGGCTGCAACAAGGCCTCTACAAAGAAACTGAGAGGAACAGAGCTCGCCTCGGAAAAAATAGTGGCGATGATGAATGGAACCATGTGGCACATTATGCCCGGGCATTCCTAAAAGATAAAAGGGACTCACAGCAGCTGGGGATGTAGGTGTTGGGGGATCACTTATCTAGCAATTCTTCTTTCTCCCGCTGGAGGGACCTCCCACCTTGAAGACCCCTCATTGCATAGCTAAACGAGACCTGGCCCAGGGCATTGTGTCAAACGGTTACAGGCTAGATTCTTAGGTTGACATGAGAAGTCTTCAGTGGGCTCGTGAGCATGGGAGCCCTGCATTGGCTCCCAACCAACAAAAAAAAAACAAAAAATAGCTACGTTAACAGGAATTAACATTTCGTCTTCGTTACGGATGGTGCTAAAAATATATCTGAGGTGGGTGAAGCCTGCATCAATCTCACAAAAATCTTTGCAGCTTTGAAGGCCACTTATCAGCTTTAAACACAGAGTCTTCTGCTGTCTTTGCAGCATTCAAGTATCCAGGTGTTATCACCATTCACCAAGAATAGCATTCTTAGATTCTAGAGCAGCATTATTAAACTGTCACAATAGAAATCGGAAAAGGGTTGTTAACGACATATGGCAGATTATTAAGAAACCTGCAATCTTCATTAGATTCCTGGGCATAAACGGATTGATGCAGTGGCAGAAGTCAATCTCTATGCTAAGGAAGGTGCCAAAAGGGGAACTTTTGTACATACACAACCGGAGCAGGAAGATATTATGGATATCATCGCTACAAGATTGAAACGTGATTGGGTGAACTTTTGCCAGGGAAAAGAACAGTGGCTCTCCGATTGTTTCTGGAAAAGAGCAAACCATTTGAGGGCGAGTTGCAGATCCACGACCAACCTCTTCGGGCCCCATCTTCACGGAGGATGGAAAGCTCATCAAGTTTGTTGTTGTTTATCGTTTGGGAAATCACAGCTTAAATTTAATATTTTTATTTTACGTTAAATTCATGCAAACAAGAAAAACGGCCACTGAGTCTCCAGATGATTGACAGCTTTTAAGTCTAAACCGCACTCCAGAGATTTCCTTTACCCCACTGCAAACTGTCGACTTGCTGTGCTAAGAATTTCAGCAGCAGCAATTAATGAATGTTTCTTAAAACTCGAAAAAAAAACTTAAGGGAGCAAACTCAAAAACCGTTCACTTGGCATCAGGTTCAATCCAAACAACAAAACTACTTAAAACGTCGAAGCGCAATCACCCGACTTTACAATATATTTTCTAGGAGCTGAACTTCAACTTTCCTCGAAGTGTTCACATCACCCATCGTCTCCTTTCTAAAATTGCGTCTTCAACCCCTTAGAATAACTACCCCTACGTTATCGCGATCTCAAACTTCTTTTTCCTTCCGGTTTGCAAATAAAAAATTGACTGACCTCCCATCAACCATTTGCCTCCCACACTTTCTCAATCCACTCTTCAGACCAGCTGTTCCTCCGGTGAGTTAACCTTACAGTTGATCCTCATCTCCTTGAAATTTCCAAACTTAGCACAGCATCATGAGTTCATTAAATCCCAACCTGAACAGAAATCCTCCACAAGCGCATCTTTCCCGCGATCACATCACTGTTAAGGTTCACTGTCCTCCATCGAAGATAGTGACCCCAACAGTTGTAACCACGGAAAAGACTGCTACGAAAAAGATTTCCGCACGGACCGAGGATTCAACCTGAGCCACCCCCACGACCGACACACGATTTTCGCGCGCGTACCAGCTGATCCACGACGACCATATCTCATAGCATCTAATTTGGCGGCAAGACATACATTTGCCTAGATCAGCCGGTATGAACGTTGGTGTGATTATGCCGCCAAGCCAAAGCACTAGCCAACTTAGCATCTCGGCAAGATTGTATCAGCTAGAGCTTATTTGGTTATTGCGATTAAAGAAATGAAGGGGAAAAAACCGACACCTTTGTTATAAGGTGAAATTTAAAGGTCGCGATGAACTTGATTTTAAGCTAAATTACAACAAACTAAAGATAAAATTGACAAAGGAATTTGAATTTATGCGAAAGCAATAGTTAAATTAGAAAGCAAATTATGAGTAAATTAAGGAAAAATATGGAAGAACGAAGTTTAAAGTTATATTAAATTATAATAAAAAAAATTGAAAATTAAAATGAAATCATGAAAAGAATATGCTTAACTTAAAAATGAGATAAAAAGAGCAATTACAAAAAACACGATTCGACAAAACCTTGCAAAGATGCCGGAAGTCGGTACTGTAGCAAGTCGAAATGACTGCAACAACCTTTTACGGAATAACGGTCAACTTCAACCGCATAAACTTTGTTTTAAAGTGCGAGGAATTCAAAAGTAGACACACCGGCAACAACATTACAAACAAACTCGTATATGAGTGTTAAAAACGGATTGAACTCACACGCTTCTAGTGAATATATTTCAGAAATGCAAAAAGATCCCGCTAAAGTCAATTGGCCAAAATCTAGCAGCAATGAAACCCAGATCGAATACCATTAACTGCTATAGGAGACTGTGCAACGAGATGGTACAACACGTTCCATATGTTCGAAAGGTGCATCAAACTGAAAGATGCTTGGCCCTTGTATGCTAAAAACAACAATATTTCAAACATATCACCCGATGAAAGCTATGGGGTGTTGCGCGAAAGTTCTTAAGTCATTTGAGGAAGCTGTATGCAACTTAAGCAATTCACACGCTTTAATTTCGTCCGTAAGTCTTATTACTTATGCGTTGAAAAAAGTCTTGATGTTATAAAGACGCCCATTGACGGTGATATCGTTGTTAATTTAATAATCGACTTTGTTCAAGTTATTAAAAGTGAAATTAATGGAAAATTTTCCCATCTGGAGAAGGACTCTTTGTTCACAATTTTGACAATCCCGAATCCACGATATAAGCAGAAATTGTTTAGTGATATTGTGAAAGACCAAGTCAAAACACGTATTGTTGAATTGGCACTAGGCCTATCTAGCTAAGATAGTGTGATACAGCTTCAGGCGCTAAAAGGCCGAGGAATTTAAAAATCAATATTGACGAGTCCTCAACAAGTTCGGCTACAAGTTTTTGAAGCAACTTTGCAAGAATCAGTCTCGAATGCAGAATCTGGAGTCATTGCCATCAGTGAAATTAAAACTCAACTAAAGGCATATCTGAAGGAAAAGCGAACTCCTCTCGATTAAAATCCTCTGGACTGGTGGAAAACTAAATTAAAATAAAACAAACTGGCAGGTCTCGCTCGAAAATATCTGAGCGCTCTACCGACTAACATTCCAAATGAGCAGTTGCTCATTGAAGCCTCATGGGCGAAAGGCGGCAAAACTAATTTTTCTGAAATATAACATTCTTTTTTTGAACTTTGACTATTAAATACTAGAAAATAGAATACAATTACTCTTTATAATACTGGTTTATTATTGTAATGTTTTTTAACATTCCTGTTTGCAGTAATAAAAATTACCTGACTTAATTAAAGTTTTTTAATGTTATTCCTACACATTCGCATTCTGAACATTTGCATTCGCATTCTCATTCGCGGATGTGAAAAATATGATATTCGTAACATCCCTACTCACTACATTAATTGATGTATTTTACCATGTACACCCTGCACACTTATTAACCTTTGATGTTAAGTTTCTTTGGTCAAGTTACACCACTAGGTTGAGACATTTTTAAGTTTATTATAGATAAGGGGCTGGTTTCGCCATCATAAGATCGTATTTTGGTTGCTCGAGACTTGTTGGCTCATGCCTTTTAGGCTGCAAGTTTCACATTGGCTCTTGCCCAAATTGAATATTTTATATATCTTAATCATTTCATACTTAAAAGAGTTCAAGGTGCTTCCCCTCCCTTCTCCTATAACCTTTAATATCCAGCCCCGCCGTGACAGGGCAAATATATAGAACCCGCTGGTCAGTGCTTTTAATTCTGCCCAGCCCGTTTTTAGACCGAATTAACTACTGGTCGCTAAGGAAATAAAAAAAATATTTGAGGCCTTTAACAGACTTGAATCTAAATTCCCTGCATCGGCGTCGTCTTGATTTATTTATAATTTTGGTTAATTAGTGTAGTGATAAGATTTGAAAACCGTTAAGAAATATACCGTGCGGTGCTTTGTTTATTTCTCTGTTCAACAATTGAAATTATTTCTACTTGAAATAGTCAGTTTAGAGCTTTGAATTCTCATTTTCCTATCTAGCGAACAGTTTCAAGATTCTAATTTAATGGATTGTAAACAACTCATTTATGGCTATGTGTATCTTGGGTTTATAGCGACAGCAATTTCAAACAAGGTGACAGCTGATGAAGTTCGCCACTTCACCACATGGACGACAGAGCATGGCTATCGCTAAGGATCCATTTAACATTACTTTTAGTCATTATTAGGAATTGACTCGTAAGTATTTGTGTGGTGTTTTTCTTCAATCACTTTCCTGTGTCCCCTTAATATTTAGTTTATCAACAACGACAAACACTACAGGGTCACTTTATGTAGCTCTAGAGTTTGCAATGGGTTTCGTGGAGCGTACAACAAAGTAGAATAAAAAAAATAATATCGAAATTTTATACAGATAGTTTCAAATGTCTTAAAATTAATTGTTTAAGAAAGTGAGGCTTAAATATTTTTTTTAAATATTTACTCTAGATTGAAGAATTTGGAAGAACTTACCGACTTTCATTTGGAGAAGCTTTATCCGAGCCTGTAGACTGCTGGCTAATAAACAGAATGATTTACAGAACAAAAAGGAAATCATTATAGAATTTCAACTCAAAAAATTTAAAATAATGATAATATTTTCTTTTTAATTTAAATCAAAACCAAACTTTATATTTTTGTAATTATACTAGCAATAAATTCCAACTCAATTATAAATCATAATTCAGAATTAACTGTAAACCATGCGTTTTACTTAGCCATTACCAAATTTTTCAGTCCGTTTGTACTTTTTAAGCCGTTATATATGTGAAAAAGAATTAAATGTGTTAAGAAAACATGGTTAGCGTTTGGGTGAAATAAATTCCTCAAGTTTAAAATAGAAAGCACGACAGGAGAGGGCCAATGTAAATAAAATAGACCAACCCTTGTGAAATACTTAGATAGAGTCAAGAGAGATATACGTACATCCATCATACTAGAGTAAATTAAAATATTGTTCGAAAAAATTAAATTAAAAAAAGAAAATATTCAAGCGTCACCTTTCCATGTAGCGCCTAGAACTTAAGTCATACTTACGCGTAGACAGCATTTAATTTGTCGAAAACATTTTCGATTATTGGCAACAAAGTTCCATTGTATCTACTATCGACCATCTCCCGTAATACATCCAAAAGAATCTTCTTTCCATTTGTTCTATTCAAAAGGAATTCAACCAATCGTACACGATCTGTGATCAACGTGCAAAGAGGTTCCATTTGCAAATACAGGTACCACATTCGACCAACCGACGCATCAATGACAATATTCGGCTGAAATAGCACCCAATGCTTTGAATCTGAAAAGAAAGTGTCGTTTTCGTTTTACAACCTTTACGTTTTTCATGTTAAATACTTACACAAATCACAATACTTGGTTTGTTCACCCAATGATGGTACTTTTAACAGGAAAGGTTTGATGGTTCTGCCCGGGGTTATTGGCGCATGAAATGTGACCCCATTTGTGTCCACCTCACCACTTAAAGAAACATCAAAAAGCAAGGAAGTAGCTGAAGCCTGATGATGGACGACTACAAGATTATCAACTATATTCATAGCAAAGCGTCCACTGTGGCCCAATCGTAATATATGCTGTTTTCTAGGAGCCAATCCTGGGCCGTTTAGTAAGTAAATAACTATTTCGCCAAGGCCTGCGCTGTTTTGTAAAAGAATTAAAACAGCGAACGTTCCATATATTTGTCCTAGTGTCACGTCTCGCTCAGGTACTGGTCCTTCTCGGAAACTTTCCACTGAAATTAAGCAGACCGGAATTTCAAAAATCGAAACATAACTCTAATAAATCAAAAGAAGCGCTCACAATCCAATTTTGGCAACCTGGTGATCGTTTTCTGCTTCAATATAACCGGATTCAGTGTCATGCCATTGTTGGTCGCCAATACAGCAAAGTTACCCTCATTGCACCATGCAAACCATTTGATTGTCATTGTTATCGATTTAATTGATTTTACTTGTTTCTTTTCTAGAGCCACTAGAAAAATTTCAACTCCACTACTCGATATTATAGCAATTTCCTTTTCATGGACCCAAACAAAGCCAAAAATTGTGAGTCCTTTTGCAGTGTAGATGATCATTTCATTTAGAGCTGGCTGCTTGTCATGGAAGGGAATGAATTCTACTGCATTTTCAACTCTTTGTACAGCTAATATCTTATTGTCCGGAGAAAATTTAATGGAACGAATAATTTCCTTGTCTTTATTGTCCATGCAAAATGAGATGACATTGTTATTTGTTGGGCCTTTAACAACAATGCCAGTTGCGCCTCCTGATCGAACAGCAAAAATCTGGAAATATTTTTCTAAGGGTTATATATTCAATGATTTTTTTTATACTTACCTGTTTATTAGAGTCATCAAAGAAAACATTCGTCAATTGACTAACGCAATCGAATGTTATAGGATCTTTGGATAGTTCTATGTAGTAAAGTGAGTTCTCCATTTTCTCCCATACGTTGATCTGATAGAGAGATAAATTTGATGAATTATATGTATCAGAATGATTTTGATTTTAGCTTTTCTGCCATGAAATTTATACTGAAGAGCATAAGGTTAAACTAAATATAATTGATTCTTCGTCTAGGATCCGTTGCATACACGCGTGTTTTTTAAAAGCTCCTTCAGTAATTTAAAAATTTATACATTTTTTAAAGGTCATTTGGTGAAAGCTTATTGCCTGCTACTACACGATTGAAAATAATCAATTTGTCGGTGAATATCATCATCAGCCTGAATACAGAAACCGCAAAGCAAAGAAATCCAAAGGCATTGCAGGACTAGCAGCATAGAAGAGCCCGACGGCTTCGGACAATGGGGCAAGCGTCAAATTTAAATGAAAATTTTCTTAACTGCAAAAAAGCTACAACCCGCGAAAAAAATAAAACTCCAAATAGTGACAAACAATGAAGATTTAGAAAAAGTAGTAAAAGAAAATGAAGAGCTAAAGCTGATGATTCTTTCTTTGAAGAAGATGCTGAAGAAGTTCGTCAACGATACCAACAAAACGGAGATATCTAAGCTGGGGAATAAAACTGATATGAAGGATGCAACGTCGCAGATCAAAGAAATAAAAAACCCTGTTAAAAACACCGATCAAATACTAGGCGCTGTAGGGTTTGACGATACTGCAAACTACTACGTTGTCTTTGAAGCGATGACTGTTGCAATGGATTGCGAAGATTTGAACAACCAGAAGGATTGTGAATATTCGACAAGGATTCAGGTACTTTATCCGACAAAAAGGAATTAGAAAATAGACAAAATAATTTTATTATCTTAAGAAAAAAAAACAAAATACCGTAAAAAGCCAAACCAGTGGTTTTGCTGGTCATCAGGGCCAAAATAATAAGAAAGAAAAAGTACCGTTGATTATGTTTTCGGGCAGCGCGGGAGCGATATGATTCAGCCTTTGGCGGCTGGACAAAAAATTGTCAAGTAAAAAGAGTAAATTCTGATTGGTTAACTTCAAGTCAGCACGGGATACTTTAAATAGTGTGAAAGTTCCGTGTTACATGCACACTTAACGAAGAAAAAAATTAGACCTTTTTGTTGAAGGGGTTGGTCTGGTCAACTACAATTAATGTCTTGGTCAACTACAATTAATGGCGATCACGAAAACAAGTGAGTCAGCTCAATCGAATATAAAACTGCCACGTATTGAGCTACCTAAGTTTGATGGGAACTACCTAGCGTGGCAGGAGTTCCACGATTTATTCATTCAACTCGTAAACAAAAATGCATTTGCTCCGGCGTAAAAACTCTGGTTTCTCAAAACCAATCTGACTGGTGAGGCCGAAGCTGTTATTCGGCATTTCTCTTTCTGCGACAGCAATTATGAGCCTGCCTCGAACCTGATGAGAGAGCGGTTTGAGAATAAGAGATTATTAGTTAACAGCGTGCTTAATAAGCTTGCAATGGAATTTAATAGGCGAATCACGCAAGAAATAAAAGCATTGCATGTATGATGCCACTCAGGAATGCGTAAGAGGTCTGGAAGCATTGAAAATTACAGTCAAGAATTGGGATCCTATATTGGTATTTCTCTTAGTCAAGAAGCTGGATATAGTCACGAATATACTGTTTGAACAGTCTTTAGTTGTTCCAAGGCAAATTCCAACTATTCATCAATTTTTGAAATTTCTTGAGCTAAGATTTCAATCTTAAGAAGCCCTCGGCAACAAAATTAGGCCTCATCCAAAGGCATCAACTACGCAGCACAAAACGGCATTTGCCACAACCAAATCCCAGGAGAGAGGATGCATGATATGCAAGTGCGATCACAAAATTTATTACTGCGATGGCTTCCTCAAACTTTCAATACCAGCACCGAGAAATTTGATTGCAAAAAACATCTTTGCTTCAACTGTTTCAAGACAGGACATGGTTTAAAAACCTGCAAGTCGAGATCCTGTACTAAGTGTGAGAAAAAATTTAAACGCTGCTTCGCTTCGAGAAGAACTCAACCGTCACATCATCTAACACATCATTAACTACGATTTTCAGACCAAGGCTGGTCGTACGTCTTTCTTGGGACAGCGGTGGTAGATATATTGGACGGGCATGGCACAAAACATTCCGGAAGAGTGCTCATTGATTCCGGATCCCAGTTAAGCTTTATCACCGATAAACTCTACAAGAAGTTAAATGTAGAATATACACGGGATATGCAAGATATAGCAGGCGTTGGCAATAGTAGACAACAACCATCAACGCGAGTGAATTTGACAAAGATATCTAAATGCACCAGCTGTAGCACGCAATTTGAAGCTTTTGTACTAAAAGATATAACGAGCAAACACCCAGATCGACGGATAGAAGTCACCAACTGGCCAATTCCGAAAACTCTTGCGTTAGCAGATTCCTCATTTAACATACCTCAACACATTGACCTTTTACTTGGGGCAGAGCTATTTGGAGCTATAATGATCCCAGGAACAATTTCTTTAGGAGAACAGCTACCTAACTTGCACAATAGAGTATTCGGTTGGATGGTGCTAGGGAAGGCGAAAGAATCATTGGCAGAAACTAAAATTTGTGGTGTATCTCGAAACCTAGACCAACAACTACAAAGATTCTGGCAAATTGAGGAAACTGGACCCTCTTCAGTAACAATAAATGTGGAGGAAGATAAAGAATGTGAGAAATTCTTCATCGCTCCAGTAACCAGATCTTCAACTGGACGATACATAGTACGTCTTCCATTTCAGGACTCCCCAATTGCCTGGGAATGTCGAAACAGATAGCATTACAGCGGCTCAGTGCATTTCAATGGAGATTTCTTCGAAATCCCAAGTTACAAAATGACTACACTACGTTTATTGAAGAATATCGTAAACTAGGACACTTGGAACTGATCAATGAAGTGAATGAGAGCAAACCACACTTGTTTCTTCCTCATCATTGTTTATTGCAGTCAGAGAGCAAAACTACCAAACTAAGAGTCGTGTTAGATGGGTCAGCTAAGACATCAAGCAATATGTCTCTGAATGACATTCTGCATACCGGCCCAATGTTGCAACAAAATATGTTCGATATCTTGTTACGATTTCGATGCCACAAATACGTGATAACGGCTAACATAGAAAAAACGTCTCGCCAGATAATTGTGGCTCCAGAAGACCGAAACTTCCAACTTATTCTCTGGCAGAATAAGCTTGAAAGAGAAATACAGACATATCGATTAAAAACGGTGACATATGGCACACAAAGCGCTCCATATTTGGCAATAAGGAGTTCGAACCAACTCGCTCTCGATGAAGATGCACTGTATTCCGTAGCAAAGAAAGTCCAGCAAGACTTTTACGTGGACGATTTACTGACAGGATGTGATTCACTCAAAGCCGCCTCAGATCAACAGCAACAAATAATCAATCTGTTACGAAAAGGAGGATTCCAGTTATGCAAGTGGTGCTCTAACAATCGTACACTTCTCAAATCCATCCCTCCCGAAGACAAAGCTACAGAAGTTGACATCTCCAAAGTAGAATCTGAGAACGTGATCAAAGCCTTAGGACTCACTCGGAATCCATCCACCGACAAATTTTTTATAAAAATTAACAAGCTCAACAGCGAAAAGCAAATCACAAAAAGAACCGTGTTCTCTGAAATGTCGCAATTATTCGACCCACTGGGACTTGTAAACCCAATTATTGTGTTACAAAATATTTATGTGGCAACTATGGGAGATAAAGCTTGATTGGGACACTCCACTGCCAGAAGAGTTGCAACAAAAATGGACTATTTATCGACTGCAACTTCCTTTCTTTAACACGCTTGAAACATCACGGCAAATTAGACCGTCACTGGCGACAAAGCTTATCAATTTCCTGGGTTTGCGGATGCAAGTCAATTGGCCTACGGTGCTTGCATCTATTTGAGAACCGAAAGTAAAAATGGCATAACAACAAACTTGATTTGTGCTAAAAGTCGAGTTACACCTACAGAGAAAACGACCATCGCGCGATTGAAGTTATGCGCAGCCCAATTGCTTGTTAACTTGATATGTCAAGTAAAACCAATTCTTCTACTAGCAATCGAAAAACCGTTTCTGTGGACGGACTCCACCAGTGTTCTGCAGTGGATATCTTCCCCATCATCAAAGTTTACAACAATTGTGGCCATCAATTTCATCAATTCAGTCGCCTCCAAGGACAGCATTCTGGCAACATGTTGAATCTAAAGATAACCCTGCAGAAATAATATACCGAGGAATGCTTCCCGTATAACTAATAGCAGCAACTCTGTGGTTTAAAGGACCAAGCTTTCTTTGCTATCCAAGACGAGGAAACCCAGCTCCAGATTATCTAAGCGCCATAAGTTCTCTTCCAGAAATAAGAAGGATGAAATTCGCACTTTCTACCAACAATCCAACATAAGATATAGTTCAAAAAATTCTACATAAAAACAACTTTCAACGCCTACAAGAGGTACTACCATTCATCATTAGATTTGCAAGCAATTGTAAAATACCATCAGCGCACAACCGGCAAACCAACGCTTCTAGAAATGGAAATTGCATTGAAGCTAATTATATTACAAAGAGCATACAAGCCTAAGATTTTGCTTCTGATTTGGACAACTTACATAAAAACAAGACAGTCAATAGTGAAAGTAACGTAAGAGCACTAGTGCCATCCTTATGTTCAATTTGCAGCAGTGGCCAAAAGAATACTTCCATACTTTGCAAAACTGATACAAGTGGCAAAAACCCCAACCGGAACTCACGACTGAGACTCTTGTTCTGTTAAAAGAAAACAACACCCCGCCTCTTTAATGGAGAATGGCGCGTGTAATTAAGGAAATACCAGGATCGGATAAGCATAATCGAGTAGTAAGACTCAAAACATCATCAGGTGATTGTGACTGGGTTATTCATTCCCTATGCCCTCTTTCCGAAAGTATAACTACAGCTGCTCAACCAGTCGCTGAAACAATTGAAACAGCCAATGAAAATCCTCCTAAAGTGAAATTGAAAATAGCACCAGTTAGTTCTGCTTACCCCACATTGAACAAAGACTTAACTAAACGAAAGATAACAAATGACAAAGAAAAGCAAACCAAAAAAGAACGATTCCTTGTATCACAAACACTGTTGTGTGTGCTTTTAGTAATACTTCTCTTCAAAGGAATCCAAGCGGAACTGCACAATTAAGTCGATATTACTCCATTCACTAAAAACCCAGGAATATTCTTCGAGGACGTAAGTTCAATGTACCTAACGCATAACAGCTGGAAGATTGTCTCCTACTACGACCTATCCGGATACTGGACGGAATATAAGGAAATGACTAAGTCAATTCAAAATTTGATGGGATTATGCTCAGCACAAGAGAGGCTACTAAATATTACAAAAGTATGCAAGGCAGTTGCTATGCAACTTTATCACGTACAACTGGAAATCCAAAAACGGAACGAACTCTTATATCAGCATCAAATAGATTCCAGAAGGAAGAAAAGATCTCCATTTAACATCATTGCTCCGTGGTTCATTCGTTATTCGGCATCCTTGATGAAGAATTCGCTCAGCAGTATGAAGAAGAAATACAAAGAACAAAAAGAAACAAGTTGGGTAAACAGACCTACGCTCATGTCAGAAGGGTTTTGTATTCAATTTACAAAATGCAGTCACCAGATCGTATCAAATCAAGAAACATGTCAAAGACGATTTTATTGGAGAAAATATGAAATACGAAGATTATACTATTTTTAACAAAGTTGAACGAATTTCGACTTCTGAGGTTTTTGGTATTGTTATACTCATAAATATCTCCCTAGATAATTATTTCAGATGTCCATCCGCGACGAAGGAAACACATTTTTCATGTATTTCCCCCCTGTGCCCCCACTGAAGCAAAAACTGACAGTTTAAGAACTGTTTTGAAAAGCTCCCATGAAAACTTTCATTTCATACTCATATCGGCTACGTTTGATGAATTTTTTTTCAGGGGCCACTCTCCTGTACTGAAATCATCGATTCATGGCCAATTTTTTCGAATCCTAGAATGGTTACAAAATCCTTTGCTAGGAGCTCTCTCCCACCTCCTTGCTTGTTTCACTTATGAGCATTAATTGTAGGTACTCATCTTCAGTCATTCATTCAATTGAATCAAGTGTTCAAAGCATGCACCTTAAACGTTGAAGTTGGGAAAAAATAACTCAAAATTATTCAATCTTCGCATTTAAAACAGCCACTATTTTGTTTTACGATTACTGATACCACCAGCTGAACCGATTCTCAAAGATATACATGACACCTATCATTCCTGAAATTTTCATGCAAATCCTAGCAAAACTGTAGTGTCTGAGCGGGAAAAAGCGTATGTTGTTCCATAGCCATATGTTGCCATAGTAATAAATGCAGCGCATATTGTTCCATAGTAATACAGGAAAATTCAAACCGCTATAACTTCGCTAAATATGAAACTTTCAGGATAGATCAATCTTATAAATAGACATCTACGTACTGAGTTTCATTGAATTTAAGGGTACCGTTAAGATTTTATTCAAGAAAACATAAAATCGATGAAACATACTATTACTAACAAAGTTGAGTGAATTGCGACTTCTAACGTATTTGTTGTTGTTGTACACACCAAGACCTACATTCCTGATTTTTTTCAAATTTTTCGGATCACACGTGTCCAATCGCGAGGGGGGGGGGGGGGGGGGGGGCACACATTTTTCGTGTATTTCCCCTCCCTGTGCGCCCCTCGAAGCAAATTTTGCCAAATTAAGACCTGTTTTGAAAAGTTCTCATCAAGACCTTTCATTTGATACCCATGTCGGCTACCTTCAATGAAATTTTTTTTTTCGGGGGATCACTCTCCTATATGGGGAGACCCCCCTTAAATACTTTATAAAATTTTTTGTAGTTGAACTTTGAAGAGATCACCACTTTACACCTACACACAAAATTTGATGTTCCTAGCTTAAGTAGTTTCCGAGAAAAACTGCTGTGACACACGGACGGACGGACGGACGGACGGACAGACGGACAGACTGGTCGCGAAACTAGTAGGGTTTTGTAAAATTATTTTACAAAACCCTAACAAACAGTGTTTTCTAAACTTATTTAAAAATCAAACTAGCATCATAGACACTACGGTTCACATTTTCAAGAAAACGTTCGACGAAATTCAACGACAAATTCACTTCATCCAATCACAAAAAGATCACTTAACTAGTACCACGAGAAAAGTTGAAGAAATCAGCCAAATATTCGATAGGATCGCGCTTCAGACCATTCTAATGATAAATTATCTTCAAAGCACTCAAAATATGTTATTGGAAATTGGAATTTATTCAATCCCCTTCTTCTTAGCGCCAGAGAACTTAACAAACATATCCGAATAATGGAGAATATTTGCCACCTGACCAGTTTGTGCCTGTACCAAAAGACTCACCACTAAAGTTGTACAACTTGGCTAGAACCCAAACTAGAACGACTGGAAAGAATATATTGTTCGACATTCGAATACCGCTGATCTCACCCAATTATTATCAACTGCTAAAAATTTACCTAATTCCTACAAAAATAGAAAACTCCATTGTTCAATTCCAACATTCATCTGATTACCTAGCAGTTACCTTAGAGCGAGACAATTATTATCCGTTATCTGACTCGGAGAAAAATAAATGCTAACATTTCGAATCAGAATCAATTATCTGCATCCAAAGCCATCCTCTATACATATTGGAGTCTGACATTAGTAAATCTAAGATGTCCTTGCTTACTCACTCGAGCGAAATATCACAATCCTGCAAAGTCAACAAACTTGCAACACCCACTGACAATTATTGGATTCAACTAGAAAGCAAAAATAGTTGGATATTTTCAGTTCTAAAACCGTAACACTGGATATTGTTTGTCAGCATACAATACACACTAGACAAATCAAAGGCAGCAGAATTTTGAAATTGCCTCCAAACTGCATCATAAATCAGAAATCAATGATAATCACTGGACATAATCAATTCATCGACATAACTAACTTCGTATTTGCCAAAATCATTGACCTCGCAAACTATACTTTAATTGCGACAGATCTTTCCAAAGAAGACTTCAACTATACGTGGATACGGAGTCCAATCAAATCGAACAACTTCGAGGAAAATTGAGGGAAGAACTATCAGCTGACTTGCCTGAAAACCTACAATTTATGCACGCGTAACAATCGCATTTGCAAGTATCAAGTCAATTTTTTTTCCTTCTACCTAACCTACGTTAGGTGTGTATTGGCTATGGCTTAAGCGCACAAGCCACCGATTTATCGATTAATGTCCTCTAGGGACTTATGGTAATATAGTGCTTTTTTCTAGTTTTTCTTTATTGGCTTTGCGATTTTACTGTGTTAGTGTGTTAGTATCCGTTTGGAATGGTTAGTAGATTATTAGATCGAGTGCTTTTTTTTTTGGAAAGTTGAAAGTTAGTTTTGGAAATTGAGAGGACTATTCGCGTGAAGTTAAAGTTCTAAGATTGCTTCTTCAAGAAAGGCAATTAATTGAGTTAGTGCTTTTTCATTGTTTTTATTAAAAAATTTTGCTATGGTATAGTTATTTTGAAAGATTTTATACTTGTTCCTTACGAGTTTCAAAGTATTCACAGTTTAGAATTCTATGTTCAAGATCGTCTGTTATGTCGCACCACTCACACCCTTGGGATGGAACTATTTTTGCTTTTTTTAATCTTTTGTGATTGTAGGCTCGGTTGAGGAGAATTCTGTTTATTTGTCTTTGCGTGTTGCTGCTTGGTGTGAAATCGTGGAACCATGGTTTGGTTCTGAAAATAAGGTCAGTTTGTAGTCAAAGGCTGTACGCTAGGTTTTTGATGTTTTTCGGTAGTATTCATGCCATTCTATGTTAATGGAGTCATTCATATTTTTGATACATCGTCCCATTCCAGAAATGAGTCGACCTCTTCGCCTTCGATTGTGGCCAGTTTAGCTGTTTTGTCAACCAATTCGAAGCTGTGCAATTTTTCCACTTTCGGTTTCCAGTATAATAGTTGTAGTGAGTTAGGTCTATTGTTGATTGTTTTTCTGATTTTTTCTGTGATGAGTTTGTGGTTTGTGTTGTTTATGATTTCGTTTATTGTGTTTTTGGAGTCGGTGAAAATGGCAATGGTGTTGATGGGTTCAGCATCCGCGTTGTTTATAGCTTCCTGAACTGCTTTTAGTTCTGCAGTTGCTGCTGTAGAGTCTGTGTTCAAGCAGTATTTTAGTGTCTGTTTGGAGTTATAGCAGTGTATGGCAAAACCAGTGCCTAGTCTGTTTTTTGCCGCATGTGTGAAATATATCTTAGCTTTGTTACCAGTGAGGTTTTGTAACACTGCTTCAATCGACTTGTTGAAGTTTTCGTAGTTTATTGAAAGAAGAAAGTCATCCGCGAATTGAATGAGTGTAGTTTGACTGTCAGTGATTTTATGGAGGCTAGATGTGTAGAGATTAAAGAGGAGCGGACTTAGGACGACCCCTTGCGGAAGTCCATTGTTAATTTCGGTCGAATCCTTGCCTAGATGTAATTTCCTGTACATCAGGAAGTTTAAGATCCACGAGATATAATCATTCTTGATGTTGAAGTTGGACATGATTTTGAAGAGTTCCGGAATATTTACTCTCTCATACGCACTAGAAATATCACAGTTGATAATCAGGATGTTTTTTTGCTTTCTTGTCTTTGTTGAGGAGGTGTATTACAGTGTTTATGCATGAGATTGCCGACTTTCCTTTTCTATAAGAAAAACAGAAATTGCTCAGGATGTTTTGGTATTCAATGTCACTAGCAATCCTATTTTTTATTAGGCAGTTAATTATTTTCAGCGGAATGCTTATGAGAGAGATAGGTCTATAACTTTCTATTTTGTGCAATGGTTTGTTTTTCTTGGGGATAGGTACGATTTAGATGTCTCTTAGTTCATTATGTATGTTGTTATTTTTGAAGCTGTCGTTTATAGAATTAAGTAATGTTGATTTATTGTAATGATTTAGGGAGTTTATAATATTGTAATCAATTGCATCCAGTCCCGGAGATGATATTTTTTTACGTTTATCTAGTACTATGAGCAGTTCGTGTATTTCAAAGGGTTCAGCTGGTTCTATGTTGTTGGATATATAAGGAGTCCAGTTGGTATTTAGCGCTTGATGTTTATTTTTAATTATTTGGACGAAGTCTTTATTGTTTTCGGTGTCCCATTGCGATCTCGGGTTGTTGTTGTTGTTCTTGATTGCATTGACCAAATTCCAAAACTGTTTTAATAACTCTACTTTGGTTTATGTCATTGATTTTTTGATCCCACAGGTCTCTTTTTGCTTTAGTTACAGTTTCTCTCCATTTATTTTGTATCTCTAAAACTTTGATTCGTTTTCGTTGCTTTTCATTTTTCGGAAATTTGTCCAAGCTTTTGTTTTTTTCCTCCATACGATGTTTATCTCTTTTGACCACCATGGTTTTGGACTGTGTTTGAATTTCTTCGCGCTTATCTGGTTGCTTTTGATTAGTTCATTGATTTTCTTCATGTTTTCTGCAAGATTGTTAGTGAAGTTGATCGTGTTGATGTCCTTCATGATTTTATTTCTGTTTGGTATTCGTCTTTTCTTTTTGTTCCAATTTTCGACTTGCAGTGTGAATTCAATAGGGACATGTTCACTCTTGCCTATTTTGTATTTTTTTGTGTTCTTTTCATTTCAGTAGTTTAAATTGTTTGTTAGTGTGATATCTGGGACTGACATTAGTGTGGTCTGTTGGCTGGTTTTCCTAAAGAAGGTGAACATGCCTGTGTTGAGGGGTGTTAATTTGTATTTGTTTAACACGGATTTAAGGATGTTTCCTTTTGAATTGTTTGTTTTGTCTCCCCAGTCTTTGTGCCTTGCATTGAAGTCTCCTCCAATTATGCAGAGATTTTTGTCGTGAACCACTTTTATAATTTGATGGATTTGTTCTTTGAAAGTTGTGCTGCTTTGGTCAGGGGGAAAATAGCGCGCGCAAATGTTTACGTTTGGTTTTAGATTTGTTGTGGTGATTATTATTGCTTCAATGTCATTGTTGTTTAGAGGTATTTATTTAAATTTTATTTTGTTATTAATTACTATGGAGGCTCCCCCTCCTTCTTTTTCTGTTCTTATTTTGTTAATTAGTTGGTGGTTTTTGATTTTTACGATAGGTGATTTTTTTGTTAGAAGTGTTTTCTGTAGAAGTGCAATGTCTATATTGTTTTTGTACATAATGTACTCTAGTGTATCTTTATTTTTGGAAATGCTTTGGATGTTATATTGGAGAAATTTAATATTTTTGATATCTTTTATGTTTTTAAGTGTTGTTATTTGTCAGCCAGTCTGTGCATTGTAAGATGTTTGTATTAAGTCTTTTCTGACAGTGGTTTGTTAGTGTTTGTATTGTTTCCTTAATTAGGTTTGATTCTATTTGTAAGTATTTCGTGTTGCTTTGGTTTTTACAATTATTGTTTAGTAGATTTATTAGTTTTTCTATTGGTGTGACTTGATTTGCTGTTTTGAAGATGTTTTCTGCTAGCGTGTTTTTCTCCATAAGCGTGTTGTTAGACTGTAGTAGTAGATGACTACTCATTGGAAAGTTTGTTGTGTAATTGGTTGTTCTTGTGTTTCGTGTTGTTGTTGTTTTTGTGTATGGTTTATTCTGCATTAATTTATTTATTGCGTTGTTCGAGTTTCTATTGTTTGTTGCTTTTGATTTTGATAGTAGTGGGAACGCTGAATCCATGGATTTGATGTCCTTCAGCAGTTCAAATTGGTTGTCGTTGTTCAGGATGTTTCTTGGTTCTTTGAGTGTTACGTTTCTAATGGAATATACTTTCATCTCCATATCGTAGTTTATCCATTTGGGGCGGGTTTTGTCTATAGCGCTGTGACTTAGGTCTCCACACAAGAAACATTTCGTGTTTTTACACTTCTTGTCTAGGAATTTCTTGTCTCCGCATTTTGGATATCTTTTATTTTCTCCTTGAAATTCCTTGCAGAAGTATTGCGTGTGTCCAAGTCTGAGGCATTTTACGCATTGTTTTGGTCTGAGGTAGTAGTACTCTACTGGCATGTTCAGGTATTCTAATCTGACTTCGTCCGGCAGTTCATCTCCCGAGAATTATACCTTCACTGTTTGTGTTGGTATGAACCGTTCTCTGTTTTCCGGATCTCTTCTTTTGATCTTGTACACGTTCAAAATTTTTATATTCTTTTGTTGTATGCCATGTGAGTTGCTTGGAATTCCATTTTGTGCTATCTCTTCTTCTGTAATGTTTAGTAGAACACCTTTTGTTATACCGTGTCTGATTATAAAATTGTTAGGTATGAACGCTCTCACTCCAAAGTTTTTGATGTTTTCGTTCATAACTACCTCATTGGCATCCTCAGGTTTGTTGAACATTAGTTTAATCCTGTTGTATCCTACCTGTTTAATATCCTTTATGTTCATATTTTTGTTCATTGAATAGAAGGACATTGGAGTGAGTCTAATCTTCTCATTTGTTTTATCTTTTGAAATGTCCATTAGGACGACGAATTTCTTCCTGTTGTCGTTTTTATCATACTTTTTGTTGTTCTTCCCAGTTCTCGCTGGTTCGGTGTTTTGATTTTCATTGTCCTTTAATTCAGCCATGTGATCCTTTAGAATCTGGGTTATCGTATTATTGTGTTTGATCGTCTTGTTTAGTGTATCCGACATAAAGTTTTCAATGTCCTCCATCGGCGTTGACATAGTTGGTGTTGTTTTCGTTAATTCCTTTGTCTCATTGTTTTTAAGCGTGCTAAACGTTTTACCGTTAGCAAAACCACTAGTTTTTTCCGCTTCAGTAGTGTCCATTGGTTCGTTGTAATTACCGTTAGCGTTTGTATTGAGGCTATTGACCTTACACGTGGAGTCTCCTTTGATGTTTCTTTTCACTCTTTTGGCGTCTATTTCCTCATTGATTTTTCTTAATGTAGTATCCTTCCCTTTCCCCAGGGTCGGGGGTACCTTCTTTTTATTTGTTTGTTCTTCCATTATATCATTAATAAGTGAAAACTCTTACCTGTAACGTGCGAACTCTAAGGAACTGGTTTTGATTTTACTTGGCTCTACTTTAAATGATTAATCATATCTCACTGTACTCAAATCTTAATTGTTTAGGGGATTTACCAACCCTATTAGAATTAATTTATAGTCGCAAAAGTGAAAAGATTTATTTTACTCAAATTGTGGTTCTTAGTTAGATTTTATAGGTTAACTTTCCTTCACAATCACTCACTAAAGTGGGAAGTGGGTTCAAGTCAATCACCTGAATTATTGCTGATTACCTTTATGCTTGCATATTCGATTTCAATTGCATTGCAGCAAAGTTCAAATCAATCAGAATACGCTGATTGACAAACTTCCGCGAATTGCATTTTTCATGCTGTACACCTGGCACGTGTAGACTTGTCGTAAGCAATTCGAAAATGTAAGTTTGCAACTTAAATGTATAAATATTTTAGATCAGTTAATAAAATCTATCAGTCATGAATTGATCAAAGCACAATGTGTTTCAGTTAAGGAACTCTTGTTTAAAAAAATTACAGATACGACCCAGAACCCAAAGAAAAAATTTTCCCAGTAGTTATGGAATGGAAAATCAACGGTAAGCTCATAAGACTGATACCAATGGGATTCTTCATTTTCAATAAGGAATGTCGTAGATGTCAAGCAAAATGGGCTAAGATATAGTTTTCTTTGATATATATATATATATATATATATATATATATATATATATATATATATATATATATATATATATATATGTATATATATATATAAGGAAGCTGACAAGACTGTGGAAAGTGGCGTTCTTAAGAAACAGGACCGAAATGCCTTCATTCGAAGGCAAGGCCTTGCAAAAAGATGGGAATGGTACTCAACGATATAAGGTCAATTAACGCCATTAGACTACAGGAGAGAATGCTGGCAACTATATTCCGACAAAATCGGTTAAGATAACTGCTTCCGGAAATACCCTTCCGGGCAATCTTAAATTGTATATTTCAATGCGAGAATCGAATGCTTCAAATTCCGTCCCAGGCAGTGATTCCACTACCAATTGTAAAGACAAAACACAGATATCTATAATGAAGTTCGACTGAATTCAATGGAAATTAAAATCATAATTGGATGGTCTGTCCATTATATCATTGTTATAAACTTTATAGTAATGCTTACATGGTCCCTCCCCATCAACGATCCCCAAACAAAATTACTAACCTTTCCTAATAATGAATCGAACTAACCAATAATCCCGAGGAGCACTACACTTACCAGCCCGACTTGAATGAGAAACACAAAGAAATCAAAATATATCGATCACGCTGGGCTGTGCGAACTATGCCAATGGCGATATTACGTCTTTTTTAATAACGAAGGTCTCTGCAAAAAGCAGAAGTGAGAGGGGAATTACCTAGAAAACTAAGAACTTTTCGTACAAACGTCCAGCACATACACATTTTATCAAACTAAGCCCAATCGAATGGCTTCACAATTTTGCGAAACCAGGGAAATGAAATTTTTCCCATCAAGGCCTTTCATTTGATACCAATATCGGCTACCCTATGCAAAAAAAATTGTTTAAGGGCCAATTTTATATATGAGGAGCACCTCCTTTAAAAGCCTCTAAATTTTTTAAATATCAACTCTAAAGAAAGGACGTCACTTTGGCCTGTCTAGCAAATTTCATGTTTGTAACTTTTGTACTCGTAGTTTCCGAAAAAAACTTGCTGCGACGCAACGGCTGGACGGACTTTGTAAAATTACAAACCTTAACACTTATGTTGACGAATTGTTGTGAAATTGGAAATTAGTAAGTTTGGAAAATACTGAAAATGCCTTATCAAGTTTGCTTTGTCTTGTTTCAATGGTTTTTGCTTTCACAAGTATACTTTTCACTAGAAACTCTCGTCCGAAGTAGGCGGGACTGTAAGCAACAAATTCTGAGACGCACAATACCGAGCGCTTGCACTCCAGGTGTATTTCGTGTCTTGGTATGTTATTGTGCTTAGGAGCTGAGAAAAAGTTAATTAAAGTATCGCTATGGAAAATACATTTTCTTGATTATATATTAGTCTAAGTAACTTGTAAATATGGTTGAAAATACACTTCTTGAAACATGTCACTGCTCTTAGCGAATTGATCCATTGCAATTCAATACACTAAGTTTGCAGTCTCGTCTTTTCCCTAAATAATATAACCACAATATTTATATATTTCTAATTCTTTTACCCTGATTTGTGATTATTTCACTGCTTTCCACCAATAAGTAGATGCAAAATTGACTGCCACTACCAAGTTATGACATCTGGTTTGACAATTTCCATCTGATGTTGACTTCTTTCCTTCTTTCATAGCATGACATTTCTCTTCAGAATTTGTCGTATGACATTCATTGTATTGGTCTAAAAATGTTCCCCTCTTTAAATTGTAGGAGTGTCCAAACAAAGTCGATTGTTAGTGCGATATTTGCAAACATATTTTATGTGAAACTAATGTAAGATCTAAGTAGCTTTAACAAAACGATTTGTGGATGCAGATATTTTTAGATATGTTTTTCTCCAAAGACATTCATTGGGGTGACGGCACTTTCCTGGCATTTTTAGTAATTTATTTGTCCCGAAAATCGACGCGAAAACACGCAGAACATAGTTTATTTTGAGCTTGAAATTTGCTTGATATGAAATTTGAACAAGATTGAATGGTGATGAAGGGTTGTACGGTTGTCCCGTGTCCTTCTTACTCAGGCCTCTTCAGTACTATCTAGTGCTGTTCAAATTGAGCAAATTTTATTTTAAATATGAAGCATCGAAAACATTAGCGGGCAAATATATGTATTTCCTTCTCGTTTGTATCATTTTGGCTAAGTTTCATCTGAGAAATGTCATTTTTGACAATCTCAAAAGCCTACTTTCGGCCTACTGAGATGTTGCTTTCAAGTTTTCTGGATAGATGTTTTCGGAAATCTAGGGCTACTGAGCAGCTGTTTCCGGTACGCAAAGTGACATCAGGTACGTTAATTGATTTCCTTATGGGCCTGAGTAAGAAGGCATCGGTTGTACCAAAAGGAATGTGAGAAACAGCTGATTATCATATTAAAAATGTAGAAAAATGTGTTAAAATTTATGCGCTGCGCGCCTTGCCCACACATACAGTGGAATCAGATTGGATACTGAGCTTCTTCAGAAAGAACCAGTGATATACTTATTCATTTCATCTTTTTCATATCCTCTTTCATCATATTCCGAAAGGAGAAAGGATATGGATTGGTACCATAACCACACTCACAGCACAAATATTCAAATTAATTATTAATTTTTTTTTTTTTCATTTTATATATTTTTTAATTTTGTTAGTAATATTATTATTAACAATGATCAAAACACATAATCTAACTATTGAATTGTAAGATAGCACACACATATAACCAATTAGAGGATATGTGACGTTAGTAACTAAAAACAAGAATAAAAAAGAAGAAGAAGAAGAAGCTCTTTTCGTATTAATTTCAAGATTTTCCAACAATTTTATTCTTCTATCAAATTTTGCAACTTCCCAGTCAGCAACTAAAGGCTGCTGGTGTAAGGGAAGTTATTTGATGTTCAAAATTTTAAAGCTTTTTAAATGAAAAAAAACAAAGAAAAAAAACAACATAAATTAAATTTAATCAAGATCGCAAAACATGACTTCTCAGATTCTCCAAACCTCAACAGTGTGTTCCCTAAGTAGCTTCTTAAATATTGGAAAGACTTTAACCTTTTTTAACTCAGTTGGTAATGAGTTATATACTTCCATTGCTAATCTAACAGGGTCGCTATGTTTTCTTTTAGTTCGAGCAAACGACAACATAAGATAATCATTATATCTGGTATTATAAGAATGAATGTCACAGTGTTTGATTAGCTGGACACCCGATTTCATTTCAGAATTAAGTATTCTGAAAATAAATTTAGCTTTTTCCATATATATCATCTGCCTGATACTAAATTTCTTCGTTAGTGGATAAAGGGTAATACTAGGGGTCAGTCTATCCAAGCCATGCATAGCCTTAACAATCTTATTCAGCATTCTATAAATTGAATCAATGTTCGATTCCCAAGTATGACACCAATTCATAATGCCATAAGTAATCAAAGGCAAAACCTGAACATTATAAATTAAGTTTTTGAGACCAATATCTAAGTAATTTTTACACCTAAACACCCTAATCCAAAAAACCAATTTCGATTTCAGACTACTAATCTGTTGAGTCCATGACAATCTATCATCTATGATAATACCTAGGTATTTCAACGATGCTACACGCTCAATACTTTCATTGAACATTTTAATGTCCAACACAATATCTGCTTTGTTTAGTTGTTTAAATAGCATAAACTTGGACTTTTTAATGTTTATAGTTAACTTATTCCCTAACAACCATGACCCGTACTCCTTTAAATCGTCATTTACTTTTCGTTCTAATGCACTAGGAGAGAAATCCGATTATAATAGCAATGTATCATCCGCATAGACAATATATTTGCCCTTCAAATTAGAAAAATAAATATTGTAAATGTATAAAATAAATAAAGTTGGACCCAATATGGAACCCTGCGGAACGCCTATGTTGATTTTATATTTATCACTCATTTCCTGATTCAAGCAAACAGCAATTGTTCTGTCCTTCAGGAAGCTTTCAAAAAATTTTAAAGGAGTGCCTCTTATTCTTTGTTCACTTAAGCATTGAAGCAGAATCGAGTGATCAACAGTGTCGAAGGCCTTCGCTAGGTTAACAAATATTGCTGCAACATATTTACCCAGATCTAGTTCGTTGTTGATGAACTGTAAGGCATCAGTAATAGCAGATGTTGTGCTACCTTTCTCAATAAAGCCATATTGGTTTACATCAAATCCCAAAGAATCTTCAATAAAGCGAATCAGACGCTTATTAATTATTTTTTCAAATACCTTACTCAAAGCACTAGTTAAACTAATAGGTCTATAGTTATTAGGGTCATTTACATTGCCTGATTTGAAAACTGGCACAACTATAGCATCCTTAAAGTCCGTAGGAAAGATCCCATTAGATATGAAATTATTAAAGTCGGATACCACATGTGGAGCTATTATATCACTGACGAGTTTTAGATGTTTTGCCGAAATACCATCACTACCAGCCGAAGAGTTCTTTAAAGAGTTAATGCATAAGATTACTTCTTTAGTATTGGTAGGCTCAAGGAATAGAGACTTAGAGTTATAAGGAATTTGCTTTCTATCAAAATTTAAAAGATTGAATCTTTGGTCAAGTTCTTCCGCAAATTTTTTTCCAACAGATCCGAAGTGGGGACCAAGTGAATCAACAGAAATATCCGGAATTTGATTCTTAGTCCTGTCAGAGGAGAATAATTCTTTATTTAGAATCTGCCATATTTTTCTAGAATTCCCCTCAGCAGCATTTATCTGATTGTTTAATACATTTTTTTTAGCTGATATAATCAAAGAGTTAACCCTATTCTTTTGTACTTTGTATTTCTGGTTCAATATAGGATCATCCTGGCAATATTTTAGTCGATTAAATAAATCATTCTTCCTCCTAATTTCCCTAAGAATATCACTAGTTAACCAATTATTACTCCTAGTTCGAATCATTCGGATGGAAGTAGCTGCTTCTTTTGCATTTTGCATTATTTTTATTATTTCAGAAATAGATATATAATCATTATAGGCCGTACATTTGCTTCTAACCAATTCAATGAATTTAATTTTATCAAAACTATAAATTTTCTTCTTAACCATAGGAGATAACAATTTTTTAATTCCTTCCAAAGTAATAAATAAAGTGCTATGGTCAAGCTCCGGCCAATCATTATATTTAATACTAAAAGTTGCTAACTGCCTGCTTAATGTAGAGACAACATGATCAAGGACAGAAGCACAATTATCAGTTATTCTAGTTGGAAGGTTGTTCATGACTGTTGCTCCATTCATAAGTAGCATATCTAAATAGTTTATGCTGCAATTGCTACTTTTATCCAAAATATCTATATTAGAGTCAGCTACAACCACCAGGTTTCCATAATTCTGTAATATACTGTCCAATTAGCTCATAACTATTTTAATTGGGGGCCTTATAGAAAGTACAAATATTGAAACACCTGTATCGCTTTCAAGAGAAATAACTAAAGTGTTACAATAACTATCGACCCGTAGGACTTTATGCCTTAATCTTTCCTTGATGTAAATTGCAGTCCCACCTCCTTGAGAGTGATCTCTGCAATTATATACGGCATTATAACCATCAAGATTATACAGATTGACTTCGTTACTACAAATCCATGTTTCGTTTATCCAGATTCTCATGCGAACTACAAAACACCTCAAGATCTATGAACTTATTCCTTAAACTTCGAATATTAGCATAAAATATACTTAAATTAGTGGCAGTTCTCATATTTCAGATAAGTAGTTAATCTTCCTCTGGAAAGTTATAACAGCCTTGAGGTGCTCAGGACAATCTTTATAAGAAGCTGGATGCGAAACATTCTTATTATTCACCAGCAGACAATTCGAGTATTTCGAAACTGGAGATTTACAATCTTTTGTGCTATGATGTTCCGCACAATGGGCACATACCTCTATTTGATTTCTACATCTCAGAACAGCATGCCGAACTTCTGACACTTATAGCATCTTCTGACCGTCAGCTCTTCTCTGCAGTAGTGAGAGTTGAAGTCAATATTTATGTATGTATCTACCAGTCTCCTAAATAATCCTCCCGGAACTTCAAATATCATCGAAAATTTCTCATTTTTTCTACTTTTCCAACATTTAACAACTTTCAAAATTCCATCAGTATATTCAGATTAAGGGCCTTAATCTCAGCCAGGAGCTCATCACTGTCAAAAGACCTTTCCAGCCCATGCACTATAAGCCTAGGGTTTAACTCCTTAGTACGCTCCACATAGTACGACTCACCTAGACATTCCTGCAAAGAACCGACAAGATCCTCTGAATCGATTGATCTCTCAGTCTTGAGAATAATTCCCCCATCTGACAATTCCTTCTTATATGTGATAGGAATTTTAGCAGCTGCAGGTTTAAAAGACTTCTTAATTTGCTGCATTGTATGATCAGCAGATTGTTTAGATTTTGGACGGACTATTACTCTTCCGTTGAATTTGGGCGATCTTTTTGCAGGAGGGTTAGTCAAAGCAGCTGAATACGACACTGGCACATACGGGCTCTTTTTTGAAATTTGCTTTTGCAAATCAATAATTCTGTGGTTTAGTGTGGAATTGGAGTCGACTTATTCGGCAATTTTTTCAATAATATCACTATTGCCTTCTTTCGCAAGTGGAACTTTGCATTTTATTGCCTTTGCCGCAGAGGCCTTATCACTGGGACAGACCTAGAACACCCACTTGTTAGCATTTTTCACGGCATTATAGATTTCATCAGGCATCTGAATGCAGCTGGTATGAAACCACTTGCCACACACTCCATCACAGTTCATCGCAGGATCGTTATTCCGAACAGCTTTACCACATGAGCCACACTTGCTGGACATTTCAAGTGTAAATAAATTTCAAGTGAAAATAAATATTATAAGGGAACGAAATCAATATTTTTTCACACACCTGTTGAGGTTATGAAAATCAAAATTCAATAAAATCTAAAATAGTATACTCAGTTTTCAATTGCTTCTATAGGATACTGATCCACTTTCACAGAAAATCCACTTTTCATAAGAATAATTATTAAAATTTCTTCAAAAATGCTTAAAAATATAATTTTACTTTGGATGTAAACAAAGTAGCACTTTGACACTTGATTTCTTCTTCTTCCATAATAAGCATAAAGTCTGCATCCCCGAAGCGTGAGACCGATGCCAGGAAAGTACCGTCATTCCCATTTAGTTATTGCGCAGGGTATTTCGAATGACTAAAATTGAAGTAAAACTACACCATAGACGGTCCTAAGCTCGTTTGAGAAAGGGGAAGGGAATCCCTTATTTCCCCAACCCACAGCTTCCCTGATTCCTCATTCTAAATCCAAAGCTCACGTAAGATATGAAGCTATATGGTAGCAACGTGCTTATGTATTAGTCAGCCTACTGCTGGACAAGCTTTCGTGAGTTGTCAGCCAACTGCGGCATAAGCAAATGCTTATATTACGTAATATATATTGTAATATTTTCCGAATGAAAAACGTACGAAACGCATTCCATGCATGCTTAAAATTCACCTTGCACTGTCCACTGTACTCCTACACTTTTCAAGACGCACTCCTACACTTTTCAAGAAGCACATGTTTCGCACCTTCCACTGGTAGCTAAGCTTTGAAAAGTAAACAAATTCCTATTCATACAATTTAGAAGACGATGAAAATTAATCGGGTAAAAGAATTGAAATAATTATCACTTCACTAGGAGCGCTATTGTGTTCTCCGCTGACCATCTAGACTTCACTGTAGAAATCCGTCTGGATACCGTACAAAACCTTGAGTTTTTGTTGACGCCTCCACAATCCTTCATAAAGCACCATGTGAGATTGCGCGCAAAGTTGGCCAACTTGTGGTCATGTGTCTGGCTTTCTATCTTACGTGAGCTTTGCCTAAACCCTATGATTAAATGGTAGTAGATGTTCCCGGGGTTGCACATTGGATTGACTGGCTGGGACATTAAATGCCGAGAAATGCTAATAACTGTAAATATATCTACTGCTCTGCTACTAAGTCTTACTTGCACGCCCTTTGTGGGAACGTATAAGGATGAAGGTGGATCTTCCGCGCCTGATAACGGAATCGAAGTAATAACCATGCCACTGGAATAGAGGTTAGGTGGCGGGCTAACTCCCAATCCCTGGAAAACCCTACAATGCTTCGAAACCTACAGAAAGGCCTCAGAATGGATTGGACTCACGGCAACGACTTCGCAAACGGAAAAAGGACGATGGCATTGGATCCTAGAATGTTAGATCACTCGATCACCCTGGTGCTGGTAAGTACCTTTTATAATAGGTCAGTCAATATAAATTAAAAATACTGGCAATTCAGGAAACAAACTGAACAGGAAATGATATTCAAGACATGAGATCACACATAATATTTAATGTGGGAAGCCTATTGAAAAACGAGAATTCGGAGTGGCCTTTATTATGGCTAGGGAATTCAAGTTGCGAAATCCTTCAAAGTCTGTCTGATCAATGTACAAGTCCCAATCGAAAAAAAGGACGAAGCAACGAAGAAAACGTTTTACAATCACTCGGAGAGGCTAGTCGACTCATTGCCTAATAACGACACAAAAATACTATCTCATCGGGGAATGACTGGAGGATATAGCCTCCACTATGAAACAAATGACAACGGATAGTGCCTGATTGACTTTGCATGTAGCAGAAATCTAGTCATATTGTATGTTTGACTTACTTCCCACATCAACGCATTCATAAAATGACCTGGGTATTATCGGATGGCAATACAAAAAACTAGGTCGTGTAATGAATCAGGCGACACCACTGAGTGACCACTACCAACACACTTTGCTGCTATGTGGCTCGTTTTCTCATGTTGGATGTGACAGTTGCACATCCCACGTCAATTTTGTCGTGGGATGTCAAAAGGAAAATTGACAGCCACATGGCAGTAGAGTGTGTGTAGTGTGTCGCGCGGCTGCTATCTACTCGAAGCCAAATAATTGACAAAATCGACGAAAGTAATTTAAGCAGCATATTTAGCAAACTCAGCATACCAAAAGTAGGAAGTGTGTGCGCGGATTCAAAGGTATGATGCTCAGTTCGATCCAAATTATAATCAAATCTGAATAAATGCATCCAACACAGTCGCCATCACCGCAAGCTGCATACATTCCATCCCCATCACCTCCTAAGGCATCCGATCATAACTAAATGGACGAATATGGACCACTTTTCGCTTGATTGTTGGCCGTTTTCGTCGGAGCTGCAGAGACACAAGCCATCAATAAGGTATTCCAGTTGTGTATTGGGCAATTAAGATCTCTTGACCCCGAAAGGAATGACCAATCTGTCACCGACTTGTGGATTTGGATATTTGTTCGGCTCGGATAATAAATTTCATCATATTTGCAATAGTGCTGGATGATTAAAATATTCTAGCTATATTGAAACAGTGTACTGTGAAAGGATATTTGTAAATTGCATGAATTTTCCGACGCGTAACACCTCATATAAACATAACCTCAAATTGACTTCCAGAGGTGTGAATAATCTGTAGTTATTTACCTTATTGGACATTTACGACTATCGCCGTTCAATCGAAATATTTATTTGTTTTTACTGTGACTGATCAGTTATCAAGGGGCAAAATAATTTGCAGTGCAAAGCGAAAGTAGACAATTTCAAGTTAAATGTCAACTTGATTTCGCAAGAATTTGTTGTGTGCCCCACAGACAGACATTGTTTGAGTAGGGTTTGAGAAAATCCGCTGAGGTCGGTTTTGCGTCGCGCGCGGTACGCGGTACCTTAGTTGATTTTGGTTTTTCTTTAGCGTAGTTTTTCCGGATTTACGTTAACGTAGTATATTTTTCGGTACCGCGTCGGTAAAGTTCGGGAACGCGAAATGGAGATTAGATTTTTGTACTTTGACTGGATGGATGAAGAAATACGGAGTAACGTAAAGTAGGCTTCTTCTCCGTATGATTGTGTTTTTGACGCGTTTGAAACGGGCGTTTAATGGTGGCTGAAAAATTGTAAATGAGCGTAATCCATTTGAAGACCCGAAATCCTCTCCGATCTAGCTAGCCGACAAGCAGCCATCGCGAAAATGGATTACAGTGCACGGATTGGTTGACGGGTTGGTACCATCCGTTGGCATTACTCAGACTTAACGTCTAGAACCGATGAGAGGTCGGTTCCTCGTTTGGACTTAGACTTAAAATCATTACAGTCGACCATGTTCTGATCCAACAACGTTGGATCTCGAGCATACTTGACACCCGTACATACCTAGGAGTCAATTGTAACTCAGATCATTACTTTTTCAAATTAACCTATCGACGTCGTACGTCAATGGCATATTCGGTAAAGACCAATCCGCTACAAAAATTTGACATCGAAAGCTTTCAAACGGCGTCTGTGGCTTTTGGCCACCCTCGACAAACAGCTGGCTCTCATCTTATTGAACGCATCGCTGAAAACAAGCAACGAGCTCTGGATGGAAGTGAAAGCGGCTATTGAGACGCTGGCAAAACACAAAAAGGACATCATGTTTGGTGCAAATGAAACGAAAGAAAAGATCGGGGTCAATCAATTATATTCCCTAACCACAAAAAAGTTGACAAGCTACTGTGCGAAAATTATAAAAGCATATCACTACTTTGTACAGCGTACAAAATATTTTCAAAGATCCTAGAAAATAAAATTGGATCATGCGCAAACAGTATTATTGGGGAGTATCAAGGTAGTTTTAGAGCACGTAGATCGACGATAGACCAATTGTTACTGTAAAGCAGGTACTTGAAAAATGCTGAGAGCTTAACATGGACGTATACCAAATATTTGTTGACTTTAAGCAAGCATAAGACAGTATTGATTATAAGGTACTGTACCAAATATTGCTTTGCTTTGGCATCCCAGCTAAATTAGTCCGTATTACCAAAATGACAATGATGTCGACAACCTCTCAAGTCCGCATCAATAACCAACTCACCGACTCCTTTGACACACATATCGGACTAAAGCAGGGAGATGGCTCCATTGCTATTCAATTTGGCTCTGGAGTAGGTCATAAGGAAGCTACCTGTCGATACACGAGGTACATTACTAAAAAAGTCGGGCCAAGTAGTAGCCTATGCGGATGACAACAACATTTTATTACGGCCGCTAAAAACTGCCAAAGAACTCTTCCTGAAACTCGACAGCGAAGAAAAACTACTAGGGCTACAAATCAATGAGAATAAAACAAAACCCATGACGCAGTCGAGGAAAAGTACCTCAAATACATAAAATATCATACTTGGCGAATGCAGTATCGAAACTGTGAGCAAATTAATGTATTTAGATGCCAAAATAATGAGAAACGGTAATGAAAAAGACGAAATACACAAAAGAATACAGCTCGCAAATAAAATATTTTATTCAATTCTGACGATCTAGAAGAGGAACTGCATAGATAGGAAAACAAAGCTCCAAGTATAGAAATCTGTGATAAGACCTATGTTATGCTAAGAGTGTGAAACATGGACCCGAACCGAAGCATCCGCAAATATATTGAATGCCTTTGAGCGACGGGTCCTGAGGTGAATATTCGGAGTGAAGCTAGATTGGAACCAATGGCGAATTCAATACAACGATTGTAAGACTGCGGAAGCTGCAATGGGCTGGCCACATGAATCGTATGGACGAACAGCGTATACCGAAAAAGGTATTCGTTGGGAAAACTGAAGGCTGGAGACCAGTGAGGAAGCCAAAGAGGCACTGGTCTGACTCGGTCGACGAAGACAGTTCATCGCTGCTTGGATTTCGAAACTGGAGGACGTGGTCAATGGACGGAGATAATTGGAGCGACGTCCTGAGAGGGGCTGTAGTGCTACGAAGTCAAAGAAGATTGTTATTGTATCAAGGGAAATCCAAACTGAGCTGGGATAGCTCGAGAATATCATGACAAGTCCTCCAGTTTATGAATCAATTTCTTTTTTTCCTCCCGCACAGCATTTTCCATGAGCACGACTCCACGTAAGAAAAATGTCTGCTTGCCGATGACAGACAAGGTTAGGTTATAGTCAATTGTTTTGTTTATTTGATATCGACAGCCCAATCCTCTTTGTTCTTAAAAAGCCGTTGGACCTTGCTTTTTTGTATAAGCAGGCGCGTTTTGACTCATGTGAGTCATCTTCAGTATCCAAAGGGTGTGTGGAAGGGAATGACTTTATTAATCGTAGGATCGTTTTAGTAGGTAAGCACTAAATTAAGTCAGGTAGAGTTTGCCAATGTTACGTTGTTTGTATCCGTTATTTCTAGCTATTCTGAAAATGTCGTTCAGTTCGTTGGAGTATTTTTTAGGAGTCATGGGGATGGGGTGGAGTCAATGCACCGTTGATCTGTATGATGCTAGTTTATGTTGTGTGGGGTGGTTAGATGTTACGTGTATGGTATGATCAGTTTTGGTTGGTTTTCGGTATATTTTGTAGTCTAATCGTGCTTGTTTTCATGTGATGGTTATATCTATATAGGTGAGTTGTCCGTTTGTTTATTTTTCTATAGTGAAATTTATATTCGGGAGTATTTCATTCATATAGGTAAGTAGTTCGTCTTGTTTATTTTCTTGTGAGTCAATACCGAGGAAACAGTCATCCATATATTGTCTGTAAAATATTACATTGAATCTTTTGACAATTTTGGGTATAAAGAGATTACAAGAGTATTTCTGACATTATTGAGGACATTGGATGTCTCATACCCAGATCGTCCTTGGCAATATATATGTTGTTATTGAACCGAAAATAGTTCTGCTGAGTAGTTGATATATGAATCGTCAGCTGTTATTGAATAAAAGTTTTTCTTTTAGCATGGCCAGTGTTTCATCGATGGGTAAATACGTATAGAGGTTAGTGATGTCTAGTGATAAAAGTCGGCAAGTGTCAGTCAAATGTTAAAGAGGTGGTAGAGCCCACTAGATCACGGCTGTTCTTTAACACGTATTTCTCGTCAAGGTGTATGACATCAGCCAGTATTATTGCCAAGTATCGTGCTAATTGATAAACAGGAGCTGGGTGGTAATCAACGACAAGCCAGATAGGGATATTGGGTTTGTGGAACTTAGGTTGTGCTTTACGGGATGTTGTGGATGAATTTGGGTTTATGTAGCAGTACTAAGTATTAGGAGGAATGATTAGTTGTGATTGTATAATAGCCTTGTTTACCGATTCGTATCCGTTGACGTTAATGGAGTCTATTGGTTTTTATGCTCGTACATAGTCCGTTGTTTCTAGGATCACCATTGTGTGTCCTTTGTTAGCGCTTGTCGCTGTTAATAGGTTATCCGTAAGTTTTTCCTGAATGTGTTTTAGTATCTTATGGTCTTCGTGGAAATTCGTTTTGCTTATGCTAGTGTATATTTTTTGTAGCAAATCTACTACAGTGTGTCTTGTATATGTCTGTTGTTCCTGCGGCAGTTTGTTGATGGCTAGTTTAGTGTCAATTACTAGTTGTTCTAGGTCTTTGCTGCAGTTTGTGATATATAAGGTGTGTTTCAGTCCCTTATCTAAAAGCGCCATTTCTTGTGTCGTAAGAGGCGTATCTGATAGATTAACAGTCCGTGGATAGAAACCTCTGCTTGTAAGTGTGGTTGTTGTATTTTGTTTTATTTCATTTCCATTTCCATCGGAAAGTATTGCGCAATCGCTTCGGTAGTAGTATCCGTCTACCTTACCTAGTTTAGTACTTACCAGCTTAATCCATCTTACGACGATGTAAAGTCGTTTCCTTGTACATATTGTTCAGGCCCTCAAGATCACTCAAAAGATTCAAAATGCATCTGCTCACACATCAAAGTAACGTCTAATGGCTTTTTAAGAAAAACGGTTAGGTAAGTCGATGAAAACCACAAAAAACGAAGTCACAAAGTCTCGCGGCGGTTCCCGGTCAGTGATCTGTAATTTCGGCGGGCCGATTGGAGCTACTAGAGTGCCAAATAGCGGATCTGTCTCCAGGGCCAAGCTGCAACTTGTTACAGAATCCCTAGAGTAAAGATGCCCAGTATTGGAGACATGCTAATCGATCAAAGTCAGTGGTAAAGTTACCCTAGGACTGATGTGCTCAAATTAGAGCAACGGCTGAGAACGTTGCTTCAGGCGTATTGGCAATGAGTTGACTTATGGTGAACTTACGGGAACCAAATCCATCAAAAAGAAGGGTCTAGATAAATACCATAGAGCCAGTGCTACTCTATGGAGCCAAAATATGGGGCAACGCTCTCAGTAAGGAGGTATACCGAAAACGTGGTGGGCGTGTAGTAATCGAGCAGTTTGTTAAATTAACTTTTTTTTTTATTTATTTGATAATCTTATGTAAACTTTAAATTTTATTTTTTTTTTATGTCAAATTTATAGATTTTGTATTTTATATATTCAAAATAACTAAAAATGCTCGATTTGAACTCAGCGCAGGCAAAGGGTTAAAGGAAATTCCTGTATAATATAGGTCAGATCTGTTAAATCACTACACAACCAGCAAACCATTTCCATATAGGAAATCCTACTATGGCTTGATAGTATGGAAATTACACATTCTCGAATTGCGCTCATCGTAATCATAGTCATACAAAAATATACACTTACACTCATCGAATTGTTAGTAACAACTCTCATCAGTGAACAATCTACTCAACGCAACTCGCTATTCCATGCATCCCATCCGCGGATGCGCATTTACATTCAGGCGTGTCGCACGTACCATTTAAGCTCCACAACCTGCCTCAATACATTTGCGTGCAGTTTGTATTGATCACATAATGACAAGGTTCGATCCAATACAACATCAACAACAGCTACAACAACATGAACAGCATCCAGATCTAGAGGGTCATGGTATGCTATTTCATCGACACAGCAATGATGCTCGTCGCGATGTTTGTCGTGAGGTGGGAACCTGGCGCGAGACATGAGGGGAGTCTGCTTGCAATCGCCAACGCGCGTGGACGCAAGGAGTGAAAGTAGATTGCAAGAAAAACGGCGCATTCTTAGACATTTTCGCTTATATTTTTACGTGAAAAGTGCTAATAATCGCATTAAGTATCGAGACTATATGCAAATTGAATTAAAAAATGTGTTAACAACTTGATCGCGCGCATGCAGTGATTAATATGGCATTGGTGACTGTGCAGCTATCACCAAGCACAACGGGATCATTACAATGTTCTATTTCGGTGGGGTTGGAGAGGAAATGGTTGTATGAATAGCGTTTGCATTATTTTTGCCCGAAACGCTTGAAAAGTCAGACGAAATAGGAGTGTGTAGCTTGCTTGCGGAGTGAAGGATGCCATTCGGTGTTTTGGTGTGCTCGCCTGTATTGTGTGTGGAAATTGCAAGATTTCCGAGTGTACGCTCCGCTTGTGGCTGTTTTGTTGCCAAATAGTGTAGAAAAATCATCTCCACGCGCTTTGTGCTTTATTAATATCATCTAAGCCAGCCATACACAACCACTTTTTTCTTTCTCATTGCCTACTAAGCGCCATATGCTTGCTTTCGCAGCCTTGGGACCCTCGATCTTGTGAATACTACACCAAAATTTCGGGTTTTTTCTCATTCATCAAGGACTTTGGTGTATTTGATTGTCTGCTTGGCAATTTGTTTATTGGACTTCATCGCATAACAACGGCCTGTGCTAAACGACGAACGCCAGTTGGGATTTGGTGCGTACGCTCAAGTCAAGGACATAACGAATTATTAGCTGGGATGAAAAAGCAGATTAAACGAGGGAGAGGACGAAGTGAGCCGGGGAGTGATAAGACTACTAAAGTGAAATAAATTTTGCATGCACGAAAGTGAGACGACGGCAATCTTCTATTGATGGTGGCGCAGCTCTATGAATATTTAGTGGTGATCGAAGAGCTGTTTGCTCTTTAAAACGCGATTAACGATCAAACGAGTTAGAAATTGATAGGTGTCGACCCGAAAGATGTCAATGCTGAACAGAAGTCACAATTCCCTAAATTCAACCTTCGTGGATGAATGTGTGTCGCATCTTCCATGGCAATAAAACAAAAGTGCTTCGAACTGCAATACGTAGTAGCGCACAATTCTAAGGAGGTCTTATACATAATAGTAGAATGTCAATTGGAATAAACATATTGTTTTGACCTGTGCGATTTGTTGAAAATTTTACAAAGGAAATTTAGAATTTTTTTCTTTTATTGGAAATTTTAGAATCGCTCGAAGGACCATGTGGGCAAGTACCCCGATTTGTTTGAAAATTATTTATTACCAATTGTAAATCTCCTTTTTCTGTTTTTCCTTGCAATGAAGAAAACCGTATGAAATCAAATTGAAAGCACAGTTTATTTTAAATTGAAATTGAAATTTCCGTCCGACATTTTGTTTAGATATTTACTTGTTTTAGACTGAAAAATTTTGTTTTGCTTTAAGCAATCCAAATTAAAAATAACTTACGTTTTATTGTATTTGGAAGGAGCACTATTTATGGAAGAAACTCCTTTTTTTTGAAAATATTGTTAACGTCCAGTTGAAATGCAGAAAATAAAAAGAAAAATGCTTCATTAAAACATACCGTCAGTCTTTCCGTTCCTTCTTTTTGACTGGGTATAGGACCCGGTACGATGGTAGGCTCTTCACGCCACAAATGAGCCAGCCATCGGGCATTAAATAACCTCTTTGTTTCAGGTGACGTCGCGGGTTGAGTGGCCTGAGCAAGGTGCCTCTTTATGGCATAGGGTTATGTAATCGAATTGCATAGTTCCATGGCATAAATTGGTCACCGGGGTACTTCTCCTCTGATGGGAAGGCTCATGCAAGTTAAGTTGTATGAGCTTTCCACTCAGAAGAGGAATACCTGGCCACTACAACAATTATGGATTTTGATCCGGTTGGGTGGGTGCGCGGGGGCTCCGTCACCACCCAGTTGCCCCTCTCTCATTTGTGAGCCATGAGCCTCTTCGGGTAAGGACGAAGTTACCCTAATTCCGCCCCTTTTTACTTGTTTCTCTTGTTCCATGAACAAGTCATTTACCCCTATTGTAGTTGCCTACAATTTTTGCGACTTCGGTTGCCCTGCTTTTGTTCGACCCCAGAAATTCGTGAATGCGAAATTCTTTGTAGTGGGTCCTTGTGCTGGGGGAATGAACCCGCCCCACGACACCGCAATGCTAGCCTGCCAGCGTATTCACGCGTCCCCAGACAAGGGCATTCTCGGCAGATACTGACACCTTCTTCTGCCGAGGCAGCAGACCATCGCTGCAGTCCTTTACGGACATTTGATTTTACCCTTACACTACAGGTGCTCAGGGGTATCAGGAACTCAACAATGTTGATGTTATCCGCATAAACTCCCACTTGGCTTGACTTATATAGTAACGTACCTCTTGTATCGACAGGTAGCTTTCTAATGAGAGCCAAATTAAATAGCAATGGGGCTAGCCCATCTCCCTGCTTTAGTCCGATATTTGTGTCAAAGGCAACGATGAGTTGGTTGTTGATGCGGCCTTCGGAGGTTGTTGACGTTATTGTCATTTAAGTAAGATGGACTAATTTGGTTGGAATACCAAAGCAAAGCATTATTTGTTACAGTACGTTACGATCAATACAGTTGTATGCTTGCTTAAAGTCAACGAATATTTTTTATACGTTTAAGTTGAACTCCCAGCATTTCTCAGGTACCTGCTTGACTGTCAACAATTAGCATGTTATCGATCTATCTGCTGTAAAACCACATTAATGCTCGCCAAGAATACTGTTGGCATATGATCCGATTTTATTATTTATTTTATTTTGTACACCGTACAAAGTGGTGATATGCCCCTATAGTTTTCGTAGCTTAGCATCTTTTTTGTGGATACGGAATATAATTGATTGTCTCCACTTTTCGGTATATGTTCTTATTGCCAAATGTGCTGGATGACTTTATATATGGCTTTCTGAACACCGCTGCCACTATATTCTCTGAGCTCTACTGGAATCTCATCGATGCCCGGCGCTTTATTATTCTTTTGGGCTTTGAAAGGTGAAACTAACCTCATCCAGAGTTGGTGGAGCCATTGGAAGCTCTCCGCAGACATCTATAGGCTCCGATATTCTGGAACTGTGCGAAGGGTTAAGGAGGATCTTGAAATATGATGCCCATCTTTCCTTAATCCTGTTTTCATCGGCGATGACGTTGCCGATGTCATCACGGCAGATAACCTCGTTTCAAGCTTTTCACTACTTTGTATGCTTGTCTTGTGTTGTTGCTCGCTAGACTTGCATCAATACTTCTCAGTTGGTCGTCATAATATTTTCTTTCACTACTCTTCTGAGATTTTTATAGTGTTCTCTCTTTGTCCTGTTTTTATTGCTTGTACGCGTGATTTTTCTTATCTAATGCATCCTGGCGTTCATCACCGAACCAATCATTTCTTTTGCACCGGGCTTGATGTCCAATCGTCTGTTTTGCCACGGTCTTAATCACCGCTTGCACTTCCACCCACAACTCATTGCTTGTTATATTTAATAGCTCGTTGTCGAGGGTCTCCGTGAAATTTTTGGTCACAAACGCCGTTTGAAGCCTTTCAATGTCGAATTTTCGAAGAGGGCTAGTGTTCGCTGAATACGCCTTTGACATACGACATCGGTAGGTTTGTTTGATCAAGTAATGATCCGTGTTACAATTGGGTCCTTAGTATGTACGGACGTCAACTATGCTCAAGCTCCATCTTTGTTGGATCAGAACATGGTCGATCTGGTTTTATTTGTTGCCATCTAGTGATTTCCAGGTAACTTTTTGAATGTGTCGATGTTGGAAGCAAGTCGAACGTATGGCTAGATTTCTGCTGCATGCAAAGTCAATCAGAAGCTCATAGAGTATGGTGGCAGCGGTGTTCAGAAAGCCATCTACAAAGTCATCCAGCACATTTGGCAACAAGAACATATACCGAAAGAGTGGAGCTAATCAATTATATTCACTATCCACAAAAAATATGATAAGCTACAGTGCGAAAACTATAGGGGCATATCAGTACTTTGTACGACGCTCGCCATTTTCATTTGTTTCATTGTGGAGGCTTTGTCCTCCAGTCGTTCCCCGATGAGATCGGTCATTGCCAACCTTAGCTGAAATCACCCAGAAGTATTTTTTGTCGTTTGTAGGCAATAATTTTCTAGTCTTTTCAGATGATTGTTGAACATTGCCTTGGTTTCTTCGTCTTTTTTTCGGTCAGGGCGTGAACATGTATTAGCCAGGTTTTAAAAATTTTCGCTTTTATACGGGTCACGATTCATCAACTAGCTTAAAATCAATAACGTGCGACTTGAACTCCCTATCCACAATGAAGGCCACTCCTCCCACTTTTGAATATTGTGTGCGATCTCATATCTTGAATATCACGCAGTTTTTTAATGGAACCAGCCTATATGCTGGAACCAGCTGAAGTCCATCGAGCGAATAATGCTATTATGTTGATAGCTAAAATGCTCGGGTGAAAGAACAATGTAGTTCTTTCACTTAGGACAACCAGCAATCCTCAAAACAAAATTTTCTTGAATATCACTTCCAGTCCAGTTCCTTTCCTGGGTTGCCAGTATGTTTAATTTATATTGACTGGCCTGTTGCAAAAACGCCTTACCAGTGCCAGGATAATTGAGTCAGGGATCCAATGTCATAGTCCTTTTTTCTGTTTCGAGGTCGTAGATGTAGGTCAAATCCATTCCAAGGCTTTGTCGCAGGTTTCGAAGCATTGCAGGGTTTTACAGGTACGGGGAGCTAGCCCGTCACCTAACTTCCATTCTGGTGGCACAGTTATTACTTTCGATTCCATTACCACGAGTGGAAGACTCGCCTCCACCCTCTTAGGTCACCACAAAGGAGGTAAACTCGTACAGTGGCTAAACGTTATAATGGAACAGCATGGGTATATAAGTTTATACCCTAATTACAAATTAGCTAAAAATCTGTTACTGACATTGTCTTTTAATTATTATTATATTATAATTGACATTACATTTATTATAAACAAAATAAATTTAACAACAAGTAAGTAAGTAGGATTTATTAGTAGAGCTGCAGATGTCTTTGCAGTTATTGTGATTTCTCGCAATTTAGTGTTCCATAATTGTGGAACCAGTAAACCCAGTGTGAGATCCCGAGACCATTTAATACCATTTGAACGTGCGATTTAGGATAAGCAGTCATGGAAGCTGTTGATTAGTGAAACATTGGGAAACCCTCCTCCCTTCTCAACCGGGTTTGGGCTTCTCTTTGTCCTGGTTTTCTGACCTACATATTCTTTGTACGCCTGATTTTTTTGCCTAACTCATTCCGGCACTCATCATTGAACCAATCATTTCTCTAGCGCAGGGCTTGATGTCTGATCGTCTACGGCGTAGTTATGCGAACAAATATGCATTCAAATATTGTACCCTTAAAACAACGAAGAAATGTCAAGACATGGCTCAATCATGGTCCAGTCATTCAGTCAATAAATTCTATCTATCCTATCCTGTCTATTTGTTTTGCGTCACGAAACGTTTCTGGTAGGAGTGCCCGACATAAAGAATCCTTAAAGCTTGCTTGAACATAATCAATATAAAAACAATTTTTCTTTTACTCTTGTATCAGCAGAAAAGTTTTGTAGATACATACACTTATTCATATTTATAATCTTAAATTGATGACGTTTATGCTAAAACTGCGTTTATTAAAATTTCTAAATAAAAAACCGCCTGATTTTGAAAAGGAAGATCAGGTTTCATAGAAAATGCTGAACTCCATAGATGTCAGCTTGTGCATTACATCGTGAAAGCTTTCATTAAATCTAATTACCAAAGCTAAGCATCGCACATAAATCGACCTGCCGGGAATAATCGACTTTGGCAATAGAAAAGCAATTAATTAATTGGAAATTTTATTACCGTTCACAAAGTAATTCAACTCCGAGCACTCTCGCTTTCAACGTAATACGTTACTACCTCTTCCCTGCCAGGCTCGCTTGATCTATAGCTGCTCGTGCATTGACAGCGTCCGTGTCTTCTCTTGTTCCAAGGATAACCTTAATTTCATTCCCCACATAAGTGCCATGAATATATTCGAGGTGTTCGCCTTGATGATGACTTCTAACATCGCATCGCATAACTGGAATCGAATTCCAATCTATCCTTGAGTCGATGAGATGGTTCTCGTGCGGCTCACGAGTCCTGAGCAGCCATCTGAAAAAGAATAGACTCCATGAAGGATATTTATCTCGCCATGAAGGATGTTTGACTTTTCTTATTGCTCAGGTGCGATGTTGTATGGTAAGCCGAAGTCATTTGAGTCCCATCCCTGGCTCCAGGCGCTCTCAATGCATCTTTTATCCTCTAGGCATGCCATTCGATCCAATACGATGCGATCATTTTATTTCGAAACCTACATAAATTACGATTGGCGGAGGATGAATAAGCGAATAAAATCGAATAAGCGAAAGGCGAAACGCATAAGCAGATAGTAGACGAATATTTAAGGGATATTTACTGGAGTTTTTGCTTGCGCTCTTGCTATTGCTTTTGGTGCTCAGCGAAAGAAATATTGTTTGGGGATGGGATGAAAGGATTCTTGGCGAATCTGTTTTCCGAATGGAACACTCCACTTTAGTGACATTCAGCTGAATAAATTACCCTCGCAGATGGAGAGGAAGATTCAATGTCGTTTCCACCACAACAAACTGCGAACAAAGTACGAGTGTATGAATTTCTGAAGGATATACGTGCATGGGAAGGGTGGCAAGGGGTTTCGAGTTGGCAAGGATTGGGAGGAGGAGATGTGTTTGAATTGCAAATCAGATCACGTGTAATACGAAAATAAAATCGAAATTTCTTAAAAGTCGTAACCATATTCTTGAGGTTTATATTTCAAAAATGTCGCGAGAATAAAGCGAATTTATCGCGGGGAATGTAACGAAATGAAGTTGATCGATGAAAATCGTTGAGTAATGCGAGTTTGTTGTATCGCTTTGGTGGTAATGTTCGAGTTATAGCTGAGATATTTTGTAAGAAAAAATGAAATATTTTTATTTTATCTATGAACACGGCTGTGTCTGTTTATGCACTTATGTTTCTTATAAAATAATTGTTTTCAAAAATTATGCAAATACATCAGGGTACTGTTTGCATAATTTTCCTCAAGATATAAGCCATTAGGTAACGACGATAAAAAATTATTCTGTTACATTACCTTCAGAGTCAATAATCTTGGAAGTAACTCATTTGGCATTGAAGAGATAATTAAATAAGTTTGACAAATAAGAGTTACTTCTACAGGATAAAACTTTTGCGAAAGTTAATCGTTGATAACCTATTATATGAACGTGAAATCTTTTCCTTCTCCTTCGTAGCACTACAGCCCCTCTTGGGCCTTCGCTTCTTGAAAATAGCGCCCAACGTCTCGATCCATTGACCGCGTCCTCCAATTTCGAAATCTGATCAGCGATGAACTGTCTTCATCGACCGAGTCAGAGCAGCATTTCCTCGGTTTCTCATTGGTCTCCGCCCTTCAGTTCTGCCAACGAATACTTTTTTGGCTTCCGCTGTTCGTCTTCAAGATCGTCAAAACTGAACACATATTTTATTTGCGAGATGTCTTCAAGATCGTCAAAACTGAACACATATTTAATTTGCGAGATGTATTCTTCAGCGTATTTTGTCTCTTTCATTACCCCTTTTCATTATTTTGGCGCCTAAATACACAAATTCGCCCATATTTTTGATACTGGATTTGCCAAGTGTGATATTTTGTGTATTTAAGGTATTTTTCCTCGACTGCGTCATGAGCTTTTTTGTATTTACATTGATTTGTAGCCCTACTAGTTTTGCTTCGCTACCGACTTTCACGGAGAGTTCTTTGACAGTTATTAATGACCATGACAAAATGTTGATGTCGTCCGCATAGGCTACTACTTGGCTCGACTTGTATAGTAATGTACCTCCTGTAGCGATATATAGCTTCCTTATGATATAATCAAGAGCCAAATTGAATAGCAATGGGGCCAGCCCACCTCCCCGCTTTAGTCCGATATGAGTGTCAAAGGCGTCGGTGAGTTGGTTATTGATGCGGACTTGAGAAGTTGTTGACGTCATTGTCATTTTGGTAAGACGGACTAAATTCGCTGGGATACTAAAGCAAAGCATTATTTGGTACAGTACGTTATGATAAATACTTTCGTATGCTTGCTTAGTCAGAGAACCATTATTCAAGTAGCTGCTTGACGGTATACAATTGGTTTATTGTCAATCTTCCTGCTCTAAAACCATCTTGATACTCCCCAATAATACTGTTGGCGTATAATCCGATTTTGTTTTCTAAGATCTTTGAAAATATATATTTTGTACGCCATACAAAGCAGTGATATGCCTCTATAATTTTCGTACTGCAGCTTGTCCCTTTTTTGTGGATAGGGAATATCATTGATTTGCTCCACTTTTTTGGCATATGTTCCTATTGCCAAATGTGCTTGATAACTTTATGAATAAGCTCCGATGGTCCGGAGCTGCGTGATAGATTAAGGAGGTTTTTGAAATATGATACCCATCTTTCCTTAATCTTGGTTTAATCAGCCATGATATTACCGATTTAACACGATAGAGCGTGATTTTGGGCTGATAACCACATTTCAGGCTTTTTGCTACTTTGTATTTTCTTGCTTTGTTACTCGCTAGACTTACGTCAATACTTCTCAATTGGTCGCCATAGTATTTTCATTTCTTAATTCTAATTATCTTATTCGCTATTCTTCTGAAATTTTCATAGTGTTCTTTCTTCATCCTAGTTTTCCTACCGGCCCATTCTTTGTGCGATGATTCTTTTTATCTAACACATTCTGGCATTCAAGATTGAACCAATCATTTCTCTTGCATTGGGCTTGATGTTCAATCGTCTGTTCTGCCACGGTCTTAATAGCCACTTACACTTCCATCCATTGCTTGTCTTTAACGGTGGGTCTGATAAGATGGGAGCAAGGTGGTTGTCGAAGGCCTCCGTGAAATTATTGGTCACAAACACCATTTGGAGCCTTTCGGTATCAAATTTTTGTAGCGGGCTTTTCTTCTCTCTCTCTTCATCAATTGGTTAATTTAATCAGGTAATGATCTGAATTACAATTAGCTCCCCGGTATATACGGAGGTCAAGTATGCTCGAGGCCCAACGTTTTTGGATCAGAACATGGTTGATCCGGTTTTGTGTGTTGCCATCCTGTGATACCCAATAACGTTATGATTGTGTCGATGTTGGAAGCAATTCAAACGTATGACTAGATTTCTGCTGCATACAAAGTCAATCAGGTGCTAGCCGTCGTCATTTGTTTCATCGTGGAGGTTATATCCTCTAGTCGTTCCCTGATGAGATGACGCTTTGCCGAACTTGGCGTTGAAAACACCCACAAATATTTTTGTGTAGTTTGTAGTCTTACCAAGTGATTGTAGAACATTTCCTTTGTTTTTCATCCTTTTCTTTGGTCGGGGCTTGAAGATTTATCAGCCAGATTTTGAAGATTTTTGCTTTGATACGAATCGCACACAACTGTTCATTGACTGCGTTTAAATCAATAAGGTGCGATTCAAGCTTCGTATACTCAATAAAGGTCGCTTCGAATTCTCGGTTTCCAGTAGGTTTCTCACTTTTGAATATAGTGTGTGATCTCATGTCTTGAATACTATTTCCACTACAGTTTGTTTCCTGGATTGCCCGTATTTCCAATTTATATTGACTGGCCTGTTGTAAAATGTCCTTAACAGCGCCTGGGTAATTGAGTGATCTGACATTCCAGGATCCAATGCCATAATCCTTTTTTTTTTCCGAGGTCATTGCCGTGAGTGCAATCCATTCCGAGGCCTTTCGGCAGGTTTCGGAACAATGTAGGGTTTTACAGGAATGGGGAGCTAGCCCGTCGCCCAACTTTCATTCCAGTGGCATGGTTATTACCCAATGTCATAGTCCTTTTTCTGTTTGCAAGATTGTTGAACATAAATTCTGAACTCCAACAAGTGATGGGCTTGACATCTTCGGCTGACCTAAGCATAGAACCAAGTGAAGACTTCCTAGCAATGGTGGTACATTCGAGTATGGTGCACATGGCTATGTCAATGTGTAGTCAAATTACAATACTGTAAGGATGTATGTGCAACACTGATTGCCGATATTTTGGCAAGAGTTTACTAAAAGATAACCGAACACAGTTGACTTGCCTTGCTTGGCGGTGGCTTACACCACGCAAAGTGGTAATACTGTATTTTTCACACGTGTACCTTACTCTGCGACACAAGCCAGACAATTACTTCCGTCTCGTAATGACCAGAGGATTATCTGACCTGGATTGGCATTCAGAGGTCAGGCCAAGTGCTCTTTGTGCGATTCAGCGAAGACTGTTGCCAATAGTGGGGTCTCTCGGACAACCATCTCCCTCACATCCTCACTTCGACGCAAGTACATGTCGCAGCGCTCTCTAGCAAGGAAGGCACCAAGTATCATGCCTGCAATAACTCCTACCGTCGAGTCACAGGCTGTCGGATACGAAGATGTAATCCTCAGTGCTCTTCTACTCTGTATCTGTGCCAAGTGTTTTCGTTATACCTTCTTACTGAGAGCGTCTCCCCATATTTCCGCTCCATACACTAGCGCTCATCAAGAAGTGTCTTCTTAAGGGGTTTGGTTCCCCTTCGTTGGCCATAAGTTGACTCAAAGCCGATACTCCACAAGCAGCCTTCTCAGCCATCACCCTGATTTGCTTAGAGAAACTCATCTTCAAGTCGATCAGTAGCCACAGGCACTTTACCGCTGCCTTTGATTCGATTAGTATGTCTTCAATATTGTCATCCTTACTCTAGAGATTCTCTTTTTATCAAGTTGACCATTTTGGTTTTCTCAGGGCTAGACTGAACCCACGAGCAGTCATTCAATCTCTCATCTAGCAAATTAGCATACCAAGCCTAAGTTGCAGTTGTTCAATGGTGCATCCAGTGACTAGAGAAACAACATCATTCACAAAGCCGATCAAGTGGGGCTTATCTAGCATTTCCAGCCTCAGTAGCCCATCATAAAATACGTTCCACAGGTCTGGACCAAGGATAGATCCCTGGGATACACCCAATGTAACTTACATTCTTCGTTCACCCTATATCATGTCATAAAGCAGGATTCGGTCCTTCACTCTCAGAGGCCATATGCCTCTGTCTTTTGGTACGCGGTCACCACATCTGCAATCACATCAATCGGGCAACGTCCTACTTTAAAGCCGCACTGTAGAGGAAATAGGTCCTAGCAGCACGAATCGCGTCAGTGGGTCTTACCATGATGAGTTTGCCTAGGACTTTCCCAGCCGTATCTAGCATGCATAATGAGCGGTGTGAAGACGGCGAACTGGGGTTTCCCTTTCCCTTGCTGACCAGCATGAGCCTCGCCTCATTCCATAGTACCGGGAAAATCCCGTTTCGTAGCCAAGCGTTGAATGTGCTGAGCAGCAAGTTAGGACACCGGTAATAAACAAGTTGTAACACCTCAGCTAGAACACCATCTGGGCCTGGAGTCTTCCTCGCTTTCAATAAAAGGATTGCATGTGTGGACACTCGATTGCTATTTCATCGTGAATAGCAACAAAATGGACGGGAAAGAGTGCCCGCACTATCTCGTCCATCTTTTCCGCTTGATATATGCAAAGCGTTCGTAGGGTGCCAAGCTTCCACATAATAAGCTTGTAGCCAAGGCCCTATAGATTCTTGTAACATTGCCCACTTGATCTTGTCAGCAGTGAACCTTGCAGCTGTTTTTCAATTTGCAAAGGCATTACCTGACTGACTTATATACTGCAACCCAATTACATGCCCCATAATGGTTCCGTACCCGTTGAGTCTCACGCCAAAACTTGTATTACTCCCTTTGCTTTTCAGTGATTTTAGTCAGCCACCAGTACACTGGGGGCTTGCCATGCCGGGGCTTTCGACGGGGTATAAAAGCATTGCAAGCAGTCATGATGATGCTTATAGTTGGATTCACAACGTCTTGGGCTGCAAGGTTTCTTTCCCTTACGGATTACCCTGCAGTAGAGCACCTACCTCGGTGAGCCTCTCCACTTTCATTCTTCACCAAATTGTACGAGGTCGAGAGCACGGACATCGAGAGCAACATTACTAATCTCAAGCAGACTGTACTAATGATCATTGGCGGAGTTATTCTCTAATACTCTCTAATTGTGTATCCTCCATACTAAGTACTCCGAGGCGAATGTCACATTGACTGTGGTTCTTTTGCAGTCAATACGGCAAAAAGTCGGATTATTTCCCATGCCCATTCGATTGTTTTAGTGTTGAAGTCTCCCAGGAACGTTGATATCGGTATTCAAGACAGCACCCTCTAAAGCATTAAGCTTCACTCGGAAAGATGATTTTGGTTCATTCAGCGTTACGTAGTCTATGAGAACCGAACCCACACAAAACCATCTCTTACCCACAGCTCTCCACCTGAAAATCACTGTTAAAAATCCAGATGGCGGCAGTAACAGTTTCATCAGGCTACCAAAATGCAGAGCTTTTATTGTGGTGCTGTTCACTCAGCAGCAAAAAGTCGGCTTTCATATCCCTGGCAAACTGCTTAAGCAGATTTTGGGTGGTTGAACTGCAATGTAAGTTATTAGCAGGGTGTAGGTCATTGAGGTTCTGATTTTGCCTTTGTTTGGGCTTCCTGGAAAACCTGAAATTTTCCTGATCTCTAGGCGCGCTTAAGCTCAGCATCCTTGCAAAGGATACAGTGTGTTTAGTTTGTACACTCTTTCCTTGCATGTCCTATTCCACTGCATTTGTAGCATGGGGAACTCCTATTGGGTCCTTTACGTACTTGTGCGGTGTAAATATAGCCAATGTACTGGTATTTGAAACATTGAAAAGGCACTGCTCTTTGCTGTATTCTGCAGACAACCCATCCTATGCATACTTTCCCTTATTCAGAAATCATTCAGCGTCTTTTTCGGTTAAGTCAATGATGACCATGAGTTGTTCCTATGGTTTCCTGTCGTCAGCCTCGCTTTCATACTGCCCACGCTAGGGTACTCCCTTTTGATGGACTCTTCTACCTCGGCCAGGTCAATATCTCTTGCTTCGATCATTGCTATCGGTTCAAGTGAGGCTATAGTCTTTAGTGTTGCAGAATAATTCTTTATTGTCAGCCTCTACTCCGAATTCGATCGGTTTGCGTTGGTCGTACCACTTTATTGGTTATGCTGGTGTCTTCAGGCCCTACATTTCCCTTGATATCTCACAGTACTTCTGTACAGTATCAGCCATGGGGTTTTACGAGCAGTACCGGCTGCCGGAGTCTTTCCCGTGGCTTTTTCATTTACTGTTTTGCATTAGGTCTTTTTTCTTGTTGGGGCTTCCGTGGAAACTTTATTTTCTGGCACTTTTTGAAGGGGTCTCTTTGCAGTTTTCGTGGCTCCGTTTGTCAGCACTGTCTGAAACCCCTGATTTAACATTTCACACCCATCCTTCTTTTATCCCGATCTCCTTCGATTGGACTAGGTGCCATTTTTTTATTGATGCTAAGCGGTGGAGCTATCTGCGCTATCCTTTAGGCTTAGCCTTCAGCGCTTCTTTAGACTTCTGCTCTTTTTCAACCTTCCGGTCCTCTTTGGGCTTTAACCAGCTCCTTTGGCAATGTTTTATGCGGTCTAGGAGCTTTTCTACTTCCAGGAGCTTAATCTTTACTCCGTTGCTGATTTTTGGTAATCCGTATGCAGATTTTATTCTTTTTTGAACATCTCCCGCTTTTCGGATTAGCTTTTCTTCTTCATGTTGCTGAACGGCAACTATACTTAGCGACCTCCTTTCTTGGAAGAGGTTATCGGCTTCCTTTTTCGGGTACAGTACTTCCGCCACCTTTTCAATGGTGGCGTGAAATCACACAACGGCGCTTTATTTGTTTGGTCACTCCTTTCCTTTCCTACCATGATGACTTTGTGGACTTCAGGATAGTTTGTTATTATTTTTCATATTTTCCCCACTGTGTGAACATCTGGCGCATCCTGCAGAGTTTCCCATTCTTCCTTTATAGGATGTTCCGGCGTTTGTGTCATTTTCTTGATGCGCTTGAATGCCGCAGGAGCTCCAGTCTCCGTTTTTCGTGCGTCTTCATTGTCATTGTATTCATCGTTGTTTTTGTCATTGTTAGTATTGCTCCTGATATGCTGTGAATATCGTGGCTGCAAACGCTGGTTACGTCGTTGTTGTTGTTATTTTGACTTACTTTTTTGTTGGATTTTTTTATCTGCTTTAAGGATTTTTAGTTGATACTGCTGCAGTTTCATTGGGTCCCTTCTTGGTGCCTCTATCTCTGTTCGTGTGTGTAGTTCTTCTCACGGCTTTCTTTGCAGAGCAGGGAGCTATATGAGGGTTGACACAAGCCCTTATGGGGACAGAGCCAGACCAGCACTAATCGGGATTCCATCTCAACCGAACATACACTACGAATCCAATGGTGTGAACTTTGAACGTACTCCAAGGCCTGCCAATGTTTTGCCAGAAGGAAAACGGTACGATAGTTGAATTGGAGCCACTCAACTAGGTCCAAACCATCATAATATCCAGGCGAAAGCATCAATTCTGTAATCAGCAAGAACTTCACGAATGATATGAAATCCTCACAGTGACCTCCATATCCTCGGGTCCGTGGAAGTGTTGCTCCCCAAAGAATGTTAGCCTTCAAGAGTACTCGTATCGACCGGCATTCTCCCTGCGGGAACTTCCTCGGATACGTGGGTGCGGCGCTCCCTAAAGAATACTACTCTCCAAGAATGTTTCTGTCGGCTGGCTTTCCGCAGCGGGACGTATACCTTAGTAATGTATGCCTGCTCTGATGATTATTCAACGATCTGGCATCATTGCTGCGTGAAGATAAAGCTAAACCTAGCTGAGTCTTGTACTTAAAATAGCATCTAATATAATTAAAATAGTAAATGTTTTTTTTTAAACAAATGAGTTCCTAAACGGAGTGAGGATGCTTTCGTTTTCGTGTAGTTTGCCTCAAAATGCCAGACCAATCGCTTTAATCAAAGTGAAAAGTGCAGCCAACAACTTAAGGGTGACAAATTAATTTTTTATGAATAAATGTGTATATTTTAGTTTTACTTGGCCCTTTTCTGCTGCCAGAATGCTTTACAACTGAAATTTTCTTAATACTGCAACAAAATGGTATTGGTCTGTTATGCTATATACAACGTCGTCAATTGTCTAAGCTCCGCCAAGTGTATACGGCCAAGCGCATACGCCCATTGTCATTAAAACATGCGTAAAGTCTTCATAATCCATACCATTAGCGACGACGACCAAGCTTCGGGGTGTGCTTATAGAATTATCGACAAGCTACGCCCATTGTCATCAAAGCATGTACTTGTTGACCAACGGCAAGCGTAAAGACTTCATAATTCGATCTACATAGACCACAGCATTAGCGACGACAACGATCATGTACATAAGAAGCTTCGTGGTGTGCTTATGGAAATATCGACAAGCTACGCCAAGTGTTATACTACATAAGCCACAACATTAGCGACGACAACGACCATGTACATAAGAAGCTTCGGGGTGTGTTTCCAGCGGAGTGACACTGTGCTAAACCCTGACTTCAAACCATTTCTCAAATTCGCCGCAAAGCTTCACCATGCGAGAAGTGAGACGTGCGCGGAGGAAGAAGTTTACGTGGAACGAGAACGCACGTTTCAACTACTCAGCGAATTTAGGGCGAATTGAGGCCGCATGAATCGTTTAAAAGACAATTGATCGAGCGAGAAACGGGAGTAGTAATAACAGCGGTTACAGAACTGTACGCGAGTGTATTTCGCCGCGAAGTGATCAGCGAAGCCAGAAAGTGCATCTAGTTCCGGTGCAATTGCAGGAAATCAACACATCAGTTAGATGGTGAGGTGTAGGCTTGAGCCGCGAACCTCATTCGGCTTGGATGCGTTTTTACGCTGTGTAGCCACCATCAACTGACTTTACTTTCTTCTAGGCATCCTCCGTCCGTGAAGACACAGTATGGAAAGTAGTTAAAATAATTAAAGAAGTGTAAAAGCAATTAATTTAAAATATAAAATAAAACTAAATTGTTTAATTATGTAACTCTCGCCTTCTTGTTGATTTAGTGAAAATGGACAGAGTAGCAGGTAAGTGGTGTTAATAGGAGTTCTTTCCCTGGGAGCCTTGATGATGTATATTGGATACACATCAAATGTGCTCCCAGTTCATACCACTATACATAGGGTATACTGGTTTGTAACAGGTCCTCTACATTTACCACAAACTTTGTTCAATCGGTATTTTTTAATATTTTATTATATTCCCTTTTTCATAATATGTCACTTTTGTTTTTTGGAATTAAGCTTTTTTCTTCCCGTTTCCACTTTATATTTTCCTGCATTGTTTTTCAAGGTTTTTTTATAATAATCATTTTAATTCACTTTTACAATTACTAACGAATGAAATTACCTCTGATTACGTTTTGTCCTGCTGCTAACTATGTCCTCTTTACCTACTATGTGACAGAACACACACTTTTATTGATTTTCCAATTTTTTCTCTCTCATTTGTCCAAGCAACCGCGAATCATTCAAAATCACAATTAAAGACTTCCGCTAAAATTCTTCTTTGACCTTTACAATTTACCGCTCGATACCACCAGCTCAACGTCCCATACCAGACCATCACAACAAGTAGACTAACCTTAGTCACCTCTTCGAATCGATCAACCTTTGTTCCTAAAAACTCGTTGCCACTAGGTCCCGTTATTGCTACTATAAACGGATTTGAGTTCAAATTACCTGGGTCAGTTTTTCCGTTTAATATCTTTCATTTTCGTCAAATACAACGTTTCTTATTGTGTGCAAGCTGATTTGCGCATAGTTAGGATATATAAAAAGTGCCATCATATGCATGTACATTTTCCTCCGCTCAGAAATGCTGCTATTTAGCGAAGATTAAACTCACGATTGCAGTGAACTTCTTTTATCCCGATCTCCATCGATTGGGCTAGACGTCATTCTTTTATTGATGTTTGATTGTGGAGCTATCTGCGCGTGCCCTTTAGGCTTAGCCCTCAGCGCTTCTTTAGTTTTCTGTTCTTCTTTGGCCTTCTGACCCTTTTTGGCCTGTAACCAGCTCCTTTGGTGATGCCTTAAGCGCTCTAGGAGCTCCCTTAGTTCAAGCAGCCCAATCTTTGGTTAGTCGCGTGCAGATTTTAATTTTTTAGAACATCTCCCGCTTTTTGGATTAGCCTTTCTTCTTCATGTTACTGGACGGCAACTGTACTTAGTGACCTCTTTTCTTGGGAGAGGTTGTTGGCTTTCATTTCTAAGTACAGTACTTCCGCCACATTTTCAGCGATAAAATCACACAACGGCGATTTATTTATCTGGTCACTCCTTTCTTTTCCTGCCGTGATCACTTTGTAGACTTCAGGAGGGTTTGTTATTATTTCGGGATGTCAAGACCTTGCATCGGTCAGTTTGGTGGTGATCACAGCAGCAAACATCAAATTCTCGATTTTCTTCATACTTTTCTCCACCACGTAAATATCTGGTGCGTTCTGCAGAGTTTCCCGTTCTTCTTTTTTAGGATATTCTGGCGTTTGCATCATTTTCTTGCCACGCTTGATCCTTTAGCTTGAAGGCACCTCACGGCAAAGCAAAACGAGACTTGGCCCGAAGTAATGCGCTAAACATTTCCAGGCTAGGTTCTCAGGTTGACTGGGGACGTGTTTAGTAGGTAGTTCAGTCAAGCAAGCGAGCCTCACACTCAGTGCGCAAATGGCGTTCACCTCCCAATCACACAAAAAACCAGTTCCTATCATAACTTTTCGTCCCAAGAATCGCTCGAAACAAATGTTGTCACCAACGAGTTTTGAACCAGGGTCCTTCGAATAACGCAGCGAGCATTCTAACAATTACAAAATGTTGACTTTCTTTGGTTAGGCTTTGTGAATTATCACCGTCTTTCCGAAATCACATTCCTAAAGGGAGTTCGGTTAACGCTTCTGAAAACTACGAGTATCACCAATTTTTGAAATTCCCATTTCAAAGGGATCCAAAGCGGGAAGGATACAATTTTTATGTACTTACTTTCATCTGCTTCCCTTTTCCCTTAAGCATGGAGGCCCTTAAATATGGTGGCTTAAAATTCTCACCAAGATCTTTCATTTGATACCCCGCTCGACTTTCTTCTAAGAGCAAAATTTTTAGAGGTCATATACTAACAATGGGAGTCTGTCTTGAGATCCTTTGAAAACTTTTTCGACTATGAAACTATTCAAAGGATACCATTACTTACCTTCTCGCAAAATTTGATGACTCTAGCTTCTATGCGAGTAGTTCCTGAGAAAATAGTGAAATGGTTTCTTATATAATTTTTTCAGTCGGTTGTTTTTTATGTCTCGTATCTATATTCACTCCAACCGCCAGAATGTCCCATAAGAAGCAAAGCTTCGAAAAGAATATTATTTCTCACTAAAGTTGTTTACGAGATAAAGGCAACATCTTTTAAAGTCTTCATGAGTATGTTAACTTTTTGACTCACAGTATATGGCGTGGACTTCACCTAACTTTAAACTGAAACATGAGGTTTTTTCACAAAATAATAAGTTAAATTAAGCATGGCCAATTAAGTGGAATCTTAATCAATGGTTGTGTGCGATCTGTACAAAACTGAAATTTTTAAAGGACGAAAAAACGAACGAAACGTTCTACAATCAACTGGAAAGACTATTCGTAGTCAACTCATTACCTACAAATGACAAAAAAGTAATTCTGGAAACGTTCCACAATCAATTCCGGATGATTTCCACGCTAAGGTTGGCAATGAGCCATCTCATCGCGGAATGACTGGAGGATATAGCCTCCACGATGAGACAAATGACAACGGCTAGCGCCTGATTGACTTTGTATGTAGCAGAAATCTAGTCTTATATTCGACTTGCTTCCCACATCGATGCACTCATAAAATGCCCTGGGTATTATCACATTGCAATACACAAAACCAGATCGACCATGTTATGATCACAACAACGTTGGGCCTTGAGTAAACTTGACGTCTGAATATACCGAGGAGCCAATTGCAACTCAGATCAGTACTTGATCAAATTAATCTATCGAAGTCGTATGTCAAAGGCTTAATCGGCGAAGACCAGCCCGCTACAAAAATTTGACATCAAAGGGCTCCAAATGGTGTATATGGTTCAAAATTTCCTGGAGATCCTCGCCAACCAGCTGGCTCCCATTTTATCAGACACATAGTCAAAAGTAAGCAACGAGCTCAGAATGGAAGTGAAAGTGGCTATTAAGAGGCCCGACGCAAGAGAAATGATCGGTTTGATGCTGAGTACTGGAATGGGTTAGACAAAAAGAATCAGGCGTACAAAGAAAACGTCGGTAGGAAAACCATGACGAAGAAAGAACACTTTGAAAATCTCAGAAGAGTAGCTAATAAGATAATTAGAATTAAGAAAAGAAAGTACTATGGCGACTGATTGAGAAGTATCGATGTAAGTCTAGTGAGCAACAACACAAGGCAAGCATACAAAGTAGTGAAAAACCTGAACATTAGTTATCAGCCCAAAACCACGATCTATCGTGATGGCATCGGTAATATCATCGCTAATGAAACCAAGATTAAGGAAAGACTGGCATCATCTTTCAAGAGCCTCCTTAATCCTCCGCACAGATCCAAAGCAGCGGAGCATATAGATACTCCCGGAGAGGTTTCACTGACCGCATCTACTCTGGATGAAGTTTGTTTCAGCATCAAAGCCCAAAAGAATAATAAAGCGCCGGGCATCGATGAAATTCCAGTGGAGCTCATCAAATATGTTGGCAGTAGTGTTCATTAACTTATTTGAAAAGTCATCCAGCATATTTGCCAACAAGAACATATGCGAAATGAGTGCAATCAATCAATTATATTCCCTATTCACAAAAAAGGTGACAAGCTACATTGCGAAAACTATAGAGACACATCACTACTTTGTTCGGCGTACAAAATATTTTCAAAGATCTAAAAAAATAAGATCAAGAACAGTATTAATGGGAAGTAACGAGGTGGCTTTAGAGCAGGTAAATCGACAATAGACCAATCGTTCACTGTCAAGCAGGTACTTGAAAAATGCTGGGAGGTCAACAAAGTCGTACACTGACTTTTTGTTCACTTTGAGTAAGTATACGACAGTATTGATCATAACGTACTGTGCCAAATAGCGCTTTGCTTTGGTATTCCAGCCAAATAAGTCCATCTGATCTAAATGACAATGACGTAAACGACCTCCCAACTTAGCATCAATAACCAACTCGCCCATGCCTTTGACACAAATATCAAACTCAAGCAGGGAGATGTGTTGGCCCCATTGCTATTTTTATTTAATTTGGCTCTGGAGTACGTCATAAGGAAGCTACCTGTCGATACACGAGGTACATAATTACACAAGTCACGCTAAGTAGTATCCTATGTGAATGACAACAGCATTATACCACGGTCATTAACAACCGCCAAAGTACTCTTCCTGAAACTCGACAGCGAAGTAAAACTAGTAGGGCTATAAATCAATGAGAATAGAACAAAGTTCATAACGCTTTGGAGGAAAAATACCTTAAATATCCAAAATATCACACTTGACGAATACAATATCGAAAATTTGGATGAATTTGTGTATTTAGGCGCCAAAGAAACGAGAATTTGTAATTGAAGAGACAATATACACCAAAGAATACAGCTCGCAAATAAAATGTTTTATTCAGTTTTGACGATCTTGAAGACCAGCTGCATACACAGGTAAACAAAGCTCCAAGTATACAAACATGTGATAAGGCCAGTATTATGCTATGGGTGTGAAACGTATAACCTATCCCAGCATCCGCAAATATACGAGTGTTGAACGCCTTCTAGGGGGTGGGTTCTGAGGCGAATAATTGGAGTGAAGCTAAACGGGGACAGATGGCGCATTCGATACGACCATTAGCTGTATGAAATTTTTGATGAGCTGGATGTGTCAACGATTGAAAGACTGTGGAAGCTGCAATGAGTTGTGTAGTAATAGAGCAGTTACCCTGTCAAACTGTTCTAAAATTTTCCTATCTCCGTCACCTCTACAGCATGGTGGTCCGGAAGGTTGAGATTATTACTAGAAAAAGGAAGACAGTTCGATTAAACGCATATCGTGATAGGCGGCGATAAGTAGACATTAATGATTATTCAGCGTAGAATTTTTCTTTTCTAAATATCTAATATCTTCTTTCTTTTTTTTTAAATAATCCAAAACTAATAAGCGCCTCGCACACCGATTTTGTTTCCAATCAACGTGATACCAAAGAAAAACTACGATATACTATTACGCAGTATCCATTAGCTGTGCGCACCCCCACATGGAAAAAATCGTATGCAACCTACTTTGAGGCTTGCATCAAAAGGTGGGTGTTGCGATGTTCCTCGACGCATGGAGTCGAAGGGCAAACGTCACTGAGTGAACGCACGTGGGTGGTTGGGATTGGCAGCTCACAGGTCGAGATTGCTCCAACTCCAACTCCGGGGCTCAACCAGGACGAGCATATCGGTAGCTGTCAGTGCGCAAGAGAAAATGTGAATTCGAGGGAATTCACAAATGGTAGGTTAGGGTACGTGTATAGTTTCACTTAAGTAATTACAGAACTGATTTCAGAAAATAATCGGCGCGTGTGCAAAAGGGTGTCAATTTATTTTAGCGTCGGTCGACTTTCAGTGAATACATGGTGACATTTGCTTCTACCTAATCACGGGAACATCCACAAAAGCTCCTACTGCCTGGATCTCGGTCAACCTAAGCCTCTCTGTCCTGTGTACAAATTACCATCAATATCTGCAAGACAATCTGGGGACTATAGTGTGTCATTTAAGTTCCTTTCTGGAAAAATCGCTTACTCTGCGATGGATGCAATCAATTACTCCTTTTCGATACTGGAGATTGCACTCGAACTGCAGACTGGAAAGTAGTGTTCAAGTCGGAGATCTCACCAGACAAAAGGAATTTTATAATTCGTGACGCAAGGTTGGATATGGTAGCAGGAGAGAAACGTGTTAACCTTATTTTGCATCGTATTAGCACTGGAAAAGATAATGGACATATAAGTGAACTATTCTGATGTGTGACGTTGGTTAAATGAAAACTACTTTTAATTTCTTAAGCCGGTTGTTAAATTCGACACACTGTTTGGACGAAGAAGCAAAATCAGTTTAAATGCCACTAAAGTTTATAGAGTTACGGCAAGATTGGAGTTTTATCAAGTCCAACCTCGAAGGCTACGAACTTCCACTAGAAGTAGCTCCAACTATAAAACAGGAACTCTCAGCAGCACCACTTTACGCTCAGTCAAACGAGGAGCAATTTTCGTTTCTTCATGTGGAACATTTCTCTACACATAATCATCTAATTCAAGATCCATGGGAAACAATTTCCGTTTATTTTGCGATTATTTAATCTTAATTAAGGTTATACAGTTACTTAAAAGGGTAACGCTCCGAAGTTCCGTGGAAATGATTTGATAAAACGTAAATCTGTTTGTGCACAGATGCAACTGTTTTCTCAGATATTACGATATAAAGACTGCGATCATATAATTTTGCGTCGAGATCAGAAGTGACGGGTAAATGAAAATTTGATAAAATTGATTTAAATAAGTAGTAATTTACAAGCCAGAGAGTTGCCACCACAAGAAAACGTGTTCGGAGTTTGGTTCCGCGGGAGTTTTCGGCAGCAATTATTTTCGGTTCATGTTGCGCAAGTGCAGGACCTTCTGAACTTGCCTTGAACGTGGCTAAAGCCTTTGAAGAATATCGTAATATGCGCGGACCTTTGCCATCTCGTACTGCTTTCTATAGAGATAGTGTTGGTGATCATCAAGTAGCCAAGATTGAAAGTTATACAATCCGGAAACGTCTCACGGAAGTTTGTACCCAGGCTGGAGTTGCGGAAAGCCTCACATTTTACTTTTGTAATCGTTTCGGAGCGTATTAAGACTCGATATTTCCTGAATCAGGACAATCCGCCTCCGAGGACAGTTGTTGATGATATTATCACTCTTCCGGGGAGATGTAATTTCATCTCAGTATCTCGATCAGTTCGCCAAGGTACTGTAACTCTAACTCACTATAGCATTGTGGATGACAATATTGGGGCTGGATCCCGATAAAATGCAGATTCTCACTTATGACACATTTGTATAATAATTGATCGGGCACAACTCGCATTCCAGGCGTTCGCCAATACGTTCACAAACTCACATTTTTGGAAGTAAGGAAAAGATTACATTTTGGTTTTTCTTGATTTGATTAAAACAATTAAGTTCTTGTTTTTTTTTTATATTTTTAGTCTTTAAATTTGCTTATATAATCCTTGTTAAAAGGTTATTCACATACAGGTTTTGCATCTATGTTTCTGATAAGAGCGTCCTATGTAAAATTGATCGTTGTTCTCACCGGAATAATTCCCATGCTAAATACTTCTGGTGAACGAGTAATCATCCGGTTCTCTCTTTTCGGCCAAAAAGTACTCATAACATACTTGAAGTTACAATTTACTTTTTTTTCCAAACCCTGTCGCAAAAGTAAAAACAACGACAATTTACCATTTTGGAAACTAGTTAAAAATTATAGTTATATATATTCATACATCGGTATTATAGCTTAGTTTTCCAACAAATTTCTTTAAGTGAATTTATTGTTTTGGCTTATTTTAATATATATATATATATATTTTTTGTTCAGAATAAAGCAATGTGTAGTTAAATGGATCCTTCGGTCTTTCCATTTTTACCCTTTTGACCATGTATAGGACCCGGTACGGTGGCAGGCTCTCACCCCAAAACATGAGCCAGCCGCCGGGTACACACTAACTTCTTTTTGTTTCAGATGACTTCGTGGGTTGAGTGGCCCAAGCAAAGTGCCTCTTTATGACATGGGGTTATGTAATCGTCTTGCATAATTCTATGGCATAAATTGGTCACGGGCGTACTTCTCTTCTGATGGGAAGGCTCATGCAAGTTAAGTTGTATGAGTTTTCCACTCAGAAGAAGAATACCTGGCCACTGCAACAATTATGGATTTTGATCCGGTTGGTTGGGTGCGCGGGGGCTCCATCACCACGCGGTTGCCCCTCTCTCATTTGTGGGCCGTGAGCCTCTCCGGGTAAGGACGAAGTTATCCTGCTTCCACTTCTTTTTACTTGTTTCTCTTGTTCCATGAACAAGTCATTTACCCCTATTGTAGTTGCCTACAATTTTTGCGACTTCGGTTGCCTTGCTGTTGTTTGACCCCAGGTATTCGTGATAGCGAAATTTTTTGTAGTGGGTCCTTGTGCTGGGGGAATGAACCCGCCCCACGACACCGCAATGTTAGCCTGCCAGCGCATTCACGCGTCCCCAGACAAGGGCATTCTCGGCAGATACTGACACCTTCTTCTGCCGAGGCAGCAGACCATCGCTGCAGTCCTTTACTGACTTCTGAATTACCTATGCACTACAGTTGGTCACCTGAATCGTATGGACGAACAACGGATACCCAAAAAGGTATTTGTTTGGAGAATTGAAGGACGGATACCAGTGGGGAAACCGGGGAAACGTTGGTCTGACTCGGTCGATGAAGACAGTTCATCGCTGCTCGGCTTTTGAAATTAGAAGACGTGGTTAATGGACCGAGACAGTTGAAGGCACTATTTGCAGGAGGCGAAGGTCCGAAAGGAACTGTAGTGCTACGAAGAAGAAGAAAAATTAAGTGAAATGAGTAAGTCTGCCTGAAGTTTCGAGACCTTCCGGCCACGTCCACGCTCTGATTAAAACTCACGGTATATAGTTAGTTAGTCGACGTCGTAAGAAATGAGTTTTGACGTAGACCAGCTTTTAAGTTAAGTGTAGCATCGCTGTGAAGTAACGTAGTGAGCTCAAGTGACATAAGAAGAGAAAGGTGTGATTTAAGTGGGTCGCCAAGTGGTCACAGGTGTTTTGGCATTCTGGTGAACAAGAAATCAGGGTAAAGATATCCCCATCCTACGTCAAGCCCTTTACAAATTATTAAACAAATATTCAGAATACAACCCGAATTTCTGTCGATTTCTTTACTTCATTAGTTTATTATGCATTTACAGCTAATGAAAAGCTCTTGTCGCCATAATTAGTTCTCTTAATCTTAACGCATCAAAAACTGAAATGGTCTACTGGTCATTAATTTTTCCTTTCATTCTTCAAAGAAGAGTGTTCCATTTGTGTGAGGGATACTTGAGTTTTATAAAACTAAATATAAATCACAAAAAATGTTAATTCAGCAATCTTGATGGAAAACATTTCACAACAACTTCCCAAACATAAAAAGATTTGTCATAAAAACCTATAAATACCCACGCAAGACTGAGCACTGCAGGAAATCATCACATTTAGCGAAAATTACGGAAGAAATTTCTCTCCTTACTCAACTTCAATACACGCCTAGCCATTTCGTTAGAATCCTTAAAAAAAGAAAATGCTGAATCGCAACTATCCACATTTTTCTCTTTTATAATACCTAAGAATTATGCACTCCGGTTCTGAATTTGATTCTTAGAATTCAATGTGTACCTTCGTTCACTGACACTACCACCAGTGGAAACACAAGCTGCAACAGGACTCGGGTAGCGTAAGAAAAAAATATCGTCATTACTGCTTTTATGTTCAGCTGCGACCAACAAGCATCTTTACTTCAATTTAAGTCCTTTTGAGTTTTACAATTAACGGAGAGCGCTTGATTTTTATTTAGGACTTGAAAAGAACTTTGAGGAGAAATGCTGTATCACAACTCAGTCGACTTGTACACGGTTGGAAGGATGGGAGTTCTTATCCGTGGCTCAAATTAAAGCTTCTTTTTTGCCAAGGACAAAAACAACGAATGAGCGAAAAAATTGGAAGCATCAAGTAAAAACTTCAGTGATGGAAAGGTATTCGAGAGAGGCGACTCCACTGAAATCCCTTGGCAGTGTAGTCAAGTTTGAATTATAAAGTACACGTTCAGTAAATTACCATTAAGGAAAGGAGCTAGAGCTCGGCAGGGATTCGGTGGAAAGTAAGCAAAACATTTTCAAATGTTCCGTAAACTATAATCAACTGACCAAATTTCTTCTGAGTGTTGATTATACAAGCAAGGCCAAAGGGTTTCATTTTCCTCGAATCACAGGATGAAATGAGATTTGTGAGATTAAATGCATGGAAACTTGGGAAATTGGCATACCAAACAAATATGGTTTGGCTTCTTTCAAAAGTAATGAAAAGAGCAGACAAGATGGAAAATAGTACACGTGACTGCAATGAAGCTTGGCCATTTATTTAATACCCACGTCCTTTATTCGTTTGTATTTGGTTTCCTGCTTTCAACTTTGAGGTTAGTTGTGTATTGGTAGCAAACTATTATTTATACTAACTGCCAAACTTTGCCTGCATATAAAAGATATATAAATTTATTTTATATTACCAGTTGTGTAGAATATATTTGAACTGATATTGGAGTCATCATAATTAATAGAAGTAGCCCGTTAATGCCAAGGCTCCTTTGCATTGAGCGTTTGTTGTGAAGAAAGCGTTGACCGTATACCGCAGATTTTTGCTTCATTATTTGAAGTGGTGTACAACAACTACACTGCAAATGCTGAAAGCATTAAATCAACGCACTTTACCACGTAATTTTTTTGTAGTCATTTCTCAATTGAGGCTTTTTACACACTTGATGTGTGTTTTTACCACGTATCCATTCAAATGCATGTTGAGAAAAAAAGTCGATGGAAACATGTCGTGGCTACTTTTTACTCTACGTGTGTGACAACCCAATATCCCGCAGAAATCTGTCACCCCTATATATCAATGTCCCAACCAGCTGATAAAGTTGGTTGACAGATCTGTGCGACTGAAAGCCACTTGCGTCGACAGTGATGAAAGAATTAAAAAAAAAAAAAATGACAGCTCTCGGTGACTTCACCGGGACGTAGGCAAGAAGTGAAAAAATTACAGTCGTTGTCTGATTTAATGTAAACAAAAGGCTCACTGAGTGTTTTTCTAAACTGAAGATCTGTCAAGGCATTATCTATCTTGTCATACCATGCCTTTGAGGCTTGCTCAAGCCCATATATAGCTTTATGGAGTTTAAATACATGGTTTTCTTTAATATTTATCTTGTATCCATTTGGTTGCTCCATGTAAACAGTCTCTTGCAAACCACTGTTTAAGAATGCTGTCTTTACATCCATGTGATCAATGTGTAAGTTTAGATTTACTGCCAGGGCAATCAATGTACGTATAGTAGAATATCGTACCACAGGTGAGTAGGTTTCCTTGTAGTCAATCCCGTATTCTTGGGTATAACCTTTTGCTACGCGGCGTGCTTTATACTGAAGTAACTGACCTTCTGGTTCTAGCTTCTTCTTGAAAACCCACTTACAGCGTACAGCCTTCAGGCAGTAATGTCAAACTCCAAGCCTCGTTTTTCTCAAATGATTTATATTCATCTTCAATAGCTTCCCTCCAGTGTTCCTTTTCAGGTCCTGATAATGCTTCCTCAATTGTCTGTGGTTATCCATCAAGAGTTGTTGCTGTCATTGCTATTACAGTATTCACACTCTCATCAATGTCTTCATAATAACTAGAATACTGATCTTGAGTCATGTCTGGATTCCATGTGACATCATCGGGGTCATCCACAGAGATGGAGTCAGAAACAGTTGAATTAGTTGTGATCGAGTCAGATAACTCTCTAGTAGGCGAGGGATCGACATTGTTATCATCATTTGTTCTCACAACATTTTCCATTCCATCATTAAAATTTATTTGACGGTCAGTAGTAGTGTTATTCTGATTTATTTTTAAGTCTTTATACATCATTTCTTCCAAGAAGCACACATCTCTAGATTTAATGCATTTAGGGAGATTTTGAGGGTCAATTAGTCTGTACTCTTTTGACTCATTACAATATCGTACAAAAATGTATTGTTTACTCTTTGCATCTAGTTTCTTACGCCTCACATCGGGGATCATTGCATAGGCAACACAGCCAAATATTCTCAAAATTGATAAATCAACTTTACAACCAGACCATTTTTCTTCTGGTGTGGTTCCTCTTACCGCTTTACTTGGTGATTTATTCTTGATAAAGATTGCTGTATTCAAAGCCTCAGCCCAGAATCTTTGGTCCATACCTACATCTTGTAGCACACATCGTCCCTTTCCGCGACTCCGTTCTGTTGTGGAGAGTAGGGTACAGTCGTCTGGTGCACGATGCCATGCTCTTGAAGGAATGTCTGGAAATGTTTATTCACATATTCACGACCATTGTCTGTTCTTATCATCTTTATTTTAAATCAGTTTGTTTTTCTATAAAACTTTTAAAGATCTTGAATACAGACAGGACTTCATCTTTACTTTTAATAAAATAACCAAATGTCATCCTAGTATAGTCATCCATAAATGTTAATAGATACTTGGCACCACTAAATGAGGAAACTGACATAGGTCCACCTAAATCAGAATGAATGAGACCTAACTTCTCAGTGGCTCGACTAAAGCATTGTTTTGGGAATGGTATTCTGCTCTGCTTCCCTTCAATACATGCCGCACAGGGATTATTTTTACTATAAGTGTAATTAATTCCACTTGCCATGCCTTGTTTCAATAAATCCATACTTCGCTTGTTCAGGTGTCCGATCTCCGATGCCCAATCTCCTGTGACTGATTCGCTTCACACAAATTCACAGCTTCTGCGCGTTTCCGATCCATGCACTGGATCTGTGGCTCCACCAAAGCCACTATTTGACATATCGCAGCCAGCTCATGACCATTTGTTGATTAATGACTCACTGTGTCCAGTTCATAGACAACATTGACCTTTGTAGCACTTGCAACTGGCATTTTTCCGCAATAAACATTACACTTTTCAATGTCAAAATGAACTTCAAGTCCCTTGAAAGCCATTTTGTCTACGGAAATAAGGTTTGATGACAGTCCTGGCACAAAAGCAACTTCATTTAATTTTGTAACTTCCACTTCACCATAACCTTCCCTATGCATTTTCTGATTATTAGCAACTGTAACTAACCGCGGAGTGTCCACAACATAATTTTTCAATCGATTTTTGTTGTTTGTCATGTGACAAGTAGTGCCGGAGTCGACATACCAGGCATTCGAGTCAATGTTCACAGCTAGTGCTGTCAATAATGTTCTGTTCCACGCTTTCTCACACTTTTCACTTTCACCCCGTTTATTAATATTTTTATTGTTTGGATGTTTGTTGGCATTTTTTGTGGAGGATTTGTTTGGAAACATCGCACCTTTACTCTTGTCGAAGTCTCTACGTAAATTTTATTACAATAATTTACTTTTCACTGTTTCATTGCACAATTTAATGTTCGAATTTTCTAAAGCCATGATAAGCGGGTCATAGTCTGGGGGTAAACCGCTTAGCATTAACACTGACAGAAAATCATCTTCTAATGGGGCGTTCATGTCTCGTAATTGTAGATCCAAGTCCGTGATTCTCAAGATATACGCTTCCATGTCACTAAATTGTTCCAATTTTAATCCGAATAACGTGCGTAAGAGCCCAAGACGACGACACAGCCCCCTGTCTTCATAGGCTGTCTTTAGGTTGTTCCATACTTCGTAGTCAGTGGCAGAATTCCTAACGTGGGAAAAACACGAGGGTTGAACCGTCAAACATATCTTTGTGAGTGCCCGTAGTTGTTTGCGGTTGTCATTGACCTTGGGAACACCCGGTGCAGATTCTTCGATGCAATCCCATAAATCTTCATGGACTAAATACATCCGCATCATAAACTTCCAGTTCCCATAGTTAGATATTCCACTAAGCTTTTCGAAATTGACTGTAATTCCGGAACTTGTTGCTGTTGAAGATAATGGCGACGGCACTGGCAACTCGTCCCCACGCGACATCGCGTCTTCCTTGTATGTTGCGATTTTAAGAAAATAAATTTTTACGCACACTTATTTATCGCGTATCCTGGGCCCATAACTTGATGGGATTGGGCGAAAATAACAATAGATTAAATTGGTATACTGAGATTTATTTATAATCTAGTTAGCACAGAAAAACAGTTGACACAAGAGTGAGTATTATTCGACCGAACAGAATGACATAATCAAGGCATTGACAGTAGTGCCAATAGTGAGCTATTTCGATAACTATGACAATTTACATTGTTTGGTTTATACCAGTTCTAACAAGTTCTCCCAATGAATACCTTCTTGGGTATCCGCTCTTCGTGCATACGGTTCATGTGTCTAGCCCATCGCAGCTTCCGCAGTCTTACAATCGTTGAGACCTCCGGTTCGCCAAAAATTTCATACAGCTCATGGTTGTATCGAATTCGCGATTAGTCCCCGTCAATCTTCACTCCGATTATTCGCCTCAGGACCCGTCGCATAAAGGCGTTCAATATATTTGCGGATGCTTGGGTTAGGGGTCTATGTTTCAAACCCATAGCATAACACAGGTCTTATCACAGATTTGTATGCTTGGAGCTTTGTTCTGCTATGTATGCAGCTGGTCTTCAAGATCGTCAATACGGAATAAAATATTTTAATTGCGAGCTGTATTCTTTGGCGTATTTCGTCTATTTCATTGCCCGTTGTCGTACCACTTACATTATCTATTTTATTTACATTGTCTGCTGGTCCTCTTGCAGCAAGTGCAAATGACACCCCGGGCTTGACGACTTTGGTAGGTATCACACTGCGGTGTACTTGACTGTGTTTTGGAGTAAATTTTACTTTTGCATCTTGATACCTGGGGCATCCTCGATATGATGCTGGTTGACCAACGACACCGCAGTTCACAATATATAATTTTCTTTAGGTTTCGCTTGAGCCAGTTTGCACTCGCCGAGAGCATGGACATCTTTGCACTTTACACATCTATATTTCATGGCACAGTTGGCAGCCGAATGACCAAATCTTTGGCACCTGTAGCACTGGTTGACCTCGCTTTTCTGGAGGCGTTCCCACCTTGCCACACGGAATTTCAAGTACCTTATTTTACTGCTTTTGCTGTTTATTATGTGGTACTGAAATCTTGAAACTCTTAAATCCTTAGATAGGCCAATGACTGGGGTTTTTCACCTCCAAATTCTTTTGGACTAAACCGATTTACATGAAATTTTATGAGATGATGGAAAAATGCTTAAAAAACAAAATTTATGCAGCACCGACATGCGCTTCTACTCCGGGGGTAGTTGCCGCCCTTTCTCGGGGGGCTTTTGCTGAAAATAACCACGGGCATCGATTTCTAAATTCTAAGCAACTTTTGTTTTATAGAGTTTTTTTTCGAAAGCCAATATTTTTTGAGTTACTCATGATTAAAAACAGCGAAATCCCTTTAAAAAAAGGTCACGTTTCTTAACGGTTTTTCACGAAAGATTCAAAAATATGCCTCTGATCGAAAAAAGTATAGATAATAAAAATGAAGCTTATAAAAAACAAAGGGAAAAATTTTTATAAATGATGCAATACAAAGTGAGATATGGTAGGCGAAAGGATACATTTTTTTTGCAAATACTTGGTTCAATGTATTCAACGTTAAGTTGCAAGAAAAGGGTTAATTTTCCGAGGGTAATGATGGGAAGTTTTTTGTAGTCCATATAAAGAACTTCAAAATGAGCACTGTTAAAAATCATTTGCATGTAAACTGAGTGAGTTACAGTTCGTGAAAGATGGACTCTTCGAATATTTTAATGAAAAAATAACAATATAATTTCGTGTATTTCCCCTCCCTGTGCGCCCCTCAAAGCAAAAAATGTAAACTTAAGACCTGTTTTGAATAGTTTTCATCAAGACCTTTCATTTGATACCCATATCAACTACCTTCGGTGGAATTTTTTTTCGGGGGCACTCCCCTTTATGGGGAGACCCCTCTTAAATACCTTATCATTTTGTTTTGTTGAACTTTGAAGAGAGTATCACTTTACACGTACATACAAAATTTGATGTTTCTAGCTAAAGTGGTTGGGATTATTGAAAAAATAAATTTCAAATTTTTACAAACCTTATGGAAAATCTTTTCTTGCAACTGATGGGCATCTGACGACAATGCTTGATTTAAAGTTCTTAAATAGCCTATAGCGAAGAGTAGTTATGGCCTTTCTGCCCATCTCCATATTCATTCGTAACTTATTGTACGGCTTTGATCTTAACGTATTCAACGCGATAATTAGTGGCATTTACGGCAGTTAAGACCATGGCTGAACAGACTATCAAATATCAAGCCCGACGAAAGAGATATGACTGGTTTGATGATGAGTGCCAGAGTCCGTTAGACAAAAAAAAATCAGGCGTACAAAGAATATGTTGGTAGAAAAACCAGGAAGAAGAGAGAAAATTATGAAAATATTAGAAGAGTAGCAAGTAAGGTCATTAGAACTAAGAAAAGAACATACAATGATGACCAATTGAGAAGTATCGGTGTAAGTCTATGTTGCTCTCTCATTCACACATTTAAACTCCCGCCCCTTTTTCTTGTTTTAACATTAAAATACCTAATCATTTACCTTTTCTTTTATTCCTCATCCTCATTATTATTTTCTTTCCTACTCTTTTTCTTGAATTACAAAAAATTTAATACTCTTATTTTCCCTACTGATAGAATTCCATGTTTTGTTTCCCACTAACAAAATTTCATTCAATACTATACTAACAAAAACTCATTCTTCCCTTTCTACTAACAAAATTTTATGGCATTGCGCATTAAAAGAATATTAATGCAAGCTTTCAAATGCCTTGCGCAATTGAACTTGCCTGTTCGGTGGATGAGATTTTACTGGAAGTTGGCTTAGGTGCTAGCGTAACGGACTCCTAATCTGAGAGCCTACTGGGGTCGTGGGTTTGAGCTCCCCCGAGCGCAGGAAAAGTCTTTTTAGTTTCATCAAATGTAATTGTTTTCGTGTGAAATAATTAATAGTGCAATTAGTAGTGTATGCCAGTTAGTAAGTAATAGTGTATACCAGTTTTATTTGACATAAAATCAAGACTAGTGAACAAGTCCGCGTGGTCTAGTGGTTAGGGCACTAAGCCCGTAAGCCGAAGGTTTCTGGTTCGAGTTTCGTTGGCGTCATCGAGATTTAGTTCGAGTGACCCTTCGGATGGACTATAGGCCTGCTCAGTTGTGATACGTGCTAGTTTAAAATCAGAACGTATCGCCGCTGGGTGGACGGACAAACGGCCAAAGTGTGATAATGATAATATAACCTTGCGGAGCGCCGATACATTTGATCATGACAATGAGATACTCTAACCATCTCTAAGCGAAGTCCCGAAAGGGGCTGTAGCGCTACGAAAGTAAAAAAAAACAATTAATAAGAGAAAATGAATAAATTAAATGGACGGTACCTAAGCACAACGTTTAAATAATCAAATGTTGGATTTAATAAACTGTAAAAACCAAGAAAAGAGAAAATTGAATTAAGGTTAGTTTTTTTAATGAAGATTTTATTTAATTATTGAAAAAACAAAATACCAGTCTTTGATTTTTTTATTTAATTAACTAAAATTGAAGTGACTTAACTACTTTTTTTGTAGTTGGGAGGTGAATGTCATTTAGGATCGGAGTGTGGTGCTACCAAGCTTGCAAGTGACTGGACTATCCCTTAAACACCTCCCGTGTCAACCCGAAAACCCAGCCTCGAACCGTTTGACACATTACTTTGGACCAGGTATGACTTTGTGATGGCGTGAGGCACATTAAAGTTGGGGGATCCCTCTTTTACAGGGAGGGGACAGGGGAAGAGGAATTGAAAGACAAGCGAACCCCCAGCTCCAATGTCATCGGCTACTGTGAGTCCCTTTTATCTTTTAGGACTGCCCGAACATAATGTGCCATCTGGTTCCATTTGTCAACCGATTTGAGCATCACCATGACTCTGCTATCCAAGGTGACCTCTCCCGTCCCTCTATTGAAGTTCTTTCGCAGCCTATCCCATTTTGTGCACAAAATGTGTGGCAGGCATTGTCTTCTGGGCGAAATCATAAATCAGATAGAACTCAGTATCACTACACCTTTGATTTAGCCACCGTTTCATATCCGGGATGAGACGCGCAGTCCGCCTTCCCTTCATGCAATTCACCCAAGACTGCTGCCAGCCATTGAGTGAACACTGTCTCTTCTCGAGGGCAACCATCTTCTTCGCAATAGATTTTACGTCTGCAATAACTCTCACCCCCGAATGAGAGACTGTCGGATACGAAAATGCAACCCTTAGTGCTCCTCTTCTCTGAACCTGTGGCAGGCATTTTCGTTATGCCTCCTTACTGAGGGTTTCACCCCATATTTCTGTTCCGTATAGTAGCACTGCCCCTACAGCACTCATTACGAGGCATCTTCCTAATGTGCTGGGTCCCCCAACGTTTGTTATACGTCAACTCAGAGCCGATACTCCCGAAGCAGCCTTCTCAGCCGTTGCCCTGATTTGCCCACAGAAACTCATCTTCAAGTTGATCAGTAGCCCCAGGAACTTCACCGTTGGCTTCGATTCGATTAGTATGTCTCCAATACTGGTTACCCTTACTCTAGGAATTCTCGTTTTTAAGCTTTTGTACAGTAATTTCACAAAACCTTACAAAAATCGCGTCCTGTCTGTCCACCTGTCCGTCCGTCCGTTCGTGTGTCACACCACTTTTCTCGCATACCACATAAGCTAAAAACATAAGATTTTATAGGTGGATGCAAAGTGACCCCCTCTTTAAAGTTTCACCACAATAAGAAATTTATAAGGTGATTGCGTGGGGTCTCCCCATTTACCGGAGTGACCCATGAAAAATCAAATCAAATGAAAGGTCTTGATGAGAACATGTCTTAAAATGACAAATTTTGCTTTAAGGGGTGCAGAGGAAGGGGAGATTTTGTGTCCCCCCCCCTCCCTTTGACCCGGAAAATCTGAAAAAAAATCACAGAGGTGATGCTTTAGGAGTTCAAGGACAACAAACACGTCAGAGGTCGAAATTCGATCAACTTTGTTAATAATAGTACATTTTATAAATTTTATATTTTGGCTTATAATGGGACCCTTAAATTTCCCAAAAGCTACAATTTAAATTTCACAGAAATTGAATATTTAACAATTACAACAACATTAACACGTGATACTAGGGAGATACACGTTTGCAATGGACCTAGACACTACAAATATGTGGGAATTTTGATGAAAATTTTAGAAATGGTTCATAATATTGATGTATTATGATGCCTTATAAAACGATGGGATCAAAACACTTGAAACAAAATGGCGGCAAATTTAAAAACATAATAACCATAATAATTTTTCGAACTCAATTTATGGGATCTATATAAGTCAAGTTTTGATATGCAGAATATAATGTTTGATTTACTAATTGTTTTACAAAACCTTTCTGACAAAGCAATCTCCTGCAATTTCAACTTGTTGCCCATATAACAATTTCGGTTTTCTCCAATGTGAACCTGAATACCTAGCCTAAGTTGTGCTTGTTCAACGGAGTGTCCAGCGACCAGAGCCGCAACGTTATCCGCGTAGCTGATCAAGTGCGACTCATCCGATATCTCCAGTCTCAGTAGCCCATCGTAAGACACATTTCACAGGTCCTGACCAAGGATAGATCCCTGGGCAACACCCGATGTAACTTTCATCCTTCGTTGGCCCTATGTCGTATCATAGTGCAGGGTTTGGTCCTTCAGGTAGTCTCTCAAAAGCGACATTAGATATTCTGGAACTTGAAAAAGCGTTTCCAGCGTATCCAGAATATCCACCCATCTAGCGGGGTTGAAGACGTTCCTAACGTCAAGTGTTACCAACAGCACAATCCGCCACTTGATGGGGCTATATCCCTCTACCTCTTGGACCGCGCTCACTAGTGCTGCAATCGCATAAATGGTGGAACGTCCAACACTAAAGGCATACTGCCAAGGAGATAGGTCCCCAACAGCACGAATCACGTCAGTGAGTCTTTCGTTGATGAGTTTCTCTAGCATGCATAACGGGCTGTATGCAGACGGTGAGCCGGGATTTCCCTCGTATCGGAAAAACCCCGTTCCGTAGGAAAGCGTTGAATATGCTGAGCAATAACTCAAGAGAATGGAGATATATAAGCTGCCACACCTCAGCAGGCACACCACCTGGACCTGAGGCCTTCCTCAGGCGGGGAAGAGGATCCACACTATCTTGTCCATCTTTTCCGCATCATGTATGCAAGGTTTCCGTAGAGCACCAAGCTTCTGCATAACTAGCTTGTATTGAAGGCCTCACGGATCCTTGTTAACACTGTTGGCTAGATCTTGCAAGTAGCTAGCCTTGCTGTTGTTGATCAATTTGCAAAGGCACGGCCAACTTATATGCTGCTACCCAGCTGCATGCCTCATCACAGTTTCGTGCTCATTGAGCTTCACACTGAAGCTTATGACACTCGCTTCGCTTTTCAGCGATTTCAGTTGACCACCAGTACACTGGGGGTTTGCCGTGCCGGGGTTTTCGATGGGGCATGGAAGCGCAGCAAGCAGTCGTGATGATGCTCATAGTTGAGTTCACCACGTCTTGAGCTGCCAGTTCTTCCATCCCCTCCGGATCTCCCAGCATCTGAGTACCTGATGTGAGCACTTCGACCGACCTCTCGACGTCCATCCTTCCGATGTTGCATCAAATTGTAAAAAGTCGAAAGCACGAACACCGGGAGACAACATCGCCACAAGTCTCCACCTAAAAATCACTGTTCCGAAGCCAGGTGGTGGCAGTCCAGTTTCATGAGGATACCACGATGCTGAACTTTAATCATGGTGTTGCTCACTAAACAGCATAAAGTTGGCCTTCATATCAGTCGCAAACTGCTCAAGCAGATTTTAAATAGCTGGGTTCAGTTGCAAGATGCAGGCCACCGCAGTTCTGATTTGGCCTTGGCAAGGGCTTCCTGGAAAGCTCGACATTTTCATGATCTCAAGCCATGCCCAAGATCCAGTCTTTAATCAGCATCCTTGCAAAGAATACAGTGGTCCTCTTTTGTACACTGTTTCCTTTTGTGTCAAATATCACAGCATTTGTAACATAGGGAACTCCTAACGGGTCGTGTGTACACTTGTGCAGTGTGATCATATCCAAGGCGTTTGAAACATTGAAGAGGCTGTGCTCCTCACCATATCCTGCAGGTAACCTTCCCTATTCTTCTTCTTCTTCTTCGTAGCACTACAGCCCCTCTTGGGCCTACGCTTCCTGCAAAAAGCACCTCAAACTGCATTGGCTCATTGACCGCGTCCTCCAATGTTAAAATATAAACAGCGATGAACTGTCTTCATTGACCAAGTTAGACCAGTGCTTCATCGGTTTCCCCACTGGTTTCTAGTCCTCAGTTCTCCCAACGAATTCCCTTTTAGGTTTCCGTTATTCGTCCTTACGATTCTTGTGTCCAGCTCATTGCAGTTTTCGCAGTCTGACAATCGCTGAGACCTCTGGATCGTCAAGAATTTCATACAAATTATGGTTTTGTCGTATTCACCATCAGTCCCCGTTTAGCTTCGCTCCAATTATTCGGCCCAGGAGCCAAGTGTGATATTTTGTGTACTTGAGGTATTTTTCCTTGACTGTATCACGAGCTTTGTTTTATTTTCATTGATTTGTAGCCCTATCAATTTTGCTTCGCTGTCGAGTCTCTGGAAGAGTTCTTTGACAGTTGTTAATGACCTTGACAAAATGTTGATGTTGTCCGCATCGGCTACTATTTGGCTCGACTTGTATAGTAATGTATCTCAGGTTTAGACAAGTAGCTTCCTTATGACGTACTCCAGGGCGAAATTGATTTGCAATGGGGCCAGCCCATATCCCTGCTTTGGTCCGATATTTGTGTCAAAGGCATCGGTGATTTGGTTATTGGTGCGAACTTGGGAGGTCGTCGACGTCATCGTCATTTTGGTAAGACGGACTTATTTGGCTGGGATGCCAAGCAAAGCACCCTGTTCTTTCCTTGCCCTTATTCAGAAATTGTTCGGCGTCCTTTTCGGTCAAGTCAATGATGGCCATGAGTTGTCCCCTATGGTTTTCTGGTGTCAGCCTTGCTTTGATCCTGCCCACACTAGGGTACTCCCATTTAATACCGTCTTCTACCTCGGCCAGGTCCGTGTCTCTTTTTTGATCGTTGCCATCGGCCCAAGTGAGGCTATAGTTGCGCTTTTGCCGAGAACTTATTTTACTGCGTCGCAAAATTCTTCTTTATTGTCGGCCTCTGCTCCGTATCTGACCAGTATGTGGTCCGACTGGATTGGTCGTACTGCTTTAATGGCTGTGTTTGTGTCTTCGGGGCTTACATTTGCCCTAATATCCCGGAGCAAGCCTTCAAGAGTCTTCCTGTCGGCCAGCAAGGGATCGGGTGGAATATGAAATTGTCGCGCAAATGTCGTTTTGCTGTTCTCCCGGAATGTAAACGGCTCTAATTTTTCGTTACATCTGAAAATTTTCATACGTCAGTAAAGAAGTTTCACTTCAAAAATGAGTTATTAAACTAAACATTTTCTTTCCTTTCAACATATTAGCTTTTCAGCGGTAAATAGCAGCGGGGGGTAAGTATACCACCTAGAGGGTAAAGTTTTTTACAATCCGTGACTGATTGGTACAGTTATACGTTTCGGGTACGCAGTGTCATACTTTATGTTCGGTGTTTTAATTAGCGGGGGATATGTCGATTAGAATTAGATTAGCTTGTGTTTGGCACCACGTGAAGGTGAAAGTAGCCACTTCGGAGTAGACGAAGGTTGCTCGGACCAGTTGACCTGAAGGGTACAGTCCATTAGCACATAGTGAGACCTCACGTCTTTATACGATGAGAGAGTAGGCAAGATTTCCTTCAGAAAATCTCGGATAAACGGAGGCAAATCATTACAGCTTTAAGTTTTAAAATTTGCTTTGTGATTTTATAAAATTTATACCGATTGAATCAATGAAGCGTATTTGAAAGAAGAAGCCTGTCATTTTGATTTGCTAAAAATGTAACTTCCAGTGGAGTTCTCTTTGGCAATTGAAAGATTGAATGCTTGCCTTAAACATTTGAAAGAGCGCTGAATTCAAAGCCACTGATTCGTCCGCTTGAAAATTGTTCTAATTTGGTGTTTCCCCCAGATTTCCATGCGAAAATTTTAACAATTTCATGAAGTTGATCAGTTTTTAATTATATCCAGTTGATAAGTTGTTGGTTGTAACACCTTAAAGACCCTTTAATCGAATATCCGACAAGGTTATGAAACAATCAAACATCTTGATGTACTCGGTTTTATTACCCAGATAACTTCATGATACTGTACAATTTCTTTAAACCTCCATAAAAAAAATTAATTCACTTCATTACTTCCGTCGGTTGCTTTCTTTTGAATACTTTTAAGCGACTTCTACTTCTTGAGTTAATTGAAAATTCAAATAGTCGGAACATGAAATGGAGTGTGTACGGTAAATGTGGCCTCAAAAAGAATGGCAAATCGATGCTGCTCATTGTGACACGTAATCGAAGTTGATGATATTAGGAATTCAAATGAAGCACTCCCGTCCTTATTCGAAGAGCTGTCACTGCAATTCTCATTGTTCACTCCTCGCCTGAGCCTTTGTTATCCTTGCCGTTGTAGATGGTCCCACCTAGCACTGATAAAATCATTTCCGTCGATACAAAATGTATTCTTAGAATAAAGGATGAAATTCATGACACGTTTTGTGATTATAATTTAAACATGATTAGAAACAAAATAATATGGTTTTGGTCTGTTTGCAGCAAACTCTTGAGTGGGGGTTAAATCGGCGGCAAGAGAGGGAAAGGAAATTAAAGCGCCTTTGCTATGATGAAAGCTCTGTCCATAGCCCTTAGCCTTTTGATGGAGCTTAATGTATTCGGTCATTATTCCAGGAGGATTGGAAATCCGGGTTAAGTGATGGCAAACAGTCATTAAAGGAAGAACCGCTTTAACAATGGCGAAGATGAGGAAAGCAATCAGAGATAAGGACGACGTAATTAGATGATGAAAATGGCTTTAAACAAACATGTTTGCTCATATTTAGCATGATTAGATGTTTGTTCTCCATTGTGACATGTGAATCCTGACAAGGTGAGAGGGAAGTTCCCTTCGCATGCTCCGGGTATCATTGAGTCTTCAGCAGGAAGTTTGGGATGTGATATGCATAATTTGCATTAGGAACTGAAGCCGCCACCCCTCCAATCACGGGTTGTGGATGATTTGAACAATCATCATCGCAGCTCATTATCCTCGAACTCTTACACTTTTTCGGCTGAGTTCACTTGAGCGGTTTGACTGTCGAAAGCAACGTGTCGCCTGGTTCGGCTTTATCCATTGGATCCTGTCGCAAGGCCATTCAAAATATTAATGCTAATAAAGTACTTATAAATTTGCAGAGTCGAATGTGCCATCACGTACTCCTCGGGCTCTTAACAAGCTCGCGTAATTAATTAATTCTCAAAGGACTTGGCTGCCAAGATTGCCATTCAAACAAGATTCCAAACACAGCCACTCGCCAAGCGTCTCCTCGCATAAGACCACGCTTCGTTCGTAGAATTATAATTTCTTGCTCAGTGACAGGGCGGATTTTTCGGAGACAAATTGCTTCAGTAATAAATAATTTTGTGGTCAAAGAAAGTCGATCGACTGTGTGACATCCTTTGAGTAAGATGCTGACGTCCTTTTCTCGGGAGCGGATCGTCTTCTTCTTCTGCGGAGACTTGAAACTGCTTGCCCTATTTCTAATTCAGTAGTGAGTGCGGGGTGTGTGTGGGGGGTGGGAAGTGCGAAGATTTGAATAGAACGAAAAGAAAGTTTAAACAAAGGATTAAAAGTTTACGGAAGATACTTTTGGAATGCAGAGCAGAATGGCGTTGAAAGCAATTTAGAATTCAGTTAATAATCTTGTAAAGTGTGATTGCTTAACGAGGAATGTAATCGGATCTATTGTAGCGTATTAAAAGTTTCTCAGGAAGGAATTATTTACTGATAAAATAGTAATGCGCGAATATTAGGATTTCGCTCAAGGTAATGAAACAAAATGTGTTGTTTTGCCAGTTAATATGTACATTGGTTACTTTGGGTGGCACCGATCTAAATAATTTTAATTGAGTGATATTCATTCTTTTGAAATTTGACTGACGTAGAATTAGTAATAACTTGCTGGCTTGATCTCGGAGAGGGACCTGGCATTCGCCACTATTGCAGCCCCAATCAGACGTTGACAAGTGTCTGAGTGACAGATCTCTTTTCGCGATTCAGTCAGGCGAGAGGAAAGAAGTAGCTGCAATAAATTGGTGGAATATACGCCGCAAACAATAGGCCTTAAAGGATGCTATAACACCTTGATCCATTGTTTGAAGAATCGCGGTTGTATTAGGAGGCAAAAAGATCACCTTAATGGCATCATTGCTAAGGTCAATGGGATGACTTGGAGCGTTATCTATGATTAATAGGGCTTTATGAGAAATATTATTGGCTTCCAAATACTTCTTTATTGTCGGACAGAAATATTGTTCAAACCTATCACGAAATATATTAGCACTAACCCAGGCCTTTTTATTGGACCTCCAGATAACCAGTAGATTTTCCTTGCATATATTGATAAACAGCAACAGCCTTCAGTTTCAAATCGTCTGATGCATTTTCTCCAAGAAGCAGAGTAATCCTGGATTTTTCTGCCTTAAAGACAGGAGCTCTTCTTTTTTCGATCGAAAGAAATGTTCTTGAGGGCATGCGTTTCGAATACAGGCCTGTCTCGTCAACATTAAATACATGCTGTGCACAATATCCTCCATTTTCGATAATAGCATGTTAAGTGTTTGGAAAGATCTATGCTGCCTCCTAGTATGCACTAGCCGCTTCACCTGTTACTTTTACATTGTGAATTTTACTTCTTTTCTTGAAGTTTTCAAACCATCCATTGCTGGCAACAAAAGTGTCTTCTCGATTCAAGTTTACTTGGTTGAACAAGGTTTTTGCTTTCACCTTAATAGTTAACGTGCTCACCGGCATATTTTGATGATTTAAGTCTTTGATCCAAATAATCAACATTTCTTCCATTTTTTCCAACGTAATTCAAAATAATAATAATTAGTTGCAGTGTGTGCGGCTCGGTCATTAGAAAATTTTCAAGACTCATGTGTCTTGTTTTCTTCCTTTCGACGTCGCGTCCTTCTCGTCTCAGAGTACTGGATTTACCTGTTTGAAGCCGGTAACAAGCTGAAGCATCCACCCAGTGTCCAATGGATGTGTTGAAGAGAACGACTTTATACAGTCGTAGGATGGGTTAAGCAGGTAGTACTAAATTAGGTCAGGTACTAAATTAAGTCAGGTAGAGGGATATTATGTTTTTGGTTTTTGGATTGTTGTATGTCTGTTTGTTTTGTTTTATCTCATTTCCATTTTCATCGGAGAGTGTGGTCTTTTTCTTCTTCGTAGTGCTACAACCCCTCTCGGAGAGTGTGGTCTAGTACTGAGAAAATTGCGTCCGAATTTGTAATACAAGTAAGATGTTAGTTGATAATGTTACCGTCTATTTTCTATGTTTATATATTTTAGGTCTTTACAGGATGCCAAGTCTCGGTCCTTTACTTTGTTCGTGCAGCAATGTTATAGAGTTTGTCGTAGCGTCAAACTCGTGTTCATAGTTTTGTAGGTGCGTTGCATAATTCGAGTCTGCCTTGTTGTGTAAGAAAAATCGTAGTCAGATGTATTTCATTTATATAGCTAAGTAGTTCATCCGTTTTATTTTTTTCTGAGTCAATAACGATGAAACAGTCATATATATATATATCGTTTGTAAAATATAACATATAAACATTTCTTCCCAAGATTATAAGAATATTTTTAACATTACTGAGGACATTGGATGTCCCATACCCAAACTGTCCTTAGTAATGTTTGTGTTCTTATTAAACATAAAATAGCTCTGCTTGATTGTGATCCTTATGATATTGCGTAGTTAATCCCTGTTGGCTGTTATTGAATGAAAGATTTTCTTTTAACATAGCATGGTCAGTGTTTTATTGATGGGTACAAACGTGTAGAATTGGTGATGTCTAGCGAAAAAAGTGAATAAGTAGCAGTCAATGTTAAAGAGGTGGTAGGATTCACTGGGTTGTAGCTGTTAGCTGTAAGATAAGGGAAGAAAATACAACTTATATAGCACAAACCACAATAAAGACCTAGAAAAACTAAGAATCGACACTTAGCTAGCCATTATAAAACTGCCGCAGGAAAAATAGACATATGAGAGACATACTGCAGTAGATATACTCCGAAACTTACGCTCTAGCATAAGCAAACCCGTTCCCATAAAATCCATAAGATATTAAGACGCATTCAGAAAAAAAAACTTACGGATAACGTACTGTCATGGATCTGGCAATACTGAATCCCATAAAAATCGATGACGAAAGCCGAACAGTCAGTCATATTCATAATGTTGAAGGTGATGGTCACGCCTTGTTAACAAACGAACTTCTTTGTCATTAAATAGTTTATATCATACCACCTTAAGCCAAACCATTCCTCTAAAGAAAATGACGTTTAAGCGAAAGAAAAAAAAATTAATAAAATTGTTCAAGCGGCGGAAAACAAACGATTTGTGACTGTCTGATCGTGCCATGGATATACTTGCATATCTACGAACCGTGTACGTATGTGTTTCCAAATTGTACAGTCAGAGTTTTGTGTACAACTATAAGCCACATCGTGTTTTTAAAAACAACTGTTATCTGTGTTTGCAATCGCTCTGTTTTTGTAAGAAGTTTTTTCAATGCGGCTCGTTATGATCGAGCGTTGGAGGCCGTTGCGTTGAAGGAGCAGTTACGCGTTCTGAACTTATTGATAAGTGGCAGTAGGAACGAGCTTGTTCTATGACTGTCTGCCACCATCGGGAATTATACCATCGAAGTCGCCACAGATAAGGCATCTCAACCGAACGAGATGAATAATATTCGTGATAAATGAAAGCAATGGTCGCAAGTTTTCAATAAACGATTAAAATGGTGATTGAAAAGCAATCACAAAGTGCTAATCAACAGAGTACTTTAAACGTAGCTGCAATATCTAATTCTACCGTATCACAAAAAAGTACACGTGACGTTTTACTTGAATCATATTCGAGCCAAAGCAATGCTGACTTTCAAAATTTTCGTAACAATGCTAACATTTTGAACAAAACCGACGCGGTGCAAAGCGAAGTATTCAACGATTCGCCGAGACAAATTCATAGCAACAGCATTGCTGGGTTTCATAATCTTCACGATATAATTTATATCTTGCTCAGATTTGATCCTTGAGTGAAAGATTCTATAGATGCCGAACAGTATGTGCAGCGTGTCGAGTCTCTTAAAGAAGTATGTATGGATGAAACGAGCAATAAGTGCTTTTTGCTGTCCAAATAAGGCTTGAAGAATCAGCGAGATGTAGATTGATTCCATCAAGATAGCATACACGAGTTGGAAACTGTTTGCACAAAATCTCAAAAGAGAGTTCAGTAAGACAGAAATTGAAGCTGATGTCTACATCCGAATGATGAAAGGCATCAGACAGCGGAGTGGAACGAGCCGATTGCGGGTTTAATTTTACCGAATATACGCGAAAGGCAAAATGGTATTTTGAGCGAAGGGGCCATCATTTGAGACATCCGTACCGAAGGAGTAGCTATCCTTACTAAATTTGTAACACTCGTAAGCGAAGCCAGAATTACTCTTCGACCACCAAAATGCGCGTTTTTTGCCAGAAAGCTAACGTTTTTAGGACGCCGAATTAATTCTGAAAGAATCCCACAGGGTGATAAGAAAATTGAAAGTTGAAATCTTTACCGAACCAAAAAAAGTTACCAAAGTTCGAAGATTCCTTTGGTTGACACAATGCCCCCTCATACAAACCCGAAAGCGGATGCACCAGGATTTTAGACCTATCAGCCTGTTCTTTTAGACCAATTGAACAGCTATTGACAATTCCCACTGTGAATTCATGTACGTTAATTGTTTCCTTTCGGGCCTAAGGAAACAGACGTTGGCTGACAAGATTCTTCCGTGAATTCATCAGATATTACGCCATAAAACAGCATTTCATGTCCGTTGACTTCATTTCTTATATTGGATAATCAATCATTTGAGTGCAATGAGGCCGCCAATAACTCCTTTAACCATCTTAAGGAATTTTTATTCTGTGAATCGATAATGGCACTATACGATGCAAAAGCTGAAAAAGTTAGTTCCTTCGGTTTAGCTGGTAATCTCCTGTAATCGACCGAACAAGGTAAATGGATGCCTATTTTTTACGTTTTTGTAAAATAATTTTACAAAAACCTACGAAAATCGCGTCTTGTCTATCCGTCCGTCCATCTGTCCATGTGTCACAGCACTTTTTCTCGCATAAAACGGCGCCTTCTTTAAAGCTTCATCACAACAAAAATTTACAAGATGTTTAAAGGTGTTCCCCTTACAGGGTAGTGGCCCCTGAAAAAAAATGTCATCAAATGTAGGCAATTTGGATATTAATTGAAATGTATTAATAGAGCGTTTCAAAGCAGGTCTTAAATGGCAAGTTTTGCTTTAGGAGTGCAGAGGAAGTGGAAATTTGGAGTTTCTCCTTACGATTGGAGACCTTTGACCTGAAAAAAAATCACAGAGGTAAGTCTTTAGGAGTGTAAGGAACTCGTCACCATGCCCTGCCTGAAAATTAAACTTTCAGATGTAACAACATACCACGTGACTAAACAAAATATCAAACATTACGACAAACCGCTTAACTAAGAAAAATAATATCTAGCAGAAAGCGTTCACCAACCTAACATAAAAAAAAACAAAAATGAAACAAATTAATACGCACTGCATAAAATGACATTTGTTACGAAACATACAAGCGCGCACTATTAACATGTAGCGTCACGAGTTAAAAAATATACAAGAAGAGAGAGAGTAGAGTAAGGTGGAATCCCCGATCGAATCACATAACAACAGATGTTGGGATCCCCGGTCGTAGTAAGCAATTGAAATGCTGACATGATTTTATGACTGAGGTGGAATGAAGAAAGTAATGCAAATGCATATTGTGCATAAAAATGGTATTAAGGTATTGGACGTGCACAAAAATTTCTTGTATGAAATTGGGGTTTCGGTCAGTAGGGTCGGCGGACCTTATGGAATATTTGGATTGAGGTCTACGCAATGTCAGCTATTTTACTCAATATAAGCAACGGTCCGTGATAGAGGAGAGGGCAGTATGTTTCTACATTGCAGTCGTTTTTACGAGCCTTGTATACGCACCCGTGTCACTAGGAATTGAGCCGTGGATACAGTGCAGTCATTTTTACGAGTCTTTTATACGTGTCGGTGTCACTAGGCATTGAGCCGAGGACACTGTGCAGTCATTTCAACGAGTCTTCTATACGCGTCGTTGTCACTAGGCATTGAGCCGACGACACAGTGCAGTCATTTCTACGAGTCTTATATACGCGTTGGTGTCACTATGCATTGAGCCGAGAACACAGAGTAGTCATTTCTACGAGTCTCCTATACGCGTTAGTGTCACTATGCATTGAGCCGACGACACAGTGTAGTCATTTCTACGAGTCTTCTATATACGTCGGTGTTACTAGGCATTGAGCCAAGAGCACACTGCAGTCATTTCTACGAGTCTTTTAGACACGTCAGTGTTACTAGGCATTGAGCCGAGGACATGTACTCACTTCGAAGGTCTGAGGTTGTACGCACTCCTGTGGAGCCACCGAAACGCGCCCCAAGGACTCCACGCTTAGTACGCACGATGGTGAGAAACCCTTAACTGGACGGGATTCTGGGACAGGTAGAAAATAGCCTAACTTAAGTGTTCGCTACTTTGCAGGTCACCAAGCGCACAGCTACCCCGGCGCGCAGGGCACCCTCCACCGTAAAGTATCCCGTGACACGGCCACCAGCGGAGTTCACACATGGTTTGTAATATTGATGTGTTATCATGATTAATCACGCCACGGGGTCAAAACACCTGAAACAAAATGGCGGCGAATTTAAATGTATAATAACCAGGATATAATTTTTCGAACTCAATTTATGGAATCTGTATGTAACATAAGTCAAGTTTTGATATGTGGAACATATTTTGTGATTTACTAATTGTTTTACAAAACTCTTCTGGCAGGAGCACTCTGCCACTGCTCTAACTTGTTATTTTAGTAGACTTTGCACCGGCGCCGAAAGGAAATGCCACAGTCACAAGTTAGACGTATTAGTGATAGTAGAATTGAAGAATCGTCTTCGTGTCTATTTGTTGGGAAAACATTCCGAGTAGTCACAGATTGAAGCACTATACTCGTATCTACTACGAAATTAATAGCTTCGTTGAACACACGATTCACACGATGGTAGTTCAAGTTACAGGAGTAAGATTTTAAAGTAATTCATCGAGGCGGTTCCTATACGAAGAATGGTCGACTAATGCTCTGTTTTCATAAAGACCTCAAATTTTTCGTTCCATCTGCCGTTGGTCACTTCGGATGTGAGAACCCATCGTGCGTATCCAAAACTTACTTTGGTTTCCAAGGGTATGATGATATATAAAATCTTCATTTCTAGAGTGTTGCTACAACAAAACTATAGCCGGCAAATGAGAAGGGCGACTATACTCCGAGGAGAAATAAAACCAGTACCATTCGGAGTTCTAAACATGGACCATGTAGGCCCATTTCGTAAGAGCCGTAATAGGAATGTACATATCATTGGAAAACTGATGCAATTGGTAAGTACATAATAATTTAAATTATTCCCGATACTTATTTAAAGCAAATCATTATGCTTTTGAATTAACGAGACTGAGCTAAAATACTTGTGGAAACGACTGGAGCTTTGTTCTGATAAATTCGAGTTTATTTATTCAAAATAGTCTCCTCTGGCCTCGATACATTGTTTTGTGCCATCCAAAAGCTTTTCGAAAGAGTGTTTCAGGTCATTGACCGGAATGTCGGTACAAGCCTTTTGGGTGCCCTCTACGGACCCAAAGCTTTTTCTTTTCATGGGCAAATGCAATTTTTCAAATAGGTAGAAGCCACAGAGAGCCATATCAGGCAAATACGGTGAATGATTGATGGTTAAAATGCGATTTCTAGTCGAAAAATCACTCACAAGAGTGGATTTTTATGGCAAAGGTCTCGTTAATTTATATTGTGTGGAACAACACGTGAACAGACCCTTCGTAAGCCCAAATGATCGGTTAAAATGCAATAAATCGATGTTTTGGAGATATTCAACTCCAATTCTATGAATTTCAACGTTGATTTTGGCTCATTTTTGATAAATTCACGCACAATTTCGATGGACGTTTTCGGTTTCATCGTCATTTATGTCCTCACGGCCATCTCTGAAACGTGTAAACCACTCATCAACTCTGGTACGAGATAGACAATCATCGCCATAAATTTCTTTCTTAAATTCAAATGTTTCGGTAAACGTTTTACCGATTTTAAAATAAAATTTTATATAAGCTCTTTGTTCGACACAAACATACTGTCACTTTAGACGCAATAACTTCGCTTCCACTGAACCGAATGTCACCATACTTTCACCGGAAGTCAGGGAGGGATGTAGCTTTCCAACCCACTATCTCATTTACAGATGCTGCCACCGAAGAAAATTGTATGACAAAAGTTTATTTTCGAATGCACCTTGTACATCATAAGAATTCGAGAATTTTGCTGAAAAGTATGACATTGAACACATCAAACTCATCGTTCAAACGCCGCGGGCCAATGCTCAGATAGATGGAGTTTATCAGTCTTTCAACTAATTTTTCCACTGTGCAACAACCGATAAAGCCAATTTGGACAAATTATTTCATAATATGTAATGGTTCTTGAATGCACAATAAAATTCAACGACAAATTTTGAACCAAATCAAATAGTTTTTGATATCCGATTGCGTGACATAACAACCTTATCAAAGCATAAACCATACATATCGAAAAACCAACCGGTCCCCCGATAATGGAAATATGATAAGAAGCAGCTGACTAGACTAGAAATGAACGAGGAAAGTGGAAGTGATGTTTCGATGCCCGTCACAAAAGGCGTATATTTACCAAGTGGAGATTTGGTAGTTGAAGAGAATGTTTCACCTGCAACAGGAGAATCTCAAAAATTCGAACCTAAATGTTGTGGACCTTTTGTCATTTCATAGGTTCTTCGATATGATCGTTATGTCGTTAATGACTTAACAGTAGACGACGTATCGCAAAAGCAACGAAACTGCTCCATGTTCACCAGCGATAAAATAAAACCTTGGTGTAGTCTTAGCACAAACATCGATAGTCCTATTGCTGATGAAGACACTGAGAATAAAGATGAAGTCGAGACGATTCATTTTTATGAGAGGCCAAGCTGTCATGGATCTGGCAATGCTGTATCCTAAAAATATCGATGACAAAAGCCGAATAGTCAGTCATACTCATGATGTTGAAGGTGATGGTCGTGTTTTGTTGATAAAAGAAATTCTTTATTATTAAATAGTTAAAACTATACCACCTGAATCCCAATCCAATCCTGACACTACTAAGAATTACATAGACTGAAAAAGACTGACAAGAACGCACAACGGTGATTCTTAAAACAACGGACTACGAACAAAAACCAACAGACTTCAAACAAACAAACTGGTAAATAAAGAATCCAGTAATAAGTTCCATGCAGACTTACGTACTGTTATTATACAATCCCCATTAATCATTCTTCCTAATACTCAGCAACGCTACACAAACCCAAATTCATCCACACTACCCCTTAAACCACAACCTAAGCTCTAAAAACGCAATATGTTCATCCGGCTTTTCATCAATTACTGCTCAGCTCTTGCATACCAATAAACATGATATTTGGCAACGATAATGGCTGAATATGGCTAAATAAATAAATAAATAAATAAAATACTGACCATGCTAAAAGAAAAACTTTCATTCAATAACGGCCAACTCAGACCACAGATCAACACCTCAATCTCATAAAGACTATTTTAAGTTCAATAACAACACATAAATTTCCAAGGACGGTCTCGGTATGGGACATCAAATGTCTTCCTTCCTCGTAGGGGGAATGCTGGCCGACAGGAGTACTGTTGGAAGCTAGCATTCTTTGGGGAGTTCTGCCCTCACGTACCCGAGGAAAATCCGTAGGGGGAAGGCTGGCCGACAAGAGAACTCTTGGAGGCTAGCATTCTTTGGGGAGTGCCACTCTCACGGACCTGAGGATATGGGGGCGCCGTGAGTGCCCTCCTGGGGTTACAAGTAACGACCTTGATTGGATCGGGACTATGCTTTGGACAATGAGCTGGAATTTATGCTTTGGGCTGGCAGATTTGATGGTTTGGACCTAGTTGCTTTCACGGTAGCGCCGAGGTGACACTCGTGCGTGAACGGCTCCAATCAAACTATCATTTCATCTCTGTCCCAGTAAAACCTTGGCAGGCCTCGGAGTACGTTCAAAGTTCGAACCATTGGGTTGGTGGTGTAGGTTCGGATAAGACGGACTCCCGATTAGCGCTGGTCTGCCTCTGAGCACTCATCCCCTTAAGGGCCTGTGCCAACCCTCACATGGCGTCCCTGCTCTGCAAAGATAACCATATGATCAAAAAGGTGGCTACACACACGTATGGAGATTGCGGCTCAAAGGGGGACCCAATGAAACTGGAGCAACCAAAACCATTAAAAAAGATTAAAAAAACCCAAAAAAGGGAGCGAAAATAACAACAACGACCTCGTAGCCAGCGGACGCAGCAAAAAATTATACAAACGCCAAAGCGTCCTAAAAAGGAAAAGCAGAAAACTCTGCAGGACGCGCCAGATGTTCAAGCGGTCGAGAAAAATATAAAGAACATCGAGAATTTGATGGCCAATGCTGCGGTTGCTACCGAGGCAACTGAACCAAGGGTCGTAAACCCTGATATAACAACGAACCATCCTGAAGTCCACGAAGAGATGATGGCAGAAATTACAGGATTGACTAGACAAATAAAGTGACGTTGTGTAATTTCATCGCCAACGTCGAAAATGTGTAGGAAGTACTGTATTTGGAAACGGAAGACAATAAGCTCTTCCAAGAACGATGGTCGCAAAGTACAATTGTCGCCCAGCGGCATGAAATAGAAAGGCAAATCCAAAAAACGGGAGATGTTCTGAAGAGGATAAATTTTACATGCGACTCCCCAGAAATCAATAAAGCAGTGAAGATTGGGCTCCTTGAACTAAAGGAGCTCCTAGACCGCATTGGGCATTATCAGAGGAGCTTGTTAAAGGCTGAAGAGGACCAGAAGGCCGAAGAAGAGCAGAAGGCTAAAGAAGCGCTGAAGGGCACGTGCAGATAGCTCCACCATCAAAAACCAATAAAAAAATGGTTTACAGCCCAATCGAAGGAGATTCGGATGAAAGAAAGAGGGAAGAGGCACTTAACGGGTTAATGGTTCCAGATAGTAGAGATCAAAAGAGCAAGGAAAGCTGCAAAGAAATTCTTTCAAAAAGTGCCAGGAAACAAAGTTCGCACGGATGCGCAACAAGAAAAAAGACCTGATGTGAAACAGGAGAGAAAGAAGCCCCGATGAAGTTCCCAGCAGCAGGTACTGCTCGTAAAACCCCAAGATGGTCGATCCTACGCATGGGTGTTATGGGATATCACCGAAAGCGATGCCGAACAATTTCTAAATAAGGGCAAAGTATGAATACAGTGGGTTGTCTGTAGGATACGGTGAACAGCAGCGCCTCCTCAATGTTTCAAACGCCTTGACTATGGCCACACCGCACAAGTATGCAAAGGACCCGATAGGAGTTCTCGACGTTACAAATGCGGTGAAATGGAACATAAAAGGAAAGAGTGCACGAAGGAGGCATATTGTATTCTCTTCAAGGATGCTGATCCAAGACCGGATTTTGGGCACGTCTTGAGATCAGGAAAATGTTGAGTTTTTCAAGAAGATCTAGCCAAAGCAAAATCAGAACATCGATAACCCGCCTCCTACAACTAAAGCTACGCAGCAGTTCAAACGCCCAAAATCTCTGCTTGAGCAGTTTGCGAGGGAGATAAAAGCCGACTTTTTGCTGCTGAGTAAGCAACACGGTGGTAATAGTTCGGCATCATGGTATCCTGATGAAACTGGAACTGCCGCCATCTGGGTTCGGAACAGTGATTTTCAGACGGGGAGCTGTGGAGGGGGATGGTTTTGTGTGGGTTCGGTGCTCAGGGAGCACCTTCTTTAGTGTATACCTAACGCCGAACGAATCGATATCATCTTTCCAAGTCAAGCTTAATGCCTTGGAAGGCACTGTCTCAAACGCAGACAGGAACGTGCTCGTTGGAGGAGACTTCAACGATAAAGCAATCGACTTGGACATGCCTCAAACAGATTCACCGGGGAAAACGAATCCTGAAATGGTGACCAGAACGGCGCTCGTAGTACTACACACCGGAAATACGCCGGCTTTCCACTGTATTGGCTGTGAAAGAAACATACCAGATGTGACATTCGCCTCGTAGTCCTTAGTACAGAGGATACACAATCGGAGAGTATTAGAGGACTATTCAGTCAGTGATCATTAGCACATTCTGCTTAAGATCAGTGATTTTGTCTCTCGCCGTCCGTGTCCTTGGCTTTCTACAATTGGATGGAACATTGGAAAGATGGACATCGCAGTGTTCGTCGAGGTGCTCACAGCAGGTCGCCCGCTGCCGGAGGATTTGCATGAGCATCATTATGATTGCTTGCAACGCTTCTATGCCCCGCTGAAAAGCCCGGCACGGCAAGTCCCCAGTGCACTGGTGGTCAACGAAAATTGCTGAAAAAGGAAGGAAGTGTGACAAACTATGGCGTGAGGATCAACGGGTGCAAAACCATGACGAGGAATGCAGCCTGGTAGCAGCATATAAGTCGGCCAGGAAATGCCTTCGCAAATTGAATAACAACAAGCAAGACTCGCTGCTGGCAAGAACTAGTGGACAATGTGAACATGGACCCGCGGGGCCTTAGCTACAGGCTAGTTATGCAGAAGCTTGGTGCCCTACGGAAACCTTGCATACATGATGCAGGAAAGATGGATGAGATACTTTGGGAACTTTTCCCCGCCCATCTCGTCCGTGTTGTAACTGTCCATGGTGAAACAGCAGTCGAGTGTCCACCCTTTACACAGCTGGAACTGGAACAGGCAGTCCTTTCACTGAAAGCGAGAAAGGCTCCAGGTCCAGATGGTATTCCAGCTGAGGTGTTGCAGCTTGTCTATCACCATTGTCCTGACTTGCTGCTCAGCACATTGAACGCTTGTCTACGGGACGGGTTTTACCAGTATGATGGAAGTTAGCAAAGCTCGTGCTGATCAGCAAGGGGAAGCGAAATTTCGGATTGTCGTCTGCATACAGCCCGTTATACATGCAAGACAGTGCTGGGGAAGTGCTAGAGAAACTTTTCAAGAGAAGACTAACTGACGCAATTCGTGCTGCTCGGGACCTATCACCTTGACAGTATGGGTTTGGAGCAGGACGCTCCACCATTAATGCGATTGCAGAGGTGGTGAGCGCGGTCAAAAAGGCAGAGGCATATAGTCGCGTCAAACCCCGGACCATCATTTTGATGACTTTTGACGTTAGGAAAGCCTTTATTCCGCTAGATGGGTGGACATTCTGGAAACGCTGGAAAACCCTTTTCAAGTTCCAGAATACCTAATGCGGTTTTTGAAGGAATACCTGAAGGACCGAAGCCTCTTCTATGGCACGACACAGGGCCAACGAAGGACGGAAGTCACATCAGGTGTTGCCCAGGGATCTATCGTTGTTCGGGATCTGTGGAACGTGTCTTACGACGGGCTTCTCAGACTGGAGATACCAGAGTAATCACTTTTGATCGGCTAAGTGGATGATGTTGGGGCTCTGGTCGCTGGACGCACCGTTGAACAAGCGCAACTTAGCATAGATATGCTAATGCACCGAGTGAGAGACTAGATGACTGCTCGAGGGTTCAGTTTCACACTGGCAAAACCGAAGTGGTCATCTTGACAAAAAAGAGAGTCCCTAGAGTAAGGATGATCAGTATTGGAGACATACTAATCACATCGAAGCCAGCGGTTAAGTACCTGAGGCTATTGATCGACTCGAAGATGAGTTTCTCTGAGCAAATCAGGGAGAAGGTTGCTTCGGGGGTATCGGCTTTGAGACATTGCTACACAAACAAAGCAAAGTACCGAGGCTTGACGTCCTAGAAAGGCTTGAAATATATAAACATAGAAAAACAGAGGGTAATATTATCAACGAACAATTTAATACATATTTTAACGCTGCTGCACTTTCCGACGAAAATGGAAACGTGATGAAACAGAACAAACGGACATCTAACAATAAAAAAAATCAAATATCCCTACACCTGCCCTAATTTAGTACTTACCTACTTAAATCATCCTACACCTATATAAAGTCATTTCCTTCAACACGTCCTTTGGACACTGAAGATGACTCAAAGGAGTGGAAACGCGTCTGTTCATTCAAGAAAGCAAGGTCCGACGGCTTTTCAAGGAAAAAAACTGTACTCATATTTGGCATATTACCCAAGTGATGTCTTTAGATTGTTCATACAACGCGGTGGTCTGCATTTCATAACTCAAGTACCAAACCCATCAAGAACGAGCACTTTCCTGCTTACTTCAACTTGTTTCAGTATAATATTGTGAATAAAAATCAGTTGATTCAATTACGCTAGGGAATACCAGCAGGTGTTTATCTTATTCATCTTCATTTCCCAAAAACCATGAACACTTCCAACTGACTACCCACATAATCACTTGTACTTGGCTGATTAATACGATCCACTTTTCATTTCCACACATAATAAATACTCGTTCAGAAGTAATTTGCTAGTAATGTATCAAATCAGGAAAATTAATATCGGTACAATTGAAAATTCTCATCACCTCGTTCGCTTGTTGACTACATAATGGCCGACTATACTACAAAAATACCAATTTATTCCTGAATTCCTTCAGGTCCTTAATAATCCTTCAGATCCTTTTGTCTCTCGGAGGAAAAAGGGGCATGCATGGTTAGATATGTAGTCGAGCCACAAAACATAGTCAAGAGAAAAAATAAAAATAAACGAAAGCAAAAGCGAAAGCAAAAAGAAAAGCACTAAAAGTGGAGCTCTGCTGGACCGTATCGACTGGTGGCAACGAGTCCTTTAGGACAGCTAGTATATATTCTATTCCCTAACGTGGCCGTTTTGTAGTCATTTCTTCTATTCTTGACATTGTACAGTGAAGTGGAAAATTATTTGAAACGAATGTGCAGTGTGACGATGGAAATGTGTCCTGTATTGTGTTACTACTGTCGTTGATGGGGGTGGTTGAAAGTCCGCTGGAAACGAAACTTGATTGCTTCGAGGAGGAAAAGAGAAAGGAAAGTTGACGATTGAAGACAGGTCGCCATGAATTAAGCATACTAAGTAGACGAGAATAACGCATTGTCAAAGTTTTAGGCGGTATCTTTGCCGCATGACTGCAAGTCAAAGTTGAAGCCCATGTACGAGCAGACCCTCATCAGCATTTCGACATTTATTCCTAAGACTGTTGGAGAATCCTCGCCAGCTACATATAAAGTCGCTATATGCGTGAGCCTTGTACGGCATATGCGAAGCTTGAAACAGAAGAATTTAATCTTCGATGGTATGCAACGGTCGAGGCTGAGTAGTAGCAGTGGCCGTGATGAGACCGAAAGAAGAAAAGCCAACAGATTAGAAATTGTCCAAGACCCAGCAGAATGGAGTCGGTAACGGGCTGGCAGCAAGAACTGCAAGAATCCGCTGATTGGAGTATGATGAGAACTAGGTGGGCTAAGGCTACTACCACAACTACTGCAACCGGATCGGACAATAGCGTCTCGTCTATTAATTGCTACCACGAATGAATAAGCTGGGAGGAATCCTTTATACTCTCAAATGAGATTCCACTTCACGGTCTGTTTGCATGGTAACCAAAGCCAGTTACTTGCACGACATAGTTGGGATGGAAAAGGAAATTTGTTTCTACCTCTTACTCCCCACTAAATGGTCGAAGAAAGCAAAGAACGGAAGTTTTTCCATCGAGCCGAGTTTTCTTTTCGGTTGCAAGCAGTGTTTGGCGAGTTCTGTCTCATTGAAAGTCAGCGTAGACTATTTGTTGAAACTTGTATTTTGCCTTGTGAAGAAGACAGTAACGATGGCAATGCCAGATCCTGTTCTTGATAATTTTTTCAAGGAAATTATTAAATATGGAAATTGCACTTTAAGATGCTTTTAGTACGTCGTTCCGAAGTATTTGCACAGCTGATCCGTTTTTAATTGGAATTTTAGTGAAATTTGAACATTCATGATAGCAAGAAATCTGTTTTCACATTGCACAAGTTGTGCGGAAGGTATCCTTTAAACTTCTTAAAATAGCATAAATGCAGCAACATCAATATGTCTTTTATTATCTTCACTCATTGGATTGGCTGTTTTTTTTGCGAAAATCCTTTGCTAACTCCTGGCGAGTATCATAATGGTTTTTGAAGGAAATGGAAAGATACTTTGTCTTGATAGCGTAAGGAGATAAATTTCTTGTATTGTAGAAGATAAAACACTTATTACTACAAGTAGCTTTAGAGAAAATTCCAATTAATACACACGATATCAAAATAAAAAGCTTAGGAGGGAAAATTAAATGGCGTGATTAGAAAGGAAAGAGTACTTATTGACATCTGCATTGGAATTTTTCTAATAAACCAACCAAAAATCGCCAAATATTCTCAACCCAGCATCTTACTAGAGATATAGATTATATAGAGACGATCAAAAACATATTCTCAGAACCACGTTACAAAATTCCAATTTCGGCATTTCACTGGTGTTGGTTGTCTTCAAGATATTTTTTTAATAATATATGTTGCTTTGTGTGACACCGATTCGAGCATAACATTCATTCATGGCCACACATCATGAAATGCAGTATCATGATATGATCTTGTATGTAAGTTAACGACCCAAGCGACACGTTCCCGCAAACGCACCCAAAATGTATCGATTCAACGGAACTGGCGGCAATGCAACGCAAGCTAAAGCATCGAATAAATTAATTAGTACAAGAATTTCTTGTACATTAATTTGTAAACCTGGAACCAATAAAGAACTTTTTCTAATATAATCAAGTTTTTATAATTCAACTGGTGCCCGAGCAGGGACCACTCTTCATGACAGCGCTACATCGTTTGATAAATTAAGCACAGTAGTGCTCGCGCAAAGGATATTGGTCAATCAAAAAGCCTTAATAAGATTGATAATTCACTTCCTGAGACTGAGATAGTGAGCCAGGACTTCTTCGGTTACGGGAAATGAAAAAGTACCGTCGTGCTTTTCATAGGACGAAGAATCGCGTACATTAAGGCAACTTGTGGTGTTTTTTGCTGGGAACGAGGCCCTTTAGTAACCTGGATGGGCAAACAGGACGTTGGATCGAATCAACAGCCGCCATCGTTCGAACAGTGGTCAACGAGAGCAACCCGAAGGGTCTTCTTAACAGGTTGATAAAGGAATCAGCGTGAAATCAGGGAAGCAGAAATGATAAAGAAAATCGTAGCAATTTCGTGAGTTTAGTGATTAAGTTTTAAATTTGTTATAAAAAGCTCAAAGATAAGAAAAGGAACTCATAACCAGTTTTGAAGAAGAATCAAATTTTAATTAAACATTACAATAAAAAATTCTGTTTTGACAAAAGGAAAATTATATACCCAATTGAAGACAACTACAAGAGAAAAACCGCTTATTATTACCACAAAAAAAAATTTAATTCAGTTAATTGCAATAATATTATTATTATAAAAAGCTGAAAAACATATATTACAAGACCAGAAAAAAATTTTATATTATCATTATGTTTTATTCCAACACATATAACTTTTATTTCAGCATTGGTAATCTCGCGACATTTAAAGTCAATTAAAAATAAGCTGGGTAGACAGACCTACGCTCATCTCAGAAGGGTTTTGTACTCAACTAACAAAATACAGTAACGAGCAACGAATGAAATCAAGAAACATGTAAAAAACGATTTTATTGGAGAAAATGTGAAATTCATTGATCATACTATTATTAACAAAGTTGAACGGATTTTGACTTCTGAGGTATTTGTTATTGTTATACTCATAAATATTTCCTTGACAATTTTTTCAGATTTTTTAGATCACAGGTGTCCATTCGCGAGGGAGGAAACACATTTTTCATGTATATACCCCCCCCCCCCCCTTTGCCCCCACTGAAGCAAAAACTTTCAGTTTATGAAATGTTTTGAAAAGCTCTCATAAAGAACTCTCATTTGATACTCATATCAGCTACTTTTGATGAAATTTTTTTTCAGGGGCCACTCCCCTGAACTGTAATCATTGGTTCATGGCCTATTTTTTCGAATCCTAGAATGGTTACAAATCCCTAGGTGCTCCTTCCTGCCTCTTCGACTTGTTTCACCTATGAGTATTAGTTGTAGGTACTCATCTTCAAGTGTTTAAAGCATGCACCTTAAACGTTGAAGTTGGGAAAAATAACTCAAAATTATTCAATCTTCCCCACCTTTTTGTTTTACGATTGCTGGTACCACTAACTGAACTGATTCTCAAAGATATTCATGATACCTATCATTCCTGAAATTTTCATGCAAGTTCTAGCAAAGCTGTAGTGTCTGAGTCGGTAAAAAGCGCATATTGTTCCATAGCCATACGTTTCCATAGTAATACAGCGTTCGTTAAATACCATTCGATCTTTATGAAAATTTCAGAAAAGATCAATCTTATAAATAGTCATTTGTGTGCTGAACTTTATTGAATTAAAGAGTACCGTTAAGATTTTATTCAAGAAAACATAAAATCGATAAATCATACTATTACTAACAAAGTTGAGTAAATTTCGACTTCTCATGTATTTGTTGTTGCTGTACTCATAAAGGCCTACATTCATGATTTTTTTCAGATTTTTCGGATGAAAGGTGTCCAATCGCGAGGGGGGTACGCGAAAAGTTCGTACATTTCCCCTTCCCCTGCCCCCCTCGGTACCGGTGAGGCAATTTTAAGACGTGTTTTGAAAAGATCTCATTTAGACCTTTCCAATGATACGCTACTCGACTGCCAATGGTGAAATTTTTTTTGAGTGGTCACCTCCCTGTGTGGGAAGACCCCTCTAAGCCCCTTCGAAAAATTTTTCCATCCTTGAAGTTTCAAGAAGTCCCCACATCTGACCTTTCTACAAAGTTTCATGGCTGTCGTCTCTATAGTTTCGGAGAAAAAGTGCTGTGACATACAGACGGAAGGACGGACGGACAGACGGACACAGGTCGTGATTGCAATAGGGTTTTGTATTTTAGTACAAAACCCTTAAAAACGTGACAATAGTGATCTTTTAAGTCTCTAAAAAGTGATCCTTCTCCTTTGCGACTTTATTTCAGCATCGGTAATCTCATGACATTTAAGGTGAATTTTGAAGAAGGTGACAAAAGTGATCTTAAAAAGTAATCCTTTCCCGCACGAAGTGGTGCATCCTACGCCCCTGTGAAATGGCTAACCCCAATAATTTAATCAGACCCGCGCATCTAAATATGGGCGGTCTTCCACCAGTGATCGAAGAGGGTGAACAAGTGCCTGTGAATCCTAGCAAATCTCCAAACAACGAAAATCTCATTGGCCTTATCACACGTGTAGTGTCAGAAACGTTGCAAATACAGGGAAGGCAAATTTTTGATTCTTTTATGAATCTCAGGGCCGGATCTAACTAAGGGCCACTGGGGCTGCAGCCCTGGGCCCCGAGGTTACAAGGGGCCCCCAGACCCCACTAAAAACAATAGGCGATAATTTGAATTTAAAAAAATCTGAAATTAAAAAAAGAACTACCATAAGGTTGGCAATAATGGAACGGAACGGAGGTTTCCCGGTCGTTTATTTTTGGTCGGTATATTTTTATCTACTCTTACGAGGGACTTTCCACCGCGCTGCTTAACGTGACGTCCGACGTAATTTTGTTTTTTTCCGGACTTCTGTTCTCGTCGTCAAAATCACAAACTGACTGTGTTAGTTGTTAGAACTGTGCTTAATGAGTGAGTTTATTAATAAGTGGTAACTTAAAAGTTATATCTAAATAATTAAAATTTATTTATGTTATTGAAATAACATACTCGTACATAATCAGTATAAGATTTCCTGCTTTTATTCGGTAAGTAAAAATAATTATAAATCGTGTCTTTATTTTTTATGGTATTTTTAGGGGTTCTGTACAATAAAACTAAAAAACGAATGTAGGATCACTCGTGCGCCCATCTGTCTGTCACAGTCAATTTGCTCCGAAACTACTGGACCAATTAAGCTGAAATTTGATGGGATGGCGTAATCCTATGACTGAAAACACAGATGTGCAAAGTATTTTTTTTAATAAGAGTCATTTTCGGGGGACAATTGGTTAATTCGCATTCGACCGGTTAGTTAAATTTTTAATTACTGCACTCATTACATAGCATTCACGTATTCAAATGTAACGATTATCTCGTTCACTGTTTATTTATGAGAAAACTATCAAGTTCGTTGTTTATTTTCAGGAAAAAATCAAAGTCTTAATTTACAATAATGTCTGGTCGAAAGTTTAAAAGTGGAGCTGAGAAACGCAAATCACAGCTAGATTGTGAAAAGGAAAGAAAAATGTCCAACATTTGGGACTTTTTCAAATCTAAACATAAAAACGAGGATGAAATCGTTGAAAATTCATCAACAAGCGACAAGGGAGGGATCGTATCTGAAGAGAATGTATTTGAAGGGAGTGGCAAATCGTAACACCAAATAAAAGACAAACGATGAAAATGTGCAAAGTCTTGACTACCAGCAACCCTCTGATCAAACGGAAAACGATATTGGTGTTCAGCGACAGAATGGTTACATCGAGACGGAAAGAAATTTAGAGAACATTAATTTTGAGTTTGAGAAATATGTTGACGTGGGCTTGTGGCCAGAATTGCTAAATAATGATTTTATTAATGACATCCTCTCACATGAAATCACTGACTTTCAAAATAAAGATCCGAAAAATATCTATTCAGCTTCAATAAAGAAATACTAAGAACAAAACAGAGCATTTTCAAATAGCCATTTCACAAAAAAAATGAAAAATGGTCAATCACTGGAAAGATCTTGCCTAACTTATTCAACCAGTGTTGGTGCTGTTTTTTGTTTGCCTTGCAAACTTGTTTCTAAAACCTCTTCTCAATACACGGCCGGATTTTCTGATTGGAAACACATAGGAACTTGCTGAGAAACTCACGAAAATTCTAATGAACAAATGAAATCAATGTTAGTGTGATTAACACGAAAAGAAAATAAGTCTGTTTTAGACAAGCAGCTTCAAAAGCAATTATGAAAAGAAACAGAATATTATCACAATGTCCTAAAACGGGTAATTGCAGTGGTAAAATTTTTGAGGGGCTTAGCATTGAGAGGTTCCGGGGATGTATTTGGTGCTCCACATAATGGTAATTTTATGGGGGCTCTGGAGCTATTGGCAGAGTAGGATCCATTCATTCGTGAACACATTGAACAACGGGAGCTGCGACCAAAACCGATAATGTCATATTTATTAAAAACAGTATGTGAAGAAATAATTGAGATTATGGGCCAACAGCTAATTAAACAAATTATAACTCAAATAAAAAGCGAAGACACAAAGTACGAGTATTATTCAACAGTGATGGATTCTATACCAGATCTGTCTCACAATGATCAACTTGCTATTGTAATACGATACTGTTTTCGGGTAAAAGTATATGAAAGATGTGTAGCCTTCATTAAAATTAGTAGTCATACTGCCTTACATTTATTTAATATTCTACAAAACTTTTTAGAAACAAATGGATTACTACTGAGTAATTGTAGGGGGCAATCTTATGAAAACGCTGCCAATATGGCGGGTCACTACAATGGTGTACAAGCACTATTTAAACAAAAAAAAAAAATAACGCCGCGGTTCATGTGCCATATGCTGCCCATTCCCTTAACCCAGTTGGTGTAAAATCTACGTTTTCTTTTCTGCTTCGACCCTATGGTGGGAACTGTTGAAGCGTGAAATAAAATTAAAATTCTCGTTAAAAAGTTTAAGCCAGACCAGATAGTCTTGCCACTATGATACTGTCAAAGCCTTAAAAGATAATTATGATGACATTATGAAAATTTTTAAAAGTTTCAGCGAAAATGAGGTTGAGAAAGTTGATTTTCGGAATGAGGCACGAAATTTATTCAATAAAATGGCGTAGCTCGAGACTGCAATTTTAATTATCTTTTGGGAAGAAATGTTGGAGAGATTTCATTTAGTTAATAATAAAATACAGAACCCTGGTTTAGATATTTGTGAAGGCAATAAGTTAATTGTGTCATTAAAAGACTTTGTGCACAACATGCCACACCAATCAGATCAGAAGCTAAAGGAATACGAAGAGAAAGCTAAAAAATTAAGTACTAGTGTGGGAATAGACTGCAATGACATAAACAAGAGACGCATTACTCCAAAATTTTCAGATAAGTTTACAGGTGGATTCTCAGTATATGGCGCAGAAAGATTTAAAAGGGACACGCTCAACGTTGCGTTGGATAAGCTGATTATGGATTTAAATAAAAGGAGCCAAATCTATGAGACATGTAGCGAAAATTACAATTTTTAATGGATTTGTAAGACAAAAATATCGAAAACATAGATTTGGAAAGTGCACGTCATATTATTGATTACTATTCAGATGACGTAGACGAGCATTTAGTGAATGAGTGCATTCAATTAAAATCGTACTTACTCCAATCTAAGCCAGAGTCTTAAGCCCGGTCCAGACGCTACGTCTTGCACAACGTTTTGCGTGCGCAGTCATATTTAAGCCCTACCAGCTCAAACATCGCTGCAACTACACAGTTCTATGACCAGTTCTAAAACGTTGCCTTTTTCTCGTCCACACACAACATTTTGCCTGCAATGTTTTAGTTTGCGCAGGCAAAACGTTGTGCAAGACGTAGCGTCTGGACCGGGCTTTACACCTCTTGCAGTGACATTTTTATGCTCATGTGTGAAAATAAACTTATTGACGTGTTCCTTAACTGCTATACCATTTTAAAGATTTTTTTAACTTTGCCAATCACTAGCTAATAAACAGAACGCTCCTTCTCCAAGATGTACTATGTCAAAAATAAATATAGGACAACAATGTCGAACCATCAACTCAATCTTTCCATAAATTGTTATCTAACAAAAGACTTGCAACGTGATGACCAAATATAAGAATTTGCAGCACAAAAATGCAGAAAGGTTGATTTATAAATTATAATTTATATAACATAACTGTCACATACATAACCTGTCAATTTCTTTTACTAATTTATAATAAATAAATAAAATTATTTCATTGTTTTTTTATATTCTTATATATATCACTGTTACGGTTTCTTTCTCACCCGAAGGTTGCCTGGAAGAGATTGCTACTGCAGCAATAAGGACCCCTTCTGTACAGCTAATACTTGCGTAGATTTAAGTAATATTCATGTTTTTTTGTGCAATAAAGAATATTTAATAATAATATATCATTTTAGAAACAGTTTTTAGACATGGCTATTAGTTGAGTACTTAGATAGGCCCCTAAGTAGTTTCAGCCCAGGGCCCCACAAATTCACGATCCACCCCTGATGAATCTAGCCTCCAACCGAAACCTAGACTGCGAAGTTCCAATAAAGTGAAAGAGATTTTTCCGATTTGAAGAAGATCCCCCTAACGTTGTAACAAGCCTTCGTACCTTTTCTGGGGACCCAAGTGAGTTCTCATCTTGGAAAATAAGTGGTAAAAGAACCACCAAAATACTTTGGCATCCTTTCCGAGATAAGGAATAAGATTGTAGGATAAGCGGACATAGCTCTCAAGCCTTACAACACACCGTTAAATTGGCCGAAAATTTCTAGGTGTCTAACCCTACATTACGCAAACAAACGCGATCTTGGTACTCTAGTACCAAATGACGACATTGGTAAAAGAGAACAATACAATTGATGAGTTCTACCATATCGTGTATCGCCATTTATCCCTTATTCTAAACACGCTATCTTCTATGAATATGGGACCCAAATCAATATGACCCAGTGCTATCGAGATAAGACACTGTATACATTTGTGTGTAGTCTCAAAGGGGATTTTCTACGTCTACTCAGTATAAGAGAACCAGTTGATCTCCCACAAGCATTACACCTCTGCGTAAAACTGCAGAATGTGGACTATAAACCACAACATGCCTTAAATTCACAAACTCCTACCAGAAAGGATTATCCACGTGCACCACCGCCATTGCCTCCAAAAAGAATCAATACGTATTACCAACCTGCTCAAAAGTATGCCCCAAGAAGAAACTTTTACCTTGAACTGCTTCACAGTCCTAACGCTCCATAGCCCCCAAAATTTCGCCGACCATTTCCACAAAACGTGCCCTTCAATCAAAATAGCTGACCATTCGGATTCAACCAAAACTATTGACAACTCTTTTCACTTAAGAGCCGTGAATTATCAAAATCGACCTCAGATGCAACCTCAAGTCCTCGCGCAGAAACGTCCGACATCTCAAATGGTGCATGGACCAAATAAACAGCAACGAGTCTTTCATTTAGAACCCAACGTAGACTTCGGCGAAGTTCATGACTATGAGCAAAACACACAACACTACAATCATGACGAAGTGACCACTTACCAAAAACCACCGATCAACTACGACAATGAGACTGCAGAAACAACCGAAATACTTTCACAAAAGGATCAGGACCAGGTACATTTTTTTAGACTGCTCCCGTACTTGGAACACACAGTGAAGAGCGGTCAAATTTTAAAATTTTTAATCGGCGCTGGGTCGAATAAGAATTAAATCTAGCATAAATTTATTCGAAATCCTATTTTGAACGAAAAGCCTTTTAGTTTTAATTCTATCGGAGGATCCATAAACATTACGCACCACTCTTTCATAGACTTTTTTGGACCTGAAATCAAGAAATTAAAGTTCTATATCCTGCCCTCGCTAATAACATTTGCAGATATAATCGGGAACGATAGTTTGAAGACACATCAAGCAATCATTCATACTGACAACGATTTCATGAAAATCAAAGGAAACGTGCAAATTCCACTAAAACTACTTGTATCACGGACAGTTAACCATCTTAACATAGAAACCGACCACATGATGGTCTCTCAAATGAAAACCTTTAAACAAATCTTAGATAAATATCCAAATTTGGCTTCTGACTCTCACAGAAGTTTAACGTATATCACCAACGGTAAAGGAGGAATCCGCACCACAACCGACGATCTTGTCTACGCGAAATCCTACGGATACCCCATGCCACTAAAAGATGTAGTGGAAAAAGAAATCGAACAACTCCTTAAGGACAACATCATCCACCTTTCCAAGCCGCCCTACAATGCACCTGTCTGGGTTGTTCAAAAGAAACAGGATGCGTCAGGAAACGAAAAATTTCGAGTAGTCATTGACTGTCAAAAACTCAATTTTATCACTGTGGCCGACACATACTCTATTCCTGACATTAACGACGTCCTGTCGAATTTAGGGGAAAACCATATTTCTCTATTATTGATCTTAAGAACGAGTTTCATCAAATCCCTCCACGGGAAAGAGAAATAAAAAGAACAGCCTTCGCCATTAACAATGGCAAATACGAATTCGTTCGCCTCCAATTTGGACTGAAGAACGGCCCGGCCATATTCCAAAAGACGTTTTTGTTTTTTTTTGTGGTAGAGAGGTGAATGCCTTTTTACGCACAGAGTGTGGGACTCCCATGTTCGCAAGACCTCCCCTGTCAACCTGAGAACATAACCTGGAACCGTTTGACTCATTACTTCAGGCCAGGTCTCGTTTTGTTACGATGTGAGGCGCCTTCAAGCTGGGGGACCCCTCTTCTAGCGGGAGGGGAGAGAGAAAGAGGAAGTGCCAGTGGTCCCCCAGCTCCAATACCCCTGGCTGCTGTGAGTCGTTTTTATCTTTTAGGACCACCCGAATATAGCGTGCCACCTGGTTCCATTTGTCAACCGATTCGAGCATCACCGTGACTATATTATCCGGAGTGAGTTCTCCCTTCTCCCTGTAGAGGTCCTTTTGCAGCTTGTCCCATTTTATGCACGCAAAAAATGTGCGGCAGGCATTACCTTGTTCTCCTGGGCAACACCGACAATAGGGGGACCGTGACTTACCAATTTTGTGCAGGTAAGACTGAAAACACCCATGCCCGCTCAAAAGCTGGGTCAGATAGTAGTCAGTCTCACCATGCCTTCAATTTAGCCACAGTCTCATAACCGGGATGAGGCACGCAGTCCAGTTTCCCTTCGTGCAATTCACCCAAGACTACTGCCAATCGTTGAGTGAGCGCTGTCTCTTTTCGCGGACAACCATCTCCATCGCATCCTCGTTTCGGCGCAGATAAATAGCGCGGTGCTCGCTAGCAAAGAGGCCAACAGGTATCACGCCTGCAATGACTTTTACCGCCGAATCAGAGACTATCGGATACGAAGATCAGTGTTTCTCTTATCTGTACCTGTGCCAGGCGTTTTCGGCAAACCTCCTTACTGAGAGTGTCACCCCATACCTCTGCTCCGTACACTAGCACTAAGCCTGCAGTACTCATAAGCAGGCGCCTTCTTGATGGGCTGGGTATCCCTTACGTTGGCCATAAGTCGACTCAAAGCCGATACTCCTGAAGCAGCCTTCTCAGCCGTTGCCCTGATTTGCTCAGAGAAATTCATCTTCGAGTCGATCAGTAGCCCCAGGTACTTCACCGCTGGCTTTGATTCGATTTGCATGTGTCCAATGGTGATTATACTTCCTCTAGGGATTCTCTTTTTTGTTAAGATGACCATTTTGGCTTTCTGCAGTGCTAAACTGAGGCCGCGAGCAGTCATCCAGTCTCTCACTAGGCGCATTAGCATACTTAGCCTAAGTTGCGCTTGTTCAACGGTGCGTCCAGCGACCAGAGCCCCAACATCATCCGCATAGCCGATCAAGCGCGACTCATCTGGTATCTCCAGTCTCAGCAGCCCCTCAAAAGACACGTTCCACAGGTCCGGACCCAGGATCGATTCCTGGACAACACCCGATGTAACCTCCATCTTTCGTTGGCCCTGTGTTGTATCGTAGAACAGACTTCGGTCTTTTAGGTAGTCCCTCAAAACCCGCATTAGATATTCTGGAACTTGAAAAGGTTTTTCCAGCGTAGCCAGAATATCCACCCATCTAGCAGAGTTGAAGGCGTTCCTGACGTCGAGTGTCACCAACAGGACGATCCATCGCGTGGTGCGACTATGTGCCTCTGCCTTTGGGACCAGGCTCACCACCTCTGCAATTGCATCGACAGTAGAACGTCCTGCTCTAAAGCCATACTGCCGAGGAGATAGGTCCCCAGCAGCACGATGAGTTTCTCTAGCACTTTCCCAGCCGTGTCTTGCATGCATAATGGGCGGTATGCAGACGGTGATTTCACTTCCCCGTGCTGATCAACACGAGTCTTGCCACCTTCCATCATACCAGGAAAACTCCGTCCCGTAGGCAAGCGTTGAATGTGCTGAGCAGCAAGTCAGGACAATGTTGATAGACAAGCCGCAGCACCTCAACGGGAACACTATCTGGGCCAGTTGACCACCAGTACACTAGGGGCTTGCCATGACGGGGTTTTTGACGGGGCGTAGAAGCACTGGAATCAGTCGTAAGGGTCTTAGACGATATTCTCCCGGAACACATAGGAAAAAGATGCCGAATTTACATTGATGATATTATCGTTTTCGGCAAAAACGAAAAAGAACACTTCGAGAACCTAGATATTGTCCTGAGGACTCTTAAAAATGCAAAAATCCTTCCTTAAAAAGGAGGTCGAATTTTAAGGATTTGTCATCAGCGTAGATGGTATTAAAACCAACCCAAAAAAGGTTGAAGCAATTGCTTCAATCCTTCTTCCCATCTGCGCTCATTTCTTGGTATGTCAGGGTACTACCGCAGATTCATAAAGGGCGACACGAAAATTGCAAACCCTATGACATCCCTTTTAAGAGGAGAAGATGGGTGAGTACCAAAAAACTCATCCATAAATAAGAAAATTTCGCCCAGCAAAGAAGCAACAGGAGCATTCCAGAAGCTCAAAAGCGTCCGCACCCGGATTTTAAAAAAACCGTTCGAGATAACTACAGACGCATCCAGTTATGCAATTAGTGCAGTGTTATCCCAGGATAATAAACCGATTTCCTTCATGTCTCGGGATCTCAGTAAAACTGAAAAGAACTACGCTGTTAACGAAAAGGAAATGCTGACAATTAGGTGGTCAATTAACTCCCTTAGAAATTATCTATACGGTGCAAGCCAAGTACGCATTTTTATAGATGGCCTTCCTGCTCTGCAAAAATTATCATGGGACCAAAAAGGCGACTAAATACGAATGGAGATAGCAGCTCCAAATGGGGACCCAATTAAACTGGAGCAACTATAAACCCTAAAATAAGATGAAATAATTTCAAAAAGAGAAAGCGAAAATAAAAACAACGATAACGCAACCAGCAGCTGCAGCCACCATATTCACAGCAATCGGGAGCAGTACCAACGATGAATGGCAATGACAATGAAGACGGATGAAAAACGGAGATTAAAAGACAGTCTTCTCCAGACTGAGATTCTGCGGCGTTTAAGTGTAGCACAAAAATGATGCGAATGCCAGAACTTCCTAAAAAGGAAGAGCGGAAAACTCTGCAGGGTGTGCCAGATGTTTGAGTGGGGGCTGGGGGGAATATAAAGAACACTGAGGATTCGATGGTTACTGCTGCAATCGTTACCGAAGTGACCGAAGCAAGGGTTGCAAATCACGACATTGTAACGAAGCAGGAGAAGAAAGAAGTTACCAGGCACATAAAGCATCATTGTGTGATTTCATCACCATGTAAAAAATGTGGTGAAAGTACTGTACTTGAAGCCGATAACCTCTCCTAAGAGAGGTGGTCGCAAAGTAGAATTGCCGCCCAGTAACAAGAAGAAGAAAGGCTAATCCGAAAAGTGGGAGATGTTCCGAAAAGAATCAAATCTGCATGCAACTCGCCAAAAATCCGAAAAGGTGTAAAGATTGGATTCCTTAAACTAGAGGAGATCCTAGACTGCATAGGACATTATCGGAGGAGTTGGTTAAAGGTTGAAGAGGATCAGAAGGCCAAAAGAGCAAAAGGCTAAAGAACCGCTGTGGACTAAGCCTGAAGGGTACGCGGAGATAGCTCCACCATAAAACATCGATAAAAGAATGGTGTCTTGCCCAATCGGAGGAGATCACAGGAAAAGAAGGAAGTAGAAGGCACTTGATGGACGTGGAATACTAGCTCAGGGATTCTAGACAGTGCTTACAAAAAGAGCGAAGAAAGCCGCAAAAAACTCTTTCAAAAATGAGTGCTGCTGGGGATCTACTTCCTTGGCTGTATGGGTTGAGAGCAGGACGTTCCACCACTGATTTGATTACAGAGGTGAGGAGCGCGGTCCAAAAGACAGGAACATTTAGGCGCACCAAGCAACGGATTGCCCTGCTGGCGTTAGGAACGAATTCAATTCCGCTAGATGGGTGGATATTCTGAATATGGTGGAGTCCCCTTTTGTTGATAGGGGAGGTGTTTAGTGAGTAGTCTAGTCACTTGTAAGCATGGGAGTCCCACATTTAGTGGATAAGTGTTCCCAACTTGGAAAAAAATGGTCAAATTATTCCAAGCGTATAATCAGATTCGAGTGACCGGGGAGGGCACTCATAAGGCCGCATCAACCACGCCGTTTGTTCTTTTTGAATTTTCCTTGATGAAATTTTGATGAAGGAATGCAGCGCAGTCGTTTTGATGTTTTGCTGAGAAAATGCTATGAGGCCTAAGCCTCATAGCATTTTCTCTAAATAAATCTAAATCTTTCATATGTTTATATCGACGACTTACTAATAGCGTTGATGAACAAAACCTGACACTTGGATCACTTCCGTATGCTCTGCGATAAGCTACGGCAATTTCGCATCGTCATAAACCCAATCAAATGTATTTATCGCTCTGAGTTGGCCAAACAATTGAGCTAATTCCTCGGTATCCTAAGTTTCTTCTAAAGTTGTATGATGAAAACCGCTGAGATACTAGGAAAAATCAAAGGCAACATACTTTTAACATGGACAAAAGAAGGCCGGGAAGCATCGAAGTGTTACAGAAAACTCCTGCACACGCTACACAATTAAGTCAGCCACTGAATCAGTAAAGCACAATTATTGCACTGGTACATGATGCATCGGATAATGGATCAAGTGCTGCTGGCCAAAAAGAGATCCTAGCAATTTACCGAGCTATCAAGTATTTTCATCATATGTTGAAAGCTTGCGATTACGTTATATACACCGACCATAAGCCATTAGTATTTGCCTTCAAGCAAAACTCGATAAAGCTTCTCTACGTCATACAGGACCTTTAGATTACATCAGCCAGTTCTCGACCATCGTTCGTCTCATTTCAAGCAAGAGCAACGTTGGAGCTAACACATTCTGACACGTGAAAGCTATAGAAAACGCGCTGGATTATTGCAAGCTCGCAGAGGCTCAGAAGGAGAACAATGAGCTCAGTACGTTGATGGAATCGGGTTTGGCGCTACAACTAAAACTAATGCACGGTCCAGACACCAACACATAGATCTTCTATGACGTCTCAATTGAAAGGGTACGACCATTTATAACATCGCATTTTTGCAAGGTGGTATTCAAAAGTATCCACAGGGTGGCACATAAAGACGTTAAGAAGACTGTAAAAGAGGTTAAGAAACAACGTTCTATGGTCTGCAGTGAATAATATGTTCAAAAATGTCCGTGAAGGACTGCAGCGATGCTCTGCTGCCTCAGCAGAAGAAGATGACAATATCTGCCGAGAATGCCCTCGTCTGGAGACGCGTGAATGCGCTGGCAGACTAGCATTGCGGTGTCGTAGGGCGGGTTCATTTCCCCAGCACGAGGACCCACTACAAAAAAATTTCGCACTCACGAATTTGATGTTGCTCATGAGGCGACCGAATTCGCAAAAAGTGCGGATAACTACACCGAGGGAGATAGTACTTGTTACGAAAACAAGAGGAACCTGAGAAGAAAGGCGGACTTGGGGTAACCTCGTCATTACCCGACGAAGCTCATGGCCCACAAATGAAAGAGGGGCAACCGGGTGGTGATGGAGCCCCTTCGCACCCACCCAACCGGAATAAATCCATATTTTGTTGCAGTGGCCAGGTATTCCTCTTCTGAGTGGAAAACTCATACAACTTGAATTGTATGAACTTTCCCATCAGAAGGGGAGTACCCTGGTGACCAATTTATGCCATAGAATTATACAATTTGATTGCATAACGCTATGCCATAAAGAGGCACTCTGCTTGGGCCACTCAACCCGCGATGCCACCTGAAACAGAAAAAAGGATTAATTAAGTACCCGGCGGCTGGCTCATGTTTTTCGTGGGCAGCCTGCCACCGTACCGGGTCCTATACCTGGTCAGAGTTCCACAGGAATGAAAAGACCGAAGGTTTTCTGATTTTAGTAATTCATTATTTTCATTTTTTTGTTCTTATAAAAATACTAATTTAAAAAAAAAGAAACCAAATTACGACAAGAAAGCAATTTAAAGAAAACCATAAGGCAAAAATGTGAAATCCAAAGGAAAGAAAAACTTAATGCAAAATTTAAAATATATATGAAAAAAAGGAATTAAATACAGAATTTAAAATATATATGGAAAAAAAAATTAACTGCAACATTTAAACTATATATGAAAAAAAAGGAATTAAATACAAAGTTTAAAAATATATATGGAAAAGAGAATTAAATACAATATTTAAAAATATATATGAAAAAAAAAAGAATTAAATGCCAAAATTAAGATATATATGGAAAAAAAGAATTAAATACAACATTTAAAAATATATATGCAAAATTAAGGCAACAAAAGGGTACTCACCCGCATGGTCCTCCGAACGCTCGACGACGATGCAGATGGTCCTGAAATGCAATTTTCTTTTTTGCTGAACTAGAGAAACTTGGTGTTAATTCAATAAGAACTTTGGCAACTTTTTTTGGGTTTGATTTCACCAGGATTTCGAGTCTTCGTCTCAGATCGAACCGTTACACTTTGTAATGCCCAACACTCGTATGTAGATTCTGGCGTTTGTTCACTAGGTCACCGCCAGGCACTCGTCTAAATCAATTTCAAGGCAACGCGAGCGAAGGATGCGTTGCCAAAACACTAGCGCGGGAGCTCTTTCACTTTTCTGCTCCTTCAACGTCGTCTAACCCAAATGCATGCGAATCCTTCACAACGTCTACGCTCGCCTCAAGTGGCAGCCAGCGAAAAACAGGGAGGATTCAATGTTGTTGTTTACAAGCGAAGAAACCGAGTCCTAGATATGAATTCCTGTTCCCGTTCTCAATTCCAATTGCTTGGGAGTCGTGGGCGGCAGTTTCACTTAATTCGCTGATTCTCAAGATTGTGTCCCCGAATAAGGCACTGGCGTTCAGTTGATTGCATCGATGTGTGGGAGACGGAATGGTGCCCGGGATGCAGTCCAGTAAACTGTTTCCTGCTGGCGGATGTGATATGGATAGGGAGCTCGCACGATTGTGCCCTTTCGCTCGCTCCTAGTTAAGTGCAGGATGTACGTATGATGAGGATGAGTTGTGTGTGGTTTTCTTGTTTCCCTATGTTGAACTATTTTCTGCAGTTGCCGTTGCGTCGCACTACTTTCGGGTCAACTACTCGAAAACGCTTTCAGCTACTTAGAATTTTGGCCTTGCAAGACAGAAAGCTCCAAGTCGCGTTTCGCGAGGGATTCCGCGAATCGTTCACTGCCAAAACAAACCAAACCAAATGGAAAACAAGAAACCGGTCGAAATGGTCGGGTTGGTCGGAGTTGATGTTCAAGTCCTTTGGCCTTTCAATGGAACCACGGAAGCGCGGAATACGCTGATTGCTTGTAGTCACGTAGGTCAGATCACCTCTCTTGCGGGGCGGGTTCAAAACTGTCGACCGCCAGGGAAGAACTGAAGTGTGGAAGACCGTAAAGCAGCGAGTAATTTCACCACCAGCCAAACTATCGTTGGGGCTGTGGGCGCGGGTGTTGACTAGCTCCCACACTATAGGCGTGCGCTTTCGTTCGCGATGCGAGCTTGCGAACTGTACTATATGTGCGAATTGCGCGTTCGTTCAGTAAGTTGTATTGAGATTTTTGAATTTTCCGATTACCAGTGGAAAATCCAACATCAATTGGAATCGTCTTGGAAACACTTTCGCCAAGCAGCGGACCGCCGATCTCCCTCTTCGTATCTCGCGAGCTGAACTCCTATGTGCCTGTACCGTATCCTCAGCACAATTGATTGCATCAGCATAGGGGGTCGAAGTTTTTCAAATTCTGGATGGACATGCGCTAAACAAATTAAACACAGGCAAGAAATAAAACTGCCAATCGAATATCGGGCACAACTTCTCAAACGTGTGTTGCCTGTTTAGTGCGTTTAGGACTAGCGGTTTTGGTCGGTAGCTTGGAAGATTTGTTCGGGGATGGAGGAAGTGACGTAACTACTGGAAGTTCCAAAGTCGAAGGTTCCTACTTCACAAACGTTCCTTGCCGTTCAAGTATCGTCGTGGATGTATTTTCCTGAAGATCTTTAGAACCAGACACTACAGAAGTCTTTGGAATTTTGAGCGTGGGTGTCACACGCTTGTTGAACAGATTCTTTTGAGCCAACACACTTTTCTTCGTAGCTGTATTATTCACAAATCCTGGCTTTACTAAGCGACTCTTGCTTCCCGTATCCTTACTTTTATTCGCTATTTCAGACTTGTTAATGTGTTTTTGACGTTTGCCTTTTGGGAGCTGTTTTAGATGAAAAGTTCTTCTTTAAATCTGGCCTAGTTTTACCTGATAGATTAGCTCGGACCGTTGTATTTCCTATTTGAGACTTAGGAGATGTAGTACGAGAGCTGTTTCCAGACAAAGCACTACGTTTGTATGGAGAAACGTAGGCAGGTTTCTTTCCTCCACGAACGCTTTTCACTTCAGTCTCTGGAACGTTGCCACTTTCTACACCACTATCATCGGTTGGTGGTTGTTGTTGCGAGAAATCATCTGTGGTATGATTTAAATTTTGATCACAAGATTCTGTTTCCGAATTTTGGTCAAATTCTATGCTATTAAAATCCCTCTTTGTTCGATGTGCCTCCTCGTCCATCCATTTGGCGCGATAACCTCCCCTTTTTTCCCTCCGACACCTGTCAAAATATCCCATCGTCCCAGACCAATCTTAAATTGTTCCAGTTCAATCTGAAATTGTTCTAGTCCAATCTCAAATTGTTCCAGTTCAATCTGAAATTGTTCTAGTACAATCTCAAATTGTTCCAGTTCAATCTGAAATTGTTCTAGTACAATCTCAAATTGTTCCAGTTCAATCTGAATTTGTTCCAGTACAATCTCAAATTGTTCCAGTTCAATCTGAAATTGTTCCAGTACAATCTCAAATTGTTCCAGTTCAATCTGAAATTGTTCCAGTACAATCTCAAATTGTTCCAGTTCAATCTGAAATTGTTCCAGTACAATCTCAAATTGCTCCAGTTCAATCTGAAATTGTCTGTTTAGTTGATCTGGGACATTTTATGCCTGAATTTCCTTTAACCCTTAACTGCTTGCTTACTACAGGTCATCTATCGAAACAGGTTGCCGCGAATGCGCAAAGACATGCACTACATCACATCACTAGTAATAAACTTCACACCACCATCCACATGTTTCAAATATATATACATAGACATCATGATATTGCCACTATCTGAAGAGCACTGCTACTGCCTCACGTGCATTGATCGTTTCACTCACTTGCCAGAAGCTTTCCCCATGCTGGAACAGGAAGCATACACCGTGTCTTGCACATCTTCTGCACGATGGATGTATCGGGTATGGTACGCTACTGAGATCTACCAGCAACTAAGGCCGACAGTTCAAATCTGACTTTTTTTGGTCACTAAGCCAATTGATGGATGCAACTTACTTTCACACAACGGCATACCATCACTCTTCGAATGAGATGGTCGAACGCTTGCATAAGCAGCTAAAATCTGCAATACAATGGCACGAACATGACCTTTGGACACACATTTTACTCACAGTTTTACTGGGCATCTGATCGACATGGAAGAAAGACTTGCAAACTATGGCAACGGAACTTGTTTAGAAGAGAATCTACCAAGCCAGTTCCTCACCCCAGCAACAACAAACATAAACTACACAGCAGCCTTCCTCAAAGAATTGCAGCAACAAATGCAATGACTCAGCCTAGCAGTGCCAAAATGACAAGGCTATAACAATACGTATTTTTTTAAAGATTTGGCAAGAACAAAGTAGATATTTGTACGACACGATGCCGTTCAAGACTTGCTGCCATGTATGCCATACATCAAAATCAGCCGAACGGACAAATTCATAAAAGACGAACGACACAAAGAATGCAACAACCGAAACCATATTTGAACATTCGCAAGAGCTCACCACTTTAAAAGCTGCAGATAAGAAACAAGAAACAAGAAAAGCACCCTTATGAAGAACAAGTATCACAACCACAGTTGCCACGATGATTGACAAGCATGCTCGGATAATCAACAGATACCAGGCGGAATATTAACAGCCACCAATGTATCATGGCGACTGCACATATGGTGCATTACTAGCAAGGGGGTACTGTGACAATCACACCAGAAAAACGACTATGATGTAGCGGCGTCCTCTACAAGTTAAAAAAGCATTATTTTGTCTCCCGATCAGCTCACGTCAATTGACGCAAAAGCGTTGGTGCAACAAACAGCATGCTAAGTATTGTCGATGTTATACTCACTATGTAGAGACGTACAAGTAATCAAAATTATGATACTTAAAAGCGTTGTTTTTGGGGATACAAAGAGCGAATAGATAGAACTATGAATCTTTTATTTCCTCCCAATCGGTAGCTACACTAGTAATAACGGATATAAAAAACATGACATTGATAAATTTATTACACGCTACGTATAAAAACAGAAAAGCCAACTGACTGAAATACACAAGAACGATCAGCAGTGTATTTGTTTAACATACGTAGGTAAAAAGACATGAAAACTCTCAAAATTCCTTAGGAAATACAAACTGCATTCAAAACTAACAACAACATTCAAAACAACCTGAAATCAAAACTGAATGACACACCAGTATAGGAGAATAGCGGCATATACAAACTGACATGGAAGGACTGCAACATGGTATACATAAGAACAACATGGGAACTAAGGATAAGAAACAAACAGTACCTATCATCTTTCCCACTCAACAAGGCATACTTCAACTACGTAACGCCTACAAAACCACCACACGCTATGACGAACTCTATGATATTGTTACAAAAAGCACAGTACCAACGCTTGAAATCTAGAAAGACTGAAAGAATATAAACATAGAAAGACTGATGGTAATATAATCAACGAATAACATACAACGAATTCCGATGCAATTTTTTCAGTACTAAACCACACCCTTCAACAGGAACGGATTCAAGTCGAACAAGAACAAAAAACAACAATTAATTTCTCCGATAACCCCCTACCTGACCTAACATAAGGCCTAACTGCTTAATCCACGCTATACCTATGTACTACCATTTCCTTCCACACATCCTTTAGACATTAGAGATGACTCAAGAGAGTCGAAACGCGTCTGCTTACAAAAATAAGCAAGGCCCGACGGCTTTTCGAGATAAAAAGATAAACTTGTTTGTGCTTTAATGTCTCAAGTATTCTCCTTTAATTTCATTCAAAATTTAAAATTGAATTCAATTTTTATTACGTCGGGATTCAATTAAACTTCTCTCATTTTAACTTGATCGTGCCGCGTCCTTCAGACCGAACAAATAAGAAAAACAAATCTGAGTGTTATGAGATAATACAAAGTTCACTATAAAATTCAACTTAAATTCAATTCTCTGCCTTTTTCCAATTTCTCATAATGAGCAAGACCCCCAACAACAACCATACGCGGTGGCAACTGAGGAAAAACAAAAATATAATAGGAAAAGTTGTCGTCGAATCAAATAGCACCATCACTTTCCAATTCTTCAAGGATTCACTGTTATGAAAGTCCAAGTTTGAAGTGTATAAAATTAGGGCGCGGGGAATGTTCTTGAGTGGAGTTTCCCTGAATTTCCTTCCATTCCGCCAAAAAATGTATTTTCCGTAGCGGAAATAAGAAAAATAATAAAGCGCATACAAACTTCCTCTTCCAGATACGAGTATACCTGAGCCGTGTACATGTTTGCACAGATATTTTGTTCGTAGTTTGTTTGGTTTTAGAACACGGTCCAGCTCCTGCGAAAACATCCAGTGTAGCAGAAAAGTGCAAGTACGAGTATGTGTTGCTCTGGTACACAGGATTCGAGGAAGGATCTAAGAACTAAGCCAATGGTTGTGTTGTTGCTTCCTTGTCGTTGCCGTCACCATTACCGTCCCTGTCGTCATCCTTGTCATCATTGCCGCCGCAGTCGTCTCGCTTCTCTCGCTGCGCTCTTCCTATTACCAAATAATGGTGTTCATTAAAAGTTCTCAACTTAAAAGTTTTCAGTATCCGGCGTTTTGGAGAGGATTTCTTGTTTGTCCGGGTTGAAAGAAGGAGATCGCATTACTAAATCTCAAAAGGGAACACAGAATTTAACTTGATAACTTTAATGAACTGCCGTAGGCTTTTGTTGGTGACGTTAATGCAGGAGCTTTGGTTGGTCCTTGTTGTCTGTGACGGAACGGAAAACATTAAAGCAAAGTAAGTCGGATAGGTGAAAACTTGAGTGCATGCGGAAATTTTTGGTCGACAGAATTAGCATTCGCAGAAAACCATGCAAGCGCATCTTACGAATAAATCTTATTAAGATCCTTTCTAGGGAATTCAAGAGCTTAATCTTAGATGGCTTCACCGTAGAAATTCGACAAACTTAAACGTTGTTTTAAGAAATCTTTCTTTGAAAAAGGAGAACTAAAGTGGTTAGTGTCTCAAATGTGATCGGTTAAAACCAACGTCTTTAACTGCAGTCAATATTGTTACTGAAAAGTATTGTTACGTGCTTTAGGTGCATAGTCTTTGATTTTTAAATTTCAAGAAAACGAAAGACTGCTTTTTTGATTGAAATTAAAATCAGACTCACTTTTTGATCACTTTTTGCACCAAACATCAATTTGAGGGGGTTCAACTTACTTGTCTCAAACTTCTAAAGAAATGGTAAACTTCTTGTATCTACTTTTATGCAGTAGAATAATGACACTACAGATTGGCGAAAAAGTTTCACGGCTTAGTATTTTTTGCACAAAATTTGAATGCAAAGGTATTGTCGTGATATAATTTTCTTTAACACTAAGCTGATATTCCCCATCGCAAGTCAAGAAGTAGGAGAGTGCTCCTACCAGAAGGACTTTGTAGCTTTCCTTGGATTTGGAACAAACATTCTGATGACATGAATTATTCATCCAATACTTGTGCAAAAAATCGTCTAATTTATCTTAAACATGCAGAGTTTCTTCGATAAGCACACAACAGCTGCTATTTTGTTGTTCTTCTTCGTAGCGCTACAGCCCCTCTTGGGTCTTCGCTTCCTGCAACAAGCACCTGCAACTGTCTCGGTCCATTGACCGAAGGACGAGCAGGAAGGAACTGTCTTCGACGACTGAGTCAGACAAGCATTTCCTATGTTCCTCCACTGGTCTCCGCCCTTCAGTTCTCCCAATGAATACCTTTTTGGAAATGTGTTGTTTGTCCATACGATTCATATGGTCAGCCTATTGTAGCTTCTGAAGTCTTACAATCGTTGAGACCTGCGGCTGGTAAAAAATTTCATACAGCTCATGGTTGTTTCGAATTCGCCATTGGTCTCCGTCTAGCTTCGCTCCAATTATTTGTTTACAACCCGTCTTTTGAAGGCGTTTAATATTTTAGCGTATGTTTGGGTTAGGGCCCATGTTTCACAACCATAGATTGTCACGTGTTACGGTTTGCAGCCAATACGTTTAATGTTCCAGGAAAGTGAAAACACACTGTCTTAAAAATTAAGTTAAAAGAGTTTATTTACTAAGAATGGACAATAATTAATTTCACTATTTTACAAATCGCACTTTAATTTACTTTTCGCTTGTACTATCAATTCATGTTTCAACTATCCTGAAATATATCACGAAAAACTTTTACTTCATTATCGATCTATATCGTTTTCAATTCACGCTCTTGTCTTATCGTATTTTTACTATATATCCCATTCATTCAGCTCGGCTTTATATAGGGTCTGTAGTCATTCAATCCATTTCTTGTATATTGGCGAATGTTCTGACGAGGACTACCTGATATATTCGAGAAATTCTGAATACACACAGTGGCGTCACTTACTTACTTTCAGTCTGATGTCTCGCACCTGTTTTACACCGACGACCTCAAACTGTATCACTGTATACAATCCTTATCCGATGTATCTTTTCTTCAATCTAAGTTAGCAGCTCTCTGTTATAGAAGCCAACTTGCTCTTAATATAGAAAAATGCCAGATAATAAGTTTTCAAGAAAAAAGAACGGTATCTTACATGATTATGATATTAATAACACACGTTTGAAAAGAGTCGAGAGAGTTGTCGACCTTGGCATAGTCTTAGATACTAAACTCCACTTTAACCTCCATTATGATGAAATCCTGAGCAAGGCTTATAAAATGCTAGGTTTCATTAAACGTAGAGCAAAAGAGTTCAGAAATATCTGGGCTACAAAATCTCTGTACACCTCACTTGTCCGTCCACTTCTTGAATACGGCTGCACAGTCTGGGACCCCATATTCGACATTCATAGTCGCAGATTAGAGTCAGTGCAAAAACAGTTTTTGCTCTTCGCCCTTAGATCCTTGTATGATCCTACTTCCTTCCACAATCTTCCATCTTATGATGTTCGACTTCACATAATCAACCTGACTACACTGGCCTCTAGGAGAGTTGCATTGTCCGCTTGCTTGCCCTTTGATGTAATAAGAGGCAACATTCAAACTACATCCTTGTCAGACAAAATACACTTAAACGATCCTATAAGAGCCACAAGACACACACCAATGCCAACCGTGCGTATGCACCACACGAACTATGCTAGCAATGAGCCGATTAACAGATGCTGTAAAGCATTCAACAGGTTTAGCGTTCATTACTCCCCAACCATCTCCAAATCCAATTTTAAGAACCAAATCTTAAATGCCCTCACTGCCGCTATTTCATAAATGTTTAAATTAAGTTTGTATTTTTTGTATTGTATTTTTTGTAATTACGCCTTGCTTGGTGAAATAAATAAATAAATAAATAAATAGATATTGATCATGGACCTACTTGGTCCATTCTTGTACTTTCGAGTACACGCTTTTGACGTCATTTGTTTACTTTCCTTGGTTGCTTCTTTTCAATCAATGTTGATCATGATGTTTTTAACAGTTGCAACAACAATTGCGACATTAGTTCTCAAGATTGTGTGGACATGTAACAGTATCATCATCATCTATGCCGCAGCAGCCCAAGCTGGCCCTTGGCTTGCAGAACTTATCTCCTCCAATCATCATGGTTCTGCTTCTCTTTTTCTTTGTGGTTGGAAGGTGAATGTCATTCATGCACAGAGTATAGGACTGCTCACAAGAAGGTGACTGAACTACCCACGAAACATCTCCCCTGTCAAACTGAGATTCCCGCCTTGAACCATTTGACACATTACTTCGGGCCAGGTCTCGTTTTGTTACGCCGTGAGGCGCCTTCAAGCTGGGTGATTCCTCCTTTTGCGGGAGGGGAGAAAGGAAGAGGTAGTATCAGACAAGCGATTGCCCAGCCCCAGCACACCCGGCTATTGAGAGTGCTTTTTATCTTTTGCGACTGCCCGAGCATAATGTGCCACCTGGTTCCATTTGTCAACCGATTCGAACATCATCGCGACTATATAATCTCATCTCCCGGTAGAGGTCCCTTCGCAGCCTACTCCATTTTTGCACGCAAAATATACGTGACAGGAATTATCTTCCTGTCTTAGGCAAAACCGACAATCGGGGTACCGTGACTTACCAATCTCGTGCAGGTGAGACTGAAAACACTCATGCCCACTCAAAAGCTAAGTCAGGTAGAAGTCAGTCTCTCAGTTCGATTTAGCCAGGGTCTCACATCCGGGATAAAGCGCGCAGTCCACCTTCGTGTAATTTACTCAAGACTGCTGCCAATCGTAGAGCGAGCGCTGTCTCTCCTCGCAGACGACCATCTCCCTTTCGTCCTCGTTTCGATGCAGGTAAACAGTGGGCAAGGAGGCAACACGTATCACGCCTGCAATAATTCTCACTGCTGAGTCAGAGACTGTCAGATACGAGGCTGCAATCCTCAGTACTCCTCTTCTCTGTACCTTTGCCAAACGTTTTCGATATATCTCCTTGCTGAGAGCGTCCCCAATATTTCTGCTCGATACAGTAGCACTGACCCTAAGCACTCATCAAGAGGCATCTTCTTGATGAGCTGGTTCCCCCTACGTTGACCATAAGTCGAATCAGCGTTAGTACTCCCAAAGCAGCCTTCTCAGCCGTTGCCCTGATTTGCTCAGAAAACCTCATCTTCGAGTCGATCAGTACCCCCGGGTACTTCACCGCTGACTTCGATTCGATTAGTATGCCTTCCATGCTGATCATCCTTAGTGTAGGGGTTCTCTTTTGTATGAAGATGACCACTTCACTTTTCTCCAGTGCTAAACTGTCCCCACGAACAGTTATCCAGTCTCTCACTTGGCACATTAGAATACCTAGCCTAAGTTGCGCTTGTTCAGCGGTGCGTTCAGTGACCAGAGCCGCAACATCATCCACATAGCGAATGAAGACTGGCATCTCCAGTCTTAGTGGCCCGTCAAAAGCCATGTTTTTCAGGTCTGGACCAAAGATAGAATCCTGAGCAACACAGAATGTAACTTCCTTCCTTCGTTGGCCCTGTGTCGTGTCATAGAGCAGGCTTCGGTCCTTCAGATAGTCCCTCAAAAGCCACATTACATATTCTGGTGCTTAAAAGGGTTTTTCAGCATATCCAGAATATCTACCCATCTAGCGGAGTTGAAGGCGTCCCTGACGTCGAGTGTCACCAACAGGACGATTTGTTGCTTGGTGTGGCTACATGCCTCTGCCTTTTGGACCGTACTTACCACCTCTGCAACCGCATCAATGGTAGAACGTCCTACTCTAAAGCTGCACTGCGGAGGAGATAGGCCCCCAGCAGCACGAATAGTGTCAGTGAGTCTTCCCTTGATGAGTTTCTCTAGCACTTTCCCAGCCGTGTCTAGCATGCATAACGGGCGGTATGCAGACGATGATCCGGGATTTCCCTTCCCCTTGCAAATCAGCTCGAGTCTTGCCACCTCCCATCGTACTGGAAAAACTGCGACTCATAGCGTTGAATATGCTGAGCAACAAGTCAAGACGATGGTGATAGACCTGTTATGAAACTTCAGCTGGAACACCATCTGGACCTGGAGCCCTCCTCGCTTTCAGTGAAAGGACTTGCCTCTTCTAGTTCCGGCTGTGTGAAGAGTGGAAACTCGATTGCTGTTTCACCATGGATGGTGTCAGCACGGACGGGATGGGAGGGGAAGAGTCCCCGCACTATCTCGTCCATCTTTTTCGCACCATGTATGCAAGGTTTCCGTAGGGCACCAAGCTTCCGTATGACTAGCTTTAGCCAAGGCCCCACGGATCCTTGTTCACATTGTCCACTAGATCTCGCCACCAGTGAGCCTTGCTGTTGGTGATCAATTCACGAAGGCATTTCCTGGCCAACTTATGTGTTGATAACCAGTTGCATGGCTTGTCACAGTTTCATGTCCACTGAGCCTCACGCCGAAACTTGTGATACTCGCTTCGCTTTTCACCGATTTCATTCGATCCTCAGTACACTGGGAACTTGCCGTGTTGGGGTTTTCGACGTGGCATAGGAGCACTGCAAGTAGTTGTGATGATGGTCATAGTTGAGTTCACCACGTCTTGAGCTGCCAATTATACCCTGCAAATCACCCTGCAGCATGTAGTGCTATGCAGGTATAAAATTGTCCGTACACGACTGCAGCGATGGTCTGCTGCCCCAGCGGAAGAGGATGTTAAGACCCACTGAGATTGGCCTTGTCTGGGGACGCGTGAATGCGCTGGCAGGCTAGCGTTGCGATGTCCTGGGGCGGGTTCTTTCCCCCCAGCACAAGGACCCACTACAAAAAATATTTCACGTTCACGAATTAGAAAGGGTCTAAAATGCCGATCGACTGATGTCGAGGCCGAGGTAACCTACTGAGGGTTGAAAATTGCTTGTTCAGAGAACAAATTGGGACGATCAAAAACAGACGGGATGACGGAGACCTCGTCATTAACGACGATCCTTATGGCCCACAAATAAGAGGGGACATCCGGATGGATGTGGTGCCCCTCGCACGCTCCCAACCGGATCAAGATCCAAACGTAGATGTGGCCATGTGTTTCCCATCTAAGTGAAAAGCTCATACAAAAGCACTTTGTATGACTCTTTCCCACAAACGAGAAGGACAGACGTAACCAATTTATGTTATAGAGTTATGCGATGAAATCACATAACCCTATATCATAAAAGGGCATGCGAGCGGAAGGCCACTCTACCCGGCATAAATCTGGACACCTTGTAGGGACACCTAGAGACGATGGGCTGTCTGGTGCTCACGATTGATGATACAGCCGGGCATTTTGGGCCCCACGTTGCGCACCATTTTGTAGAAAACGTTGGTATAAGAATGGCCATACAGGACTACAGTGATGGTCTGCCATCTCGGCGGATCTTAACATTCACTTCCGTCGAGGCAGCAGACTATCGCTTCAGTCCTGTATGGACATTCTTATACCTACGTTTACTACAAGCGGGGCACCTACTGCGAGCACCCCGACGAAGCTTTCGACTTATCCTTCCGAAGTTCCCCCCAACTGTAGAAGGCTGAGGGAATGGACGTCGCGTCGGTAGACAACATTATTGGTCTCAAACAGAATGTACTGATTGGTCACTGGCTGAATAGTCCTACAATACTCTCCAATTTTGTATACTCCGTACTAAGGAGCCCGAGCCGAATGTTATGTCAAGTATGGTTCCTTCATACCCAATTAGGCGAAAAGTTGGCATATTTCCAGTATTACCATACTGGTCTCCATTTCTAGGATTTGTTTTCCCCGCGGAATTGTTTGAGGTATGCCCCATTCGATTGCTTTAGCGTTGGATTCTCCCCTAACGAGCATGTTGCCGTCTGCGTTCTAGACAGCACTCCCCAAAACATTAAGCTTGACTTTGAAAGATGATATCGATTCGTTCGGTGTTAGGTGCATACTGAAGAAGGTGGTCACTGAGCACCGAACTTACACGAAACCATCCCTTCGTCGAAAGCTCGACATCAGGAAATCCCTATTACGGTCCCAGACAGCGGCAGTGCCAGTTTCATTATGATACCATGATGCCAAACTTTCATCATCGTGTCGCTCACTCGGCAGCATAATGTCAGCTTTTATGTTATGTTAGATTTTCGGCGTACGGGCGCGGTGTAGGTTTAGCTGCAGAATGTGGGTCAGCATAGTTCCAATTTGGCCTTGGCCAGGGCTTCCTGAAAAACCCGATATTTTCCTGATCCCAAGACGTCCCAAAATCTGGTCTTGGATCAGCATCCTTACAAAGATACAGTGGGCTTCCTTTGTACACTCTTTTCTTTTAAGTCCTATTCCACCACATTTGTAACATAGGGAACTCCTGTCGGTTCCTTTGCATACTTGTGCGGTGTGATCATAACCAAGGCATTTGAAGCTTTGAAGCGGCGCTGCTCTTCATTGTATCCTGCAGTCAACCCACCTTATATTTACTTTGCCTTCATTGAGAAATTGTTCGGCGTCCTTTTCGGTCGTCAACGATGGCCATACATTGTCCCCTTTGATTTTTTGGTGTCAGCCTCGCTTCGATCCTGCCCACGCTATAGTTGCGGTTTTGCCGAATACTTTCTTTACTGTATCGCAGAATGCTTCCCTATTGTCGGCCTCAGCTCCAAATTCGACCAGTATGTGGCCCGACCGGGTTGTTCGTACTGCTTCAATGGCAATGTTGGTATCTTTTGGGCCTTACAGTTCCCCTGATATCCCGCAGCACCCCTTGGGGCTTTACGACTAGTGCTTGCTGCCGGGATCTTTGTGGGGACTTTTTTCTCTCCTGTTTCGCATAAGCTATTTTTTCTTGTTGGGTGTCCTTTGGAACTTTTTTTAAAGGAGTTTATTTGAGGCTTTCTTCGCTCCTTTTGTCAGCATTTTCCAAAACCCCTGATCTGGCATTCTGTGCCCATCATGTGCCTCGTCCTTCCTTCTTTCATCCCGATCTTCTTTGATTGGGCTAGACGCCCTTCTTTTATTGATGTTTTCACGACCTTGTCCGCCAGTTGTTAACTCCCAACAAAGATCTACTGTCAGCTTCTACAGTGTCGAGTCCTTGATCTTCCCACTTGTTGCCTACCTTGTGCTCTACGCGTTAATGTTCTTTTGGGTAGCCAGTTCTCTGGCATTTTCTAGACATGGCCCTCACATTGCAATTGGCGTAACTTTACGCAAGAAGAAACAGACGGATCGTCAAAAAGTTCATATAACTCATCGTTGTAACGAAGTCTCCATTCTCATCCTTGTTTCACTGGGCCATATATTTTTTGGAGCAATTTGCGTTCAAGTATGTCCACTGCCTTTTCGGATTCGCTGGTAAAGATTCATGTTTCACATCCATACAAGTATAGTAAATGCGGAGCTTATTTTGCCTGTTTACCACTCTAGACATTAAAATGGGAAGCAGATAGTAAAAGGCTTTATTAACAGCATTTATGCGGTGTCTAATCTCGTCCTTTTTGCACTTTTTCTATTTAGATTGGCCCCAAAGTAGATAAAGTTATCCACACTTTCAAGATTGTAGTCGCCCACGGGCAGGTTTTGTCAAATTGGAGTTTCCTTAGCCATTGGAGTAATGAGTTTAGTTTAAGTTTCATCAACCCGCAGGCTACTTTGGTTTGCTTCAGATTCAAGGCTCAGAAATGCTCCGTTGGCAGCTAAGATTGAACGTGCCATAATATTGACGTCATTAGCATATGCTACCAATTGTGTAGACTTGAATATTAGTGTATCCGAGGTTTCAGCAGATCTTTCTGATGACGTGTTACAGTACAATATTGACGAGCATCGGGGGAAGTCCATCCTGTTGTTTCAAGCCTGATTCTGTTATAAAACTATCCTTTAGTTCGCTGTTTACCTTGACCTGAGACTCTGTGTCTAGTATCGAGATCTTGACCATTTGGACTGGTTTCATTTGGACGCCAAAGTCAAGCACTATTTTGTACAGTACGAAGCAATAAAATCCCACTGTAGAGTCAAAATTGTTCTTATAGATTTAAAAAAAATTGATGTAAAAGGGTGAAATGATCAATTTAAAGTTTAAGAAAGACTCTGTGTTTAGCATCGTGACCTTGACCATGTGGACTTGTTTCGTTGGGATGCCAAAGTCAGGCATTATTTTGTACAACGCATTTCTGTCGACACTTTTGTATGATTTCTTGAAGTCTACAATGAGTTGGTGCACATCGATGTTATATTCCCAGCACTTTTTGAGTACCCGTTTTACTGAGAGTATTTGGTCTATTGGAGACCATCTAATTTGAAAGCCTCCCTGATACTCTCCTATAATACTTTCATTGTACTGTTGCGAGCGAACACATAAAACATGCTCAGATATATTCCCGCTTCATAACTGCAATAGTAGCGAGCAAACAACACCTTTGTACTCGCACTCCGCCAGTGAAAATTAGCCATAGAAACACATGCGCAAGTAAATAAGCGAGCAGTTAAGTAAACGAGAAAGTTCAACCCGCAATGATATCTACATCATGAACGAACGGGGTGCTTCGAAGTGAGGTAAGCGGAGAGGAAAACCGAAAGTTCCGGCATAAACACTCTTTCGCTCAATGTTCCCAGTTTCACTATTTCACCGGGAGCGATCGTGGGAAAACCGAAAGTTCTGGCTAAAACACTCTTTCGCGCAATGTTCCCAGTTTCGCTATTTCACCACGAGCAATCGTGGGAAAATCGAAAGTTCTGGCTAAAACACTCTTTCGCTCAATGTCCCACGTTTCGCTATTTCACCTCAGGAGATCGTGAGAAAGCCGAAAACTTAAGCTGAAAGCACTCTTTCGAAGTCGAAAGCTTAAGCGAAAAACACTCTTTCGCTCAAATTCCCCAGTTTCGCATATTCACCAGCCGAGCAAGCGAGACGAAGCGGGGAGGAAAAACGTTCGTGGAACGAGAGCGCACGTGTTTGGCTACTCAGCAAATTTTAAGAGAATTTAGGTTGAAAGAACAGTATTTAAAGTTCTTGAGCGAGGTGGAAAAACCGAATGTGCAACGACGCTCATCACAGTGAATATAAACACATACTTGGAAATAACAAGCAAATGGTGAGGTGTTGGCATTACTAGCCGTGTTCCTCCAGGCTTATTAGCGTAACCGCTGCTGGCCACCATTGCTAATCTTCCCTATCATTTCAGGCGTCCCAGAAACGACACCGTGGCAAAGCAGCCGACGCAGCAGCGAGCAGCACAAGGACTCCGGTAGTAAGGATTAGCAGCGTCTGCGTGCCGCTCTATCCCCTGTCGGCCAGTGGTACCAGGCAGTTAGACAAATCAACCCGTCCACAGCAGGCTCCCACTCGGAGTTTGGAGCAGGTACTCAAGGAAGAGCCCCGAGCCGGCCCCCGTCCCATTAGCAAGGACGAATATTTGCGGAGATTGAAGGCGCCCCTGGACACCACCGACAACACCACCAAACAGAGGCGTCCACGAGGAGGTCGGCGGGAGCGTCAACGGCACGAGCTGTACGAGCTGAGGCAGTTAGCTCGCTTAGCCATCACACCCACGGAGCGGGCCTTCTTTCGTCGTCAAGCACGAGAAGTGCGCCGAGGGATTCGACAGGAGATTGCGACCCGGCATCGCACTGCGGCACGTTCCCATCCTCCAACCACGGACGATATTGCAGTTACACGCCGAGAATCAATTAAGGAAAAAAAAAAGAAGAAAATAAAGAATAATCACTAAACAACTCTTGTGTATTAATTCCAAGGAGGTTCATTTAGTCCCTTTACAGGTGCGTAGGTGAGTGCAGGAGAGACCAGTACCTTTACTACATCGTGGATTTGGCTTTTGGGAAGTATAGTTTGCATTATATAGGAGCTGCCATCCACCGTTCCCCATTCCCGCTTGAGTACGCCACCCTCCACCTAAAAGGAGTTCCATTGTGCCCAATAACTTTTCAAGTTGGCACCAAGCATCGAAACGTCTTTCCACTCAGTTCGCCTAGTTGTCTTCTTCCATACGAGCAATGGTCCGATGTCCTCATCGGCTAACTGGGCATTTCGAAATCTCCTGCGCTGACCAACCTGCATTGAATTCGGCCGTCATCACTTGCAGATCAATGGTCGGCTCCTTGTCCTCAATCCGTCGGCAATGCTTGCAGTTAGATGGACATAGACGACGAGATAGGGCGTCAGCATTTCCATGAACTCCGCCCTTCCGATGAACAATTTTGTAGTCGTATGAATTTCACTTATTTACATATCGCATTTAAATCTAATTTTTACTGTCTATCAACTTTATATTTCAACTTTCTTAACTATCAACGAAAATCACTTCACTATTATTCAATCAATATCCCCTTTACTTCACGTTCCACTCTATCGCAGTTTTACTATCGCGGTTTTACTATTCCTCCCATTCATTCAGCTCGGCTTTATATAGGGTCTCTAGTTATTCAATCCATTTCTCGTATATTGGCAAACTACGTGGAAGATTCGAGCAATCCTGAATGGCCGCAGTGACGTCACTTTCAGATGTTGGTCATGCTTGGTCGATTCTTGTGCTTTCGAGTACATTCGTTTGTTGATCATGAGATCATTGATAGTTGCAAAAACAATTGCGACAGCAGCTTGCAGAATTATTTGCACATGTAACAATAGTACGTCTTAGATACAGATACATTTGATTTTTCAACAAATAAAAAAGAAAAAAAAAAGATGCAAAGTAGTATTATGTATGAAAGAAATAGAAAAGAATATGAACTGCTAGGCTAACCCAGTCTTTTCTCTCCAGCAAAACCGTTGTTTTCTAGCAGGATAATATCGGCGAACGGTGAGTGTGCCACCGAGAGGGTTAGATTCCGTAATCCGCGAATGGTCGGTTTCACGTTGCGGTCGGCACGCGGTGCCATAGTTTGTGTTTGCGTGTTTTTATTAGCGTAGATTTTTCCGGTTTTGCATTCGAGTAGTGTATTTTGGGCAACGCGTTGGTGATATTCGGGAGCACGTATGTTTTTTTAGAAGTTGGTTTTGTTCTCTTTCTTCAGGATGAAGAGATGTAATTTAGAATAGAGTCAATTTAGAATGGAGTCGGGTATGTGAACCGGTGGCTGAGTTTTTGTATTTAGGACTTGGTCTGCTCACGTAAGACTCGCGACCGAAACTCCTCTCCAAACTAGCTAGCTAGCCAGCAGCCACCTCAGAGTAGACTAAGAGTGTCTGGATTTGTTGACCTGATGGGTACAGTCCGTTGTTACGTTCTAAGACTTCACGTCTAGAACCGATGAGAGGTCGGCTCAGATTTCCTTCGGAAAATCTCGAACGTTCGAGACGTGTTATATATCATTACAAGATCCTCTCAAGTCCCGCTCGCGTTAATCAGGCTCGGTCTATCGTACTTTAGTATTACATCCCTTCGGTAGGTTACCTCGGCCTCGACACCGTCGAACCGCGAGTTTATCTTTTATTTAATGGGCGTAATTTTTTTGTAGTGGGCTTTTGTGCTGGGGAAATATTAGCCTCTCAGCGCATTCACGCATCCTCAGACAAGGCCAATTCCGACGAGCATTAATATCTTCACTCGCCGAGGCAGCAGACCATCGATGCAGTCCTATACGGACATTTAAGACTCTATAATCACTACGAACTGCACACAGCCGTTCATTAACTGCCCTAAAATCAATAACGTGCGATTTAAATTCTTCTTCTTCTTCTTCTTAGCACTACAGCCCCTTTCAGGCCTTCGCTTCCTGCAAACAGCGCCTCCAACTGTCTCGGTCCGTTGACCGCGTCTTCCAATTCCAAAATCCGAGCAGCGATGAACTGTCTTCGTCGACCAAGTCAGACCAGCGTTTCCTCGGTTTCCCACTGGCCGCTGGCCTTCAGTTCTACCAACGAATACCTTCTTAGGTAACCGTTGTTCGTCCATACGATGCATGTGTCCAGCCCATTGCAGCTTCCGCAGTCTTACAGTCGTTGAGACCTCCGGTTCGTCAAAAATTTCATACAGCTCATGGTTGTATCGAATTCGCCATTGGTCCCCGTCTAGCTTCGCTCCAATTATTCGCCTCAGGACCCATCGCTCAAAGGCGTTCAATATATTTGCGGATGCTTGGGTTAGGGTCCATGTTTCACACCCATAGCGTAACACAGGTCTTATCACAGATCTGTATACTTGGAGCTTTGTTTTCCTGTGTATGCAGCTGATCTTCAAGATCGTCAAGACTGAATAAAATATTTTATTTGCGAACTGTATTCTTCGGCGTATTTCGTCTCTTTCATTGCCCGTTTTCGTTATTTTGGCGCCTAAGCACACAAATTTGCCAACATTTTCGAGATTGTATTCGCCAAGTGTGATATTTTGTGTATTTGGGGTATTTTTCCTCCACTGCGTCATGAGCTTTGTTTTATTTTCGTTGATTTGTAGCCCTACTAGTTTTGCTTCGCTGTCGAGTTTCAGGAAGAGTTCTTTGGCAGTTGCTAGTGACCGTGACAGAATGTTGATGTCGTCCGCATAGGCCACTACTTGGCTCGACTTGTATAGTAATGTATCTCGCTACTCCAGAGCCAAATTGAATAACAATGGGCCCAGCCCATCTCCCTGCTTTAGTCCGATATTTGTGTCAAAGGCATCGGCGAGTTGGTTATTGATGCGGACTTGGGAGGTTGTCGACGTCATTGTTATTTTGGTAAGACGGACTAATTTGGCTGGGATGCCAAAACCAAGCATTATTTGGTACAGTACGTTACGATCAATACTGTCGTATGCTTGCTTGAAGTCACCGAAAATTTGTTGTACGTCTATGTTGAATTCCCAGCATTTTTCAAGTACCCGCTTGACTGTGAACAGTTGGTCTGTTGTTGATCTACGTGCCCTAAAACCACCTTGATACTCCCCAATAAAATTGTTGGCGTATGATCCAATTTTATTTGCTAAGATTTTAGAAAATATTTTATACGCCGTCAATTTTCACGATCTATGCGGCCAAAAATATTTTTTCACTTTTATCATTTATATTCGGTTTTTATCATTTCTATGCAATATTATATGTCTGATTAATGAATTTTTTTTTGTTTAAACACCAGTTTTTTTTGGTAAAATGTAAATAAAAAAAATTGGAATAAAAAAAAATCGTCCTCGGATTCCATAAATAAAAAACACTGATATTCAAAAGGAATGTAGGATATATTTTATTTTTAAGTTGAGTAATACAATTTCCTAGAAAAAACTAATACAAAAAATATGATGATAATGCCTATATATACAGTAATTATATTTTTATTCAAATAAAGAGTCAACTTGCTCGTCATCTAAATCGGGTTCTGAGTAGGGATCTGCCGGCAATAGCATTTCTATTCTTTCGGGACAAAAACCTTTTGATATAGATGTCTTTTTGGGCCTCAGACTGCTTATCAGTGGATCCGAAGTCAATAGTAATCTGTGATAAACATCTAGATTACAGTGTTCTCTAGAAAACTTCCTAGCGAAGTTCTGACGATATAAGCGGAAATGTTTATTACGAGCCTCTGCAGCCTCCTCCGACAATTGACCTATTGGTAGCAAAGCTGTTTCAATGATAGTTGCTCCATGTATTAAAATTTTATGCATAGTCGGTGTCATAGGGTGCCATCCATATAAGTCTATATACAATTTTGCTGTTTCTTCGGCGTACTTTTCGTATTTTTTTGTATCAATTCTATGGCCACTTGCAATAGTCTCTAATATAACTTTTAATCTGTAAATTAATTCGTAGTTTATACCGGTTATGTCTGCCGCCAATTGGGGATTTGCGAAAAATCTTCTACTGGTATTACCATCATTAGTATTTCCAAAATTAGTTTTAGGCATGTCCACCAGTAATCCATTTTCAATCCGAAACCTCTCTTGGATGTGCATTTTTGTTTGTGCTTCTAGTTCTTTCTCTTTGTCAGTCTTCCTCTCTCTATATTTTTTAACAGGTAATTTATATGCCAAATGTAAAACACTTTCAAATAGTCTAATTCTGGCGTGCAATATAGAGAGCCCAAAATTAATACCAGTTGAACTTGACTCCTTTTTATCAATTTTGTTAAAGTCTTTCGATATAGCACCGACTAGTAGACTTGGTTCCGGTTGCAGCGTTAAATATTTTTCCGTCCACCATAGTCATCAGAAAAGAATGGTTAAAAGTGAATTTGATATCGTTCAAATTTATTTCTGTTGCTTTTAGTCCTTTCACGGATTCTTCGACGTAATTTATTTCTTCCTTTGTCACATCAGTTGATTCTTTCAAAAATCGAAATCTTATTGGACGGCAAAATCGTGGGGATGAGGGCGTAGGGTTTTGCCATATTACTTTTTTATTATTCTTTCCACACACTACTTTAAGTGGCACAAATGAGCTCAAAAATAAATTAGCATCTGATTCCATATCATCACCGAATTTTTGTTTGTATTTAGCTTGCTGAGGGCCATCGCAACCCCATTTACAAATTATATTCAAGGAATTTCTCTCTTCTTCCTTAAGAGTTAATAGTACTTCTTGCAAGAAAATTGATAACCGCTTAACGGTATTGTCAACAAGGCTCTGTAAGCTGCTCTCCGCACAGGTGCTCGTGACCCGCAAACATTCCTTTGGAGGATAGCATTCTTGTTTAGCTTGTAACAAAAGGTAATATGGAGGATAAAATGCCTTATTTGTATTTCGGATGATTTCGTACTGACGTCTTGTAAGGTCAGCCTCAACGAACATTGTCAGAGCTAGTAATGGTGTCAAAGGAGTAACACCATCGTTTTTTTCTTTTTCTTCGACTGCTTTATATATTCGTGAGCTCGAGCAGGATCATTTGTTACTTCTTTAAGAATAATCGACGCATCTCTTTTTCCTTGTACTCTTAAGGTTGTTTGTGCAGCGTGGACAATGACGTCACCTTCGACATTTAACCTAATTTCTTCAGTTTTTCGACGCTTAGTTCGTTCACTTGCTTTATCGAAAGTTTTCAAAGGCCGCCCCGGTCGATTCAACAATTTTGAAGGAAGTTCGAAAGTTCCCTCTAGCCAAGACTCGTTGTATTTCAAAAAATCGTCTTCCTTTCTGTGACATTTCATCCACCTTTCCTTTAATTTTGCTTTAAATGAAGAAAATCGGAGTTTTATTGTTTTTAAATCATCATCAGTAGTGCCATAGTTCGATAGTAAGTGATTTTCCAAATAATCGAGACTTGCTTCGAAATTTGGTAAATTTTGGTCTCTCATTATTCCATAAAGGTATCTCCGGGTAACAATTTTCACACCTGATGTGCTGGCAGCTCCTAAAATAGCGAAATACAATGATTATTCAAATAAGAAGAAAAATGGAAATTTTATTGAAAAAAACTTTCTCGTTAATAATGAGCCTCTTTTCATTATCTGCAGCTAATTTTAGTAATATTTACAAAAGGAAGGATGGTACTTCAAAATAAAAATAAAACGAACACGGAGTTTAACGGAGGAATACAACAAATTCACTTACTACTCACTTATTACTCTAAAATTTGTCTAAGAAAACACTCTTTGTTATATACTACGTAATTATATTAAAAAATAATACCTGGGTTATCGAAATCCATCACCTTCACTTCAAAAACTGACACTGGTAAAGAAATATTTATGTTCAAATTTGTGGTTGCTTTAAACACTGTGACCTCGAAGAAGAACGCACTTGTTGACAGTCAAGGTCCAACTACCGCTACACGCTCGGAATGTGGGGGGGATCGTTTTAATGGGTGATTTAGGATTTGCTGAAATGTTTTCTAATCACTGATAATTTGTTTTAAATGGTTACCGTTGGTTTTTAAAATCCAATTTTGGCCGCGTAGATCGTTAAAATTGACCTAGCCGTACAAAGTAGTGATATAATTTTCGCACTGTAGCTTGTCACCTTTTTTGTGGATAGGGAATATAATTGATTGGCTCCACTCTTTCGGCATATGTTCTTGTTGCCAAATGTACTGGATGAGTTTGTGAATAGCTTGGTGAACACTACTGCCACCATATTTGATGAGCTTCACTGGAATCTCATCAATGCCCGGCGCTTTATTATTCTTTTGGGCTTTGATGATGGAACAAACTTCATCCAGAGTTGGTGGGGCCAACTGTGTGCTGGGGAAACAAGGAGGTCCCTCTCCTTTCTCAAACGGGTTTGGGACCGTCTAGGGCGGAGTTCATAGCTGATATCTCAGGAGTTGTTCTTGTTAGGTGAATGATTTTTAAAAAGCAAGCATTTTAGCATTTCCGAGTGAAATTATAATGACAAACACGTTTTGTTCATTTAAAAAAAATAATTTCTGGCAATAGCAATTAAATCCACTAAAATTTAGATTGGTAAAAATATAATCATGCATTCGATGGTACCATGGTAGCAACAACAGCTTTTGCTTAATAAATTAAGAGCGCATGTACTAAGCCCAGCAGGTGATTATAAGATAGGTTGTACAAATAAGCATGGTTTCTGTGTCAAATCATATTTGAAATCAAAATATTTACACTTACACGCCTCATTTCCCTTAAATTCGCAAAGATTCATGTCTATTCATTGTATCTGGTTGAAAGTTTCGATTATTATAATTTATGTCCATCTCCAGTGTGGAAGGGACTGCTGTTATTTGTTGTGTGAGTATTTAAGTTATTTTCCAAAAGTTTGCTCGCCAGCAAAGTTTTTCAATACTTAAACTGAGAAATTTCCATTAGAAACTCCCCAAGAAAGTTTCCTCGCTCAAGTTTCGTCGGCAATGAAAATAATGTTGGCAGCTTTATTACCGCGATGACTACTCAAATTTGTATAGTGCTATAAAGAAAAGCAAGTTTTGATATCTTATCTCTGGTTGACGAAAGGACGAAACATGCTTTCATAGCTGACTGAGAAGGATGGTGACCATTCTTCACTGTGAGTATTCTCTGCTTGCTACTTATACTCTACAAGATACGAACGACTTCATTGTTGTCCTTGTCTGTATTTTGTGGTGCTAATTAATGAGTGAAATTGTTCAAGAATAGCAAATTCAATCGGAGGAGGGGTGAATCCGGGTCGCAAGTCTTGATGATGAAGATCTTAAAAGCCATCTTACCTCATTCTGATTTCTTGAGCATGTTCTTGTGGCCTGCACAAGCAGTAGAAATGACTTTGCTAAAAGTTCGAGTGCTCCTCGTCGCACTGTTACTCGGGATCAACTCAACGCCGGTGCTTATGGTTATTCTGAAATATTGATGCCACACCTTCTTTAATGCCTGCAAACGTCGCACAAGAGCCTCAAACGCAACTACTCATTAGGGCCTGTGCGTCGCTCGAGAACTTCACGAGTTAATCTTGAAGGATATTGCTGACTTATGGCATACTGTCGACAAGTATACATGCGCTTGTAGCCATGTACAGGCACATCCTTGGATGTGTGTATTTATCCACGATTATGATGATAATGGCGGGCCGAAGAGCTTTTACCGGGACGGGAAAATTATGAACAATAATAATAAGCGAAGTAAGTGAGAGTAAATGGCAATGTACTTTAGCTGCTGAGCCCATTATCCCTTTTGTTGTCAAATCCTTGAGTCCCTCAAATGACGACAAGTATGCACATCGTCGCCAAATAAAGGTACGAGCAAAACACCTGACAGCAGCCACTACGGCAGAGTGAGGAGGATTGAAACGGTTGTTCTTATTATGATAGTGGGAGACTAGAGAATGCTCTACAAATGGATTTTAGCCGACAGGTATATGTAAGCGTAATTTAATGCAATCACAGAATATTGTTGTCAATGGAAAAGATCGAATCAAGAGGATGGGATAAGTGACGATGCCGTTGTCATCTCTTCATCGCTTCCATGTCGAACAAAAGAAGTGATATCGAAGCTGATGCTATTGAGATGTGATGTTGATGCTGGAGTTGCTGAGGAGGGCGACAGGAATAAAGAACCCATTTCATCGATGCCTTTTTCTAGGAGGTACACAGATAGGTGGGTAATGATAGCTTTTCCCGGGCAATTTCTTTCTGTTATGTGTCGATATTGTCCATGTTTGTTACGGCTGATACCATTGTTGTATGGCTGTATCGCTGGGTATTATTATGTCCTGACAATACTACAAGCAATAATGTAATTTTTAATGGATTCTCTCGATAAGATTGTTTGCTGGGCTTCATATTGTCAATATCTGGTTTCATATACAATTAGCTTGGATTATAAGACCCGGACAAAAGAAGGCATTTTTTCAGGGATTCGTGTGATTGTCTGCACAAAAGGAGCAAAACGAAAAATAGTCTTGTAGAACTTTGACCGTAGCACTGAGTTCTTTCCTCAAAAATGTTAAAAAGATGACTGATGGCTTCATTTGTATGAATACTAGCGTACAATCTTCCAGATAATTTTTCAATTGTGTATCGATAAAATAATCTAAAGGCCAAACTTTTAGGAGAGAATAAATGAGGGTTCTTGTGAAAGTAACAGACGTTTTGAAATAAAAAATAAACAAAGTGAAAAAAAATAATGTTTATTGTATGCATTTTAGAGGAATACTCTTGGGCTATTTTCCGACATAATCACCATTTAAATTAAGGTATTTGTCATAAAATGATGCAAACTTTTCAAAACCTTCTCTGTAGAAATCTGTCACCTGCGTGTTTAACGACTGGTTTACACTGGCATGCAGTTCAGCATCAGTGTTTGGGCACTTTTACAGTCATTGAAACTGACTACATATGGAGTGGGTGCCACTCGTTGGTAATGCAGACGCCACTCATTGGTAATACAGACGACGCCATCCATTCTAGTTTAAGTCACTCGGGCAGTAGGTCGTTAAAGCTTTTAATGTCCAATAAAGTTTAAACATTTGTAATTTCAAATCATCGGTCTTTTTCTCGGCACTTTCTCCCACCACTTTCTAGTCCGTCGAGCCAAATTCCGTTACAGTGCGCATCAGGGTTCGGCCACATTGCGATTTTCCTGTCGTAACCAGCAATTTTTAGACGCAAATACGAACACACTGCGACAAGATCTCCGAAGGAACTTCAGGCATGCGCAGAACTAAAATGCTCATTTGAAGGTATGTATGTCTTTGCCAGGAACACATGCGCTAACTGATTTCTGCGCTATGCAAGAAACTTCCATGCACGTCAGCGTCAAATGCCCAAATGATGTGCGCCTGCGCGAGTATCATAGAAACTACCTGCTAAAATGGTTTAGGGATGCATCAGACTACGACTTTTTAGTAGTAGCCAGCGATTTGTAGACGCAAATGTGTACACACTACGACAAGATTTGCAAAGGAAGTTCAGGCATGCGCAGAACTAATATGCTCATTTGAAGGTATGTTTTTGCCAGAAACACATGCGCCAACTCATTTGTGCGCTATGGAAGAAACTTCCGTGCACGTCAGCGTCAAATGTCCAAATGATGTGCGCCTGCGCGAGTTTCACAAAAACTACCTACTGAACTGGTTTTAGGAGAAATCGCAAATTCCTGCGACTGCCGACCTGGACAAAATTGTCGAAAATCGCAGTGTGCGGGCTCCCATTTAACCATGTGTAACTTGCGACAGAGGTGCGGCTAAATAGTCGTAGTCTGATGCATCCCTTAAGGAAAAATCGCAAATTCCTGCGACTGCCGACCTGGACGAAATTGTCGAAAATCGCAGTGTGCGGGCTTCCATTTAACCATGTGTAACTTGCGACATAAGTGCGGCTAAATAGTCGTAGTCTGATTCCCTTAACATACACATTTTGCAGTTTAATTGCTATTTTATTTTTCAGACATTTTCTTGAGCTACATTGTGAATAAGTGATTGGTGAGAGATCATATGTGAGATATCTACGGAAAATTCCACATTTTCAGCGACATCTAACATTCTGTTCGGTTAACATTTACGCATTCTTGCGGTTAATTACATCAAAATTTTGTGTTTCTTTAGGGTCACTTATTCACCACAAAATGTCCAGCCTGAAGAAGCTTCGTCGTTCACAGATAAAAACCAAGCGGTCCATCTTCAAGCTTGCGGATGCAGAAACCATCGATATGACGCCAGTCGAGCTGCAAGTGCGCTTCGACTGGCTCATAACGCAACACCCCCTGATCCATAAAATTACTTTTTTATTTCAGATTCTAAGAGTTGTAATCAAGAACTTTCATTTGATGCCCCCCTCGACTACCTTTGGTTAAACATTTTTTAAAGGATACTTCGTTAAAGGGTGACTTCCTTTAAAAAAATTTAAAATGCTTGGTAAGACCTAAATTTTTGAAGGACTACCACTTCTGACCTTTTGACAAAGTTCGAGCTTTCTAGCTCCTATAGTTTCTGAGGAAACTTGCTGAGATGCATGGACAGACGGACGGATGGATGGACAGACAGGACGCGAAACTAGTAGGTCTTTGTAAAAAAATTTGTATAAAGACCTAAAATCGTACGGTGACTTTCTGGAGCTTCAGTTGGAGATCTAAAATCAGATCGAGGAAGTAGAAGGGGAAGAGGCAGTTTCTGTAGAGGTGGATATACGTGACTTAGTGGAGGAGATTTTTCTCTGAGTCAGATTTCGGTACATGCTGCAGCGATTAAAGGCACGAATGGACTCAATACAACCAGTCAACGTAGTCAGCATAATTGAGTCGCTCAGGCAAGAGCAAATTTGGATTAGCAGCATGCATGAACTTCTTATGACGCCAGATATACGAACACCAACATCCACAGGGATGAAGTTCCCAACCATCAAAATTCCTACAGTTAGCGGAGCAAATGCGAGGATTAGATGCGATTTCAAGATATGTTCCAGAACATATTCAACGACAATGTAAACCTGTTTCCCATGCGATAGATGCATTATCTGAAAGATGCACGCAGATGCAGCCATATCAGATGGGAGCAATTGAAAGCGTGGTATCATAAATCGAAATAAATTACAAGGGCTGTTACTCCCTAAACAGAGAATACTCCGGTTGTCTTGCTTGGTCCCGGCCAGCTCCCCAGAGAACGAGTCGCAGGCACCACCACTCACCGAGTGACTTTGTGGCTGGCCGGAGTCTTCAATCCCGTTTTTCCGCCAGGGAAAATTATTAAATATCACTGTAAAAATAAAACAACCCACAAAAAAAATTCAGAGCGCTGATTGTGCAAGATACATCCGAAACTATACGTCGATCCCATGTATGCTCATCATCTTCCACAATTTGCAAATTCACACACTACATTATCTCCAAGTTCATTAATCCAAATTACCTATACCCAACACCATATAGCATGTCATGTCAGCATATCCATCAGCGATAAACATCAATAACCTTTAGGATTATTGAAATTTCCACGATTACGCATGTCAGCATATCTATCAGCGACAAACATCAATAATCTTTACGATGATTGACGTTCGCACGAGTATGCTTGTCAGCATGTTCATTAGTGCCAAATGCATCAATCCCGAACGAGCTGCGATCATCATCAAGTTTTCCCATCGAGCCATTCAAGTCAGCAAAATACTTAAACTTTAAGTAACAATAACGTGTATAAATATGGAAATAGCAGAACAATGAATTCATTCTGGTAAGATACTTCAACAAGGCCGTTTTATTAATTTTTACTTTCCAGAACATTGGTCCGTCAAGCCAGATGATTTAACGTTGCAGAAGAGCCTAAGCCGATCAGAAGCTCAATTTGGTAGACACCACCGCAGTCTCAACATTGCACAAGTTGTTAAGCTGTTTGCAGCACCACAATCTCAACATTGCAGAAGAGGTTAAGCCGTTTGCAAGTTCAATTTGGTTCAATTTGGTAGATACCACCGCAGTCTCAACGTTGCAGAAGAGTTGACGCCATTCGCAGATTCAATTTGATAGATACCACATCAGTCTCAACATTTCAGAAGAGGTCAAGCCGTTCGTAGGTTCAATTTGGTAAACACAACCGCAGGCTCAACGTTGCAGAAGAGTTCAAGTCGTTTGCATGTTCAATTTTTCAAACCGGAGCGCAGTCTCAACATTGCAGAAAAGAAGAGTTTAAGCTATCGCAGGTTCAATTTTAGCAGCAACAGCTGGAAGCTATAGCAATTCTTCAGACATAATTGGTGTGCTGTTTTAATCAGACAAGCAATTCAATAGTACGATGGCCACTCCAATCGCAGTACAAAAACTGAACTTTGATAGTATAAAGCGGGTCATCTCCAACTTCAAAAAGGATGGGGCCAGTAAACACTCATTGGCATACTTCAAGATAAGATTAGCTCGTCTTGAAGACCAATGGAAGGCATGTGAAGAAATTCATGCTCAGACTCAGGTGCATTTGCAGGAGGAGAAGGAAAAAGGCTTATTGCAAAAATATATTGAAGATTATGCATGTATCAAGGATGTAGTCTTGGAACACAAGACGATCTTCAAAGAAGGTATTTACAAACATCGTGCTGGCTCTTCAGGACACATACAAATGCAAATACAAGTGACAACCTACGGATGGAGCAAATTAAAATTCCAACATTTGATGGGAGCTACGAGAGTTGAATAGCGTTTCGTGACCTATTTATATGCATGGTTCGCGAGGACCCAACTTTATCACATGTGCAGAAGATGCAGTATCTACGCAGCAGTCTTAAGGGTGAAGCAGAAAAACTTATCAGCCACCTAAACGTAGTGAACGAAAATTCTGATGCCGCATGGTCAATATTGTGTGAAAGATATGACAATATGAAAATCACAGCGTAGGACCTTATGCAACGTTGGAGGAGTGCAGGTTTAAATCAAGCAAAGCATGCTACAGGGCTTCGAGATGTGGTGAACACCACCAATCAGCTTAAAGCAAGCCTGAAAACACTGAAGATCGATAAGTTTGACCTCGCCATAATATTTGTTCTTAACAACAAACTCGATAAAGAGTCTAGAGTGGAAAGGCAAAGACTAATAAGCGAGAGCACAGAAGTACCAACGTCAAAGAAGTTCATAACTTTTCTTACCCAAAAATTCACAATGCTAGAATCATTAACATTGTCAAAGCCATACTCAGAGCCAAGACCACCAAAAAGGATTACTACGCACACTACACAAGTGGCAACATTACGGTGCACTATGTGCAGCCATCCCCATCGGTTGTTTGAATGTGAATGGTTCAAGATGGCAGCCGTGGGCTTACGATGCGAATTCGTAAAGAATAAAAAGTTATGTTTCAACTGCCTACCGGAAAAACATACAGTGAAGCAATGCAAATCAAAGAAAACTTGTAAAATCTGCTCCAAGCGTCATAATACTTTACTGCACGCTGTAGCTCACAGGTTTAAGCCTAAGGAATCACCTCTATCTAAACAAACTACCATTCAGACCCAAGCACATAATGCACTTCTTTTTAACTTTCAAGTACTGCATGCCACAGCACTCATAACTGTTAAAAAATAGTGAAGGTGTAGCTGTCACGCTACGAGCATTATTGGATATCAGCTCACAAAGATTATTCACTCTGCAGTCCAACGATTAGGACTAGTACGCAAACACTCCAAAACGTCTATAGGAGGTGTTGGGTGTTCAGAAGCCATAACATCAAGAGGAGTGGTTGAACTTACAGCATTGACAAGAATAAGAATAATGACACTCTTTTGAGTTTCTCGGCATTAATAATTCCCGAAATTATGGCAGTACTACCCGTCACAAGCATTGATGCTCTACCTCCACGACTCAAGAAATTAAAGTTAGCAGATCCCGGTTTTAACCGACCATCCCACATCGAGCTACTTCTTGGAACAGATCAGCCGTGCGCATAAAACACAAAACTTGGATTGGTTCTGTTTGGATCAACTGCCAGCATGCAAACCGACAAGAGCTCTCTATCTTTCGTAGCGTCCGATGAACTGGACAAAACTCAGGTGTTTTTGGGAGATCGAAAATACGAGTAGAAACTTAGATGGGAACATACACAGTTATGTTGCCATTTAAATCTAATCGTGAGCACGGAGAATAACTGAAGGAATCTGCTCGCATTGCACATATTAGATTCTGACAGCTGAAGCAGTGTCTTTCAAGTTATCTGAAGAGGAAAAAAGAATACCATGCATTTATGGAAGAATATTTGAGCCTTGGTCACAAGAAATAAGTGCCAGATAATTTAGTCCAGAATACCGATTGCTATTATCTTCCACGCCATGAGCTCATCAAGGAGACAAGGTCCACGACAAAGTTATGTGTGGTATTAGCCAAACTTTTTAATTGGATCATTTCACCCTTTTCACATCAATTTAATGTAAATCTATACGACAAATTTGCTCTACATTTGAAGCTTTATGTAACGTCGCGCGGATATCGATCACTCTTTCGGATGGCTCCGATAGCTTTTTGAATTACTTTTTATGGAATTGTTTGCAGCTACATATAAATGAGTTGCATATTTTGAATAATAATTTTTCTGAAAAATTATTAGAGAAGAAAAATGTTAGAAGAAGGTGGAAGAAGGTGTAGCTGCAAACAATTCCATAAAAAGTAATTTAAAAAGCTATCGGAGCCATCCGAAAGAGTGATCGATATCCGCGCGACGTTAGATAAAGCTTCAAATGTAGAGCAAATTTGTCGTATAGATTTACATTAAATTGATGTGAAAAGGGTGAAATGATCCAATTAAAAAAAAAAAGTTTAGCTAATACAAGTACTTACAAGAGAAATTTACCTTGAATATAACTTGCAGATACAAAAACATATTGAGTTTGCATAAGTAGAAAAATTAAAAATTCACTCCCTCACCTCTGAGCACGGTGGTCGCCATCACCGGTGTGTATCTAAGTGTGATGGCCTGAGGAGAATTAGTGCACACGTCGAAACCACCTTCTTCTAACATTTTTCTTCTCTAATAATTTTTCAGAAAAATTATTATTCAAAATATGCAACTCATTTATATGTAGCTGCAAACAATTCCATAAAAAGTAATTTATGTGTGGTCTTTAACGCATCGCAGAGGTCATTAGGTGGAAAATCACTGAATAATTTATTACATGTTGGTCCTACAATATAAACTAACCTATTTCATCTGCTACTGAGATAGCGAAACTACCAATACATCATTGCTGACGACATAGAAAAAAATGTATAGGCAAATACGAGTTCATGACAGCGATCGCGACTACCAACGCATATTGTGGAGGTTCTCTAACAAAGATCCAATCGGTCACCACAAATTGAACACCGTAACATAAGGTACACCGTCCGCACCATTTTTAGTAATACGAACTCTTCAAGAACTGGCAATTGATGAACATGTCACCAACCCAGAAACCATTGAAACGATACTCAAGGATTTTATGTCGATGATATTTTGACTGGCTTCGATGATTTAACTCACTTAAAACACCTACAAGCCGAACTTAGAGTAGTGCTGCGCAAAGGAGGTTTTCATCTTCAAAAATTGTCAGCTAATGATCGAGATCTTTTAGAAGCTATTCCAGAGAAAGATCGAGCAAATCGAAAACTGTTAGGCAAAGCTCCATCAGAAGAAATTAAAACGTTTGGACTATAAATCATCCTGCACAAGATGTTTTTTCATTCCAAGTCCGGCTTACAGAAGAACAGAAGCTAACAAAGCATTCTATACTCTCAGAGGCAGTGAGACTATTTGATCCATTGGGTTGCCTACAACCATGCATAATTGCAGGAAAAATTACCATGCAGAAATTATGGCTACTTAAACCTCCCACCGCAGCAAAGGATTGGAACGATACACGCAAGGAACTACCAGTTCTTGAGAAACTTTGCATTCCTAGATGGAGTAACTACACAAGCAACGCAACCATAGAACTACATAGTTTCTGCGACGCCTCTCATGCAGCTGCAATTTACGTACGAGTTTTGGACGCAAAAGGGTACATACCTACTAGCTTGCTTAGCAAAAACTCCAGAGTTGCGCCATTAAAGACAATTTCAATTCCTAGGCTTGAGCTCAGCAGTGCTGTTCTCCTATAAGAAACAGTTAAACAGGTAAAACAAGGAAGTAAGTAGACGAATAATAAAACCTTGGCCTGGAATCAAAAACCTGCGACAACTTGGAAGGTGTTTGTGGCAAATTGCGTAAGCCCTATACATGAAGAGTCAGTGCTTAATGATTGGCATCACGTCTCTACGAATGACAATTCAGCTGATCTGGTTTCAAAAGGAATCCGCCCGGAACAATTGCTTCACTCATCTCTATGGTGGAAAGGGCCAATTCGACTTACCAATCCGGTAATTCCTAAAATGAAAAACTTAAACCCTGACAGCAATTGAACAGGAAGTTGTTACGGATGAAATACGTCCAGTAGCGATACTTGCAACTGAACCCTCTCTGGAGCCAGAAATATTCGGGAGATACTCGTCGCTTCCAAAACTTCTTAAAGTTATGACTTACGTACGTCGATTAACTTATAATGCTTCTCATTCAACCCACAAACGGACAGGTTCTTCAGCCTTCGAAGAGCTACAAAAAGCGAAAATTAAGAGCATACAGCTATCCGAACAACAAGCCTTCTCACAAGAATTACATACTTTACGCAATAAGAACGGAATATCCAACAGCAGCAGCATTTAGACGCCAAATCCATGGATCGACGCCCATGGAATCCTCAGGGTTGGAGGAAGATTGCAACACGCACCAATCAAAGTGAGGACGGCAAGCATCCCGCAATTATTTCTCGCGACTCATTTGCAAAATTGATTGTGAAGCAGCACCACTTGACAAGATTATATGGAGGAATGCAACTAGTTTAGGCAGTCGTACAACAATACTGGATTCTTAATGCGCAATCTTTTGTTAAGTGCATGACTGTTTTAAATCCATAGCACGTCCAGAAAATCAGTTAATGGGACAACTTCTTCCGCCCAGGTTCCAAATGGAGAAACCCTTTGCACAGGCAGGACTAGATTACGTCGGGCCGATAACAATTAAATGGAATAGTGGACGTGTAAGTAAAACACTTAAAGCGTACATCGCCATCTTCGTCTGCCTGGCAACCAAGGTCTTCCACCTGGAAGCCGTTAGCGAACTATCTACACCAGCATGCATTGCGGCAATCCCACGATTTATCGCCCGAAGAGGCAAATGCCACACCATATACAGCGACTGTGGGACAAATTTCCTAGGCAGCGAAAGGAGGCATTTAAGGAAGCCACGAGGAACAGTGAGGAACTTCTTGTTAATGAGGAAATCCACTGGAAATTCATTTCTCCTGGCAGCCCATACTTTAGTGGACTCTGGCAAGCTGGAGTAAAATCGATAAAACGACACTTGATAAGGACAGTCGACCAACAATTATTAATAATCGAAGAGTTATACATCCCTTTAGCGCAAATAGAGGCCTGCCTCAACTCGAGGCTCTTATGTGAGGTAAGCAGTGACCCCAACGACCATACAGCAATTACTTCTGGACTTTTCTCGAGGGGATGTAACTTGTTCGAGATACCATCCATCCCATCAAATAAATTCATTAACTGCCTCCAAGCAGTTGGAGAGATGGCATCGAGCGAGAGCGGAGTGCGTGTTCAGTTACGTCGTCGGAGTGAAAATTGAGCATACGATCGAGCAACCGAACCAGACTCTTTTAACCACGTTATTACAAGAGACGAGACGTGGGTTTTCGAATACGATCCTGAAACGAAGCGGCAGAGTTCAGAGTGGCACACACCAGCGTCACCACGACCGAAAAAAGCGCGCATGAGCAAATCGAAGGTGAAGTCGATGCTCATTGCTTTCTTTGACGTGAAAGGCATTGTTCACAAAGAGTTTATGCCACCCGGCCAAACTGTAAACGGCCAGTACTACAGAGAGGTGCTCCGTCGGAGATTGCCGATTCGTGGATCTTCCATTACGACAATGCTCCGTCGCACACCTGCCTGCTCGTCACCGAGCAGTTGGCCAAACAGTCGAGGGTAACGTTGCCGCAGCCTCCTTACAGCCGAGATATGGCACCAGTGGACTTCTTTCTGTTCCCCAAGATTAAGAGACACCTTAAGGGGACGCGGGTTGGGACTCTGGAAAACGTTCAACGTGCTACGACGAGGGCTCTAGACAGCATCGAGGTTGCCGACTTCCAGGGAGCGTTCGGGGATTGAAAAATCTGGTATCAGCGTGTTATCGACTCCAATTGGGACTACTTTGAAGATTTCTAAAGAAAAATTGTACATATTTTGCCAATAAAGAATTTCCTAAGGTCAGTCCGGTTACTTATTATTCAGACCCTGTACATGCAATAACGAAAGTAACCTCAGATATATGTTGGAAACTAAATAATAGAGAATGTGTTGGAGCGTGCCTCATTGATACAGAGAAAGTCTTCTATACATTGTGGTTAGATGGACTGATTTTTAAACTCCTTCAGAACAAATTTCCCAGACGACTTGTTGGCATGATGTGCAATATATGATATGGGAACTCATTTGTTGTAACTGATGAAAATCTGACAAGGATGCGCAAATTCAAGGTGTTGAATGGTCGACAGCAGGGAAAAGTTACTGCGCCTCTGCTCTCCTAAATATCAAGAATTTTTGAAAGGAAATTTCTTCGTGTATGTGTTGGTTTGTACAGGAAGCCTGAGATGGATTGGAAGCACTATACAATATATCGAATTGAAGAATTTATCAAAAAGCTAAAGAGACAAGAGTCGATATTGTCATACTGAATTTTCTTGGGAATCATATCACAATATCTGTAACTGTGAGTGAAAATCCCTGGATATCACAGCTGGGTATATTGCGACTTGTCTCGCTACTAGCTGCGTTCCTGCAGGAGCGTCCGAGTATTTGGACATGAATCGATATGTTTTTGATTCTGATGGCGTCCCAATCGTATATCCCATATAAAGACGGGCCAGCGATAAGAAGATAAAATATCTTTCGAATTTGAGTTCACGAGACCACCAATTCAAATGGAGATACTCATTTGCTAGATTCGTTGCTGGTCGAGCTGAGACCTAGCAATCTAAGTTGCAAGTATTTGTGTTTATTTTCTGTTTTTGTCCATTTCGTTACTTTGTTTTTGAGTTTCAGCTCATTACTGCTACATTTCGTGTTGCTTGTTTATGTTAAGAATTATAAGGGAAGAGCCAGTGACCAATTTTAGTGGTCATTTCAAAAGTCACGAAACTTTCTTCAGTAAATCCTCTATACCTACTAAAAATGAAAAGCCATTTCTGGCAGCCCTGTGTGGCCGGGGTAGACTACCCGAAAATTTTAAGAAGGGTAAGAAATAAGTTTCATTTTAGTTAAAGTATCAGTCATAAAATTTTAGGGAATTACTTTCGACAGTATTTTGTCTTCATGGAATTTTTGTCAGAGTATTTACATCTCCCCTAATTGTTGACAGAACGCGATAAATATTTATAAAAAAAATCCATTTTTGTCATTTCATCAGTCTTCAAATTTTGACAGAATAAATAAAATAAATAAACAATTAATAATATAGAATGCCAGAACGAAATTCTATCACTAACAGTCTGCCAGAGCGAAAAACGTGTCCGTGCGAGTGCAAGTAAGACAGTAATATGGAGACCTGCGTTTATTGGAGAGTAAAATATGTAGAACTTGAATATATGCAATTTAAGAAAAAATTGTATCATACTAATTAAAAAATACAAAATTTATGTTTGTGGAATTATTAAGTTGTTTAATAGTCTTCATCCTCGTGTGCACTATCATATTGGTTGCCGTGATCCTCAATGAATACAGAATCATTTGAATCTTCTATTAACAGAATTTGAGGCTCTAATATCCCATCATCTGTGGACAAGATTAATAATAATTAATATTTTACGACTTGATATATATACATATGTATATAATACGTATGCAATTTATACAAAAAATACACTTACCATCAATATTGGCATCATCTACTTTGATATCAAGGTTGTTGTTAGCGATACCATCACTTACTGTAGGTGGTAGCTAGTCTCCCTCGAACCAGTGAAACTCGTACTGACCATTATTTAACACCCATCCATTGTTTTTTGGACTCAATATTGTAGGCGAATCCAGATGTGCATTTCTCCAAATGGAAGCGATGTATTTCGTTCTTAATACGTGTTGGTGGAGTTCAGCTTGACATGAAGGCAAATGACATGCATCAAATTTAATAACTTTATTTTCAAATGGTTCATCAATATTTTCAGCTTTGAATTTTTCATGAATAGTTCGAATCGTCCGCTATTTGTGTCGTCACAATTCTTTATTTTATAGATTTGGCATACAAATTTTTCTAATGCTGGAAAAATGTCAGTATCCATTATATCTTCTGTTACATTGGCAAGATTGATGTAAGCTTCTTGATAAATTTTGGATTTCATCAGTATATATATAAAAAAGGAAAAATTAATCCGTTTATAATTTTTCCTTTTTTATAAAATGCTGGATTATAATTGTTGAGATTTTACCTTTGACCGATGTATCCGCAGCAAAAAACAATTAAAGAAAAATGAAACAAGCAAGCGACTATATTTTATACGTGCTAATTTAATGAATGCTGTATGTAAAGTGAAGTGACTGTACAAAAATTACAATGCTATGAATGTCAAATGTATAAGTGTTTTGCAGAATGACCGTGCGATGTGGTGTCGCCACGAATCTTATATTTGAATATATAAACGTTAACAAAAACTATAAAATCGATACATTTTAATACTCCCACCTTTTGTTAACTACCAGATAAACCAAAAACTATGTTCCAATAAAAATATTGCCATAAGGGCCAATGCAAAATAATTGAATGAATCATTAACAAAAATCTTGATTGAATTCGAAAATGTAGTCAAAATGAAAAAAGTAAAATTCAATTTGTCATGCCCAATGATTGCCATATAAATTCAAATCGACTTTTTGGTAATGCTTTTGTCAAACCGTCTGCCAATTGATCATGACTTAAGATTGATTCAACTGCCAATTCCTTTCGTTCGTGCTGTTCCCGAATAAAATGATAAGCTACATCAATATGCTTTGTTCGACGATGGAACACCGGATTTTTAATCAATTTCACCGCACTTTCGTTGTCGATGTACAAAATTGGTTCGTTCACTTGATGCGGTACGATTTCATTCAATAATCTTTTCACCCAAATCAATTCGGATGTCGCTTCAGAAGCAGCAATATATTCAGCTTCAGCCGTTGATTTCGATACACTTGATTGCCGCCTTGAACACCAAGTTATGGCGCTATTATTCACAGTAAAAATGAAACCAGTTGTCGATCTGCGTGTATCAAGATCGCCAGCATAATCCGAATCGCTGTATCCATTGAATGTAATTTCACCCGTTGTAGAGCCGTACAAAATACCACGATTCAATGTACCATTTATGTATTTCAAAATACGCTTCGCCGCATTCACATGAGTGATCGATGGTTTTTCCAAATAACGACTGGCCACGCCGATTGCATACAAAATGTCAGGTCGTGTTCCCATTGCCAAATACATAATGCTGCCCACAAGTTGTCGATACGGAAAATTCGATGGATCGCTGTCATCGTATTGCGATAATTTTTGATTTGTATCGCTTGGTACTCCCACTGAAACACAATTTTCCATGTTGAACTTTCGAATAACCTTGCGTGCATATGCCGTTTGATGTATAAAAATCGATCCGTCGTTCAAACGATCAATTTCAATACCAAGAAAACACCTGACGTCGATTACTTTTATCTCGAACTTTTGCTTCAAATGATTGATGATCTCATCGATCACATCATCACTGTCACCAAAAATCATGCCATCGTCAACATAAATACATAAAATAACTGTGTTTTTCCCATTTGACTTTGCAAAAACACATGGATCAGCCAATGATGATTTAAAGCCGAATTCTTCGATGAAATCCTTAAACTTTTGATTCCAGCATCTTGAACTTTGTTTTAAGCCATACAAACTTTTACGTAACTTGCACACCTTGTTTGTATCATCGCTGAATCCAATCGGTTGTTTCATGTACACATTTTCACGTAGATCTCCGTATAAAAATGCTGTTTTCACGTCAAATTGTCGCATTTTCAATTTCTTTGCCGCTGCAATTGAAAATAATGTCCGAATTGAATCAAAACGCACCACCGGACTGAACGTTTCTTCATAATCAATTCCATGCTGTTGATTAAAGCCACGTGCCACTAACCGCGCTTTGTATCGTTCAATTGAATCATCCGGATTACTTTTCACCATGAAAACCCACTTATTATCGATGACCTTTTGATCGTGTGGTTTTTCGACCAATTTCCATGTGTTATTTCGCACCAGTGAATCGTATTCCTCTTGCATTGCTTGTAACCACCTATCGCTGGTCGGTGATTCAACTGCTTCCCGATACATTTGAGGCTCATAATCAATTGCAATAAGTGCCATTGCAACCAATGTCGTTTGATTTCGATTACGTGTACGCGATTCAAGTATATTGTCCTCATAAATATCAGTCAAACCCGTTGTTCCACGCTTGACAATTCTTGCCGCCTGTTGTTGTTGTTGTTGTTTGGCCGTTGCTGCCGTTGCGGTTGACGTTGATGCATCACTTGACTCCGCTTTATTTTGTTCAACATTCGATTGCTCAGGCTTGAGCTCATCCTCATTCTCATCCGTTTGTACCGCTTTTTCCTGACCACCGTGTACTTGTGCCAAGACTATTATTGTATTAAATTCATCCGATAAAAATTTCACATCGCGAACCACCTCGATTTTCCTTGTATCCGGATCATAAACACGATAACCTTTGATATTATCGTCAAATCCAACGAAAATACATTTCTTTGATTTTGGTTCCATTTTACGACGTTTTTGTTTCGGTACATGAACGTATACACCAGTGCCAAACGAACGAAGATTTTCAACTTGTGCCGGCTTACCACACCACAATTCATATGGTGTTTTATTCTTGACCGTGCTCGTTCCAGTGCGATTTAAGACATATACGGCCAAATTTACAGCCTCCGCCCTCAAATTTTCATTCAAACCCTTTGCATGTATCATTGAACGTGCTGATTCAACGATCGTACGCATCTCACGTTCTGCACATCCATTCTGTTCCGGTGTGTATTTGACAGATCGACGATGTTGAATTCCATTTTCCTCAAGAAAATGATTCACTTCAGCATTATCACATTCCGTTCCTTGGTCCGATTGAAATGCCTTGATTTGATGGCCCCACTGTTTTTCGCTAAACTTGATGAACGTCTTGAGCCTGCCAACGACTTCAGCCTTGTTTTTCAAACAATAAATGAATCGCATGTGTGAAAAATCATCCTTGAATACAACAAAATATATCGATCCACCAATTGATTTATCGTATGGTCCTCATAAATCACCATGGATTATTTCACCGCATGCCTTTGACTTTTCTACACGTGATTCAAAACTCAATCTGTGCTGCTTGCCATATGCGCATCCATCACAATCAAAATCCTCATCGATGAATTCAATGTTCCGATTTCGTAAAATTTTTCGTACATATGCAACATGCTGATGTGCCAAAAGTTCATGCCACATTTGTAATGTGAGTGTTTTCATTGCCACATGTGCCGCTGATTTTTCACATTCCGATGCTTCAATAGGTTGTATAATCATTTGCCATAGACCACCTCTACGCAATGCAATCGCTACCACTTTGTCTTCATCATAGAATTTGAATGAATCCGCATCAGCTTTCAACTTGTGACCATTGTCCAACGCTTTACTTGATGAAAAAAGATTCACGCACCCGTCCGGTACGAAAAGAACATTAACTAATGTTTTTGAAATCCATTTCTCACCTGTGAATGTTAATGCTTTCACATTGCCGCGTCCAATGCCTGTCATTTTCGATCCATCACCGATGGTAACTGGAATGGGTGTTTGCAATTTCTCGTAATTTTCAAGCCAATCGATTCGATTACACATATGAGATGTTGCACCAGAGTCAACAAACCAAGAATCCCGTTGTTGTTGCTTTAAAATTGATTCATTCGATTCACACAAAAATGCCTTCGATTCAGTTTCATCTTTGTTGCTTTTGTCACCTTTGGAATGCTTCAAATCAGGGCAATCCCGCTTGTAATGTTGATCGCTACCACATTTAAAACAACGACCCTTATGTTTGCTTTGTGATTTTTCACCTTGACTCTTCTTATTCTTCTTTTTATCGCCATCCCGTTTTGCGAAAAATGCTTCACTTTTCTCAGCCGATTCACCACGTTCAGCTTTTCGTGTGTTGATGCGATGCTCTTCCAACATTAATCTTTGTGTGAGATTATCCAATGTTTTCTCAGCTGTTGCCGTTGAATCCCAAGCGCTACTCAAATGACTGTATTCATCCGGCAAACTTGATATTAATTTCGAAATCAATATCTCATCCGAAATTACATTGCCAGCATCACGTATTTGCTGCACTAAATATTCCAATTTTGCAATATTTGTAGCCATATCGTCCGATGAATTGCACTTGTATGAATAAAATCGTTCCATTAACAATTGTTTACCAGCATCGTGCCTTTGCTCGTATACAGCATGCAATTTTGTCCACATTTCAGCCGATGTATTGCAACGAACTATGAGCTGTGTTGGTTTTCGTCCAATCGATGTAACAATGATCCGCTGAGCCTTAGCATCTTTTTGTTTCCATTCAGCAATTTCCTTCACCTTTGGATCCTCTGTTGTTGCCACGGGCGATTTACTTGTTCCATCAACAATATCGAAATAACCAGCCGCATTCAAACATACTTTCACTTGAAATCGCCACGTCATCCATTGACTAATATCTTGTAACTTGTCAATTTTAATTACTTCGGTTTCCATTGCAACGCTATTATTTTATTCCTTTTGACCAAATAAAATAAATTTCAACGATTTGTCCGCAAAATTTCATCCAAACGTAACACCAATTGCTCAGCTACTCAGTTCAATACAATACAATTGTTCCAGAACGTTCGTACCGCTGCACGCGTTTTCCTGTGCTATGTCAGTGAATTTCACAATCATATCAACTATTGCGTCACCCTCAATTTTTGCTCACCAAAAATTCTTTTCCCTGATTATTTTGCGTTGTCTAGGCCCATAACCTGTTGAGATTTTACCTTTGACCGATGTATCCGCAGCAAAAAACAATTAAAGAAAAATGAAACAAGCAAGCGACTATATTTTATACGTGCTAATTTAATGAATGCTGTATGTAAAGTGAAGTGACTGTACAAAAATTACAATGCTATGAATGTCAAATGTATTAGTGTTTTGCAGAATGACCGTGCGATGTGGTGTCGCCACGAATCCTATATTTGAATATTTAAACGTTAACAAAAACTATAAAATCGATACATTTTAATAATAATCACATCCAGTGAATGCGTGATATGCAGGTAAACTCTTGCAAATATCTCGACCGATTTTTTGGTATATATTTGATACTTTTATATAACGTTAGTTATTGCCTATGCTAATATTCATCCAAATTCTTACATTTATATTTTTTAGGTGATCCATATTTCCAAGCATAAAAATAAGAACATTTGTATCAGAACATCGAATAAGTAAATTTTGTTCATCTTCTATTTTACATATATGATGAACAATTTTCGTGTCAGCTTCCTTTCGGGAAAACTGTGGAGATGACTTTATCATCGATACATTCTTAACGATGGCATTCTTTGAAGTTAAGATGAATGATTTTATTACCGATAAACGGAGCCATTTCATTTGTTGCCCAGTGTTGGGTGAAAAAATTTACTATTGCTTCTTTAAATTTGTTATTTCTTAATTCTTTTGGTCGTTCCTGATCCGCTCCTACTATTGAGTATTCTTGAATATTATGCTCTCTTAATTGTCCTTCGTAAGTTTTTATAGATGGTTCAAAATATTGGTCAAAAATAATATACATTCTTCTGCCTTCAAATTGTGCAGCCATACTCAAAAATCGTTTTGCGATTTTGTCGAATGTTTTTGGTACATCTTTCACAGTTTGTAATAAGAAAAATCCGTCGATGACTACCACATCTATAGAACTTGGCTCATCATGATTCACACCTTTTTCTAAAAATTTTAAGAGCGAAGATTTTTCTGTTTTACAGATTGCTCCATCTATGTGACACATAGAAAAAGGTACTGGAGTTAATGGATATGATAGAACTTTAGTAATATCGATATTGCTAATAGCCTACCAAACAAATCTCTTTGCAGACGAACTTCTTGGATTTGTTGTCCAATTTTCATTTTTTCCCCCAGGTCGGATGAAAAATTACGTATTTCTATTTTGTTGATGGCTTGCTCAAATCTTACAGTTGATGTAGAACATTGAGAAATAAACTTCTTTTTTAGATTTTCTCCAATGTTTTCAATATTTAATAGTTAAGGTGCAACTTCTTCTGAGTACTGCTTTTCCAGTACATATGTTAAAAAGAAAATTTTTGGGTAATGCTGAACTGAACGGATTTATATATTTTGAAAAAGCGTCGAGAAATCTCTGAAGTTGTATAGAACTTTGTCGCATGGAATGTTTCTCTAAATCTGCGGAAATATCTCGTTTTTTTTTAATTCCTGCCTCATTGTAAGTGTAGCTTATTACACTTATTCTTATGTCATGGCTGTTTGCCCATTTTTGTCGAGCAGATATGGAGTTTGTAAAATGTATATTTCCGGTTAATCGTTTGGCCGCATCTGCATTGAGTGTTTGTTCTAACGTTAAATCAATCGGTTGTCTAGAAAAAGCCTTATTTGTTTGTTTAACTCCAAAAAATCCGTTTTTGAATGCTTCATATAATTCAGGGTAAGCCTCTTCAACTTTCAACAAATTGTCATAATATTTAACTAACCATCTAGCGTAATTTTGTTGATTACAACTGAAGAACAAATTTGTTATTTTTGGTAAAACCCATTTATACAATTCGAAGTCTCCAGTACGAAAACTTCTACTCAAATACAAGTCATGTAAAATTTTTGTGTCAGACCAAACTCTCCTTTTAATGTATTCCCCTGATATTTAGAGTATTCAGTCAATAAGTTTCTCAGTGATGGTTTATTTGTTTTTGCATTAAGAGACTTATTGCTCCAGAGGCTTGTGAGTTCGGAAACGATTTCATCATCGATTTCTAGTCTGTAAGAAAAATCTGAAATGTAATATTTCCAGCCCTAGGGCTATTATCGGATGAAGATGCTTGCACCGATTCTCGCCAATAGATCACTCTCCATCATAATTGTTGTTAAGCTAAGAGAGAGAGAAGAGGAGTAAGTCTATCCGTGTAAAACCCTGTATGTGAATTCCGATATTTTGCTTTTACAGGCGGTTTTTGCGAGGGAAGGGGAAATCATAACAAACGTCAAAATTTTGTTTACGGCTTCGTGCATTTATCGTTGTCAATATGCGGAAAGTATCATTTTCTCGCGATTTCCGTGAAAACGGTAGTGAATATTTAAGTGGTGAACGTAATTCATACTGCTTCGGTTAGTTTCACACGCTATATAGTGAAAATTTATCAAATTAAGTGACTCAAAAATTAGAAAACGACAATGCACTGTTCGGTTCCGTGTCGCCCGAGTTTCAATAGTGGCTCGAGCGGAAAATCGTACTTTTGGTGAAAATTGATAGTTTCATTGATTTATAATCGTAAGAAAGTTTATTTTCAATAGTTTCAATTTGTGAATCGCAAGAAAACTGCTCAAAAATATTTGCAATTTATTGTTTTGATTGCTTCATATTTTGCTGGATATCTTGTGGCTTAAAGCAGAAGCGGCACAAAATTGGAGCATTTTTAAGGGGGTCATAATTCATTGTAACTTTTTATCATTTTAGAATTCTGAATGATATTTGTGCAAAAATGGAATGGCGCTGAATTCTCGGGATAAATCCGGAAATAAAACGTTCGCAAGTTTGCGAATATCATTTCAAGGATGACGACGTCGTTTATTTGAATCTAAGCTAAAAGTGTAAGATAGCTATTCTTAAATTAATCTTTTGCACAAAATTCAAGTATCTCATATTTTTAGACTCGATGTGGAATTGAATATATTAACACCTTTACATCCACTTTTGGACATGTAAGTATATTTCATAATTGATTAAAATGCCGATTTCAAATTTTTTATTTTAGAATTCAACTACGAATAGGACAAAGTTTTGTTCAAATTCCGAATTTAATTCAGGATGTGTAAGTTTACATGTATTTGCCATTTTCGTTCCTAAGTATCTAATTTTAGTGCGATTATGAAACGATTTCTTCGGTTTCGGCGAATAAGTCCATTGGCCTGAATAGGGTAAGTGTTATTTAGTTTCCTGAACATTACATTTAGCCCGCTCAATTTCAGGACTCTTGGACCAGAAACGACGAAATTGTGAGCATGTCATCTGAATGATTTAGTGGGCTCTAAATCAAATTTGAAGAACGCGTATATTTCTTACATTAGATGTGAAAGCTGCAAAAAAATGTATGATTTCTATTTTTTAATTAATATTCGCACAAAATAAAATATATATTTTAGAGTCGATGTCAAGTTGCAGATACTAACATCTCTACAGCTACTTTTGGACATGTAAGTATATTTCATGTTTGACTATTTTTTTATTTATATTTATCTTTATTTCAGAAATCAACTTCAGAGATTAAGCTAAGTTTAGTGCGGTTTCCAAACAATTCCTTCAGCGGCGAATAAGTTGATGGCCCTGGATAGTGCAACACCCTCAATTTCAGGACTCTTTGACCGGAAATGACGAAATCTCCAACTGTCTTCACCCAAATATTTTAGTTGGATCTAAACGGAATTTGGAGAAGGTATGAATTTCTTATCCTAAATTTTAATGTGAATTTTAATCCCCTCTATTTTAGAACATGCTTTTGACGAAGTCCATGATACCTTTTCATATTTTGTATAATGTCGTCATGATAATTTTCCGGTTACATATTAATATTGATTTAAGCCCTTCAGCAGCAATGTTGTCTATGGAAAGCCTTGAAAGTGTCAGTTTAATATATGATTAGTAGCATCAATTATGACATTTTTTATTCAGGCTTCTAATCGAAAATGTCAACGGGAGATGGCTCATACGGCTTGCAGTATTAATGTGAATTTAAATACATCACCTTAAATTTGAACATAATAAACAAAAATAAAGAAGTAAAATGTACCATTTTGCATTTCATTCTTATAATGGTGCTTTATATAATATAAGTAATTTAATCAAAAAGATGGAAGATTGATTTTATCTAAGCATTAGGATTCACTTTCCAGCTTGAACAAATACAAGAAAATTTTTTTGCAGGATTTTAATTTTATTTTAGGGTAGATAATTTTTCCGCTTGTTTAATACTAACAATAGTGTTTTACTTGAAGTATGCCACGTGAACATTGTATGTGATTTCTTCTGTTTAATCAGGATGGTAATTAAATGCTACATTTTTTCTAAAAAGGCGAACAACATATCAATCAAAGAACGTTTTTTAGAGAAGCTGTTATTCACTAAGTACAAACAATGTATGATCATAAGTGGTCACTATTACTCCCTTTTATGTTTGTTCATCAAAAAGTATCTCAACACCAGGTATTATTTTGTCTAAAAAAAAAAGTCAAAAAGATATTCTATCCACCAAAAACTGAATAAAACAATTCGCTTTTACTGTATGTAAGAAAAAAATATTCAACAGAAAGAGTATTGCCGTTAATATTATTTTATCAATAAAATACCAACAACAATTCCAACAGCCTGGAAATAACTCAGAATAATTTACATAGCATTTTGATTTAGCTAAAGAGTATGTGGGCTATTTACGAATGTATTTATACATTATTATCATTATAAATTATTATCAGATTAATGTTCAATAATAAGCATGAAGGCGATTGGAATCTGCTGAAAAATATACCTCAAAAAACTAAACAGTGGCCCTTCATTATCTAATTCAAATTTTTCAATAACCTCTATAAATACATCTTCCTTGATTGCATTTTAATCCAAAGTTTAGTTCAATAGTAAATTTATTTTTAGTTAAATATTTTCGGTATGGTGCTATCAATTTGAATTTTCCCGCCATATGATTAAGTTTGCCCCTCTTGTGATGAGACTACCCATGCTTTAAGCCAATACCACTACAATCAAAGAAACCTTACAAACACAAAGCCGACATTCGGAAATTTTTGGAGCTATCATTTACTCCTTTTCTTCCCTCCCTAAGTTGTTAAGCCACAATCATTGATGTATTTGTCAATCGTTTTGAAATATGCCATCATTACGTGAAACCCACCCAAATGGATAAAAATATTTTTGAATCGTAGTTTTTCTTCCGATTGAATCTGCATAGCGATTTTTGCAATAGCTAAGTCGTAAGTTACTTGAATGAAGGGCTGCTTTACTTCCTCTGCAATTTTTTGGCTCATCTTCGGCTTTTTGAAGTGAGGTGTCAGTTCAGGTGTTATTGTATCAAAAGTTCTTCTCCTTCGTCTTGGTCGATTGACGGTTTGTGTTGTATTTGTAGAAATTTGTTTGGGATGTAGGTACTTCGGGCTCTCTTTCAGATTTTTCTGGAAATTCTTCTTCTTCATTTGTTTTTGACATCATATCCTGTTAAATTATGCCTACAGTATCATAGAGGGTATCTTTTCCATTTCTTTCTTTTTCTTTTCGAACATATCTGTCAAAATTGTCAAATGCAATACCAGTATGTAAATTTGGTTATTGAATAATACCTGGTGGACACAAAGTTGATGAATTTAATGACGAAAAAGTTGCTTCTGTTTCTAATTCTTCAATTGTGTGGTAGCTACAACAATGCCCATAACGGTTTATGATATCAATGATTTTTCTACTGCTTGTCAGACTCTTCAATGATAACCCAATGTAACATGTTTTGATGTTTTAATGCTACCACTGGACACATTGTATATTATGTGTTCAGCAACGGATTTTACTATCCTTTGACAAACAGTACTTTCATGTCGCCTGCAATTTGTACCACCGAATAATGAATAGCAAAAATCGTTCAAGTTATCTGGACTGGAGCACTCACCTACAATTAAATGTTGAACGGAAATATCGCTTGAAAAAGGTTTTTTTTTGTTATTATTAATACAGTTTTCCTGAGAAAAGGTTCCACTTTTTGTAAAAGTTCAGATTCTTCTAATTGTTGAAATATTAAATGGGGCATTTTAGAGTCTTTCGGCATGATAACAATTCGATTATGCATGTTGTCGATTCTTAAATCTTTACCATAACTTTTTTCAATTTTTTTTTTGTAAGCTGTATATTCAGCTTCATATTCGTGAGAGTGCTCTTCGACTATTGCGGTTACTGAAGTCATATATAAAGAATGAAGATGTGATAAAAAAAACTTCTATTTGCTGTTAAAATATTTTCTTCAATGAATTCACTAAATTCACCAAATGCTTATTCATGATAGCGACGGTATGTATGCCAATCAGTTGGTGGAGTTTCTTTTTCAATTGCTTTACATTTATTAATAATCGACATTTTACAAAGATTATGACAAAAAATGTTTCTCCATTCTTCATTAATTTTTGTTCTTTACCACGATGTCGTTTTCTTTTCTTTTCGCAGAAGAAACATTTAGCATCTAATCCTGGTTTGATTATTTCAAGGTCAATATTTTCATCTTCGTTTCCTTCATCATAGCTAGCATCTTGTTCTATGTTTTCTATTTCCGTGAATGTATGTGAAGTCGATGGCTGAGGTGATACCCGACGAATTTCTGAGGTGGCAGTCACAACACTTTCTTCATCCAAATATTTTTGCCCTACGGCTTTAAAATTTGCGTAACACTTGCTGTGGTATCCAATATCACTGTTAATTTCATCAGGTAAAACCACATCACAAAATCGCATTTGATGTGTCTTATGAGCGATTAACGTTCTCCTACATTTATTTAATTTTTCTTCTGTGTTAAACAGTAAAATTTTACAGTTTTTTTTTGCAAATTGCACAAATCATTTTTTTTAAATGTAACTGTAGAACTCAGTATAAAAAAAGGCTATAGCATACGAGTCTGGAGTATTATATAATGAAGTAGGCAAATCAACACACGTAGAAATATACCTCACGATATTTTAAAAGTGTCTTTATACGCATATATTGTCAATCTTTAACAAAACAACATTTTTTGCAATACTTCAGTATAAAATATTTATTCTGATAGCAAAATCAACGCACGAATAAAACTGAACCGCACTCCAAAAATGTTGAATCGTATGCAACACCCCAAACCGTTAGAGGATCCCTACTTTTTGTTCATACCTGTGTTAGGACCTTCGAAATGTAAAGTAAGCAATATAAAAGTACGTCACAGGTACAGGTAAAAGCAATAGACCTTCTACGATTAGTCACTCCAAAAAAAAGAATACCTAGAATATAACGCGTTTTAATAGTTTCCGACAGTATCCTGGACCTAGAGGACGTCTGCGTCAAAGGTACAGAAAAATCTTTCTAAAGTGATGTTTCAACAAGATTAAGAAAAAGGTATTGCATTATGTATCAACTTGAATCTACGTCTAATGAAGTCCACAGATGCCCAATAAGCGCTCTCGCTCTAACCCGCAGGTTTCCATATTACTGTCTTACTTGCACTCGCATGGACACGTTTTTCGCTCTGCACTGAGAAAAATAAAGTATGAAATCAAAGTTTTTTAACTTGAAATTAAGCATTTTTTCTCTTAAATTTTGCGCAAAATACCCCCATATTGAAGTCAAATGCCTAAAGTGTTTATTTTTAAAGCGTTAAAAAGTCTTGGAAATATATACATGATATTTTGAATTGAAAGTATGAAACTATAAAGTCAAAAAGAATAGTCACTTGGTTTAAAAGTATGAAACTTTAAAGTCAAAAAGAGTAGACACTTGATTCAAAAGTACTATCATTTCAAAATAAAACCTCCTTAGCTATTTAAACTAAAATGGAAGCAAACTTGAACCAAAACGAATATCCCTTGAAAACCAAACCTCCTGGCCATTGTCAAATTTTAAATTATTTATTATCTATAAAGGAGCGGTTCGGATTGAATACTCGTCCTAGAGGTATTGAAATGTTAAATATAGAAACTGGATAGCGTAGAAAAGTGGTAATTAATAAATAACAGTAAAAATTTTGATTCATGGTTAAAAATGTTTATTAATTCGCTGGTATATTAATGAGATAACATTTTCAAATAGAATTAAAATCACACAAACAAAATAATTCGATTTAATTCGATGCAAAATAGTTTTTTAATCTTATTAATTCCATAGTGGAATTTATATGATGTTTTTCCAATGGTGGACTATTGAAATCCTCTAACTTCATAATTTTTTTTAACAATGGTTTTGATATTGAATATGATGCAAAATGGGATACATAATTGATTTCGTACTCTTGCACAATAACAAAACAGAAATTTTCTTTATTTATGATAAAATCTAATATTTCATATACATTATTTTTGCATTCAATTTTGCTTACAAAGTCTTTTACAGCATAGGAGGTACCTAAAAAGTTAACATTTTTAGCATAAATACTGCCTTCCTTAATAAATCCTAGAGCTATATAACTCTGATCTTTTTCTGCTGAACTAAAATTCTCACTCACTACCAGTTTTTCAAAATAAAACCCGTTTTGAAGCAATTTTTTTGCAAATTGTAGAGCTTTATTGACAAAGATAGAGGAACATTTAGACGAGAAGTTATACTTGTTGCATATTTTTTATATATTTGATGAATGGATTCAAGACGGTAGCTCCAAATGTGTTTTAAAGGACCACATTTACGCAAAACACCAGGGTAGTGAACTAAGTTATGATGCTTTAACTTTAGAGTGTCCTTAAACAATTGTTGGTACAAACGATTATGCTCTTCGATAAGATTACCTAATTTTTCCAGGATTTCCTCATCAAAGAATGGCAGTAAAGTTATGTCGATTATTTCAATGAATAATAAAATAAAATTATATACTTCATCATTTTCAGGAATAATTTCTCCGATTATTAAAGGGAAATAATGAAAAAGTGTTTGCATTTCACGACTCGTCAACCTAAAATTTCCACTTTTAATGTGCGTTGCTTCTAGGGGACGACTTACATTTTTCATTTCCGATTTACTATAGTTAAACATTTGTTTACGGTAACTAAATGTGTCTAAGGTAAATATTTTTTTTGCATAAATAAAATACTGCAAGGCTTTAGATAAGTTATATCTACAAACTCCTAAAAATAAATCATGCATTATGTCACATGCAACGTTTTCGCTTACATGAAAATGATCTAGTTCATTGAAAACACACTCTTTTTTAATGCCTGAAATAGGTGGATCATTCAAACTTTTATCATGCTCGTAATTAATTTGATTTCGCAATGTCTCTGGATATTCCCTACAATCGTGCCGGACTCCATCTGCATTTCTTCTACAAATGCGGCAGGTAGGATTTGTGCCAAAGTTGCTATTGTAACCGAGTATCTTATTAAGACCTAAATTATCCCCTAAAACCTGTCCTATTGTGAAGTAAATACGACTTACGGTATCTCTGCAAACTACCTCTAACCCATCCTTTTCGAGAGTTTTCAAAACATTGATTAAGGGGTTTAAGGATACATGGTTCCCATACTCTTTATAGTCTTTTGATTTAAGAAAACTTGCAACGAAAATATTACTCTGCTTAGAAATTCGAGAAGGCGATGAAGTAAGTAAAAAGTAATATACAGCTAATATGCTACAAACACCTGCATGAGAGCCCAGTGGATTGTTAATTTCAAACTCATCTGAATACAAATGAATGGGAATCACTTTCTTCCCTGAAAATTCTGCTTGTTTAGTTTTCCATATGGAGCCATTAGTGAAATTTCTAATAACTCCATAACAGAAAATATCGTTTGAATATTGTAATAGTTCGGCTAAAATATGATCACTTTGCAAGTATTTCTTTATTTGAAAAGAAATGTCTAGCAAGCACCCCTGAACTTTCACATGATCTAACGTTGGAACACCGTTTATTCTTACTTCAGTTAAATCATTATTTATAGTAAACATTTTTGGCGGAGAATATAACTCCAGGATTTCAAGTTGTTGGAAAAACTTGTATTCGGTTTTTATGCGAGCGAAAGGATCACGTAAGAAAAATAAATATTGTTTAAACTCTTCGCGTTTCTCATCGCAAGCAATGTGTTTCGTAAATGATTCAAGATATTCGGACAGAAGATTTGTAAAAAGGTTGGATAATAAATCCTGTATTTCAAAGACTAACTTTCTAGCGACAGAATTTTTGCCTTGTAACTCTAAGGATAATCCAAGTAAATTTTGGTTCAAAAGGTTCAAATTTTCGTGAGGACTATTATTGTTACTAGGTAAGCTTTCTATTTGTTGAGATTGATCTAATTTATATAAGATATTTGGAAAATAAGCATCATCAGAAAGGGAAATGTTCCTCACTTGGCCAAAGTTAGAACCAATGTCTTGACTTAAAGTTTCATTCCCGGCATTGTTTTTACTCTCATGTTTTCTCAAATGTGTTTTAAATTAATATATGTTTTGAAATATTTGCAAGCAAGAAATACAAGTAAATTTGTATATTGAAGGCACTTTATGATCTTTTTTTTAGTGATCTATTAAACTTAATGCTTTTTCAAAAGATTTTTTACATATAAAACAGGTTAACATAATGAAAATTTTTCTTAAATTCTGAATCAAATGGCAATGTTACAATTTATATTCAAACTCAATACAGAATTTACTTCACTATGAATTATTATTAATTTTCTCGAATTCTTTGATTATATTCGACACTTTTGCATCGAAACTTTTGATGCCATAAAAGTATTCCTGATAAAAGTACCAAACCTGCCTACTAATTTCGGAGTACTCTAGATTGAACACGAATGTTAATTTTATAATTATATCGATGCACTTACGGAAAGATTCTAATTTAAATTTTACTCCATCGCAATAAACGTATAATTCTTCCAACAATGTGTCACTTTTTCCTATAGCTATAATTCTTGGCTGGATTGTTTGCTTATTTTTGTTGAATTTATTTTTTATCTCATCTAGTCGCTCCTGTATTGTACTGATGCTGAATAAGTGCAATACAAAATCATCCTGACCATCGGCGATTGTTGGCTTGATTGTCCTGCTGAGCCGTTTCGGTTGGAAAATTGCAAATAGCAACTTTGTAACGTACAAATCTCTGGTGTCTATGGGACAATAACTTATATAAAGAAATGAGTGCTCGAGAACAACTAATTTTACCTTGCTGTAAATCTTTGCCTTGAAGTAGTTTATCAAATAAGACTTTATTTGCTTTGTCTTTAATATTGGTTTCAAAGAAAACCACACTTTTTTCGACAAATGCGTCAAACTTCTCGAGGAGCAAATTCGTCTTTTCCGGATAAAGGAAATCAAAGTCAATTTCGATCTATGGAATATTCTAGGTGATTAAAAATTTCGTTAAAAATAAACCAATAGGTACCAATTTGTGCCCGTAGTGATCGTTGTATCGAGGCCAATTCCTGAAGAAATTGTTTATTCCCTTATCGTTGGATTTTTTGAACTCCTCTGTTCGAAGTATTGATGTCTCCCTCCAAAGTTTGAAAATGCTATTTTCAGGAAGAAACTCGCTTTGCAGAATGAGAAGTTTTTCCTTTAGTAATGCTGAAATTCTTTTGATTATCCAATCATTTCATGGATCATATATCGCATGTCATCTTACAAGTATTTGTTTCCCGGTTTTCGGTGTAATATATTTGTGTTAGTTTTTGTTCAGATGAACGATCTAATTTCAGGTATTTCGTTGTAAAGCATACGTTGCTGTATCGATCATAAAGCTTACCACTTGGGTTTTTTCTTTTCAGGCGAGGTTTGTAGTATAGCTCCTTTTAAATTGAAATTTATGTTATCATATATCCACCAAATAACTTTCGTATTGAACTTTCTTACCGGATCCTCTGAAGGAAAAACTTTTTTGATGGTTTGCGCGATGTTTTCAAAGCTTGATGGTTTCAACCGCTTTTCCCGCCAGTAAAAAAATCGATTACAAGGTGTACTAGATCTTTTTGGTAACGTGGTTCCAGCTTTTCATTGTTAGTGTAGCTTTCCAAAATGAGCCGACCTTTGATGCTTTGATTAAGCAAACTTTTTAAGTCTTCTGGTCCGAAGGGATCGATGTTGCTAGAAATCAAGGTTTCTTTGATGGAAAGCTTTAAATAATCTTATAACCAACATGCTTACTATGACTCTTGGCTATTAATTGTAGTTTGCGATAATGAAGAAGACTTTGCCGTCTCTTCGCATGTTGAATTTAACCACTGTTGACCGTAGAAACATCATAAATCTCAAACGGAAGGCCCTGTAAATAAATGCACGCACAATTTTGTCAATCACGACGAAGGATATTAAGAAAAAATAGAAGGTGGCATAAGTAAGACACTTCAGGAAACTGATTTCAAAATTGAAAATTTTGTGATACTGCAAAAAATTCAATAGTTTTATTTACCACTTCTTTGCGCCACGCTTTAAAACAAGATGTGAAGATAATTTGCTGTCCAAAGGTTAAATTTCCTTTCGCAAAAAGTGGCTGGATATCCGACAGACTCATTAAACGTAGAACCTCTGTTGTTATTTCTTCTTTTTTAAGGAATTCGCAAACATCGGAAGAAAGATTCCACAATTTGAATAAATTTTCAGTGTCCAGTTGTTCGTCTACTCCAACTGTACTTTGAATTATTTCTACGTACACAGGTTCCAGAAATCCTTTAGTGGACCTATGATCTACACTTTGAACTTGAAAATCACTAACTGCGTCGTTTTCCAGGAGATACTCCGAAATATATTCTGACATAGCTTTGTAATCAGCACTACACTACTAAAAACTATTGACTAAACTTCACTGTTCAAAATATTCACTGCGATCGACTGATATACTGCTCACGAATGACTCTTACGGTATTGATGGGCGTCAAATGATCTCGATTATGAGAAGTGTGATGTTAGAATAAAATGAAATACACTTAACTCTAAAATTTCTACGCTTTTCCTGAGAAAAATAAAGTGGAAAAGTTCTTGGTTTTGAATTTAAAGCCTTTTAAAGCAAGATCTAAAGGCTTTAAATTCAAAACCAAGAACTTTTCCCTTTTGTTTTTCTTAAAAAAAGCGTAAATATTTTGAAGTTAAGTGTATTTCCTTTTATTCTAACATCACACTTCCCATACTTGCAATACAAATTTCCAATTTTCACGTTTAATGTGGAGTATTCGAAACTAACGTCAATACAAGCCTTATAGCTGCAACACTTACTACCACATACTTGACCATAAGTAGGCTGACTTTTCTTGCATTTTTGTACTGGGCTCGGCGAAAACTCGAGGATTTGTATGGTTTCGAGGTGGAATTCAGCGTTGAGGTATTCAGATGATCCGCGGAGAACACAATAGCGCTTCTTGTGAAGTAAAAACGGTTTAATTCGCTACACGCATTCAATTGTAATCGCTGTTCAAAGTGAAAATAAACCGAGTTTTGATAGGATTCGCTCGTCTGCTGTCCGTGGTAGTGAACATGCTACACTGTACATGTCGGAAAAAGTAGGCTGACTACTACACATGTAAAATGCATGTCAAAGGCTTTCTACTGTAGTTTGGCTTTGGGAGTATTTCATTTAGAAGTTAACCACTTGAATCGTCATCAGGAGCTCGTAAAATTTACAGATGTTGAAGCTCTCGCAAGTGAGACATATATACACGCATTACGACTTTTTATCTGGTTGCAAGCAAATGTTTAGTGCTTCATTTAAAATATCAAATCACTCAAATCAAATATTTTACGCTCTTGTTTTCACTAACAATAGTTTTACCTTTCTTGAAATTAAAAGCTATTATTCTTAAAACAAAAATTAAGGAAACTCTTGTTATAAAATGTTTTTATCATTTAAATTAAAAGACATTCTAAGGTAGAACATTTCAATTGCAGATTTTAAACATTTTAAAATTAGAGTTTTCATTTCAAATCAAAAGTTTTGTAAGACATGCAAAAATAAAATAGCGACTTTTTAAAATCAAAATGAAATATTTTTCTCAGTGTGGCAGACTGTTAGTGATAGAATTTCGTTCTGGCATTGTATATTATTAATTGCTTATTTATTTTATTTATTCTGTCGAAATTTGAAGACAGATGAAATTACAAAAATGGATTTTTTTATAAATATTTATCGCGTTCTGTCAACAATTAGGGGAGATGTAAATGCTCTGGCGACAATTCCATGAAGACAAAATACTGTCGAAAGTAATTTCCTAAAATTTGATGACTGATACTTTAACTTAAAATGAAACTTATTTCTTACCCTCCTTAAAATTTTAGGTTAGTCTACCCTACTGCCAGAAATGGCTTTTCATTTTTAGTAGGTATAGAGGATTTACTGCAGAAAGTTTCGTGACTTTTGAAATGACCACCTAAAATTGGTCACTGGCTCTTAGTCTATTAGGGAAAAGTATCAATATTAGGATCTATGTGTTGTATTTATCATAGTGCGTTTAGAAATAAGGTTTGACGTTTAGGTTAGAAATATTGTGATAGCATATTTTAGTATAAAATAAAAGTTTGATTGAATTTTATTAGAATTAGGTTATAGCATACGAGTATTATTTTAAGGATAAAAGTTCACTGTTGTGTTCAAATTATAAATAATTTTTGGCTAAATTGGTTGGTTTTTTCTCCTTTTTCCAATTGAATCAGAAAATATGTAATAATTTTAATTAATTTGAATTTGCTATTGTTTTTTTCTAATGAAATTATTTCATTGATAACGTATAAATTTAGAGAGCTATTTGGGCCATTAAGTTTTTGCATTTTGATTGTTTAGAATTTGCTCTATATTCTATTAAAATTTATAATGAATAGTATTAAATGAAGCGCTTATTTGACAGAAGTAGTATCGTTATGAAATTTGAGAGTCTATATGAGGCCCAGACTGCCACAGAAAATCTACCTGCCTAATTACCACTTGTTGGAAGTTTCTATTTGCCTCTCAGCTCCACTTATAGTAACTTAACATTCAAAGAGTTTTAATCATGTATTGAAAAAGAAAAATTCAAATGTTCTGATTCAAATTGTCGAAATTTCCCAAATCATGGTTGGAAATAATTTTCTATATAAATTTTATTCGTATTTCAGAAAGCGGACTGGTCACTAAGGAACCATAACCTTATGTTTTTCCAAAACCTTTAGGAATCGCAAGAACTCTTGTAATGATTTTCTACCTTCAACTCGAACGCGGAACCGACCTCTCATCGGTTCTAGACGTTAAGTCTGAGTAGTGCCAACGGATGGTACCAACAGGTCAACCAATCCGTGCACCGTAACCCATTCATGCGGTGACTGCTTGTCGGCCAGCTAGTTCGGAGAGGATTTCGGTCGCGGGTCTCCGAATGGATTACGCTCAATTACAATATTTCAGTCACCTGAACTTGCCCGTTTTCCAAACGCGTCAACAATTACTCATCCAGAACGAGAAACCTACATTACGTTAGTTCTGGATGCGATCTATCCACAGATCTCAAATCAAAAACGCTACAAAATCCCATAGGCGCGTTACCGATTCACCGACGCGGTACCGAAAAATATACTACTCGAACTTAAACCGAAGAAAACTACTCTAAGGAAATGGCGAAACAAGCAAAGGTACCGCGTACCGCGCGCGACGCGAAACCGACTTCAGCGGATTTGCAGAAACCCTACCCTCGCGACGGCATACTTACCCTACACTCTCTGTTCCCACTGAAAAAGAAGAGTCACTGAAAAGGAAAGTCGTGGGTTAACTTTTAGCAATTCATTCTTAGTTTATTCTGAGATACAGACAAAGCAAAATCCTTTTAATGCTGATTGTAATAGAAATACATACTAGCATATTTCTATGCGAAGCATTCACCAAGAGTGGTCTAACTAGTAAATTATACCTTAAATTTCCCAAGTGAAATAAAGTACTTCCAAAATAAAGTACTCTGAAGATGTAATTCAATAATTAGAAATATATGGAAAAAGATAAAAATAAAATAAATGATTTGCCTTTCTCTACATAACACAAAAATCTTTAAAAACTTGGTATGGTCGGTAAAATTTAATAACTACTTTAAAACAAAAGTAATAAGTACAAACAAAGTATCAATATTAGATATCGCGTATTTACTTTGCCTTCAACCATTTCATAAAGTGTAACATAGAATTATGCACATACAACCCCCAATATGGTTGCATTTGTTTTTGAACCATGTGAGTTATAAAATTTTACTAACGACTACCTTTTGATTTGGTGAGGCGCAACTTAAAAACTTAGTGATTGACCTATTAAACCTAAGATAAACTAAATTAAAACGTTTGAATCATAATAACTAATTTGATTCGCTTATATGGCAACAAACATATTTTTTGTATACTTAATAGATTTGATTTATAAATATTGATAAAAATGTTACCTAAAGTTTGATATAGTTTCAAAATATGCTAGAGAATGGTTTGTGTGTAATAATAAAAATGTATAGAGACAGTTTTGGGATTTTAATAAGAGTCCTATAATATATAGTAGAACTATCTGCCTAAATTTGTGTCCCTTACTATCAATAATATTAACATAATTTGTTTCTAGTCTCTTTTTGTTGCTTTTCTTGTTTTGAAATAGTATAATTATTAGTCTACATTACTTAGTACCGAAATAGAGATACTTTCTGTTTTTTCTTTTTTTTTTCTAATAGTAATTATAGTAATAATAATGTCTCCTTATGTTCACTTCGCATATACTTAATCAATAAATTTCAAGTATCTATCTCGTTGCGTCTATTGCATAACTAATCGTTTTTCATCTTTAGGGGTTCTTTAATTTTTAAGGTGTTCAATCACACTTGAAATTATATTTACTTAATTTCTTTTGTTTGTTAAAGAATTCTAATTAGCTGCTTACACCTTGTCTATAATTTCCATTCGGTCAAAAATGCAGTCAATGTTTTCTTGTTTTTCTCAACAATTTTGGACACCGTTTAAGGAACATAAACTGCATTGGAATAATTCGATTATTTGAGTAAGTAGACCTTAGTGGAGTGTCGATGGGACACTAGTATGCGAGGAAATTTACAAGTACGAATAATTATAACAATGATAAGTATGTTGCGGCGAGTAGTACAAGCGGTCTGTGTCGACATGACGGCATTCTTAAACTATAATTTATAAATCATCTATATCAATTTTTTCGTTAATAGGTACCTAACACCAAAGAATATTGAACACATAGTCGACTATTATGATTTTGAGTTGTACGTGCATAGCTCTGTGCACACTATATTAGTATAAATGCTCATAACTACTTCTATACGATTACTACCAAATCGTAAATTTGAGGGCGTCCAAAGAGGCTTCATCGGTAAAGTTGGGAGGTATCGCTTTGTACCTTACATTACCGAACATACTTAACATCCAAAGCGTTTCAGTTTACATAATATATGTATATATGTTTCTAATGTGTGAATGTCACTTAAAACTATTACTATATATTACAGCAATGATATCAATTTCGTTAGTGGACATCCGTCACATTGGCTCCTGTTCCAAGTATTCGTGTTTGAGACACATCAAGGCAGAAGGGCGAGATCGAGGCTCAAATGCTAACATTTTGCTCAATAAGTCGTTAGAATATTCGCCCAATTGTCGACATAAATCGACTGGTTGCTTTGGCATCCGGTGAGGAAAGTTTTCGCGAGCTAGATATTCATCAATTTTACCGAAGACTGCAATCTGTACTGCGGATTGCAAGCGATATGCCAATTGATCAATCTGAACAAGGTAGCAAGCGTTACCTCGAATTTCCGCATTAAGAAGTGTCAAATCATTTTTTTTGGAATTTAATTAGAAATAGAATAATCGATTTCTAATAAAATATTGCAGACTAAATTTTCAGATTTAGTGTCGATTTTATAAATGTGCATTACAATCGCCTTAGAGCAGGGTAAAATGTGTTGCTTTTCCATATAGGCGAATTGAATACCGAGCACTTAGTCTGTCATCACTTTTATTTGCTCGTTTTCCAGCACAAATGACTTTCCCCCTAAGAATTGCTGCTTGACTTCTCAGGATCCGTACCTTTTTTTTTTTTTTTTTACGTCCACAATATTTGTTTCTGGATGGCCTCCGCTTACTTAGAATTTTCTTACTAGATAATCTATGTTGCAAACTGCATTCGCTCCGCCGGACATAATCCGAGGGCTAATTCGGTGGTAAATTTAGTCGGCTGCCAATGTCTTCTCGGAAGCGGCTATCTCTTTCCTAATTTTTCTGCTCCGGTGAATGTCACTGCCTCACGAATAACGTTTTCCAAAAACTCTTTAAGCACACCACGCGTTTCTTCATAGATTAAACCGGGAATACGTTTCACTCCACCACGTCGCGCCAAACGACGTATAGCTGGTTTTGTAATACCTTGGATATTATCACGAAGAACTTTACGGTGACGTTTAGCGCCTCCATGTGGCTGTCAAAATTTCCGGTTGTCACCTCGGAAAAAACATATGTGCGTGGAATGGCACTTCATATGGCGGAAATGTGCTTCTTCAGATGTCGCCAGTGGCATAGTTTTCTCGATGGCCACGGTGGAGGGGCATTTCCAGATGGCTATGTCTCGAAATGTGCCGGGGTTGGATTAATTCTATATTTCGAATATTTATATCCACGGATCTAAATATTTGGACAGAAAAAAAAATATTTTCTGCACAACGATATCCGCACAACAGATGAAGTCCGCTGGCACTTCGAGGACATATCCATCTGGCAGGTTACAAGGGTTCGGGATCGAAATCACTTCGATTCCTGGGCGCAGGCGTCACATTACACATTCCCCCCCCCAAAATCGAAGTAATTACGATCCCGTCTCCTTGGTAAAAGGTCTTGGTTAGGGACGTGGCGGGTCGAAGATCCGTTTCGAAGGATAGGCTACAACCCTGTTCGTGAAGACTCGGCAGTGACTATATAGTAGGAAGTCAGGTGTTATTCGGAGGCCTTCGTCTAGGCAGAGATTTGGGATAAGCCAAGGTTTCTCGTGGGAATTAGTTGCACTTCATCGTCTAAGGTCTTTTGCGTGGTAAATTCCCAGGGTCTTACCAGTCATGTCCGCGATGAGGTACCGGGTGGGGCTTATGACTTGTATGACTCGACACTTCACGAATTTCTTGTCTAGTTTGGCACTGTAATGGCGGGTGGCATCGCTCTGTCGGAAGTTTCGACGATATATTTCGTCGCCGGCCTTAAAGCCAGAAGGATGAGATCGCAAGTTGTACCGCTCCTCTCCCATCCGTCTACTTTCTTCAATCTTCTCCCGCAGTTGATCTCGCAGAAGTTGGAGCTTTTCGTGCGGTTCTAGAACCACGATTGGGTCCTCTAGCGATTTCAGCTGCCGCAATAGCCGGTAAGCGCTCCCATGACAGATCATATACTGGCCGAACACTGCAAAATACGGCGAAATGCCGGTCGTGGCGTGGTACGACGAGCGCAGTGCACTAGTGATGGCGGACAATTTGCGATCCCAGTCCCTCTGATTCGGGTGGACATAGGCGCGAATGGCCGCTATGAGCGTACGATTCAGTCGTTCGGATGCGTTGGCTTGTGGTGAATAGACGGCAGTTCGTTGGTGGATGATGCCGTATTTGGACATTAGGTCTCGGAACTTGCTGGAGGTGAACTGGACCCCATTGTCGGAGACAAGTTTCTCCGGAACTCCAAACATGTGAAAGACTCGGTTCTCCAAAAAGCTGATTATTGGTCCAGTGTGCATGTTACGTAGTGGTTCTATGATAGGGAATTTGGAGAGCTGGTCCAGGACCACGACAGCTCCCGTGTGACCAGAAGCAGATCGAGGGTAAGGACCGATAAGATCAATGTACAAGCGCTGGAACACGCGTTCGGGGACCTCAACCTTACCCATGGGTGGCCGAAGGATGGTGTTGGGCGCTTTAGTGCACTTGCATAGCTCACAAGAGGCTACGTACGCTTTTATCTGTTGTGCCATCTTAGGCCAAAAGAAACAGGTTTTCAACCGCCTAAGTGTACGACCGTATCCGCCGTGCGCACTTGATGGGTGGTCATGAGCCCGCCTGATAAGATCAGTGGTTAATTCTTCGGGCACCCACAACTTCCACTGTTCTTCTTCTTGTATGGGATCTCCGGAGGCGTGTCCCATCCGTTTGTAAATAAATCCATCCGTCAACCGCAGTTCAGGAAGCTGGGGCTGTTGATTCTGGATAGTGTGAATCAGTTGTGTGTAGGTTACTGACTTGAAGGCAGGATGGTCCAGATCGATCAATTGGGGGCTGTCGTCCTCTTGGACCAACTCGGCTCCTTCAGGGGCGAACATTCTGGATAGGGTGTCGGGGACTACATGCTGGCTTCCTTTTCGGTGGCGAATGGTGAAGTCAAATGCCTGTAGTTTCAGTGCCCACCTGGCCAATCTGCCGTTGAGATCAGTCTGGCTCATTAGCCATTTCAGAGAAGCGTGATCCGTAACGATTTCAAAGGTGTGTCCCTCCACATAGGCTCGGAAGCGTTTCACTGCCAACACCGCGGCTAGACATTCTTGCTCGGAGACCGTGTAATTTCGCTGGGCTGGGTTCAACTTGTGAGACATGAAGGCTATAGGTCTCTCCTCGCCGTCTTGTGCAACCTGGACTAAGACTGCTCCCACCCCATGTTGACTCGCGTCACAATGGATTGAGAACGGTTTGTCAAAGTCCGGGCTGTGCAGTACGGGGGCCGTAGTCAGACTCTTCTTTAGCTCTTCAAAGGCTCGCAAGCTGGGCTCTTCCCAGACGAATTTACGTCCCTTACGCAGCATGTCGGTCAAAGGAGTGGTAATGGTGGCATAGTCACGTACAAAACGCTGGTACCATCCGCATAACCCTAAGAATCGGCGTAACTGTTTGGTGGTCTTGGGTAGTGGAAAAACGTCAATCGCTTGAGTCTTTTCCGGATCGGTCTTGATATGCCCATGCCCAATGATGTGACCTAAATACTTCACCTCCGTCATCACGAACTGGCTCTTCCTTATGTTGATGGTTAATCTTGCCCTCCGGATGTGTAGAGCCACCTCCTGAAGCAGGTCGATGTGTTCGTCAAAGGTCTCTGTTATAAGCAACAGATCGTCCAAGTAAACGAAAACTTGGTGCCGCAAATGAGGTGGTATCACCTTGTCCATAAGGCGCGTCATTGTTTGGGGGGCATTACACAATCCGAATGGCATGGTCACGAATTGATATAAGGGCCGGCCTGGGACTGTGAAGGCTGTTTTCTCCTTTGAACCGGGGTCTAAAGGAATTTGCCAGAAGGCGTCCTTGAGGTCTAAGCTCGTGATGAAATGGGCTTTAGGCAATCGACTCAAAATGCCTTCGATCAACGGTAGAGGATATGCGTCCTTGACTGTGACGGCGTTCAAGCGTCTGGCATCTAAGCATAACCGGACCTTGTTCGGCTTGACCACTAAGGTGACTGGGGAAGCCCACGCGCTCTGTGATTCTTCGATTACGCCTAATGCTAGCATTCGATCCACTTCGGCATATAACGATTTTTCCTTCGCCGGAGATATGGCGAAATGTCTCTGTTTTATGGGTTTAGCATCCCCCACATCTATAGTGTGGAACACCAGGGCAGTCCGCCCGAGACCTTCCTTCTCGTGCGAGGGAAAAGCCGATATAGCCGAGTCGAGACGCAGTTGCTGAGTTACATCCAGTGTATGCCGTACTAAGTTAGTGGGTTGAGATTGGTCAGGAACGGTGGTGACGGACTCCAGGGTCGAACCGGAAAATAGTGCCGGGGCCAAGTTAAATTTTCGAACGAAATCCACTCCTAGGTAAAGATTCTGGGTTAACTGAGGTATAATGAAAAATTCCATAGGTTTAGTTACCCCTTTAAAGGTGACATCCGTCATAATTTTTCCCACTACAGAGTGACGAGTTCCGTCCGCCGTGCTTAACCAGGAGGTGAAATGACGGATTTGGTCCGCGTGCTTTGCCAGTACCTCCCCTGCAAACTCGGCAGAGATGCAATTCACACTGGCTCCCGTATCTACTAAGCCTGACACTCGTTTTTGCAGGAGGTGTACTGACGCATATGGCCGAACATCATCCCTCAATAATTCGTCTAAGTATATGTCCTTCAACACTTTCCTCGACTGCCTGACTTTTCTCCAGAAGCTCCGCATCCGACGCGTGGCTCGCTTGCTTCGCGGTGGGACATTTGTGGCCAATTCCTCATGGAAGATGCGCTGTCGAGTAGCCAAATAATTCCGCAACCTGACATGAAAAGGTTTTACATGCCAAGGAACCTTCGTCTCGCTATCATTTCCCTGCGCATTGGCCTCGGCGAAGGACGGCGTCGGTTGTGGAACTTCGGGAGAACTGGGTTTAGCGGTGCGAGTCAGCAGAGTTGGAGTCATGATGGGAGCTGGGTCATAGCTGGTGATGGGGTCTGGATTTGTTCGTCCGGGGTCTAGGAGTGCCGACGGGTGGTCGCGGCACTCGGTGGCAAGTTTTTTCGCCCTTTGCAATTTGCACAGTCAGGTGCGTATGTGTCGGCCTTCCCGCAGCGGTAGCAGAAAAGCGTCGGCTCCGCTGGACATGCGTAGAACCGATGTCCCGGTTGTCGGCAGTTCCAACAGACCGTCGGGCTTGTAAGTGCTTCAAGGGAGGGTCGATCAATCAATGCTGGGTCCTCAAGCTCCGGTGGTGCTCCGCTCCTCGGTACTGGTACTGGATCAGCAAGCAGGTGGTCCGCTGCCATCAACTCCGCGGTGTGATGATTTCGGGGATTTGGTCCCGTTATGCGAGGTTGTGGGCGGAAGGTACCTCGTCGCTCATCCAAGTGTTCTTGTCTACGCGCATGGAGGCGCAATCCCTGTATGGTGTTGATGGGAAAATGTAGCAGGCTGTTCTGGAGATCCCAGCGCATGTTCTCTCTGATAATTTCTACTAATTCGTCCTCGGGCATGGTATTTCGCAGGCGAGTGCTCAATCTCACTATACTGGTGTAGTACTGGTCGAACGGTTCGTGAGCGCCTTGTTTCCGTTTCTTTATTTGCTCTCTTAGCTCTCTCTCAGTGAAGCCATCCTCAAATCGATTGCGGAAGGCTGCACTGAAAGAGTGCCAAGTGGGACGTGGCGTTGACTCTTTAAAGCTCCAGTACCAGTCGGCAGCGTCGCCGCTGAACAAAAGATGTGCATGCCGGAGGAAGGACGAGGAATCCCCTCCCAGGGTGCTGGATACCAACGCCTGAATCCGGAAAAGGAACCGGTCCGCCGATATCATATCGTTGAACCCTGTAAAGTTCAGGCGCCAACTCTCCATGATACGAGGCGTCGGGTCTCGAAAAGGTGCCAATGCGTTCCCGGGGGGAATCACATCCTCGATTGACCTGTGGTATTGAACTGCCTCGGGGGCTGGAGGTACCAACGGAGGTCCGGTACTGTGTCGCGGTCTGTATTCGGGAGCTCTGGGATCCATTCCCGAGTTCCTTGGGGGTGGGACCCATTGCTCGGATTGTCGGGAGTGGGGCATCGCCACACTGGGATTTGGCTCCCAGCCAAGCGGAGTTCTCACGCGGCTGGGTGGTTGGCTCAACGGGAGGTTCTGGATCTTTCCCTCCAGGTTGCCAATCCTCTCCGACATATCCCTCATCAACGCCACGAGGGTGTCAATGGAGTGGGCGGAAGGCATGGTTGTCACTTCGGACACGACACTTGCAGCCGGAACTTCACCGCCTACTGCTCCTTGCAGGTCTAAAAGTGGTTGGGACTGTTCGGCCTCTGGAGCTCCTTTCGCCACTGCTCCGCGCGTTGGTAGGGGCGTTCCGATGGGGACGTCTAGGGCAGACCGCTCGATGGGTCGCCGACATAATGGGCAACTCTCTGACGTGAGGAGGAGCTGTTGTACACAGGCACGATGGAATAGATGTCCACAATCCAATCGCACGCTGTGTACGCCCTCCACTACGTCCTCGAAACAGATTCCACAGTTCGCGGGTTGGACCGTTTTGGAACGGGTCCAACGCTTGTCTGGGGTCCGCTTCGTTGCCATCTTTGATTTTTGCTGGTTTTGGGTGGGTGCTATGTCTTAGTGACGAAAAAAAAGAAAAAAAATGTAGTTATATAATATGACTAAGGACTTAAGTATAATATGACTAAAGGCTTAAAAATACTTTAGTGGCCGATAGTGGCGAGCTATTTACGTAAAAATGAAAAAAAAAATTTAATTAGTATATACTTTCCTTTCCAGTGGTCGACTCCTTCAACGGGAAAAGAGAGTGCGTGGTAATCTGCCGAAGAAAGGGTGCTTTTGGTCGATTTACGTAATTTAACCCCATACCCTCATACATTACAAAAAAAAAACCGTCTCTAAACTACGTTAAAGTGACTCGACGAGACAAGTGGTAGAGCTACCGTAACGACTTTGTACGCGGTCAAAATTCCCGACGCGTGGAAGCATTCCGGGCTTCGCAACTCCAGCATACGCCATCGAACGTTGAACCGATACCACTCGTCTAACACGCATAAGAAATAGTTAGAATCCTTCCGCGACATAAAGGCAAGGTAGCCTTCTATTTTCTTGAGAGTCCATGCTGATAGGTAAACCCATCAGACTGGCAGTTCCATCAAGAAAATAGAAGGTCCTTACAGGGGTTAACCTGGGACAACACATCGGAAGGATTCTGTCGCGAAAAAAAAAATCAAACAAAGGAGAGCGGAAGCTACAACTCACGTGAAGCGACTTCTAGTGTGTATCACACAATTCCACTGCTCCTGATAGTGGGACTCGAGTACCAAAGTACCTTACATCCTCCGTAAAGGACCAACTCGTCAGAAGACGCGAAGTTCTTTTCCCCTTAGGATGTTTTGGGCCCCACGTTGGGCGCCATTTGTAATGATTTTCTACCTTCAACTCGAACGCGGAACCGACCTCTCATCGGTTCTAGACGTTAAGTCTGAGTAGTGCCAACGGATGGTACCAACAGGTCAACCAATCCGTGCACCGTAACCCATTCATGCGGTGACTGCTTGTCGGCCAGCTAGTTCGGAGAGGATTTCGGTCGCGGGTCTCCGAATGGATTACGCTCAATTACAATATTTCAGTCACCTGAACTTGCCCGTTTTCCAAACGCGTCAACAATTACTCATCCAGAACGAGAAACCTACATTACGTTAGTTCTGGATGCGATCTATCCACAGATCTCAAATCAAAAACGCTACAAAATCCCATAGGCGCGTTACCGATTCACCGACGCGGTACCGAAAAATATACTACTCGAACTTAAACCGAAGAAAACTACTCTAAGGAAATGGCGAAACAAGCAAAGGTACCGCGTACCGCGCGCGACGCGAAACCGACTTCAGCGGATTTGCAGAAACCCTACCCTCGCGACGGCATACTTACCCTACACTCTCTGTTCCCACTGAAAAAGAAGAGTCACTGAAAAGGAAAGTCGTGGGTTAACTTTTAGCAATTCATTCTTAGTTTATTCTGAGATACAGACAAAGCAAAATCCTTTTAATGCTGATTGTAATAGAAATACATACTAGCATATTTCTATGCGAAGCATTCACCAAGAGTGGTCTAACTAGTAAATTATACCTTAAATTTCCCAAGTGAAATAAAGTACTTCCAAAATAAAGTACTCTGAAGATGTAATTCAATAATTAGAAATATATGGAAAAAGATAAAAATAAAATAAATGATTTGCCTTTCTCTACATAACACAAAAATCTTTAAAAACTTGGTATGGTCGGTAAAATTTAATAA